>CM060908.1:210290930-211540930 GCA_030737815.1 Allium fistulosum
AAAGGGGAAGCTAGGAAAATCAAGCGACAAGCTCCAAATTTCATTATAGTGGATGGAATCCTTTACAAGAAAGGATATGCACTACCTTATTTGAGATGTGTAAGCTTGGAGAAGCACATGAAGGATTCTGTGGAGACCACTCTAATGGAACAAAACTAGCAAATAAGATAATAAGACAAGGTTTTTATTGACCTCGTATGGTAAGTCAAGCCATAAAATATGTAAGGAGATACGAGAAATGGCAAAAGTACTCGAAAATTCCCCAATTACCACCAAGTCAGTCAACCCCAATTTCAAGTCCATGACCCTTTAATGTATAGGGAATTGATTTAATTAGCCCTTTATCAATTTTTAAAGGGGAGGGGGCAAAATATGCTGTAGTTTCTGTAGACTACTTAACTAAATAGGATGAAGCAGAACCGCTCCCCAAGATCACTTCTGGAAAAGTACTGAGATTTGTCATCAAATACATTATTACCAGATTTGGAATTCCTCATAAGATTATCTCCAACAACAGAACTCGGTTCGAAAGTGAAGAATTCTCTCGATTTTGTCATAAGAATGGAATTATTAAAAGCTTTTCTTCCGTTGCGCATCCAAAGGTAAATAGGGCTGTTGAGGCTACAAATAAGACCATAAAGACAATTTTGAGAAAGTGACTGAACAAAGCTAAAGAAAATTGGGTAGAAGAGTTGCCACTTATATTATGGGCTTATCGAACATCTACTAGAATAGCAACAGGACATACTCCCTGTAACATCCGTAATTTTTATTATGATTATTCAGGAGATTTAATTAGAATAAATTAAGTAAAATAATGTAGAGAAATAAGGAGATTGGGATTGGTAAATAAATGTAGAGGCCGTGCATATTAAAATAAATGAACTTATAAATGATTAAGTGTTAGCTAATTAAACATAAGGGTATTAGGGTAAATAGCCGCCCATATTCCCACCCTTATACCATTACCTCGGGGCAATACATGTTCATTTATCATAAGCAAAATTTTAAAAACGCAAGAAGAAAAGGAGCTGGCCATTAGGAAGAAGAGAAGAAGGGAAAATCAAATCTAAAGCTTAGGTTCAAGCTAGAAAAAATCAATCTCAATCAATCTCCAATTTCCTTATCCAATCTAAGGTGAATAATAATCGCTACATCTTTATTTTGGTTTCTATAATCATTTGTTTTGAATTTAAGGGCTAATTCATTTTTATAATATATTGGATGATGATATGCTTGATTAATAATTTTTATGATTTAAACAAGATTGTTTAAAAGTGGATATGCATGGTTTTAGGAAAAAACCGAGATTTAATGCTGTTTAAACGCTATGGGAAATTTTATGTTATGGAAAACATGATTTTGGAGTCGGATTTCCATTTTCATATTTTTCCAAGCCATGAAAAATTAATTATGAATTTTCAAAGAAAAATATGGTTATTTGGGTTATAAATTTATTTTGGAAAATATATTGAGTATTAGGGTCTGAAATTTTTTTATGTTAGATAACATGATTAAAGTGAATTTTTGGAATTTTTGGGGATTTTTACTAAGTGATTTAGTATGAAAATTAAATTATTTTGAAAGGAGGACCTAAATGATTTAATTGTTTTGTTAATAGGAATGGCTTATTTGTTAAATATTAATCAGTTTAGATCTAAGAAAAATGCGGCAAATATTAGCTAAATTATTTGAAAGTTTAATGTAGCCAATCAAGTGTTTACATGCGGGCAAGTTAGTTACAAAAAGTTTACTTTATTTGGTAAAAACAACCTTTTGCTCAGAAAAGCAGGTTCCGCCTCCTTTTGAAGGAACTTTCGACCCAGAGCTTCCGCCTCCGACCTAGTCGAAACCCTCTACCACAAAACCAATACACATGGTATCACTCAGTTGGTACAGAGTGGATTGGAGAAAGATGGAAGGTAGGGTGTCGAAACATAGCTTTCGAAGGGGTTGGTTCCGTTGTTTTGTTTTGTTTTAAAAAGAAAAGCACTTGCCCGTTTACAAAAGGGATTTTGAAGTAGTCGAAACCAATGATTGCGAAAGGGTATTCCAGTAGTGGCTTTCGAAGGAGAGCTGCCGCTTTTGGCTTAAAGAAATAGCTTCCGAAGGAGTTACTTAGTTTTTAACTGAAGCTTTCAGAAGGGGTATTTTCGACCAAGTCAAATCCCTTTTGTGAATTGATGCCTTCGATGGTGCAAAAGACATCAATGCCGTCGAAAAATACTGTTTGTTTTATAAATATAAGCCACTTCCTACTGCTTTCAAAAGGAGCTAGGGTTTCGAAGGCAATGGTTTCGGAAGGGGTTTCGAAGGCAACCTTCAATTGTTTTACCCAGATGTTTTAATGCTTTTGAAAGGATGGTTTCGACACCATCCGGTTTTCCCAATACTTTTATGAAATAAAGATGGGTTTCGAAAGAGATGCTTTTGCGAATGTTCACTTTGACCCAAAATAATGTTTTAAGTATAAACCCTATGCTTTCGAAAAGGGGACTTTCAATGATTTCAGAAGGGTTACTTCCAATGGTGTCGAAAGGGGTACTTTCAACTGGTTTCGAAGCTATGCTTCTAAAGGTAAATGCTAATACTTTAATATAATCGGAAGGTTTCGAAAGGAAGTTATTAAAGTATTAAAAAGGCAGGAGCCTAATGTTTTGAAGATAAATTTTAAGGCTTTCAAAGGAGGTCATCCTATGAAGTCGAAAGCCCGGTTTTGAAAGTCTCGAAAGGTTTTATAACCCAAACTCATTTTTAAAAGGAAAAACCCATAGATAAATTAAAGGAGTTTTGAATTGGTTTAAGAAGAAGCCTTTCTTGATAAAATTATGGGTTAAAGGGATTAACCATATTTTATATTAAACCCACATGAGTGGTATTATTATGTTATTATGATTTCTTCTTCAAATATAAATATATTCACATTGTTTTGAATTTCATAACTGTATTTTGGGGAAAAGGGCTGAAGAACTAGCTAGGTTGACCCAGTAGTGGATATAAATTGATTAAACTCCTTGATGAGTAGAATTGCATCCAAGATGTTAGGGAGCCAGAATATATGATGCCTAAATTTGGAAGTTGTCAAGGTGACAGGTTCATAGTGATCCCATGAAAACTATAACTAGGAAGTTGTTGGGGTTACCAATAGGTTCATAGTGATCCCATGAAAACTATGTTAAAAAGAGTGGTTGGTAGGGTCCAATTGGTTTGTAGTGCACCCATGAAAACTATATCCGGATTAAGTTATTGACAGTTGTCACTAGGTTCCTAGTCAACCCATGAAAACTAGGATAAGAGAGGAGTTATTGGAGTTACCAATAGATTTAGGGGAACCCATGAATTAATTAAGTTAATTGGTATGGGGCCAATAGGTCCATACTGCACCCATGAAAACTATGGAATAGGATAGGGAGTCCATACATTATATAAAGGTTATTAGTAAGCCCATGAAAACTAATAGGTTAATAGTGACCCTAGAAACTATAAAATATGACAGGGAGCCAATTAATAAGGGGGTGGGGAATCCAATATGTTTTAATATGTTTTCATATCATCATAATATTATGAAATTATTATGTTTTAACCATTGTGGATGCAGAAGCACAATATATGGTTTTATAAAGGGTTTTAGGATACTAGTGAGGGGAAACCCGTTTTGCTAAGCGGCGTGGTCTCACTAAATATCTAAATGATTTGAGATGGTAGATTATTATTCATACCAAGCTTTATGTCTGACTCGAAGTTTATGCTTTCCCCTTAAAATCTTGGGTACTCAATTGATTTTGAGTAGATTGAGATTTAAAGTTTTCAGATTCTCTTCTTAGACGAATAAAGTTTCCAGAGGCGTGCAGGAGGCAGTTAGTTATTTAGAGTTATCTTTTCCGCTGTGTATTTTGGTTGTAAAGGCAGACTTAACCTTATTATATACTATTATATACCAAGGGGGCATCTTCATATGTCGCTCTTGGCATATGTGTAATAATTATATTTTTCTAAATGGGGTTATCGTTTGTGAGATGATGTAATGAACATGAAATGTTTTAAATAGAATGTGGAATTTTGTAACATCGCCTTATTTGGTCACCAAGGAATAATAACTATGGATGACTGCCGCATCCGTAGCCATTAGTTTTGGGCCTCCAAGTAGGGGGATATTACAAGTTGGTATCAGTGCACAGGTTTATGAAACTTTAAAAGAAAGTTAAACCTAAAAGCTTTTTTCAGACACAATCTAATGAATCAGAAATATGGTCGGGGTTTGGGTTAACGCTATAGTAACGTACTTGTATTTGAGATACATATATATATATATATATATAATTACGAGTTCCCCTCTCTCTTAGACCGTTCTTCTGTATCTTACTAAGGCTCGTATGTAGATTTATGAGAAAGAAGATATGGAAGGAGGAAACTGAAGAGGAAATCTAGGTGGAGGAAGCGCCACAACCAATGGAAACGCTTGACCTAATACTAGGAGGAATCAAGGTCGACATGCTAATGCTAATCCAAATGCTGAAGCTAATGTAGGTGATGGAAATCTGCCAGTAGATGCGGGGATGGTGTATTAGTTGTTAGCCAATCTTTTGCAAGCTGGAGTTGCTGGTAATGTTGGAGGAGCTAATCATGTGGCTCCAGTTGGGAATAACTATGCTAAGCTAAGCAGAGACTACACAGTCTAGGTGGAAAGATGTTTTATGGAATGGAGGATGCTATTTAAGTTTAGAATTGGCTATTGCACTGTGAAAGGATCTTTACTGATCTAGGCTTAGATGATGGGCAAAAGAGGAGGTTCGCCTCTAGGCAGTTGCAAGGGGCAGTGCTTTACTGGTGGAATAGTGTGACCGCCAGAGTACTAGAGGAAGAGCTTACATGGGCTGATTTCAGAAGGGGGTTTGAACAGAGATTTTTATCTGAGGTAGCTAAGTCGGCGTTGATGAGGAAGTTCATGGATCTTGTCCAGGGAGATATGTCAGTAATCGAGTACTCAGCTAAGTTTTATGAGCTGTCTCGATATGGATATGTTATGGTTGACATTGACATTAGAAGGAATGAGTGGTTCATTCGAGGACTGATACCTAAGCTTGCTAGAATGACCATGACCCATATCCGAGAACCTTGTAATGTGGTGGTGGAGATGGCCATTCTCCATGAAGAGATGCTTGCAGTTTCTACCAGAGAGAAACCGGTAGAATCATAAGGTCCTCAGGGAAAGAAGAGGAAGTTCTTTAAGAAGAAAGGAGCCCAGAAAGGGGATGCTGCCAAGAAGGCAAAGGCTGATTTGGTGTGCTTCAAATGTGATAAGAAGGGTCATTATGCTCACCAGTGCAGAAAAGGCAAAGGGAAGAACCCTGGAAGGAAGAAGAATGTGAACTGGTTCAACTGCGACCAATTTGGGCATTATATGAACCAGTGTCCAGAGCCAGTCAGGGCGGACAAAGGGAAGGTTTTTTCTATTGGACCACCATCTTCTTCTAGACCTACTACAATAGAGAAATGGAAAACTGTGATGGAAGGTGCGTTTTTGATTCAGAGTATACCAGTTAGGATACAATTTGATACCGGTGCATCGCATTCATTTATATCACAGTATTTGGTTGATAGGTTATGCTTAGAACCCGCATACCTTGTTACTTCCTTAAGGGTTATGAATCCTATATGAGGGTATGCAACTCTGGGGATGAGATATGACCAGTTAGAATTTGATTTGTTAGGTATAAGTTTGCATGCAGTTTGTATGTTTTTAGTTTCATAGATTTTGGATTCATTTTGGGTATGGATTGGTTGAGGAGGTATGAGGCCAGGATATTTTGCCAGGATGGGGAGATATCTTTGAGGCACACTGTCGTAACTGAATTATATTCTAAGTGGAGAATTCCGACCGGAGTAGTTATGCTTTGTTAAGTGCAATGGAAGTGGGAGAAGATCTAAGTTAGGTTCGAATAGCAAGAGAGTATGCAGATGTCTTTGAGCCGGTTATAGGACTACCACCGAAACGAGCTATAGAGTTTCAGATAGATCTTGTGCCAGGAGCTGAACCTGTGAGTAGACCACCTAGGAGGATGACACCGACAGAGATGAAGGAGTTGAAGGTGCAACTAGTGGACCTTGAAGGAAGGAATTTTATAAAACCAAGCAGTTCGCCTTGAGGAGCGGCCACGATATTCTTGAAGAAACCAAATGGGTTGTTAAGTATGTGTATCGACTATCGTAAGTTGAACGATAAGACGATAAAGAATAAGTACCCTCTGTCGAGTATAGATGATCTGTTTGATCAGTTGAGTGGAGCCAGAGTGTTTTCCTAATTGGATTTGGCGACGGGTTTCCATCAGTTGAGAGTGACAGAGGACAACATTCCTTTGACAGCATTTCCGACTAGATATGGTTCATATGAGTGGTTGGTGATGCCATTTGGATTTACGAATGCACTTACTTTCTTTTTGGATTTGATGAAGCGAGTCTTCCGAGAGTATTTGGATAGATTTGTGTTGGTGTTTATATATGACATTTTGGTATACTCTAAGGATGAGAGAGAGCATAAAGATCATCTTAGAGTTGTGCTTGAGACGCTAAGGCAGAATCATCTAAAGGCAAAGTTTTCCAAGTGTCATTTTTGGAAGAAAAAGGATAATTTTCTTGGTCATGTGGTTTTAGAGAAAGGATTGTCAGTCAATCCGGATAAGATCGAAGCTGTGAATAATTGGAAGAGACCAGAGACGGTGATCGAGATTAGAAGTTTTCTTGGACTTTCTGGCTATTACCGAAGATTCTTTAAGGATTTCTCGTGGATAGCAGCGCCTTTGACTAAGCTTACCAGGAAGGAGGTAAAGTTTGTTTGGTCCGACAAATGTGAGGAAGCATTCCTTAAGTTAAAGCATTTGTTGACCAATGCTCCAGTGTTAGTAGTTCCAGATGGAAACCAAGGGTTGGTAGTATACACTAATCCATGTGGGACTGGATTAGGAGCAGTGTTGATGCACATGGGAAAAGTTATTGCCTATGCATCTAGACAACTTAGGCCACATCAAGTGAGATATCCTACTCATGACTTAGAGTTGGCTGCGGTGATTTTTTTCCTTGAAGATTTGGAGGCATTATCTCTTGGAGGAGAGATTTGAGTTGTGTACCGATCATAAGTCATTAAGATATTTATTCTCACAGAAGGAGTTGAATATGCGACAATAGAGATGGCTAGAGTTTTTGGCTGCTTATGATTTTGGTATAGAGTATACACCAGAGAAAGGTAATACAGTGGTTGATGCTCTTAGCAGAAGACATCAGAATGTGGTGTTGGCTATGTTGGCAGAATGGAAGGAGCTAGAAGCTTTGGCCAGTTGTGGTATGCAGTTAAGATCGACTGTTAGTTCTAGTCAGAGTACTACCATTATGTCATGTTTAGAAGTCCGACCAATGTTGATCGAGAGGATCGCTTCTCAGTAGAAGGAAGGTCTATTGTTAGCCGAGAGGATCAGAAGACTTGAGGTTGGAACTAAGGTTGATGATTTGAAAGATTTTTGTCTTGACCAAAGAGGATGGTTGAGAAAGAAGGGGCGATTATGTGTTCCAGATGTTGAGAACTTGAGGAAAGATGTTCTTGAGGAATGTCATCGATCCAAGTTTATGATTCATCCTAGAGGGACCAAGATGTATCAAGATATGAAGAGGAGCTTCTATTGGGAAGGCATGAAGAGGGATGTGGGCTTGTGGGTTAGGCAGTGTGTAACTGTCAACAAGTGAAAGCCAAACATCAGAAGCCGAGTGGGTTACTTCAGCTTCTAGAAATTCCAGTTTGGAAATGGGATTCGATATCCATGGATTTTATAGATGGATTGCCAAGATCAAGGAGAGGAAATGAGAGTATATGGGTCATTGTGGACAAGTTGATCAAGGGTGCCCATTTCATTCCAGTAAAGTCGACCAGGATGGCACTTGTTTTGGCGAAGTTGCTCATGAAGAACGTAGTTAGACTTCATGGAGTTCCTAGTAGTATAGTCAGCGATAAAGATGCTTTATTCACTTGCAAATTCTGGAAGAGTCTACATGATATGTTAGGCACCAAGCTCAAGATGAGTACTGCATATCACCCATAGACGGATGGGCAGACAGAGAGAGTCAGCAAGGTACTCAAGGATTTGTTGAGAGCTTGTGTGTTGGATTTTGGTGTATCTTGGGAGGATCGCCTGCATTTGGTTGAGTTTTCCTATAATAATAGTTACCGGACTAGTATAGGAATGGCGCCTTTTAAAGCTTTATATGGAAGGCCATGCAAATCCCCTGTATGTTGGTTAGAGACTGGAGACAGATTGGTCTTAGGTCCAGATTTGGTTAGGGAGGCATCAGAGAAGATTACGTTGATCTGAGTAAGGATGAAGGAAGCTCAATCCAGACATAAGAGTTAAGCAAATAAGAGGCGTAAAGACCTAGAGTTCTCAATGGGAGATAGGTTTTCATTAAAGTATCACCGATGAAGGGTGTGGTATGGTTTGGAAAATCGGGGAAGTTGGCACCAAGATATGTAGGTCCATTCCAGATTATAGAAAGGATTGGAAAGCTCGCGTACAAAGTAGAGTTGCCGAGCAGTATGGAAGGTGTCTATAGTGTATTCCATGTGTCTCATCTTCGCAAGAATGTGCATGATCCAGAGGCTACTATTCCTTAGACAGAGTTTGAGGACTTGGTAGTAGAGCCTGATTTGACTTTTGTTAGACAGCCAGTTGCAAGAGATGAGAAAAGATTGAGGAACAAGATAGTCAAGCTAGTTAAAGTTCAGTGGAGCGACAACGAGAAGGACTGTACTTGGGAGATAGAGGACATGATTCGAGATACTTATCCTGATCTACTTAGATGATATGTCTATATTAGATTTATATAGATTAGTTGCTAGTCAGGTAGACTAGTATGGTTGTTAGGAATGGTTACAGATGATTACTTTATTTGCTATTTAGTCCTTACTGAATTTCGAGGATGAAATTCTTTAAGGAAGGGAGCCTGTAACACCCGTAATTTTTATTAATATTATTCAGGAGATTTAATTAGAATAAATTAAATATAATATTGTAGAGAGATAAGGAGATTGAGATTGGTAAATAAATGGAGAGGTCGTGCTTATTAAAATAAATGAACTTCTAAATGATCAAGTGTTAGCTAATTAAACATAATGGTATTAAGGTAAATAGCCGCCCATATTCCCACCCTTATACCATTACCTCTAGGCAATACACGTTCATTTATCATAAGCAAAATTTTAAAAACGCAAGAAGAAAAGGAGCTGGCCATTAGGAAAAAGAGAAGATTGGAAAATCAAATTTAAAGCTTAGGCTCAAGCTAGAAGAAATCAATCTCAATCAATCTTCGATTCCTTATCCAATCTAAGATGAATAATAATCACTAAATCTCTATTTTGGTTTCTATAATCATTTGTTTCGAAGTTAAGGATAAATTCGTTTTTATAATATATTGGATGATGATATGCTTGATTTATAAATTTTATGATTTAAACAAGATTGTTTAAAAGATGATATGCACGGTTTTAGGGCAAAAACGAGATTTAATGATGTTTAAACACCATGGGAAAATTTTATGTTATGGGAAACATGATTTTGGAGTTGGGTTTTAATTTTCAAAATTTTCCAAGCCGTGGAGAATTAATTATGAATTTTCAAAGGAAAATATGTTTATTTGGGTTTATAAATTTATTTGAAAAATATATTGAGAATTAGGGTCTAAAATTTTGATATGTCAGATAACATGATTAAAATGAATTTCTGTAATTTTTGGGGATTTTTACTAAGTGATTAATATGGAAACTAAATTATTTTGAAAGGAGGACCTAAATGGTTTAATTGTTTTGTTAATAGGAATGGCTTATTTGTTAAATGTTAATTGGTTTAGATCTGAGAAAAATGCGAAAAATATTAGCTAAATTATTTGAAAGTTTAATATAGTCAATCAAATGTTTACATGTGGGCAAGATAGTTACAAAAAGTTTACTTTATTTGATAAAAACAACCTTTGCTTAGAAAAGTAGGTTCCGCCTCCTTTGGAAGGAGCTTTCGACCCAGAGCTTTCGCCTCCAACCTAGTCGAAACCCTCTACAATTAAACCAATACACATGGTATCACTTAGTTGGTACGGAGTGGATTGGAGACAGGCGGAAGGTAGGGTGTCGAAACATAGCTTTCGATGGGGTTGGTTCCGTTGTTTTGTTTTGTTTTAAAAAGAAAATCGCTTGCCTATTTACAAAAGGGGTTTCGAAGTAGTCGAAACCAATGATTGCGAAAGGGTATTTCAATAAATGCTTTCGAAGGAGAGCTGCCACCTTTTTTTTAAAGAAGTAGCTTCCGGAAGAGTAACTTAGTTTTTAAATGAAGCTTTCAGAAGGGATAGTTTCGACCAAGTCCAAACCCTTCTGTGAATTGATGCCTTTTGATGGTATTGAAGACATCAATGCCGTCGAAAGGTACTGTCTGTTTTGTAAATATAAGCCACTTCCTACTGCTTTCGAAAGGGGTTAGGGGTTTCTAACGCAATGATTTCGGAAGGGGTTTCGAAGCCAACCTTTAATTGTTTTACACAGATGTTTTAATGCTTTTGAAAGGATGGTTTCAACACCATCAGGTTTCCCCAATACTTTTATGAATTAAAGAAGGGTTTCGAAAGCCATGCTTTCGCCTATTTTCACTTTGACCTAAAATAATGTTTTAAGTATAAACCCAATGCTTTCGAAAGAGGGACATTTAATGATTTCGGAAGGGTTACTACCAGTGGTGTCAAAAGGGGTACTTTCAACTGGTTTCGAAGATATGCTTCTAATGTTAAATGCTAATACTTTAATATAATCAGAAGGTTTCGAAAGGAAGATTTTAAAGTATTAAAAAGGCAGGAGCCTAATGTTTTGAAGATAAAATTTAAGGCTTTCGAAGGAGGTCATCCTTTGAAGTCGAAAGCCAGGTTTCGAAAGATTTTATAACCTAAACTCATTTTTAAGAGGAAAAAACCATTGCTAAATTATAGGAGTTTTGAATTGGTTTTAAGAAGATGCCTTTCTTGATAAAATTATAGGTTAAAGGGATTAACCATGTTTTATATTAAACCCACAGGAGTGTTGTTGTTATGTTATTATGATTGCTTCTTCAAATATAAATATATTCACATTGTTTTGAATTCCATAACTATATTTTGGGGGATAGGGCAGAAGAACCAGCAAGGTTGACCCAGTAGTGAATATAAATTGATTAAACTCTAGGATGAGTAGAATTGCATCCAAGAGGTCAGGGTGACCAGAATATAGGATGCCTAAATTTGAAAGTTGTCAGGGAGACCGGTTCATAGTGATTCCATGAAAACTATGACTAGGAAGTTATTGGGGTTACCAATAGGTTCATAGTGATCCCATGATAACTATGTTATAAAGGGTTGTTGGCAGGGGCCAATTGGTTTGTAGTGCACCCATGAAAACTATATCCGGATTAAGTTAATGACAGTTGTCACTAGGTTCCTAGTCAACCCATGAAAACTAGGATAAGAGAGGAGTTATTGGAGTTACCAATAGGTTTAGGAAACCCATGAATTAATTAAGTTAATTGGAAGAGGGCCAATAGGTTCATAGTTCACCTAAGAAAACCAGGGAATAGCACAGGGAGTCCATACATTATATAAAGGTTATTAGTAAGCCCATGAAAACTAATAGGTTAATAGTGACCCTAGAAACTATAAAATATAACAGGGAGTCAATTAAACAGAGGGTGGGGAATCCAGTATGTTTTAATATGTTTGCAAATCATCATAATATTTTGAAATGATTATGTTTTAAACATTGTGGATGCAGGAGCACAGTATATAGTTTTATAAAGGGTTTTAGGATATTAGTGAGGGGAAACCCGTTCCGTTAAGTGGCGTGGTCTCACTAGATATCTAAATGATTTGAGACGATATATTATTATTCATTCCAGGCTTTATGTCTGACTCGAAGTTTATGTTTTCCTCTTAAACTCTCGGGTACTCAATTGATTTTGAGTAGATTGAGATTTAAGATTTTCAGGTTCTCTTCTTAGATGAATAAGGCTTCCGGAGGCATGCAGGAGGCAGTTAGTTATTTAGAGTTATCTTTTCTGCTGTGTATTTTGGTTGTAAAGGCAGACTTTGCCTTATTATATACTCTGATCTACAAAGGGGCCATCTTCGTATGTCGTTCTTGGCGTATGTGTAATAATTATATTTTTTTGAATGGGGTTATCGTTTGTGAGATGATGTAATGAACATGAGATGTTTTAAATAGAATGTGGAATTGTGTTTTTAATTTGTTAAATTTTTTCCATATTCATGTGATCTGTGTATCAATGAATCTAACTTCGCCGTATTTTGTCGTCGAGGATTAATAACTATGGATGACTACAGCATCCGTAGCCGCTAGTTTTGGGCCTCCAAGTAGGGGGATGTTACACTCCCTATTCATTAACATATGGGTGTAAGGCGATGTTACCAATTGAGTTTGAAATACCCTCACATTGAAGGATTGCATATGCATTCGATTTAAACCAAGAGCTAAAAAGAGAATCACTAGATTTGATACATGAGTTGAGAGATGTAGCAGCAATTTGAACAGTAGAATATCAAAGAAGGATTTCAAAATATTACTATTCAAAAGTAAGAGCAAGATCATTTTAAGAAGGGGATCTAGTACTCCGAGGAGTAATGGAAAATACGAGAAATCCTGTGGATGGACTGCTGGGACCAAATTGAGAAGGACCCGTAATCATATGCAAAGTAATTCCCCCGGGAGCTTACAAAATATGCCGACTAGACGGCAATATGGTTCCTAGAACATGGAACGCGGAACATTGAGACCATATTTTCCTACAACGAATGAATAAAGTATCTCTTTTTTCAAAAGAAAAGTCTACAAGGTTGGGAGTAGAATTCTCCTTGAATTTGGACACTACCTTTAATGGTCAGAGCCTCTGTCCATGCCGAGATAGCCAGGGCAACGCACCTCCTGGAGGGAGGAGTGTAAGCCTTTATCCACGCCACGCTATGTCCAGGATAAAGCATCGACAAGGCCATGTCTGTGTCACGCTATGGCCAGGGTAAGGAACCTCTTGGAGGGAGGAGTGTAAGCCTTTATTCGTTCCACACTATGGCCAGGTTAAAGCATCGATAAGCCCTTGGCTACGCCACGCTATGGCCTGGTCAAGGCGCCTCCTGGAGAGAGGTTGGGTAAGTCCTTGGTTCTAGCTTAAGAATAAGCTAACCAAGAGCACCAGACAACAATGGACTAAGACGTCCAAGCCCAAGAAGAGGCATATCAATAATGGACTAAGACATCCAAGCCCAAGAAGAGCCATATCATTAATGGACTAAGAGGTCCAAGCCCAAGAAGAGGCATATCTACAATGGACTAAGACGTCCAAGCCTAAGAAGAGGCATATCAATAATGGACTAAGACGTCCAAGCACAAGAAGCAGCATATCTACAATGGACTAAGATGTCCAAGCCTAAGAAGCGGCTCATCAAACAATGGACTAAGATGTCCAAGCCCAAGAAACGGCTCATCGAACGATGGACAAAGACATCCAGCCCGAGAAGCGGCATATCAAATAATGTACTAAGACGTCCGAG
Organism: Allium fistulosum; assembly: GCA_030737815.1. Classification (NCBI taxonomy): domain Eukaryota; kingdom Viridiplantae; phylum Streptophyta; class Magnoliopsida; order Asparagales; family Amaryllidaceae; genus Allium; species Allium fistulosum. The sequence continues at coordinate 210,304,545 of CM060908.1, forward strand.
CTCAAGAAGCATCTGATCCAACCACTACTACATACAAGGCTTAAAGGGATTACACATGTCGAAGAGGATAGAATATGAGGAGTATTACAGGATTTTGCTTATTAATACCCAAATCTGGATTTCGGGTCTTTACTAATAACTTATAGTCTTCCTCATACCTGAATCCGGGTTTCAAGATATTACCGGACTTCGCTTATTAATACCCTAATCCGGGCTTGAGATTTCTATTATAAAGATAATTATTATGGATTTCTGATTATCCAACAATATGCCCTAATCTGGGCTTCAGATTTCTGTCATGAAGATAGTATTTATGGTTTTTTGATTATCCACCACTAATACCTGAATCTGGGTTTAAGAGTTCTAACATGAAGATAATTTCCGAATTTCACTTATTAAAATCCGAATCCGGGTACTAAGCATCTTACTATTAACTTTTGAACTTCACTTATTGATACCCTAATTTGGGTTTTATACTACTTTATTTTTTAATACCCAAATTTAAATTTTGGGTCTTTTATCATCAATTTTGGATCCTATCTATCCATTCCTAAATCTGGGTTTTGAAACAGCGATATTGAAACCACAATGGACATCTAAGTCTTCAATAAAAAGACTTCGAGTTGGTCTTCTTAACACCCAAATCAGGGTTATTAGTTCGCAACTCTAAACAACGTCTACTAACATCTGATTTACGCTCCTAGTTCATTCTTATCTCCAAGAGGAGTTTCTAAATACATATTACCTATTCCCCCCAAATAAAATTTATGGGTCACAATGACTTATTTCCAGATGATAGCTTGTAACCTCCTACTTTTAAACATCGGTTGTCTCCAATAGGAAATTATTGAACTTCAATTGTTATATGCATCATTAATTACGTTGGAGTTCAACTATGAATTTCATTTTTAATGGTAAAGGTTAAATGGTGGGACTCATAATATTGCAGGACAAAAGTCCTTGATTCCCAGTCATTTACAATTTAGAATTTCATATCCTTTATTAAATAGAGATTATAATTGACTGACCATTTGAGTTTAGAAGCACTACTATATTGACTTTACCATGAGGCATGTATATTAGATAATGAGTTAGCAATAGAAAATGTCACTTGTTTTGAATTTTGCAGGAAATCAGGGTTATTAAAAGCAAAGAAATTGTGAATTTTTGTCCTAAAGAACAAAAGTTTCATTCATACAAGGGAGGGGCAAATGTTAACCATCAAATCCACTTGAGGACAAAGGTAAGAAAGAAGATTAATAAAGGTGCCAGGCTCTTCTAGAATTGCAAACATGGGTTTCGACAAGGATCACGGAAGGATGTTTCGAAGGCATTGAGAAGGCTTTCAAAAGTGTCGCAAGCATCAGGTGCCATTGCAAATGATAAATAAAGCAAAAGCTTTCGAAAATATGAAAAAGGAAGCAGGACATCCCTTCTGCCTCATTCAAACCTTTCGATGCGAATGGATTTGCATATATAGGAAAAGAAGGAATGGGTTCGGAACCCCCTTTCGAAGGCAATGAATAATAGCTCTTCATATGTGCACCAAACCTTTCGAACCAAAGGTTTCGCCTTCATTCAGACTACTCAAAAAGATACCTTGATCAAAATAACCCTTTCAAAAGCATAATCAAGCCATTAGAATCGGTCGAAGCCTGTAATATCAAAGGAAAAGCACCTTATCAATTCGAAAGCATGCATTCAGAAGCTACCTATCACGTCAAAGCCATCGACACTCCAACAACTTTGAAACCGTAGTAAACTACCTATCGACAGAGTTGGAGGCTCGTATCTTCTCTTCTTATGACAGCAAAGCAACACAAAAAGAAAAAGCGCAACAATCGCCCTTTCGACGAAGTCGAAAGCAACAAAGGGAAAGCAGCAAAAAGAGACACCTAGAGTTTAACAACAACGAAAGAGGACAAGGGACCCTTTCGATTGGGTCGAAAGGTCTGGAATAAGGAAATAGGAAACGCGAGGGCAAATGAGAGAACTTAGAGGAGAAGCCTTTCGACGGCATCGAAAGCAAGCACTCTGAAGAAAGAGAGAGGCCTTTCGACCATGACGAAAGAATGGAAGCGAAAGATGGGAGGACCTTTCGACTGGGTCGAAAGGGCGGGTGCGAAAGGGGGCCGACCTGCATCTATAAATAAGACCCTAGGGGTCCGATTTTGGGGACCGGATTTCAGAATCCTAAACTCATTCTACTACTTCTTTGCAACAATTAAATCTCTGTAACCCTAAATTGATTTGGGCAAAATCTCTCAAACTTGTAAATCTTTTGTGAATTAATGGAAAAAGAAGGAAAGTGCAGATTCTTTAAGGATTTTAATTATGAGGAAGATCATTACAATCATTAGCTAAACTAATGATTAATTGCACATGATGCAACCTTATCTTCTTAACTTCTTTCTGTCTTATACAAAGCCATGAGATCAACTTGGATAATAGACATGCGAAACACATTACTATCATGATAAACAATATATGATGATGAATAAAGACGGTGATGATGTTTTGGCAATGATAAGTTCATAGAACTTAGAAATATCCAAGATGACCTTCTATCGAATAAACCCAAATGGAGCTTGTACAGTTATGAATTAGTTTTTGTGCGAAAGGACGAAAACCCTTTTGACCTGGTCGAAATGGATGCTTCGAAAGAAATCTGGTTCATAAATGACAAGTGGTGGTACAAGGATGGATTCCTTCGAAAGGAACACACTCCCAACTACATCTTCAACCCTTTCAAAGGAGTTCCTCCATAAAGATGAAACTGATGACGTCAAAAGAGGTTAATAAAGGCTGAGCGGACCTTTCGACATAGACGAAAGGGATTGAGTGGGCCTTTCGGCATGGTCGAAAGGAATGAATGTTTAGTATAAATGGCTATTTGCAACACATTCAAAAGACGGGCTTCGAATAAGATGCTTTCTCCTTCACCTACATTTTAATGAGGTTAATTCGGTCAGTGGTCCATTATTGACAACTTACATATTATCCTCCAAAAGTAGTTTGACTAAGTCAACCTGATCGGAAGAGGGGTTTCGAAGGAAGTAATCTCTTTCAATTCTCTTTTGATAGTCTTCTTTTGTTACATAAACAATCAAATTTGTCATTCATACAGCTTTGGGGATGTTGACAAGTTTTCTTGTTAATAGGGGGTTAGAAGAACATTTTGGTGATTAGAAAATTACATACTTTACCCATCCCATTAATTTATGCCGATTGATTTCTATTTAAGTGTTATGTCTATTATTTACGGCTAATCTGTTAAATCCTATGTGAATATATGATATGATATGAACCTAACCTTTTCCAAGGTATCATTATGTTTATATACCTATATTCATTTACATCTAAACATTTCACTACCCAAAACCCCAGCCACTTAATACTTCCTAAATGGAGAGGAGGTAGATCCGACAGATATTTACTACACCAAGTCCCCAAAACGGGCCCTCCGCAACGTTAACGCTAGTCAATCTGTTCTAGCTACAGAGACTGATGACCACTATATACGACTCTATAATATAATATATAATTTAATTGCATACTACTAACGCAACTCAAAGACTCATCTAAGGGTGAACTAGCCTACATCCGATAAAATAATTTTCGTCTAACCATCTACTTTGAGATCTGTGTGTCTCCCATATGGATTCTACACTAGTAGGAAGTGAAATACGTCAGGGCATAAACCAGTCTTTGCTACCCCTTGCTCGGGACCGCAAGTGGTCGTATCCTATATGCCAAACATACTGTTAAATACTGGCACTAAAATACTGACATAGCCCATCGACCTTCCACAGCTAACATCCCGTTTAGACTACCCTAAGTATATCAAGGAGAATGCCCACTTCGGTTACTTACTACCCTTATTCGATATGAAGTAGACCACATTTCCCTAAAAATACTGGGTTATTTAGTACTTCCAATCTGAGGCGAACCCTCAGTATATTTTCCCGTACCTATTCGCAATGCATATTCCTTCTCCATGGGTCCTATGGTTAGAGAAGTCTCACATTAGTAATAAGTGTACACAACTGTTGGTAGCCTCTAGGTGAAGGGCAGACTTATGCTGTGTAACTTTATCGAGCTCACATCCCAACCCACCAAACCAAACCTATCACCCAAAGCCTAAGCGTTGGGCTAGGCCCACTAATTCACACCCGTCCTAAATGTATAATTAAATCTATATAGTTTCCTACTATAAAAATTATATTACCCTCTACGTATGTTTAATAGTATTAATACTTATTTGTTCACTGTGTAATTATTCCTAAATTATATGTGGCTTTGGTTTCATCGTAATGTATAATAAATGTATATTACCCATAATAATTGGTCATTAATGTCAAATTTGGACAATTCTAATCAATCCTCATTTATCTATTTACCAATTTCAAAATCCATCTATTATGCAAATTCAGTTTCTCTGTAAATGGCGTATTAAATTTCCTAACCAGTTCACATTTAATTCCCTTTAAACTCTCCATTAATAACAATTTATTGCCCTTTAAATCTATAATTAATGTCTATAAATCCTAGTACTATAACTATTACCCTATTAATAACTAATACGAATATCATTGTAAATTATGTTATTTATATATTTTTATTTTTGAACATTAAGCGCGGTTATGCGTGTTTATTTATTTATTTATTTATGATTCTAATTATTAATTTCTAAACTAGAACATTCCTTTCCATGTTATAACTTTCCATTAATTAACCAAGAGTGAGATATTTACTTCATTTGAAATAATAAGAAACTATTTCTTTTCTTTTATATAAATAGACAGTGTAAACTATAGAGAAGAATATCCATATCTTACACATCTATTTCCCTTTTTATATCCCTTGTTAATTCAAACGATATGCTTTTATACATATTTTGGAATTGGATAAGTTAGGAAAATTACACGGAAATAAATATAATTAAATAACCTCAATCCAAATAAATTAAAATATAAAAATTCACATTCGTAGTCAACTGAGGTAACCTAATTTATAACCCAATTATAAATTTGAAATAAAAAACATTCTATAATAATAGATATTTAGGACTGAATTCAAATTTCCAGATTAGGTTGTACATACTATTCCAATTACAATTACCAATTCTATTGAATATGTAGGCGATAATCCTGTACATTATTTTAAGCCTACAATTCACCAAATCTTATTTAAGCATAATGATTAAATAAAATCCAATGATATAAATTTCAATGTTATAAATAAATTATATAATTTCCCACTCTCTTTTTAAAGCTATTCAAATCTCCAAATCATAATCCATTCCTTTACTTGACTCCTTCTCCTTTCTAATCCAAAAGAATATGTATAACAGGTTGTATACATATGATTAGAATTATAGATATGAGAAGAGATTTAGGATTAAGGGAAAATAAAGATTTATAATAATAAAAATGACCATTTTCCGCATTATTGATTCGCTCCTTCTCTTCTTTTATTTTATTTTCTACCGTTCTCTGATTATATATTTATACATAATATTTTATAATTTTTAAAAATAGTAGAGAAGGGAAAATGGCAGAGCTTCGCTGTTTTGGTTAGAAAATAAGAGAAGAGAAGTGAGGGGTTAGGACTATATTTATAGGCCTACGAATAAATCATAACCGTTAGATTAAAGTAATTAAATTCGGACCATTGGTCAAGGTTCAAACCCTAGCCACCACGTTCGAACCAGTCGACCGCTCCCCTATAGGTAGTCGACCAGCCCAATGAGGGGGTCGACTGGTGGGATCCCCTATTTAATGCTATTTATTTCCTTTTACGTTTTTTAATTATTTTCGCTCTGGAAATTTCAAACGCTGATAACATTTTTGTTTGAGCTTCGATCGCTAAATTCCAAAAATGAAAGTTGCTTAGAAAATTACCACGAGCACGATTATGCAAGTTTCATGGCCAAATTCCAACATTTGCTCGAATTCCATTTTGGAGCCTTATTAATTATTTATTAATTATAATTAATTTTACGGGGTGTTACATGACCTATCCCTACATTATAGTGTTAGCATATACACAAATATATGCTACTCTACATCATAATCATCATGGGTGTACTATACATCAATGTACTAAGGGGTGTCCAAATATATACATTAGTAATATCGACATCATATGACTTCCCTAGGGTGACAAACAATCAAACAAACCTAGCATCCATCATCCATCCTCACATTCGCTCACTAAGTATGTTGGATATAAAATCACTTACCAACCCATCATGGTCAAAGACTATACCCTCCATCATGATAGCCTGCGTCCTGGTTCCTTGATACTTAAATATATGCCACTCAGTCGGCTAGGAAATAGAATAACCATCACGTCAGTCCAGGGTAAACAAACGTTATATCTAGAATAAAGAGCCATCATGCTCTAGGAACCATCATGTCCTCAATGTATACCCTCACCTCATAAGTACCCTACGAACCCTCGAGTATCTACTATCCATTTGCACACGTCGTCTATAGTAAAGTACGTTCTAGAATCGATATCACGACTCTCATCATAAAGTCACCACGGTACGGACGATGCTTTACAGTCATCATCCATCATAGAATACCATCACATGTCGCGTAGTCTTCCTCTAACAGTTCCCTCTGTCTAACCCATGTTTCTCTACTCTTCTTCTCCAAGTATAGCTATCCATCATTGAAGCTGTCACTTCCTATCACAGAATCATCATCATCATCAAATCATGGGTTGTCGTTGTAAAAATTCGCCACCGAACCCTATGATTTGGTACCGATCACTGTACTTAGCCATATTTGGGTAAGTATTTGGATTGTCACGAGTTCAGGGCCAACACACCCCAAACTCAAATCAAACACCATCATATCCCCAAGCAAATGTAGGAGAACTCGAAGTAACTCAAATGCTCCCGCCACTGATCGATAACCACCGAACCATAACCACCAATTATAGTCACTGACCCATCGTCCTGATCCCACACTTCACTCCATTAAGCTATGCCCCATCATGTAAAAGTCTCCCCCACCGTTCCATCACCAATTTTGATCGATGCCCATTACCAATCCATGGTCACCGGTCCCTGCCTTAACCAAAATTCAACCTCTTTTTCTCCATTGGTCCAACCTCTAGCACGAACCAAGTAACCCTCATAGATCGCTAACAATCCATGGGCACCTCTGATCCATGCCTTAGTATGTCCACCATCTCTTCATGTGATCCATACACTTGCATAAGCAGCCTAAAGCAAGCACCCACAACAACCAAAGCGATCCATGCATTGGCTCGAAGCATGCCTCCAAGCATCCCTTCACTGATCCATAATCCACAAATTCACCATCGATCTATCAATATCTCGAGCATACGGCTCTAAACGACTTGAAACTTGGAAAGTATCTATGTAAGGCCTTCCTTGTCGCCCCATATCGATTGCATGTAATTTGGACCCATACCGATCGATAGCCACCGATCCCTAAAGTATTCCTACAACTAATTCGCCATTCGACCGGCGTTTTCAACCAAACAAGCATTGCACATTCAAGCAATTAATACATACGATCTATAGTAACAAGCATACATCCATACATGTCAATATGAATCCTAAATCTAAGGGTAGTATCCATTGGAAAAAGGAGATCCATAATAACTCTATTTCTATAGAACTCTTCCAAAACGTTTGAAATTTATATATGTTATTAAAGAAGGTCTAAAACATGTTTTAGAATTTGAAAATCATTTAAAAACATCATTAAACATCAAATAGTGGTTAATTAGTGAGTAGGGGCTTAAACCACTCAACTAAATCCAAAGTAATCCAATCCAAGCCAAAAGAATCACGAATCTGAGGTGAAAAGCAGCTCCAGGATGATCTTTAGCAGAAAATCTCCAATCTAAGTGCTACTCTCGCTAATCTTCCTCTTATGACTCATTTTGGCTAATTAAAGTAGGGATTAGGGCCACATTTGGCTAGAAGAATGTTAATGGGGAATTTCTCTCTATTTTTGGGAAGTGTGAAATGATAAAGAGAAGTTCCATCAGCCTTAATCTCATGCTAATCTTAAAATGTGATGTGGGCCTAACCATTAACTTGCCATTACCCATTAAGCTATGCACATTCAGGTGAAACTTCAAACAACAATAACTCCCTAATGGTTGGTCCATTTCCTATTACGACCACTCTACAGAAAGAGAACCATCATCTGAATGTAATAGAAGTGATTTTAGACACCAATTCGGCTCCTACCAACAATTATAGGCCACACAAGATTTTTAGGGTCAAAACCGACCGATAAAAATTCTAAGGATGGAAAATGGCTCTAGTAATCATTTCTCAAAATGAGAGTTTTATAGGACCTCATATAAAAATAATATTAATATCTATGATCCTTCAATACGTAGAATATGAGTCGTTACATCCATCGAGTGACTATAGTTGGTTCGAGTGGAAGTATTGGAAGTGAAACACTATTCAAGAGAGGATTTGTCTTCTCGGTTATATGGGGTAGTATCCCGATCAACTCAAGTCAAATCATAGTCAAAATCACCGGCCAGAGTAGATTAGTTAATAATAATTGTTATTATTGAACCAAGGACTCTATGTTTGGACTATAGAGTTGAATATGGATGATATTGGAATTTTGATCATTACTAAATTCCATAAGTCCAAAGTGATATAGTTTTGATGAAAAGAATTGGTGTACATAATAGCCACAACCGAGTAACGCTTAATGTAATAAAATTGGATTTTACCGTAACTAAGTAAGCAATAAATTTATCCAAAATGTCACACCACCTCTTAAGTGATGTATGAATGTTAATATTCTAATAGTTCGACATTGATTGCTGACCAAATTTACATCTAACGGGTCACACAGCCAAAACGATGAATATTCTTTTGACCAAACGATTTAATTAATTTAACTTTGTTATAAATTAATTAAATTAGTTAATGATTAGGAAATATTAATTACAAAAAATTATTTTGATTTGATGAACAAATATTATTAAATATATTTATAATAGTTATAATTATATTAAGTGATATACGATATTGATATGCGTTAAATTGGATTTAATTGCAAAATAATTTATTTGGGCTTTAAATGGGTTTAAAGCCCATTTTGGGGCTGGTTTGTTCGACTCTAATAGAGAATGATGGGTGGCCATATGATGGCATCTTGGTGGGCTAGGTTTGTGGAGATAAGGTAGGGAGAATAGGTAAAGATTCAGATCCTTACTTTTCTCCTTTTTCTTCCTTTATATAAACATCTAAATCCACAAATATTTCATACTTTTTGGTGCCTCCATTCACACCTGTTTCTGGCTAAACCATTTCTTCCCCATTCTCAATTATATCAAGTTCAATTCAAAGTAAAAACGGTTCTATTCGATAGTTGGTGGTCATCGGTTCAGAGACTAGCACTCTATTGGTTTGGAAATCAGTTCAAGAAACAAATCTCATCGTTTAAAGGTGTGCTTACAGTCATTGTATAAAAGGTATATTCCTAACCAATTTAAGAATATTAATATTTATGTATAATGTTTATATCACATGTATTATATTGTTAGTTAGGTGATGGTTCCAATATATAAATATATTGTCACAATTAGATTGGTTGTATGTTTATATATACTTTGTATATTTATATAAAAAATTAGCCATGTAAATACCTATATGCTGCTCGGCTCAAATTTAAAAAAATTATGATAAATATTGTAATATGTAATGTTTATGTTTATATATAGCTTATAATTTAATTACTACATCATACTTTTACAAAATATGGTTATATAATTTTATATATAAAGTTAAATAAGTACAATATTTCAGCAAAAATAAAAGTATTAAATGTATATTATTATTTTAAATATATTTGAATCAGTTAATCATATAAATTAATTATATGTGTATATATATATATATTATAAATTATGTTTTATATTTTATAAAATTAAATTAATAAATAATATACTATCAGCAAAAATTAAAAATACATTTTTTTGTAATTCAAAAATATTTAATTATTGGTCAAAAATTAAAAATAAATTTTTAATCTTAAAATTATATATTAAATATTAAAATTACAAAATTTCATTCAGAATTTCGCAAAAAATTTAAAATTCAAACTATGTTTCAAGTAATACTACTTTTTGGTATGATCGTTGGTTATCAGTCAGCCCTCTTAGGGTCGAATTTAAAGAAAATTTTGAAATTTGTAACTTTAAAAATGCTTTAATTAAAGATGCTTTTTCTCTGGATAATTTACCACCATGGAACTTTAGTTTTAATAGAATCTTAGATGGTACAACTCTTAGACAATTTTCTTTATTATGTGCAAGATTGAATTTATAATATTGATATGAAAATGATATTATTAACTGAAAATGGGATAAAAGTAAGAAATTCACTTCTAATTCATTGTATAAATTTCTTAATTTCTCGAGCGTTACTAGTGACTCTTTTAATCTTATTTGGAAAGCAAATGCACCACCAAAAGCTAAGATTCATATATGGTTAATCATGCATGAAAAGCTAAATACCATTGAACTTTTAAAAATAAAGAATATGCCAATTGTTAGTAAATGTACTTTTTGTAACTTGTATTTTGAAAATATTAATCATATATATTATGATTGTAAGCATACATGCTACATTCTAAATAATACGCTTAAATTTTTTATCTTTATTCTTACAACTAAAGTTACTGATTGTGATTTTTACTGGAATAACTTAAGATGTAGGATTAAAAAGGGAAATAGATTTTTAGTAGATGCTTTATTCACCATAATATGTTGGTGTATTTGGTTTGAGAGAAATCAGAGACTATTTAATAATAAAAATAGTTATATTAATAGATTGGTAATAATAATAGCATTATTTTGTTTCCATTTGATCTCAAATCCAAAATATAGATTGGCCAAAAATAATCATTTTAATGAATATCTTAATAAGGTTAGGAAAAGTTTTGAATTTTTATACATAAAAACAATATTTTTAACGTTAATAACTATAGCGTTAGCATTTAATCGAATTCGAATGAAAATTTTACTGATCATCATAATGTTCTTTTGATCAAAGGAGCTTAATGTTAATATCTATGCCTCTTGATTTCGTGATCACTATTTGATAACATATATGTAAGTTAAGATGTTGCATAATGAGTTAGACCCTTTTATTAGTATAACTTTTATTATAGTTTATTTGTTGTCTTATAGTTTTAACTCTAGTTTTATTACTTTTATTTCATTAATGCATATATGTATATAATTTTTATTATATACATATATATGTGTATTATTCTTATATTTTTGTTTAGTTCCATCTATAGGTACAGGTTTAGGCTATAAATGGTGCTAGAATACTATTCGAAGGGTTTCAGGGTTGTTGTTGCCAGGATTACAAGATGTTGTTCGTAGGATTGTTGTTAGGAGAGATTTTTTATTTTAGTTCTGGATCATCCGTGCTAGCTGTAAGGCGTTCATTCTCTAGTGGAGCCGCTTGTTGATCTCATTTGTTCACTTGGATGCACCATGGTTTATATCGGGTACCTCTAACACTTCATTACCGGACGGTGGCCTTACCGGAGTTTGATATTGAGGTGTAATGGGCGGTGGCCTTGCTGGAACTCATTCAAGAAGTTACTAGATGTTGTTATCTTTGATTTTTTGTGTTATAATTTGTTATATGCCAAGCATGTTGGCAGCTCCTTTACTATTGATGGTATATATATGTACATGTGCGCTCTCCTCTACTTTAGAGGATTACATGTTTCTCTCAAAAAAATGTTTCGAATATAATTTCTTTTAAAACCCTACTTTGAGGAGTAGAGCTAGGGGATACAGACGACCCATCACAACCGACCCTTCGTTTTAGCCAGCCCAACACAGAGCATCAATCCCTCAAGCATTCTTATTTTTTCGAGAGATAACCGCTCCACGTCTTAAGGATTACACAACCCAGCTTGCTACAACTCGAACCCGCAACCTCAAGGAAAAAATAATTTTTTTATTAATATTGAAATAACATCTGTATGGATATTTACATTAAAATATATTCTAAAATTTAAAAAAAAAATTGTATATGATTAAGTAAATCTATATTTATTATATATACTTGTTGTGTATTTTATAAGTATTCATCTATATTTATGATTATATTTTATGTACACACATATATTTATATATGTATCTAATATATATATATATATATATTCTTCTTAGATTTTCAGCAAAAAATATATTTAATATAATTTATAAATTATTTAAATATATTCATATAGTTATAAATATATATAATATTAATGTTTAATACTTATATATATATATATATTCAACTATTCATACGAAATTATATACATACATACATACATACATATATATATATATATATAGTTCACATATGTATACATGTATGTATTTGTAACCTTTATACACACACACACATTTGGATAATATATTTGTATATTAGATGAGATAATTTGTCAGTTGTGGTTTAAATCCCAGCATATATACACAACATGTTATACCTTACACTAGTTGATATATTCCACATGCACACACATATATGCGTATATGATACATACATATACACACACAGATATATATATATATATATTATAACATTAATTAAATAATATAATATCATTTTATAAATTTAAATAAAATAATGATTTTATTTAAAAGAAATTTAGAAATGTTCATAAATTACTATGTAGACCCAATAAAGATCCAAAATGGAAAATTTTGAAATTCATCCATTACTTTTGCTGTGGGCTGGCCAGTTCCAACAATGGTATCATAGCCCAATAGCTTATGCGGTCTAAATTAGTTATGTTAGGGTTAACTATTAAGCTCACAATTCAGATAGTAGGGTGTCTGAAAGGTAGGGTTTGGGTAATCAAGTACTATGCCCTACTTGGCTATCAGCCTAGCCCAAAAAGATACGAGAATTCAAAGATTGCCCCTAATGGAAAGGCCCAATTTAAATTAGTCTTGGACTAATTTTTAAAATTGTTTGAAATTCAAAAATATAAGATTTTAAATTTAAAATTAAATATATACATATTATAAAAGTTATAATATTAGAAGACATTTCAAAATGTTTAAAAAATAATATAAATTAATTTTGAAATTTCTAAAAATTTATTAATTAGATTAATAAAATTAGTTAATTAATTATATAATATATACATGTATTATATATTATGATATATGCTATGTTGTTTTAAAATGTTTAAAATAACATTAGTATACATGTATATATAAGAAATAAATTTTGAAGTTAATATAATTTAATTAAAATTGTTCTACTAAATACATTGATTAAAAGGTTAATTAATTAAATAATATACACATGTATATGATATATGTGTTATACTATAAAGGTTATAATATATAATAAATATACAATATAAATGTTATATTAAGATAATATAAAATTAATTAAAATTAATTAAATAAGATTTAATTAATGTAATATTATGCATAAGACTATTATATAAGTAATATGAAATATAAAAGTTATATAATAATAAAACAGTATAATATGAATATATAAATTAAAGGTGGAACATGAAGAAACTCTGACTAGACTTAAGGAATAAATACATATGTAAATCTATGTATACCATAGTTTTCGATGTGTCCGACACTTGAATCATGAGAGTAATTCAAAAGAATTACATTATTCTATAAGTCGATATCACTTAATTTAATATATTGAAGACTATGGATCTTCAATATGATGTAGTCCTCTACTGTATATATATATATATATATATGTATGTATGTATGTATGTATGTATGTTTGTATTACTTGCATACTTATTAGTTGTTGAGATAACTCAAGCTAGTGATGTTATATGTAGTATTATTAGTATATTAAATAGACGAGGTAAGATTACTATATGTATTTATCAAGCAAACTCAAGGTACATATACTATACTTAGGCCGTCGCGATATGGAAGGTACAAGTGAATAGTTTCATTTCGATTTGTTGAGCAAACTTATGGTCGAATTGAAATTAGGACTAGGTACTAAGGGTTATGAGTTGTATATGATACAATCGATAAAGAATTATCCCTCGTCCGTGGAGCCATGCCTTGTTGAGCAAACACAAGGTCAGAATTCTAAGACGGACGAGTCCTAACACCTACTTAATGACTTCTGTGTTTCGACTTGGGGTTTGGCAAAACATAAAAGACTAGTGGGAGCTTATTAGTAAAATGAAACATAAAGTTTAACCTCACTACTTTTATAAAAACATCTACTATGATTTTTCCTAATAATCTACCATTTAAACTTGTAGAAAATGGCAACTCCAAAACAGTTTTCTAAAAACGACAAGCTTATTGGACCAAAATATATCGATTGGCTAAGAGCAATTAAAATAGCATAAACTTACGAGGGCCTATGGTTAGCTATTACATGCAAACCCAATGAACAAATTGTCGATGATGAGGATCCCGAACTAAGACTTGCTTGTGAAAAATGGGTGTTAGACCCAGAGATGGCCAAATTTTTCATGCTATCTACTTTAGAAAAGTTGTTGTAGAGACAGCATGAAAATATGTCTATTCATGAGATATTTGATAGTCTCAAGGCCTTATTTGGTGAATAGTCATGTTCCGCAAGGTACGAGCTTACGAAGAAGCTGTTCAATACCAAATGACCAAACGACAGAAAGTGGACGATTTTGTGCCAATGATAAAGGTCTGTATTGATAAGCTTTCAGAATTGGACGTACAGATAAGCATCGAATTGTGCGTTGATTTGATCCTTGATTCTCTCACTACTCAGTATGAACCATTCATATTAAATTATAATATGAACTAATTAAATGTGAATCTTATAGAGCTTCTCAATATGTTGAGGTTGGCAGAGTCTGCATCAAAGGATCAAGGGGTTGTATTTCCTATTAAGGGCAGTGCATCATCTTCAAAAAGTTCAAAGAAACAGAAACGGGAAGGTAAGAGAAAAAAGAAAAGTAAGAAGACCGATGACAAGGGTGAATGTCACCATGCCACAAGAAAGGTCATTGGAAAAGGAATTGTCCTGAGTACTTAAAGATTGTTAGAGAAAAGAAGCAGAATGGTTCTGCAGCTCCATTGGGTACATTTATGATTCAAAATTATTTTGTAATTAATAAAATGTCTTAGATCTTTGATACTGGATCTGGAACTCATATTTGTAATTCATTATAGGGGCTTAGGAACTAGCACCGCATGGCAAAATGAGATATGAGACTCCAAGTTGCTGAAGGATCTATCGTAGATGCAATGACAGTAGGAGACAATTATTGATGTTTGCCTAGTGGAGTAGTATTAGTATTAAATAATTGCTATTTTGTAAAAGACTTTATTATATGATTATTTCTATTTCTAGATTGTCTGAGACTAGATATATATTTTATTATGCAAAAAATATTATGAACATTAATTTGGATGGAAATAAAGTTTGAGATGGTACTCTTGAAAATGGCATTTATGTGATTAATAGTAATTATGTATGTACTATGAATAATTCATCTAACACTATAAATGGTATTTATCTTTGACATTGTAGGCTAGGTCATATTAGTGAGAAACGACTACACAAACTGAAAACGGAAGGTTTTCTTCCATTACTTGATTCTGAATCATTCGACACATGTAAGTCATGTCTCAAAGGTAAAATGACCAAGTACCCTTTTAGTTGGAGTAGTGACAGAGTTGATGAACTTTTGGGGTTAGTACACAGTGATGTATGTGGCTAGATGCCTATAATCACCAAAGAAAATAATTCTTACTTTATTACCTTCAATGATGATTTCTCAAGACTAGGATATGTGTATCTTATGAAGAACAAATCCAACGTCTATGAGAAATTTATCGAAAATAAAAATGTAGTAAAAAAACCAAACGAGCCGTAAAATTAAAATTCTTCGACCAAATCGAGGAGGTGAGTATGTCAGATAGGAATTCCAATAGTGGTAAAAAGATAATAGGATTATCTCTCATGTTACTACACCCTATACTTCATAACACAACGTGTGTCGAAGTGATGGAACTGAACCCTATGAGATATGGTTCGTTCCATAATGAGTAAGGTTGAGTTACCTCTGTACAATTGGGATATGCACTAGAAACCATAGCGCATACGTTGAACTTGTTGTCCACTAAATCCATGCTTAAAATGCCATATGAGATGTGGCATGGTAAGAAACCCCAGTTCAAGTACTTGAAGGTGTGGGGTTATCCAACATACGTTAAGAATATTGGTCCAAACAAACTAGAGGTAAGATTGGTACTGTGTAAATTTATAGGATATCCCAAAAACTCGATGGGACATATATTCTACAATACTGAGGAACAAAAGGTAATTATTTCTTGACACACTGTCTTTATAGAAAAGGAATTTATATCCAAAGAAATTAACAATGAGGTTGTAGACTTGGATGAGATCCAAGAAGTTAACACCGAGGCTAAACCAATGGGAGAACTAAGTCCACCCTTATACGAAGACATGTAACCTATTAGAAGGTCTAGTAGGAGTCTCGTGCACTAGAGAGATACTATGTTTTTCTCAGGGATGGCGAGAAGGAGGAACGTGTAATGCCCCAGAAATTCATGGAATCTTATTTTAGTTGAATTTTGAAAATATCTGAATTTATTTGTATAAGAATATATGGAATTAATTGTGTGCAAGTATGTGTGCATGTGTGCACGTGCACACTGATATGGCACAAGGAAGAACTCCAGATTTCTTGAATTTAAAACAAGGATTAAAAAAAAAGCATTACAAACATGATTTTGTGATATGGATATTTGATTTCTGGAATTTATGGATCATCCCAGAAAATAAGAAAAGTAAGTTTTATTTTAAAATCAGTAAACAGATTTTATTTAAAACCCAGAAAAAAAAAATTATACATATATATATGTTATAATGATTTGAAAACCTGTATACATATAGGTGCATATGTTTCTGAAATTAAAGAGGAATTAAATAAGCCTAGATAAGATATGTATACAAATATACATTTTAAGTACTGAAAAGTATATATATAAGCAAGTGAAACTATAACATTAAAATGACATGAAATGTAATACAAGTCAATATGCTTGTGTAGGCAAAAATAGCAAAGGGGATTCTCAGGAATAATTAAAATATAAAATAGGGTAGTCACACTTTTAACATGACTAGGTGAGTGGCCATTTTCTGAAAAAGTAAAGAAAAGAAAATGCAGCCTTTAATTGGTAATATGACCGGGGGTAATTAGGAATAAAAATGAGAAAATGCAAACACACAATGCATGATGCTAGCCAGGACAGAAATGGAATTTTGTCTTGAGTAAAACCCTAGTAAAAATATGTTTATAAATAAGTAGTTATGGCCAGAGAAATTGTTTTACCCGAGCTACTTATAATAGGAAAAGAAGAAAACATTTTAAAGGAAGAGAAAATACACTCAGGGATTTTCTGGATTTATAAGAAGAAATATTCAAGTGAGTAATCTCACTAAACCCATGGCATTAAGTCCTGTTATGAGGCAGCCAGACTTATGTTATTTTTCTACATGTTTTTGATTCCATTACTATGGTTTTAATGGATGCTTCAATGGATGTTTTAATGGGTGTTTCTGGATGTTTTGATTGCTTTGATGTTTGAGTGTTTTGCTCTGTTTGGTTACACCCAGAAAGGTAAAAGTATGAAATCATGAAAGTAAATAGAGAATACTTGTAACTGGTTTAGATATGGCATGGAAAACATAGAAACCAAAATGTATATGAGTTGCATTACACTTGTGTAAGTGCTGAGGCTCAAATGAAAGATTCAAGGTTGCAATGGAAATATCCAAAAGTGCTGAACCCTTGATCAAATAGAAAATCCATGAGCCAGAAATCTTGTTTAAGCTAGATCTTGAATTTAGTTCAAACATGGTTGCTTATGAAACAATAATAACCCACATGCCTAGTCTTTATTCCCAGTTGTAAATATTCTTGTATTTTCTTTAAGCCAAAATACTTGAAAATATGATTTTCCCTGGACATGAATGTTAGATTGTTCTTGAGTTATGCTTGTAAACTCTATGTAATGTTTCATGTATACTGGGATTTAGTCACCTAGCTATCTCACGATAGGATTAAACATGAACACTTAGTAAATAAACTAAGGATTGTGAGCCAAGAAGACTGCTGGAATGCTTGTCATATTTGAAGTATGCAAGTTGGCACATGGTTTGTTTAAGCCCTGAGATCTTTGTGCAATATTGTGAATTATTTTATTGCAATGTGTCCCCGTGATTCCTTTATGGCAGATGAGGCTAGGAATTAATTTGGTAAATACAACCTTAAATTGATGAAGTAGGAACTTGAGTTATTCCTAAGATGGTTGGTCTGGAGCTATGATAGTTCCTGAGTATTTCTATTTGAAATGTATGTTTACATGGCTGGAAGTGTGTACATGATTAGTCTTAAATACTGATCATATATGCACAAGTATATCATAAACAAGTCAGGCAAATTGTTCAAAGAAGATATGCCCACTTGTACAAAATATTTATGTCTCACTCATTTACTTAATATCATGGAATTTTTGATTTTACTCATACCAGATCTTGTATCTGACCCTTGTTTGCTTATGGCATCTGGGGTGTCTCATCTAAAATGGGGCAGCCTCTAATGTTCTTTTAGGAAATGCTGGATCTAAATTGGAAGCTGCTGTGGCTAATGAGAGTGATTATATAAGCATGCTAAATTAGAATTGAATAAGAACTTAGAATGAAATATTTGCATGTAATCTGGGGAGTTTTTATAGTTCTGTTTTGGTTGTTATGTAATGGTCTTAAAGGTTCGGATTTATTGGTTGTTCTAAATGAATCTAGTGATGTACTAAGTTTGGGATTAATCTAAAGACTTGGTTGAATTTTTGCAAGAAAATATATATTTGAGTATTATGGTGAAAATCTGTAAATGATATATGCCTGTATTTTAGAAATGGATATGTATATGTACATATATTGTATTAGTTAATTTCAAGTTACTTAAAACCTTAAGTTTGAAGGTTAAAAATCTGAGTTTAGCTATAAAAACCTGGAATTATTCTTGTGGATATTTTTAAGTTCATATAAATTAGATATGCATAGGATTTACTGACTTGTTACAAATATTCAAAAGTATATAGTAATTAACTTTTGTCAGAACTGCTAGAATCCAAATCAAGCAGGATACTCTTGTTTAACAAAAATATATATACTCTGAATTTAAACAAGAGAAACACGTACATCCTCATATGTATGTGTATATTACTAGGGATGCACTGATATATTTATATTGGTAATAAGTTTTGAATCCTGGTTGAATTGTTTGAAAGAAAAAAAAATGACTCTGATAGTTCAAAGGAAGTTTAAATCAAACTTAAAAGTGCAAATGAGTGTAGGTGGACATCCAGACACATATAGATTGAATGTGCATATGCATGTACATAGAGATCAAATTTAGACGTCAGTCATAATAATTTAGACGTCTGAGATTAAACTTAGACGTCAGTCATAATAATTTAGACGTCTGAGGTTAAATGTAGACGTCTGTCACAAAAATTTAGATGTCTGAATTTAGTTCAAAATGTCTTTTTCTCTCTGTTTCAATTTTAGATCTCTGAGCCGTCTGTCATAATTAGCTAGACGTCTGGGATTAAGTTTAGACGCCTGTCATAAGAATTTAGACGTCTGAACTGCTGATTTTGCCTAATTTGCCTTCTCAGAAAAGGAATAAGTGGCTATGTCAATAGCTTTTATGGCATTTTGATTTCTATTTGATTTAAATTCCCTTTGATGAAGTAAAAAAAAAATCCTTATGAAATTAAGGTAGAAAGAGGAGGGTCATTTCAGTTGGTATCAGAGCACTTGGTTGCATTGATTGCTAAGTATTATAGAAATGTATTTTGTCTATTTGTTTTGGATGAAATAATTTAGATAAGAAAATAGTAATTATAGAAGTACTCATAATATACTAATACCATTTGCCCAGAACTTAGTTAGCAGACCATGGTAGGAAGAGGTTCTCATCACCATGCAGGATCAAGTGCACCACAAATGCTTGATATGCAAGACTTTATGAGGGCTTTAAGGGATGGAATTGGGCATAGGCCTGAGAACCCACATGAAGAACTTTCAAAACTACTGAAGACTTATTCCAATTTGGGAGGTAGGAGTTTTGAAGGAACTGAGAATGTGATGGAAATTCAAGCATGGTTGAGAACACTGGACAGAGTTTTCAATGACATGCAATTGGATGATCAAAGGAAGAGGCAAGTAGCTTCAAGACAACTGAAAGGGGTAGCTTTAAGCTGGTGGGAGGTGATCATAGCTGGAAGAAATGAAAATGAGATCACTTGGAATCAATTCAAGGAGATGTTGGAAGCTAGATTTGTTCCAGCATCAGCCAAAACTCTATTGCTTGAAGAATTCATCAGGCTTAGGCAGGGAACCTTTAATGTGACTGAGTATACTCATAGGTTTGAGGGCTTGTCTAAGTATGGAGCTATGCTTGTGGCTGATGAGGCATCAAAGAATGATAGGTATATTAAGGGTTTAAACCCAGGGCTTAGTAGGGCTATGTTGCCATATGCAGATAAAACTTTTGATCAAATCATTGATCTGGCCTTAAAATTTGAGCAACATGACAAGGAAAGGGAGAAGTATAAGAATTTTAAGAATAACAACAATAAGAAAAATAGGGGAAGGTATCATCCCTATGACAAAAAGAAGGAGGAGACAGAAGGCAAGAAAACCAATGATACTAAGACCACTGATACAAAGAGAAAAATAACATGTCATCATTGTGGAAAAGAGGGACATATCAAACCAAGGTGCCCAGAATTGAAGGGAGGAGCTTTCAAATGCTACCTATGTGGTAAGGAGGGACATATCAAGAGAAATTGCCCTGAGTATAAACAGCAAGGGAAGCTAGCAAGTTTGGAGAGCAAAAGCAAATCCACAGTAGAAGCTATTGCAGAAAACCATGGTCAAGTGGAAGGTACCTTATTTATTTGTACCCTACCTATATCAGTAGTGTACGACACAGGGGCAACACATTCTCTGATTTCCCATGAATTAGTTGCATTGCTTAAATTACATTGCATACTGGTTGAAACTCCTTTGTTAGTGCAGAGCCCATTGGGGAGTTCTAGTGTTTTAAACATGATTTGTGTGGATGTGGAATTAAACATAGGAGGAAATGTTTTTATTTCCAATTTATATGTTTTAAATTACCCAAATATAGGTATTATATTGGGTGTAGACTGGTTAAGGCAATACAAAGCCATAATTAATTTAGACTCATCCACCGTATCATTACAAAATTCTAGAGGTAAAAGAATCACAATTTTGTGTGAAATAGCCAAAGAAAGAAAATTATATCACTTGATTGACTTAAGTAAGGATTCCAGTGAGCCTTCTATTGAAGAAATCCCCATAATTAACAAATACTTAGATGTGTTTGGAGAAGTTAAGGGTGTTCCACACCACAGACCAGTGGAATTTCAGATTAATCTGATACCAGGAGCAATTCCAATTATTAAGAAACCCACTAGGATGGGGCCAAGTGAGTTGAAGGAATTGAAGAAACAGTTAGAAGAGTTGGAAAGCAAAGGATTTATAAGACCAAGTAATTCATGCTGGGGTGCTCCAGTAGTGTTTGTAAGGAAACATGATGGTACTTTAAGAATGTGCATAGATTACAGGGAGCTAAACAAAGTCACTATCAAAAACAAGTACCCCTTACCTAGAATTGATGATCTTTTTGATCAACTTAGTGGAGCAAAAATATTTTCTAGGTTAGACTTGGCATCTGGATTCCATCAGATGAAGGTTGAGGACTCAAGTGTTAAGTACACAGCCTTTAACACTAGGTATGGTTTATATGAGTTTCTTGTCATGCCATTTGGGTTGACAAATGCTTCATCATACTTTGTAGACTTGATGAATAGGATATTCAGGGATTATTTAGACAAGTTTGTTTTGATCTTTATTGATGATATTTTGATCTATTCTAAAACAGTAGAGGAACATGAAAATCACTTACACCTTGTTTTGTCTAGATTAAGAGAAAAAGATTTAAAAGCAAAATTTTCTAAGTGTGCATTTTGGAAAGAAGAAGTGCATTTCCTTGGGCATGTTATATCTGCCAAAGGCATTTCTGTAAACCCCAATAAAATTGTGGCAATCCAAGCATGGAAAAGGCCAAGCACAGTGGGAGAAGTTAGGTCATTTATGGGAATGGCAGGGTATTATAGGAGGTTTATAAAAGATTTTTCTAAGATGTCATCACCTCTTACCAACCTAACTAGAAAGAACCAACCCTTTATATGGACTGAGAAATGTGAACAAGCCTTTAATAGAATCAAGGAGGTCTTAGTCAATGCACCAGTGTTGAAAGTACCAGAAGGAAATGAGGATTTGATTGTGTATACTGATGCAAGTGGTTTTGGGCTAGGAGCTGTATTGATGCAGCAAGATCAAGTTATAGCCTATGCATCAAGACAATTGAAGCCACATGAATCAAAGTATGCAACCCATGATCTTGAGTTGGCAGCAGTGGTATATGCACTAAAGCTCTGGAGACATTATCTTCTAGGTGCTAAGTTTATTTTGTACACAGACCATAAGGCATTGAAATATCTCTTTTCACAAAAAGATTTGAATATGAGGCAACATAGATGGGTTGAGTTTCTAGCAGCATATGATTTAGACATACTTTATACTCCAGGAAAAGCTAATAAGGTTGCAGATGCTTTGAGCAGGCAGCATGCAAAAGTAGCCATGCTAATGATAGAAGAGTTTAGAAATTTATCTCTACTTACTGATTTGGAAATTGAGGAAAACAGTGAGGTAAACATGGAGATGATTGAAGAAGGGAGTAAAGGAAAATTAAGTTTGATAACTTTGCAATCAGATTTAATTTTGAAAGTGGGAAAAATGCAAGGGGGAGATCCAGATTTATTAGAAAAGAAGACTTTAATAGAAAAAGGAGAAGAAGTAGCAAACTACCACATTGATAAGAATGGTTACTTAAGGAATAAAGGTAGAATATGTGTTCCAAAGGATATAGAATTGAAGGAAGAGATACTTAATGAATATCATAGGAGCAAATATTCTATACACCCAGGCAGCACCAAGATGTACCAAAATTTGAAGAGGGATTATTGGTGGAGAGGGATGAAAACTGATGTGGCCAAACATGTTGCAAAGTGTATGACTTGCCAACAAGTCAAAGCAGAAACCCAAAGACCCTCAGGCCTATTACAACCTCTAAGCATACCACATTGGAAGTGGGAAGATATATCTATGGATTTCATAGATGGTCTGCCTAGATCAAAGAGAGGAAATACAAGCATTTGGGTAGTAGTTGATAGATTGACTAAAGTAGCACACTTTATACCAGTGAAGGCAGAAAGAAATGCACCAAAACTAGCTCAAATATTCATGAAAGAAGTAGTAAGGTTGCATGGAATTCCTAAGACTATAGTGAGTGATAGGGATACAATCTTTACATCCAGATTTTGGAAGAGCTTTCAAGAAGCCATGGGGAGTGAATTATGCTTGAGTACTGCATACCACCCCCAATCAGATGGTCAAACTGAAGTGATAAATAAAGTTTTGGAGGATTTGTTGAGGGCATGTGCATTGGACTTTGGAGGTAATTGGGAAGATCATCTCCATTTGGCTGAATTTACATATAACAATAGTTATCAAAGCACCATAGGTATGGCACCATTTGAAGCCTTGTATGGCAAACCATGTTTGTCACCAATATGTTGGGTTGAAGCAGGAGAAAAGGCTGTCTTAGGGCCTGAGTATGTTAAAGAAACTACAGAGAAAATTTAACTTGTAAGGAGAAGGATGGCAGCAGCTCAAGATAGGCAAAAGAAGTTTGTAGATGTAAGGAGGAAGCAGGTAGAATATGAAGTTGGTGATTATGTTTTCATCAAAGTTTCACCTATGAAGAAGGTGTTGAGGTTTGGCAAGCAGGGAAAACTTACCCCAAGATATGTTGGACCTTACAAGATTTTGGAAAGAATAGGTTCATTAGCATATAAGTTGGAGCTACCAGAAGAGATGAGTGCAATGCACAATGTATTTCATGTATCACAACTTAGGAGATGGGTGCATGATAAAGAGGAAATTCTAAAGAAACCAACTCAAGTGCAAATAAATCCTGATTTGGTCTACGAGAAAGAACCAGTGGGGATTTTAGCTAAAGAGGAAAAGAAGTTGAGGAGCAAAACTCTGAAATTGGTAAAGGTTCAATGGGGCCTCGACCCTAATGATTGTACATGGGAATTAGAGGATAAGATAAAGATGGATTACCCTAAGCTTTTTGCAGTAGAAGGTAAAAATCGAAATCCCTAAAAAGTTTAATATGTATGGTTGTTTTGACTGAATTGTTTGCTTATGCTATATTTGATAGATTTTAAAAAATCTGGAAATGTTTAAAGTCAAAATGAGAAAAATTGTGAGGACACAATTCCTAAAAAGGTGGGGTGATTGTAATGCCCCAGAAATTCATGGAATCTTATTTTAGTTGAATTTTGAAAATATCTGAATTTATTTGTATAAGAATATATGGAATTAATTGTGTGCAAGTATGTGTGCATGTGTGCACGTGCACACTGATATGGCACAAGGAAGAACTCCAGATTTCTTGAATTTAAAACAAGGATTTAAAAAAAGCATTACAAACATGATTTTGTGATATGGATATTTGATTTCTGGAATTATATGGATCATCCCAGAAAATAAGAAAAGTAAGTTTTATTTTAAAATCAGTAAACAAATTTTATTTAAAACCCAGAAAAAAAAAATTATACATATATATATGTTATAAGGATTTGAAAACCTGTATACATATAGGTGCATATGTTTCTGAAATTAAAGAGGAATTAAATAAGCCTAGATAAGATATGTATACAAATATACATTTTAAGTACTGAAAAGTATATATATAAGCAAGTGAAACTATAACATTAAAATGACATGAAATGTAATACAAGTCAATATGCTTGTGTAGGCAAAAATAGCAAAGGGGATTCTCAGGAATAATTAAAATATAAAATAGGGTAGTCACACTTTTAACATGACTAGGTGAGTGGCCATTTTCTGAAAAAGTAAAGAAAAGAAAATGCAGCCTTTAATTGGTAATATGACCGGGGGTAATTAGGAATAAAAATGAGAAAATGCAAACACACAATGCATGATGCTAGCCAGGACAGAAATGGAATTTTGTCTTGAGTAAAACCCTAGTAAAAATATGTTTATAAATAAGTAGTTATGGCCAGAGAAATTGTTTTACCCGAGCTACTTATAATAGGAAAAGAAGAAAACATTTTAAAGGAAGAGAAAATACACTCAGGGATTTTCTGGATTTATAAGAAGAAATATTCAAGTGAGTAATCTCACTAAACCCATGGCATTAAGTCCTGTTATGAGGCAGCCAGACTTATGTTATTTTTCTACATGTTTATGATTCCATTACTATGGTTTTAATGGATGCTTCAATGGATGTTTTAATGGGTGTTTATGGATGTTTTGATTGCTTTGATGTTTGAGTGTTTTGCTCTGTTTGGTTACACCCAGAAAGGTAAAAGTATGAAATCATGAAAGTAAATAGAGAATACTTGTAACTGGTTTAGATATGGCATGGAAAACATAGAAACCAAAATGTATATGAGTTGCATTACACTTGTGTAAGTGCTGAGGCTCAAATGAAAGATTCAAGGTTGCAATGGAAATATCCAAAAGTGCTGAACCCTTGATCAAATAGAAAATCCATGAGCCAGAAATCTTGTTTAAGCTAGATCTTGAATTTAGTTCAAACATGGTTGCTTATGAAACAATAATAACCCACATGCCTAGTCTTTATTCCCAGTTGTAAATATTCTTGTATTTTCTTTAAGCCAAAATACTTGAAAATATGATTTTCCCTGGACATGAATGTTAGATTGTTCTTGAGTTATGCTTGTAAACTCTATGTAATGTTTCATGTATACTGGGATTTAGTCACCTAGCCATCTCACGATAGGATTAAACATGAACACTTAGTAAATAAACTAAGGATTGTGAGCCAAGAAGACTGCTGGAATGCTTGTCATATTTGAAGTATGCAAGTTGGCACATGGTTTGTTTAAGCCCTGAGATCTTTGTGCAATATTGTGAATTATTTTATTGCAATGTGTCCCCGTGATTCCTTTATGGCAGATGAGGCTAGGAATTAATTTGGTAAATACAACCTTAAATTGATGAAGTAGGAACTTGAGTTATTCCTAAGATGGTTGGTCTGGAGCTATGATAGTTCCTGAGTATTTCTATTTGAAATGTATGTTTACATGGCTGGAAGTGTGTACATGATTAGTCTTAAATACTGATCATATATGCACAAGTATATCATAAACAAGTCAGGCAAATTGTTCAAAGAAGATATGCCCACTTGTACAAAATATTTATGTCTCACTCATTTACTTAATATCATGGAATTTTTGATTTTACTCATACCAGATCTTGTATCTGACCCTTGTTTGCTTATGGCATCTGGGGTGTCTCATCTAAAATGGG
The DNA here is from genome assembly GCA_030737815.1 of Allium fistulosum. Lineage (NCBI taxonomy): Eukaryota > Viridiplantae > Streptophyta > Magnoliopsida > Asparagales > Amaryllidaceae > Allium > Allium fistulosum. The sequence continues at coordinate 210,331,132 of CM060908.1, forward strand.
GCAGCCTCTAATGTTCTTTCAGGAAATGCTGGATCTAAATTGGAAGCTGCTGTGGCTAATGAGAGTGATTATATAAGCATGCTAAATTAGAATTGAATAAGAACTTAGAATGAAATATTTGCATGTAATCTGGGGAGTTTTTATAGTTCTGTTTTGGTTGTTATGTAATGGTCTTAAAGGTTCGGATTTATTGGTTGTTCTAAATGAATCTAGTGATGTACTAAGTTTGGGATTAATCTAAAGACTTGGTTGAATTTTTGCAAGAAAATATATATTTGAGTATTATGGTGAAAATCTGTAAATGATATATGCCTGTATTTTAGAAATGGATATGTATATGTACATATATTGTATTAGTTAATTTCAAGTTACTTAAAACCTTAAGTTTGAAGGTTAAAAATCTGAGTTTAGCTATAAAAACCTGGAATTATTCTTGTGGATATTTTTAAGTTCATATAAATTAGATATGCATAGGATTTACTGACTTGTTACAAATATTCAAAAGTATATAGTAATTAACTTTTGTCAGAACTGCTAGAATCCAAATCAAGCAGGATACTCTTGTTTAACAAAAATATATATACTCTGAATTTAAACAAGAGAAACACGTACATCCTCATATGTATGTGTATATTACTAGGGATGCACTGATATATTTATATTGGTAATAAGTTTTGAATCCTGGTTGAATTGTTTGAAAGAAAAAAAAATGACTCTGATAGTTCAAAGGAAGTTTAAATCAAACTTAAAAGTGCAAATGAGTGTAGGTGGACATCCAGACACATATAGATTGAATGTGCATATGCATGTACATAGAGATCAAATTTAGACGTCAGTCATAATAATTTAGACGTCTGAGATTAAACTTAGACGTCAGTCATAATAATTTAGACGTCTGAGGTTAAATGTAGACGTCTGTCACAAAAATTTAGATGTCTGAATTTAGTTCAAAATGTCTTTTTCTCTCTGTTTCAATTTTAGATCTCTGAGCCGTCTGTCATAATTAGCTAGACGTCTGGGATTAAGTTTAGACGCCTGTCATAAGAATTTAGACGTCTGAACTGCTGATTTTGCCTAATTTGCCTTCTCAGAAAAGGAATAAGTGGCTATGTCAATAGCTTTTATGGCATTTTGATTTCTATTTGATTTAAATTCCCTTTGATGAAGTAAAAAAAAAATCCTTATGAAATTAAGGTAGAAAGAGGAGGGTCATTTCAGAACGTGTCTTAGATGACGACACACCTTTGTCTTTCCAACGAACACTGCAGAGAAAAGACTCTGTACTTTGGCTTGGAGCTATGAAATCCAAGATGGATTCCATATATGAAAATAAAATTTGGACTCTATCAGATGTACCCGAAGGGATAAAACCCATCGGCCGCAAATGAATTTTTAAGAAAAAGCTAAATGCAGATGGAGAGTAGAGACTTACAAGCTAGACTAGTTGCAAAAGGATTTGGTCAAATTCAATGTGTTGATTATGACGAGACTTTTTCAACCATAGCCATGCTTAAGTCCCTTCAGATTATGCTAGCTAGTGCTGCATTCTATGACTATGAATTATGGAAAATGGATGTAAAGACAGCTTTTCTAAATAGTGATTTAGAAGAAATCATTTATATGTCATAGCCCGATGGTTTGTGGTCAGTGGGAGTGAGAGCAAAGCTTGCAAGTTGTTAAAGTCCATTTATGGACTTAAACGGGCTTTAAGGAGTTGGAATAAGTGTTTTGACAGGTAATCAAATATTTAGTATTTTATCAGAACACAGAGGAAGTGTGCGTATACACAAAGGAATAGCGCAAAGCTATCGTTTTCTTAGTGATATATGTCGATGATCGATTATTGATTAGCTATGACACTTCGTTCTTGCAATCAGTGAAAGCTTTGCTTTCCTACAATTTCTCCATGGAGGATCTGGGAGAAGCAGCCTATATACCAGGTATAAAGATCTATAGAGATAGGTCAAGAGACTATTAGGATTGTCCCAATCCATGTACATAGATATCATACTGAAAAGGTTCGGTATGGAAAATTCCAAACGTGGAAATGTTCAAACACGGTCTGGAATCTTTCTTTCAAAAAAGGATGCTCCTCATACCGATGAGGAGAAAGTGCGTATGAAGAGGATTCCCTATGCTTCAACTATAGGATCCATAATGTATGCTATGCTATGTACTAGACCGGATGTGGCATACGCATTAGAATGTGTAAGCCGATATCAGTCTAACCCTGGAGAAAAACATTGGACGACCATAAATTGTATACTAAAGTATTTAAGAAATACTAAGGACTTATTCCTAATATACGAGAATGGAGACCTCCTTATCAAGTGGTATATAGACTCTAGCTTTCAAAGTGATACAGAAGGCAGTAAGTTAGTGTTTGGTTATGTCTTTATACTTAAAGGCAGAGCCTTGGAAAAGTTCCAAACAAAAGATAGTAGTTGATTCGATGATGGAGGCTAAGTACATTGCCTTTAATGAAGCAGCTAAAGAGGCACATTAGATGCGCTAGTTTTTGAGTGAGCTCGGAGTGATTCCTGTTAAAAAGAATCCTCTAGCATTGTTCTATGATAATGATGCGGCGATTCAGATTGCAAAGGAATCCAGAGTACACAAGAAGTCGATGCACATTCTCTGAAAGTTCCACCTCATTAGAGAAATCGTAAAGAAGGAGAGGTTGTGATACAGAGGGTATATACCAAGGACAACATAGCAGATTCATTCACCGAGGGTCTAGCTTGGTCAACTCTCAAGAAGCTGATTAAAAGGATGAGATTGAGTGTAACAACCCAGTTTTTCAGTCGTTCGAATTTAGAATATTTAATTGATATTAAATATTGAAAAGTGAATTTTATAAGTTAAAACAGTTAAATAATTGAATCTGGAATCTAATGTGAATAAAAATTATTTCTAAAGTTGATTTAAATTCTATTTGAATCAGAATGAAGTTAGTAAACTTTTAAAATTGAATTAAAAGTGAATAAACATAAATTGGAAATTTTATAATTTAATTAATCGAGTGAAAATAGCCATTCGAGACATTGTCTCGGAATCAGACGAAAGCAGTTTCATTGGATCCGTAATAATATATTATTATAGGATTCCAAATTTCATGTTGATTGGACTTACAGTTTGGTCGTGCGAAGCAGAAACACCTAGAAATTTATTAAGGAAATTTAATTAAAATAATTCAATTTGAGATGTTATCTTCTGTATACTTTCGAATTAGCTTTCCATATATGTTCCATTGCGTTCGGAATATGGGTATAACATATAGAACGTCAGGCGGCACGCTTCGTTTGGAGTTCAGAAATTTGTCGAGTGAATAGTGTCGGAAACTTGCCTATATAAGGACCCTAAACTACATTCTTTTGCCCTAACCCTAAAAGCTTTCCTACAGCCGCCACATTCATCACGAACGACCAAAAATCACCATCCTTTCTCCTCCAATTTCTTCCGATCCTTTAACAAGTATCAAAAACTTTCTACTACAAAGTTGTAGAGGCCAGGCGAGTTCTACAGATTCAACGGGTATGATCAACTTTAGTGAAGTGGATCAGCGGTGATTCCAGTTTGAACGGTGCATGTTTCGAGGTGAAAATCGAGGTGATGGCAGCAGCGTGGGAAATCGGACTTCTCGCAGAGGTGTGTCGTGGCTAGGGCTTTCGAATGGCGGTCCTCGATCGGTCTCCGATCGCGTGTAGGGGGAGTAGCAACCAAATGAGCAACGGCGGCCGTGGGTTTTCTCCATTTGAATGATCCGGGGGAAAGAAAAGCAAACGATGGCTGGGATCTAATTCTTCTAGAATGAATGGCTGAGATTTGCAGAGGTCTATAAAATAAAAATAAAAATAAAAATAAAGAAATTTGTAAAATTAATTATTTTAAATTCGTGCAAACTTATAAATATCATAACTTTTCCATACGAGGTCCTATTCAGACGAAACGAGTTGCGTTGCACTTGTTACTGAAAATACTACGTATAGGAATTGGATTGGACCGATTTGGAGCTTGCATAATTTTAAGGTAAAATTACACGCTCGTTTAGTTTTATTCCAAATAAAACGCTGCAACGACGACTGCAAGCAAAGTGAGTAAAACTCACTCTCTCTGGCCCGCTTATATTTTTATATAAGTGAGAATAAATTTATTTTATGCTATGTGATGATTGTTTGGATGTTATGCTATATTATTAGTATTTGGATATATTTCTACCTATTGGAGCAAATGAGACCCTATACGTTCCCGTGTATGAGCGGATGACCTTTTATACGCGCGTCTGGCTCGAAGCAGACATTGTACATATTTTCTCAAATGTATATTTGTTACAGGTTACCTGTTGGAGGGATCCGACTGGATTCCTCACCATTGTTGATTTTTATTTACGCATATTGTTATATATGCTGTATTATGTGATGTTTGATGTGATGGATGCCATGTTTGCTGTTATTGATGTGAATCCCCTTATTTAGTACATTTGTAGCATTGTGCCATATTTTTGGAAATTTAAAGTATTAAAATGATGATTTCAATTTAAAAAGGATTTCAAAGTGATTATGAAAATATATATGTTTTAATCATTTTTGAATTGTTAAAGAAATGAATTAATTTTAAATGAATAAAAAGTTACAATTTTTATGTTACAAAAATTATGGCTCTGTGAAATATACTTAAATATGATTTTTGAAATATGAAGTTAACTATTTTGTAAAATAAGTTAAATTAAGAATTTTGAACTTATTATAAATGGTTTATATATAAGATTTATAAATTTTATATTTTATAAGTAAAAGTAATGGAATTATAAACGAGTTTTATAAGTGTTAAAATGAAAATTTATAAAGGAATGCTATTAATAAAGAGATTTAATGAAATGGATTTTTATGAACAGTGTTTTTTTAAATATTAGAAATGGATTTACAATCAAATTTGTAAATGGATTTTTAGCTGAAATTTAGAAATGAATTTATAATAGACTTTATAAATAATGAGATTACAAAAGAATGAATGTGTAAATAAAGAAATTTATAAGTAAATAAGCTTATAATGGGATTTTGATATTTAAATGAGATAAACGAGAAATTGGTTAATAAAGGAATTTTATAAATGGAAGTTTTTGTAAAATAGAAATGTGAATTATAAACACTGTTTTATAAATGAAAAATCAAAATTTGATAAGCTAAATATGGATTTTACAAAAGCATATATATTCACGTTTTTAAAGTGAAAAATCCTTAAAATGAATATTCTGGAAGTGATATTTTAAAATGGAGTTTAAATGGTTGGAAAATACAATAAGTTGTGAATTCACTTATTATTAAAATAAGTTTATGAAATGTTTTCCAAATATTGAAATGGTTTTGAGAATATATCTTTTTAAAGATAATTTGAAGTAATAAATTTGGAAAAGTTATTTAATAAATAAAAGATTAATAAATCAGGCCCAATGACTGTTTAAGTGCTAAGTTATATTTTTGGCTATTTTAGTTTCTCGACTTGATGTAGAAACTATTTAGTCGTACACTTAGTACGTAGCCATCTATGTAGGCTTGATTATCATTTGGTGTAAAGGATGCTGATTCGAGTAGTGCGGAGTGATTACTCCTATCTACTGAGCTTCCTTCTTGGCCGAAGGATAGCAAGTTGAAATTTGGAAACATGATAAGTCTACGAGACTTGGTTTCTGTATAAGGTTGAGTAACACTTTTGCGTTGTTGGTGCGAAGAGACCGGGATCGGTTTATCCGAAAACCACTTTGGACTAACCTATATGCGATGATTGTGCAGGTTTGTTGGTGATATTGATATTTAGGATTTTCATAGTGAACGACTGTTTTTTGATCATTTAGGGTTAAAATCCCAATATACATATAGTAGCAGTAGTCTCTTCGTTATGAAATATCCAATGCAAGGACTATTCGCTACTAATCCTAGGAATTTCCCGATAGGATGTAGTAGGAAAGTACCTTTGTTTGTCCTATTCCTGGATGATTTGTATGGATGGATGTCTGACAGTGCATTTTCTAAGGTTACGTACATTGGTTTTTACAAACATACATCTGTGGTGGCGGAGAAGTCAACTTCTCTTAGCTTAACATCATCCTTGAGACGTATGAGCTCAAGGGTTGTATTTTTGTGGAAGACAATTAGTAGTCAACGTAAATGGCAATGTGGACTTCAATGATGGTGTGATATGTGATATATGAAAGGTATTAGATACCTCTTTTGGCCTCACACCCCAGGAAATGACTAAAACATGGTAGAAGCAGCAAGGCTAAGTGGGACGCTCCCATTAGGAGATGTCATCATCCTTCTAGATTTACTCTACACATGTCTAAGTATGCGGTGAATGTATGACTCAGGTACCCATTAAAGGTCGGTAATGACTGGGGTGATGACATATTCGGTACTATCTAGGAAGGCATAGCCCGGTCTTGTGTTAGTTTAGGCGCCGAGTATCCCGATCCTAGGTGCATCCCTCTAGAGGTGTACCGAATTCGGAAAAGGTAGTCCCTTACCTTGTCATTTGTATGGAATCCAATATCCACTATGTGCCTGCCATTTTGTTTGTAAACCTATTATGATGGAATTAATAATGTAACAATTTCAGCTTTGATTTATTATTATTTATGCAATAGACACTATTATAATATAAGAGAATTGGATATGAAATTTTTTGGTTATCGTAAGGGAAAAACCCGTCTGTGTTTATGTGTGGACGTGGTCTTACGAGATACCTTTTTTTTTATAAAGAAAGTTTAGCAATCTTTAAACTTTAAAATTTCGGTTGAGATATGTTTTTCTCACACTAGTTTACCAGGCTAATCTGAGCGTTCTTCCCTTTTAATGCTCGGTTCAGACCGAGTATATTTACAGGTTCAGATTTGGTGCTTTCGGAGCTTCAGCAGACGAGCTGGAGGTCTTCATGTCGTATACACGTATCTGTTTACTTTCTGCTGCATTGTTGTTATAAATTATCAGCATTTGTGAGGATAGGTTGTTATAACTGTCCAAGCCGGTAATTATTTATTCATGTACTCTGATTGATGTATGTATATTATAGTTTCTCTTTTGTAGAGATTATTCGTCTATATTTTATGTTATTCCGCTGCGATGTGAGATTCTGTATTGTTATGGTTCTGTTTCTCTCTTCTTTCTTTCTTCTCACCCTCTCTCTTCTTTCTCTTGACTTTCCGTCATTCTGTGCTTTTTGGGTCGGACATGTGTGGTTTATTGTCGATTCAAAGGGTACAGATTTGTGGGTCGTCACAGCGTGGCATCAGAGCTTTGGGTTTAGCGATAAACCTAGGCTTTGATGGGTACTCATTTTAGATATGGTTAGTAATACCATAGAATGAGTCAGAGTATGTGTATATATATATGAGCACGTATTTGTTAGTGATATAAAAATGTTTTGTATTGGGTTGTTTGATTTGTTAAGTTTGAATTTTGGGTTCTGGTCGATGCGTCTAGCTAACGTCATCGGTTGGGATTCCAAAACACTTGGGCAAGCAAACTAACGTGATATTTTTTAAATTGGGTAAATGAAATAATTTTACCTTGATTATATTTTATATAGTAATATATATATTATTTGATTGTTAATGAATGGTAATAGTTGATCATTATCATTTGTTATTGTTGTGTTTAAATAATAAAAATTGTTATTATTATAAATCTAAACAAAGATAAAAAAAATTAATGAACGTATATAAGAAAAGTGAAATAAAGTGAATTTATATAAGTATAAATTTATAAATGTGATTTATAAATAAAAAAAGGATTTAAAAGAAATAAAAAGCACTGAATTCACTACAGTCGCTGGAAAATAATTTGGGTGGAGACTACAGCATCATCGGTTTTCATTTTCGAGTTTCTAAGTGGTGAATTTGATGCCTTAATAATTTACTACTGAAGTTTAGATTTCTTTTGATAAAACAAGTGTAACACCCTAAAAATTTGAGCTATAATAATTAATTAACAAATTAATTAAATAATAAAATAAGTTTGTGAAATTGTCAGAATCGCGCTATGGGAGTTGCACCATTGGGTCCATGGCGATTTCCTGATCAATTTTCATATATAACTTGTCTGAGTCAGTATGGAGAATGTACGAAAGAAACAAGAAATCAACTAAAAACGAAAAAAATTTATATAAAGGGGCCTAAGTCGACCCAAGCTAGGGTCGGGTCGACCTAGGGCTCGACCCCCATAGAAGCTAGGTCGACCCGCCTATACTATTGGACGTAGATTCATCTAAATATGAAGCAAACATGTCACAATCTCATTTTCGTTCAATTCTGAGCGTTCGTGCTTCCATCCGTGGGTCCCTAGTGAGCCTATGATGTGGTTGCACCAAATTTAATCTTCAAATCCAATGGTCTGAGATCCCTAAGTCGCACTATAAATAAGACCCTAGGCCTAGCTATTTTTCTCATTTAGATTTTCTCCTAATTGGGTTCATTTCCTGAGGATGGACCCTAAATAGAAATTTTTTCTAGGGAGGAGATCTTTTTTGATAAAAATATTCTACGCCCTAGAAGTGGATCCAGGAAGGCCAAGGACTAGAGCTAAGGACCACATGTGAGTGTTTTGTAATTATTTTAGATTTTTAAGTAATTTAAAATAACAGGGTTCTCAATAGTTGTAGTTTTTCTACAATTTTGAGACAGTTTTTATGTAAGTTATTTACAATTAACTTTTAAGTAAATTTCAGAAGTTCTTTTTAGTCTATTTTATTCAGCTATTTTTATTCAGTTATTTTATTCAGTTATTTATAGTTATTTACCGTTATTTACATTTATTTACATCTGTTTTAAGTTGGAATTTAGCCTGTAAATGTTTGTTTCTTTTTATTCCTTTTTATGCGAATAAAATATTAAAAAGAAGAAGAATTCGCAAATATGGATTAAAATAGAAAAACACTAAATTTAAAAAAATCAGATGTAAAATAAGAAGACTGTAATAAGATGGGGATAGACTGAAATAGGCAAATTTGAGATATTTGCAAGCATAATTACAACAAGTGATTATAACTATAAAAAAAGAGAAAATAGAAGAGTAACAAAAGAGGCTTATTTTATAACTTAGATATTGGATTAAGTTAATAAGCAAAAGAACAGTTATAACACATAGGTTATAATTAAAAAGAAAGAAATAACAGAAGAGGCTTATTTTAAAACTTAGAATAAGTTAATAAGCAAACACAGAAGTAGTGGTCTGTACCGGCAGCATTCCCTTTCAGATCTAGGACTGATGGTCTCACAATAGTAGGAGAGGCTGGAACACGCTTATGCTGATTAAGGTATATAAGTGGCCAATAGATAGAAGCTCAAATCTGGGGTTTTGGGCAAGGGGTGCAAACTAGAATTTGTTTGTTAGGACTAGTACCGGCAGCAATCCCTTTTAGGGCTAGGACTGATGGTCTCACAACAGCTAGGTGAGGCTGGGCAGCATTCCCTTTCAGGTCTAGGACCGATGGTCTCACAAAAGTTAGGTGAGGCTGGGCATAGTTATGTTGATTAGGGTAAATAAGAGGTCACAACAGGGAGTGATAGTTAGTGTGTACCGACGATGACCAAGCGTGCGACATCTATTAGGGTAAATAATTCACTACTGCGTTCCAAGAACTAAGAGGTGTCTTTTGCTGTAACCAATAGGATTGGTTCACAGTGGCACAACGAAGTTAGAAGACCAATCAACGGGTAGAATTAGGATTTCAGCCTACTCAAATTATCAACTGAAATAGGATTAGGGTTTCAGCCTAATCACAGCCGTTAAAGACAAGTGAAAACAATCGAAACAATCAAAGCAAATAGTCAAACAAAATCAGAAACAATATTTTACCCCAGTTTTATATTTTCAGTATTTCTTTCCATACTAGAACTATTTCTTAGTCTATTATCTTTATCTTGCTTAGAAATGCTAGTAATTACTTTCACTCACCAGACTTATTGTCTGACCCACTCCTCTATTTCCCCTTTTCTCCCCCATAGGCCAGCAGAGTCGAGGACGGTAAATTCAAATTTCTTGGAGATACATTCCCAGATTTCTTCATGTATTTTTTTTCTTTTCATTTTTCTTTTCATTTGGCTTTGATGTACTGGTAATTATGAGAGGGATGATTATTAATATTTATGGACTCTGATGATGTGAGACTGAGATATATTTTTCATAAGACATGAGAATTTGGGTTTTTAGACATTTTCTGTTTTTATGACTTATTGATGAAGTTTAATTCTGAATAATGAATTACTATTTAAATGTTTCCACTATCTTTACCTATTTGTCTTGTGAATCTTAGTCTCTGTGATGTTTTAGCTATACCTATAACGCACCATATTCTTTAGTGTGCCCTATTTGGGTACATTAAGGGGTATAGAGTGTTTCACTTGGTATCGGAGCCTAAGGTTACAAGATTCCTAAAAAAACTTGTTTTAAAAGTAAATTATTTTTCAAAGGTAACATATTTTCAAACTATTTTTCAGAAAGAAACTCCTAGAAATAGTTTTCAAGTATAAAAGAGTTTTTATAAAAATCCCCTCAAAGTCCAGTTCAACCTTCTTTCGATTCTTTCGAGCCTAAATTTTCTTTTCTTTGCATAGAATGGTGGATGCCCCAAATCTTCCAGAGGGTGTCCAAGCCACTGCCTGGTTCCGTAAATACCACCAAGCTACGGCACCAGAGGTGCACGGGCTAGCGCCCAATGCAGCACCAGCGGGTGGAGATCCCATTGATCCACCTGCAGCAGCCCATTTTTCTAAGCTATGCAAGGAGTTCGCTAGTCTAGGAGGCGGAACGTTTTCTGGCATGGAGGATTTCATAGAGGCACGAATTTGGTTGAGGAATACAGAGCGAATATTCGGGCTATTAGGATTGGAGGACCGACAGAGAGTTCAGCTTACATCTTGGCAACTGAAAGGAGAAGCTTCTTACTAGTGGGAGATTGTAGAGATGGAGGGTAGAGACATTTGTTGGGTTGGATTTCGGGAAAGTTTTGAGAGAAAGTTCTAATCTAAAGACGAAGAAAGCATGCAGTTGGAGAAGTTCATTAGTCTGAAGCAACGGAGTCTTTCGATGAAAGAGTATATAAATCAGAAAATTCTAAGAAGCAGTGGTGGAAGAACAAAAAGGGACAAATCAAGAAAGGGGAGAAATGTCATAGTTGTGGATTGGTTGGGCATTTCAAAAAGGACTGTAAGAAGGACACGATGAAGGGGAGGTGTTACAACTGTGGGTAGCCTGGTCACCTTAGTAGAGCTTGTCCTCGGAGGATGGGGCAGAGAGCAGGCACACCTACGACGCAAGTACAGGCTTTGAATGCAGCACCTTCTAGTAAAGGACCGGATCGAGGTAGGAAAGTCTATAGAAGATCTCGATTTTAGATTTTCCTATTCAGACTCTTTTTTACTCCGGAGCATCACATTCTTTCATTTCTAGTTCCTTGGTTAATTGTTTGCACTTAGATATTTCTCTAGTTGTAGACCCTATAGTTGTTTCAAACCCCATAATAGGATCACCACCTTTATCCATGATTTGTAGGGGTTTGAAAATCTTTATATTAGGCATAGAGTTTGATTATGACACCTATGTACTGGGATTTTCAGGATATGGGATGATTTTGGGGATGGACTTGTTATCCACTTATGGTGAAATATTGGACTTCAAGAGGAGAGTCGTTAGACTAGAGACATGTAGCGGATGGACTCTCAAGGTTTCTTGCGACCCATAGGGGTCAGCTATGTTGAGCTTCCTTTATTCCCTTGATTCATCACTAGGAGAGTTAGATTCAGTTCCAGTTGTTAGAGATTTCACAGACATTTTTGAGGAGGTGAGGGGACTACCTCCTAAGAGAGAGATCGACTTTAGGATCTATCTGAATGACAATGCTAAGCCAGTGGCATTGCCCATGAGACATATGGCTCCTAGGGAAAGGAAGGAGTTAAGTAAGCAGGTTGATGAACTATTGGAGAAAGGCTTCATCGGACAAAGCATATCTGAGTGGGGAGCCCCAACCATCCTTGCTACAAAGGTGGATGGTTTCCTTCGACATTTGCATAGACTATAGATAGTTGAATAAGCTCATGAAGAAAAACCGTTACCCACTTCCTAGGATAGATGATCTTTTCGATCAGTTGGTTGGCACTTCAGTATTTTCTCAGCTTGATTTGGCTACTGGATTTCATCAGCTTAGGGTAGCTGACGATAGCATCGATAAGACAACATTTAGGACATCTGATGGATTCTTTAAGTGGTTGGTTATGCCGTTTGGGCTGACCAATGCCCCAGCCTATTTTGTAGATCTGATGAGCAGTGTTTTTCAAAATGTCCTAAATAAGTTCGTTGTAGTGTTCGTGGACGACATTCTAGTGTTTTCCAAGAGTATGGAAGAGCATGCTATTCATCTTGAGGAGGTTCTTCGTACACTTCGTGTTCATCGGGTGAAATCAAAATTCTTGAAGTGTCACTTTTGGCGTAAGGAGGTGCGTTTCTTGGGGCACATAGTCTCAAGAGAGGGTCTAGCGGTGGATCCCGCTAAGATAGTAGCAATACAAGATTGGAAGGCCCCCAAGAATGCTACCGAACTTTGAAGCTTCCTATGTTTAGCTGGTTATTATGGGAAGTTTATCAGAGATTTTGCTAAGATTTCAACACTTGAGGTTAAGCCTACCCTCATAAATCTGATTGGCTCAAGGCGGCGAGAGGATTCAGAGCTTGTGGATATTCTGGATAGGATTAGCAAAGGAGAGGTCTCTAGACATCTCCAATGTTACTCCATAGATAGTAAATGGTGGCTAAGGAGAGATGGAAGACTTTGTGTTTCCCGCACTAGTGATTTGATGAGTGCAGTTCTAGCAGAAGCACACCATTCTCGAATGACTATTCATCCGGCTGGTGATAATATGTATAGGTACATGAAGAGAGTGTTTTATTGGAGTGGAATGAAGAAGGATGTAGCAAAGTTTGTAGCTAAGTGTCTCGTATGCCAAAGAGTTAAGGCGGAGCAGCAGAGGCCCGACGGATTACTTCAACCATTGATGTACCCGAATGGAAGTAGGATAGTGTTTCGATGGACTTCATAGATGGTTTACCCCGATCTAGGAAGGGGAATACCAGTATTTAAGTGATTGTAGATCGTTTGACTAAGAGCACCCACTTCATTCCAGTCAAGAGTAAGAGGACATCACCTTATTTGGCATCCTTATACGTTCGTGAGATAGTTCGACTCCATGGAGTTCCCTCTAGCATAGTGAGTGACAGAGACCCTATCTTTACTAACGAATTTTGGAGGAGCTTGCAAGAGGCTTTAGGGACACAGCTTAGATTGAGCACAACCTATCAACCTCAAACGGATGGCTAAATGGAGAGAGTTAATAGAGTTCTTAAGGATTTGTTGAGGATGTGCATTCTTGATTTTGGAGAAACTTGGGAGGAGCACCTTCCTTTAGTGGAATTTGCATATAATAATAGTTTTTAGGCTAGCATTGGAATGGCACCTTTTGAAGCTCTTTATGGAAGACCTTGTAGGTCGCCTTCGTGTTGGTTGGAGTCTACAGAAAGATTGCTACTTGGTCCCGACATGGTTAAAGAGACTTTGAAAAAGATTGATTTGATTAGAAGACGAATGAAGATGGCCCAAGATAGATAGAAATCTTATGCAGATAAGCGGAGAAGGGATATTGAGTTCGAGGTAGGAGATTTGGTTTTCATAAAGGTGTCTCCGTTAAGAAAGGTAGTGAGGTTTGGATCAAGTGGGAAACTTGCTCCCAGATTCATAGGACTGTTCCCCATTGTGGAAAGAGTAGGGAAGATGGCTTACCAGATAAAGCTACTAAAGAGGCTCGCGGGAGTTCACGATGTTTTTCATGTTTTGCATTTGAGAAAGTGCTTGCACGATTCAGCAGAAGTAGTAGAACCTAGTCAACTTAGGGAAGTTATAGTGGAGAGAGAAGCATCGGTTCGTCGCATTCCTACCAAGATCGTTGGACGTGATATCAAGAAGCTTAGGAATAAGGAAGTCCCTTTGGTTAAGGTGTAGTGGGGAGATAGTATTGAGGACGCTACGTGGGAGGCTGAGGAGAAAATACGTATCTCATATCCGCATCTCTTCGATAGTACGTCTTGAATTTCCTATTTCCATCTTTAGTTTTGAATAGGTTCTTTCCTTTAGTATCCTTCGGGAGGGTAGATTTTAGGATTTAACCTATGGATGGTAGGAATGAATGTAAACATGTTACTAGAACATGTTATGTATGATAGATGCTCATGGTTGCAAGTGGTTGCTATTGGATGCTAATGGATACATATACACACACTAGGCACTATTATCTCTTAGGGATGGCCTAACTAGGTCACTAAAGCATATGCATATGGATGTGTGTGCACTTGCATTTTTATTTTATTTCATGGTTGCTATAAATGGATGATTATCATATGATTGTTGTATTTGGGTGATTATTATAGCACACATATAGAACTATCAGTTAACATTAGGAAATTTGCATTCATTTGGATACATGGCACAGACATGAACACAAAAAAAAGAGGTTGACTGAATCAGTAGACTGCCTAATCTTTTGCATTAGTTAGGGACATTGACACTACACTATTGCATATATCATAAATTGCATTAGAAAACTTAAGGACAATGGATGTAATGGATGATGGTTGAATATTTGGTTGTAGAATTTGGATGAAAATATTTAATTCATTCTTCTATCCTTAGAGATTTTGAGGACGAAATCCTTTAAGGAGGGGAGAATGTAACAACCCAAAAATTTAAGCTATAATAATTAATTAATGAATTAATTAAATATTAAAATAAATTTGTGAAATTGTCAGAATCGAGCTATGGGAGTTTCACCATTGGGTCCGTGGTGATTTCCTGATCAATTTCCATATATAACTTGTCAAAATCCGAGTCAGTATGGAGAAGATACGAAAGAAACAAGAAATCAACTAAAAACGAAAATAAATAAATAAAGGGGCCTAGGTCGACCCAAGCTTGGGTCAGGTCGACCTAGGGGTCGACCCCCTAGAAGCTAGGTCGACCTGCCTATACTATTGGACGCAGATTCATCCAAAGACGAAGCAAACACGTCACAATCCCATTTTCGTTCAATCCTGTGTGTTCGTGCTTCCATCAGAGGGTCCCTAGTAAGCCTATGACGTGGTTGCACCAGATTAAATCTTCAAATCCAATGGTCTAAGATCCCTAAGTCACACTATAAATAAGACTCTAGGCCTAAGTATTTTTCTCATTTAGATTTTCTCCCAATTGGGTTCATTGCCTGTGGCTGGACCCTAAATAGAAATTTTTTCTAGGGAGGAGATCTTTTTTTGATAAAAATATTCTATGCCCTAGAAGTGGACCCGGGAAGGTCAAGGACTAGAGCTAAGGACCACATATGAGTGTTTTGTAATTATTTTAGATTTTTAAGTAATTTAAAATAATAAGATTTTCAATAGTTGTAGTTTTTCTACAATTTTGACACAGTTTTTATATAAGTTATTTATAGTTAACTTTTAAGTAAATTTCAGAAGTTCTTTTCAGTCTATTTTATTCAGCTATTTTTATTCAGTTATTTATAGTTATTTACAGTTATTTACATTTATTTACATCTGTTTTAAGTTTGAATTTAGCCTGTAAATGTTTGTTTCTTTTTATTCCTTTTTACGAGAATAAAATATTAAAAAGAAGAAGAATTCGCAAATATGGATTAAAATAGAAAAACACTAAATGTACAGAAATCAGATGTAAAATAAGAAGAACTATAATAAGATAGGGATAGACTGAAATAGGAAAATTTGGGATATTTGCAAGCATAATTATAACAAGTGATTATAACTAAAAAAGAAAAAGAAAAAATAGAAGAGTACCAGAAGAGGCTTATTTTATAACTTAGATCTTGGATTAAGTTAATAAGCAAAAGAACAGTTATAACACATAGGTTATAATTAAAAAGAAAGAAATAACAAAAAAGGCTTATTTTATAACTTAGATCTTGGATTAAGTTAATAAGCAAAAGAATAGTTATATCACATAGGTTATAATTAAAAAGAAAGAAATAACAGAAGAGGCTTATTTTAAAACTTAGAATAAGTTAATAAGCAAACACAAAAGTGGTGGTCCGTACCGGCAGTATTCCCTTTCAGATCTAGGACTGATGGTCTCACAATAGCTGGTGAGGCTGGGACACGCTTATGCTGATTAGAGTAAATAAGTGGCCAATAGATAAAAGCTCAAATCTGGGGATTTGGGCAAGGGGAGCAAACTAGAATTTGTTTGTTAGGACCAGTACCGGCAGCATTCCTTTTTAGGACTAGGACTGATGGTCTCACAATAGCTAGGTGAGGCTAGGCAGCATTCCCTTTCAGGTCTAGGACTGATGGTCTCATAACAGTTAGGTGAGGCTGGGTACGCTTATGCTGGTTAGGGTAAATAAGAGGTCACAACATGGGCGACAGTTAGTGTGTACCGGCGATGACCGAGCGTGCAACATTGATTAGGGTAAATAATTCGCTACTGTGTTCCAAGCGTTAAGAGGTGTCTTTTGCTGTAACCAACAGGATTCGTTCACAGTGGCACAACAGAGATAGAAGGCTGATCAACTGGTAGAATTTTGATTTCAGCCTAATCAAATTAGCAATTGAAATAGGATTAGGGTTTCAGCCTAATCACAGCAGTTAAAGACAAGTGCAAATAATCGAAACCATCAAAGCGAACAGTCAAACAGAATCAGAAACAGTATTTTACCCCAGTTTTATCTTTTCAGTATTTCTTTCCATACTAGAACTATTGCTTAGTCTATTATCTTTATCTTGCTTAGAAATGCTAGTAATTACTTTCACTCACCAGACTTATTGTCTGACTCACTCCTTTATTTCCCCTTTTCTTCCCCATAGGCCAGCAGAGTCGATGACAGTAGATTTAGATTTCTTGGAGATACATTCCTGGAGTTCTTCATGTATTCTTCTTCTTTTCATTTTTCTTTTCATTTGGCGTTGATGTACTGGTACTTATGAGAGGGATGATTATTAATATTTATGTACTCTGATAATGTGAGACTAAGATATATTTTTCATAAGACATGAGAATTTGGGGTTTTAGACATATTCTATTTTTATGACTTATTGATGAAGTTTAATTCTAAATAATGAATTACAATTTAAATGTTTCCGCTGTTTTTACCTATTTGTCTTGTGAATCTTAGTCTCTGTGATGTTTTAGATATACCTATAACGCACCACATTTTTTAGTGTGCCTTATTTGGGTGTACTAAGGGGTGTGGGGGTGTTTCACAAGTTTTGATTTTAAAATCCAAAGTATAATTTGATAAGTGTAAGAAAATCAGTTTTTGAACTTATAAATTGAAAATGGCATGTATCAGAAAAGGAAAATTTAAATTGAGATATGAAATTAAATTTTTAACTTAAGTGAAGTTAAATATATTGAGTTAGTAAAATGAATTATATGAAATTGAAGTTTAACCAAAGAAAAGTTAAATAAATTGAATTGAATTTGAAATAAATTAGATAGATATCAGAAATGAATTAAATAGAAGTGAATATAAACTTAAGCTGTAAAGTGATTATATAACTAGGAATTGAAATTATAGAATGGAAGTAAACTTAAGTAAATATTCATGAAATTTTAGGTAACTAAGTTTGTATAACTTATAAATTTGAGGGTAGTAAGTTAAAACTATTTTTCTATTTATTGAATATGAATGTTAAGAAATAAATTCTGAATTTGAATTATAAGTTGAATTTTAAGTTAAGTCAAATAGAATGAAATGTTGTGAAGGAATTTAACTTAAGTAAAATTAAATAAAGTTGATTTTGATATTCAAAATGAATCAATGAAATGAAGTAATCAAATGAATAATGATCTTGAGTTATAAAATAAAATTCAACTTAAGTTGCAAAATGAATTGAATTGAACTAATGAAAATAAATTAGTTAATTGAATATGATTTGGAATGTTATTTGTTAAAATTGAATATAACTTAAGCTAAGAAGTGATAATAAACATAAGAAGTGTTGTATAAAATTGTTAAAATTGATCGTGAATTTAAGTAAAGAATTTTATGTAATGGTTGTTAAGTGTTATTAGTATTAAATAAAATATACTAAGTAAATTAAATATGGAGTGAGACATTGATAAACATGAATTGAATTTAACTGAATATTAATAAGTGGAAGTTAATGAATGTAAATTGATTGAATGAGAATTAATTGAATGTGAACATAATGAATTTGAATTGAATGTAAATCAACCGAATATTGATAGGATGAATGTTAATCAATTTGAAAGTGAACGTTAATAAAATTGAATGTTAATGATTTGTATGTAAATGAAAGGAAAGTAAATTGTTTGAACGAAAACTAATTGAATATGAATAATTGAATGTTAATAAAAGGAATGTGAATAAGTTGAAAACAAATCAAATGAATGTTAATAAGAAGAAAAGTTAATACAAATTAAAACCATTAACATTGAAATGTATATTAACTTGGTTATGACATTAGATGGATGTTAGTTGTTGGATGGTTTCTTTTGTTGCATGTGTTTTATAACGATCCTGACTCGGCCTTCGAAAATCGGCACCCGTACTTCACTTGTACTCGAATGTCGTAGATTCAAACGCCGAATCTGGCTCGTCAGAGCTTATAACACAGTAAGTATAACAACACAGCGGAAGAAAGAAATGAATGGTATCATATACAACTCCAATTAATACAATATCCAGAATGATATACAACAATGATATCAATATGATACAACAATATCAGAGACAAATAAAGATGCTACATCAGAAACAACATAAGTGATAACTCTAAATGATCTGAAAAAGAGAATGAATCCAACAACTTCAACATCAAGCTCGAACCACCATCACGTTGCACCAAGATAAGCAACGTCAGTCATAATCTCCAAAAACTGAACTAGCTCCCGATAATCTACTAACCTAACTATCTGAAAACCCCAACTCTGGACTGCCTGTGTGAAAAATTGTGGGCACCCAGAGTTTAGGAAGGGAACAATAAACTCCGGGTCAGTCATGGGACTGGTATGAGTAAACAAAAACAGTTTATCTTTAAAACAAACAACAAAAGAATTTTAAACATTGAAATCCGCAATGCTTTTGGAAAATGAAACTACTATAAGGCCTCCCGGCACACACACAATGCAATCGCACACATGGGGGAGATTTCTCATTATGATAGTCAAACATGCTTCCTACGCAAGAAAACTCTTTAGATAATATTACTAGTGCATAGTGTGAAAACATTTCGAAAGTATAATATTAATCTTAGCCGGCATAGGTACCATTATATTATGCCTGCTATAGCTACCATTTTAAATGGCATGTTCTACAACTAAAACCGTACAGGGTTCGTATTGTTTCTTTGGATTTTCCAACAAATGGTCAGGCTAAGGAACTTCCTATGCCACATGGGAACGCCTCTAGAGGGACGCCCCGAGAACCACCTGGCTCTCTGCCAACACAAGGCCGGTTACCCCCTTCCCGAGTAGTAAACCTGAGATATGCCACCCCCGGTCCTTTGGGACCTTTATTCGAGAGCTCTCGATCACAAAGCAACAACCATACAGAAAATGAGATTGGAGCAACCACACAGGTAAATATCTGGGCTCCATACCATGATACCACCTTTTTCTAGAAGGAATGGTCATACCCTAGGGGAGCTACACCTGAAACCTTGCCGCATCTTTCCTATTTCGACCATTTCCGGTCTGTGAGGTCCGATGAGGTATCGTCCACAAAGCTACGCTTCACACGAAAGCCATGCTTTGATCACAAATGATCAACGAATGATCATCAACACACAACAACACTTAGCATGCCACACTACCAAATTGGGAGTATATCACTGATAACCTTCAACTACATAACCTCTGAGCTCGTACGTCTCAGAGAAGGGTGTTAAGCTAAGAGAATAAATCTCCGCCACCAAACAGAAATGTATTTGAAAGAAATCAGCTTTATATCTCAAAGTGTAGTGTCAAACATACAACCATACAAGTCTGTTCCGGGTTCGAACAGAACCGAAGGCACTTCCGAAGAAGCCCTTGCAATCCGGGTATTCACAATCTCGATCGGATTTCCCATCACTTAGGAAATCTCTATACCGGAGCGACTCAGTGCAGAGACAATCGATGGGTTATCCTTTCGTTTTCGAAAATACCCGGTCTTCAACACTGGTCTTCAAATGCAATCCATATACGACGTATCATTATTCGGAATGGGTTATATGACATAAAGGTCCTCTCCCGGCTAAACCGAATAATAAGCGCAATATTTAAAAACA
This sequence comes from Allium fistulosum, assembly GCA_030737815.1. Taxonomy (NCBI): domain Eukaryota; kingdom Viridiplantae; phylum Streptophyta; class Magnoliopsida; order Asparagales; family Amaryllidaceae; genus Allium; species Allium fistulosum. Next base: position 210,351,468 of record CM060908.1, read on the forward strand.
TATGGATATTGGGATTTCAATTAAGTCACAACTTATTACCCAAAACTTTTCTTCAAATGGTTTAAACACATTACCATCTTAATCTTTTACACGAAAAGATTCATTTCACAAAGTTCACCCAGTTTCACAAAGATCCATTCACAGATTTTCCGAATCAATTTCCATTTCAATTGGATTAACTCATTAAATCTTTAAATCAAAGATTTAACTGATAGCTTTCAAAACAATTCCAAGATTCATGCGTAATTTGGAAAAACCATTTCAATTCAAACTTGAAATTCCTTTAATTCAAATTGGAAATTCATTTCTTATATGAAAGCTTTAATCATTTGGAAACAAACAGTTTTCGTTTTGGGAAACTGATTACAATTTACATAAGTTAAAGCTATCCAAGTATAAAACTTGGATTCAAAATTTAAATTTCCAAAACCATACTTTATAAATGGTAAAACCCATATAAACACCTTTTATAACTTGTATAATCTTTTAGACCAAAATTCCAAGTCATTGAATTCAATTTCAAATATTGAATTCAAATTTAAATCAAATTATTTAAATTTCAAGTTTTATTAAGTTATTTAAAATAACTTTAGTTTTGAAACTCACTTTTCCAAAGCTCTCAATTCCAATTCCAAAACTAATTTGGATTCAAGAATTTAATCTTTTAAAATTGATAAAAATCTGTGACTTAACCGATTTCCTTGTGAAATCCATATTTGTGTGTGTATGGTGTAGTCCAGGGGTTTTAACACTATAGTGCAACCACATTATTCAATCATCACAGATCAAAATATAGCAATGTATGTAATAAGCGGTATAAACTATAACGCTTATCTTTTATACACAGATCACAGATATATGCATATCATAGATAATAAATTATATTCATCCCAGATAAATAAATTACAGATCACAACACAAATAAGGATGTATCACAAAGCATCACAGATCAGGGAATATCAACTATTCAACATTCAATACAATTCAAATATCCATAAGTAAAGTCAATTTATTTATCTGATCAGATTAGTCACTAATCCTAGTTAATTAACATTAACTAATTACAATTTTATTTTAATTAATTAACCTTTAATAATAAATTAATTAGCCTCAATTAATTAACCATTAATTTAAAATTTATTATCCCTAATAATTAATTAACCTTAATTATTAATTAATTATACTTTAATCATCAATTAATTAACCCTTAATTAATAGTTATTCCTTAATTAATTATTCTTAATTAATTTCAATGAACAATTAATTTCTGAATTACTTCCATAAAGTAGTTACACTTGCACAATTTCATAAATGATCATCATTAATTAATTTAATCCAATTAATTTATTATTTAAATAATCTTAGTTAATGACCTTCATTAACAATTAAAATTTCTTTAATTACTTTTCTAAAGAAATTTACTTATATTAATCATTATTGATTAAGATTTGATTAACCATTAATAACTCGTTAATTAATTCCTAGTTAGTTAATTAATTAAGTGTTAATTGTAACTTAATGAATTCTTAAGTACAATTTATTAATTTCTAAGCATTAATTATCCATTCTAATCTATGATTCTTAATTACACATTTATTTGTTCCTTAATTAATTAACTCAAACTTTAATTAATAAATTTAAACCTTTAATTACTTATTTGATTAATCCAAATCATTAATTTATCCATTTTAATTAATTTAATAATTACAAAATCATTACATCTTCATCTATTTAAAGATAAAAATATTCTTCTTATTAATGATCAAATTATCATTTACAAGGTATTTAAACAAACAATTTACTTTCAATTTTTTTTTAATTTCATTTTAAATTTAAGATTTAAAATGAAAACAAATTAACTGAAGTTTGAAACAATTTCTTAATTTCAATTCCCATTAGATCTTAGATTTCTGATAAAAATTACTTAACATATTCTCAATTACCTTGTCATTGATTTATGTCAAAACCTTTATCTTGTAAAAACTGTTTATATTTAATACTGTTAAAAATTTAGCATTAAAACGAGCCCAGGTTAAAACCTGATTTACTCGAGTCAAACTTGAGTTACCTTGCCTATTTCCCCGGGTTCCATCCCTGTACTCCTTCTTCTTCTTCCCCTTTTTTTCTTCAGTAAGTTAGTTTAAACATAAGTATAGATTTAAGCATCAGGAAACCCTCTCATGCACTCGATCACAAACCCGAAGCAATCGACCCCTTAACTCGAGTAACGACTCGAGTAACTCTCCAACAATCAATACTGACACGAACATGCAATCGTGCACGTGCACAGTCGCCGGAACCACTTCCGACCATCGCCGATCCCCTCAGCTAATCCTCGACGACATCGCCACCCAGCCCGACCACCCAGATTGACAAGATCACCGGAGTATCAAAATCGAGTAACTTGAAACCACTGGAACCAAACTACTATCATCGAAAAACATCTCGCCTGATCACCACCATCCACCGATGACCATGCAACTTCGTCCACACCTGCTCCACTGACCTACGCTACTTCTCCCCCTGGATCGATCGTCTCAATTTCCTTGGCGACGAAGCAGAAGCCACTCGAACTTAGTCCACAAAAAACGCTAGTTAAACCGTAGTTCAACGCCGTGGCGCCACCACGGCACTTTAGAAATTCAATCAATATTTTTCCGAAGTTCCCCCACCACCAAGCGTGCTCCAGCTTCGATCACGAGATTTATCATTGCTCCAATCATTAGAATTTGACCAATTTACAATTTCCGATCAACTCGAAATTTCCCACGATCTACCACGCTAAAAATCTTAATTTTGATCTTAAAATTCACGGTTTGTCTAAACGAACAGGATCAAGGAATCGAAACCCAAATTTTAATCAATCAAAATTTGAACAAAAAAATGATTTTACTGTTCTTCTTCCTTCCAGTAAAACTTACCTTCTAATCATTCTTAAAAATATTTTTAAAATTAAGATTTAGTTAATTCAAACATAACTCCTTTATACAACGTATCTTATAAGGGATTAGGGGGAGAGAATTTGATTTTTGATTAGGTTTTGTATCTGTAAAACAAGAACAGAGGCTCCTATATCCAAACACAGACATGCATACAAATATATATATACATCAACTATAACTGATATACGTTCATGCCAACATTTCATAACATAACTATAAAGATTTATCACTTGCATCAGGTTATAAAACAGATTAGGATTTAAAAGTGATGTTTACTCACCATTGTTTCCAGAGGAAGAAGAACAGTGCCCCATTTGTGTTGAAACAGATTGTAAACTGGTAGGTTGAATTTGTATTATTGTTTAAGTTTTAAGATAATGTTTACTCCAGATTTTTTTTGTTTGGAATGGACGAAACTGGAATGAAGAGTTTGATGTATATATGAAATGAAGTTTACAGGATGATATAATTTGTTGTACAAATGTTTATACTTTGTACAAAGATTGAACAGGGATATTTTTTTGTTTGGAGGCTGCATTAATTAGCATTGTACCATATTTTTTTTATTTATAAAATTTTCTTCTTTCGGCTGTTACAAAATGAAGATAGTTTGATGTGGTTGAAATGATATGGCGATGGCTTGTATTACTTGTTGTTGTACAAATTTATATATATATTTATCTACTTGTTATATCTTCCTTTGCAAGCTATATTTTATTTCCTTCATTCTTTTACAAGTGTTTCATGCTTATACAATATATACTTGAATGTATTTTTCTTTTTCTTTTGTAAGCCAATTCATGTATTTTTATTTTATTTATTTATTTCTATTTTTTTTAATCTTATTATTTTGTAATATAAGTGAATTCCTATAATTTAATATATTGTTAAATTTAACAAATTTGTTTACTATATATATTTTTTTTCTATAATTTATCTTATGTATTTTTATATTTATTTTTATCTCAATCATTTATTTCTAAATTTAATACTAATTATTTTTTTTTATTCATTTTTAATATAGGTGAATTTCTAGATTTTAATTTGTTATTAGATTTTATCCAATGTATTTATTTTATACTTTATCTTATATAATTTGTATCTTTATTTTCAAACCATTTATTTACGATTTAAATTCAAATCAAATATATATATATATAATTTCAAATTTACTCATATATGCCCAAATACATATATATTCACATATATACAAAATTAAATTTAAATGATTTAATATATAATTACTTGATATTGGGGAAACTCAGACCAATTTACCATAAATTTTACAATTTTAATTCAAAAATTCAATTCGTTATTAATTTAAATTTAATTAAAATCCGGGGTCGTTACAACCTTCCCCCTTAAAAGAATTTTGTCCACGAAATTGCCAAGGAGACACAAAGATAGATGAAGAATGTTTCATCAAATTAACTGAATATCTATTATGCATTTGGCTTACCAAATTAGAATATCAATAATAGATACGAGAACGAGTCTGTTTTAATACTTCACAAGATACTCGGGTTATCCAGATCTACGAAATATGCGGTGGCATTGGTTAGTTCGAAAGGATAACTAACCATTCGTAGAATATATTGGGACCCAAAGAATAGATAGATATATGGATACAATTTCAAAACTTTTAGTTTAGAAACTAAAGTATACCTATCAACCACAGCAAACAAAGCAACCAATTCATCCAAACAAACAATTCTGACCTATTTGGAGTTTATGTCCCATACAAATATATCGAATTTCTTCCTGGATCTACCAGGAACTATCAAAGAATTGAGAAAAAGATGACGAACAAAAGAGACTGATAAAGAAAATTTGTTTCCACTGTTGTAGGGTATTGACCATTTATAGTCGTATTCCCATGTCCCCTATCTCATCCTCTTCTTGCACTCATACTCACTATCAGTGAATAGTAAGAGAATTTACTGAGGCATTTGAACAGATATCTTAGGGATTACTCATTCTAGGGTATACTTCACCCTATCTCTAATGAGCTACTTAATGTGTTATACTCCTGAGCTAAAGTTCAACCTCAGCTCTGATACCAATTATAACGATCCTGACTCGGCCTTCGAAAATTGGCACCCGTACTTCACTTGTACTCGAATGTCGTAGATTCAAACGCCGAATCTGGCTCGTCGAAGCATATAACACAGTAAGTATAACAACACAGCGGAAGAAAGAAATGAATGGTATCATATACAACTCCAATGAATACAATATCCAGAATGATATACAACAATGAGATCAATATGATACAACAATATCAGAGACAAATAAAGATGCTACAGCGGAAACAGCATAAGTGATAACTCCAAACGATCTGAAAAAGAGAATGAATCCAACAACTTCAACATCAAGCTCAAACCACCATCACGTTGCACCAAGATAAACAACGTCAGTCATGATCTCCAAAAACTGAACTAGCTCCTGATAATCTACTAACCTGACTATCTTAAAACCCCAACTCTAGACTGCCCGGGTGAAAAATTATGGGCACCCAGAGTTTAGGAAGGGAATAATAAACTCTGGGTCAGTCATGGGACTGGTATGAGTAAACAAAAACAGTTTATCTTTAAAACAAACAACAAAAGAATTTTAAACATTGAAATCCGCAATGCTTTTGGAAAATGAAACTACCATAAGGCCTCCCGGCACACACACAATGCAATCGCACACATGGGGGAGATTTCTCCTTATGATAGTCAAACATGCTTCCTACGCAAGAAAACTCTTTTGATAATATTACTAGCGCATGGTGTGAAAAACATTTCGAAAGTATAATATTAATATTAGCCAGCATAGGTACCATTATATTATTCCTGCTATAGCTACCATTTTAAATGGCAGGTTCTACAACTAATACCGTACAGGGTTCGTATTGTTTCTTTGGATTTTCCAACAAATGGTCAGGCTAAGGAACTTCCTATGCCACATGGGAACGCCTTTGGAGGGACGCCCCGAGAACCACCTGGCTCTCTGCCAACACAAGGCCGGTTACCCCCCTTCCCGGGTAGTAAACCTGAGATATGCCACCCCCGGCCCTTTTGGACCTTTATCTGAGAGCTCTCGATCACAAAGCAACAACCACACAGAAAATGAGATTGGAGCAACCACATAGGTAAATATCTGGGCTCCATACCATGATACCACCTTTTTCCAGAAGGAATGGTCATACCCTAGGGGAGCTACCCCTGAAACCTTGCCACATCTTTCCTGTTTTGACCATTTCCGGTCTGTGAGGTCCAATGAGGTATCGTCCATAAAGCTACGCTTTACACGAAAGCCATGCTTTGATCACAAATGATCAACGAATGATCATCAACACACAGCAACACTTAGCATGCCACACTACCAAATTGGGAGTATATCACTGATAACCTTCAACTACATAACCTCTGAGCTCGTACGTCTCAGAGAAGGGTGTTAAGCTAAGAGAATAAATCTCCGCCACCAAACAGAAATGTATTTGAAAGAAATCAGCTTTATATCTCAAAGTGTAGTGTCAGACATACAACCATACAAGTCTGTTCCGGGTTCGAACAGAACCGAAGGCACTTCCGAAGAAGCCCTTGCAATCCGGGTATTCACAATCCCGATCGGATTTCCCATCACTTAGGAAATCTCTATACCGGCGCGACTCAGTGCAGAGACAATCGATGGGTTATCCTTTCGTTTTCGAAAATACCCGGTCTTCAACACCAGTCTTCAAATGCAATCCATATACGACGTATCATTATTCGGAATGGGTTATATGACACAAAGGTCCTCTCCCGGCTAAACCGAATAATGAGCGCAATATTTAAAAACATATGGATATTGTGATTTCAATTAAGTCACAACTTATTACCCAAAACTTTTCTTCAAATGGTTTAAACACATTACCATCTTAATCTTTTACACGAAAAGATTCATTTCACAAAGTTCACCCAGTTTCACAAAGATCCATTCACAAATTTTCCGAATCAATTTCCATTTCAATTGGATTAACTCATTAAATCTTTAAATCAAAGATTTTACTGATAGCTTTCAAAACAATTCCAAGATTCATGCGTCATTTGTAAAAACCATTTCAATTCAAACTTGAAATTCCTTTAATTCAAATTAGAAATTCATTTCTTATATGAAAGCTTTAATCATTTGCAAACAAACAGTTTTCGTTTTGGGAAACTGATTACAATTTACATAAGTTAAAGCTATCCAAGTATAAAACTTGGATTTAAATTTAAATTTCCAAAACCATACTTTATAAATGGTAAAACCCATATAAACACCTTTTATAACTTGTATAATCTTTTAGACCAAAATTCCAAGTCATTGAATTCAATTTCAAATATTGAATTCAAATTTAAATCAAATTATTTAAATTTCAAGTTTTATTAAGTTATTTAAAATAACTTTAGTTTTGAAACTCACTTTTCAAAAGCTCTCAATTCCAATTCCAAAACTAATTTGGATTCAAGAATTTAATCTTTTAAAATTGATAAAAATCTGTGATTTAACCGATTTCCTTGTGAAATTCATATTTGTGTGTGTATGGTGTAGTCCAGAGGTTTTAACACAATAGTGCAACCACATTATTCAATCATCACAGATCAAAATATAGCAATGTATGTAATAAGCGGTATAAACTATAACGCTTATCTTTTATACACAGATCACAAATATATGCATATCACAGATAATAAATTATATTCATCCCAGATAAATAAATTACAGATCATAACACAAATAAGGATGTATCGCAAAGCATCATAGATCAGGGAATATCAACTATTCAACATTCAATACAATTCAAATATCCATAAGTAAAGTCAATTTATTTATCTGATCAGATTAGTCACTAATCCTAGTTAATTAACATTAACTAATTACAATTTTATTTTAATTAATTAACCTTTAATAATAAATTAATTAGCCTCAATTAATTAACCATTAATTTAAAATTTATTATCCCTAATAATTAATTAACCTTAATTATTAATTAATTATACTTTAATCATCAATTAATTAACCCTTAATTAATAGTTATTCCTTAATTAATTATTCTTAATTAATTTCAATGAACAATTAATTTCTTAATTACTTCCATAAAGTAGTTACACTTGCACAATTTCATAAATGATCATCATTAATTAATTTAATCCAATTAATTTATTATTTAAATAATCTTAGTTAATGACCTTCATTAACAATTAAAATTTCTTTAATTACTTTTCTAAAGAAATTTACTTATATTAATCATTATTGATTAAGATTTGATTAACCATTAATAACTCGTTAATTAATTCCTAGTTAGTTAATTAATTAAGTGTTAATTGTAACTTAATGAATTCTTAAGTACAATTTATTAATTTCTAAGCATTAATTATCCATTCTAATCTATGATTCTTAATTACACATTTATTTGTTCCTTAATTAATTAACTCAAATTTTAATTAATAAATTTAAACCTTTAATTACTTATTTGATTAATCCAAATCATTAATATATCCATTTTAATTAATTTAATAATTACAAAATCATTACATCTTCATCTATTTAAAGATAAAAATATTCTTCTTATTAATGATCAAATTATCATTTACAAGGTATTTAAAAAAACAATTTACTTTCAATTTTTTTTTAAATTTCATTTTAAATTTAAGATTTAAAATGAAAACAAATTAACTAAAGTTTGAAACAATTTCTTAATTTCAATTCCCATTAGATCTTAGATTTCTGATAAAAATTACTTAACATATTCTCAATTACCTTGTCATTGATTTATGTCAAAACCATTTATCTTGTAAAAACTGTTTGTATTTAATACTGTTAAAAATTTAGCATTAAAACGAGCCCAGGTTAAAACCTAATTTACTCGAGTCAAACTCGAGTTACCTTGCCTATTTCCCTGGGTTCCATCCCTGTACTCCTTCTTCTTCTTCCCCTTTTATTCTTTAGTAAGTTAGTTTAAACTTAAGTATAGATTTAAGCATCAGAAAACCCTCTCACGCACTCGATCACAAACCCGAAGCAATCGACCCCTTAACTCGAGTAACGACTCGAGTAACTCTCTAACAATCAATACCGACACGAACGTGCAATCGTGCACGTGCACAGTCGTCGAAACCACTTCCGACCATCGCCGATCCCCTCAGCTAATCCTCGACGACATCGCCACCCAGCCCGACCACCCAAATTGACAAGATCACCGGAGCATCAAAATCGAGTAACTTGAAACCACTGGAACCAAACTACTATCATCGAAAAACATCTCGCCTGATCACCACCATCCACCGATGACCACGCAGCTTCGTCCACAGCTGCTCCACTGACCTACGCTACTTCTCCCCCTGGACCGATCGTATCAATTTCCTTGGCGACGAAGCAGAAGCCACTCGAACTTAGTCCACAAAAAACGCTAGTTAAACCCTAGTTCAACATCGTGGCGCCACCACGGCACTTTAGAAATTCAATCAATATTTTTTCGAAGTTCCCCCACCACCAAGCGTGCTCCAGCTTCGATCACGAGATTTATCATTGCTCCAATCATCAGAATTTGACCAATTTACAATTTCTGATCAACTCGAAATTTCCCACGATTTACCACGCTAAAAATCTTAATTTTCATCTTAAAATTCACGGTTTGTCTAAACGAACAAGATCAAGGAATCGAAACCCAAATTTTAATCAATCAAAATTTGAACAAAAAAATGATTTTACTGTTCTTCTTCCTTCCAGTAAAACTTACCTTCTAATCATTCTTAAAAATATTTTTAAAATTAAGATTTAGTTAATTCAAACATAACTCCTTTATACAACGTAGCTTATAAGGGATTAGGGGGAGAGAATTTGAATTTTGATTAGGTTTTGTATCTGTAAAACAAGAACAGAGGCTCCTATATCCAAACACAGACATGCATACAAATATATATATATATACATCAACTATAACTGATATACTTTCATGCCAACATTTCATAACATAACTATAAAGATTTATCACTTGCATCAGGTTATAAAACAGATTAGGATTTAAAAGTGATGTTTACTCACCATTGTTTCCAAAGGAAGAAGAACAGTGCCCCATTTGTGTTGAAACAGATTGTAAACTAGCAGGTTGAATTTGTATTATTGTTTAAGTTTTAAGATAATGTTTACTCCAAATTTTTCTTGTTTGGAATGGACGAAACTGGAATGAAGAGTTTGATGTATATATGAAATGAAGTTTACAGGATGATATAATTTGTTGTACAAATGTTTATATTTTGTACAAAGATTGAACAGGGATATTTTTTTGTTTGGAGGCTGCATTAATTAGCATTATACCATTTTTTTTTATAAAATTTTCTTCTTTCGGCTGTTACAAAATGAAGATAGTTTGATGTGGCTGAAATGATATGGCGATGGCTTGTATTACTTGTTGTTGTACAAATTTATATATATATATCTACTTGCTATATCTTCCTTTGCAAGCTATATTTTATTTCCTTCATTCTTTTACAAGTGTTTCATGCTTATACAATATATACTTGAATGTATTTTTATTTTTCTTTTGTAAGCCAATTCATGTATTTTTATTTTATTTATTTATTTCTATTTTTTTTATCTTATTATTTTGTAATATAAGTGAATTCCTATAATTTAATATATTGTTAAATTTAACAAATTTGTTTACTATATATATAATTTTTTTCTATAATTTATCTTATGTATTTTTATATTTATTTTTATCTCAATCATTTATTTCTAAATTTAATACTAATTATTTTTTTTATATTCATTTTGTAATATAGGTGAATTTCTAGATTTTAATTTGTTATTAGATTTTATCCAATGTATTTATTTTATACTTTATCTAATATAATTCGTATCTTTATTTTCAAACCATTTATTTACGATTTAAATTCAAATCAAATATATATATATATATATATATATAATTTCAAATTTACTCATATATGCCCAAATACATATATATTCACATATATACAAAATTAAATTTAAATGATTTAATATATAATTATTTGATATTGGGGAAACTCAGATCAATTTACCATAAATTTTACAATTTTAATTCAAAAATTCAATTCGTTATCAATTTAAATTTAATTAAAATCCGGGGTCGTTACATGTTTCATTTGCATATGATTATTGTATAGTTATGTTATATATTGATATTATTTTCTATATACATGTTCTCATTGGTTTGTTGGGTGTTTAGTAGGTGCGGATGGCGTATGCTTCGCATTTGGAGCTCACTTTCATGCTATATTGCTTATATATGCTTGCTAATAATATATAAGGTACATATCTCAGATTACATATCGTACTTTTATTTTTTTTTCCCTACGGGATGCCTCATCCTCGAAGATGAGATGTATATTTGTGATATATATATTGTGATTTTACTACGATCGAACCGCGCAAAGGAGACTCTGGCGAATTTTTCTGAAAATTTTTGGAAAAATTGGAAAAAAATTTATAACTAAAAATTTGATTTTGAGTTATAACTTGAAATGATATTAGTTTATTTTTGAAATTGTATTAGCTAATGACTATGAATGAATTTGAATACTTAGAAAAGTTTATATAAGAAATTGCAACTAATTGATTTCGGAAAGTTAAACACTTAAAAGAATTTGGTAATCCATTTCAACTAAATTTGTTTTGAAAAGTTAATGAAGTTATAGCATTTTTCTTACTTAGTAATTTCAGGGCGAAGTATGTAACGACCCAGTTTTTCAGTTGTTCCAATTTAGAATATTTAATTGATTTTAAATATTAAAAAGTGAATTTTATAAGTTAAATCAGTTAAATAATTGAATCTGTAATCTAATGTGAATAAAAATGATTTCTAAAGTTGATTTAAATTCTATTTGAATTAGAATGAAGTTAGTAAACTTTTAAAATTGAATTAAAAGTGAATAAACATAAATTGGAAATTTTATAATTTAATTAATCGAGTGAAACTTAGTACGTAGCCATCTGTGTAGGCTTGATTATCATTTGGTGTAAAGGATGCTGATTCGAGTAGTGCAGAGTGATTACTCCTATCTACTGAGCTTCCTTCTTGGCCGAAGGATGGCAGGTTGAAAGTTGGAAACATGATAAGTCTACGAAACTTGGTTTCTGTATGAGGTTGAGTAACGCTTTTGCGTTGTTGGTGCGAAGAGACCGGGATCAGTTTATCTGAAAACCACTTTGGACCAATCTATATGCGATGATTGTGCAGGTTTGTTGGAGATATTGATATTTAGGATTTTCATAGTGAACGACTGTTTTTTGATCATTTAGGGTTAAAATCCCAATATACATATAGTAGCAGTAGTCTCTTCGTTATGAAATATCCAATGCAAGTACTATTCGCTACTAATCCTAGGAATTTCCCGATAGGATGTAGTAGGAAAGTACCTTCCTTTGTCCTATTCCTGGATAATATGTATGGATGGATGTCTGATAGTGCATTTTCTGAGATTACGTACATTGGTTTTTACAAACATACATCTATGGTGGCGGAGAAGTCAACTTCTCTTAGCTTAACACCATCCTTGAGACGTACGAGATCAAGGGTTGTATTTTTGTGGAAGACAATTAGTAGTCAACATAAATGGCAATGTGGCATTCGATGATGGTGCGATATGTGATATGTGAAAGGTATTCGATACCTCTTTTTGCCTCATACCCCAAGAAATGACTAAAACATGGTAGAACCAGCAAGGCTTAGTGGGTCGCTCCCATTAGGAGATGTCATCATCCTTCTAGATTTACTCTACACATGTCTAAGTATGCGGTGAATGTATGACTCGGGTACCCATTAAAGGTCGGTAATGACCGGGGTGATGACATATTCGGTACTATCCAGGAAGGCGTAGGTCGGTCTTGTGTTAGTTTAGGTGCCGAGTATCCCGATCCTAGGTGCATCCCTCTAGAGGTGTACCGAGTTCGGAAAAGGTAGTCCCTTACCTTGTCATTTGTATGGAATCCAATATCCACTATGTGCCTGCCATTTTGTTTGTAAACCTATTATGATGGAATTTAATAATGTAACAATTTCAGCTATGATTAATTATTATTTGTTTAAAAGGCACTATTATAATATAAGAGAATTTGATTTGAAATTTTTTGGTTATCGTAAGGGAAAAACCCGTCTGTGTTTATGTGTGGACGTGGTCTTACGAGATACCTTTTGTTTTGATAAAGAAAATTTGGCAATCTTTAAACTTTAAAATTTCGGTTGAGATATGTTTTTCTCACACTGGTTTACCAAGCTGATCTGAGCGTTCTTCCCTTTTAATGCTCAGTTCAGCCGAGTATATTTACAGGTTTAGATTTGGTGCTTTTGGAGCTTCAGTAGACGAGCTAGAGGTCTTCATGTCGTATACACGTATATGTTTATTTTCCATTGCATTGTTGTTGTAAATTATCAGCATTTGTGAGGACAAGTTGTTATAACTGTCCAAGCTGGTAATTATTTATTCATGTACTCTGATTGATGTATGTATATTACAGTTTCTCTTTTCTAAAGATTATTCATCTATATTATATATTATTCCGCTGCGATGTGAGATTCTGTATTGTTATGGTTCTGTTCTCTCCTTTTCTTCTCTTTCCTTCTTCTCTCTTCTTTCTTTTTCTCACCCTCTCTCTTCTTTCTCATGACTTTCCGTCATTCTGTGCTTTTTGGGTCAGGCATGTGTGGTTTATTGTAATGACCCATAAATTTTAATTGGTTTTAATAACGTATTTATTTGAAATTTTGTGAAATTTTAAACAATAAAATTTGAAAATAAAAAATTTATTATTTGGAATACGTCTATTTCAATATAGCAACTGGTAAATTTCCATCTGATAATATTATAGTTTATTTTCTTGTGAAATTCTATTTCTATTTAAATTAGTTAATAATTGATGGTAATAAAATATTTTTCCAAACCTAAATATTTTTCTATAGAAAATTTCTAAATCCTCTTCTGAGTAGGACGTCATCTTTCATTTTTTCAAATTTGTACTTCTATTGCTTCATTTATCTTAATTCTGGCCAAATAGCAGCATTTCTGGTACCGAATATCGACTTTTGACCGGATGATCGTACCCCTGATATTTGTATATCGTTTTGATCGTCTCGTCGTGATGATCTCTGCGGTATATTTAATTCTATATTTTGAAGTCATGTACACAGCGGAACCCGCGAAAACGATTTCGTATCGGTACCGCTTGTATTCAAATTTCAAACGGCTGGAGACATTTATTTTCAGCTATTACCATCCCATCATTTCTATCCATTGATGACTGCCTTTATTACCATCAGTTTTGAAATATAATTTTTTTTAGTTTGCATCCATCCCTCTGAAAAGGTACATTTCCTTTATCCATATATATATATATATATATATATTATTTATCAGCCTTTATAGCCTGCTCTATCACTTCTCCTTCTCAACCGCTATTTTCTTTAATTATATATTTAATTATCGTGCTACACCATTCCTATCTGTTGAAATTTGATTGGTTTGCTATCTCATCTCTTGCTCTTTCAACTTGACTGTTACGCGTATAATAAAGTATATTATATATCACGTTCAGATTTTAATTCCTTTCCTTTGGCTACTGCTTCTTTTCCCCAAACGTTGCCTCTGTCCTTTCATTCCAGCATACATTTACACATAAGTTTATATAAATTTGATAAGCTCTGCACTGTTCATTCTCTCCCCTCTTTCTTTTTTCTTTTGTTTTGTTTACAAAGGAACGTATCCTATCATCTGATTCTTATATATGCTAAGCCTGCTCTTCCTCTTCCATTTAAAACCCAAATCCATTCCCTTCGCTCAGTTCGCCTTCAATCACCCGAGTTGCAACCTTCCCACCACTGCCCAACCGAGAGCACCCATGCCTCGCCCAACCCCTCATCGTTCCCCTCACCTCTGGCCTTCACTTCCCCTAGCCACCTCACAATCCGACTCCTCCTCGAATCCGACCTGCTCGGCATGTAGTTGCGCCTCCACCGCCTGCCCTGGTTCCAGCCTCACCTTCTCCAACCGTGTATATGTATGTATCTTAATCTATATTTAATATTTTAAATATGTGTATTATAATTGGTATCTACTATTTGTCCAGCTAGCATCCTCTTTCTCTTTTAATATATATAAAAAGTATTTTATATATTATAAAGTTCATACTTTTGTTCTGTTATAAAAAAAAAGCTTGATTAAAAATTTTAAGTATAAAATATGGTGGTAATAACATGTCTGTTTGTTGTATAAGTTAAGTAAGTTGATGGTTACTATATATGTTTTACACTGTATTATATTATGTGTTATACTGTTTTATATATAGTGATGGGTCTGCATGCCTTTCGGTTTTTATTTTTTTATTTTTTTTGTGTATAGTTATTTTAAGATATGTTTTTAAGCTAAGTGTGGTTTGTAATATATTATATGTATATACAGATTTTGTTAAATAGGCTGTAGATAAGTTGTTATATATATATATATATATATAAATTGTCTGCATCTGCTATGAATGTAAATTTTGAGATATTGTTATATAGTTGTATATTTAATATGTATTTATATGAAAGTTATGTTTTAAGTACATTTGTATTTTATATGTAAGTATATATAGCTTATATATGACATTTTTCTATTATATATATGCTTTCATTTCAGTTTACGATTTCAGATTTTTATATGTATGTTTAGAAGCTGCTGCCGTTTTATATATAGGCGAGGCCATCATTAATTCATTCTTTTATTTTCATCAGTTTTGGTTTATGTATTTAGTAATCCTAACTAAGCTATATTTATAATAATAATTACTCTGTTTTACGAGTTATCTAAGATTGCATATTTTGTTATGTGAATAAGCATTATTATGCATATGGGTTACAACACAATATATATATGTTACGATTTTTATGTAATAAGTTATTTTTAATGTTACTATATATAAATTAGTAAAATTTAAGGTGTCAGCTTTATTATATTAGTTAAAGTATATGCATAGTTTATATGTCGTAGCTTGCTACTTTCCAATTCTATTCAACTAGGTTATAATAATATTGATTTTTGGAAATAATAATAATAAAAATAATAATAATATATAAAATTGCCGTTTTATCAAACTGATTTGGTCCTTGATTTCCAATCTATCAGCTTTGTCTGTCGTGCCCGTTTTTCTTCATTGAATCGTGTCCATTTAGCATTGCTTTGGAATTCTTAGCTCATTTCTTTGTCTATCCTCGAGCCTCGGAAGGTGAGCAATCACTCACGATTAACGTTCTTATATTTATTAAATTTGATTTCAATTGAAACGACAATTGAAATATGCTGCTATAGTTATTTAAATTGTTATATATGCTATTATCTGTAACTGTTCACCTGTGGGATATGACACCATATCATGTTGTTTATATTTTATTGTTATTTATGATATATGCCTGTTGTTGTATTTTATATTATCTGTTATCACTCTGCAAGTTCCCTGTTAGTATAGAATTCACTATGGGTTGAAATGATACATACCCGAACGGTCTTTAGAATAGGAGAATTTCGTTATGGGTTGAAATGATAAACCCAAGCGATTTTCATTTGAATTGAATTTGGGATTACGGGTCAAAATGATATCTACCCGTATATACTTAAATTACGGATTGAAATGATAAATATCCGTATCACTTGACCATAGGATATGAAATTATATACAGACACCGTTGGTCAATATATAAGTATTTTGAAAATAAATTCTATGGTTTTGGAAAGAAATATATGGTTTTAATAAAAGTTGATTCTTAAATTATTATATATAAATGGTAATGATATATATATATAGATTTAATAACAATATTTAATTTAATTAAGATTGATTTAATACATATAATATGGATAAGTATTTAAATTTATGTTCCAAAATAGATTTCAGTAATAATTTGAATAAGTTAAGGTTAGGAAGATAATTTGAATTTAGTTGAAATTGTATTCACTAAAGAATTTTATTTAATTAAACTAATTTGAAACTTATTGAAACTGAGATTTAAGATATGATTCATAACTTGGGTTTGATTTAAATAATTTAATGAATATTTCTTGTTTAGATAAATTTAAGGGAATATTTAGTAAAAATGAAATTTAAGGCTAGTTAAATGATATTGAATTTATTAAGTGAATATTCTCTGATTAAATAATAATAAAGTTAAATCAAGAACTATATGAAACTGTTAAATTTAACTCTGAAGATGTTGAATATTAAAGCTTTGAAATATATTGAAAATTTAAATGGTATGTTTAGACCTAAATTGAATTGATGAATTTAGCTTTGAATAAATTTGAATTTGGAATTTGGGTGGATGTGAAGCAATTTGTGAGACTTAAGGAAATTTTTAATACTTTACTTTTAAATTATTTAACCTATATATACTATTTTGGAAAATAGATATATTTGAAATGAAATGATATTTTGGTTTTGAAGTATAAATAAATTTGGAATGACCACGGTGTTATAGTGTATATTTCTACATTGTAGATAGTTCCACGGATCCTTAGAGGATGGTTATCCCAAACATCCTTTAAGTTACTTGTATTTTAGTTGATATTTCACTTGAGTTGGATTTATTAATATAAGAATGTTAATCCTGACTCGAGTGTTTTGTTTTTGCTTTACGCTCGGGTCAGACTGAGTGATACAGCATTTGAGACTCGCACTTGGAGTTTGGAGCTTCATTTGGAGATCCAACTATCGATTCAGCTTTCAGCTTTTCCAGTTGATTTGTTCAGAGAGGTCATCTATCTGTACTGAAGACTTCACTGATTTGAGATATTCTGTTGTATTTTATTTCTAACTCTGATGTTTATATAGTAGCTTCATGAACTACTATTTTATTTATTCCGCTGCGTTTTATTGTATTACTCTGTGTCTGTGATTGATTTATTTACTGTATATGCTGAGTTTGCCAAATTTAAATTAATAATCTATTATTTTGAATTATTCAAGTCCGACATGTGTGGATTTATTGTCGATTTGAATGGTCCAAAATAGTGGGTCGTTACATTTATTATCGATTAAAAGGGTACAAATTTGTGGGTCGACACATTGAGATTCCGTAATTGGCCCCAAGTGCAATTGGGAGATTGATAAAGTTAGAGGTATGCCATATTGGCAATTCTATAATTTACTGCAAATTAGTTAACTCTTTTATCAATTCTCGTTTGTAATAAAGATATTTTTCTTTCTATTATATATTTGTTATCTTGTATTATAAATAGTTAAATATTTAACTAAAATATATTTAACAAAATCCATAAGCCATGTGTTTGTGATAGTAATTACAAATAGGTATAATCATAAGTATTGTATCACAATAAATAAGCACACCATTTTAAATATTCCTAGTCAAGACCAATCGAGACTGGATATCGATGTAACCTTTGAGGAGTACGTAACACACTCCAAATGTTGTGCAATGTATCATTCATGACTGTTGGGGGCACTTAGGGGTTATGTACTGATAGTTATTGGATAACTATGGATGGCCCACTCGATAATTTTCAGTTGGTTAACATAACTAAAGTCAAATAGAAAATACCGATATGACTGATTTACACAATTCGACTTAAGAATACTGTTGATCTTCAATATGAAAGCTTTACTTTGATTATAGTCAAATCATGGCACGATGTCCATCGACTGACTATAGTTGGGTCTAGTGGAAGTATTGGAAGTGAAACACTATTAAAGGGAGGATTTGTCTCCTCAGTTATATGGGGTTAATATCATGGTCAACTCAAAGTCAAAATCTCTGGCCAGTGTAGTTTAATTAGTAATAATTGTTATGATTGAACTAAGAACTTTATGTTTGGACGATAGAGTTGAATATGGACGATATTGGAATTTTGACCATTATCAAATTCCATAAGTCCAAAGGATATAGTTTGACGAAGAAAGTTAGTGTAATTAATAGTTACAATCGGCTAATGTTTAACGTAGTAAAATTAGATTTTACCAAAACCAAGTAAGCAATAAATTTGGCCAAAATGTCACACCACCTGCTAAGTGATGTATGAATGTTAATATTCGAATATTAACCACTGACCAAATTTACACCTAACGGGTCACACAAACGAAGCTATGAATACTTTTTTAACCAAACGATTTAATTAATTTGTAGTTGTTATAAATTAATTAATATTTAAGAAATATTAATTACAAAATTTTATTTTGATTTGATGAAAAAATATTGTTAAACATATTTATAATAGTTATAAATATATTACTCGATATCCGATATTGATACGTGTTAAATTGGATTTGATTGCAAAATATTTTGTTCGGCTTTAAATGGGTTTAAAGCTCATTTGGGGGGCTGGCTGGTTCGGCACTAATAGAGTAGGATAGGCGACCATATCTTGGTGGCTAGGTTTGTGGAGATAAGACAGGGAGAATATGTAAAGATTTAGATCCTAACTTTTATCCTTTTCTTCCTCTATGTAAACATCTCGACCTATACCTATTTCATACTTTTTGGAGCCTCCATTCACATCTATTTCTGGCCAAACCACATAATACCCTTCCTCAATCATATTAAGTTCAAATTAAATTAAAAACAGTTATATTCGATAGTTGGGGCCATGGTTTAGATACTAGCACTCTATTGGATAGGGAATTAGTTCAAGGAGCAAATCTCACTTTCAAGGCATGCTTATAGGCATTGAATATAAGGTAATTTATGAATATTAATATTTATATACAATCTTTATATCATATATATTATACTGTTACTTAGGTGACGATTCCAATATATAAATATGTTGTCACAATTAGATTGGTTGTATATTTGTATACATATTTATATTTATATAAAAAAAATTAGTCATGTAAAGACCCATATGCAGCTCGACTCAAATATAATTTTTTATTATTATGAATATTTTAATATACAATATATATAATTTATAATTTAATTACAACATCATACTTTTGCAAAACATGGTTACATAATTTTATATATAAAGTTTAATTGATATAATATTTTCAACAGAAATAAAAATATTATATAGATATATATTATTTAAATAATATTTAAATCAATTATCATATAAATTAGTTATATTAATATATTTATATATACATATATTATAAATTGTGTTTTATATTTTATTAAATTAAATTAATATATAATATAATCTTGAAAAAAATAAAATAAAAATTTATAATTTAAAAATATTTAATTATTGGTCGTAAATTAAAAATATATTTTAAAATATATTTTTAATTTTAAAATTATATATTAAATATTCATAATATAAAATGTAATTCAAAATTTTACTAAAAATTTAAAATTCAAAATATGTTTCGAAAATAATTCTTTATTAATATTTTAATAATATCCATATACATATTTACATTAAAATATATTTTAAAATTAAAAAAATATATCTAAACCATGCGCATGACTAGGTATATATATAAATATATTGTGTATTTTATAAGTATTAATCTATATTTATTATTATATTATATATATTATATATTTATTTAATATATACATACATATATTTAAATAAATAAAAATATACATTCTTCTCGGCTTTGCAATAAAACAATATTTAATATAATTTATAAATGATTTAAAAATATTCATGTAGCTATAAATATATATAATATTAATATTTCATACTTATATATATGTATAAGTTACACACACACATAGATATATATATATATAAACTATATGAAACATTTGGATAATATATGTGTATTTTAGATGAGCTAACGTGCCTGTCGTGGTGTAAATCCCAACACTTATACACGGGTATGTTATACCTTGCATGGATTGATATGTTACATATGCACACACACATATATGTGTGTATGATACACGTATACATATATATTATAACATTAATTAAACAATATAAAATCAGTTTATAAATTTAAATAAATATTGATTTTATTTAAAATAAAATTTAGAAATGTTCTAAATAAATTAGATTTCATAGGCTCAATAAAGATCCAATATGATTTTTTTTTGAAATTTACCCTTTACTTCCGCTGCGGGCTGGTCCAATTCCACCAATGTTGTCACTATTCATCAATAGCATTTTGTTCCCGTGTAGTCTTTCTGACAAAAGCACGCCTTGTTATGGGCCTGCCAATTGACCCTCATCCGAGTCATTCTCTCCATTTGGCATCCTAGTTGGCCCATATTTGAACCATACAACTTCATCGATGACTTCAAGGATTACCAGGGATCAGTTTTTTAATCTGAGCCCTTCTCTTATAAACCGAATGTCAGAAATAAAAATCAGTAGCTACAGTGGACGCAGATCTTATTAAGATTGTACCACTCTAATTCCTGAATTATTTACCTTGCTTGCATTATAGTTCATCACTCTTCAATTTTCATTTCTTAAGCAAGGTGTTAAAAAATTATTTTTGCTAATATATACTTTAAACCGTATTTCTGAGGTTGGTTAAAAATTTAGTCAATAATTTTCTTTTGTGTCTAGTATGTAGTCAACAATAAAATCACTTTAAAGTAGACATATGCATAATCGAACCACTATAAATCTCTTGTGCTTCGTCATTCTTATTGCTTTTATCATATTCTTCATAAATTTTCATTTATTTTTGTTGATCTACTATTATTTGATCTAATACTATGATATAGAAACATTATCTTTATGAGATTTATTAATTGGGGGTATTGGATATTTTTTTAGTGCGTGAGTGTTGATATATGGAATGTCCAATAGCCATCCTTTTTTAGCTCCTCCATATGTCCCCTTACTTTCAGCCCTAAATTATAGAAAACAAAGAGAAACTATAAATATCAAATTCTAAGAATCCCGCAAACTTGTTGTTGAAATTATGGGGCTACATAAGAGAGCTAAATATAAGGGACCATTGAGCATTTCCATACATATATACATATATTTACATATATACATATATTTACATACATAGACACACATACGCTCACGCACACACACAGAGCAACTATATATTGAGAAACAAAATATAACAAGAAATGTGTCACAATATATCTTGCCAATTGGATATCAATATGTTTACTTACGACGTTGAAATTAAGGGGAGGTCTAATCAGTCAGATTTATTGTGTCACTAATTTATATTTCAATAAACTCCTCCTCACAACACAACACATACAGACACGCACATATTGTGTAGCTTGATTCGAACCACTGTACATATATTGATATGTAGTATGATATATACTACCTAACAATTGTACGACTTCCATGTATTGCAATTTAAGTGTCCAATTTCATATGTACATGCATATGTTTGAAAATTGCGAACAAGTGTCAGGAATTCGTGACATTTAGCCTTGCAATCTGAAGCATCAATCGACTAAGCTAACCTGTTAGCTCTATATATGCACGTATACACACACCCTCAAGTTTGTTTTTGATTAATTGTACAATGTGTAAAGACAGTGAAATAATAAATATTGAAATATAAACTTGCGGTTGAAATAAAGGGGACAATAGTGAGATCCAAATAAGTGTGATGCGGGTTTTAGCTTTCATATGTATGTGTACAAAAGAGATCCATGGCCACTTCAATTTTAGCCACCTTTTATACCTTTGACTATAGCCTTTAGATTTTTTAAAATAAATAGTTGTTTTATAACACATTCACACACTTTTTTATCAAACCAACTGTTATGAAGGTTTGTCTAGTAGGCTTGCTAAACCAAACCACATGAAGCTAAAAAAACAAGAAACATGCATGTAACATGTCTCCTTAAATCCCTCCAAGCTTGTTTATTGTATTCACTTTGCTAATGCCTCCTTGGATCTTTTCTATTTCAATTTTTTTTTCAACATATTATAATTTGATGTTTAACTATAATTATTGACAAACCAAACCAAATATTTTTATTAAACTATATAATCTGACGGTCGATTCACACCGTTATGCGGTTGTACAGTATTTTTCTGATTTATATCATTATGAAATCCACCAATTTTATCAACTCAAATAAGTAACCTAAATGGCTAAATAATAGATCTGAAGCTCATAGTAAACATAGTAAAATACAAAGCGCAAAATATACTGTGTTGTATTTTATATTTTGTTTTGTTTTCAAATAGCGCGTGTGCACAAGTGTGCGTATATGTGTGTGTGTAAAATATATATGTATGTATGTCTGTGTTTGTATTTATTTATATGGTTTTAGAGACATAAAAAGAAACACAAAATCTAATTTAGCGTTTTTTTATGGTTGGATCTCATTGTATTTACATAAAGAGTTGAATTTAGAGAAATATTTAATGGTTCAGATAGGGCTGTTATGGTCACCGTAAATTTCTCATTACCATACCATTTCGGTGATCATTTTTGATTGAAATTGGTATACCAGTTTAATCGGTATGACCATTATAAATTTACCATTTCCTACGGCAAATTATCGGTAATATTTGTTTAAAACCAAGGGGTACGGTAATTTTACCAATCAATTTAAAACACATGTATATTAATGTGATATGCTTTATTACAAGCATTTAGATCCAAACAAACGGTTAAATTTAGCTCAGTAATCATATGAAATAATATCAAATACACTTCTTTTCTTTCTCATTTGTCTTTTATTGAGTAACATTATAAATAGTATAACGAAGATGTGTTACGGTGTAAAAACATGTCAAGTTATAATTTTTTTGGACAAACGGTAATTTACTCTTATTAGTTTAACGGTTACCTGATTATCGGTATACCGGTCGATCGATAACGATATGCAATTTTAGCTTACCGGTAAGAATGATACGGTAATAGCATTTGCGAAATAGTAATGGTAATCATTACCCCTAGGTTCAAATCTGTTATGTTACAAATTGTGTCACCAATTTGTATCACAACAAGATTTCTGCTGTGTGTATGTATTTGTTTGTGCAGATGCATTAGACAGGGTTTAGATATGTGGCCATATAAGATTTTTGTCGTAAAACACCAAAATAACAAGATGAACTTGAATCGAAGCCAACGTTGGTCTAAATGAACATAAATGAATCTGAGGGTTTATATGCAAGTAAAATCTTTATTAATAATTAGAATAGAAATACAAAATTTTATTCCGATCGTGAAGTTCTAAAAATACACTTATATACGAAAAAGCGGTTAGGAGTTCAAGCCGTACCAAAAACAAAAGTTAACATTTATTTTTAAATGAAAATTTTGTAACGTAAATAAGTTTACAAATTCAAAACCATATTCTAGCAAAAAAAAATTGCAATTTTATTCGTAGAAATTTAAAATTTAATCTTTACGAGGGTTGTTTATATACTAGGAGCTTCACGGGCCATTGAATCTTAACCATGTACGCGTTTTTGTTAAATTAGAAAGAAACGGAGGGCTAAGTGCTGTCCATTCATATGCGACTTGGTCCATGACTATAAATATCTTGCTAGTTGACAACAGTGAACCCACCTGCTTTGACTTATTTAACGCTTAGCTAGCATTGGCTCGAAAAGGCATTTACGCGTTAAAGCAAATCCCATACAAGGGTCCTCCTCCTCCCAGTCCGTGCCCAGGCATCCTAATACAAACAAATTCACACAACGAATAATTTAGTAAAGTAAAACATAGTGTAAAGACAAATAATACCTTATAATGCGTACAAATATGACGTGCAGCAATTAGCTTCACTTTTCGTGTGGAAGGGATGACTTTGTAACAGATTCATTTGTGAAATACGCCGTACAATTGACGACTTATTCTAACCCAACTTGCTACTATACCGTTTTGCTGAAAGGAGAAATCTAGTGCGTTTATGCCATTTGCTTTTCGTTCTTCATCCGCATACCTCTTTGGCATTTCAAATGCTTCATTCATATACTCCAGTTAAATACACCCTCAAAATATATACCCGTTTCAACCAACTTTCATGTTCAAATACCTCGTACGCTTCGTAAAGAACCAACCCTGAGCATTCACTAGCAGAACCGTACAACGGTGTAAAAACCAATCATTAATTGTTAATTTTAAAAAATAAAATAGATATCGCAATTTTTTTATATTAAATTTAGTTAAAACATGATTACAATGATATATGTTGAACAAAATTTACTTCCTTCCTTAGAAACAAAGAATAGAAAGATCAAACAAAATGCGTTTGATAAAATAATAAATAATTAAGCGTTGCATCCGTTTACATGTGTGCGTACGTGTGCGCATGCGCACACGTTCAAAATTAGTTGTATCAGGTAAAATAAAAAATTATTAAATCAAGAGTATTGTTAATGTGTCTCTTAAGGACATATGTTAAGAATGATGGTTATTTGTTAGAAGACAATAAAATTTATTCCAAATACCTAATATATCCTTACACAATTAGAAAAATTGGAATTCAAAGTGGTATTTCGGTAATTTGACAATTTTAACATGTGCCCTTAGAACAAATAGAGGTCAAAGGTTTATGGATCATCTAGGCGAAGTTCATATTTTCGAATTAGATTTCTTAATAATCGTTATTTCTAGAGAGTACCATTAAGATATATGTAATTGTTTTGAAAACATTGAATTTTCCAAAGAAGGAGGTTTTCTAAAAAGTAGATCTTTGAGGGAAAAATGAACAACCTTTTGTACATTTTCCAATATTTTTATAGATATTTATGACTTTCGGTGATCTAAACTTTAGTTTAATTTTAAAATTTCAAATCGTTGTAGTTTTCTTCTATTTATTTATTTTGAAGTTGTTTTAGAATGTTCCAAACTTACTTAGAAAAATATAGCCTTGAACAAGTTTGAATTTCTCTTAGAAAGAGCTTATTACGAAAAAATGAAAATCATTTTGTTTTTAGATATAACTTAAGTTTCTAATAGTAACTGACTTTTTAAATATTTTCTTCCTAAAAATTTGTGGTACTAAAAAATACTGTTAAAAAATTTCATTCAGTTAAGCAGTAAATACATTGAATTTATTACCACGTAAATATTAAAGTAAAGTAAGCAACACCAATCACTCACTCGGTTAACCAATTTAGATGTCACTTGAAAAAATTAAAGAAATATCAACGTGAGAAATTTAATACGATCGGTTATTTGTGGAATGAATGAAATAAATAATTAAAATAAAATATTTAAGGATGATTTAGTGAGACAAGTTGAAGACTGATTTATCAGACTATATTGATAAGCCTTATCATCCAATAAAAAGAATGCATAACTTAAATTGGAACAAAAAAAATCTATCAACAAACAAAAGCAAAAATTGATCCTGAACATGTTATAAATATGATAAATTAAGGATACAACACATGCATGGACATAATGGAAACAAAAGATAATATTAAACATAAGCAAAAATAAATGTGCTTATTTCAAATATTTATGTTAAAAATACCAAAGCATGCATTTATAGAATATTACAAAAGGATTTCATCAAGTATAAGAAAATTTGACCACTCCTATTTCAAATCTTAATGACGAGCATTACGGCACGCGCTTCGCGCGTGATGATGACATATGCTTTGTGCGTGAATGGTTCTTCTACAATTTATGTATGATGAACACATTCAACAAAAAAAAATTTGCAAAAATATTTAGTCATGCTTTTATGTTGAAATCATGTGTAGTCAGTTTAATTTTTATTTCTAGGTTGCAATATTTAATTTTTTGTTAGTTTGAATTTTGTTTATATTATTATTAATTAACAACGAATTTGTAAATGATGTTTATTTTTTTAAATGATATTTATTTATTAGATCCTATTCTTCAGCATAGAGGGATATTTTGAGTTTGTAAAGAAATTTAAATGTTTTAACGTAGTTTGAATAGTTCCAGTCTAACCTATAAATAATAGGCTAAAAATAATAGGAATAACATCTGCATTTGATTAGGATTTTACCAATTCTTTTGAGGTACTTGTATGTGGAATAATCTTTAGTAATAGTTGTAATAGCTTTGGTGTCACACTTTTTTAGTATCAACGTGAACTACCAAAAACGCCCATCTATATATTATTAAACCTTAATCACTTAAAAATAGAATCTAATATTAAACTTCTTTTACAAATTCAAACGTCCCTAAAAATAGGATCTAACAATTAAACATACTTTACAAATTCAAAACGCTTTTAAAAATATGATCTAAAATTAAACTTTCTTTACAAATTCAAAATACTTTTTTACAACTATACAAATCTTAATACCACTTGAAAATAAAAAATCATTTTTTGAATGATTTAAACATATACAATTTATAAGGCAAACAATTCACGCGCGAAGCTCGTGCCGTAACACTCGTCGATAATAATTAAATTATATACGGGTAAAGGGTATTTTGGGAAGTTCACGGTCGGACCAAAAGTTTGTGCTTCCAAGCCAACTATTAATTGTTAATAGTTGGCTTGGAAGTGCAATCTTTTGGTCCGACCGTGAACTTCCCAAAATAACCTTCACCCATATATAATTCCCTTTACAGGCGCCTAAAACAAAAAATAATTTATGTTATTTCTAACCTATTATTTCTACGTTTGACTAGAACAATTCAAACCAAGTTAAAACTTGAATATTTCAATGAATATATTTCTAGGTCTGCGTGTTCACTGAATGAGAATAGGCTAAATACACACATCTGGATAATAAAAGATTCTTCTAGATAATTCAACACATCTTTAATCATAGTTATAATATCTTTGATGTCACATTTTTTTGGTATCAGCGTAAACTACAAAAAAATGCTCATTTATCTTAATATCATTTAAAAATTGGATCCAACTTCTTTTATAAATTGAAAATTGTTCTATATAAATATTACCAAATCTTAATATCCCTTAAATATAGGATCTAATAAATATTATTAAATCTTAGTGTTGCTTAAATATAGTATGCAACAAATAAATTTTATTTACAAATTCAAAACTTCTCTTTACAAATATTACCAAATTTTAATACCACTTAAAATAAGATCTAACAAATTAACTTCTTTTACAAATTAATAGAAACAAAAATTCAAAATAGCACCAATGTAGATGTTGCAACTAAAATAAAATCAGAAGAACAAAAATTCAAACCAACAACAAATAAACTTTTTGAATATATCTTTAATAATAGTTGTAATAGCTTTGGTGTCACACTTTTTTAGTATCAACGTGAACTACCAAAAACGCCCATCTATATATTATTAAACCTTAATCACTTAAAAATAGAATCTAATATTAAACTTCTTTTACAAATTCAAACGTCCCTAAAAATAGGATCTAACAATTAAACATACTTTACAAATTCAAAACGCTTTTAAAAATATGATCTAAAATTAATCTTTCTTTACAAATTCAAAATACTTTTTTTACAACTATACAAATCTTAATACCACTTGAAAATAAAAAATCATTTTTTGAATGATTTAAACATATACAATTTATATGGCAAACAATTCACGCGCGAAGCTCATGCCGTAACACTCGTCGATAATAATTAAATTATATACGAGTAAAGGGTATTTTGGGAAGTTCACGGTCGGACCAAAAGTTTGTGCTTCCAAGCCAACTATTAATTGTTAATAGTTGGCTTGGAAGTGCAATCTTTTGGTCCGACCGTGAACTTCCCAAAATAACCTTCACCCATATATAATTCCCTTTACAAGCGCCTAAAACAAAAAATAATTTATGTTATTTCTAACCTATTATTTCTACGTTTGACTAGAACAATTCAAACCAAGTTAAAACTTGAATATTTCAATGAATATATTTCTAGGTCTGTGTGTTCACTGAATGAGAATAGGCTAAATACACACATCTGGATAATAAAAGATTCTTCTAGATAATTCAACACATCTTTAATCATAGTTATAATATCTTTGATGTCACATTTTTTTGGTATCAGCGTAAACTACAAAAAAATGCTCATTTATCTTAATATCATTTAAAAATTGGATCCAACTTCTTTTATAAATTGAAAATTATTCTATATAAATATTACCAAATCTTAATATCCCTTAAATATAGGATCTAATAAATATTATTAAATCTTAGTATTGCTTAAATATAGTATGCAACAAATAAATTTTATTTACAAATTCAAAACTTCTCTTTACAAATATTACCAAATTTTAATACCACTTAAAATAAGATCTAACAAATTAACTTCTTTTACAAATTAATAGAAACAAAAATTCAAAATAGCACCAATGTAGATGTTGCAACTAAAATAAATTCAGAAGAACAAAAATTCAAACCAACAACAAATAAACTTTTTGAATATATCTTTAATAATAGTTGTAATAGCTTTGGTGTCACACTTTTTTAGTATCAACGTGAACTACCAAAAACGCCCATCTATATATTATTAAACCTTAATCACTTAAAAATAGAATCTAATATTAAACTTCTTTTACAAATTCAAACGTCCCTAAAAATAGGATCTAACAATTAAACATACTTTACAAATTCAAAACGCTTTTAAAAATATGATCTAAAATTAAACTTTCTTTACAAATTCAAAATACTTTTTTACAACTATACAAATCTTAATACCACTTGAAAATAAAAAATCATTTTTTGAATGATTTAAACATATACAATTTATAAGGCAAACAATTCACGCGCGAAGCTCGTGCCGTAACACTCGTCGATAATAATTAAATTATATACGAGTAAAGGGTATTTTGGGAAGTTCACGGTCGGACCAAAAGTTTGTGCTTCCAAGCCAACTATTAATTGTTAATAGTTGGCTTGGAAGTGCAATCTTTTGGTCCGACCGTGAACTTCCCAAAATAACCTTCACCCATATATAATTCCCTTTACAAGCGCCTAAAACAAAAAATAATTTATGTTATTTCTAACCTATTATTTCTACGTTTGACTAGAACAATTCAAACCAAGTTAAAACTTGAATATTTCAATGAATATATTTCTAGGTCTGCGTGTTCACTGAATGAGAATAGGCTAAATACACACATCTGGATAATAAAAGATTCTTCTAGATAATTCAACACATCTTTAATCATAGTTATAATATCTTTGATGTCACATTTTTTTGGTATCAGCGTAAACTACAAAAAATGCTCATTTATCTTAATATCATTTAAAAATTGGATCCAACTTCTTTTATAAATTGAAAATTGTTCTATATAAATATTACCAAATCTTAATATCCCTTAAATATAGGATCTAATAAATATTATTAAATCTTAGTGTTGCTTAAATATAGTATGCAACAAATAAATTTTATTTACAAATTCAAAACTTCTCTTTACAAATATTACCAAATTTTAATACCACTTAAAATAAGATCTAACAAATTAACTTCTTTTACAAATTAATAGAAACAAAAATTCAAAATAGCACCAATGTAGATGTTGCAACTAAAATAAAATCAGAAGAACAAAAATTCAAACCAACAACAAATAAACTTTTTGAATATATTAAACATATTCACTTTATAGAAAAACAATTCACGCGTAAAGCACAATTTTTTGGTCCAGCCGCGAAGTTCCAAAAATACCCTTATATGTATTTCTTTATTAATAGTTGTAATATATTTATCGTCGCACTCTTTTGTGTCAGCATTAAATACCAAAAATGTCTCTCTACATATATTATTATTAAGATTTAGCATCACTTAAAAATAGGATATGACAATTAAGCTTTCTTTACAAATTCAAAATTTCCTTTATAAATTTTTACCAAGTGTTAATATCACTTAAAAATAGGATCTAACAAATATACTACTTTACAAGTTCGATTTTATATTATTAATAATATAAATAAAAATCTAAACTAAAAATAAATAATTGCAACTTAGAAATAAAAATTCAAATTAACTGCGTATGATTCAACACAAAAATATGGCTAAATATTTATGGAAATCATTTTCTTTTGAACGTATTAAACAAATACAATTTGTAAAAAAACAATTCAGGTGTCTTCATCATGCGTGGAGCGCATGCCGTAATGCTCGTAAAGATAAAGGATATAAAGCATGCATTTACAGAGCATATATCATTATTTCATATTTCCATCTGTATATCAAATATATTCTATCTTCTTTATTTGCTTCAATTTTATATATTTCCACACACTTGTTGTTGAATGTATGTAAGTATCAAGCTAGCTAACCTTGCCAAAGAATTAAAAAAAGAAACTAAACATTAATTGTTACAACAATATAGCTAAAAAAAGATACTTTTAACCGAAAATAAAAAACCAAAACATGAAAAGAAACCAACTGAGCCATTTCTCATTCACTTGATTGTTAAACTTTGCTCACCAAACTTGTAATAAATGAAAGACTCAGATATTATTTGTTCATGCTTTTAATATATTGTTTTGCTAAACTTTTTGCAAATAATTCCTAAAATGTTTGAATTTTTTTCATCCGTTATTACAATATCAATGAAGCAGTTTCCATAGATTAAGCTCTTATATTTCTATGCATCAAGAACCAATTCAATCAAGAGAGCATCTGGGTTATGGGGGCAAGAGCTAAATGCTACCACTTAAACAAAAGCATACTTATTTCACATGATCAAAGCAGAGCCTTATGCATTAGTGAAAAACCAACAAAATTCTTATTTCACTAAGTCCAAAATGAGTTATCTGCTATTCCACCGTCCCCCATAAATTATACATTAAAAAATATACAAAAAATGCAATGTAGCAAAAAGTGGCATAAAGGAAAATCAATGTCTGTAGTTCACATATCGAAAAGAGAACAATAATACAATACAAAATATTTAACATGCAAAGAAACATCGCTAAGAAAACTTCTTGAATTCGAGGGAAGGGGAGTGTTAACCCGATTTTGAGCCTAAGTAGGTTTCAACCGAACTTAGTAGATCAAAACAATAATGAAACGATTCATGAACTTGAAAGCACACTTTGAAGGACTAGAAAATGGAACTCTGGAAGTTTGGACAAGAATTTGGCTAAGTAAATAGGTCGGCCCCGACCTATTTCCCCTTTGTTTCTCCTAAACACCATATACCTCTTATGAAACTCCAATAACTCACAGTCAGGTGATTTTCCAATGATTTCGACTAGCATTTCCAAGAGTTGAAGAGACAACAGTTAAAACAACAAGATAACTCAAGTAATGAAGGAACGATCACTAGAATTAACCAACAATCGATGAAAATAATATAGGACAAATCAACATGAAGTTAGAAAGACAATGCAAGAGAGTTGGAGTTATTTCCAACTAAGGAAATAACTCGGTACCGGGTTATTTTAATAACTCGGAGGACACTGCGACTTCTTGTGTAACTTTGGGCCGATGTCCGGCTCTGCTGCAACCAGACTTCTGACTCCATACCTTCATTTCCCTATAAATACAAGTGTACTTGCAACCAAAGAGAGATCTTCTTTCTTCTCCATCTCCTTCAACTATCTAACTTTTGGATCTAGAAATTCTCATTCTTTACTCCTATCCTCTACCTCAAAAACATTCTAGAAACTCCATTGTAAATCTAAGATCCACTAGTTGGCGGTCGAATCTGATATAATTAGTTGTAATCTGGAGAAAGAACAACCAATAACAAAAAATAAAAGTGGACATATGCCGAAGATTATGTCCAACCGCTATAAAAAAATTTGTGTATCCTTTTACTTTTTTGCTTTTTTCTTTTATTTTGGTAGAATTGGTGCTTTTATCTGATTTTCTGGGTGTTGATCTATTTTCTAGGTTAACATGTTGGTGCTTTCACTGAGAAAGAGCTAGATTTGAAGGCTTGAAGCTTGAATTTGATATTTGGAGAAGATAAGGAGACCTAATACTAGATTTAAGGCTTGAGCAAGCCAACCAGAGCATCAGGGCAGCTAGGAAGTGTCCTCAAATTCTCATCAATCTATCTACGTGATTAGAGAAGAGATGTAGAAAATGATGAAGGAAATACTGGATGGATTAATGACTCGACAACTAGAAATGCTTGAAGGATTTTTCCAAAGGATCAGGCAACAAGGAATAGCTAGAGCTGCTTGAATCTAGGACCAAGGACAAGGAGCTAATGTAGGAACATCTGGAGGTGGAGTGGAGCAAACTGGAACAATGCCCCTACGAGTAGAAAAATCGGTGCCGACCCAAATCAACTCGGTATCGAGAGAATGATACTCAAGGGCAATGTTGGAGTAATTGTTGGGATGCCAAAAACGGATAATGCTGGGCTAGAAACGCGAATCGGAATGAGAATGGTCAATGACCAAAAGAATATGTGCTTGAACTTCCCCGTAGGAACGGAGGACAGAATGATACCAGAGGACCAGGTCAAAATGATAATGTGTAGCCAAAGGAGTATGTGCCGGAGTTCTCCTACAAGAGCGGAGGCAAAATGCAGTTGGTGGTCTGAGACTTCCGCTAGATGATAACAACAAGATGGCTGAGATGATTAGAAGAATAGTTAGAGGTGGACACTCATACCAGAGTTTAGAGGACATAAATAGGAATCCATTCGCTTCTAATATATGAAATGCGAGGAATTCTCCCGATTTTAAGCATCCGACGCTAGAAATGTGCGATGAAAAGTCAGATCCAACTGTTTATCTAATGAGATACATCTGACACATGGAGGTGTTGGGTGCTTCTAAGGAGGTAATGAGATGGTGCTTCCCATTATGCTTAACGGACTTAGCGGTGATGTGGTTCAGGCAATCGAAGAATAGGTCCACATGCACGTGGATCGATCTGGTGAATAAGTTCTTAAAATAGTTCAAAGTTCATGTCTCATGACCAAAGATGTGATGACGCTATCAAGCATGAAACAAAGGGCGGAGAGACCTTGAGAAGCTTTTTGACAAGATTTAATGTGGCAGCTTCAGCCGTCCATAAACTGGATCCATCTATAATCTTAATGGTGGTAGTCCTGGAGTCGCGAGCAAGACTGACTTTAAAGTTGCACTAGAAAGGGATCCACCGATGGATCTTGCAGACTTCTACCATGTAGTTAAGAGATATTTGCATCAGGAAGATGCTGAAAATGAGAATGCTGAAATCAATGCTATGGATGACAGAGGACTGTCCGGAGCCGGAAACATAAAGGAAAAAGGAAAGAGAAGAGCTTGTGATGACCTCGGAGAACCGAAACGGTAGAGGAGGGAACCGAAGTTCTCTTCTTACACTGAGCTAACAGAGACCCCCCGAGAGGATATATCTAGACACCAGAGGGCGTATCCCCTATCGGAAGCTAGCTAGAAGAGAGCCCATCGATCGGTAGGAAAGATCTGAAAAGTTCTGCATCTTCCATGATATGGATGGACATGAAACGAACATGTGATGACACCTTCGTGATTTGGTAGAAAAATAGGTTTGGGGCAATCAACTGTAGGTGAGGAATCGAACTGCAATGGTGCGGCCAGAGCAATAACCGTCTACAGTGAACGCATCAAGTAACAACCAGGGATCTGGTCTGAGACTCAAAATCTCATGATCAAGATCGTTGGGAGTCAGGTTCGACTCCCTCGCTTTTCTTTTTCTTGCTTCGAATAATTATGATAATAACAATGTAACGACCCGAAAGTTGACTACTTCAAATTGTACCAATTAAAGTGATTTTAAATATAAAATATATAACATTTTATGATTTAAATAATATTAGATAGGACTTGCAAAGAGAAATATACACAAACATAGGAATAATTGCTTATATCGACGAAAGTGACAAAATCCTGATTTAAGAATAGTAAGTTTTCAATGGTTAAATAAATTATTTTAGTTAATTTATGAGTGTTTATATTTTTAAATAACATTATACAAATTTATTTTTAAATTTGGTTTACATAAATAAATAAATAAATTACTCTGATAAGTTGTATAATTGAAATTGTATCCTATACATTTATAATGTTGAATATTTATCAAATAGTATGTATTAAGTTTGTAGTTTCATTTGTAGTTTTAGAACGGATGGGTTTTTGGTGATTTTGACTGGTCCAAAAATCGGGTCATCACAAACAACCTCAAACGGTTTACACGTGTATAAGACCTAGATTGGTCTCTAGGCATGCTTTGAGTCGGATGACTGGGATGACTACTTAGGACAATGATAACCTCGAACTGCTTACATGTATACGAGACCTAGATTGGTCCCTAGGCACGCTCTGAGTCGGATGTCTGGGATGGATAATTAGGACTTCTCCTTGATTTCTTTGATTTGAATAGTTGACTTTTGAAAAATCCACATGGAATGTGATGACCGATATCGATCGCTTTAAGTCCCGTACGAAGAGACGAGACCAGAGTGTAAGGTGAAAGTCCTCTCAATGGAGAGCGAGTGGATGGACTTGTACAATATTGATTGATTTAAGTCCCTTTTGGAGAGTCAGGACTAGAGTGCAGGGTGCAAGTTCCTTCATTGGAGAGCGAGCGGATGGACTTGTACGATATTGATCGCTTTAAGTCCCGTCCGGAGAGATGGGAATAGAGTGCAGGGTGCAAGCTCCCTTACTGGAGAGCGAGTTGATGGGCTTGTACAAAAAGTAAGTCCCCTCGCAAGAGAGTGAGCGGATAGGGTTGCTTGGTTGTTGTGTTCCTTTTCCAGAGAGCAAGTGGATTCAACAACGATTCGGAGAGGTTGAACCCTAGATTGGAAGTTAAACGGTTCAGAGAGATCGAATCTGTTTGAAACAAAAGTTGGCACAAACACCGAATAGATTATATGTGGAGCATAAATGAAGAAACCAAAATTAAAATAGAGGAAAAAAGCAGAATACAAGTAAAAAACAACGACAGACAGATTTATAGTTGTTCAGTATTGAATGCCTATATCCACTTTGATGAAATAACTTTATTAATCACTTGAATTTTCGAGTACAAGAGGGATCGGATCGGAATCCGTAATTACAATGAAGTAAAAGCAAAATAATAGCATCAAGATCCTTCAAATGAACTATGAACTTTGTATTTATAGGGGTAGATGATCGAATATCTTTTTGAAAATTCACCGGTAGAATCTTCAAATATAGACGAGGTCACACAAAAATTTTTAAGGCCCAATTCCCAAAGAGAAGCGATCAGGGTCGATCGGTCTAGATGACCACTAGGGGTCATGCGATCCCTCATATAGGTTTTTCTTGATGATGGCTTCGTGTTTCTAAAGTTTGCTTGCATAGTTGCCTTCGTGTTTTTAGAGATATCGAGTGATTCCTATTGAGTGAACTGTTGGTTCAAGCTGTTCATAGCCATAGTGATCCGATCTGATCCCCTACCTAGGAGAAGGGATAAGTACCAATCCCCTAA
This sequence comes from Allium fistulosum, assembly GCA_030737815.1. Taxonomy (NCBI): domain Eukaryota; kingdom Viridiplantae; phylum Streptophyta; class Magnoliopsida; order Asparagales; family Amaryllidaceae; genus Allium; species Allium fistulosum. The sequence continues at coordinate 210,387,595 of CM060908.1, forward strand.
CTGAGGGAAGCACTAATTAATCTTATAAAGTTCTATAGTATCTTTTCTTGGTTTCGCTAGATCGTTACTTCATATCCTTGTCTGTATTTAATCTCTAGACTCCATGATCACCTCTTTGGGTTGCTTGTTGTAACATCCTTAATTTTTCTTTAACATTATTCAGGAGATTTAATTATATTAATTAAAAATAATAATATGGCATGAAAAGGAGATGAGATTTGAAAAGTAATTGGGTTAGGTTTTAACTAATCAACATATAAGGTTGTTTTAACTAAAACATAAGTAGGAGGATTTATGAGAGGGGTAAAATAGGAATAAGCTTCATTTCCTAAACATAAACCCTTCCACCTTCATATCCTCATTCATTTTTTTACATCCATACAAAACAAAAACGAAGTAGAGGCCATTGCTAAAGCTTTTAAAGGAAGAAAAATTAGAGAATCAAGTTAAATCTAAGGGGAATCAAATCAACAACTCAAATCTCATCTCTTTTTCTCAAAACAAGGTGAATAATAGTATCTATCTCATTTATATGTGTTAAATTTTGGATTTTTGATGTGTTCCATACCGTTTGATGATGATATGGTTGATTTTGCCATTATTGCAAGGATGGTGATTTATTGGAATTTTTATGATTAACCTTAATAAATGACCTCCAAACGACTTGATTTTTGGATATGTTGTGTCATACATAATTTTGGAGATGGTTTTTAATTTCATAATTTTCAGAATTAATAGGAATATTTTATGAATTTTCTAAGGTGAAAGAGGCATTTATTTCGTGTTTTAATTATTAAAAATAATAAAATAATGAATTTTGCCTCCAAAATTTTTATATCTTAAACAAAATGTTATTTCAGATTTTTGGTGAATTTTTTGGGATTTTTCCCAAGTGTTTTCGATTTATGTTAAATTTCCTAATTTAGAAACGCTTAATGATTATATTAAAATATTAATATAATTTAATGGTTTAAAAATAATTTTGGAAATTATGAAATTTGATCATAGCAGTTTTTCTGCAAAGAAATTGATAAAGTACATCTCTATCCAATAGGAATTTAACAAACAATAAGAGTTGGTGAAAATAATATACTTTATTTAGCAAAACAGTAGTTTTTACATTAATTACGAGTCTGCCACTGTACCTCTTCGTCATCTTTGCTTTCGTATTGCTACAATAGCCATTTGCTTTCATACTGCTACAGTAGCCAATTGCTTTCATATTGCTGCAGTGCGATGCTTTCATAGCCATGCTACAGTAACTTTAGCTTTCGAAGCCATGCTACATTGGCACCATGCTTTTATAGCCATGCTATAGTAACTTTAGCTTTCGAAGCTATCCTACAGTGCCAATGCTTTCGAAACCATGCTACAGTACCAATGCTTTCGTAGCCATGCCATAGTAACTTTAACTTTCGAAGCCATGCTACAGCATCAATGCTTTCGTAGCCATGCTACAGTAGCTTTAGCTTTCGAAGCCATGCTACAGTGCCATGCTTTCGAAACCATGCTACAGTACCAATGCTTTCATAGCCATGCTACAGTAGATTTAGCTTTGAAGCCATGCTACAGTGCCATTGCTTCGAAACCATGCTACAGTAACTTTAGCTTTTGTAGCCATGCTATAGTAACATCAACCTTCATCACTATTGCTTCCTCCAGCTTTATTTTTAGAACTTAAAACATGTATAACTTTTTAACAGTATGTCCATTTCTCTATTATGACCACTCTACGGGAAATGCAAACCATCGTTCAGAAACCATCATTCAGAAACAATGTAATAGGTTAGAGACTCTAATTCTACACCTATAAAAAAGTTATACCCCATGAAAACTATGCCTTGAGAAATGTTATTGGCAGGGGCCAATAGGTTCTCGGTGATCCTATGAAAACTATGTCCAGAATAGGTTATTGATAGAGATCGATAGGTTCATAGTCAGCTCGTGAAAACTATGACCTGAGAGATGGTATTGGAGAATCCAGTAGGTTCATAGTCAGCCCATGAAAACTATGGTTGGATAATGTTATTGGTAGACAACAATAGGTTCTTAGTAATCCCATGAAAACTATGAGACTGGACAGATAATCCTAAGCTTGGAACAGTTTATTAGTTGGCCCATGAAAACTAATAGGTTAATAGTGACCCTAGAAACTATAAGTTGAGACAGATAGTCCAATGAATGGGGATGGGAAATCCAGGATATGTTGTATAATTGCATATCATCATATTATGTTATGTTTTAACCATTTGTGGATGCAGGTGCATAGTATATAGCTAATTAGTTTTTGGTTAACATACCGGCGAAGGGAAATCCTATTCCGCTCAGCAGCGTGATCTCGCTAGATATCTATTTGGTTCGAGATGGTATATTATTATTCACACCATACTTTTTGTCTGACTCGAAGTTTATGTTTTTTCCCTTAAACTCTTAGATGCTCAAAATTAATTTAAGTAGGCTGAGGGTAAGGGTTTTTCATGTTATTAGTTGACGAATAAGCTTCCGGAGACATGTAGGAGGTAACCTAGCTATTTAGGAAATTCTATCTATTGTTCGCTATGTTATTTGGATATAAAGGCAAATTTGTTTAATTGCCTATATTTAGACTCTGATCAACCAAGGGGGCATCTTCATATGTCGCTCTTGGCGTATTTTGTAATACATTGTAATTTCTCCGAACATGGCTTACATATGGGACTATGTAATGAATTTGAAATACTATTTGTAATGAAATGAGAAATTTGTTTTAAATTGAGTTTGAAAATTTTCATATTCATGTGATTCTAGTATATCAATGTATATAACATTACCGCATTTGGTCATCGAGAATTAATAATTATGGATGACTACAGCATCCATAACAGTTAGCTGTGAGCCTCCAAATGGGGGATGTTATAAGTTGGTATCAGAGCATATGTTTCTGTAAATTTAAAAGAAATTTGAACCTAAAAGATTTTCAAAACTTAACACAATGAATCAGAAAATGAGACCGTGGTTTGGGTTATATAGTAACGTACTTGCATTTATTATATATATTTATATATATCTCTAAGTACGTATTCCCTTTTTTGTTAGACCACTCTTCAGTATCTTACTAAGGCTCATATGCAGATATATGAAAAAGGAAGATATGAAGGAAGGAAACGGAGGAGGAAATCTAGGTGGAGGAAGCACCACAACTAATGGAAATGCTCGACCCAATACCAGAAGGAATCCAGGTCGACAAGCAAATGCTAATCCAAACGCAAATGCCAACATAGGTGATGGAACCCTGCTCATAGATATGGGGATGATGTATCAGTTCTTCAACAATCTGATGCAAGCTGGAGCAGCTACATGAGTAGCTGGGGGAAATGCTGTGAATGCTGGGGAGCAAATCCTGTGGCCCTAGTTGGAAATAACTATTCCAATCTGAGCAGGGACTACACCAGTTTTGGTGGGAAGCCATTTTTGGGAACAGAGGATGCTGTCAAAGTAGAAAACTGATTATATCACTGTGAAAGAATTTTCACTGACATGGGATTAGACGATGAACAAAAGAGAAGACTTACTTCCAGACGGTTGTAGGGAGCATCATTATACTGGTGGAATGGGGTTACTGTTGGAGTACCTGAATAATAATTAACTTGGGCTAGGTTTCAAAGGAGATTCAAATAGAGGTTTCTATCCAAAGTGGCCAAGTCGGCATTGATGAGGAAGTTTATGGATATAGAGCAGGGGAAATGTCGGTAATTGAACATGCCATAAAATTTGATGAGCTGTCCAGATACGGATACGCCATAATTGACACCGTCATCAAAAGAAATGAAAATTTATTCAAGGACTGAAGCCAGAGATTTCCAGGGCAACCATGCCATACCTCCATGACCCAAGCAATGTCGTAGTGGAGATGGCCATCAGGAACGAAGAGATGCTCTCTACAAGGGGAAGTCAGTTGAGGTTCAAGATCCCTAGGGAAAGAAGAGAAAGTTCTTTAAATAGAAAGGAGCTCAGAAAGGAAGAGCAGCCAAGAAAGGGAAGGCCGATGTAGTTTGCTAAAAGTGCGACAAGAAAGGACATTTTGCTTATGATTGTTGAACTGGAAAAGGGAAGAAGGTTGCAGATAAGAAAGGAGTGAAGCGCTTCAGCTATGACTAGATCAGGCATTACAAGAATCAGTGTCCTGAACAGGTTTGAGCAAACAAGAGAAAAGTTTTTTTCCTTGGAACCATCTTCTTCTCGACCAACAATAGTTGAGAAGGAGAAATCCGTGATGGAAGGTACGCTTTTGATTCATAGTATGCCAGTTAGGGTACTATTTGATACCGGTGCATCGCATTCATTTATATCTCAGTGTTTAGTAGATAAATTATTTTTAGAACCATCATACCTACTTACTTCCTTAAGGGTTGCGAATCCAATAAGAGGGTATGCAACTCTGGGAATGAGATGTGATCAGTTAGAACTTATTGGGTATGAATGAGATGTGATCAGTTAGAACTTGTTAGGTCATAAGTTTGCATGCAGTCTATATGTTTTTGATTTCTGGGGTTTCAGGATCATATTGGGTATGGATTGGTTAGATAGATACGATGCAAGAATATTTAGCCGGGATGGGGAAATATCATTGAGACACCCCAACAGCCGTAACCGAATTATATACTAGGTGGAGAAGTCAGACTCAAGTGCTTGTCCTTTGCTGAATGCAATGGAAGTGGAAGAAGAATTAGATCAGGTGTTGGTAGCAAAAGAGTTTGCAGATGTTTTTGAGTCAGTGTCAAGGCTACCGCCAAAGCGAGCTATCGAGTTTTGGATGGATCTTGTGCCAGGGGCAGAACCTGTAAGTAAACCACCTAGCCGAATGACACCTACTAAGATGAGAAAGCTGAAGGTGCAGCTAGTGGACTTGGAAGGGAAGAGCTTTATTAGACCAAGCAGTTCTCCTTAGGGAGCAGCTGCGGTATTTGTGAAGAAGCCAGATGGATCTCTAAGGTTGTGTATTGACTACCGCAAGTGTAATGCCCCTGAATTTTAATTAACATTATTCGGGATATTTAATTGGATAAATTAAATAGAATAACGTAAATAAATAGGGAGATGAGATTAATAAATCCTATGGCCGTGTCTTAATGAATGAACTAAAATAAGACTTAACTAAATTAAGAAGGAGGAATTTCTTAAGGGGTAAACTTGGAAACGGGGCTACATTTCTTTGTATATTTCTCTTCTTCCACCTAAATAAACTTCCACTTTCTCATTCTTAACACCCACATATTTCGACCGGCCATTAAAAAGCTCCAGGAAGAGTTTAAATTGAAGAATAAGCTAAGGAACTAAAGCTAGGAAAGTATCCCATTCTCTAATCAACTAATCATGGTGAATAATCATGTTTATCATCTCGTTTTCATGCGTTTGGACCGGTTATGGGTTATACCCGATTCATGTTTGTGATTTTGGTAAGGATATAACCATTTAAACCTTTGTTTGGATAGACATAGGTATTTTAAAATGTTGATGGGCTAATTAGCATGTTTTCATTCGGTTTTGGTTAAATTCTGAGTTGTTTTGATCTTCACATGCTTTGAAATTTTAATATGTTAAAGTATATGATTTTTCAGATTTTTGGTGATTTTTTCAGATTTTTCCTTAGTGATTTACTAAGGTAATTAAATTATTTAAGCCCAAGGGCTAAACTGAAAATTTGCTTCCGAAATTACTTAAATTCGAAAGGAAATTGCCTTTGGAAATATTTGAGGAAGAAGTATAGTGTTTTGAGAAAAAGGTTGACTTTTGTATACTTTTTACTATTTGGAAGTACATGAGAAGGTTCCTCAGCCAATCAAAATTAGACAAACAAGATAAAAACATCACTTCAGTGGACCCAGTTCTGTCTTTGACTCCAACAAGCCCGCTTTTACCCTTTTGATGAAGTTGAAAGATACCTTTCGCTTAAGACGTAAGGTAAACCATTACCTTCTGCCAAAGTCGAAAGGTAGGCACGGTGTCGAAGGGAAGAGGGGCGAAGAGATAGGAAGGCTGCTTCCTTTACTTTCGGATAGAAATATAATTGCTTTCGAATAAGTTGTAGAGGGATCCTTCGACTCTATCATTTTATAAAAGACTAAAAATTTTATATTCAAGAAGGGTTTCGAAGGGGATCTTCGAAAGCTTAAACCTTCAAGAGTATTGTTTTAAAATGTTTTCTAAAAAGGTGTTTTAATACCTTCCGACATAGTCGGAAGTATACTTTCGAAGGGTTGGCTCCAATATCAACACTTCATTGTTTTGAATGATTTCGAAAGGTTTGATTTCGAAAGGTTTTGATTTCGAAAGGTTTGACTTCGAAAGGTTTGATTTCGAAAGGTTTTGATTTCGAAAGGTTTGACTTCGAAAGGTTTAGATTTCGAAAGGTATTTATTTTGAAAGGTTTGACTTCGAAAGGTTTGATTTCGAAAGGTTTTGACTCGAAAGGTTTGATTTCGAAAGGTTTTGAAGGGGTTATCTTCAATGATTGTGAAAGGTTTTGATTTCGAAAGGTTTTGATTTCGATAGGTTTCCGATGAGGCTAACTTTGGATGTTTATTTGCTTTCGAATGGGACTTCATTTGGAGGGTTTTAAAGGGCTATTCTTAGCCATTTTTCTTAAGCAAAACTTTTCTAAGTCGAAGTGGTTACTTCGAAGGGTTATAGCATAAAATACTTATCTTTGTTTGAATATGTAAGGGGGATCGTTATATAAAATAAATGTATAAAACCTTGGGGACATCGCGGTAGGTTTAATGCTTTTGATGCATAGTTTGGGGTTACAAACAGAAATATGCTTTCGAAAATATACATTGGGGCTATCAATGTCTTTTTATTTAATTTAACCTAATTGGGGTTACCAATGGGAATAGGTTAAACAGGTGGTATACCTGGGGAAAATAATTAATCATGTGGATCATGATATTTTAATTGGCCAAGTGATGGATTCTTGGTTAACCTAGGAAAACCATAGAATGTGCGGTGGATAGCCCACATCAAATTTCTAAAGTAAAGAATGTTTTGCCAGAGGTGGTTAGGCTCGGGATTTGGCACGTAAGGATTCATAGTCATCCTAGGAAAACTATGGAGTGTGCGGTGGATAACCCACACAAATTTTATAAAACAATGTACGATGGATAATCTGCATTTATTTTGAATGGATTTGGGACGGATAGTCCTATTAAACTATAACGGGATAGTCATTTTAAAGATTTTAGTGAGGAACTCTAATAAATTGATTTTTAGATGGGAAATCTAATAAATTGCTTTTAGATGGGATATCTAATAAATGGGTGGATGGGATATTCAATACATATGATTTATGGCTTTATTTCATATTGTGTTAAGACTAATCATTTTGGGTGCAGGGGCATAGTAAATGATTCGCATGTTTAGTTTGGATACTAGTGAGGGGAAAACCCGTTCCACTAAGCGGCTGGTCTCACTAGTTATCTATCTATGATAAGAGATGATAAGGGATTATTAGAACCAGACTTATTGTCTGACTCGAAGTTTGTGTTTCTCCACCAACTCTCGGGTACTCAAAATTAATTTGAGTAGTCTGAGAGTGGGAGACTTTCAGGTTTTTGGACGAATAAGCTTTCGGAGACGAGCAGGAGGCAGTGTTAGCTATATAGGAGCTATTTTGTGTTTTCCGCTGTGATGTACTAAGAACTGTAAAGTTCATATTTATTAGTTCTCTGATCATCATAAAGAGACATCTTCATATGTCGCTCTTATCATATTTTGTACATGTATATGTGATCTGAACGTGGTTAACGTCTGGGATTATGTGATTAAATCTTAAATTGAAATTCATAAGAAATGAGAAATTCGGTTTTGTTGAAATTTAATTTTTTTCATATTCTTGTGTTTCTGTGTTGCCAATAGTTTCAAGATTCTGATTTTGGTCAATCGGAAATAACACCTATGGATGACTACAACATCCGTAGCAGTTAGTTTTGAGCCTCCAGAAGCGAGATGTTACAAGTTGGTATCATAGCATGGTTTATGTACTTAAAAAGGAATTTAAACCTTAAGAGATTTTTAAAGCATAATCTAATGAATCTAAAATATGGTTGGGCTTGGGTAGGCGTTATAGTAACGAATGTGTACTTTGCTATAAATACCTAGGTATGTATTCCCCACTCTCTTATACTGTTCTTCTGTATCTTACCAAGATTGGATTTCAAGTAGTAGGGAAGTAAGATATGGAGGCAGGAAACGGAAGGGTGAATCAAGGTGGGAGACATACCGCAACATGTGGAAATGTTCGACCTAATACTAGGAGAAACCAGGTTCAACAGGCAAATGCAAACCCAGATGCAAATGCAAATGTTGGTGCTAAGATTCCGCCGGTTGATATGGGGATAATGTATCAGTTCTTCGTGAATACAATGCAAGCTGGAGCAACTGCAGGAGTGGCTGTAGGGAATGATGGAGGAGCTAATCCGGTGACCTTGGTTGGCAATAATTATGCCAAGCCGAGCAAGGATTACGCTAGTCTTAGAGGGAAGCCTTTTCTGGGAACCGAGGATGCAGTAGGAGTGGAGAACAGGCTATTGCATCGTGAGAGGATATTTGCAGATCTTGGCCTGACGGATATGATACTGTGGATACTGTCATTCAGAGGAATGATAAGTTTATCAAGGGGTTGATTCCTGAGATCGCCAAAGCAACCATGCCAAACCTCCAGGATCCGTGTCATATTGTTATTGAGATGGCTATTCGGAATGAAGAGATGCTTTCTACTTTTGGAAAAGGGAAACCAGCCGAGGTTCAGAATTTTCAAGGTAAGAAGCAGAAGTTCTTCAGGAGGAAAGGTGCCCAGTCAGGGGTAACAACTAAGAAGAGCAAGGCTGATATTATTTGTTACAAGTGTGACAAGAAAGGGCACTATGCTAATGAGTGTCGCTCGGGTGATGGAAGAGCAGTTACAGTAAAGACGAATGTGAAGTGCTACAACTGTGGCCAAATGGTACGTTACAAGGACAAGTGTCCCGAGGCTGCTAAGGCTGGAAAGGAAAGGTCTTTGCGTTGGAACCATAATCCTCTAGACCAACGGCTGCTGAGAAAGGAAAAGCTGCGATTGAAAGTATGCTTATGATTCATAGTACTTCGGTTAGGATACTATTTGATACCGGTGCATCGCACTCATTTATATCTCAATGTTTGGTAGATTGCTTATGTCTGGAACCTTTACACCTTATTACTCCTTTAAGGGTTGCTAATCCTATAGGAGGGTATGCAACTTTGGGAATGCTATATGACTAGTTAGAACTTGATTTGTTAGGTCATATGTTTGCACGCAGTTTATATGTTTTTGATTTTGTGGATTTTGGGATCATATTGGGTATTGATTAGTTAGATAGATATGAAGCTAGGATATTTTGCTAGGAGGAGGAAATATCAATGAAACACCCTAATAGCCGTAACCGAGTTATTTACTCGGTAAGGAGCTCGAACGAAAATGCTTATGCGTTATTGGGTACCATGGGAACGGAAGCAAAGTTGATGCGGGTTTATGTAGCAAGAGAGTTTGCAGATGTGTTTGAACCAGTTTCGGGCTTGCCGCCGAAAAGAGATATCGAGTTTCGGATAGATCTCGTACCAGGTGTTGAACCCGTAAGTAGACCACCTAGTAGGATGTCACCAACCGAGATGAAGGAATTGAAGGTGCAGCTAGTGGAATTGGAAGGAAATAATTTCATCCAGCCAAGCAATTCACCTTAGGGAACGACCGCGGTATTTGTGAAGAAGCCAGATGGGTCGTTAAGGATGTGTATCGACTATCGTATGTTGAATGAGAGGACGATCAAGAATAGATATCTTTTGCCGAGAATCGACGATTTATTCGATCAGTTGAGTGGAGCCAGAGTGTTTTCCCAGATGGATTTGGCGACAGGTTTCCATCAGCTAGGAGTGGCAGAGGACAGTATTCAGATATGGGTCTTACGAATGGTGTTATGCCATTCGGGCTTACTAATGCGCCAGCTTTCTTTGTGGATTTGATGAACCGGGTTTTCGAAGAGCACTTGGATAGGTTCGTGTTGGTTTTTACCGACGACATTTTGGTATATTCTAAGAATGAGAAGGATCATGCAGATCATCTTAGAATAGTATTGGAGACGCTGAGGCAACATCAACTGAAGCCGAAGTTCTCCAAGTGTCATTTCTGGAAGAAGGAAGTGAAGTTCCCTGGTCATGTAGTTTCCGATGAAGGTTTAGTAGTTGATCCAGATAAGATGAAGCTGTTAACAATTGGAAAAGACCAAAGACGGTAAGTCAGAATAAAAGCTTTCTTGGACTTGTAGGTTACTACCGAAGGTTCATCAAGGATTTCTCGCGGATAGTGGCATCCTTGACTATGCTAACCAGGAAGGACGTGAAGTTTGTTTGGTCTGACAAATATGAGGAGGCATTCCTTAAGTTGAAAAATTTGTTAACTAATGCGCCCGTGTTAGTAGTTCCTGATGGGAATCAGGGATTGGGAATCAAGGATTAGTTGTTTACACCGATGCATGTGGTACCGGGTTAGGTGCTGTGCTAATGTAGAATGGAAAGATTATTGCCTATGCTTGTAGATAGCTTAGACCGCATGAAGTGAGATACCCTACTCATGATTTGGAGTTGGCAGCGGTATTCTTCGCATTGAAGGTGTGGAGACAATATCTTTTGGGAGAAAGGTTTGAGCTATTTATGGATCATAAGTCTCTTCGGTATTTATTCTCTCAGAAGGAGCTCAACATGAGACTGCAGAGATCGCTAGAGTTATTTGCAGCTTATGATTTTAGCATCGAGTATACATCGGGAAAAGGAAATAAGGTGGTAGATGTACTTAGCAGAAAACATCAGAATGTGGTGTTAGTTATGTTGGCGGAACAGAAAGACTTGGAAGCACTAGCTACTTGCAGTGTGCAGTTGAGGTCGACTGCTGGATCTAGTCAGAATATCGCCATGATGTCTTGTTTGGAAGTTCGACTAGTGTCGATCAAACGAATTGCTTCTAGGCAGAAAGAGCATCCAGTGTTAGCCGAGTGGATTAGAATGTAAGAAACTGGAGCCGAGATTGATGATTTGAAGGATTTTATTCTTGACCACAGGGGCTGGTTGAGAAAGAAGGAACGATTATGTGTTCCGGATGTTGGAAACCTTAGGAAGGAAGTTCTTAGGGAATGTCATCGATCGAAGTTTACGATTCATCTTGGGGGAACCAAGATGTATCAGGATATGAAGATAAGTTTCTTCTGAGAAGGAATGAAGATGGATGTTGGCATATGGGTAAAACAGTGTTTGAACTATCAGCAAGTAAAAGCCGAACATCAGAAGCGAACTGGGTTGCTTCAGCTTTTGGATATTTCAATTTGGAAGTGGGAACTGATATCCATGGATTTTATTGACGGGCTACCAAGGTCAAACCGGGGTAATGAAAGTATATGGGTCATAGTGGATAGATTGACCAAAAGTGCCCATTTCATTCCGGTAAGGTCAACTGGGACAACACCTGTTTTGGCTAAGTTGTTCATGAAGAACATCGTTAGACTGCATGGAATTCCTTGTAATATCATCAGTGATAGAGATGCTTTGTTTACTAGCGAGTTCTAGAAGAGCCTGCAGAGTGTGTTAGGCACTAAGCTCAAGATGAGTACCGCATATCATCCTCAGATGGATGGGTAGGCAGAGAGAGTCAACAAGGTACTGGAAGATCTGTTGAGAGCATGTGTGCTGGATTTTAGTGGTTCTTAGAAAGATCATTTGCACTTAGTGGAGTTTTCCTATAATAATAGTTATCAGACTACTATAGGAATGGCACCTTTTAAAGCTTTGTATGGAAGGCCATGCAAATCACCAGCATGTTAGTTAGAGACCGGAGACAGGTTGGTCCTTGCTCAATATTGGTGAGAGAGGCGACGAATAAGATCGAGTTGATATGGGAAAGAATGAAGGAAGCTCAGTCTAGGCAGAAGTGTTACGCAGACAAAAGGCATAAGGACCTAGAGTTTTTAGTTGGAGATAGAGTTTTCATCAAGGTATTGCCGATGAAAGGTGTGGTTCGGTTTGGGAAGATCGGAAAGTTAGCACCGAGATATGTTGGACCATTTCCTATATCAGAGAGGATTGGGAGACTCGCATACCGAGTAGATTTACCGAGCAGTTTGGTTGGGGTCCACAATGTGTTTCATGTTTCTCATCTTAGGAAGTATGTTCATGATCTAGAAACTACTATCACTTCGATGGAACTGGAGGACTTAGTGGTGTAATCGGATATGACTTTTGTGAGGCAGCCAGTTCGTGTTGTGGCAAAAGATTAGAAGAGGCTAAGAAACAAGAGAATCAAGTTGATGAAAGTTCAGTGGAGCGACAATGTGAAGGACTGTACTTGAGAGACAGAAGACATGATTAAGGCTACTTTTCCTTGGTTGTTTTAGATGGTATGTTCTATATAGGTTTTATATAGAATTTGGCTGGGAGGTTATACTAGCTTTGCTTGCATGGGCTATATGCTTGTTGTTGTGTCTATTGAAATTTAGGGGACGAAATTCTTTAAGGGGGGAGTCTTTAATGCCCTTGAATTTTAAATAACAATATTCATGATATTTAATTAGATAAATTAAATAGAATAATGTAAATAATTAGGGAGATGAGATTAATAAATCCTATGGCCGTGTCTTAATGAATGAACTAAAATAAGACTTAACTAAATTAAGAAGGAGGAAGAATTTCCTAAAGGGTAAACTTGGAAATGGTGCTACATTTCTTTGTATATATCTCTTCCTCCACCTAAATAAACTTCCACTTTCTCATTCTTAACTCCCACATATTTCGGCCGACCATTAAAAAGCTCCAGGAAGAGTTTAAATTGAAGAATAAGTTGAGGAACTAATGCTAGGAAAGTATCTCATTCTCCAATCAACTAATCAAGGTGAATAATCATGTTTATCATCTCATTTTTCGGTGTTTGGATCGGTTATGGGTTATACCCAATTCATGTTTGTGATTTTTGTTAGGATATAACCATTTAAACCTTGGTTTGGATAAGACATAGGTATTTTAAAATGTTAATGGGCTAATTAACACGTTTTCATTCAGTTTTGGTTAAATTCCGAGTTGTTTTGATCTTTATATGCTTTGAAATTTTAATATGTTGAAGCATATGATTTTTCAGATTTTTGAGGTTTTTTCCTTAGTGATTTACTAAGGTAATTAAATTATTTAAGCCCAAGGGCTAAACTGAAAATTTGCTTCCGAAATTACTTAAATTCGAAAGGAAATTGCCTTTGGAAATATTTGAGGAAGAAGTATAGTGTTTGAGAAAAAGGTTGACTTTTGTATACTTTTTACTATTTGGAAGTACAGGAGAAGGTTCCTCAGCCAATCAAAATTAGACAAACAAGATAAAAACATCACATCAGTGGGCCCAGTTCTGTCTTCGACTCCAACAAACCCGCTTTTACCCTTTTGATGAAGTCAAAAGGTACCTTTCGCTTAAGACGAAAGGCAAACCATTACCTTCCGCCAAAGTCGAAAGGTAGGCATAATGTCGAAGGGAAGAGGGGTGAAGGGATAGGGAGGCTGCTTTCTTTGCTTTCAGATAGAAATATAATTGCTTTCAAATAAGTTGAAGGAGGATCCTTCAACTTTATCATTTTATAAAAGACTAAAAATTTTATATTCAAGAAGGGTTTCGAAGGGGATCTTCGAAAGCTTAAACCTTCAAGAGTATTGATTTAAAATGTTTTCTAAAAAGGTGTTTTAATACTTTTCGACATAGTCGGAAGTATACTTTCGAAGGGTTGGCTCCAATACCAACACTTCATTGTTTTGAATGATTTCGAAAGGTTTTGATTTTGAAAGGTTTGACTTCGAAAGGTTTTGATTTCGAAAGGTTTTGATTTCGAAAGGTTTGACTTTGAAAGGTTTGATTTCGAAAGGTTTTGACTTCGAAAGGTTTGATTTCGAAAGGTTTTGAAGGGGTTATCTTCAATGATTGCAAAAGGTTTTGATTTCAAAAGTTTTTATTTTGAAAGGTTTCCGAAGGGGCTAACTTTGGATGTTTATTTGCTTTCGAATGGGACTTCATTCGAAGGGTTTTAAAGGGTTGTTTTTAGCCATTTTTCTTAAGTTAAACTTTGCTAAGTCGAAGGGGTTACTTCGAAGGGTTATAGCATAAAATACTTATCTTTGTTTGAATATGTAAGGGGGATCCTTATATAAAATAAATGTATAAAACCTTGGGGACACCGGGGTGGGTTTAATGCTTTCGATACATTGTTTGGGATTACAAACAGAAATATTCTTTCGAAGATATACATTGGGGCTATCAATGTTTTTTTATTTAATTTAACCTAATTGGGTAACCAATGGGAATAGGTTAAACAGGTGGTATACCTGGGGAAAATTATTAATCATGGGGATCATGAATATTTATAAATAATCATGGGGATCATGATATTTTATTTGGCCAAGTGGTTCTTGGTTAACCTAGGAAAACCATGGAATGTGTGGTGGATAACCCATATCAAATTTCTAAAGTAAAGAATGTTTTGCCAGAGGTGGTTAGGCTCGGGATTTGGCACCCATGGATTCATAGTCATCCTAGGAAAACTATGGAGTGTGCGGTGGATAACCCACACAAATTTTATAAAACAATGTACGATGGATAATCTGCATTTATTTTGCATGGATTTGGGACGGATAGTCCTATTAAACTATGACGGGATAGTCATTTTAAAGATTTTAGTGAGGAACTCTAATAAATTGATTTTTAGATGGGAAAACTAATAAATTACTTTTAGATGGGATATCTAATAAATGTGTGGATGGGATATCCAATACATATGATTTATGGCTTTATTTCATATTGTGTTAAGACTAATCATTTTGGGTGCAGGGGCATAGTAAATGATTCGCATGTTTATTTTGGATACTAGTGAGGGGAAAACCCGTTCCGCTAAGCGGTGTGGTCTCACTAGTTATCTATTTATGATAAGAGATGATAGGGGATTATTCATACCCGACTTATCATCTGACTCAAAGTTTGTGTTTCTCCACCAACTCTCGGGTACTCAAAATTAATTTGAGTAGTCTGAGAGTGGGAGACTTTCAGGTTTTTGGGTGAATAAGCTTCCAGAGACGAGCAGGAGGCAGTGTTAGCTATATAGGAGCTATTTTGTGTTTTCAACTGTGATGTACTAAGAACTATAAGGTTCATATTTATTAGTTCTCTCATCGTCATAAGGGGACATCTTCATATGTTGCTCTTATCGTATTTTGTACATTTATATGTGATCTGAACGTGGCTAATGTCTAGGATTATGTGATTAAATCTTAAATTGAAATTCATAAGAAATGAGAAGTTTAATATTTTTCATATTCTTGTGTTTCTGTGTTGCTAATAGTTTCAAGATTCCGATTTTGGTCACTCTGAAATAATACCTATGAATGACTGCAGCATCCGTAGTAGTTAGTTTTGAGCCTCCAAAAGCGAGATGTTACAGTAAGTTGAACAAAAGGATGATCAAGAATAAGTATCCTTTGCCTAGAATCGATGATTTGTTTGATTGGTTGAATGGAGCCAGAGTGTTCTCCCAGTTGGATTGGCAACAGGATTCCGTCAGCTAAGAGTGGTGGAGGATAGTATTCCTTTAACAACGTTCAGGACCAGATACAAGTTATATGACTGGTTGGTGATGCCATTCCGGTTAACGAATGCGCCAGCTTTCTTCATGGATTTGATGAACCGGTTTTTCAACAACACTTGGATAGGTTCGTATTGGTATTCATAGATGACATCTTAATATACTCTAAGGATGAAAGAGAGCATGAAGTTTAGCTTAGAGTGGTGCTTTAGACGCCGAGGCAGCATCGGCTGAAAGCGAAGTTTTCAAAGTGACATTTTTGGAAGAAAGAAGTTAAGTTTCTTAGTCACGTGGTTTCAGAGAAGGGTTTATTGGTTGATCCGAATAAGACCGAAGCTATTAACAACTGGAAGAGACCATAGACAGTGACTTAGATTAGAATTTTCCTTGGGCTTGCTGATTACTACCGGAGATTTATTAAGGATTTCTCGCAGATAGCAACGCCTTTGACTAGGCTGACCAGGAATGATGTGAAGTTTACTTGGTCTGGCAAATGTGAGGAAGCGTTCCCTAAGTTAAAGCATTTATTGACCAATGCACCTATGTTAGTAGTTCCAGATGGGAATCCAGAATTACTAGTGCATACTGATGCACATGGAACCAGATTAGGAACTTTGTTGATGCAAAAAGGTAAGGTTATTGCTTACGCTTCTCAACAGCTTAGACTCCATGAAGTGAGATACCCTACTCATGATTTAGAGTTGGCAGTGATAATCTTCGCATTGAAAATATGGAGACACTATCGCTTGGGAGAGAGATTCGAGTTATATACCGATCATAAGTCCTTAAGATACCTATTCTCTCAGAAGGAGTTAAATATGAGACAACAAAGGTGGCTGGAGTTTTTAGCAGCTTATGACTTTGATATAGAGTACACGCCGAGAAAAGTAACAAGGTTGCAGATGTACTTAGTAGGAAACATCAGAATGTGGTGTTAGCCTTGTTAGACGAATGGAAGGATCTTGAGGCATTGACTACATGCAGTGTGCAATTAAGATCTACTGCTAGTTCTAGTCAAAGTACTGCCATGTTGTTTTGCTTCAAAGTTTGACCAAGATTGATCGAAAGGATTGCATCTAAGCAGAAAGATAACCCAGTGTTAGCTGAGAAGATTAGAAGGCTAGAGGCCGAAATCGAGATTGATGATTTGAAGGATTTTATTCTTGACCAGAGAAGGTGGTTGAAAAATAAGGGACGATTGTGTGTCCCGAATGTAGAAAACCTAAGAGGAGGTCCTCAGAGAATGTCATCGATCAAAATTTACGATTCATCCTGGGGGGACCAAGATGTATCAAGATATGAAGGGGAGTTTCGACTGGGAAGGTATAAAGAGGGATGTTGGCTTGTAGGTAAAGCCGTGTGTGAACTGTCAACAAGTAAAGGCCGAACATCATAAGCCGAGTGGTTTGCTTCAAACTTTGGAGATACCAGTTTGGAAATGGGATTCGATATCCATGGATTTTATAGATGGGTTGCCAAAGTTGAACCTCGAAAATGAAAGTAAATAGGTCATAGTGGACAGGTTGACCAAGAGTGCCCATTTCATTCCAGTCAAATTAACTAGGACGGCACCTATTCTGGCTAAATTACTTATAAAGAATATAGTTAGACTACATGGGATTCCTAGTAATAAAGTCAGTGACAGAGATGCCTTGTTCACTAGTGAATTCTGGAAGAGTCTAAAAGGAATGTTGGGAACCAAGCTTAAGATGAGTACCACTTATCACCCACAGACGGATGGGCCGATAGAGAGAGTGAACAAGGTACTCGAGGATCTATTAAGAGCTTGTGTATTAGATTTTGGTGGGTCATGGGAAGACCATTTGCACTTGGTTGGGTTTTCTTATAATAATAGCTACCAGGCTAGTATAAAGATAGCACTTTTCGAAGCTTTATATGGAAGGCCATGCAATCACCAACGTATTGGTTAGAGATCGGAGACAGATTGGCCCTTGGTCCAGATATGGTGAGAGAAGCAAGGGAGAAGATGGAGTTGATCCAAGGTAGGATGAAGGAAGCTTAGTCTAGACAAAAGAGTTACACAAATAAGAGGCGTAAGGATCTAGAGTTTTCAGTTGGAGATAGGGTCTTCATTAAACTATCATCGATGAACGGTGTGGTACGATTTGGAAAGTCAGAGGAACTGGCACTGAGATATGTTGGACCGTTCCCAGTCATAGAGATGATCGGAAAGCTTGCATACAGGGTATAATTACCGAGCAGTTTGGTAGGTGTCCATAATATGTTTCACGTGTCTCATCTTCGTAATTATGTACATGATCTAGAGACTACTATCCCTTGACTGCATTGGAAGACTTAATAGTAGAACCGGATCTAACTTTTGTTAGGCAACCAGTTTAGGTTATAGAGAGAGATGATAAGAGGTTAAGAAATAGGACAGTCAAGTTGGTAAAAGTTCAGTAGAGCGACAACGAGAAGGACTGTACTTGGGAAAAAGAAGGCATGATTAGGAATACTTATCCTATGCTATTGTGTGGGTATGTTCTATATTTGTTTCGATGGTGGGATGTACCAGCTTTGTTGGCATGATTGATATGCTTGTTCGTAGTCCTTACTGAATTTCGAGGACGAAATTCTTTAGGGGGGAGCCTGTAGCACCCCTAATTTTTATTTAACATTATTTAGGAGATCTAATTAGAAACAGAATAATGTGTAGCGTGAAAAGGAGAGGAAATTTGATATTTAACTGGGTTAGGCCTTAACTAATCAACATTTAAGGTTGTTTTAACTTATAAACATAAGCAGGAGGATTTATGAGAGGAGCAAAATAGGAATAAGCTTCATTTCCTAAACATAAACCTTTCCACACTCATATCCTCATTCATTTTTTACATTCATACAAAACACAAACAAAGTAGAGGCCATTGCTAAAGCTTTTAAAGAAAGAAGTTTTAGAGAATCAAGTTAAAGCTAAGGGGAATCAAATCAACAACTCAAATCCCAACTCTTTTCTCAAAATAAGGTGAATAATACTATCCATCTCATTCATATATGTTAAATTTTTTATTTTTGATGTATTCCATATTGTTTGATGATGGTATGTTTGATTTCACCATTGTTGCATGAATGGTGGTTTATTGGATTTTTTATGAAATAATTACGATAGGTTTCAAGGGTAAAAGCTTAGTGAATGACCTCTGAATGACTTGATTTCTGGATATGTTGTGTAATACATAATTTTGGAGACGGGATTTCAATCTCATAGTTTTTGGAGTTAATAGAAATATTTTATGAATTTCCTAAGGTGAAAAGGGAATTTATTTTGGGTTTTAATTATTAAAAATAAAAAAATAATGAATTTTGCCTTGAAATTTTTATTTAGTAAATAAAATATGTTTCAGACTTTTGGTGAATTTTTGGGATTTTTCTCAAGTTTTTTTGATTTATTATGAATTTTCTAAGTTAGAAAGGCTTAATAATTATATTAAAATATTAACATAATTTAATGGTTTGAAAATAATTTTAGGAAGTATGAAATCTGATTATAGCATTTTTTACAAAGAAATTGAAAAAATATATCTCTATCCAATAGGAATTTGAGAAACAATAAGTGTTGGTGAAAAGAATATACTTTATTTAGCAAAATAGAAGTTCATACGTTAATTACGAGTCTGCCACTGTACCCCTTCGTCACCATTGCTTTCATATTGCTATAGTAGCCATTTGCTTTTGTATTGCTACAGTTTCATGCTTTCGTAGCCATGATACAGTAACTTTAGCTTTCGAAGCCTTACTACACTGCCAATGCTTTCGAAGCCATACGGTACCAATGCTTTCGTAGCCATGCTACAGTAACTTTAGCTTTCGAAGCCATGCTACATTACCAATGCTTTCATAGCCATACTACAGTAACTTTAGCTTTCGAAGCCATGCTACAATGTCAATGCTTTCGAAGCCATGCTACCGTACCAATGCTTTCGTAGTCATGCTATGTACTTTAGCTTTCGAAGCCATGCTACAGTGCCAATGCTTTCGAAGCCATGCTACAATACCAATGCTTTCGTAGCCATGCTATAGTACCAAAGCTTCGAAGCCATGCTACAGTAGCTTTTGCTTTCGTAGCCATGCTATAGTAACATCAGCCTTCGTCATTATTGCTTCCGCCAGCTTTGTTTTAGAATTTAAAACATGTATAACTTTTTAACCGTAAGTCCATTTCTCAATTATGACCACTCTACGGAAAGGGAAACCATTACTCAGAAGCAATGGAATAGGTTAGAGACCCTAATTCTACACCTATAACAAAGATATAGCCCATGAAAACTATGCCTTGAGAAATGTTATTGGTAGGGGCCAATAGGTTCTTAGCGATCCCATGAAAACTATGTCCGGAATAGGTTATTGATAGAGATCAATAGGTTCATAGTCAGCCCATGAAAAATATGAACTGAGAGATGTTATTGGAGAATCCAGTAGGTTCATAGTCAGCCCATGAAAACTATGATTGGATAATGTTATTAGTAGAGACCAACATGTTCTTAGTAATCCCATAAAACTATAAAACCAGACAAATAGTCCTTAAGCTTGGAACAAGTTATTAGTTGGCCCATGAAAACTAATAGGTTATTAGTGACCCTAGAAACTAAAAGTTAAGACAGATAGTCCAATGAATGGGGATGGGAAATCCAGGATATATTGTATGATTGCATATCATCATATTATGTTATGTTTTAACCATTATGGATGCAGGGATACAATATATGGTTAATTTGTTTTTGGTTAAGGTACCAGCGAATGGAAAAACCGTTCTGCTCAGCGGCGTGGTCTTGCTAGATATCTATTTGGTTAGAGATGGTATATTATTATTCATACCAGACTTTTTGTCTGACTCGAAGTTTATGTTTTTCCCTTTAAAATCTTGGGTTCCCAAAATTAGTTTGAGTAGGCTGAGGGTAAGGGTTTTTCAGGTTATCAGTTGACAAATAAACTTTCGGAGATGTGTAGGAGGCAAGCTAGCTATTTAGGAGATTCTATCATTTGTCCGCCGTGTTATTTGGATGTACGGGCAAATTTGTTTAATTTCCTACATTTACACTCTGATCAACCAAGGGGGCATCTTTATATGTTACTCTTGACATATTTTGTAATAAATTGTAATTTTTCTGAACGTGGCTTACGTATGAGATTATGTAATAAATATGAAATACTATTTGTAATGAAATGAGAAATTAGTTTTAAGATGAGTTTAATTTTTTTCATATTCATGTGTTTCTGGTATATCAATGTATCTAACATTACCGCATTTGGTCGTCGAGAATTAATAACTATAGATGACTGTAGCATCCGTAGCAGTTAGCTTTGAGCCTTCCAATGGGGGATGTTACACTTGCCTTGTCTATCATCGTGTCTAACTTGTCAAGTCAGTCCGGACATAGCAGAATCAAAAGGCCGGATAACACTTGCCCCCCAAAGTATGTCTTGTTTTGAACATAACGTGCTTTGAGTCGAAGCAAGTTAGAGTCGTCATAAAGGATTCCATTCAGTTTCTTGAACAGTCGTTACCCTCCGTTGAATTGTCTTTTCGAAGAGTCGTATCTCTCTCCATTTGTTGTGATGCTTGGTCGATATTAATCGGTATAAGTTTTGGAGTGCAATCCCCGATCTTTGTCTATGCTCGGTTCCATTGAGCTTGTCGATCAAGTTAGCAGGCCTCAACTATCTATAGTGACTTCTTTTCTATGAAATCCAGGTGCGAATTTAATTCCCGTTGATTCAAGAAATTGAATATTGGGTATGAACAGTGCACGTTCATTGATGTACACACTTTGTTAATGGCTCCCAAACATGTTCACACGTTTATGGGTCATTGCCAATTCTTCATAGTCCAAACATTATTGCATTGCTGTTTTCCACTATATATATAGCATCGGTAAGGGATTGGTATAAATCCCCTAGGTGGGGGATCAGATCCGATCCCTCTACCTATTTAGACTTAGCCGATTCGCAGCTATGTGTAGATGGGTCGAGTTTTACCATATATAAGTGAAATACTTAGCTTCTCCCACTTCACTTGATTCACTTGATCTGCAACCGAACCGATCCCCTTTATTTCTTCATGTCCGCCATTATCAAACTCGTGCTCAAGGCTATCACTTCAACATCCAAATCCATCATCGATTCAAATCTCCATCTCCTCCTACGGTTCTCGCCATTGTCATCAAACTCATCGAACATCCAATTGCAATCGATTTAATTCACCAATTCAATTTCTACCTGAACCTATATTTGTTTGGGAAAGCTTTTGTTTTTCAACAAATTAATCCACATCATCATATAAAGATGAGTTTAGGACATAAATCGAAGCAAGGTGATATTGATTTGTATTTCACGTGAGGTTTTGGATTAGTTTGGATTCATAGGATTGGTTGTGGCATGGTCGACTGTTGAATGACATTAGGATTGGCCTTGACGTGGAGAAGATGAAGTGGAGTGATCGAAAGCGATGGGATTATTTGTATGGAGGGATCGGTGGCAGGCATGTTGAAGATGGAGTTAGGCACGGGTTTGGTTATTGATTATGATGGAGGGATCGGTTATAGGAAAATGGGGTTTTGAAATAGGATAAGGCGAGACTGCCTAAGCGAGGGATCAGGTACGATCCCCTTGCCTAGGGGGAGTTAGCCGTTTTTCGTTTGATTGAAGGCACTTGAACCTTAACGCTTTACCACATGGACTTGCTTGCATGAATGAACCCGAACCCTTCTAAGAGCATGAGCATGGAAAACAAACTTGTACATGAACACTTGCATATTCAATGTTGGACTTGAACTTGAATACTTGGACTTGACATTTGCGCTTGCAAATGCCTGTAAAGACTTGAATGCTCATACATCTTGAATGCAAATATCAAACTCCAACATGCTCGATAACTGATCCTGGAGCTTAGATAAGATCCGCAACCGTCGACATGAAAGCTGGTTAGAACGGTCAGCGATGACGGTCACTCCACTGAATCCCAGTGTCTATAACCGTCGTTTTAATTTTGAACTGTTTATTTCTGCAATGCAAAACACTGCATCACACCGCACTAGTTTTCATTTTACATGGGGAGACAGGTTTATTTTCTCTTACAATAACTATCTGCTAAGTTTGATAGCTATGGGTTCTAGACGCTTGGAGTGTTTAGCTACTATGGGTACTAAACAAACTACTTCTCACGACAATCCCGAGGCTCAGTCAAGTTTTATAACAATATCCTCTCAAAACTCTCCAGGCTATTAATCTAAACAGCCCGAAAGTTCTCAACAGGTGCCAAAAATTCATTTGAACTTAGAACCAGAAATCGAGCCAGCCCCTAACACTTTAGAAGATGCCATATTTTTAAATGATCCGAAGGATTCTATAGCTTCAAGAGTCAATGAGGCCTCTCTTCGTAGATAGTGTATTAAACACGGGATTCCGTACGAGGATGTGCGAGTCCCATCTCATAACGATAGGGCTCACTTGCCCTCGAAGGGGTATAATGCATGCAACAAGTTTGTGTGCATGGCAAGTGGCGTTCCGCCTTTCAATCATTCATTCGGAAAATGTTACATTATTTAAGATTGGCGCTGGCTCAGCTACATCCGAACAGCTATGCATTTATGCACGGTACTTCCCTTGAATTCTTGTAACGTAAGCCGACTCCAAAAGATATCATATTCATTTACAATCTCAAGCGTCGAAAGGGAAGCCTCTTGTACACTTTAAGAATGAATAGTTCTATATGCACTGCCCAGCTGGTTTTGGACGACGGTGGCTGGAAGGACGTAAGTGTCGCTTCAAACCTAACTTTAAGTGCTTTTATTCAAGTTGTATCCTGAACTAAGTAGTTTTTTTTATTGAATATTGCAGGCAACCATCCAAGTCCCACTAGCAACATGTACTCGAAGGAAGTTTTAGCACTAAAAATATACCAATAACAGATAAGGACATCAGATCATTTCTTACCATCGAGCGCCTTTTTATCTTCGGCTTACTAGAAGAAGGCCACAGCACGGGACTACCAAAAAACACCAAGGTGGAAGTTGTAGATAAAAGAGGCGCCGTTGGGCAGGCAGGTGATGAAATTGGTCCTATCGTGCCCTTAGTAGAAGGAGCTTAGAAGGTCGTCGAAGAAGGCGAGGTGAGGGGCAATGCTAATGAGCTTGGTCGTGATGATGTGAGCTCAAGTCATGAGCCGATGGTCAGATCATCCCAAGACCCACGGCTTCCTACCTCAAAGAAGAGAAGAAGAAAGAGCCTAGTTTATAAGCTTCGCAGAGGACAGGTCTCCAAGAAATCCAATTCAACCTCTGCTGCTATAGACTAATCTAGCTCTCTGCCTCCAAAAAATTTATTTGAGGGGCTATTGGGCATCCCAATTCCAGATAATGTTGGGAATTATGATTTCACCAATATAATCCTTAGGGGCTCTGAATCTCAATTCGATTTGGTGTTGACATTCCCCTAACTAGTCTGGGAGAGGTTACTCCAACTAGCAAAGCTCCAGTAACTAGTTCGTCGGGGGGACACTAGGACACTCATGATCATGTGAACTTCATCGCACGATACTTGTCTACCTTTAATTGTAGCGATTCTTATACACTTTCATTTTGTTTGTAAGCTTGATGGGATGTCCCCACAACCATGATTGCTTGAAGAGATCAGTATACTCTCAGCCGTCTTATTTAAGGCCCAGTCGAGGTCTGAACCTTGGTTGAGATAGAGAAGGTAATGAAGGAAGAGAATACCGAGATTGAAGCCACAATCCAAGGACTCTTCGTCCAGGCATAAGTCAAAATCTAGTCTTCTCACCACAAGGATGTCGGTCAACACCCCACTATATGTAGTAATAGCAAGCTGTTGCCTCATGCTCCCACTTCGACTACCGTGCTTGAACAACATTCGCGTTCTTCCAACGTTCGTCGATCTTCGAAATGCCAGTCTAGCAAAGTAGGTCTTGATACTTCACCCCGCAAGCATGCCAAACGGGCCCTCTTAGCCCCGGCTACTCTTGATGCCACCACTTCTGAGAATATTGCTGAGCTCAAGGCCACATTTTCTAAGTTATGTTTCGATGAGTTCAAATTTTTTCCCGCTTTGCATTCGATTCCTTCAAAGGCCAAGGACATAGTGCTCTCTTATGTTAATGATGCCAATGTTTAGCACTATACAACTCTCCATTTTGCTGAGAGAATCTATGAGGCGTTGATGGAAAGGAAACACAAAATTGATCACTTAACTCTTGAGGCAATACCCGACAAAGGCATCATTAAGCACTTGGAGGAGGAGGTCAAGCAGTTGGGTACAAAGCTGGTCGATGCTGAGAAAAAAGCTGGCAAGTCTTTTGAAGCCATCGAGCGTTTAATTAAAGTGCACCATGTTGAACTGGACACTGACATTCATTGATGTGGTACTTTAGCGCTTGAAAAAGATGTCTTATAGAAGGAGAAGGATGTGCTAAAAAAAGAAAATGATGCCTTGGCCCTTCATATTAAACAGCGTGAGGAGGAGCTTGAGAAGGAAAAGAAAGAGAAACTTGAGGCTCAATTAGAGTCTCAACGATACTATGAGGAGATCGTCGAGGCTCACGAAACTAAAATAGAGGCTAACAGACAGCTTGCGCAGATAGAGGCCCCTAAGAAATAGGCTAGGGAGGCTGGCGGACAGAGATAAAGGATGAGTTCGATCCGTTGTTGATATATTACAGTGCGTGCATCCTCATGAATTGCAACCTTCACTTTCTTGGAGAGGGGTATTCTAAATTGCTTGTCGAAGCCTGGGATCACATTGCAAATCCAAAGAAGAAGTCCCTCGGTACTGAAGTGGATGAAGAGTAGCACACACATGAAATCTTGCGCGATGAAGAGCCCGATGAACTTAGGCTGCTCGGTTTAGTTTGCTCGGTGATCCAACGACCACTGGAAAAGGGAAAGATGGCGATGAAGCCTCATGATCTAGTTTCCAAGATCCTTCTACTACTCAAGCCCCATAAAAGGATGCGGGCTATGATCCAGATTGACCAGGGATGCACAAATATTTTGGACTCTCTCCGATTTTGGAAGGCAGCACTCCAAGTACGATCGAAGGCCAATCCGGTGAAGGTATATCTCTTACTTTTTCGACGTTCGAGAAGGTTTACATCTCGTACACGATAGTCATGTGCTTACCTATTGGTCTTCATGAAATTGCAGTTCCATCTACATCTATCCATGCTCTCGGTGATGAAGTTATCTTGGGACAGCAAGTGGACCACGGGGTCCACTGCAGCTATCACTGTACAGATGGCTCCTACCGATCAACCTGCTGAGATTCTCGGCCCAGATGCTGAAGTCATAGGGGCTTTGAATGAAGAAAATACTAATGACCAGCAGGACCAGGATGAAACAGAGGACATCGTAGTGACTCGTGCCTTCGAACACACTAGTAAACTTAGCATGAAGGAGCACCTTGAAAAGGAGGAGATGGATTTTCTAGCCAACAAGGAGAGCGCTGAAGTGGATATTACTCTACTCCAAGTTATACTGCCGGGCGGTGTCACTCCAGTGGAGGTCGACCCTTCTTTATCCCATAGTGAGACTGCTTCTGCTCCTGTCTCCGAAAGCATTTCTCCTAAGGGTAGCAAGGGCAAAAGAGGGTCGAAGAGGAGAGGACGAGGCGGTAGCTGTTGAGAGTCCACCACGAAGAACACCCCAAAGAAGCCCAAAAAAGATGAGAAATAGCCGTCAAATCAGCTTGGGTAGTGCGTAGCTAGTTTCTTTTTTTGTTGGCTGCAATTGTGCAGGTATGGCCCCGCTTTTGGCTTTTAGTCTTTGAAATAAACTTGTACTTAGTTTCTAAGTTTCAATATGTGAATATAAACAATTTCGTTTCTGTTCACCTTTTTTACGAAACTTGTTGAAGTGTTCGAGATATTATATTTTCCATTCAAGTTACTTGTAATTCATCGCTCGTCGTTCAAGTTGCAATGTCTTTCAATTGCCCATAGCTTCGGGCATCGATCCGACAAATCCATCTCAAGGCTTATTTTCGGTCGTGGTCTTAAGTGGTATCAAACACTACATGCGAGCTATAGTGTTATGCTGTCGTGTTCCGTAATTAAGTGATTATACTCCTGCCACCAGTCTTGGGTTGGCGGAGTTAGTTCATAGACAGTTGGGTCCTATCCATGATGAGTTTTATACTCCTCTTGTCGAGTTCAGGCCAGAGTTGGAGAATGAATGGTCGAACCGCACTCATTAATTTTGTTTATACTCTTATCCGCAGGGTTCAAAGTTAGTCAATAGGGGGTCAATCACACCCGTTTGATGTTCATAATCTATCTCACACCCTAGGGACTAAAGTTATTCTGGGAAACGGTCGAATCACATTTCCTCTGTTTAATTCCCTTGCCCCCAAGTTTGGGGCAAAAGTCAAAGAGTGGTCAGTCATATCATGACCACTTTATCTTTACATTCTTCCCATTGAATCGGGAGTTGGAGTTAGTTAATGGATGGTCAAGTCACTCCCGTTTTTTGTTTTATATTCAACCTATCGGATTGCAGGCGAGAGTTGATTGATGAATAGTCGAGTCACGTTTATTTTGTTTAATTCGATTATTGACCCGAATACTTGGTTGGCACCAAACTATGGATACTTGTTGATTTATATTAGGCATATGTAGATGTAAGTTGGTCGTATATCACAACGATTATGTTATGCACAAACAATTCACAAGTATGGAGCAAACTTCAGATTTTATTGCAAATTGAAAATGAAGTGCCAGAGAATGTCTTATTACATGCTTTGAATTTAATTGCAAAAGCAAATCCTAAATGAAATACAACTGAATGAAACAAAACTAAGTGAAATAGCATCGTAAATACTTGCTATTCCATGCTCTAAGGAGTGTGGTGCCATCGACAGTCGCTAGCTTGAAAGTTCCATCTCCAAGCTTCTGATTGATGACATATGATTGATGAAATACGGTCCTTCCCATCTTGGACCCACATTTGCAGGGTTAGGAAAGATCTATTTCACAACAAGATCACCAATGTCAAAGGTCTAGAGTCAGACTTTAACATTGTAGTACCAGGTGACTCGGTGTCGGTGTGCAGCTGCCCTCAAGTCAGCTTCTATGCGCTTCTCATCAACCATGTCTAGAGATTCCAAAGAAGATCTCTATTAGCTCTGGGTTCATAATAAGTCACTTGATGAGAAGGGACTTCAATTTCTACAAAAATCACGGCTTCAGAGCCGTAAGCAAGGGCGAATGGAGTATGGCCAGTCATGGACTAGTTGGTGGTTCGGTATGCCCATAGTGCCGACAGAATTTCATCAACCCACTTGCCTCTAGTCTTTTCCAAATGCTTCTTCAGAATGGACTTTATGGTTTTGTTGATAGCTTTGACCTGTCCATTAGCTTGAAGGTGAGCAACTGCCGCAAATCTTTTCTCGTTATGATATCGACGACAGAAGTCTTTGAATTCAACACTAACGAATTGGGTCCCGTTATCGGTTATGATTGTTCAGGGGAGACCAAAACAACAGATGATGTTTCAAACCACAAAGTTGATTGCTTTCTCTATTGAGGTCATGGCCAAAGGTTTGGCTTTAACCCATTTAGTGAAGTAATCGACTGCTATGTTGGCATACTATGCGCCACCTTTGGAAACCGGCAAGGAGCCGATAATGTCAATACCCAAGTAGCAAATTGCCATGGATTAAACATCTAAGTAATTTCCGTCGGTGTGGCTCTCAAAATCTTTGCAAATATCTGACACTTGTCGCATTGTTTAGCATAATTAGCTGCATCCCGATTGACAATTGGCCAGTAATAACCACAGCGGAGTATCTTCTTCGCCAGGGTTTGTCCCTCGGTGTGATCGCCACATTCTCCTTCATGAACTTCTGTGACGCCCCACTCCGAGACTCACATTAGCAAAGAGTATTACAAGGTGACACCGTCTGCTAATACAGAGAATAGAGTTGGTTAGGAGCGACCATCTATAGCCTTGTCTTAATTATCTATTGAATACGCCGACAATGCCACTTCTTACTTAAATGGATCGACATATCCAATACATACTTAATACAAAGCCATAGGTGGCTGAGGATCTATCAGGATAAAATATAACAACTCAAATGTAATACACATCACAGAACAGTAGATCATCATATACATTTACACATATACAGATAATCATAGAGTTTACAAAATGATACATGTCAAGGGGTAAAGCAAACCACAATATACAGGCGAGTCAATAGAGTACATATCAGAGTTACAGACATAAAGGACTACACAAAAAGCTATGATAAAAAGGAGCTAGCAGAATAATCCATGCAGAAGCAAAATAGGCTAAGTCCAACGTACCTAACCTGAAACATCTCGGTCTGACCCGAGTATAAAATACACGAGTCAGTCTAGCTAAACAAATCAGTTAGACAAACTAAATGATAATGAACATACAAGATCATAAAGTACCACAATAATCTCCAAGGGAGATAACCCAATCATCTAACATAAGATGAATCATAATAAGCCTCATATCATAGGCAACTCAAATAAACCAAGGACATACATATCCCAAAACAAGCCAAAACGAAAATGACAAATACCAATAAAGGTAACGCAAGTTTCCACAAGGTAATCGCTATATATCGTGTGGTTCAAAGAACCTATACCGAAGGCGATACTCTAGGGAAATATAATTGTCAAAGAAAAAAAGATGCTCGAGCTCAGTACTATATACAAGGATCCATACGTTCACACTAAACGGTTTACTACCCGTTAGTCAATTTCACACTCAAAGTAGTACAAAGTTCACCTCATCTCATCGATAAACCAGACCCAAAGGTCAAAACGGTCAAACTAATAGATTAGGAATTAACTAAAAAGATAAACACACGTGTTCATAGCACGTGTTTTATTTAATCATTTAATTCTCCTCCCTCTTCGCTCGAAGTGCAAATTGTGTGTGTGTTTTAAATAGGAATTATAAATTGAAGAAATGAGCTTTTAATTCAATTTGAAAAGATCATTTTATGAAAACTCGTGTATGAAATCAAAAAGTAATTATCAAAGTCAAATATGCAATAACAACTAATTGGAATCGACACGAATCGATTGAAATTTGAAACCAAGCAAAATAGGCAAAAATAGGAAAAAACAAGCAGGTCAGTCGACTGACTACAGAGGCCAGTCGACTGATCCAGAAACTCGAAAATTCCATTTCCTACAGTCAGTCGACTGACTGCAGAGGGCCAGTCGACTGACTGCAGGAAATAGGGACTTCCTGTTTCTGCAGACAGTCCCAGGAGCATTCATTTGCTACAGCCGGTCGACTGGCTACAGAGGCCAGTCGACTGACTAGCACTGGGGCCGTTTTTCAGCCTATCAAATGAAGAGCAAACTCTTCCAATTTGCAACCGGACGAGCAATGGGCGCTAGGGGTTTATGCCAATCGACAACCCAGCCCTATTAGCTCTTCAATACACCTCCAATAACATGTTCATACACCAAAGCTAAGATTTTTAGAGTTTTAGACTTCAAAACACCAAAATTTGAAATGTTCACCAAATCAATTCAAACCAAAAGCAAATGAACATAAATAAGTGTTAGGAATTCATACCTAACATCAATGATATCAAGAGAAGTAGATGTGAGTTCAAACTCACCTTTTTAACTCAAAAACAAAGATAAGAAGCTCTAGAACAAGAAATAGGTTAATCTCTCTTCAACACCACCTCAAGAACTTCAATCTAAAACAAAGATGGAGTTTTCTCAAAGTTAGGGTTAAGAACATTTCTGAAATTGAAGAGGAAATGAGATGGAGAAGATGAAGAGGAGGCTTACCAAAGCTTTTCCAATAGTTTGGAGCTAGACCTGAGTTTGGAATTGGAAGCTAAGGCTTGGAATTTTAATTTCCCATTCCTCTCCCCATTTTCAGTTGCTTGAATGTTTAAGAAAATAGAAATGAGGTGAAGAGGAGAGGAGAGGGGCTGAACTAGGTTATAGAGTGAGTTGGGGTGAAACCCAAACCCAAAGCCCAACAGAAAATAGAAAAATTCAACTTACTCCAAACATATCGAAGCTTATACTCAAAAAAGTCGCAAATGCCATTTTGGACTTAATGGAAGTGGTCCCGAGTCCTAATTCGGCCGTTTGCAAAAAGTAGCTTTTCGGACTTTAATCCGATTAACGCTATATTTAAATAAAATATTTAAATATAAAATCATAAAATATGCGGGTTGTTACAGATCTCCCCTCCTTATAAAATTGCATCCACATAATTCCTAGAGAAGAATTTGTAAAAACTACATATTTACATCTCCCAAAAAGAAAAGAAAAATAAGCTTGAGATAAAAAGATATACTCACCATTGCAAAGCGAAGATAGAAAACCCGGATAGGATCGCTCGATAAACTCTCTGGTTTCCCAAGTACAGTCATTGGGATTGGTGGACCATTGACTTTAATGAGCGGCACGTCTTTGTTCCGAAGGTGTCTTACCTCTGAGGCAAGTACGCGAATAGGCTGCTGTACAATAGATAAGTCTGGTGAGATCTCAAGCCCTTGCAAATCAGAAGAGTCAATAACAGAATCCGGTTCTCGAAGACACTTCCGAAGCTGAGAGACGTGAAACACGTTGTGAACTCCGGATAGATGAGCTGGAAGTGAAACTCTATAAGCTACAGGGCCAATACGTTCAGTAATAGGAAATGGTCCTACAAAGCGAGGAGCCAATTTCCCTATCACACTGAAGCGCATAACCCCTTTCAGAGGAGAAACACGAATAAAGACAAGATCACCAACCGAGAACTTGAGAGGCTTCCTATGGTTATCCGCATAGAATTTCTGGCGGCTCTATGCCTCTTTCATTCTCTGACGAATAAGAACAATCTTCTCAGAAGAATCATGAACAAACTCCGGGCCAAGAATAAGCTTCTCCCCAGATTCCAACCAACAAGAAGGTGATCGACATGGCCTTCCGTATAAGGCTTCGAAAGGAGCCATACCGATACTGGACTGAAAACTATTGTTGTAGGAGAACTCTACAAGGGGTAGATGATCCTCCCAACTATCTCCAAAATCAAGAATACAAATACGGAGGAGATCTTCTAAGATACGATTCACCCATTCAGTCTGTCCATCAGACCGTGGATGATAAGCTGTGCTGAAATTAAGCTTTGTTGCCAAAGCTTGCTGAAGACTCTGCCAGAACTGACTGGTTAATAAAGGATCATGGTCACTCACAATCGAACTAGGAACACCGTGAAGTCTCACGATTTCCTTGATATATAACTTAGCCAAAAGAGAAGCAGTCCTATTAGATTTAATAGGAACAAAATGAGCAGACTTGGTGAGGCGATCAACAATAACCCAAATACTAGTATGGCCCGATCTCGTACGAGGTAGGCCATCAATGAAATCCATCGAAATCTGATCCCATTTCCATAATGGAATCTCTAGAGGCTGAAGGAGACCAAAAGGGCGCTGATGTTCGGCTTTAATACGTTGACAAGTCATGCAATTACTCACATAACTCGCCACATCGTGCTTCATGCCTTCCCAATAATAAAGGCGATGCATATTGGCATACATCTTACTACTGCCAGGATGAATGGTATACTTAGAACGATGACAGTCATCAAGAAAGTCATGCCTAAGTGCAGAATCAGAAGGCACAACAAGACGGTTCTTCTTGCGAAGACACCCATGAAGATCAATGCTGAAATCCCGCAACGCCTCATCACGGGATTCAGTCTCACAAAGCTGAATAAGATCACAAGATCAGGATCACACCGCTGAGCCTCGGCAATATGATCCAATAAAGAGGGTCGAGCTTCCAAACTGAATAATGCTACCGGAGAATCATAGGATGGAGCTCGATCACGAATATCACAGAAAGATAGAGTCTCAAGAATATCCCATTCGGCAAGCATCATAGAAACGACAGTCGAATGTCTATGACTAAGCACATCAGCAACACGATTACCCTTACCAGGGGTAAACATGATATCAAAGTCATAGGAGGCAAGAAACTCGAGCCAACACTGTTGCCTCATATTGAGTTCCTTATGAGTGAACAAATACTTCAAGGATTTATGATCGGTATAGAGAATGAAGCATTCGCCTAATAAATAGTGTCGCCAAATCTTCAAGGCGAAGACAATGGCGGCTAACTCAAGATCATGTGTGGCATAGCGAACCTCATTCGGACGCAGTTGCCGAGAAGCATAAGCAACTACCCGATCCTTCTGCATAAGCACGACACCGAGACCACTACCACAAGCATCAGTGTAGACAACAAGATCATGATTCCCCTCGGGAACCACAAGAATAGGAGCATTAGTGAGTAGTTCCTTTAATGTCTGAAAGGAAGCTTCACACTTATCCGACCAAATATAACAAATGCCTTTCCGAGTAAGGCTGGTGAGAGGAAGCACAACACGAGAAAAATCCTTAATGAACCGACGGTAATAGCCCGCCAATCCAAGGAAACTACGAATCTCATGAACATTATCAAGCCTCTTCCAATTCTGGATAGCTTCGATCTTTGAGGGATCGACCGAAATGCCGTCGGAAGATACAACATGGCCTAAGAACTTAACCTCATTCTCCCAAAAATGGCACTTGGAGAATTTGGCTTTAAGCTGATGGTGACGAAGAGTACTCAAGACAATTCTCAAGTGATTAGCATGCTCGGCTTCAGACTTAGAATAAACAAGAATGTCGTCAATGAACACAAGGACGAACTTATCGAGATATTCCCGGAATACTCGATTCATAAGATCAACAAAGAAAGCAGGAGCGTTCGTCAAACCGAACGGCATAACGAGCCACTCAAAAGAACCATATCGAGTGCGGAAAGCTGTAAGAGGTATGCTATCTTCCGCGACTCGGAGCTGATGAAACCCAGTGGCAAGGTCGAGCTGAGAGAAGACCTTAGCGCCACTCAATAGATCGAACATATCATCGATCCTCGGCAAAGGATACCTATTCTTGATGGTCAACTCGTTAAGCTTGCGATAATTGATGCAGAGCCTAAGAGTTCCATCGGACTTCTTCACGAAGACGACCGCAGCACCCCACGGAGAAAAACTGGACTAAATCAATTGCTTGGACTCAAGCTCAAAAAGTTGCATCTTGAGTTCCTCATTTTCTTTTGTAGACATCCTCATGGGAGAACGCCCAACTGGCTGCGCGCCTAGAATGAGATCAATGCGGAACTCGATCGCCCGCTTGGGTGGCAAACCCGAAACCGGTTCAAAAACATCAAAGAAGTCACAAACAATAGGAATACGAGATATATCATCATCATCTCGTGAGTCAAGAGAATATAAAGCCATTTCAGAATTATCCATATTTCGAAGAACAAGTGATAGCTGAGTAGACGAATCCGGATGTCGAAGATATAAAATTCTTTCAGACCAAATAATCCTGGCATCGTATCTCACTAGCCAGTCCATACCCAAAATCATATCAAATCCCAAATAAGAAATAACGTGCAGATTCGCACGAAAAGAAAAGCCACATAAAACAATCTCAACATCATCACAAAGCATGCTAAGGGTTGCGGACCCCCCAATAGGATTCGCAATCCTTAACGAAGTAACCATACAAGAAACATCCAAAGACAAATCATCGACGAGCTTTTTCTGCACGAAAGAATGCAAAGCACCCGTATCGAAAAGAACTCGAATATTACGGTCATGAAATAAAATAGAACCTTCCAAAATAGATGGAGATATACCTCTGGGCTGAGAAGAACCTCCAGAAGCCTTAGCAACATAAAGCTTGCCTGACTTGGCACTATCAGGAGCAGTAGGGCAGGTGGAAACACAGTGACCTTCCTTCTTGCAATAATGACAGAAGAGAGGCTTAGGACAAGCTCGAATCATATGATCAGGAGAACCATAATTGAAACACTTCCGAATGGAAGGTGTTCCGGCAGATTGAGAGTTAGACACAGATTCAATGGGCTTCTTCTTCTTGGAAGGAAGAAATCCCTGCTTATGAAATGGAAACCTCTTCTTCTTGGGGTTCTTGCGAACCTCAATATCATCACCACTATCACACTCCTTCTCGATGGCCTCGAGATGAAGTGCCGAATCAACCAACTCCTAAAAAGAAAGCTTAAGCTGGAGCATTAAGGACTTCTTAAGATATTTCTTAAGACCAGAGACAAACTTCTTATTCTTCTTATAAGAAGTGCTAATGAATTCAAGACCATACCTAGATAAGGCCTCGAATGATGCAACATATTCAGAAACGGAGGACTTCCCTTGCTTCAACTCAAGGAAGCGACGGGCCAATAAAACTTTCTCAGATTCAGGAACGAATTTGAGTTCGAATCATTCCCGAAACTGAGTCCAAGAAAGAACAGTCTCATCAAGTTCGGCTATAAGAAGCTCGTACCAATCAAGGGCATGCTCTTGCAATAAGCTAGAAGTTACAAGAACTCGATCGTGGTCAGAAAGATCCATACGAGAAAAGATACGTTTGCATGTGCAAATCCAAGCTTGGACCTCAAGAACGGACTCGGAGCCTTTGAATGGCTTTCCCCTAAGATGAGAAAAATCACTGCACAGGCGTGCAAAGGCAGACTTGCACGGAGGAGATGCACGAATAGGAGCTGGAGGCTGAGTGCTCCTAAATAACTCCAAAAACTGATCGGTAGACATATAAACGCCGTCCGGATGCGAGCCACTGGATTGCCCAACATCCGATCGTCGTCCTCTGCCTCTTCCGGCCATTAGCTGAAAGATAAGATATGATAAAGATTATTCACTATGTAGATATCATTAATTCAAATATGGAATACTATGAAATAAATGCATTCCTAGACGTATTCCCAAAATTCTATCTACCCCAAAGGTTCGGAAAGAATAAAGGCACGATGATTCAAAGATTCGTAATGTTCGTACTACCCTTTGATGTACCGTAATATGTGTCTCTGCTCTATTTTATCATATTTTGTTCTGAACTCAGCTCTAATACCAAGCTGTGACGCCCCACTCCGAGACCCACATTAGCAAAAAGTATTACAAGGTGACACCGTCTCCTAATGCGGAGAATAGAGCTGGTTAGGAGCGACCATCTATAGCCTTGTCTTAATTATCTATTGAATACGCCGACAATGCCACTTCTTACTTAAATGGATCGACATATCCAATACATACTTAATACAAAGCCATAGGTGGCTGAGGATCTATCAGAATCTATACTATATTATTATTAGTGAGTTAAATTTCAAGCTCACACAGGCCCCCTTGAAATTTGGCAACTGAACAGTCTCCGAGTTAACCCTAAATCATTCTTTCTCTTTCTCAACTCAACTGTCACGGCTCCTATCATCTTTCAGTTCTCCTTTCTATAACCAAAGTCTTCGTTTCTTTCTCTCTTCTATCAGGAAAGAGCTAGGGTTTCTGTCATTAATTCTTGCTTTTATCCTTTACTCCGAACAAAAATCACTTTACTCTCTTTTCTGATTGCTTCAATCAGCCCTAGCTCTGCTAACTTAGGCATCAGTAACTCTACATAATCGACCGTTTCCTCCTCCCTGTTGGAAATAAAATATATTCAAGGTACCGATTTCAGATTTGTTACTCTTTATTTCTGTTTTTGTATGATTTTTGGCTAAATTAATTTTTCACTTGCATGTTATTTCATCATTCTACAATTACTAATGAATCATTCTCTTCTCTTTGTCGACTCAAAATCCAGTTCTTGCCGTATATATGGAGATCAATTCTTTCATATCCCTATTCCAAATTTCAGAGGTTTGATTACCTTATTTCAATGGTTGAGTCACTTTAACGCTCCTTTTTGTCTTTGTTGTTCCTCTCTCGCAATTGACTTTCAGCCGGTTTATTACTGCTTCATTCGTCGGGATATCTTACTTTTCAGGTATGCTACTGCTATTATCCTTATTCGATCGCTGTTTTCATTTGTTTATTTCTAATTGAATGTTTATTATGTTTGTCTGGCTCCTGTGTCTATGTTTTTTCCGTTTGATTTAGGTTTTTCGTTGATGTTTCCATAGGGTTTTTGTGTGTAGTTATGTTTGTAGGTCATTTCGATTGAATGCTACTGCTTCTTTTACCCATTAAAAATCATTGTTCAAAGACTATGTTTGCGATTCAAAAACGCTGTTCAAAGACCATGTTTATAGTTTAGTCCTTATTTCAGTTAGTTATTTTGTAAATTTTTACCCATGCTTTGTTTACTCCATGACAAAGATTCTTTCTTCAATTGTCTAACTCAGTCCTTATTTTTAGTTTTATAATTTTTTTGCACAGTCGATCATTTTTTGTACATCATATATGCACCTCCTTAACTATTCTTATTCTCTAATTGGGTATGATACAACTATACATGATCCTATTTCACGTTTGGATTTATTTGAAGTGGAATTGCACTTACCCCATATTTAAATAGAGATTGAAATATTGTTGGTTTCGTACTTCTTTTTTGGTTGAGGCTATTACTATAACTACATTTAAATGTTCAAGTTCTAAGGTGAAAAAAAAGCTTGAAATAGTAGAATTCTTTTTGTCTATTATGTATTATGTAACATCTTTGTTACCCCAATGGTTGTGACTTCAGCATTATAAAAAGGGTACATAATTCTGTATTGGAGGGCAGGAAACATAGTACAATTATAATGATCAAGTGCAAAAAGATGTATATTAATGTACTTCTTACTGGTTTTTCCCCATCCTATAAGAGTTTGGTTGCCTGAATTTTTTTTAGCAATCAAGACCTAGGTAGTGAAAAATGCATTTGTATGCTCTGCTTTAACCAAAGCTCATTTTTAACGTCTTGCAAATTTATAGAAAGTGTGTTTTCTTACTTTATATGGACTAACCAATATTGGTATATTGATCATGGTACATGTGTAAGCGATACCGCTTTATCCGTTTCATTGCAAATGAGTGTATTTTCACTTAACACTTTCTACTGTTATAAAGCTCTTAATTTCTTTAGCTCTGAATGGATTTACCAATATTGGTAAAAAAAATTCACTCTGCGAATCTTCCTGGGCTGTTGTTATTTATACATGAAACTAATTTGCAATTTTCATTCTCAAATGAGTAGAATTCTTTATTAGCTTGCATTATCTACATGTTTAAATTATATTAATCAAAACAACCTGTAACGTCTAACCTAAGAATAGTTTCGACGAAGTTCGTCTTCTCTTTGGTTTTTTTTCGCTTCATTCAAGATTTTTGTTAATCTTTAGTCCAAATAAACCTAAGAGTCTGTAATAGGAACTTCACAATGCAAAAATAAAATGGTACCTCATTTGAAGTACAATTAAATGCTCCAAATGGAACCGTGATGGAGTATGTGGAGAGTTTATTCTATTGATTTTCAACTGCATAAAAACACGTACAGATCCTTTTACAATGCTTCATAACAATTTCTACTTACTTTTTCTCCTTAAGTCTGTTAAGAGGAAACAATTATATGTTTTCAAAACTGCCCATGAATCTACAAAACATCATAATAATATGAAAATTATATATGGGTGATCATGTCCTTTTATGCATTTTATTTCTTGACTCATAGTCAATGTTTCTATTTTTAACGTCTATTTTTTGTTTTTTGTTTTTTGTTTCCATATGAAGAATTTGGACAACTACTTTTATATTATTTTAAGGAATAAAATGCCGAAGACTTCCATGTTTAAGAGCTTTGGCTCAAAAACTAGCCATATCCGTTTATAAATAATAGTTTTTCATATTTCATTTTCCAACTTTTCACCATGTTCATCCTCTCCAATATAACAAATGTCCAGTTTTCACGCCTTCGTTACTTTATCACATTCATCTTATTCATGTACTTTTTCAAACTTATGATATTCGATTAGCTCTAATTTGATGGATTTTGATCTTAGATTTATGTTTTTTTTTGTTTTTCGTTTACCCAGGGAGAAAAACCTTTTTTATCCCTTCCCACTGACATTCTTCAGATGTTTATATTTGGAAACTAAGCTTAACTATAGTGTAAGCATGTTCCGCATCCGTTTCGAAAATCGAATAAATATCCGTTATTCGAAAAAGTGGATAAGGATGTAGATACGAAGACATCTGCATCCAAAACTTATCCGTCCAATATTTGTGAAGATTATACATTATTTTATATGTAATTTTAGTACAATCAAAGATATAAATTTATTGTTTTAAGAAGTTAATAGGTTTTTTCCAGCTTAACTATATGTATTGTCCGTATGGATTTATATTTAAAAGAAATATTTTTTAAATATATAAAAATTTAAAAATATTTAAAATATATTTGAAAATTATTGTTTATTTAAATACATAAATATATATAATTTTTATCATGGTGTAGAATTCTACTTTTGTATGATAGAGATATTTTTTTGCATTGATTTAGATAAAACTTTATTGAGGATAGTTAACTGAGTAATACTTGGTTTTTTAAACTGAGTTACTCAGTCATAAAAAATAAGTTGTACCGAGCAATGCTCAGTTTTTTTACCGAGCTTACTCTTTTTTTAAGCTAAGTATTACTCGGTTTAAAAAAATGAGTAATACATGATTTTTGAAGTGGACTTTCATAGGATTTTTAAATGGACCACAATATGTCTGAGTAAAGCTCAGTCTTTTTAAACTGAATACCACTTCGTCTAAAACAGAGTAATACGTCTGAGTAAAGCTTTTTAGACTGAATACCACTTCGTCTAAAACTGAGTAATACATCTGAGTAAAGCTCAGTCTTTTTAAACTGAGCTAACATTTTTTTAAAACTAAGTATTACTCGGTTTAAAAAACTGAATACCACTTCGTCTAAATAAAATGAGTTACTCGGTTTGAAAGCTAAGTTATACTCGATTTTTGATGCAGAATTTTACAGGCTTTTTAAGTGGACTTTTAGGCATAAATTAGGATCATACGTGCTTAACGTTACATAACATGGACTCCATCTTTACTTCC
Organism: Allium fistulosum; assembly: GCA_030737815.1. Classification (NCBI taxonomy): domain Eukaryota; kingdom Viridiplantae; phylum Streptophyta; class Magnoliopsida; order Asparagales; family Amaryllidaceae; genus Allium; species Allium fistulosum. Next base: position 210,427,163 of record CM060908.1, read on the forward strand.
CACAATATTACTCCAAGGCTTAACAAATCCAATCTGTTTCAGTTTACACCGGTTTTAATTTCATACCAGGACATATATGGCAGCCTCCATATTTTTAAATAATGTTTGGTGTAACATAAAAATCTTGTGTTTAGCTAAAATGTACCACTATTATATACCATAAAGAAAATAGGTTATATAACTTATTATGTCGTATACCAAAAATAACTACACGTATCATACCATATAGAAGAACATGTGTTGTACTAGATCCAGATATCAAAATACTACTAATATACAAGTGTTACTTTAAAAGTTTTTCATGTACGTGAAATTTATTCATGAACCATCACTAGCTCAAAATCTCACAAACACCTACAAAACTCTCCTTTAAGAGCGTTGATAGTTGGTAACAAGCAACATAAATAATTCTACATCATCCCAAATGTTCACTAAATAATCACCAAATCTGGAACTATGCAATGTGAGGGCAATATGGTAAAGAAAAGAAATATACCTAGCGGATTGAAGAAGAATGCAATTATGCATCTAGATGTTTATGTGCACGGACCAGGTTCTGTCCGTAGTCGAGGTAGCCTGGGTGATGGTAGGTGGTGCACGGGTAGCTAATGTCGCACTACCAATTAAATTATGATGGTGTATTATCAATTTACTCTTGAGAAGGATAATCAAGGCGTTTAATGCATGATATAATAGACATGGATTAAATAAATTACAATGAGGCTAAGAACTATAGAATTAATGTATGTTCCATGCAATGCATATTGAAAATATAGTAATTTAGATATGTGTATTGCAAAAGAGTTAAAGAAATGTATACTGTATTATCAATGCTGCTTCTTTTTATTAATAATTGTTCATTGTATTCACCAACGGAGTTTCGTATGTTTATTAATATGTGTGCAGGTTGGGTCTTATGATGCATTATGCCGCTTAAAGCGACTTTGGCTTCAGGAGAATAAGGTAAGTTTTACATTACAATTTGACTTTGAAAAAATCCATTTACATTTTATTGCAGTATTTCACAAATTTCCTACAATTCTTAAGTTTGAAATATATTTTTGGATGTGAGTCCAATATTGGTTACTTCTACTTAAAATTTATCCCACCCTCGACATTCAAAAAAAGTAAATTTGACTATTTTTTAAAGTACGCTTTGAGGTCACAACAACTGTCCCATCTTCTCTTATTGAGTAAGGTACAATTGAAGTTTTGTAAAGAAAATGACTAACTAATTTTGATGGAGTTAGAGATGAAAAATGGTATACCATGGTGTTTGGAATGGATGCTCTGATGTCTTTTCGAAAAGTATGAAAGTACATTTTAATTTTCTAGAACATTGATGTCTTTGAAATTTTTTTCATTCTCTTTGCAAGAAAGTAATATCTAATATTTGAATCATTAATTTACTAGGATGTACACAACAAATATATTATATCATTATACCCTTAAGTGTAACAATTTTATTGTTGCTTGCGTTAAAAATTACATGTGATAATGTTATGTATTTTCAGTTGGTGTTTCACACTTAGAAGAGTGTTTTCATCTAAGTTTTCAAAAGAAAACATAAACAAAAATTGTTAGGCTTGATGTCGTAGAAAATCATATTTTGACTATTTTTTTGTTGATGTATTTTCACTCTCAATACAATTGTTTTTTCCTTTTATTTTTTTATTATTCCTTCTGATTCATTACCCCATGAGTCATATTTTTTTTATAAATATTTATAATTGACAAAACAACAATGCAAATACAAGTCATTTGACTTCATTCTTTTTAGCCAGTTGTTAGAAACAATTTTTTTATAGTCTCTCCTCTTATTTCCGATGGACTTTTTCAAAATAATACTTTAATATTGGTTGAGTATGAAAATGAGTAATATGGAAACATACAATAAGATTTTCATTTTTCTCATGTCCACTCTGCCTCTTATAGAAACTGATGATGTTATAGTCATATTCATTACGTTCAACCAAATGCATTTTGAGATGTTTTGATTATTCTCAATGCATTTATAAAACGTTCGCTTGATAAACTAATTTTGATAGTGTTTTCTCAAGTGGAAAATGACAATTTTGGACCAATTTTTTTAATGTTCAAGGATTAAATAAAAATAAAACCTAAATAGTTAATCAAATCCTCAATTTTCTATTTGCACAAGATGTTTAGTAGTTGTTCAAGTTTATGCAATAGTTACTACATTGACTGGCAGATGTTGGTATAGGTACCACTATTCTCAATCTCTATAGTCAAATTTTATGTGTTTGGTCTTATTATCCTCTCAACAAGTACCCTCTAGCTTTGCTATTATTGTTTTTGTATGAGATGATGTAATTCGTCATCATCTTTCTTTTCTGCTTAGTAGAACTAAAGATTACATATTTTAGTACTGTTTCATTTTACTAGAGTAGAAAAAACAAAAGAGGCCATTACAATACAACTTATTACTATATATATATATAAAGACGCAATAAGTCCTCATTGATCAATCAAATAATTGATAAATCCAACTTTTAAAAAGTAAATTTAATTTGAGCTAAGGTTTAACGATCATACTACAATACCTGCTAGATAGTTTATTCTATATTCTTTTGAAAAGGCCATGACTGTTATTTTGTTAAACTCAACATCCATCTATTTCAAGTATGATATGACAATTGGTTGACTGAAATGTAAATTTTGTATAAATGAGTTTTTATCCAAATTAAATGAACATCATAAAAAAATTTGTTTTTCGAAATATTGATAGGTCATTAGCAAACTCCGTAGTTTATTTTTCCATTATTTGCCAAATTAGAAACTCAACCCACTAATGAAGATGTTTGGCACGACCTTGCTTTCGAGAATCTCTTAACAATTTTTTTATGTAATTATCATAGGCCGAGAACTTAATTTCGGATGTATGGATACTTAAGGGACATTTTCTATGACTTGATTTTATATATCTTTGGTTTTTACGTTACTAGGCTGTTAATGAAAGTTGAAGATAAAGTAATTATGCTATTGCCATATAGCTCATTATGAATAGTTGATGTGCATTGTATAAATACAACTATATTGCTAAGCTATAACAAGAGTTGTGATTACTAACCCTGCGTAAAGATGGTTTATCATTAATATTCAATTGTTGTATATGACAGTTAATTAGGTTTGTTAAAAAGGAAACAAAAATAATTACAAATTACCTCATGCCAACATTTTAGGGATACTGAAAAATGGTCATGACTATAGAATTCAAACTCTTTATTCGGACATTGGGATATGGGATTTTTCGGGTCGGATTTTCGGTCCATAGGCCATGGTTGAAAACCATTACCCAATAGTTTGTGAAAATAGTAACATGTATTTCCAAGTAATGCCAAATTATGGGAGAATAGTGATAATATAATCCAATATTTAAGAAACAAACATCTCATTTTCCATGGAAGCAAATTATATATGTCTGTTATCATGGTGCTAAGTACAAAAATGGAATCGAATTTCTAGCTCAAATATTATACAATAATTAATTTTATTTTGCATTTTATTATCTAAAATCGAATTATATTTCTAAAAATGAAGTTTGAATACTTTAACTTGAAATTAATGTTTGCCTAAAATTTAGTGATGGGCCATTTATTTCATGTTTACTCAGTCTTAGAGTAATAATAAAAAAAGAAAAAAATTATAGATAAAATAAAGTATTGGTCTCCACGTATTAGTCATCATATTAATTGATTTCCAATAGCACATTATCAAGAATAGTGAAGATGTTTTATTTGATTTATGTACGCATCAGTTATTGAAAAATATAGTAACTAGGTATTATATTTTTTATTAGTGGCGTGATATTTAATAAGTTCATGTATTTACATTTTTATGACTGTTCACGCATTACATTCTGATTATATCTTATAAGAATATTTTTTTATATATACTGATCTAAAAAAAATAGTTATTGGGGATGATGTTGTAAATATATAAACTTAAATATCTAATTTTTTCCTTTTAAAACGAAGATAAAAATATTTTTCTAGAACATAAATTCGAATATAAAATTATCTAATGCTAAGGTATTTATTTGAATGGAATATTGACTCGATTATTGGATTGTTAAGTAATAAACTGATTTTGTAGTTTAGTCCCTCATTTATAAATTTTATTTGATTATTAAAAATTATGAAAAGGATTTGGAATGATTTTTTTAACGATTTAAATGATAATTTCATAAATTATACTAAAAAGTTCAATGCTCCTTCTTAAATTGTTTTATTTAAACTAAAGAAGTCCTTATTAATTCTGTGCTTTCAAGCGTATGATAATTTAAGTAATTCTGATGGTATTTTGGCATTGGAAAGCAAGCATTTCTTGATATAACATAAAGGAATACGGATAGGAGGATGAGGCTCATATATGTGCTTAAACATCGTTGTAAACTTAATCTGTTTTCAAATATTCTTAGTACGGTTATATACAAGACTTTGGTTTGCTACATTCTTAGCAATGCACTCTCAATGAATGTTGGATTATATTTGTTATCTTATCAAATCAAAAATGACAAAGATTATCGTTTCTATTCACTAAATAAATAGCTTTTGACAAATGCTGGTTATAACCCTAACATAACCGATTAATTTATTATACTGTTCATATAAATTTTCAATTTGATTTACGTTTCAAAATTATCTACAATTTGATGGTTTTTTAGTTCAATCACGTCGCTTACAGTGGTTGAATGCTTGCTCCTTTCTAGACCAAATAACTGTCCTCCTTGCTGTCCCATTTTTATTAAGTATATCCATGCAAGTTCCATATTCAACAACTATCTCATAATCTAACAGTAGGGTATCTATATCAGTTAACCAAGGTTGCCATTTTTAACTAGATTGCATTTTTTAAGTATATAGACATTGTATAACCAAGTCTAGAGATAATTTATTTTCATGATATGAATTGTAACCCACCTCATGGACTTAGTAGTGCTATTTACAGTGAATCCTACATTGAAGATTACTCTTTCATATAAACTTATTCGTAGACTATCATGTCTGATTTTTGTTACCTTACTGGAAATCTACTATGAGTCATATAAATTCTAAGTGCCGTTGCATTTCTCCCTCAAAATAGTACTCCACTTAGAATCAGCATTATATGCATTATTTTAGATATTAAAAATAAATGAACAGTTGGTGCCATTGCATAGAACCATGATTTTTTTGAGTACTATGAATGATATCAAACAACAATGTTTTTGTATGCAGACCACGCATACAACTGCCTCTATCGATACTGAGGCAGTGCTGCAATCGGTACTGTGGAAATGGCCTCAGTTGAACAGACTCGATTGCCTTAGTCGGTGCTGAAGAAGCTGGATGTGGCAATTGCCATAGTACTAACTACGACAAACGCCACAGTTTACGCTGAAGCAATGCCTCAGTCATTACTGGGGCAATGCTCCATTATGGCAGGCTGTTACATTTGTTAAGCTTTGTGTGGTATACTATTTAGTACAAACAACACTTTACATATTTTGGCCTGCATTATCCTATACATTAAACCTCTACTAACATGTTACCCTAAACTCATTTACAGGAACAAGAAGATGGCAACGAATTGGAAGGAGCATTTGGATTTGATGTTGTTGGCAGACATTTCTCACCTGTTTTCCCTCTGTTCATTGACTTTCTTTTTAACGTGAATATTAGTCCATTCAGCTCCTACATTTGCTTCCGCGTTTGAAGTGGAATTTGCTTATATTGAACAGTCCTACATTTTGCATCCGTACTTTTAACCAACTTTGTTTTTTTGGGATTCATGCCAATTAATTTCATAAAATATGTTAACCTGCTACCTATTTGTAATAAATGAAATTTGCATTAGCCATTTTATTTAGGTTTTATGTCTTACTCTTTTGTCCATTTTGTTCGGGCTTTGTTTTTATTTTGTGGGAATTTATAATAACTCTTGAATCAATTGGTTTTCTACAGATTTGCAACTTACTTTCTGTGCTGCCTATATTCTAAATGGTTTAATACACTGTTTCTATATTGCTACAGACTTTCTCTTCATTGCGAATTAATTGCACACTTTTGGCTGGTAATTATTGTATATATCAAATTTCCAAGTTGTAAGGTAATTTTTTATTTTGTATACTACCCAGGTACAATTGTTTAGAGTGTTTATTACCAAGGATATATATACATACACACATATGTATGTATGTGTGTATTTATCTCTCTGTCTATCTGTGTGTATTAACAACTTGCAACTGCTTTTCTTCCAAATACTTTTAACGACAACGTGGTACATACCCCCAACATTGGATGAATTCAATATTATTTCTTATTGTTTGAGTTCTTACTACTTTACTCGCCTAATATTGAACTTGATCAAAAGGCAGACGTAAAAAGTTGTAGAATGTGATGTATTTCTCAATGTATCTTTAATTTCAACATTATAGTGGTGTCTTTTAGGAGTTAGCATATGACCACCTACAATGAAGATATAAGTAGGTTAGAAACAATTTTGGAGAAGTTTAACCAAGGGGACGGTTGATTATAATTTGCAAAGAAAAATATTATTCCTTGCTTGCACTACAAGAAAAACCATTTATAGTTGCAAAAATCGGTGGCGTTTTATTGTAAATGCAACAAAAAATAGATTACCAAATAATATAAACGTGGCATAAAATAATTCACGTTTCCCGCTTCTAAAAAAAAGAGTCCGCGCGAACTAAATAAACGTAACCTATCATTTTACTCTCGTACTTAACAAAATTCTCGTCCCTAATTTGCTTTCTTCTTCAGAAACTTTTTTCCCCTTTTAATCGTGTTAAATTTTCATCGCACTCAAGTATCATCGTCAACTCCGTCGTTTCCCCCTTACTCAACATCGAGTCGCGGCAACCAGCAGATCTAGGTATATTTAGGTATGAATCTTTTAAATCGATTAGGTATATTTAGGTATGAATCTTTTAAATCGACTTTGTGATTCTATTTGGATTTTATATGAATTTGAATGCATCTTATTTTCGTATTTTTTCCTAAACTATTACTGAAATGGTTGATTTAACCCTAATTGCAATGATCTGTTGGGATATCTGCTTTGATTTCTTTGAGTATATGAATGTTCAGTTGAAGTGGTTCAGTGAATCAATGGTTGCTTGCTGAGAGGAGGTTGAGGTTGCGTGTTTCAGGAATTTGGTGGGTTCAAGTAGCATTGATGGAGATCGCGGGTTTGTTTGCGATTGGGTATTGGCTGGCTCGATGGTTGAGAGTGGTAAATGTTGGAGCATAAATAGTCTTTTGTGGAGTGGCAGGCACTGGAAATATGTCAGTTGTGTGGATGTGAGGTAATAAAGAGGAGGCGGTGAAGTTGACTGTTGGTTTGGTAAGAGGAAACTGTTGGTTTGTACATTCTGAGGCTTTGAATTTATATGCAGTAATTCTATAATTTGCTAGACTTAGGCTTTGAATTCATGCATGGATTAATTATAAATACATGTAAATCTGAGGTTAAATGCAAAATATAAGTGTAAAATTTATATTTTTGGAAAAGTATTCTTTGCCTTTGTCTACTAAACCACCATGGTTATATGCAGTAGTGCTACAAGTATTTGTACTTCAACATCTAGTTATTTTTTTGATTACAACAGATAACCAATTTATACGTCAAAGATTGGAAACTTATTTGCCTTCAAATGTCGATAATGGAAAAAGGCTGGGTTTTTTTAAACAGGTGATAAAACCATGATTAACTTAATATGTATTTTGAGAATTAGAACATATAATCTAATACTAAAGCTCACTTTTTTTTTACTTTTTTCATAGAACTAGTATAGAATACCGACAAGGAGCAATGAATTTCGTGCATGCTGCAAAGAGGAATGTAAGAAGTGTAGAAAATTTTTTATGCCCTTGCAAGGATTGTTGGAATCTTAGTCGTCATGATGACCAAATCATCGTTGAACATTTAATTATAAAAGGAATGGATCCTAAATACATTGACGGTGTATGGTTTAACCATGGTGAAGAGATAAATGTAGAGAATAAAACAAATACGTTTGACGTATATGAACTATTCAAGATGATTCACTATGAAGATGAAGATTTTTTGAATTAAGATTTTTTTGATGATGATAAAGACGATGTTGATTCTCGAAGAAAAGAGGATGAGTTAGTCAAGAACTTGGAAGATGCAGAAACTCCATTATATCCTGGTTGCACAAATCACGCAAAATTATCTGCCATCACCGTCTTGTATAATCTTAAATGCGAGACTGGCTTGTCCGATAGTGGTTTTGATAAGCTTTTTGCTGTGCAACATCTATTTCTGCCGAAGGATAACGTGCTTCCCAAAACCTTATATGAAGTCAAGAAATTTCTTAAAGCATTCGACATGGGTTTTGAAAAGATACATGCTTGTGAGAATGATTGTTGCCTTTTCAGAAAAGAATACAAAAATTTAGAAAGTTGTCCAAAATGTGGTTCCTCGAGATGGAAGAAATATCAAGATACTGAAGAGGTTATACAAGGTGTTCCAGTTAAAGTATTGAGATATTTCCCAATCATTCTGAGGTTTAGACGAATGTATAGATCTCAAAAGATGGCTGAAGAATTAAGATGGCATTTTAATAATAAAAGTAACGATGGAAAAATGCGTCATCCCGTGGATTCTATGACATGGAAAATGGTGGATGAAAAGTATAAATCTTTTTCATCTGATCCACGCAATCTTAGGCTTGGTCTTGCTACAGATGGATTCAATCCATTTTCCATGTTGAGTTTGAAATATAGTTGCTGGCCGGTAATGCTTGTGACATACAATCTCTCGCCTATGTTGTGTATGAAGAAAGAAAATATTATGTTAACTTTACTTATTCCAGGCCCGAAGCAACCCGGGAATGATATTGATGTATATTTGGCGCCTTTGGTGGAAGACTTGCATCACTTGTGGTCTAATGGAGTTACTGCTTATGATGCATTTAGTAAAACTTTATTTAAACTGAATGCAATTTTGTTATGGACGATTAATGATTTTCCGGCTTATGGAAATCTTGTTGGATGTCGTGTGAAAGGGCAAAAAGCTTGCCCATTATGTGGTGTCAATACCCATTCTCGTTGGTTGAAACATAGTCGAAAGTTCGCCTACATGGGTCATAGAAGATTTCTACCTCCTTCAGATTCACGGAGGAAACAAAAGGCATTGTTTGATAATACCATAGAGACAGATGGTGCTCCTAGAATGCTTTCTGGGAGAAACATCTATGCATTATTGAAGGATTATCCAAATGATTTTGGAAAAGGAATAGAGGAGAAAAGTAAGAAGAGAAAGCATGTCTATGATAAAGAAGATGAATATGATGATACTAACAGTTCTACAGAAGTAGAGCTATCAAGGTGGAAAAAACGATCAATTTTCTTTGATTTGCCTTATTGGGAGGTTAGTGGTTAATTTATTTATTTTTCATTGTTTTAATACAAGAAAAACCCAATAATGCATTATTGTTTTGGTTTTCATAGGAACTTCCATTACATCACAATTTAGATGTGATGCATGTGGAGAAGAACATTGGTGAAAGCCTATTGGGCACAATGTTGCATGGAAATAAATCCAAAGATGGAACTAACTGTAGAAAGGATTTAGAGGATTGGGGAATTCGAAGTGAGCTTCATACACAACCTCGTGGGAATAAAACATATCTTCCACCGGCTCCATATATGTTGTCAAAATCCGAGAGAAAAATATTTTGCAAAAGATTGTATGATTTCAAAGGACCGGATGGCTACTGTTCAAATTTAAAAAATCGGATTTCGTTGTCGGATTGCAAAATTAGTGGATTGAAGTCACATGATTACCATGTATTAATGCAACATTTATTGCCAGTAGCATCGAGAGGGTTCATGGCAAAGAAGGCAAGAAAAGCGATAATTCGCTTATGTTCTTTTTTCAACAAATTATGTCAACGTGTTCTTGATAGAGAGAAGGTAGAACAAATCAATATTGAAATTATTGACGTTTTATGTGAGCTTGAAATTTTTTTCCACCATCTTTCTTTGATATAATGATACATTTATCCATTCATCTTGGAAAAGAAGCACAAATGTGTGGACCTATTCATTTTCGATGGATGTACCCATTCGAAAGATATATGAAGACACTCAAAGATTATGTCAGAAACTGCACGACCAGAGGGATGTATTGCAGAATCGTATCTTGCAACAGAATGCATGTTGTTTTTCAATGAATTTTTGAAGAAATCAGGACATATAGAGGAGAAAGGAGCTCGAAATGAAGATTATGAAAGTAGTAGAATATTAGAGGGACATCCAATTTCAGTATCGAAGATAATTAAATTGCCAGTTAATGAGAAAGAAAGTGCTCATTTAGCTGTGTTAATGAATATGGCCGTGGTGGAACCGTTTATAGAGTAAGTTTATGTTATATTGTTTTAAATATTTTGATGTGTTCGCAATGATATATATAACTTATAATTAATTATTCAATACTAGTTTGCATTTGGAGGAATTAGAAAATTCAGACCAACGCATGACAAAAAATGCGACCTTACTTTGGGAAACACATACAAAAAGTTTTGTCGATTGGATTAAAAGGAAGGTTAGTTAGATTTCAAATATATTCTCATTCAACTATCAATATTACTATATAAATTTACATGCTAAATGAAATTTGTTGTAGATACCTATTACCTCCAAGGATCATAATGACATGTTAAAATGGATTGCTTATGGTCCGAAGGATGATGCCATGTCTTTCAAAGGATATATCATCAATGAGCAACGTTTTCATGTAAAAGATTTAGGGAGAGAAACTCAGAATTGTGGGGTGACTTTTGATGCAACTACTATGTGTAGAGCAAGTGCTAAAGATATGTCCCAAGTGGTTGATGTGGTCACTTATTATGGAATATTGACAGATATAATTTTATTAGATTATCATTTGTTTTATATTCCAGTTTTCAAGTGTCGTTGGACGTATAAAGGAAATGGAGTAAAAGTTGATGATGATGATGGGTTCACTCTTGTTAATTTACATCAAGCATCATTTTCACGAGACCCATACATACTTGCATCTCAAGCAAAACAAGTATTTTATTCAAGAGAGAACGATGTTTCTAATTGGTACATTGTAATGAAAGCACCATCAAGAAGTTTTAATGATATAGAGGAGCACGATTGCATCGAGGAAGATATTCAAGTGGTGGAAGATGAAATAACTGAAGCGGATGATGAAGATGTTTGCTATGTTAGAGAGGATTGCGAGGGCATAATTGAGTAGATTATATGTTCTACTTGAGCATAGTTGTTCATTTGCTTTAGTGATGGTTGAACTTATATATTAAATCCGGGCTATTTGGAAATTTCATTGAACTTGTATTGATTTTCTTTAGTGATTGTTGTTCATTTGCTGCACTAATGCTTTGTTTTTTTAATGTTGTTGTTATCCCGCCTTTTGGCAAGGCCGTGACACCAAGGACTTGACTAGAAACCAGTGACAGATTGTCTCGAAGACCAGTTACGCGCAGGGATCGCTATGGATATCAATGAATTTTGTCCGAGTCCGGATTGGGCCACAATTGATAAGGCACGTCGAGCAAAGCCGGGGGAACCAACGTTCCAAATTTCGGGACAATCCGAGTTCGCATGCTCATGATATCGCCAATAGGGGATGGATGAAGCGGCACAGGTTCGAATCCCTCAGGAGTAGCACAGGTTCGACTCGATCAGAAGAAAGCTATGCTCCGAATCCATCTATCGCACGTTGGTTCGCATCCATCCACGGCGCCATGGTTCGAATTCGTCCCATTATGCCACAAGTTCGAATCCATCGAGGTATTCCTATCCTCGAATCCCTCAGGAAGAGATCCTTCGAATCCATGAAGAGGACCATAGCTTCGACTTCATGCCGCTATTGTCTTCGAATCCCAAAGACAGAGGATGCTTCGTATCGATCAGTAACGACCTTCCACGATCGATACGAAGGAGCACGAATTCAATCGATTCGAAGGAAGCGCGTCTTCGAATCGATAGTCTCGAATCCACCTAGTCCACACAGCTAAAACCCCGGGTACGACTCAGTAAAACTCGGAGATAAAGGAGGGTTGACCCGAGGCATGCGCACCACGCCGTAGTCTTCGCATACAGGAGGATCGATTCGAACGAATCGATTCGAGCGTATCGATTCGAGCGACTCCAGGAAATGAAAAACACCTACTTGAATCGATCATAACTCAGGTTCTACAAGTCCAAACGCCATGAAATTTTCACAGAAGCTTAAACACATGATGAAGAATGTCCACACCAAATTTCAGCTCGATTGGACTCTTTCTTGATCGATTCGAACCAAGGGTCGAATCGATCCCAAAGTGGGCCCGGATCTCCAGATTTCGGCCATGCGGGGCCCCTCACGTGCCAGAACTGGTCTCCCCTCAATTTAGGCGAAATATCAGCCTCCTACACCTATAAATAGAGCCCCTGGTCATTCAGAAAAGGGGTCAGACAATTCTAAGTACTAAAGAGCGCCCAGATTCTGCCAAATTTACTCCAGAACACCACCGCTGCTTTAGATTGAGACTTAGCATATAATTTCAGTTGTACTACGTTATCGAGAATTGTAATTTTCAAGTATCGAGTAATAAAATCATCAAACTTCATAGTGGACGTAGGCAAAACGCCGAACCACTCTAAATCGCTTGTCTTTGCAATTTACTTTCCGTTACTTGGAGTTTTTGTTAGATAACCCACAGTTTTAATTTTCATTCTTCACTTTATCTCTTCAAAAACTTCCGAAGAGTGTTGTGCCCATTTTTGGTACAAACACTTTGGTGCTTTCACTGAGAAAAAACCAGCTTTTTTCTCCTGCTCCTTGGATCTACCATCGATACCGAATTGTATAAATCCAAGAGGAAGATCCAGATCTCTAATTCACAAACCTTCCATTCTATTCAGATTTGCATAAAATCTAGGAAAAGGATTCATCATTCAAAATGGTTAGCACAAGAACCGCTTCTACAGCTGCTGGACAAGAAGGTAGGGATGGACAGAATCCTGCTCAACAGCAGCCATCCAACCAAGACAACGTCGCTCATTCAGAACCGTCTGGACCAGTCACCAGACAGGAGCTCCATATGTTGCTTCAAGAGCTGACTCAAAGTCGGCAACAATTGGCCGAACAGTTGCGTGCTAATATTGAATTAACAAACCAACTGAACCGCCAAGGCCGCAGAAGGTCCAGACGGGATGATATCTCCCGATCATCTACTGAAAGTTCCGCCTCATCGGACTACTATCACAGATCTACCCGTCCTCGATTAGACGGGAGTCATGCACAAACGGCCGGATATCAACCCGCCTTGACTGTTGGACAGTTGAGGGCAGGACCGTCGACCAGCTTTCAGGCCGGGCCCTCAACACAAGGAGGCCCTACTACACAGCATACCGCGGACAATCATGCCGCAGCTGCCACAATAGAAACAAGGGTTGATACCCGAAATCTTTCAGAGCTAAATAATCAGTAACGTGGGCGTACTCCTGAACCATACGTCCCAGAAGACGCTGAGCCAAGGAGGCGAAATTTGGACCGTTGACAACGCCCGGTCCGAACTCGCGCTATGGAACCCGACCACACCTTAGCTCAGCAGGCTCAAAATGTAGCAATGCCTGACATTTCGACTATGATACGTCAGATGATCCGCGAAAGCCAAGGTCTTACCAACGACGATTGGGGGATTTCTCAAAGTCATACTCCTTTCACGGACGAGATACTATACGCTGAACCTCCTCGGCGATTCAGAATGCCAACTCTCCCTATGTACGAAGGAAATTCTAATCCCAATCAACACATTTTGAAATATGAATGGTCAATGAGCGCCGCAAGGGCCGACGATGCGGTGAAATGTCGAAGTTTCCCCATCTCCCTGGGAGGAATTGCAACAATGTGGTTTACAAGATTACCTCCAAGATCTATCTCTTCATTTGATCAATTGGCTAAGAAATTTGTTGAACAATTTCGCATGCATGTCGCTAGACCCAAAGATGTTAACACCCTGTCCAATGTTACCCAGGCTCGTGGGGAAACGTTAAGGCGTTACTTGGAGAGATTCCATGCGGCATGTGTGGAGATTAGTAATCCCAATGATAACTCAATTTTAATGGCACTGACTAAGGGAATCGATCCCGATTCTGAGTTTGGAAACTGGTTAGCTGGAAAACCACCCGCATCGTTGGACCGTTTCTACTCCAAAGCCGCTCAATTCTTACGGCAAGAGGACGCGAAACAGTCTAGGAAGCAGGACGATGCGAAGCCCGGAAGTGAAGGAATACAAAGCAATGTAGCGGTTAAGCAGTCTGGTGGCAATTCCGGAAAAGTTCAGTTGAACATACAGAACAAGCAAACTCAGCAAAGAGGTAACGATGGTCAGAATAAGAAAAGAGATCCAAATCCAGGCCCACGGCGTAGGGCTCCGATGTTCGAAAATTATACACCATTAAATACATCGCTGGAAAATGTGTACCTACAAACTTGCAACACTGAACAGTATAAAAAACCCGCTCCGAAGCGGTCATCAGAGAGGCAGATTCAGACAGGGAAGTTTTGTAGATTTCATGAAAGTTATGGCCACAATACTAATGACTGTCGTCATTTGCAGGATCTCATAGAAAAGTTGATCAGGGAGAGAAAGTTAGATCAATTCGTGCGGGCACCGCAGTCTGGTGGTGCGGGCCCATCAAACCCAAACCGTGCGCAAGACCAAGAAAGACAAGAGGAACCCGCTCGTACAGGCGGGAGGCTAGTTATCAATACCATAAGTGGTGGTCCTCATCCAGCGGACAGAAGTTGGAGGGAAATGGAGTCGTATGCTAGCTCTATCAGGCATGCGAGCTTCGAATGCTGCAGTAATTGTGAGGATGGAACCCCGGCTAAACAGCAAAAGACAATGTCTGATGACATCATATTTAGAAGCAGAGACGCTGACAAAATCGAAGCCCCAACAATCGACCCACTTGTCATATCCGCCCAGGTCGGTCCTGCTTGGATGAAGAGGATCCTGGTCGACAGTGGGAGTTCTGTAAACATTTTATTCAAACGAGCTTATGATTTAATGAAGATTGAAGCAAAGGACTTGAAACCCTGCCAATCCCGAGTTCACGGCTTCAATGGGAGTGCTACGATACCCACTGGAATAGTGGAATTACCAGTAGAACTGGGGATTGGAGAACGCAGGAGAACCCGACTGCTGCAATTCGTTGTTCTAGACATCGCTTCACCGTATAATGCATTCTTGGGCCGACCAGCCCTTGCTGAATTCAGGGCAGCCATTTCCCCGTGGTGTTTGACTTTGAAGTTCCCAACTGACCATGGGATTGGAGTCATTCAAGGGGATCAGGCAGCAGGAAGAGCCTGTTACGTTGCTGAATTGCGTGAAGCGCAGAAGAAGGAGAAAGGAAAGGGCGTAGAGGAATCTCTCTGCGTTCGTTTTACCGATAATTGACAACTAGCGCCTGGGCCCCGGCCCGGGCACCACTACCAATTCCTTATAGATCTTGACCCTAGAGATAACGAAGATAAAGATGAAGTTAAAGAGAATCAGGCTTCTCCAGCCGAACTGACTGTGGACGTCCCAGTCAGTGAAGATGACGACTCAAAAGTACTAAAAGTTGGATCTCAACTGGGAAAACAGATACAACAGGAATTGGTTGAATTTCTCCAAGCGAATCTCGATGTTTTCGCCTAGACGCACTCTGATATGTGCGGAATCTCACCAAGCATTGCGAGTCACTCCTTGAATATTGATCCGCGACATGTTCCGGTCAAGCAAAAAAGGCGTGGTATGGATCCAGAGAGATCTGCCACCCTTAAAGAAGAGATTGACAAGTTGCAATCAAATGGTTTCATCCGAGATGCTCTATACCCGGAGTGGGTGTCAAATCCGGTAATGGTTTGAAAACCGAATGGGAAATGGAGAACTTGTGTCGACTACTCCGACTTAAACAAAGCTTGTCCAAAAGATAGTTTTCCACTTCCTCGAATTGACCAACTCGTAGACTCAACCGCAGGCCATGAATTGTTATCCTTTATGGATGCTTATTCCGGTTATAATCAAATACCTATGCATCTACCCGATCAAGAACATACCAGTTTCATGACCGATCTGGGACTCTACTGTTACAGAGTCATGCCTTTTGGTTTAAAGAATGCCGGAGCAACTTACCAACGCTTGGTTAATCGAATGTTCGCTGACCAGATCGGGAAGACCATGGAAGTTTATGTGGATGACATGTTAGTAAAGTCCCGATTTTCCACAGATCACGTCAGGGATTTAGATTCAATGTTCCGCATCCTACGAGAATATGGAATGAAGCTTAACCCGTTGAAGTGCCACTTCGGCGTTGCGTTCGGAAAGTTCCTCGGTTTCATCGTCAACGCTCGTGGGATAGAAGCAAATCCCGAAAAAATCTGGGCAATAAGGAATTTGCAAACTCCGAGGACCATAAAGCAAGTCCAGAGTCTCAACGGGAAGGTAGCAGCGTTAAGCAGGTTCATTTCAAAATCCACTGATAAATGCATTCCTTTCTTTGATTTGATCCGGAAGGGAAAACGAAACTTTGAATGGACCATGGAGTGTGAAGGTGCATTCCGATCGCTGGTTCAACATCTCTCTATGCCACCGATTCTGTCAAAACCGGTTGATCACGAATAGTTATACCTTTATCTGGCAGTATCGGAGCATGCAATCAGTGCCGCTCTGGTCCGAGAAGAAGATCGAGTGCAGAGACCGGTCTATTATGTTAGTAAACGATTGACCGAAGCTGAAAGAAATTACCCAAGGTTGGAGAAACTGGCTTATTGCCTAGTCATTGCCTCAAGAAAGCTTCGTCCTTATTTCCAAGCTCATCCGCTTACTGTATATACCGATCAGCCGTTACGACAGGTCCTCACGCGGCCTAAGACGTCTGGAAGGTTACTCAAGTGGAATATCGAACTGAGTCAATTTGACATTACTTATGCTCCGCGGAAAGCCATTCAAGGGCAAGTCCTAGCTGACTTCATAGCTGAATTTACTGTTCCAGACGACTTACCCGAAACCAGCGAATCTCCTGAATATGTTTGGAAACTTTATACAGATGGTGCATCAAACGATCGGTGTTCGGGAGCTGGTGTTGTACTAGAAACCCCCGAAGGTCGATCCATATGCTATGCTTTGAAATTTGATTTTCACGCAACCAACAATGAAGCCGAATATGAAGCTCTATTGACTGGGTTAAGACTTGCCAGAGATCTGAGAATTATCGCTATAGAAATTTATTGTGATTCACAGTTGGTTGTGTGCCAGGTACGGGGAGAATATCAAGCAAGAGACCGAAGATTAGCTGCTTACCTAGTCTGAGTTCAGGAAGCACTGGATCAGTTTGATTATTATGCCATTTACTATATACCACGAGATCACAATCAAAAGGCCGATTCATTGGCAAAGTTAGCCAGCACAGGTGAGGCACAACAAATGGGATTAGTCCCCGTCGAAACTTTGTCCTCCCCAAGCATTGATCAAATAAAAACGAGCGATGTGTTTGAAACCTCTCCCTGTAGAGAATCATGGATGACCCCATACCGAAATTACATTGAGAGTGGGATATTGCCTAAGCACCGAAATGAGAAAAGGCAAGTTCTACGAAAAGCTTCACGGTTCATCGTTCAGGACGGGATCATGTATAGAAAAGGTTATTCTGTTCCACTCCTCCGGTGTATCGCTCATGACGAAGTCAAACGAGTGTTACAAGACGTGCACGAAGGAGAATGTGGCGATCACACCGGTGGACAAGCTCTTGCTAAGAAAATACTCCGATATGGATATTACTGGCCGACAGTGAACGGAGATGCAGCCAACTATGCCAGAAAGTGCGACAAGTGCCAGAAACACGCTCGAATTCCAAGAGCCCCGCCTACCGAGATAACTCAAATGGTCAGTCCCTGGCCGTTCGCTATGTAGGGTATTGATATCATCGGCGCTTTACCTCTAGCGAAAGGAGGACAGAAGTACGCCATCGTCGCTGTTGACTGCTTCACGAAATGGGCCGAGGCCGAAGCTCTAGCAACGATCACAACGAAGAAAGTGATAAACTTTGTGGTTCGCAACATCATCTGTCGATTTGGACTCCCGCATACCATCATCACCAATAATGGGACCCAATTCGAGAGTTCGGAGTTCAAGAATTTCTGTCAACGGTTTCATATTCATAAAAAGTTCTCAGCGGTCGCACATCCACAAGCAAACGGTCAGGTCGAAGCTGTTAACAAAGTTATAAAATCCATCTTAAAGAAACGACTGGAAAAGGCTGGGGGCAAATGGGTTGATGAACTCCCTATGGCATTATGGGCTTATCGAACAACTCACAAGGCCGCAACCGGACACACCCCATTTTCCTTATCTTATGGCTCGGAGGCCGTTATTCCAGTCGAGACAGAAGTATCTTCTCACCGCGTAACTTATTACGATCCAAAAACAAATGCTATATTACTCGCTAAATCTTTGGATCTATTAGACGAGAAACGGGAAGAAGCTAATTTGAGAGCGGCCGCATACCAAAGTCGAGTCGCCCGGTTGTATAATACCAAAGTTCGACCCCGAACCTTTGAACTCGACGATCTTGTCCTCAAGAGAATCTATCCGGTCCCTTCACACATGAAACCAAATTGGGAAGGACCGTACGCGATTACACAAAGACTTGGGGATGGCACATTCAAACTATCAACCGTGGACGGTCTAGTTTTACCAAGGGCCTAGAACAACGAAAGTCTCCGTCGCTACTACATATGACAGGCTTTATCTATTTCATTATGTTTTTCATTCAGCAATTTACTTTCGCATTTCGAAATTAGAATTTGTAATAAGGCAACTGACTTTGCCATATTTTCTTATTTCAGCAATAAAATGCCATCTCTTCGAGCCAGAGCTGTGATTCATTAAATACAATGTACAACATCACGATGCACGAAGAGCTAAATTCCATCACACAGTGGAATTTATTCAAGTAGGGAGTGGCTATGAAGCAATCAACCACTCACTAAATGAAACCCGAGCTCGGGGGCAAGCCATCACATCAGGCCAAAAACGGGTTGATACACGACAACCCTTCATTTAACTCCGTACTCCCAGAGTGCGAGGCGGAGTATAAACATTTACAAAATCCCAGAGTACTCCGAGAGCACGAGCTGGGTACAAACTTTTTATTTAACTCCGTACTCCCAGAGTGCGAGGCGGAGTATAAACATTCCTTAACTCCGTACTCCCAGAGTGCGAGGCGGAGTATAAACATTCATTTAACTCCGTACTCCCAGAGTGAGAGGCGGAGTATAAACATTCCTTAACTCCGTACTCCCAGAGTGCGAGGCGGAGTATAAACATTCATTTAACTCCGTACTCCCAGAGTGCGAGGCGGAGTATAAACATTCCTTAACTCCGTACTCCCAGAGTGCAAGGCGGAGTATAAACATTCATTCAACTCCGTACTCCCAGAGCGCGAGACGAAGTATAAACATTCACAAAACCCCAAAGTACTCCGAGAGCGCGAGCTGGGTATAAATATCAACAAACTCCAGACTCCGAGAGCGCGAGCTGGAGTATAAACATTACTCAACTCCGTACTCCCAGAGTGCGAGGCGGAGTATAAACATTTACTTAACTCCGTACTCCCAGAGCGCGAGGCGGAGTATAAACATACGTCAACTTCACACTTATCCCCAATACTGGGGGCAGAACCATAACACATAACAAGTTAAAGACAAAAGGGAATAAATTTTCATTTCCACTATCAATAGAAAGAATCTGATTACAAAATGGTTCAAAAAGTTTCTACTAGTGGGAGCCGAATCCACATCTATACACGACTACAGAAAAGTCAACAAAATACTACCCCATGCAGTGGGAAATTAAAGAAAGAGTTCAATCTTTCTTCTTCCTTATTTTCTTCTTCGGGGTAGCTCCGCCAGATCCGCTGCCTGATTTTCCCCTCAACCGCTTACTCTTTTCAGGCTTGTCCTCCGGCAGTGACATAATATCAACGTCTTCCTCAGAGCTTGAGGCGACGAAAATTCTTCTCGGGGGACGAGTTGAAGGCATGGGAACAGTAACAGGGAGTGGGGCAGGAGCAGCTTCAATAACTACAGTACCGCCCGGTGAGATCACCATTAATGGGGCAGGCCCTGACGGAGTCATACCAGCAGTCCCTGCTGCCATCTCGGCATCAATCTCAGCAAGAACTTCGTCCTCGCGGGATGCTTGGGCCACATCGGATGCACCAATAACTGGCATAGATGAACTAACGGCCAGAGCAGCCCCACTCATTGCATCAGACGGATTAACTGAGGGATTAATGGGTTCATTAAGAAGCTCCTTAATCATTTGAGCACTAAAAGAAAACATGTTTGCATCTCCCTCTTCGCCAACCAAGGTAGAAGTCATGATGGCTTCAGTAAAAACAGCCCCTTGCGTTTGATATGGAACTGATAGTGCAAGAGGCGCAAAAACAACGACTTCAGTCACTGAAATGCGACAAAGCGAAGATTGTTAGCCAAGTATGTTCCTTAAGGCTCTTCACAACTAAAATGCGGGAAGCGTTCAAATACCTTCCTTAGTCTGGACGGAACATGGGCAGAATCATCGGCGGAAGATAATAGCGGTTGGTCAGGGTTATATGCAGGAACGGACGGAGGATCTGCCGCACCAGTGGTTTTGGGCAATGTTGGAACAACAACTTCAACACTTGCCTCGTGATGCGCGATCCCCGAGCCCTCGCCTGTCTCTAGAGATTGAACACCAAGCTTTTCTTTCACCATAGAAATCACCGCCTCATGAAGGACCTTCCTCTCATCCTCGGTGAGCAAACGCATCTCCAGCTCAAAGTCATTAAGTATTTCATCTGGATGCGCTGCTCTCTTCTCATCCACCAGCCGGGTCCAGGCGTTGTACAGGATCATGGAGTCATCTCCCAGCCACGCTAAATTTCTGTGCTCCAGCACATTGGCGTTATACGTGACCAAGAGATCATCGAACTCGGCGTCCATCCTGGACCGCTCCTCCAAAATCTTTTCTTGAATTTCTGCTTCCGCAGACTTAGTCTTAGCCGCCACCGCCGCAAGTTCGGCTCTAAGAGATACAGCTTGGTCGCAGGCCTCTTGGGCAGTGGTGTTTGCATCGTCCTTCTCCTTCACCATTTCGGCAAATTTGGCCTTGAGCTCGTTCAACTCCTTAATGGCTAAGTCTCGCTCAGCTGCAATGGTGGTGTTGCGATGACCCATCTCTTCTACCGTGGCGCAGTGTTCCTGTTGCATCCTCGCCAGTTTGGCCACGGCATCCTCATGTTTCTGAAGTGCTTCAAGCTCTGACTTCCGGAGCGTCTCCATTTCGGATTGAAGAACCTGAATAATGCGTTTCTGTTTAACAATGTCAGCATCACGTTCCTCAATGATCCTCGCCCGGTCAAAAGCTACCTTCGATGCTTTCGCTGCCGCTTTGTACCACTCCTTATACTGAGCATAGAAGTCACGGATATAATTATGAGCAATGTTCTCAGCATCCGGAGGAATTCTTTTAAGATTAGGAGGGAAGACATAAGCATCCATACAAATTTCAGGAAAATCTCTTTTCATTTGCGCAAGTTTGATGGCTCCCTCACTTGTCAACTCAGCCGGAGCTTGTTCTATTATAGCGGCTGTTGTCGGTTCCATTCTTGGCTACTGAGTATCAGGCCGAGAAGATTGAGAAGGCGGCTGTTGCTGTTGAGAAGGCCTGGGAAGATCAATTGGGGCCCTAGGAGGCGGAGGAGAGCGAGATCGGGGTCGGTACTGGTATCCCTGGTCTCTGTCAGAGTAATCATGGCCAGAACGGCCACGCGAGTAATCTCTATCTCTATCATAACGTTCTTGACTTGAATAGCCTCGCCCGTGATCCCTATCTGTCTCTCTCCTGCGGAAATCATAAAATGGAGAAGATTGGCGCACGTTCCGGAGCCTATCCAAAGTGGAGCCTCTGCCTGACATTTCACCTGCGATAAAAAAAGATTACGGGTTAGGATCCGATAAAGCAATGTTTACTATGCAAAAGTCATGAAGTGCTGTGGAAGTGTGTGTAAATGTGTAAACCCCCAAACCGACCGAAAGTGTTGACCGCACTTAAAGGAAAGGGCTCGTTCATATTTAGGACATCTTGAAATTCCTCCAACCCAGGATTATGAGAAATCGATATATAATCTGGGATAGGAATATCGTCAAGCCCTTTGAAAGAATCTCTCGAATAAGAAGGGGCAACTTCAGAAATCATGACTCCGGAAGCAGGAGGAAACACATCTACAGATTTCCCCCCCTTGGACTTAAGTTTTTTGGAAACGGCGGCCTTGCCTTTCCGTTTTTCTCCCGATTCTTCAAAGTTTCCCGAGAGATCAGCCATCGGCTCCGAATCTGTATGGGTTCTTTCTTCATCACTCGCTTCGGTTATGGTGATTCCGAGCGGTTTCTTCACCGTTTTCTTCTTGGTTTTCTTCTTGGTTTTCTTCTTGTTCTCCTTCTTGGAGGCAGGCTTTGCCAACCCTTCGATAGCTATACTTTGATTAATTTCGATCAGACCGAGAGTTCTTAAGTTATAGTCATTCATCACCGAGTCGATATGTCTTAGCTCACTCGGAACTTCTTGAAGACTTCGGACTATACCCCTGAAGTACCCACCATCGGGTCTGGAGATAATGGCTGTGAAAGAAATAAGATGTCAATACTAATGCCAAAGACTATTGGACAAGAAACATCATCAACGGGTCAAGATACTTACGTCTAGACAACCATCGCCTAGCGAAACCAAGAGGGCACCAGACATAAAACCATTCATTCTTAAAATAACTCAGTCTGGTCCAGGCTCCAATAATAACTTGACAATTTCTAACTGCCTTTAGAAATGTAAAGGATGGGCTATCGCCCCTGCTCTTGAAGTTAAATATATATCTAATCTCGGTTGGCCTTGGCGGGCGAAAAAGACAGTCCATAAATATGACAAAGGCACTGTTCAGCAACGCATGTCCGTTGGGATGAAGTTGCGAGGGAGCGATTCCTAAATATGATAGCATCCCTCTGATATATTGATTGAAAGGAGGGAGAGTTCCGGCCGCGCAAGCATGGCGATAGAAAGCTGTATATCCTTCGGGCGGACTGTGCGGTCTATCGGCGGCACTGGGTAATAACACATCGTCCAGGGATATGTTATGTTTCAAGCAAATTCGGCCCAATAAGGATTCAGAAATGTTAGATTGGACAGAGTCAACGGGGTCCTCGATAAATATAGCCTCTGGCAATTCATCTGGAGCTGGATCAATTACATCAGCAGGAATATCGGGAATCTCAAGCACCGGAGGAGTCGAGCTCTATACCTCTTGTTGTTGGGAGCTCGAAGATTCCATAACTAACTAACTCATCATAAAGAAACGTTAAGTACATAACAGCCCGTGCATTCCCCAGTGTCAAGTGTGTGAACGTGTCGTGCAGTGTAAGTGCTGTGCATTACTTGACAAATTCAACAAAACTGAAGACAAAATGCAAACTTCAGAAATGATGAAGTTGGTTAAAATGACTGTCATCGCTGACCGTCTTGAAACATATTGCCCAGAATTCATGATTGCTTAGTTCAAATTGGTTTTTCAAAGTTACGGTTCCATCGACGAACTTCAAAAGGCAGTCAAACGTGCAGTCTCACAGTCAAGTTCAAATTATGCGAGGCCGAAGCTCGTCGGAATTAAGTGTTCACGTGTGTTAAAGTTCATTAAGTTCATCAAATTTCAGCTCGAAATCGGCCGTAGTTCAGACACTAAAATGAGTCAGAGATACCGCGTTCTCCAAGTTAAGGACGAACGAATCGATCACTTCGAATTGAAGCCAGACGACTCGATGTACTTCGAATCGATCAGCATCGACTCGATGCGCTCCGTATCGAAATGGACATTGGAACGATGTCTTGTACCGATTAAGGAAACACTTCAAATCCATCAAGATGGCCTTCACATCAGTCAAGAACGACTATTCGAATCGACTAGGCCAGGCGTCTTCGAATCGGTCGTAGTGTTATGAATTCGAGTCGATCGATTCGAGCCGCCACGCCTCGCAAGCCTCGATTCGAAACCACATGCAATCAAGGTCGATTCAAACTATTCCATCCCGGATCGATACGAAGCATAGAGATGGAGCAATCTCTCAGACTCTTCTTCTCCAAGAAACCTCAACACATTGTCGTTCACGATCCATCGATTCAGTTTCGTTTGGATCTTAAGAAACCCTTCGAAACCGATCTCGGGAAGGATTCAACGATGATGGCAATTCCAGTTTAATCGTCCCTGACTTGATTTTCATCCATTAACTACCTGATTTATTGTGATCATGATTGAAAGATCAGAGTTTTCGATCGAATCGAGGGAGCTTTTTTCTCGAGGTTTGGAAGATCGATTCGAAGACACGGGGAATCAGAGCAAAAGTAGAAAAAGTGAAAAATGAATAGGACCCCGGTATATATAGGGGAAATATGACGATTCGCATCCCGGTAGGAGTAACCGGCCATCCCAGGTCCACGATCACATCGATTCGAAGGATGCTCTCGAATCGATCGCTAAAAGGTTTCCATCGAATCGAAGGAAACAACGGCAATCACCAGTCCGAGACCATCCTTCGCATCCATCAATTCGATATACACTGGGCTCATTGATATGAAGTAGAAAGCAAAGATATCCCCGAAGACGTTCGACTCCGTCAACTCGAACATACACATTCGAAACCATCACATTCAAACCCGTCATACTCGAATCCTTCAAAGCTTCGAATCCATTAAGGCTGCATCGTTACAAAGCTTAATCAATGCGAAGCTGCATCGATTCGAGGCTTTCAACAAAATCTGAATTAGCGTCATTACGTCCCATCGATCCGAAGTGTTAACTTCACGACCATTAGCATAAAAGGATTCAAAACCTATCGATTCGAACGACCATTTCAAATCCATCGGATACCAGCAATTCAAGCCATCGATTCGAACATTCATGACTTCGAATCCATCAAAGACCACCGATGAAAATGGACAAACCGTTTCAATGTGAAAAATTGCTTGTCTACTCTTTATACCGATTCAGGAGAGGATCGATACAAGAGGATGATCACAGACAGTCATAAAAGCAATATTTTAACTCGAATCTCAAACCGGTCCAGGAGAGGACCGATGCAGAATTCAATAGCAAACCGAACTAGCAACGACTTGCGATCACGCAACGTTAACCAAAGTCAAGATAATACGCGTATACACACATCTCTGACTAATATTTGATCTTTGCGATTTACAAGGATCAAATGTTCATCTCGTCATGACCCAAACAGCTAACAGCCGATCACGGTCATTCAGCGGTCTATTGCAACGATACAGGATCCAACTTTCGGTAAAGCATGTCATAGCTGTCCAATGAGAGACTGCAGCTTTTCAAAGCACGTCATGTTTACACAAGACGTACTTTGGGGGGAAAAATGTTATCCCTCCTTTTGGCAAGGCCGTGACACCAAGGACTTGACTAGAAACCAGTGACAGATTGTCTCGAAGACCAGTTACGCGCAGGGATCGCTATGGATATCAATGAATTTTGTCCGAGTCCGGATCGGGCCACAACTAATAAGGCACGTCGAGCAAAGCCGGGGGAACCAACGTTCCAAATTTCGGGACAATCCCGAGTTCGCATGCTCATGATATCGCCAATAGGGGATGGATGAAGCGGCACAGGTTCGAATCCCTCAGGAGTAGCACAGGTTCGACTCGATCAGAAGAAAGCTATGCTCCGAATCCATCTATCGCACTTTGGTTCGCATCCATCCACGGCGCCATGGTTCGAATTCATCCCATTATGCCATAAGTTCGAATCCATCGAGGTATTCCTATCCTCGAATCCCTCAGGAAGAGATCCTTCGAATCCATGAAGAGGACCATAGCTTCGACTTCATGCCGCTATTGTCTTCGAATCCCAAAGACAGAGGATGCTTCGTATCGATCAGTAACGACCTTCCACGATCGATACGAAGGAGCACGAATTCAATCGATTCGAAGGAAGCGCGTCTTCGAATCGATAGTCTCGAATCCACCTAGTCCACACAGCTAAAACCCCGGGTACGACTCAGTAAAACTCGGAGATAAAGGAGGGTTGACCCGAGGCATGCGCACCACGCCGTAGTCTTCGCATACAGGAGGATCGATTCGAACGAATCGATTCGAGCGTATCGATTCGAGCGACTCCAGGAAATGAAAAACACCTACTTGAATCGATCATAACTCAGGTTCTACAAGTCCAAACGCCATGAAATTTTCACAGAAGCTTAAACACATGATGAAGAATGTCCACACCAAATTTCAGCTCGATTGGACTCTTTCTTGATCGATTCGAACCAAGGGTCGAATCGATCCCAAAGTGGGCCCGGATCTCCAGATTTCGGCCATGCGGGGCCCCTCACGTGCCAGAACTGGTCTCCCCTCAATTTAGGCGAAATATCAGCCTCCTACACCTATAAATAGAGCCCCTGGTCATTCAGAAAAGGGGTCAGACAATTCTAAGTACTAAAGAGCGCCCAGATTCTGCCAGATTTACTCCAGAACACCACCGCTGCTTTAGATTGAGACTTAGCATATAATTTCAGTTGTACTACGTTATCGAGAATTGTAATTTTCAAGTATCGAGTAATAAAATCATCAAACTTCATAGTGGACGTAGGCAAAACGCCGAACCACTCTAAATCGCTTGTCTTTGCAATTTACTTTCCGTTACTTGGAGTTTTTGTTAGATAACCCACAGTTTTAATTTTCATTCTTCACTTTATCTCTTCAAAAACTTTCGAAGAGTGTTGTGCCCATTTTTGGTACAAACAGTTGCGAATGGCTGTTAGTTTGCACCATTTAATTTTCTAATCCATTGCAAATGCATGTACCATTCAATTTTTGATCTTTGTGTTTTGATCTTTGTATACTTCCATAGACAAAGCATTATATGTTCTTATCAATTCTGTTTGCATATATTGCTTGATAATGAGTAGTGTTCTTGTCAATTCTGTTTGCATTACATGTACATTTTCTCATAGAATTACAAATCTGTTCATCATCTCAAGGCTTTTAGGCCTGCTTGTTTGGTTTGCAAACTGCCACATCTCTTTTCAGCTACATGTTGATGATATTTAAGTGTTGTTTGTTAATATTTATCGCTGCTTATTGTTTACATGTGCTTATTGGTTTATACTGTGTTTTATGTCACTTGTAGAAAAATATGTCTACAACATCTGTACGTACCCGCTTGTAGAGAAAGGCTGAAGAACAAACAGTCAAAGCTAAGAACAAATAGTCAAAGCGAAAACGTAAAGTTCCAGCTAGTATAAATGAAATAGAAGAACAACCAGACAATGCTAAGAAGCAAGCCACTGTTCACAATGAAGAAGACGAACAACCACTAGATGATATCCCCTCTGACCCAAATGAAGGACTCCGCTCAGAAAATGAAACCCGTCCTGAACAAACTGCTGATGCCGAGCTGGAAATTGGGAAACAAAGTAAAGCTGAAATCGGAAGTACATCTCGGAAAAGAGGCGGTAGAGGTCCAGCAAAAGCAAAAAGACTCCCGTCATGCAGTCAGGATCGAATTGAAGTTGAGTTCAATGATCTAGGTATACCAGTAGGGCAAGGGTCGGTATATTTATCCTCTTTTCTTGGACCGCTTGTGCGGGAGCAGGTTCCATACACCATTGATGATTGGAGGAATATTAGTGATGACTTAAAAGAAGTTTTGTGGCAGTCGGTTCTGGTATGAAGCAAGCATCTATTATTTAACATTCTGACTCTAATATGTTTTGAAAATGACTTCTAATATTGCATGGTCTTGCCAATTATAAATTGAAATTGCCATCTAATAACTTCTGGATAAATTGAAAAATAGTTCTTGCCAATTATAAATTGAAATTTCCCTCTAATAACTTCAGAAAACCTTTCAGATTTAATTAAATCTGTCGTATTTAAATTAAATAAATTTTACTAATATCATGTTTTGATGTATTGTTGCAGATTAGATTTAAATTGGAAGAGGAATGGCAAAGAAAGGCTATATTTCAACAAATGGGAGTACTTTGGAGATCGTCAAAAAGCAAATTGGTTCGAAATTTGCAAAAAGCGGAGAACGATGAGGAAAGACTTAAACTGAAACCTACGAACATAAAAAGCATAACCGATTGGAGGAAGTTTGTGAAGGCGAAAACAAGTCTGGAGTTTAAGGTAAATCATTCCTACTGTACTCGTCTGGCATGTTTCTGCAAATCCATCTACATAGTTAGCAACCGATAAATTTCTTTAGAAGTGAAGTCCAAGTGTTGGTGGATGCTGAGGGTTCCTATTTAGGTATTAGCTGCAGGAACCTATGACAGTACAAAATACAAATGCATTATGACAAGCACAGGAACATTTTAAATGTAGTAAAAAAAACACTTTGCAAGTTAGTTCAATCTATAAATATTATTAGTAGATATGGAATGCTGTATATGTCACTGAGTTATCCAGCATTAATAATACCAAATAAGTATATGACCATGATGAATTGATTTTCAAATAAATTGCAATCCTCACCATACATATTTACCCTGCATTATAAATATTAGATAGTTTTTCTTTTTATGATTTTGGTTGTTAAATTCTAGCATCTTTCAATATTTTCAGCAAAAAAGTGAGAAATATTCAGCCCTTAGGTACACACAACTTCCGCATACAACCGGTCGTAGGGGAATGGCTAGAAAGACCGAAGACATGGTAAGTTAATTAACTATAGCATTATTTAACATTATTTTATACCTGTCAGTTTATTAATTTAATGTTATTCTATTTTTAGAAAAAAGAAAGTATAGATCCATCGTCCATAAGTAGAGCTGATGTGTGGATTAGATCTCACATTAAAAAAATGGTGAACCAGTGAACATGGAAGCTGCGAATATTATTGTAAAATTGTTTTTAATTTTATTGGTATATTTTTTTTGAAACTATGATATTTTTACCATTGTACATTATCTATGTGTATTTATTTATATAGGAGGAGATCAAAAAATATGGTAGCCTATCCCAATCCGGCTCGACACAGACTGATATTGGAAAAGATGCTCTTGTACATGTACTGGGACAAGATAAACTGGGACGGTTAAGGGCATTGGGTAGGGGTTGCACTTTAACCAAGCTAGCTTTGGCCCAGTCCAAAGATAAACAAGTGTCTCGGTGTCGAGAGGAAATAGCAGAATTGAAGGGAATGATACAGACTCTGATGGACCAGAAGGTAAATTTTTGGAAATTAATTTATATTCGTAAAATATTAATTTATATTCGTGCTTCGCTGCAGGGTAAAGAAAGTTCGAGAAGAAACTCACCTGATTCGGTAAAAATAATATTTATATTACTCAATAAATGAAATTTATATTTTAATTTTTTAATCCAGTAATTGATTTAATTTTCGGTTGATTAATTGTAGAGCGACGACGAAGTATGTTTGCTGTTGAATTGGGATGGAACCTCTGGAGTTGTTGCCCATGGGAGGCTGTTGTCCATGGACCCAGATGACGTTGTCAATGGCATTCGTCTTGGACCAAATGTTGGGAGCGTTGTTATAGATTCAGTGGATAAAGCGGATACTTATTTATGGAGGCCTACACCTGAAATGGCAGTCTTAGCAGACGCTAAGAATAAGGTAGTTGCTTGGCCATCAGTTTACATCAAGGTCCCGCTGCGAACACGGTTGAACTGTAGTGCAGCCAGTACGGTAATTTTTTTCACGTTAAGTATATTAGTGTAATATGCTGCGAGCTTATTGATGTCTAAAATGCAGCGAGCACACCTCCCATTTGAATAAAAATTTAACACATATTCGTTGTTTTTGTATAGCATACTAAATCTTGAATTTCACTTCTCATTTTTAGAGTACCAGCATCATCGAAGACACTTGCAAGATTTACGGTTGGACTGAGGGTGAAGGTGTAGTTGCCGAAGGAAGAATCCACGCCACTGATCCAAAATATACTGTTAATGGTATTCCACTCGGTCCGTCTGCTGTTGTGATTTGGGTGGACAAAGTAGTAAATAAAGATGCTTATTTGTGACTACCCACATCTGATATGTCGTGCATTGGAGATGCAGTTGGTAGGAAAGTAGCATGGCCAAGATCAAAAGTAGAAGCTGATCAAGAAAAACTAGATGAGAGTCGTGATGATACTGAAAATGTTGTGAATTCTCCCATGAAATCCACACATATGGTCATGAATAAATCTCAAAATGTAAGTATTAATTTTCAAATTTGAAGAAGTTAACTGTGTATGAAAGTTTATTTAATGTGCATGTATATATTGTGCATAATAATCTCTTTTCTTTCAGCCGATTGCAACCATGCAAAAGGATGCCAAATGCCAGTTGATCGATTTGGGTGGAGCAGACGTAGTGGCTGAAGGAAGTATTGCATCAACTGATCCGATAACGATGGTCCATTGTCGTCCATTGGGACGTAATGCTGTAAAAGTTTGGATTGAACTGGTGATAGTTCCAAATGCAGAGATATGGAGACCAACATCGGGTCTGACGTGCATGGATGATTGCTTTGGCGTTCCCATAGCTTGGCCAATGGAAAAAATCATTATTAAGTCAAAATGAAAGGTATATAATTTGTTTATATATACATTAGGAATGCTAGCAGCTAAAGTGCAGATAGATTTTTGGTAAAATGATAAAAGTACATAAGTAGGGGTGTTATATTCGAATTGTGATTGGTGGTTCAGGTTCAGGGGAGGGAAAATAATTGATGGTGAGGAGTTATGTATGGATTGTGGTGGAATATTAGTGATGCAATTTGTAGGAGATGCAATATGGGATTGATGAGAGTTTGGGTGAGCGTGTTTGTGTGGTTGGATGTTTTCAGGTGGATTTTGTTTTAGGCAAGCTGGTCGTTTGTGGAGGTGGATTTTGTTTCAGGAAGGAGTGTATTAGAAGGTGGGGCGGTGCAGGTGCTTTGTTTGGTGATGAAGTTCAGGCTAAGGCAGTACAGTGATAGTGTAGGAAGAAGTGGCAAGGTAGTTGAGTGTTGTGGCAGTGCAGAGAAGTGGTCGATTGTCGTCCATATGTTTTGTTTCAGTACATTGCTTATTTAAGCAGTTTTAAGTTCAGGTTTTGTTTTCTCACTCTTTTGTTCTGTTCTTTGTTGACAGGTAGTTTAGGTTTTGAAGACATCAGCAATGATAGGTAGTTCAGGTTTTTATGGTGGTTCAGGTTTTGCTCGGTACTTGGTTATTTCAGATGTTTATTTCAGATGTATATGTACGGTTATGACACTTATGGTAGTTTGGTTATAACACTTATGGTAGTTTAGTTGTGTATGTGTACGGGTAGCTTTTTGTCGACACCTATGTATGTGGATGTATGAATGTCTATGTATCTTGTGGATCTTCAATGCGTATACGTATTTTGTAGTTGTTTAATATATTGTGTTCAAAAGTGTATGTGCTTGCGTATTCTGTTATTATATAATTGGATGCTAGATCAGGGGTAAATCTGGAGTAGCAGGTGGAGGGAAACAAACGCTACTGGAGATTATTTATTTTGGTAGCGTTAAAATGTCGCTACAAAAGAGTGATTAAAAACTCAAGTACACTTATGCTGGCGTTTATTAAGCGCTACAAAAAATGTATATAACGCCATGAAAAGGTAACATGGAGGAGAAAACCCTTTCGGTGGCGTTAAACAGGCGCTACAAAAGATTTAGATAACGCCATAAAAAAGTACCATGGAGGAGAAAACCTTTTCGGTGGCGGTAAATAGGCGCTACAAAAAAGGAATTCTATGGCGTTATAAAAACGCTATCAAAAAACAAATTTGGTGGCATTTAAAAAAGTGCAACTAATACTCGAGGATTTTTAGTGGCATGTTTTCTCGTAACGATTATCGGAACGCCACTAAAAATACGTAGTGGCGGTTTTTGGGCGCTACAAAAAATCAGTTTTCTTGTAGTGTTGCTTTTTGGCAGTGCGTTTATACTATGCAAGGCAATCCACACGAAAAGTTTCAACTCTCAAAAGATGCTTCAGCTATGATAACTCAGCGTGGAAAATGGATTGCATGCTAATTTCACTGTCAATATGTGAGCCCAAACTGACGCTTATTTTTCATGTTTGTATAGACGTTTGTACAACTAAATCTCCGCAACTCAACTGACTCTATCTACCAGAAATATTGCACATGGAATTAAGTCATCAAATAATATACACATTATTTCAGGAATGACAAAATAGTTATACGCTCACGTGTTATCACGTGTTAACGGTTAGATAGCTGCAATAGGAACATTTTATTTTGAACTTTTATTAACTTATACATTATGACGTCTTACTCTTTTGAATATAATTACTAAGACCCAACTAAATAGAAATAACAACGTACAAGCTTATTAAACTTTCAACCATAAGTACTAATAGAACTTCATTAATGCTCTGAATTGATAATTCATTTGAAAAATCTATTTTCAGTCGTTATTTTTGAACAAATTATTTCACCCATCCATATGTGAAGCACGGGTTCACACTAGTAAAATATAACAACTCAAATGTAATACACATCACAAAACAGTAGATCATCACATACATTTACACATATGCAGATAATCATAGAGTTTACAAAATGATACATGTCAAGGGGTAAAGAAAACCACAATATACAGGCGAGTCAATAGAGTACATATCAGAGTTACAGACATAAAGGACTACACAAAAAGCTATGACAAAAAGGAGTTAGCAGAATAGTCCATGCGAAAGAAAAATAGGCTAAGTCCAACGTACCTAACCTGAAACATCTCGGTCTGACTCGAGTATAAAATACATGGGTCAGTCTAGCTAAACAAATTAGTTAGATAAACTAAATGATAATGAACATACAAGATCATAAAGTACCACAATAATCTCCAAGGGAGATAACCCAATCATCTAACATAAGATGAATCATAACAAGCCTCATATCATAGGCAACTCAAATAAACCAAGGACATACATATCCCAAAACAAGCCAAAAGGCAAATGACAAATACCAATAAAGGTAACGCAAGTTTCCACAAGGTAATCGCTATATATCATGTGGTTCAAAGAACCTATACCGAAGGCGATACTCTAGGGAAATATAATTGTCAAAGAAACAAAAGATGCTCGAGCTCAGTACTATATACAAGGATCCATACGCCCGAAGGCAACGCCCGAAGGCAACAAACCATAGTGGCGGTACTGGACACCACTGTCCGGCGGAATGTGTCATAACTCTCAGTAAGGAACCCGGAAAATGTTAACGTGAGTCCCATACCCCACGTTCGCACTAAACGGTTTACTACCCGTTAGTCAATTACACACTCAAAGCAGTACAAAGTTCACCTCATCTCATCGGTAAACCAAACCCAAAGGTCAAGATGGTCAAACGAATAGATTAGGAATTAACTGAAAAGATAAACTCACGTGTTCATAGCATGCATTTTATTTAATCATTTAATTCTCCTCCCTCTTCGCTCGAAGTGCAAATTGTGTGTGTGTTTTAAATAGGAATTATAAATTGGAGAAACAAGCTTTTAATTCAATTTGAAGAGATCATTTTATAAAAACCCGTGTATGAAATCAAAAAGGAATTATCAAAATAAAATATGCAATAACAACTAATTGGAATCGACACAAATCGATTGAAATTTGAAACCAAGCAAAAT
Source organism: Allium fistulosum (assembly GCA_030737815.1). Taxonomy (NCBI): domain Eukaryota; kingdom Viridiplantae; phylum Streptophyta; class Magnoliopsida; order Asparagales; family Amaryllidaceae; genus Allium; species Allium fistulosum. The sequence goes on from CM060908.1 coordinate 210,460,945, forward strand.
AGGCAAAAATAGGCAAAAACAAGCAGGTCAGTCGACTGACTGCAGAGGCCAGTTGATTGATCCAGAAACTCGAAAATTCCATTTCCTACAGTCAGTCGACTGACTGCAGAGGGCCAGTCGACTAACTGTAGGAAACATGGACTTCCTGTTTCTGCAGACAGTCCCAGGAGCATTAATTTGCTACAGCCGGTCGACTGGCTATAGAGGCCAGTCGACTGACTGGCACTGGGGCTGTTTTTCAGCTTATCAAATGAAGAGCAAACTCTTCCAATTTGCAACCGGACGAGCAATGGGCGCTAGGGGTTTATGCCAATCGACAACCCAACCCTATTGGCTCTTCAATACACCTCCAAAAACATGTTCATACACCAAAGCTAAGATTTTTAGAGTTTTAGACTTCAAAACACCAAAATTTGAAATGTTCACCAAATCAATTCAAACCAAAAGCAAATGAACATGAATAAGCGTTAGGAATTCATACCTAACATCAATGATATCAAGAGAAGTAGATGTGAGTTCAAACTCACCTTTTTAACTCAAAAACAAAGATAAGAAGCTCTAGAACAAGAAATAAGTTAATCTCTCTTCAACACCACCTCAAGAACTTTAATCTAAAACAAAGATGGAGTTTTCTCAAAGTTAGGGTTAAGAACATTTCTGAAATTGAATAGGAAATGAGATGGAGAAGATGAAGAGGAGGCTTACCAAAGCTTTTCCAATAGTTTGGAGCTAGACTTGAGTTTGCAATTGGAAGCTAGGGCTTGGAATTTTAATTTCCCATTCCTCTCCCCATTTTCAGTTGCTTGAATGTTTAAGAAAATAGAAATGAGGTGAAGAGGAGAGGAGAGGGGCTGAACTAGGTTATAGACTGAGTTGGGGTGAAACCCAAACCCAAAGCCCAACAGAAAATAGCAAAATTCAACTTACTCCAAACATATCGAAGTTTATACTCAAAAAAGTCGCAAATGCCATTTTGGACTCAATGGAAGTGGTCCCGAGTCCTAATTCGGTCGTTTGCAAAAAGTAGCTTTTCGGACTTTAATCCGATTAACGACGCTATATTTAAATAAAATATTTAAATATAAAATCGTAAAATATGCGGGTTGTTACAACTTCTCTTAATACTCGCTTGATTTCACTATTTGTCATACAACAATGCATAGGGACGGAGAAATCCTTTCTATACATGATCCCTTCTTGAAGGATATGTTATGAAGCTTTACAAAGGACCAGTCATTTTCATTCCTCCATTTGTGAAGGATTCCCCTTTGCAAGTAGCTTTTAACCGGAGTCATCCATGACTCCTTCTCAGGCTCCGTCTCTAAGACCCAATCAATCTCTATCTGTTCAATGCTCGGAGTCTTGAGTATTTCAACTGGAATCAGACCCATTTGTTGTGCATCCCTGAAACTGGATAGCTTGGCCAGTGAGTCAGCTTTCTCATTCTGTTCTTTGGGGATGTGTGCAATGGTGTAATGCTCAACATCGGTTAACAGCTCTTGGACCCAGTCTCGGTAAGGAGAAAGTCGCACTCCTTTGGCCTGATATTCTCCCCTGACTTGATACACTACTAACTGAGAATCACATTAAATTTGCAAAGCTTTTACACCTAGCTCTCTAGCCAGTTTAAGCCCAGCGATCAAGGCTTCATATTCAACCTCATTATTCATTACAAGGAAGTCAAGTTCCGGGGCATAGCAGATCGAGCATTTCTCGAGACTTACCAGTATGACTCCGGTGCTAGAACACCGATCATTGGATGCTCCATCCATGTACATCTTCCATTAGATGGTAAGTTCTCTACTGCTCTATGAAGCGTCGTCTTGTGCAATGAATTCGGCTTTGAAGTTTGCTAGTGCTTGTTCTTGGATGGCTCTCCGAGGGAGATAAGTGATATCGGACTGGCATATTTTGATGTTCCATTTAAATAATCTTTTATACGTCTCAGGTCGCTATAGGTCCTATCGTAATAGCTTATCGATAAAGACAATGATGGGATGAGCCTGGAAATAAGGGCGGAGCTTTCTTGGTGTAACCTACAGACAATACGCAAGCTTCTCCAGTTTCAGATAGTTCCTTTCAGCACCTATCAATCGCTTGCTAACATAAAACACTAGCCTCTGGACTCGATCTTCTTCGCGTAGTAGTGCGGCAGTTATGACATGTGCCAATACTACCAAGTAAATATACAAGTCTTTATGATTCAATGGCTTGGATAAGATGGGGAGTCTCTCTAAGTGATATACTGGAGCTTGAAATGCATCAATACAATCCTGCATCCATTTGAAGTTCCTTTTCCCATTCTTGATCTAGTCAAAGAAAGGGATGTACTTATCGGTGGCCCTGGAGATGAATCAACTCAGGCGGCGACCTTCCCATTTAGCTTTGCACTTGCTTAATTGTCTTTGGTACTTAAATATCTCTAATCGCTTGAATCTTCTCGGGATCGGCATCAATTCCATGAGAGTTGATGATGAAACCAAAGAATTTCCTTGACACAGTGCCGAAAGGGCATTTCAGGAGGGTGAGTTTCATTCTATATTTTCGGAGAACACTAAACATCTCCGCCAATTCATCGATGTGGTCGTTTGATCGCCATGACTTCACGAGCATATCATCCATATATACTTCCATTGATCGCTCGATCTGGTCTTTGAACATCCGGTTGACCAGTCTCTGGTAAGTAGCACCAGCATTCTTTAGTCCAATAGGCATCACAACGTAGTAGTATAATCCCATGTTGGTAATGTAGCTGGTGTGTTCCTGGTTTGGGACGTGCATCGGGATCTAATTGTATCTAGAGTACGTATCCTTGAATGAAAGCAGTTCATGTCCAGCGGTTGAGTCTACTAGTTGGTTGATCATCGGAAGTGGAAAGCCGTCTTTCGGGCACACCTTGTTTAGGTCTAAATAGTCGACATATGTCCCCCATTTTCCATTAGCTTTTCTCATAGGAACTGGGTTGGATACCTATTTCATGTAGAGGGCATCGCGTATAAACCTATTGTTTTTGAGTTTATCCACCTCCGCTTTAAGTGCGGCAAATCTCTTCGGATCCATGCCATGTCATTTTTGTTTCACCGGGACGTGCCTCTGGTTTATATTCGATGCATTGCTAGAGATAGTTGGTGAGATCCCACACATGTCAGAATGGGTCCGAGCGAACACGTCAAGATTTGCTCGGAGAAAACTAGCTAATTCCTTTATCATCGTTGCATTGAGCCGTGACTCGATCTTCAGGACCCATGATGGGTCATCGTGGCTAACCATGATGTCGATCGTTTGCTCAGCAGGTGCAGCCTCGGTTTCTTTGGGCTCCACTGCTTCATCTCTCATATCTATATCTTTATAGAATCGACTGTAGTACCCAAGACAAGGCTTGGACGCTGATTGCTAAGCTTTATTAGTTTTGATGCAGAGAGGCTTCTTCACATCCTTTCCTTTTTCTTTCAGCTGAACATCTCTCAACTCAACCACATAATAGGAACGAACAGTCGCCTGATCTCCATGAATAATTCCCACACCATTCTCTATTGGGAATTTGAGCATTAAGCACCAATGAGCGATAGTTGTCATGAATTCAGCAAGGGCCGGTCGGTGCAAAAAGGCATTGTACGGAGAGTTCACATCCATTACAACAAATGGCAGCACCAGCACTCTCCTACGGTTGATGTCTCCTAACTCAACCGGTAGCTTGACATAGCCTACCCTTCAGTTGCAATACCATTATAGATTTGAATACGGGCTTTGCCTGGTTTCAGATCTTTGGCTTCTAGTAACATTTGGTTGTATGCCTTCTTGAAAATGATATTCACGGAACTTCCACATTCAATCAGAATCTTTCTCACCAAGGCAGGGTCGATCATGGCTAAGATCACCATTGGGTCGATCGTAGGGGCATCCACCTTGATTGCATCTCTACTCCGAAATACGATACCATCTATCATAGTTCGCTGTTGCTTTGCTGGAGCACCATCCTCCATGTTCGAGCAACATTCAAAGTCAACATGTCTGATAGCGTTTACGTAACGCTCCATTTCATTCCGACTTTTGTCGGCCTGATGTGGTCCTCCAAAAATGGTACTAATAAATAATCACCCTGCTATTCACCGAGGTTCCTAAGCATGGGACGAAGCTTATCCTTGATTGGGGTCGGTTGCCCCTTGCCTACCATCCTGTGGGGCTTTAACAAATTGCTGCAACTTTCTTTCTTAATGACAGCACGGAGGTGGCGACACTCGTCCGTGGTATGTCCATTGACTTTCATGCAATCTACATTATTTTCTAGACTGTCTTTAATTCTTCGTCGGTTCTTCGGAGGTGGTTTCTTGTATTGCATAGTGTTACAAGTCGATAGATAAATATTCTCTAGTGACGTATTAAATGGCGTGTATGTATAAATCAATAGGACCCTAAGCTTTCCTCTCCTGGAATCCCATCTTCGGTCGCGGTTTCTATCATCGCCGTTCTTCTGCTCATTCGGTTTGTTATGAACATTGATTTCAACTTTCCTGAAACACTCTTCGAACTGTTCCATAGCCACATTACTTTGCACTCTCTCGATGCTTGGGCCAGCAACATCTCTCTTCCTGGTTCGCTTTGCCTCCTCTTGCCTCAGAAACTGAGCCTCCTTTGCAAAGAAATGGTCCAATGTAGAAGGAGGCTTCGGTACCGATCGGTGTCGATCGGCCATAGCCGATCATTTGATTTCATCCTGATGTTTCAGCTGCATATGCATCCGTTTTGCGCCGTCTATTTCTGTGATAGTCCTCAGATAAGGAGGAGTTCTCCGATCTTGAGTTTGGAGTAGGCTCCCTCCTTGTCTTTCCAAGCAGATCTTTCAATTGGTTCATCAGGTCGATGTTAGCCTAGATTTTCCGGTTGAGCTGCTGATGGTTATCCATCCGTTCCTTCATTAGGACTTTGAAGTCTGTTTTGGTGACGTAGTCAGCTGGATCCTGGGAGTTGGCAGTAGTCAGTCGTAAGATTTGATCAACCTGTTGAATGTTGGTATGTTCTTTGCCTTCAAAAATATGGGAAGTAGTAGACTTTCCTCTAGCCATAGCTAATATTTCCTTTTAAATCTTCTTCAAATCTGAGTAGAAACATAAACTTGTTGGAAGAAATTTGGATCTATCTCGTGATTATAGGAGTCCATAAGTAGATAATGAGATCCAATCAACCTGAGACTTCTCTCTCAGTGAAAACACCAAAATGTTTGCACCAATAGTTGGCACAAACACCCAATATATTGTATAGAGAAATAAATGAAGAAATCAAAATTAAAATAGAGGAAACAAGCAAAAAAACAAGTGAAAAAATAATGACAAACAAATTTATAGTGGTTCGGCATTGAATGCCTAAGTCCACTTTGATAAAATAGCTTTATTAATCACTTGAATTTCTGAGTACAAGAGGGATAGGATCAGAATCTGTCACATCCCGCATCTGGAGGACAAAATCTAAGCGCTACAGATGCTGCAGTCATCCATAGTATTAACTACTAGTGACAAAATACGATAATTATAAAGGTATCCATAATATCAGAAGCACTTGAATATGAAAAAAATCATAGATTTCCAAAAAACAGTATTTTGCTGATTACATTTCATAACAAATTCATATCCAAGTTACATAATCTCATATCGTTTCCCAGGTAAAGATTAATTATAATCATCACAAAAATACGCCAAGAGTGACATATGATGCTGCCCCCTTGGTTGATCAAAGTAATACAGTCATATCCGACTTAATATACACAGCGGAATCAAAACAAAATGAAACTACAAATCCTAATTGCTATCCGTCAGCTACCTGCTCGTCTCTCGAAGCTTTATTCGCCAAAATACTAAAACTTGTATACCCTAACCCTCGACCTACTAAAATCAATTTTGAGTACTCGAGATTTTAGGGGGAAACAAAAACTTCGAGTCATATATAAAGCCTGGTGTGAATAATTCGGTTACAACTTGGTTTACTGATATTAAGTGAGACCACACCGCTTAGAGGAACGGGTTTCCCCTCACTAATATCCTTTTCAAAACATATATTTTGTAATCCTTTCCTGGAACCAAACTGGTTAATCAAACTGATTATATCAAAAGAGCAATATCCTTTATGCTAACAAATGGACTATCTATTCGTAAAACAAGTAATATGTGAGCTATCTGCCCACAATATAATAGCAAGGTCCGTTATGCTACAAATGGACTATCTGTCCATACAATTGGGCTGACTGCCCGTAAACTGGACTAACTGTCCTAAATCTAGGCAGGCTGCATGCAAAATAGACTAACCGTCCCTACCCTTTAAATTTTCCTTGAAAACCTTTTCAAAATGATTTAGTCCTTCAAATCATATATATATATATATACAAGGAAATATATCTTTAGCTTTACTCTAAGCCATTTTTGCCATGTTATATACACTTTACTCAAAATAATGTTGATGAGATTTGATAAGGATTAACTATCCTTCCAAAACAAGTTAAACCCTTTTTAACTTGAAAACACTTAGGGTACATTGCCTATTTAATACATTTGAAACCTTTGTTTAAAACCTTTAAACAACCCTTTCGAAACCCTTAAAGGCAACAACTTCGAAACCATTGAAAGACCCTTTCGAAACCATTACATATAGCCTTTCGAAAACATTGTAAAATCTTACCATTCATTTTTCCGAAAGCTTCAAAAAATCAGACATCCTACTTTAAAAACCTTTTAAATATTGCATTTCGAAAACATAGGAAAAACACTTCCTTTCAACCCTTTCGAAACCTTGGGGAACCACCCCTTTCGAAACCATTCATTAAAGCCTTTCAAAATAGTCAAACTCAATCCCTTCGAAAGAACTTTGGGTTCAATTTAAAACATGTGGAAACCTACGAAATCATTCAAAAATTTACCCCTTCAAAACCTTTGAAAAACGTTTCGGTCGAAACCATTTCGATTCTGCCTTCAAGTACAGCAAAAGGATCAGAAACCCATTAAAATCGAAAGTATCTTTTTCAAAACCATCTCTTTCGAAACCAATTTGGGTTTTACTTTACTTATAGAAAAAGGGTCTTAAAAACATTTAAGTCGAAAGCATCTGCTTTGAAACCATTTCCAAAGTAATGAAGTGATGGTGTTGAAACCATCCCTTCGAAAGCATTGGAGATTGGCCAGGTTTTTAGAAAACAAAACAACCCTTTCGAAACCATCTGGGTCGAAAGGTAAAAAGGCGGAAGAAAAAATGTTTCGACTTAGTCGAAAGAAATTGTTTAAAAACAGAGCGTAACCCAATTGAAACCATTTCTTTTAAATCATTTGACGTTGAAAGCTACTTTGTCAAAGGCTATTTAGTCGAAAGCAAGCAAGTGTATTTCTTTAACTTCAAACAAAGGACCGCCTCAACCCCTTCAGAACCCCTGGTTTCGACACACTGCCTTCCGCCTACATCCAATTCACTACATACCAGTAAACTGATACCATATGCATTGGTTTCGACTATGTCGGATGCGAAGATGAGGAGACAGAACCTGGTACCGACGGTGTTGAAACAGTGGAAAACATGTGGCAAATAGTTCTTTTCACCTAAACTGCCTTACGTGTCTAATTGTGATTGGTTGCCTCTTTCTTTACCAATAAAAAGAACTGCACTTTTTCAAAAGTGCTGCCGACTTTCCAATTTTATAATTTAAATCATTTTACAAAAAGACCCTTCTCCTCTTTTAATTATATAAAACATTTAAGTCCCATGCCTTAAATAATTTTATATAACCCTTAAAACACTTAGGAAAAATCTACAAAAATTCCAGAAAATCCATTTTAATATGTTTTCCCACATATAAAAATTTCAGACCCTAATCTTTTATTATTTAACCGAAAATAATTATTAACCCAAATCAACATTTTCTTTGCTAGAAAATTAATATAAATTCCACATAATTTCAGAAAATTCTAGATATTGAAACCCATCTCCAAAATAATATTTATGGTCTTCATAAAAATTCGCAAGGCATTTGGATGTCATTTTATAGGGTTTTCATCTTAAAACATATCATAAAATCAATATGTACATACATAAATCATCAACATGTATATATATAATCATACCATCATAAAAATCATGACAAATCTATGCAAAATATTCGACAATCATCTTAAAACCGAAAATACAATCAAAAATGAGATGTAAATATTATTCACCTTAGCTTTAGAGATTATATAGATTGAGATGTGAATAGATTTGATTTGAATTAGCTTCTTCCTAGCTTTTCTTCCCCTCTTCCTTGTTAATGGTGGCCGGCCTCTTATTTTAAAATTTTAGAATGAAAATGAGCGTGTAAATTTTTGCACGGCCAAGGTTTGGAGGATATGGGAATGGCCTCTTTCCTATTTTACCCCTCCTCTATTTCAATTTAAACTCTTCTTTAGTTCATTGTTAAATGGCATGACTATCCTTAATTAAAAATCAAATCTCAATCTCCTAATCAACACGTTATTTTATTTAGTTAACTAAATATCCTAAATAATGTTACCAAAATTTGGGGTGTTACAAACTCCCCTCGTTAAAGAATTTCTTCCTCGAAATTATGATAAGGTACACAACAAATCAAACAAGAAGGTAAAACATACCATCTAACAAGTCAGGACAAGTATCTCTAATCCTGCTCTTAATCTCCCAAGTACAGTCCCTATCATCGTCGCTCCACTGAACTTTGACTAGTCTGACCGTCTTGGTTCTAAGCCTCTTCTCATCTCTCGCAACAATACGAATTGGCTTCCTTACTATGGTCAAATCCGGTTCTACCACTAAATGATCTAGCACAATTGGTGCAATAGCAATCTCCAGGTCTCTAACACACTTTCTGAGATGAGTAACATGAAAAACATCGTGGAATCCTGCTCAGTAACTCAACTCTATATGCGAGTTTTCCGATCCTCTCAACAATAGGAAAAGGTCCAACGAATCTCGGTTCTAACTTCCCCGATTTCCCAAACCTAATCACCCCCTTCATCAATGATACTTTGATGAAAACCTGATCTCCAACTGAGAACTCTAGATCTTTCCATCTCTTATCTGCATAACTCTTCTGCCTAGACCGAGCCTCCTTCATTTTAGCCCGAATGACCTCAATCTTTTCTGCAGCTTCTCTGACTAAATCTGGAACAAGAACAGCCTATCCCCAGTCTCTAGCCAACATATGGGAGATTTGCATGGTCTTTCATACAAAGCTTCAAATGGTGTCATCCCTATACTAGTTTGATAAATGTTATTATATGAAAACTCGACTAAATGCAGATGGTCTTCCCATGATTCTCCGAAATCTAGTACACAAGCTCTTAACAAATCTTCCAAGATTTTGTTAATTTCCGTTTGTCCATCTGTCTGAGGATGGAAAGCAGTACTCATCTTGAGCTTGGTTCCCAAAACTTCCTATAGATTCTTTCAGAACTCGCTAGTGAACAAATGATCTCTATCACTAACTATGCTACTAGGAATTCCATGCAGTTTAACCACATTCTTCATAAACAACCTTGCCAAAATAGGTACCGTTCTGGTTAACCTAACTAGAATGAAATGGGCACTCTTGGTCAATCTGTCCACTATAACCCATACACTATAATTTCCCCTGTTCGACCTTGGCAACCCGTCAATAAAATCCATCGAGATATAATCCCACTTCCACACTGGAATATCTAATGGCTGAAGCAACCCACTTGGTTTCTGGTGTTCGGCCTTTGCCTGCTAGCAAATCATGCACCGCTTCACGCACAACCCAATATCCCGCTTCATACCTTTCCAGAAGAAACTCCTCTTCATATCCTGATACATCTTAGTACCTCCTGGGTGAATAGAGAACTTTAAACGATGGCATTCCTCTAAGACTTCTTTACTTATGTTTCCTACACTTGGAACACATAATCTTCCTTTCTTTCTCAACCTCCCATTCTGGTCAAGACTGAAATCTTTCAAGTTATCGCTCTCGATTCCATCTTTTAGCTTCTTGATCCGTTCAGCTAATACCGGATCCTCTTTCTGCTTAGAAGCAATCCTTTCGATCATCACTGGTCGAACTTCCAAACAAGATAATACAACTGTATCTCCACTAGACCCTGCCTCGGATCTCCACTGCACTCTACAATCTACTAATGCTTCCAAGTCCTTCCACTCAGCAATCATCGCCAAAACTGCATTTTGATGTTTCCTGCTATGTGCATCTGCAACCTTGTTGCCTTTCCCCGGTGTGTACTCAATCCCAAAATCTTAAGCGGCTATAAACTCTAACCATCTCTACTATCTCATGTTTAACTCCTTTTGAGAGGACAAGTACTTCAGCGACTTATGATCTGTATATAACTCAAACCTTTCTCCCAAAAGGTAATGTCTCCACACCTTCAAAGCAAAAATAACTGCAGCCAACTCTAAACCATTCGTTGGATATCTGACCTCATGCGGTTTAAGCTATCTAGAAGCGTAGACAATCACTTTACCTCTTTGCATCTGCACAGCTCCTAATCCTGTCCACACACATCGATGTAAACCACCAAATCTTGTTTCCCTTTTGGAACAACCAACATAGGTGCATGAGTTAATAAGTGTTTCAAACTCTGGAATTCTTCCTCACACTTATCGGTCCACACGAACTTCACATCCTTTCTTGTTAGCTTGGCAATCGGTGTCGTTATCCACAAAAAATCCTTAATGAACCTCCAATAATAACCAGCCAACCCAAGGAAACTCTTTATCTCCGTCATTGTCTCAGGTCTCTTCCAACTATTCACTGCTTCAATCTTAGTCGGATCAACTGACCTCTGAGACTATATGACCAAGAAACTTCACTTCTTTCTTCTATAAATGACACTTCGAGAACTTCGCCTTCAGCTGATGCTGCCTCAACATCTCAAGCACCACTCTAAGATGAACTTCATGCTCTCTTTTATCCTTAGAGTATATCAAGATATCATCTAAGAAAATCAATACGAATCTATCCAAGTGCTCTCGGAAAACCCGGTTCAATAAATCTACAAAGAAAGCTGGCGCATTAGTCAGTCCGAACGGCATGACAAACCATTCATATGACCCATATCTGGTCCTAAACGTCGTTAAAGGTATACTATCCTCTGCTACCTTGAGCTGATGGAAACCTGTCACTAAATCCAACTGCGAAAATACCTTGGCTCCACTCAACTGGTTGAACGAATCGTCAATCCTCGGCAATGGGTATCGATTCTTTATCGTCCTCTCCTTCAACTTACGATAATCGATACATAGCCTCAACGATCCATTCAGTTTCTTAGAAAATGCTGCAGCTGCTCCCTAAGGCAAACTACTCGGCCTGATAAATTTCTTGCCTTCTAAATCCACCAACTGCACCTTTAACTTCCTCATCTCTGTAGGGGTCATCCTGCTTGGCGGTCTACTCACTGGTTCTTCCCCCGGAACTAAATCTATCTGAAACTCGATGGCTCGTTTCGGCGGAAATCCAACTACTGGTACAAAAACATCTATGAATTCTCTAACCTCGAAAACTTAACTCAACTCATCTTTCGATTCCATAGCACCCAACAAAGCATTCACTTCCCCGCTAGGACCTTCCACAGCATAAACTATCCGATCACTACAATTTGGGTGTCTAAGCGAAATTTTCATATCTTGGAAAAATATCCTAGCATCGTACTCACTTAACCAATCCATCCAAGAATAATCCTGAACCCCACAAAATCAAACACATGCAAACTGCAAGCAAAAGTATGACCTAACAGGTCAAACTCTAACTGGTCACATCTCAACCCTAGAGTTGCATATCCTCCTATTGGATTCACAACCCGTAAGGAAGTTACTAAATATATGGGTTTTAGGCTAAGCTTATCTATCAAACATCTAGATATAAAAGAATGCAATGCACCAGTATCAAATAGAACGCTAACAGACATACCAAGAATCTAAAGCGTACCACCCAAAACTGTTTTCTTTTCTCCTGAGCTGTTGGCTTAGAAGCAACAGGTTCCAATGCATACATCTTGCCCTTACCATCCTTAGCGGGCTCCTTGCACCGGCTCTTATAATGGTCAATCTAGTCACAGTTGAAGCACCGGACACCCTTCTTTCCAGCCACCTCCTTAGCCTTCCCAGCACGACAATCATTAGCAAAGTGCCCCTTCTTGTCGCACTTGAAGCAAACAATCTTAGACTTCCCCTTCTTAGCTGCTCCACCCTTTTGAGCACCTTTCTTAGGAAAGAACTTCCTCTTCTGATTCTGCCCAACCTAGACTTCTTTAGCCTTACTCTTTTCTAGAGAATCAAGTATCTCCTCATGCCATAAGGCCATCTCCACAACAAAGTTAGAAGGATCTCTAATATGAGGTAATGTGGCCCTAGCTAACTCAGGCTTCAACCCCCTAATAAACTTCTCGTTCCTCTACATGACTGTATTCACTGAAGAATACCCATATCGGGCCAACCCTCGAACTTTCTAGCATACTCCAGAACTGACCTCTCCCTCTGCTCTAATTCATCAAACTTCCTGATCAGAGGTGACTGTGCCATTGCAGACATAAACCTCTCCTGGAACCTTCCCTTGAAATCTACCCATGACAAAGTTTCCTCATACACACCAGCCGTCACACTGTTCCACCAAAACAATGCGGCTCCCTGAAGCTGTCTGGATGCCAACCTCCTCTTTTGCTCGTCATTGAGACCCAAGTCTACAAAAATCCTTTCGTAGTGCAACAACCAATTTTCCACTTCTATAGCATCCTCTGTCCCCATAAAAGGCTTCCCTCCAAGCTTAGCATAATCTCCACTCAACATAGCATAATGGTTAGCTACTGGAACTTCCAAAACTTTTGCCCCTGTAGTGTCTCCTCCTACCATTCCAGCTGCAACTACAGCTTGCATCATATTTATAAAAAAATGATACATAGCCCCCATGTCCACGTGCGGGACTCCAACATCCACATTCTCTGCCTGTGCCTGACCTTGACCTCTTCTCGCATTAGGCCTGGCATTTCCTTCGGTGCCCTCCCCTCCTGGGTTAACTCTTCCTCTTCTACCTTCCATATCTGTATTCAAACCTTATAAGATACAGAAAAATAACCTAACAAGGATAGGTGGCTAGAGATCAAGCGTATACTTATATATAGAAAATACAAGTACGTTACTATAACATTATCTCATACCCCAATCTTACTCTAATTCCTTAGGATTATGTTTTAAAAATGATTTTTAGTTTAAAGTTTTTCATAAATCATGCTCTGATACCAAGTTGTAACATCCCGTATTTGGAGGCCAAAAGCTAAGCGCTACATATGCTGTAGTCAACCATAGTATTAACTTCTGGTGACAAAGTACGGTAATGATAATGGTACCCGTAATATCAAAAGCACTTAAATATGAACAAAATCATAGATTTCTAGATTTCCAAAAAAATAATATTTTGCTGATTACATTTCAAAACAAATTCATATCCAAGTTACATAATCCCATATCGTTTCCCAGGTAAAGATTAATTATAATCATTACAAAAATACACGAAGAGCGAAATATGACGATGCCCCCTTGGTTGATCAAAGTAATATAGTCATATCTGACTTAATATACACAGCGGAATCAAAACTAAATGAAACTACAAATCCTAGTTAGATATCTGTCAACCACTTACTCGTCTCCGGAAGCTTTATTCGTCAAAAGACTAAAACCTGTAAACCCTAACCCTCAGCCTACTTAAATCAATTTTGAGTACCCGAGAGTTTAAGGGGAAACAAAAACTTCGAGTCAGACATAAAGCATGGTGTGAATAAGTGAGACCACACCCCTTAGTGGAATGGGTTTCCACCACTAATATCCTTTCCAAAACATATATTTTGCAATCCTTTCCTACAACCAAACTGGTTAAGCAAACTGATTATATCAAAATAGCAATATCCTTTATGCTAACAAATGGACTATCTATTCATAAAACAAGTAATACGCAATCTATCTGCCACAATATAATAGCAAGGTCAGTTATGCTACAAAAGGACTATCTCTCCATACAACTGGGCTGACTACCCGTAAACTGGACTAACTGTCCTAAATCTATGCTGACTGCTTGTAAAATGGACTGACTGTCCGAATTATTTTCTTAGGGTTAACTACCCTTTAAATTTTCATTGAAAACATTTACAAAATAATTTAGCCCTTCAAATCATATATATATATACAAGGAAAAACTATATCTTTAGCTTTACTTTAAGCCGTTTTTTCCATGTTATATATACTTTACTCAAAATAATGTTGATGAGATTTAATAAGGATTAACTATCCTTCTAAAACAAGTTAAACCCTTTTTAACTTGAAAACACTTAGGCTACTTTGCCTATTTAATACATTCGAAACCTTTGTTTAAAACCTTTAAACAACCCTTTCGAAACCCTTGAAGGTATCCCCTTCGAAATCATTGGAAGACCCTTTCGAAACCATTAAATATAGCCTTTTGAAAACATTGGAAAACCTTTCATTTATTTTCTCCAAAATCTTCAAAATATCAGAGATCCTACTTTAAAAGCCTTTTAAATATTGCCTTTCGAAAACATAGGAAAAACCCTTCTTTCAACCCTTTCGAAACCTTGGGGAACCACCTCTTTCGAAACCATTCATTAAAACCTTTCGAAACAATCAAACTCAATCATTTTGAAAGCACTTTGGGTTCAATTTAAAACATATGGAAACCTTTCGAAACCATTCAAAAATTTACCCCTACGAAACATTTGAAAAACGTCTCGGTCGAAACCATTTGGATTCTGCCTTCAAATAGAGCAAAATGATCAAAAACCCATTAAAGTCGAAAGCATCTGTTTCGAAACCAATTTGGGTTTTACTTTACTTATAGAAAAAGGGTCTTAAAAACATTTAAGTCGAAAGTATCTGCTTCGAAACCATTTCCTAAGTATGAAGTGATGGTGTCGAAACCATCCCTTCGAAAGCATTGGAGAGTGGCCAGGTTTTTAGAAAACAAAACAACCCTTTCGAAACCATCTAGGTCGAAAGGTAAAAAGGCGGCAGCAAAAAGGTTTCGATTTAGTCAAAAAAAATTGTTTAAAAACAAAGGCGCAACCCAATCAGAACCGTTTCCTTTAAATCATTTGACCTAGTCAAAAGCTACTTTGTCGAAAGCCATTTAGTCGAAAGCAAGCAGGTGTATTTCTTTAACATAAAACAAAGGACTGCCTCAACCCCTTCGGAACTCCTAGTTTCGACTCCCTAACTTTTGCCTACATCCAATTCACTATGTACCAGTAAACTAATATCTTGTGCATTGGTTTCGACCGTGTCGAAAGCGAAGATGAGGAGACGGAACTGGTGCCGACGGTGTCAAAACGGTGAAAAACATGTAGTAAATAGTTCTTTTCACCTAACATGCCTTACATGTCTAATTGTGATTGGTTGCCTCTTTCTTTACCAATAAAAAGTATTGCATTTTTTTCAAAAGCGTTGTTGACTTTCCAGATTTTATAATTTAAATCATTTTACAAAAAGTTCCTTCTCCTCTTTTAATTATATAAAACATTTAAGTCTCATACCTTAAATAATTTTATATAACTCTTAAAACACTTAGGAAAAATCTACAAAAATTCCAGAAAATCTATTTTAGTATGTTTTCCAACATATAAAAATTTCAGACCCTAATCTTTTATATTTTAACCGAATATAATTATTAACCCAAATCAACATTTTCTTTACTAGAAAATTCATATAAATTCCACATAATTTCAGAAAATTCTAAAAATTGAAACCCATCTCCAAAATAATATTTATGATCTTAATAAAATTCGCAAGGCATTTGGATGTCATTTTATAGGGTTTTCATCTTAAAACATATCAAAAAATCAATATGTACGTACATAAATCATCAACATGTATATATATAATCATTCCTTCATTCAAAATCATGAAAATCTATTTAAAATATTCGGCAATCATCTTAAAACCAAAAATACAATAAAAAATGAGATGTAAACATTATTCCCCTTAGCTTTAGAGATTATAGAGATTGAGATGTGAATAGATTTGATTTGAATTAGCTCCTTCCTAGCTTTTCTTCCTCTCTTCCTTATTAATGGTGGCCGGCCCCTTATTTTAAAATTTTAGAATAAAAATGAACGTGTAAAATTTTGCATGGCCAAGGTTTGGAGGATATAGGAATATTTCTTAGTTTATCCCTCCTTTATTTCAATTTAAACTCTTCTTCTGTTCATTGTTAAATGGCACGACTACCCTTAATTAGAAATCAAATCTCAATCCCCTAATCAACACATTATTTTATTTAATTTAGCTAATTAAATACCCTAAATAACGTTACCAAAATCTGGGATGTTACAGAATCCATAATTACAGTGGAGTACATGCAAAATAATAGCGTCAAGATCCTTCAAATGAAATATGAATTCTGTATTTATAGGAGTAGATGACCAAATATCTTTTTGAAAATTCACAGGCAGAATCTTCAGGTATAGACGAGGTCACCCAAAAAAATTTGAGACCCAATTCCCAAAGGAGAGCAATCGAGGCCGATCGATTTAGATGACCACTAGGGGTCATGCAATCCCTCATGTAGGTCCGTCTTGATGTTGGCTTCGTGTTTCTAAAGTTTGTTTTCATAGTCGCCTTCATGATTTCAGAGATATTGATCAATTCCCATTGAGTTAAATTATTGGTTCAAGTTGTTCATAACCATAGTGATCCGATCCGATCCTCTGCCTAGAGGAAGGGATATGTATCGATCCCCTGTCTACGGGAGGAACTAATCCATACTTAGAATGTTACATAAAGTCTATCTGTTGGTTTTGTTTGATTGTTACTTCATATCATTGTCTATATTTGATATCTGGACTCCATGATCACCTCTTTGGGCTCCTTGCCTTATTTATCATCAAGTCTATCTTGTCTAACCAGTCCGGATATAGCCGGGTGAAAAGGCCTGATAATCGAATCCTAGATTGGATAATGAACGATTCAGAGAGATTGCACATTAAATTGAATATAAAATAATCTAGATAGATCGAACCTTAGAACGAAAACAAATTTGATAAAAGGATTCAAACGCCCTTTTAATTAGAATAAAACAGATAAAACCAGATGAACACGGGAGGATTTTGATATGTGATGTAATAACACTGAATGAAATCAAAATGATTATGATGCATGAATTGCACTTAAGCAGAGACTAGAGTCTTTGGCTACAACAGGTTTGGAATGACCTATGATCCCCAAGAGAATTCGAAAAACTGGACGATTCCCTAAGATTGAAAATAACAAGAGAGCTCAACTATCATATACTGATTTTTGGAACTTGTTCTCGAGCAAAAAAACACCTTATGCTCGAAAGGCATACTTTGGGGGGCAAGTATTAACCTGCTTTTAAGCCAAAGCAGGTTCCAACCTAACTTAGAAGATCAAAACAAGAATTAAATAATTCATGAACCAGAAACACACCCAGAAGGACTAGAAAATGTAACTCTAGAAGTTTGGACAAGAATTTGGCTTAGTAAATACGTCGGCCCCGAGTTAAGTAGATCGGCCCCAACGTATTTCCCCTCTTGTTTATGCCTCCTAAATACCATATACCTCTTGTGCAACTCCAATAACTCATGGTGAAGTGGTTTTCCAATGATTTCAATGAGCAATTCCAAGAGTTGAAGAGATGGCAGCTAAAACGATAGGATAACTCAAGTAATGAAGGAACGAAACGATCACCGGAATCAACCAACAATCAATGAAAACAACATAGGAAAAATCAACATGAAGTTAGAAAGATGATGCAAGAGAGTTGGATTTATTTCTAACTAGTGAAATAACTCAATACGGAGTTAAATAACTTGGTATTTAGTTATTTTAATAACTGAGGGACATTGCGATTTCTCATGTGACTTTGGACTGATATCCGGACTCTACTGCAAGCAAGCTTTTGACTCCATACCTCAGTTTATCTATAAATACAAGCCTATCTGCAACCAAAGAGAAATCTTTTTTCTTCTCAATCTCCTTCAGCCCTCTAACTTTTGGGTCTGGAACTTCTCCTTCTTCACTCCTATCCTCTACCTCAAAAACATTCTAGAAACTCCATTATAAATCTGAGACCCACTAGTTAGTGGTAAGATATGATATAATTAGTTATAATCTTAAGAGAGAACAACTATTAATAAAGATAAAATGGATGTAGGCTGGAGGTTACGTCGAACCACTGTAAAAATTCTTGTGTCTCCTTTTACTTTTCTGCCTTTTCTTTTATTTTGGTAGAATTGGTGCTTTCATCTGATTTTTCGGGCGTTGACTCATTTTCTGGGTTAACGGGGAGTAAATTTGTTTCTAAAAGAGTTGAAACAGTAGATGGATTTTTATGAAAGGTAGAACATAAATATTATACATTTATGTTTCAAAATCCTTACTGGTACCTTTGTTCAATAATCGAGAAGAAATCAATATCCAAAAAAATGATTATCATTTCATTCATATGATCAAAGTGCCAACTGCAAATATTTTTCTACCAAATTGTAAAAGGTAATCATAAATATGCACTTCTACTTAAATTGCCTTTCTAGTAACTTCTTACATACAAACTGACTTAAAAAGTTTTTCAACTTGAACATCTTGAATTCAAAATATGATTTGAACGAAGAATCGATTATGTAAGAGAACAACTACAATATATATGTATATATATGTATGTATGTATATGTGCATATATATATATATATATCTGTGTGTGTGTGTGTATGTATAGCTAGGATCAATAGCAACCTTTATTTAGCACTATTTGTACCACTCCTGATATAAGCCATAAGTTTATATCTAAATATTTGGTCTATGCGACAGGAAAGGGAAAGAAAAAATATGTAATTAGAAATTTGTGGCTGATATCAGGAGGATACAAAATGGTGCAATTGATCCTAGTTCATATATATATATGTGTGTGTGTGTGTGTGCGCGCGCGCGCGCGCGTGTGTGCGAGTGCACACATAAAGATAGTAGGGAGAATGAAAAACTTCTTTTACATTCTTAAATGAAGGAAACAAGTTTTAAAATTTAGTCTAAAGAACATCGAATGCTATACGAATAATGAAATGAATGGTATATGAACTTAGCAATATATATGTATAACTATATATTAATTATGCATTTTTTTAACTATGAAAATAAATGTTATTTAGTTTGTTTAGTGTAGTTCATCTGATACTAGTTTAATTTATCTTTTTATTTTATTTGATGCTATAATAATATAGCATTCAGTGTCCTTCAAACTGAATTTTAAAACTTATGTCTTTCAGACAAAAATCAATCTAATGTTTTTCCTTTAAACTATTTCTATATATAGGGTAAAGATTTGAGGTATAGTCGATCTTTGCCCACACACACAGATATATATATATATATATTATACATATATATGGACAACAAAACATAATAAAGTGTTTTTGTGAACGAAATGAATAAAATAGATTAATATTGAGAATAACTAAAAGATAAGCATATTTTATAAACCTTTGCCATACTCCAGTGCTGGCTAACATAGATTCTTTTATAGTTTTGGGTGATTGTAACCATCAAAATGTAGAAGGCTTAATCATTAGAATCAACCAAGCATTAAAAATAATAACAAAATAAATGGTTGCAAATTCTTTTTTCGAAGGCATTGACATAGCATATAAATATGGAGGTCATATATTTTCCACTACATCTCACTATAAAGCTTCTTCTTCACAAAAAATATCTGCATCATTCATTAGTCTATTAATTAAAAACCAATAAAGCTTTTTCTTACAGCTAACTTCCACATGAATGCATCATAACATTTAAACTTTCAAGGTAACATAATTACCAATGTTTATAAGAGAATCCGAGGTAACATGTACATCATGTAATGTTATGGAAAAGCTGTAATATTAGTATATTAATATGAAAGTAAGTTAGAAAAAATGATAAAAAGCCATATTCAATAAAAGACTATAATAGAGCCACATTCAGATAAATCACAGAATATCTTATCGGTTATGAATATTTGGTCTCATTTTTTATCAAAATTTTAAAAGGTGAAATTCTACACTATGTTATTTACGCATATGCCTCAAAACAACGTAAGTTTTTCAAGAAAATATTAATAATCTAAATAGAAATCTAAATCACGTCTATGTTAGCATATACATATCGCATCGAAAAACAACTAATTTCACTCCTCATTGAAATAAATATTCGATTTAAACACATTAGACCGCATTTAATGCATGAAAAACAGTTTATCAGCTAAAAATTGTTCATGATAAACCAAAATCTACTATAGTATAAGCAACATCCCTTGAATTGAACGATAATTAACTAAAAAGAGTTAATAAATAATCATTAATGGCCAAAAATATTTTTTTTATAAACTTTAGAATTTGATCATGAAAACTTGCACTATTGTGTTCGTGGCGATTTTCTGATTATTTTTCATATATGAACTTTTACGAGCGGAGTTCAAATGAAAAGGTTATTAACGTATGGAGTTTTCGAATCGGAACAATTCAAAACAAATTAAGGAAGTAAATGTTAGTTACCTAAAATTAAAGTGAGCATTAAATATAAATGTTAATAGTAAAGGAAATGAATGCGGTAAATCCAGTTAAATCAGTGTTGAAAAGGAAATTAATAAGAATTTATAAGACTGAAAGTAATGAATATTAATGTTTAAAAATAAAGGGCAGTATATGTTATCAAGTTAGCGTTTAAGCAATTGCTAAATATAAATGTAGATTAATAGCGTTCAATCAAATTAATCTAATTAACAAGCATGGAAGGAAATAAATAAATTAAACGCAAAAGGAAATAAATATTGTAATTAACGATAAATTAATACTTCATCCCTAAGAAACGTTAAAATTAACATTAATGTTAATATATGAAAATCAGCAAAAATGAAAGAAAACTAACAACAAATTATAAAGCAAACTAGTCAACACCCTAGAGCCCACCATTTGACACCTAGCGGTCGACTGATGGAGATTGGGAGGTCGATCGATCAGCTAGGTTTGGGCGAGAATGAACCTAGGCCCAATGATCCCGATTTAATAAATTAAAATCTAATGAATGGAATTGATTAGTGCACCCCTATATGCTAGCCTAACCCTTCACTTTTCTTCTCACATTTTCTAATTCAAGGAGTGAAGATCACCCATTTTCTTTTCTCCACAAATTTCTAGGAAATTTAGAAATTATAAAATTATTAAATAGTATACTATACACACACACACACACACACATTCATACATATAGCGGAAAAAAAGAGAGAAGAAGAATAAGGCATGAATCAATTACGCGAAGAAGATGTAAGTTCTAAATCTAAAACTTTATGACTACGTTTAATTCAAATCTCTTCTCAAATCTATAATTCTAATAAATATGTATACGCTTTAATACATATTTTGGTCGAGAAACAAAGTCTAATAAGAAGAATGGATCTAGATCTAGAGATTTGGAAGCTTAAAGGTGAATGTGAAATTATATATTTTTATATAATATTAGATTTATATCGTTGTAAATCTGTTCCTTGTATGCCTGCATATAATTTTTGAGTTGTAGGCTTAAATATATACGTGTAATGAATTTGAGAACCATGCCTACATATTCCGTGAGTTGTTAACTTTAATCAAAATATTGCATATAGTTGAATCTGGAAAGTAAGGGTGAAAGTAATCCCTAAATGAATGAGATTGTATAGTAATTCTAGGTTTGTTGGTTAAATAATATATGTCAGTAAACATGAAACACAAGTTATTATGATTTGGATTAAGATTTAAGTAGTATTTTAATTCATTCGAATAAAGTGTGTCGCAATGTAAATTTCTATAAATTATCCAATTTTATAAATATGAATAAAGTGTATCGTTTGAAATCTAAAAGAAAGAGATTTACAAAATAGGGATGTTTACCATATTTTGTACCGTCTATTTCAATATTAACAGAAAAGGTAATTCCTTGTAATTTCAAACATAGCACAAGTCCTTTTTTAGATAATTTATGGAAAATCATTGTGTTAACTTTTCCTTTTGGGAAGATGTAATTCCAGCCCATTAAAATACATAAATCCTTAAGTATAAACCGTATTGTAAGTAGAGGTAACAAGAATAATTCAATTATAAATCTAACATATGCGATAAGTTAGAAAATAAAAATAAGTGATGAAATGTATGTAAAGCAACAAAATGAGTAATTAAGAAAACTACAATACTCAAAAAAAGATAGTAGTAGTTGAAAAGGAACAATAGAATATACCTAATAGTATCAAGCGAAAGTTAAGTAGTCAAGGGTATATAATATAATAAAATAAAAGTAAGCGGTAAATGGCATTAATGAAACAAGCAGCAAGTTGAGTAAAAGTAACTGAATACCAATAATTGAATGAGAGGCATGGTAATTCAACAAAATTTAGGTAGCCTCAAGTATGCATTTATGACAGGTGTGAATTATTGAATCTAGTCAATAACTTAGATTAAATAAAAATGACTTCTTCATTTGTATGGGTTAGGATTATACATTCGCGTATAAGCAAAGGGAATATACCAAAGTACGATGGTTCGTTCCGTCAAAGTGCCAGAGGGCCAAGTAGAGTCCGCTTCAACCTTTTAGGGGGTACGTGTTAAGTAACCAAGTGGGCATTTCCTTGATTGCATTCGGTAATCTAAATAGGACGGTGAGCATAGGCTCGATGCTATGATGGTAAGGTTGGCATCATATATATGAGGAGTAGGAGCTATTTATATAGGTCGAGATCATCATTGAACCTACGCGGTCAGCGAAAAGACAAGGGTTACGCCTAAACGAGCTACATCTCTTACTAGTGTAGATCGTGTTTAGGACATCAACCACCTCACGGTTGTTTGTTAGTTTGTTTATTTTTAGGAGGAATGGCTAGATAACCCTTAATGGAGGTCTTTCAAAATGAGATAGAATGCGACTAAATAGTTGTAATGCCATTATTAGGCGCTATGAGAGTTCCTCGAAATGGACCGTGGCGAGGACGTGATACTACGTTAACGATGGATCCTAACGAGGTGAAGAGTTACAGATATTAGCGAAGAAAGTATCATGGTCCATAGGGGGACGGCGGTACTTATATATACACCTATATATACGTATGTAGTTATTGAATACATCTAGTATGTGGGGTTATCGTACACGTATATGAAGTCAAGACGACTAAGTTTAAAAAGTAAACATAACATGTAATGGAAAGAAATCCATATAAACTAGTGTTATGTATAACATGTGTAATTTACCAGTCACCAAAACGTTGTTCCGACCCCCTCCTCATTACAGCTCACATGATAGATTTAGAAGGACAGGTGCTGGTACAAGGCGGAAACGGTGGAAGGATAGATTTTTTATGCATGCTCAGCACTGACAAAGACACTAGATACCATAGGTATTAGCCTTGGTCAGTAATTATGTATTTTATTATACTTTACTATTCCACTATGAGTTTTATTGATAGTGCTCTAATATACTTTTGTTTATTTACAAGATACCAGCACCATCAATCCATACTTTAGTTGAGTTGGGTTATCAATTTAGCCAAAATTCAGGCCTAATAAGGTGCAGATTGTTACATTTGGTATTAGAGCTTAGGTTGGTTTATCTTTGGAATTAGGATACGGTGAGTGAATTTATTTGTATTTTCACCTATATATATATATATTATTCCCCAGATCCTACAAATTTCGACTGCAGAAATAGTTGCAACCATATTATGAAAATATGGACAATGTAGCTATGAGTTGGAAAAATAAATAAAGTTGAAGAGACATAAATATCACGATCACTCCATGGAAGATAGGTCATATTGGAAAGCGTCGACTTAAGAATAACAAGAATGCGACATATAGAAGGGTCCTTGAAGCTGGATGGTACTTGACTCCCTTGTTGGGCCTGGATTGCCCAATGGTTGGAGATCCCCATAGGATTGCCAATTGATGATGTACGTTAGGTCTATATAAAGGAAAAAAAATAAGAAAATCTATATGTTGTGGATATTTGAAAGCAAGAGTTAGCTAGTTTCTGAAGGAAGGTGTGTAGTAATCATTCCAAGATGATAACCAGATTTTTAATACATTCTGAAGGAAGATAAGTCAAAAGATAAGTGGAAAAGAAGAAAAATCCAAAAGAAGGGATAAACAAAACCCCCTTTGAGTCCGACCCTCATATAAAGGAATTTAATAAAAGGTTTGGATATATATATATGATTTTCAAACGATTTATTTAAAAGTAGAAAACTTTATTTTTGAAAGTAAGTAAATATTAACAGTTGTCCACAAAATAAAATATCATGTTATATTTTAAATAGAATTTCTAGTTGAAATTTAAAATTGTTTAGAAAAAGTGGTTCTAATAAAGATATTTTCTTTAAAATAATTAGAAAATGGAGCGTAGGTTTGACTTAGTGAGTTTCATGATTTTGTAAATTTGAAGTTTTAAAATTCTTCTGAAAGGGTGTACAATAGGAATTGGTACTGGTTTTAAATTGGGCAAAGAGAATCGAAGGGTAAGAACACCTGATAGTGAAGATAGGGAGGATATTCCCGTATAAGTAAAAAAAAAGAATAACACCTGAGATAGGTTTATACACAAAAAGCGCTATATATAAGTAAAATATTTAAATAAGTGCAATTTAGTAGAATAAATTTAAACAGTAGCAACATTAGGAAATAGAAACAACATTAGGAATTAACATTAAATGAATGTTAGTAATCTAATTAGAAGCAACATAGGAAATTAAAGGCAAAACAAAGGGAAATGGATATTTCCCATAATCGTGCGCATTGATTGCATATCTTTTAAAAGCCCCTCTCACATGCTATTAGAGCCTCGACTTAGGTTGAAAATGGAGATATCATCAGTAATAGGAAGTTAATAGGATGGAAGTGTCCTTCTCTACTCCAGTTTTTATTGTTTATAAAAGATGTTTTAGAAATACTGTAAAGTGCATTTTTGAAAAGAAAAAATGTTTTGGTATAACAATTGAGTTTTTTAAGGCAAAACTTAATAAATGGTTTGGGTTAAAAATACCACATTTTAAGAAGTAAAATTCTTTGTTATTAAAAGGCTTTAAAGGAAAAGATGATTTAAACGACCATTCATGTAATGGAGCTCGACTCTTATTTGAAAAGATGGAAAGGTTCTATTAAAAATTAAATTGTTGACATTTCCTTTTAGACTTAATAAAAAAACTTAATTGATAAATCCTAAATTATAGTTTTAAAAATTAAGACGCCTACAAATAACATTGGTTAAAATAAGGAGATTTTCATGGCTCCTTGCTATTGAAGGGTTTAATAAAAAAAATTAAGTTTATATTTTAAAGATAAATTTTTTAGGATTAACAACTTCATGACTATGAAGTTTTAATTTTAGAAAGAATGGTGAAAACTAATGATGTCAATGGATACCCGAAAAATTCGAAATCCATCCACATTCGTATCTAAAAAGCGGATAAATATCCAATATTTGCGAAAACAGATACAGATGCAGATATGAAGGTATCCGCATCCGAAAATTAACCATCCGCTTGTTGTCAAAATTATTGTTTATTTTATGTGTTTTTTAGCACATTGAAGGATAAATATTTATTTATTTATTAAGCTAATAGTTTATATTATATGCATCAAATGCATATTAATTACTCAAAACTATTTATTATTATTGTATCCGTTGATTTTTCATATTTTTATAATCAATGAGATCACAAAATTATTTGTATTAAACTAAAATTTTAAATATGTTTCTTGACTTATCGATTGTTAGCGGATAGGATAATCATCTGATATCCATTCATATTCGTGGATGCAAATATCAAATATTCGAAAATGATTTTGGATGTGGATGCAGATATGGAACTATTCGAATTCGAAAATATCCGTTGACTGGTCTAGTGAAAACCAAACCAATTTATTTTATATGGAGTAGATAGGGATGACTGCCTATGTAAGACGGGGTAAAAGTTGAGACCATGAACAAAATAGCGATGAGTACTCATAAAATAGCAATAGTGAACCCCTGTTGGATGTAAGGAATATTAGTTTGAGCCTAGGAATGTTTAATTAAACATGTGTGAAGACCATAAAGAAGAAACAATAAGGAAATGAGAAACGGTATCAAAGTACATTTCTATGTGTTCTAGAGTATACCCACATGAAAGATTAAAAATAAAGAAAGCATATACCAAGATTTGAGAATACTATCAAGAGATTTGGATTAAAAGAAGATAGTAATATAATTGGTTTTGATAATGGAAATAGTTGATGTACCTTATTTATTAGAAGTCAAAAAGGAAAGTTAAGATATGCAGGTTACAGTAGAATGACATGTTATAAAGGTCCATTTAACTTAAGTAAGAAGTGATAGAGTCACAACATCATTAATGTCAGTTGATGTTGAAGAACAACTTCTAGTAATTATTTCTTTTAGGTTAGTTGGGTTGTAAACATTATTTGTCTCTATTTGCATAGCAAAGTGTACGATATTTTGTAAGAAAAGTTCTATTTTATTTACGTATTGATTTTCCAGATTGACTACTATATATATATTTGGAAGCAGAATAAATAAGAAATCTCATGTAGACACTTAACTAATGCGAAGTAAGACTGGAAGTTTATAAAATAAATTAAGGAATTTATTAGCTACTAAAAGCAAAATAATGTTAAGTTCCAAAAGTCTTAAAATTTTAGGAAAAATAAATTTTAGCAAGCGAAGGACTTGGAAAGGTTGTTGCAAAACCACGAGTCACTATCCTTATGCCTTAAAAGATGAAATTTATAACCGAACTTGTGTGCCGATTATTGTTCTAAAATAAAAAAAACATTTCAGAAATTTGAAAATTTACCGTGTAGTAGAAAAGAGTTAATTATGGACGTTAACCCTTGTAATGACCCGACTTTTCGACCCTCGAATGTCGATACTAAATACATCCACGGTATTCATGTGCCGAGCACCCAAATGCCAAAAAGACAGAAAGTTAGGGTAAAATAAAAAGAAATAATAGAACAAGAAAGGAAGAACACAACATTATAATCTCATAACAGAATGATAATATATAATATCAAAAGATTAGTACATAGGGTTACTCTGAATACATAACTTTCAAAGATACTAAAACTTAAGTACTACCATCAGGTCGGACATTATAACTTCTTGTCCTCACAGTGATGATGTATATAATATAGAAATGCAGCGGAAATAAGAATACTATGGTAGGTAATCATCCAGCACTTCTCCATAGGATCCAAAGCGTCTGTAGCTAAATATGGAAACATACACGGGGCTGACCTGAGCATTATAAGAAAACAACACCCAGATCAGTCTGGTAAACCAGCATGTGAAACTCAAAAAATAAGGGTGACATATAATAGCACCTTTTTGAGATTGTATGGATTACCATAGTGGTTTTCCCCTCAAATGAAACCAACAATTCATTAAGTTTAACATATAGTAATATGATAGATAATGCCTAGTGTGTAGCACACAAATAATATCAAATAGCTGTTATGTGAATGCCACAACAATAATAGGTATACAATTAATACCGCTAAGGTGCGTTTGCATATGGATTTTTCCATGAATATATCCTTGGTCTGATCGCATCCGAATTCCATGACAAGAAACAGAAACTACCTTCCGAGCATCATATATCTCTATATAGGATATACTCTAAGGTAAACATAATTGGATCACCCTTTGTATGTGAACCAAGTCATATCAACTCCCTCTAGCAACAATCTATATGCACAACTAGATATGGGATTGATATACCCGTGAGGTCAGCTAAACCCCCGGCCTATGCCCCTTCTCTATTTTCTGTCATTTTCTCGATGTTGAGGCTACGTTCGACATCTCTCACACAAGTCTTCATCACTCGAGTAGAATACGAATCCTCAAATGGATTCCATCATCTGGAACAGATCACGAATCACTACATGGATTCTAGCATCTCGAACAGATCTCGAACCTCCACATATGTTCCCCGCATAAGTCCTCCGACAAAAGCTAACGCTGACCTCTCTCTTGGAATACTCCTCAAGATAGACATTCCAACACGATAACATTGTTTGAAATGTTAAGCTGACCATTCCCTTGGATTTATCCTTAGGATAGATAGTTCAAATCTATAACATTCCACTTCGCAACCGCTTTCAGAACATAGATTGCATATATTGTTTTGAAGTGTTTACGGGTTTGAGTCATCTCATATAAGTACACTCTTCCCACTTACCGGACTCTCCAGAACCAATCGATGAATTTTATGTTAACTCAATTCCACTTCTCTCAAAAGTAAGTGAAATCTAGAGACGTTTCATACCAATACTCGTCCACGGTGGTTCTTATTGGTATGAAATCGTGAAGCCTTTCGATAACATCTTAAGTCATATTAGATCAAGGTCAATAATCGTCTAATCGATTATCTAGTCAAAACAATTGCTTATACAAATCAATATTTGTACGTTTATCTCATTTCCACATTCCAACTTAACTACTCCTCGTCCTAGTGTGAAGGTAGGTAAGTTAGAGCACTGGTTGCATCAAAGCCTTTCCTAGACACTTCATTCTTAAATCTCACAAATAGATAAGTCTACCTCGTCGGCTTTTAGTGTTAAGTTTAGTACTAATGATTTCCGTAAATGAGAATGAAATCAACACGATTAACACGTTTTCGATATTTTTTGACTTACTATTCCTCTATCAAGAGGGAAGCTGGGAGGTTAGAGCTCTATTGCTCCATCCTTACTTGAACATTAATCTTAACTCTAACAAATAGATAAGCCTTACTTCCTCGGCTTTTAGTGTTAAGCATAGTTAATTACTTTTCAAACAAGTAATTAAACAATTTACCATTTGACCATTAAGCAATTCTAACCCCTTTCTAAATCTTTTGTTTATAATTTTAAAACCCTTTTTAAAATGATATGTACGTGTAGTAATTTATTTACTAAAACTTGATATTTAAACAAACAAGTCAAAAGATATTTTATTACATAAGATATAAAATAGTCAACATAATTTCAAAAAACTATATATATTTAAAAATGGTTCTAAATTACTTTATAAGACTTATAATAGGTTTTAAAATATTTACTCAAAATATTACTTGAAAATAACAACTTCATAATTTCCTTAAAAACTTGGAAATACAAGATTTTATTATAAGATCCTTTTTTTAACATTCACAACTAATTCTTATAAATTCATAAATATCTTAAATCACATTTGAAATACTCTAATATGAGTTAGTGAACACTTGTAGAAAGAATGAAACAAAATACTTAAATTTAAATATCTTTTCAAACCTTTAAAATTCAAAAATAAGGGCTAAACGAGGAAGTTTTGCACAAGTAAAGTTTTGACCACTTTTCAAGATGTTACTTAACTTTATACTATCCAAATTTTTAATAAAAACAAACACACATATATATATATATATAATTATAAATATGATGAGAAACCCCTATGGATATCTCTACAAACTTTTATATAAATCGCCAAAAACAAGGCAATTTCAAACTGCATCTATAGCGACTATCGCTATAAGTGCACTTTAAAATCTAAGACCGATCTAAATCAAAGTCCGTCTGTAACCTATGTGCTTTGTTCCAAGGTCTTGCTCTATGTCATGCAAGTCCATTCAATTTCTTTCAAGTTCATACATATGCCACTTGCTTTTAAAGCAAAAATCAAAACCATGTTTCAACATATGTCCAAATCAATTCAAACAACTTTAATAAAAATCAAACACCAATATATATGCATAATATTTTCAATCAAAGTGGTGTTTTAACTAACCTTTAACCCGACAGCAGCCAAGGTCCAAGCTATCCAAGACGGAACCCAATCTTGCAACACCTTCTTCCTCCTCGTCCTTGCTTCCACCTTCTCACTAGGCAAAAATGCACCCCCAAAGCTCACGACCTATGCTTGGTGGAGGAGTATGGCTTTGGTTCTTCAACTTATAACTAGGTAGGATATTTTGTAATATTTCCCCAATACTTAACTCCAAATTTGAGATGATTTGGATGGGATTCGCAATTAATTTCCTTTAGAGCATAAGAAAAAAAGAAGAAGCCATTGATTTAACTTGTATTTGCTTTGTGAATTAGTGTTTCATTCCTATCGGTATGGCTCTCCTTATATAGTTAGGACGGTGTTGCTTTTTCTTGCCTTCACCCCTACCATGTCATGGAAGACTGACCTCCGATCATTTCTCCTTTACATCACTTGTAATTTATGTCACTTCTCCTTTAACATGATAACTCTCTTATTCTAATGGAAGCTTCTAGAATGTTCCAGGCTTCATGAAAAGGTGTGTATGTCAATTAGCTGCTAATGTGTTCCTTTTCATTAGACAATTGCACAAGAGTTTGAACAACTTATATCAATTGAAACGTTGTTTACCAATAAACCGATTGTTGGTCACATTATCGTTTTTTCTTCAAAGAATATATTTTTGTATAAAAATTTCAAAAAAAGTTTCCTATCATTATTCATTAATTAAATGATGTATAACAAGGTTAGAAAATTATATTTATAACACTTAATTATATTACAAAATATTTTAATATTTGAAGACGAGGTGTTCAAATTTCCATGTCGCTACAACCCCTTTGAATAAATCCCAACTGCATAGGATGTGGCTAAATTTGGTTTGAAAAGTAAAAAAACAAATAATTTTTAATTTTTTTTTCAAAATCTTTACATTTAAAATGAGTTTCTATTTTAAAAAATTTCTAGCTATTTCTAAAATTTAATTAAAAGAGATTTTGAAAAAATTGCTTAGCATAAGAAAAAAGTCGACGGGTTAACGAATATGAATTTCATTATGCAGAAGAGTTGATAGTATGTAAACCATAGAGGGTAACAAGGGAAAAGCTGTTTTAGCATTGGAGTTTCAATTTCTATAACTTGTTGATAGTAGAAATTTTTATTTTAATAAATTCTATTTTAAAATTTAAAATCTAAAAAACGAATTTTCTTTTGTGAATTGTACTTGGAAATGTTGAAAAATATATAGGAGCAAAAGAGAAGGTTCCAATATGCAATGGAAAGGGTACATAAGAGAAGGATGGAAATATGGAATTTTCCATCTAAACCCTTTTTTTGGGTATATGAATATAGGTTTAGGAAACCAGATTTTCAAAATTTTTGGATGTTAGAAATTGTGTGCTTGGATTTTCAGATGGTAGGGATTGGATGCAAAATTGGTTGAACTATACTTTTATCATAGGAATGTGGGAAAATTTATGTGCAAAAACAAAGATTTTGATTTTTCAAAATTTTCATACATATAGAACTACCGGTATATATATAAGTTGTTTGCACCATATTTTCAAAATTGTTTTAAAGAATGCATTCATATAGTAGGCGCCGACCTAGTATTATTCAGCATATATATCATATGTATTGTGATACACACTGCACTTGTACATAATTAGCTGTAAAATTAGTTTGATAGCTTTGATTGGTTGCACATTATGTTACATTATTCAGTCCTTGAGGAATTTCGGGGATGAAATTCTTTTAAGAGGGAGAATGTGACATCCCGTAAATTGAACGATAATTAATTATAAAGAGTTAATAAATAACTATTAATGCCTAAAAACAGAATTTTTGTAAACATCAAAATTTGGCACCAAATCTAGCACCATTGTGTTCGTGGCGATTTTTTGATCAATTTTCATATATAAAGTTTAACGATTGAAGTTCAAACGAAAAAGTCACTAATGTTTGAAGTTTTCAAATCGAAAATAATTCAAAAACAGTTGAGGAAGTAAATGTTAATAACTTAACATTAAAATGGGCATTAAACATAAAAGTTAATGTTAAAGGAAATGAATGTGGTAAATCTAATTAAATCTGCATTAAAAATGAAATGAATAAGAATTTATAAGGGTGAAGGTAATGTATATAACGTTTAAAAATGAAGGAGGAAATAAATGTTATCAGTTTAGCGTTTAAGCAATCGCTAATGTTAACTGGGTTTATAACCCTATAGCATTCAAAGGGAACTAGAACATCTGCAACTAGTCAAAATATATCAAGGATCAACCAAGATGACCAGAAGTAAAAGAAGAGGAAGACCAAAGAAGAAAAATGCCAAAACAAGCTAAGGCGATGGATCGCTAGCGATCCATCACCTATGGATTGCTAGCGATCCATAAAGCTTGCCTGTGGATCCTCCAGTCCTCTTGCATCATCATCTAATATGTCCCCTAGAGAGGCTTGCCAAGTTTCATAGCATGCTAAACAATCTAGCTCGAGAAGTGAAGACTCACCTGATTAAAGCTGTTTGACCAAAAGTAGCCAACTTAAAATGGACCTACAGAACTCATACGAAGTCAGATTGACTTGAAATTTTAGGAGAACATTTAGAAAACATAGAAAATGAATCTCAAAAAATGAGATTATTTGGAGATGATTTGATGGATCGCTAGCGACTTAACTAGATGGATTGCTAGCGACCCATCTAGAGTGGGCCTTACCACCTTAAAATTTTATGGTGGGTCTCTAACATCCTCTATAATGTTCCTGCAAAGTTTTGTTCGATTTCATTAAGGTTTGAGTGAGTTATGGATGATTCTTTTGGACTAGTTACCCATGAAGACGGATGATCAACTAACTTCAAACGACTTGATATTTGGACAAGGCACTTAAATAGAATATAGGAAGACAACCAAATAAAGATCACACAAACATATGCTAAGTGGCCGGATAGCTAGCGATCCATCAAGATGGGTCGGATCACCCTCCAAGTTCCGAGCTTCTTCATAGCACCAAGTAAAGGCTTCTGGTAGAAAAATATGCTAAGTTGATTGATAGCTAGCGATCCATCCCCTATGGATAGCTAGCAATCCATAGAAATGACTCAGATTGATTTGAGATTTTCGGTGATGACTTGGCATATCAACTGGACTCCACTGCACTTGGACTTCTGGCCCAACACTCACTTAATTTCCCTATAAATACTCACCTACCGGCAATAAGAGATGGATCTTTTTCGAGGGAGAGAGCCGCCATTACTCTACTGGAATTTCTTTATGTTAACAAGAAACTTGTCAACACCTCAAATTGAAATTTGGAATATGAATGATGCTTTTGAAACCTCCTTTCGAACGAATGAAGGTTGCTAACACGTTTCAGGCTGATAAAGATGGTCAAAGACACGTCTTTAGCACCTTTCGACGTAATTAAAAGGCTAACGTTTCTATGGAAAATCCTTTCGAAAAGGCTGGATAATGACCCAGCCGAACTACCTTTCGACACATCAAGGTGGCTTAGGTTGGGAACTTAATGATTTTTGGAAATTGTGGAGAAAGTAGGGTTTTGACTCTATCGGAAGTGGTAATACTTTTTAACTTGTAGACTTGAGCAAAGGCTTCTAGGAAATATGAGTTTTAGGGGTTTCGGCCCAGTCGAAGGCGGTCTTTTCAATTAACTTGAGAGCTGGTTGACATATTCATATAGAATAAGAGATTCAAAGTTGCTATGAAATCAAGATTATAACAGGATCCCTTTTTATTGAACTCAATAGTACTAATTGACCAAATCCCCAATTTGATTTGGGAATTAGGGTTTACAGACTCTTTTTCAATACAAGTGAGAAGTGAAAGAAATCGGATCCTTTAAAATTGACCCCTAGGGTCTTATTTATAGGTGCGAGTTGGCACCTTTCGACCCCAAGCTTTCGATGCGGTCGAAAGGTTAACCTTCTTGCTTTCACACACATCTCTTGTCTTGCAGCTTTCGACCTAGTCGAAAGGGTTACATGGCCGCTTGTCTGTTGTTGCCGAAGAGGAAATTCTTTCTGTCTTGTTTTGTCTCCTTTCAACTTCGTCGAAAGATACTGAATGGTAATTTCCATCCTCATCGAAAAGTCTATTGATACTCTCTTCACTTGGATGTTAATGTGTCGAATGAGTTGGTCTAGGTGCCGACCTTCGATGCTGTCGAAACATGCTCTCTTTTAGTTTCGAATGATTCAAAACACCTTTTTTTGTAAGTATCTCCCCTTGCTTGTGCGGAACCTCAGCTTTTGGTGTCATTGTATGCTTAATTTTTCCTTCATTGATGAGTGTGACTTTAACCAATTCGAAAGGCTGTCAAATGCTTTTGAAAGGGTTGTTTTTGCTGGAAATTCTTCCGATGAACATAAACAAAGACGAAACCGTTCGTTTCGAATGGCTTGGTGCATGTGTAGAAAGTATGATACTCATTGCCTTTGAAAGGTTGCTTTTGACCTTGTCGAAAGCTTTCCGCTTATTGACTCTGGAAGGTAGGCTTCGATCTCATTGAAAGGTGCTGCTGGCGCTTTTATCTTCCTATCGAAAGCTTCACTTAATGTTTGAATGGACCACACTAGTGCTTTCGAATCTTTATCAATGCTTTCGAATCTTTATCAATACTTTTGCTCCTTCTTTCTTACCTTTTTTTTATGAATATTTTATGGATAACATTTAGCCCCTAGTATGAAAGAAGCTTTTATTCTTTAGGACCAAAACTCCAATGATCTTTT
The DNA here is from genome assembly GCA_030737815.1 of Allium fistulosum. Lineage (NCBI taxonomy): Eukaryota > Viridiplantae > Streptophyta > Magnoliopsida > Asparagales > Amaryllidaceae > Allium > Allium fistulosum. Next base: position 210,495,494 of record CM060908.1, read on the forward strand.
CTCTTTATTTCCTGCATAACAGTTAACAACTTTCATTAGAATCATAACCTTATTATGAGCCCTTAAAGGATAATGTTAGACTTACAAAGTCAATAATCAAAGTATCATTTGGTAGCATCTCTGGACAAAGTATTCCGAGTATTACACGATCAAGCCTCTTTTAACAATGTGGAATAATATCACATGATCACCAGGCACCGACTCAAGCAAAGGAACCTTTGGAGAAAATCTACTATGTACTCTTGATATTCTTTTCTTGAATTAGGTTTCCCTCAATAATAAGATATGAATTTTCTGCTTGAAGAAGTTTTTCCTTGAAACCTTATTATAATTTACTTTCATCCCTACATTTTTTGTTAGTAATTCTCATTTAGTGAAAAAGTAGTAAGTAGTTTAGTACAGATGCCATTTGGTGATATGAAGATCTTGTACCAAAACCAAATTTTGAATTCAATGAAAAATTCACAAATCATCATAAAATTCAATTGTAGAATATAGAGTTCACAAAGTTAGGAATCCAATATGAGACCCATAAGGAAACCATGAATATGAAATCCATAAATTACCATCAAAATCCACAAGGAAGTTTAAAATCCATAAAACCAGAAGCTAACAAGAGGTCATCCAAAATCCAATGAGGACATTAAGCATACGAAATCCATAAATCATCATGGAAATCCATAAGGAAATTTTAGAATTTACTAAACCAGAAATTCAATAAGTAATCGTCAAAAAATTTAATGCGGAAATAAGGGATATGAAATTCATGAATCATCATGAAAATAAATTAGGAAATTCATGATTCACAAAATCAGAGATCCAATATGAGATCATCAAAGATCCAATAAGGCAATCAGGAATCGCATATCATTATGAAAATCAATAAGGAAATTTAGAATTTATCAAAACAGAAGATCATAAGAAATCGAAAAACCCAAGAATTCAAGTATATAATCATAAATTGCAGGGATCGCATCCATCAAACAATCTACTCGAAATTTATTCTAATTCAAAGTTATAAAATCAATGGAAAGTTCATGAATCATCATGGAAACTCAAAAAGGAGTTAAGAAATCAAGGCGTCATAAACAAACAATCAATAGGAAATCATCCTGAAAATCCACATATGTAAAGTCCATAAGTTATCACGAAAGCCATTGAGGGAATTGAGAATTCACAAAACCAGGAATTCGGTAAGAAATTACTATAGAAATTCTCTAATAAAGTTAAGAATATGGAACCAATAAATCCTTATAAAAGTCAATATAGGAGTTTGGGATTGGCAAAACCCAAAATAAAATCTTCATTACAGGAAACTAAGAGTTTATGAAATTAGGAATTCAACCAAAATCTTGTCAGGGTCCCATCTGACAAATAAATTTGTTAGAAATTTAATATAAGCACAAAATCAGAAATTTGTTCAGTAAAGGTAAACTTAGTAAGTTTAAGCCAAAGATTCCTAGACATATAAGTTGGTAATGAGTAGTTATGTAGAGTCATGTGGTCAATCGGAATAGTAGTTCCATATATAATATATAGTTTCTTCTACCCTTAGGGGTTATCCTGTTTCTGAGGATTCAAGAATGATGTTCTCAATCCATCCTTGAGATGGAATCACTTTCATTTTTGTAGTAAGAACTCGCTATTTATTCTATTCCATTAACTTTGGTATAGATTTCTGCTTTCGAAATCATGTTATGGATTTCTTTATCCATTTCCTTGCCTTATGCCTCCTTATAGTATGAAAGTTTCTTAAAGCTTCAGCGTGGAAACCATTTTCCATGGTTTAGATGTTCTGAAATTTTTTATCTCATATTCTGCCTTTTTATTATTATGATTTTGGACTTTGTCTGTTTTTGATTATGACATTGGATATCTTCATCCTTTTGCCTTTGTTTATTTCCCTTTCTTGGGTTTCAACTTTGTCTCAGATGAAGGATAGATCTCTTTCTTTACCCCTTTATTCTTTATGGTTTTGTCTTAGATAGTAGATAAATTTCTTTCTTTAACCCTTTATTCTCTTAGGTTTTGACTTTAGCTTTGGGCTGTAGATATCTATGTCTTTCTTCATTTGTTCGATACCTCTTCTGGGCTTTCCTTTGCTCTAAGGGATGTAGTATATGCTAAGCTGACCTTCCTCTAGAAGGTTGCTGATGGGTGCTTATCTTTACCCATTCTCTAAGAGGTGATATGGACGTTAGGGGTTTTATCTCTCCCTCTAGGAGATGCTACGGAATAGCGTCATAGGCTTATGTCCCTCCCTCTAGAGGTGCTACGAAATAGCGTTGTAGGCTTATGTCCCTCCCTCTAGGAGGTGCTACGGAAGAATGTCGTAGGCTTAAGTATTTGTATAAAAAAATCATTTTTATATGAAAATCATTTTTGGCCAATTAAAATTGGGTCTCTTTTGAGAGAGAGAATTTTATAATCGAACCCTTCTAGTATATCGAGGAGTTATCTTTTGAGAAAGAGTTTGGATACATGCATCCTTTTGATAAAAGAATTTTTTTCCTCAATGTTGTCTCCCCTAAGAACTTTCTTCCTTTTCTCATAATAGAGACACAAATCTCAAATAGGAGACTGGGAGGTCATGATTCATGAACCAATAGTCTTTTAATCGAGAATAGGATTCTCTAATCTGAGTTTCAATAAACTTTTGATGGCTTTAAAATGTTTCTTGAAAATGTATAATAGGCTTTTCTTTTCCCATAGTTTTGGAAAAACTTTGAAATACTAAGATTGCTTAGTTAGAAATCCTTTGTGCGCATTCATTAATGCTATATGATAGATCAGACAAACTAATTTTCAAAATAGATAGATATTTGTTTTCCCCAAGCTATGGGGTAATTTGAAAATAACTTCCTTATGAAGATATGTTTGAGAAATTTCTTTCAAAACAATTTGCCAAAAACAGAGTTGGTATATATAGATTTTCTATAAGATTGGTAGCGATCTGATATCTCATGGAAGGAGCCTTTGTATTGCATTGATTGAAATATTGAAAGTCATTTCGTATCTGGAATCTGAGCTATCTTTTTCAAGTAGCTAGAAGTTCGTTGTGCTTCAAGGGTATGTTGTATGTTGTGGATTGGTTTTGTTTTACCTGTAATGACACTTGAATTTTAATCAGTACATGGTCAATGCACAACAAATCTAAGTATGAATCAAAATACAAATTGAGTTAAAAAGATATAAAAAGAGAGAGAGTTCATAGTTGGACTAATGTTGCGAGACTACATTTTGATAGGGATCTACATTTAGAGGCTGCTGAGCTGCTTTCCACTTAGCTCGAATAAGATGTCTTTTAGGTTTTTTTGACGAACTCTAACAAGAACCCTATAATCATGCCTTGAATTTTCTCTGCTAAGACACGACATTCATCGGTTTCATGTCCATTTGCTTTATGGTAGTCGCAATAACTTCCTCCTTTATTCGGCTCTAGAGCATTCCGGACCTTACAAGGAACTATAAAAATCTCGTTCCCCTTCATCATGGAAAATATATGGGAGAGGGATTTGTTTAGGACTACATAATTTGATTTGGAAATCTTTCTTCGACTTCCTTTTGGGTTTTCACTTTCCCTTGGTCTCTTGTCAAGACGCCTAAAGTCAGATATTTCTTCTTTAGATTCTCGATGAAATTCTTTCTTAGCGTGATGCATTTCATCCATTGGAATAAACTTTTCAACTCAGAGAAAGAAATATTGTAGATCTTTGTGTCTGTTAATATAAAGGTCTTTCCAGAAAGGAGTTTGTTCTATTAGCCCTGATTGAACTACCATAAGCTTTCCTCTATCGGTTGTACTTTCTACCCTTAATGCTTCTGCGCTGAATCTGTTTAAATATTCGCCAAGTAGTTCTCCTGGTTTTTGTCTGATGGTTGCTAATAAGCTAAGGTCCATAGTTGTATCTCTGAATATATAAAATAGGGTCACGAAATCATAAGTAAACTATTCCCAAGAGTAGATGGTTTCCATTCGGTAACTCTTGTACAATTTGATAGCTGCTCCCTAAAAAGTAATAGGAAAAGTTTATAGCGAACCGCCTCTGGAGCATCATATAAGTTCATCTAGTTTTCAAAAACCATAAGATAATCATCTAGATCAGTAGTCCCATCATACTTTAGTGAAGGAATTTGGATGTGAGGAGGGAGATTAGCTGCCATTATTTCTTCTGAAAAGGGGGTCTTTGCAGGATAACATATTCCTCCTAGTTAAAAATTCCCTTTTCCTTAAGCGTGTCCATCATTATTTGGTGTAGGATGTCCTCTTGGTCGGTTTCATTTCTGTGGCAACTTTTGCTGTTTATTTGGATTGGACTATTTGATTGCTCGAGGGACCTTTTTGCTTGACTCTCTTAGTTTAACTCTTGATCCTCTACTTCATTTGGAGGTTATGCTTCGTCTTCTACTTCTATAATCCTTAATGATTCTAAAGATGGAGTTCTTTCAAAAAATTATCGCATTGCTATTATTTGTGATCGTTGTTTCTGGGCTTTGATCTCATTGTTTTCCAGTCTTGTTATGGTCGAAGGTTGCCCAACTTCTATATTCCTCATGTTAGAGTTTGTGACCATATTATCTTTCAAAGTTGATGTAAAGTGGATTCTTCATTTGTAATGCTATTATTATTCTTTATTCTTAACATTTTCTCTCCTTGAATGAAGATCTCTATTAATCAATGGTGAAAGTTATCAGGGACTGAGGGTCGAGCCCTCCTTCTAGCGCAAAAAAGGTTAACCAGAAAACTTGTCCACGCCTCAAATTGAAATTTGGAGTATGAATGATGCTTTTGAAACCTCCTTTCAAACGAATTAAGGTTGCTAACACATTTTAGGATGATACAGATGGTCAAAGACACGTCTTTGGCACCATTCGACGTAGTCGAAAAGCTAACTTTTCTATGGAAAATCCTTTCGAATTAGCTGGATAATGACCTAGCTGAAACTACCTTTCGACACATTCAAGGTGGCTTAGGTTGGGAACTTAACGATTTCTGGAAATAGCAGAGCAAGTAGGGTTTCGACTCTATCCGAAGGGGTTATACTTTCTATCTTGTAGACTTGAGCAAAGGCTTCTAGGAAATATGAGTTTTAGGGGTTTCGACTCAATCGAAGGCGGTCTTTTTGATTAACTTGAGAGCTGGTTGACATATTCATTTAGAATAAGAGAGTCAGAGTTGCTATGAAATCAAGATTATAACAAGATCACTTTTTATTGAACTCAATAGTACTAATTGACCAAATTCCCAATTTTATTTGGAATTAGGGTTACAGACTTTTTTTCAATACAAGTGAGAAGTGAAAGAAATCAGATCCTTTAAAACTGACCCCTAGGGTCTTATTTATAGGTGTGAGTTGGCACCTTTCGACCCCAAGCTCTCGACACGGTCGAAAGAATAACCTTCTTGCTTTCATGCATATCTTTTGACTTGTAACTTTCAACCTAGCTGAAAGGGTTACATGGCCGCTTTTCTGTTGCTGCCGAAGAGGAACTTCTTTCTATCTTGTTTGTCTCCTTTTGAATTCATCAAAAGATATTGCCTGGTAATTTCCATCCTCATTGAAAGATCTATTGATCCACTCTTCACTTGGATGTTGATGTGCTGAACGAGTTGATCTTGGTGTCGACCTTCGATGCCGTCGAAACACGCTCTCTTTTGGTTTCGAATGAGTCGAAACACCTTTTGCTGTAAGTATCTCTCCTAGCTAGTGCGGAACCTCAACTTTTGGTGTTGTCGTATGCTTAATTTTTCCTTTATTGATGAGTGTGACTCTAACCAATTCAAAAGGCTATCAAATGCTTTTGAAAGGGTTGTTTTTACCGGAAGTTCTTCTGATGAACATAGACGAAGACGAAACTATTCGTTTCGAATGGTTTGGTGCATGTGTAGAAAGTATGATACTCATTGCCTTTGAAAGGTTGCTTTCGACCTTGTTGAAAGCTTTCCGCTTATTAACTTTGGAAGGTAGCCTTCAATCTCGTTTAAAGGTGCTGTTTGCGCTTTTATCTTCTTGTCGAAAGTTTCACTTAATGGTTGAATGGACCACCCTGGTGCTTTCGAATCTTTATCAATACTTTTGCTCCTTCTTTCATACCTTTTATTTTATGAATATTTAATGAATAACACTTCATTTCTTCAACTTTCTTCTCCCTCACTACAGTCATCAAGGGTGTTACTGTAATTCTCCGGTCAACCCTTATACTTGTGACCTATTCCAACTCATTGTAACTTAGATCTAAGGACTAACTAGTTGATGTCCAGAGAGATTCAACTAGTATAATCATAACAAAGTTTGATTAAAGTGGACGCAGGCTAGAATCAGCCGAACCACTATAAAAATTCTGTGTCTCTTTTCTTAGTTCTGCTTTTTATTTGTTGTTTATCTAAGATTTGTGGTGCTGATTATCTACACTGGTGCTTTTACACTTGATCTAGGGTGTTGATCCATTTTTTGGTTTAACAGCTAAATACAAAAGTAAATTAATAGCATTCAAGCAAATAAATCTAACTAAACAAGCGTGGAAGAAAATAAATAAATTGAATGCAAAAGGAAATAAATACTGTAATTAATGGTGAACTAATATTTCATCCCTAAGAAATGTAAAAATCAACATTAACGTTAATATATTAAAATCTTCAATAATGAAAGAAAACGGGCAAAAAATTGTAAAGCAAACTAGATGACACCCTAGCGTCTATCGATCGACACCTAGCGGTCGACCGATCAACTAGGTTTGGGCAAGAATGAACCAAGGCCCATGCAACGACCCGCCAATTTATCACTTTGATAAATTGTATTTAATTTTAAATTTATGCAGATAAAAGGATGATAATACAAATAATATTATTTCAAGTGATAATAAGTAATAGTAATCTTATTTTGAGTAAATATTTTCCTTGAAATTTATATCGATAAAATGTCATTATATTTAAATAACTGATTTATTTAATTTAAATTGAGATTTAATGATTTAATAATTATCCAAATAATTATTTTAGATGATGATAATTCATTTTGAGTAGTTATAAAGTGATAATGAATCATTTATAATAGTTTTATAAAGATATATATTTGATTTGAAAATATAAGGAAAAATCGATATTACTTTATTGGTATAATGACAATTTTTGTAAATAATTTTTAATATTAATTTATATGGTTTTATAAATGAAATGTGATCATTTTAATTAGTTTAAAATGATAAGAAATTTATTTTTGAATTTTGTTTACAAATATATGTACGTTAATAAATAAGTGAAAATGTGACCGATAATCGGTTCTCTGGATTTCAACGATTTAACGAACAAAAGTTGTTCGAAGACATTCGAAGTTTTATGCACCTACATATGCATACATATATACGTCACATGCGCATGATAACATGCACATACATAGATAAATGCATACATACATACATATATATACAAATATATATATATATATATATTACAAAAATGATTTAATAATTCATAAGATTTAAGTAACCATAAAGCAAACATCACTTCATTGTACCACATCATCACCTCACATCAACCATCACATGGCTTTGGGGGGGAAGCCATGCGCTAGAGGCTAGGGGAGGGGTGTGGGCTAGGGGTATTTAGGTAATTGTGCAATATAATATTTTATTCTAAGGTTTTTTTTTCTATAAATACCACCCTTCTTCTCACAAACAATCCTAATACCATTCCACCTCTTCTTCATCTTCTTTTCAAGCTTTCTAATAGCCTCTTTAATGGCTTCTTATTCATAAAAAAAATTAGAAAGGTAAGAAAAAATATATCAAATAAAAGAGGAAAATGTATACACTAGTTTTAAACACCACCTTTGCTCTTCCAAAGTCCATGGCCACCACCATACACCATCTAGCCATGAGCGCTAAGGCTAGGCCGAGCCACATCAAGAGTCCAAAGCTCGATTTCGTGGAGTTTAATTTCGTGATAGTGGAGCTATAGCCGATTTTCTATTAGCTCGAAGGGAAAATGAAGGTGAAAACTCCTAAACTATTATATTATATGTTGGATGATGATATGATGTTTGAAAGTGGATGTTTAATATGCTTTGATCATCAAGTTTGGATTGTTTCATATGAATGTTGAAAATATACGCAAGTCATGGAAATACACGTCGATAAGCACAAAGGAAATACTTTCCTTGAATTAATGAATGGGTGTATATGGAATGTTAACCTCTTTAAAATGGTTTAAAAATGAGTTGAAATGTTTTGTAAATATTTGAAAGTTTTCTGGTGAAGTTTGAATGAGAATTGACAATTTAGTCAAAAATAGGCGCGTCGCGTAATGGTAGTTCGCTACTTCGCGCCATAAATGCCAAACGAGTGTAAAAGATGGAATATAGCTCGGAATCCTTAGAGATAAGAATTCTTCAAACTATTATATCCATATTTTGCCAATAAAGAAAGAAAATCAAGATTTCAATGAGTAGATTTTGAGATATGAGCAAAACAAGCTTTTTGAAAAATCGTAGTTTTGTAGTTTGAGATTCAAAACTGGATTTCTTTGAAAATGATGTTTTAAAATTGTTTAAAAACGTGGAATAAATCTTATAAATCTTTTAAATTTTTTTAAAAGTGATTTGAGTAATAAAAATGAATTTTCAAATAATAAAAAGTCATTTTGATCGGTATAACTTAGAAGAGCACTTTCCGTAGCACTTTTCTATAACCTTTAAAATATAGCTTTAAACTTAACAATTCTTTTCCAAATCTTTTATGAATGTTTTCAAAAGGATAATTAAGTGTTTTAATAATGATTGGAGGTTTTCTAGCTTATTTAAGAAAGTTTAAATAAACAATTTAAAGAAAAGCTATTACAAATTAAGTGGTTTAATCTTGGCTCTAAAAACCGATGAGTAGACCAGATATTTCTATTCATGAGATTCGGCTGTGAGGTACTTAAACTAAGGAGATGTTCAGGAGCAACCAGTATGCTGGCTTACCTGGCCACTTCCCTGGGTGAGGGATAGATAAGGTCGAAATGTCGAAAACGAGTTAAGTATAAAAAAAAGATTAAATTTCCATATTTAAATTAAATACAACTTTGATTGTATAGAGATGATCTTCTTATACTTGGTGTTAAAGCCCAAAGAGGGAACTCATACTATTCATGGAATTTTAAAGGTGATTTCGCCGTTATTTTGCCCATAGTATTCGTTGAATACGAGAATTAATATTGAGTAGAATTAAATGATTTCTATAGATTCTGCACACTTAATATTCACTAGTTTTGAATTAAGAAATATTTGTTAAGATTTAAATGAAATGATTTGGAAATATATTCCTAAGGGAAAAATGAAATGATTTCGAGTTATTCCAAGTTTAAAAGGGGTTATAAGTAATCAAAAGATGTGATAAGGGAGGTTTAATGATTCCGTATATACCGAGAAGAATGTTTTAGAAATATACATCTCCATAAGAGATTTTGATAAAAAGAACTTAACCAATTAAAGAATGATTCTCTATTAACAGAACCTCTTTTTATCGATGATGTATCGAAAGAACCGGGATCAAATTTGGGGTAATTCCTATCTGAAAACCACTTCAAACTGATGTATACGTTCGGAAAATGAAGACCCGATAAACAAAATGAAGGATAAAGACCGCGGATTTTCGAGGTGAAATGACTGCTTGTTGATAATTCTTGTGAGCTCCCAAATAATAAAGTAGTAGTGGTCCCTTCATTTCTGAAACTCTTTGGGTTGCAAAGACTTCTCACTACTAATCATAGGGTTAATTCCCGACAGGATGTGGTAGGAGGGTGCCTTCGGTTTCGTTCAGTCCCAGAACAAACTTGTATGGATGGATGTCTGACATTGTATTCTTGAAATTTCATCGTTGATTTTATAACCATACATCTATTTGGTGGCGGAGTAGGCAACTTCTCTTAGCTTAACACCCTTCTCCGGTACGTATGAGCTTGGAGGTTGTATGTTTGTGGAATTCAATAGTGATTGTTGGAATGGCAATGTGGCATTCAAAGTGAAGTATGCAATGTAAAAGGTAATCGTTACCTCAATCCTCACACCCGGAAATGACCGAAACAAGGTAGATGCGGCAAGGCTATGTGGTTCGCAACCATTAGGGTATGATCATCCCCTTCTAGATATATTTCTACCCGCTATGATGTTCGGGTTTAATATATTGTGGATGTATGCTATGAGGGCCCTCAGATAGGTTGGTGATGACCCGGGTGATGACATATTCGATACTATCTAGTGAGAAAGCTTGTACGGTCTTGTGTTGGTAGAGGGCAGATGTTCTATGCCTCAGTACATTCCTCTAGAGATGTACTGTTGGAAGGTAGTTCCTTCACCTGATCATTTATATGGAAATCCATTTTCCAATAAGAGCCTACCATTTTGTTCGTAGAACCTAGTATGATGGAATTTAATAATGGTAACAATTTCGGCTAAGATTGATAAGTTTACTTGCAAATTTTTTTAAAGATATATCATTAAAAATAATATCAAGTGATTTTACGCAATAATGATTTGGTTATCATAAGGTAAAAACCCATTCCGTGTTTATGTGTTGTGTGGTCATATTAGATACATTTTTATTTTCAAAACGCGTATTTTGAGTTCTCACACCAGTCCCATAACCGACCCAGATCCTTTTCCTTAAACTCTAAGTGCCTTAAGTTTTCCCGAGCAGCCTAGTAGTCAGGTTTAGTTTAGAAGAAATATGGATGGAGCTTGAAGCACGGAGTCAGAAGACTTTACTGAAGATTTTTGTCTATTTCCACCACACTCTTGTACTATAGTATTCCGCATTTGTAAGAACAGAAATTTATAACTGTCCATGTTTTTAACTATGATAAGTGTATTTTAATTTCTGCTGTAAAGTTTTCATTGAAATAACATATGTGAGATTCTGTTCAGTCTTTATTTTTCTTTCTTACCCTTGAGAATCCGCTTCTCCGGCACTTGGATTTACGACACATGAATACTGAGGATATATTAATGTCGATTTTCGGGAGTCGAAGAAACAGGTCTTCACATCGTGGTATCAGAGCTTAGGTTGAGCGGATACCTGAGCCTAATAAGGGTAAAAGACTCATCAGAGATAGGGTTAGCAATACCCTAGGATGGGTAACTCATTAGAGATAGGGTTAATAACATCCTAGAATGAGTATGAGAGTATATATATAGGAGCGCATATTTGTTAATAAAATATACAAATGAATTTGATTTTTATGAAATCATTTTACCTAAAAATATATATATGTATTTGAAAAGAAAATGATATTTTGATAAAATTTTCAAAGGGTTTTCGAAATAATAAACATTTTGTAAAAATAATTTTAAAAGCCATCTTTAGAAATAAATTTTGAATCTTTTTCTGAGTATTGACCAAACCTCTCTACCTAAGAATACGCTAGCAATTGCCTACTACTTGTGTCTACAAGAATAATTATTTACCTTGTAGAAACCGTATAGGGAAAGTTACACAAAAGGGGAGTCTTCTAGAGCGGGTTGGGGCAAGAAGGATAGCCTCAATGTTCTCTCTAGCGACGAAGAGGAGCAGGCCGAATATCCGCCTAGTAATGGTGGGTTCCAATCGAGGAAGAATATGCCCCATACACTCGTAGGGATGAAAACGGATACCCTATAGCCGGAATGCTTATACCGCCTCCAGATCCAGAAGTAATTATGATATCTAGCGACGATGAACCCATGTTGGCCTCCAAGGGAGATTGGATAGCAGATCCCGCCAGCTCCATTTTGGAACCAATAGAAGAGATTGAGCCGATTGAAGAAGAATCAACACCCTTGGAAGAGGAAATAGAGCCTATGGAGGAAGAATCAGAGCCGATGGAAGACCCTGATGCTACCATATCAAGCGAATGTAGCAATGTAGTATGGGATATGGACGGGGATCGTATCGTATGGCAGGAGGGATCATCCAGTTCATACATAAACTGGAACGAGATAGAAAGCAACAATGAAGAAGCAACAGAAGAAGAAGAGGGGGTCGAAGAATTTGAGAACCCTTGGGAGGAAAACGTGCAAGGCTTGGAAGAGTTAGAAGAACGAGGAGTCATTCCTGGAATACTAGTCAGTATGGGACATGTCCCATGGAACTAGCCATGGCTATCCCAGGTAATGGGAAAGATACCGGAAGAGGACAGCAATGAGGCCTACGAAAAATTGGATAGCGATGAAGAAGGAGAAGGTGAAGTGATGTTTGACCTGGGATGTTGGAGTCCACCATTTTCTTCGGACTCGGAAGAATAGGAGTTATGTTTAGGGAATTAATGATAATTCTAGTATGTATGAGCATGGATGGGATGTTAATTTTTGATTTAGTGTTTTGAATTGTATTAGAGTAAGGAAGGGTGGGGAATTTTTCTTTTTGGACCCAATCTTCAAAAAATTTAAATAATGTAAGAATGTGATAATTTATAATATGATGTTATCCTAACTTCTCATTAGTACCGATCTTTAAAATAAATATTTAAATTTATTAATGAATGGTTTTCGGTTTGTAGTAAACGACGTTTTAGCAACATATGTTTTTAAACCTTTGAATGACACTTTGGAAGAAATTTTAAAGGTATATTTAGATCTTTAATAATGGGATTTTAAAAATAACAAATATTGGAATCTTTTATATAAAGATAGAACTGTTATGAGTTTAAATTATAAAAGAAAAGAGAAGTTCATTATAACAATGTTTGGTAATAATTGATGTTATCCCACCTTTTGGCAAGGTCGTGATACCAAGGACTTGGCTGGAAACCAAAGACAGTCTGACTCAGAGATCGGTTATACACAGGTTCACTATGGATACTAGCAAATTTGGTCCGAGTCTGGATCGAACTACAATTAACATGGCACTACAAGCAAAGCTATGAAAGCCAACGTTCCAAATTTCAGGTCAATAGGAGTCCGTTTGCTCAAGTTATGGATCGATCAAGTTTTACATGAAACATGTCTGTTTCGTATCCATCAAATAGCATCGGTTTGTATCCATCAATCAAGTAACTCCATTTCAATATCCGTCCATTGAGTCACTCCAATTCGTATCCATCAAATAGAAGCGGGCTAATTCGTATCGATCACTCACTTGATCGATATGAAGAAGGAAGTCAGGTATCGATACAAAGAACACAAGCAATGATTGATACGAAAGGAGCCATGTTACATCGATACGAAGTGGCATCTAAAAGCATCAATACGAATGAAGTTACATTAGATCGATATGAGAAGGCACGGTCAAACAAAAGAAGCGGTCCATTAGCATGGAAAGTGGATCTTCACACGATTGTCGCTCCATGACATCAGAGCATGGCCAATCGATACGAACAACTATTGATCCGAAGTTGATCGATACGAACAGGGATCGATACGCATAGTTCAGCCTATTGCAAAATCAATCTTGGATCAATTATAACAAGTCCAAATGTTACCAAATTTTCACAGGTGCTTACTCACCACCTCAAGAATGTCTCAGATCGATCTCAGCCCGAAAGGAGCAAATCTTGATCGATACGAAATGTACATGGATCGATCCCAAATGACCTTAGATCGATCTGGTGGCCCACCCATGTGTGAGAAGGGGTATTCCGAGATCTAAGCAAGATATTTCCAGACTGCACCTATAAATAGCACTCCAAAGCCAATAGAAAATGGACTTTGGACTCCATTACGTCGTTACTCTACCGGGGATCCATTGTAACTTGAGTGTTTGAGTTATTCTCTATTGTAACGAGTTAGTAATCATCAATAAAACAACAAATCATTCAAAGTGGACATAGGCTACAATGCCGAACCACTATAAATCTCTGTCCTTTTCTATTTCTGTTTGCTTGAATTGGTGTGTTCGTTAGATTATCTTCTTTTTACATTTAAATTCTTCATTTTAATCTCTTCAATACGTCCGAAGAGTGTTGTGCCCAATTTTGGTTCAAATAATTTGGTGCTTTCACTGGGTGAACCCAGTTTTTCTCCTGCTTATTGGATCTACCGCCATCGTTGGATTGCTAAAATCTGAGGAGAAGATCCAGATCTGTCATCCAATAGTTCCTTCCATTCTATTTAGATTACACTAGATCTAGGAAAGAGCTACATCACTCACCATGGTTACCACCAGAACCACTTCAACTAATGCAGATCCAGAAGTAAGGGATAGGCAGAATCCCACGCAACTGAATATAATGGGTCAAGCATCCGCCGGAGCTCCAAATCCACAAGCACCTGTGACTAGAGAAAAGTTCCAGATTCTAATGCAAGAGCTAACTCAAAGCCATCAGTAGCTCACCCAGCAGATCTGTTCCAACACGGTGCTCGCGAACTAATTGAACGAGGAAAGACGAAGAAAATCCAAAAGGGATCGTGCTTCTTTTTCATCAACAGAAAGCTCAGCTTCCTCTGACTTCCATCATAGATCTACGCGCCAATGGCTGGATGGAAACTATGCGCAAGCCTCCAGGAAATAACATGCCATGAATCTCGGACAAGCCGGGGCTGGTCCTTCCGGAAGACACCAAGCTGGGCCCTCCTCCCGAGGAGGGGTGCTTCCTTATCACACTGTTGATAGCCATGCAGCTGCCACTGCCATAGACTTGGATGTTGAGATTCAGAATTGAGCAGATCCGACCCTTCGTCAACATGTACGTGCTCCAAAACCCTATGTTCCTAGAGACCCGGAGCCAAGGAGGCGAGGGACGGACCTTCGACAGCGCCCGGACCGTCCCCGCAACGTGGAACCCGACCACGCCTTGGCCCCGAATGTCCAAATGCCTTACATTCCAACCATGAACCACCAAATGATCTGTGAAAATCAAGATCTTACCAATGAAGATTTGGAAATCTCCCGAAGTCATACTCCCTTTTATCGATGATATTCTTTAGGCTGAGCCACCTCACCGACTCAGGATGCCTACCCTGCCTGTGTATGAAGGAAGTTCAGATCCTAATTAGCACATCTTAAAGTATGAATGGCTCATGAACACCGCTTGAGCTGATGATGCGGTTAAGTACTGGAGTTTCCCCATTTCCTTGGAAGGTATTGCAACAATGTGGTTTACTCATTTACCCCCAGATCTATTTCCAGTTTCGATCAATTGGCTACGAAGTTTGTCGAACAATTCCGTATGCATGTTACAAGGCCAAAAGATGTCAAAACCTTGTCCAGTGTTACCTAAGATCTAGGAGAGACACTTAGACGTTATCTGGAAACGTTTCATGCTGCTTTTGCTGAGGTCAGCAACCTAAATGACAATTCTATCTTAATGGCATTGACTAAAGGGATCGATCCCGATTTTGAGTTTGGTAATTAGTTGGTTGGGAAACCCCCCGCGTTGTTGGATCGTTTCTATGTTAAGGCGTCCCAGTTTTTGAGGAGAGAAGACGCTAGACGGTCTAGGAAGCAGGATGATGCGGGCCCTATTAGTGAAGGCATTCATAGTAATGTTGTTGTGAAACAGACCGGTGAGAACTCCGACAATGTGCAATTGAATATTCAGAATAAGTAAGGTCAACAAAAGGGTAATGGAGGTCAGGGAATGAAGAGAGACCCAAATTGCGGACCGCGACGCAGAGCTCCCATGTTTGAGCAATATACTCCCCTGAATATTTCCTTGGAAAATGTTTATCTACAAACCTGTAATACCGGATAGTATAAGAAACCAGCTCCGAAACAGTCATCTGAGAAGCAAATTCAAACTGGAAAGTTCTGTAGATTCCATGATTGCTACGGCCATAACACCAATGAGTGTCGCCATTTACAAGACATCATTGAGAAGTTGATTAGAGAAAGGAAGTTGGAACAGTTTGTTCGGGTGTCGTAGAATGGAGGTGCGGGCCCATCTAACCTGAATCAAGGTCAAGGCCAAGCTAGGCCCGAAGAACACACGCGTACTGGCGAGAGGTTGGTGATAAATACAGCGAGTGGTAGTCCTCATCCAACTGATCGGAGTTGGAAGGAAATGGAGTCATATGCCAGCTCGATTAGGCATGTGGACTTTGATTGTTGTAGTAATTCTGACAATGGGACCTCGGTGAAACAACAGAAAACGATGACAGATGACATCGTTTTAAGGAACAGAGATGCTGACAGAGTTGAGGCTCCCACTATCGATCCATTGGTTCTATCAGCCCAGATAGGTCCTGCTTGGATGAAGAGGATCTTGGTAGACGGTGGAAGCTCCATGGACATTCTCTTTAAGCGGGCCTATGACCAGATGAAAATGGAAGCAAAAGATTTGAAACCATGTCAGTCCCGTAAACATGGTTTTAATGGAAGTGTAACTATACCCATTGGGATGGTGGAGTTGCCAATTGAGTTGGGAATTGGAGATCGCCGGAGAGTCCGAATGCTACAGTTCGTTGTGTTGGACATTAATTCCCCATATAATGCTTTCTTGGGCCGACCGGCCATCGCTGAATTCAGGACAGCGATTGCCCCATGGTGTTCGAATCTAAAATTCCCCACTGATAACGGTGTTGGATTAGTTCATGGAGATTAGGCAGCTGGATGCGCCTGTTAAGTTGTTGAGCTGTAGGAGGCGTAGCAGAAAGAGAAGGGCAAGGACGTAGAGGAATATCTTTACGTCTATTTTTATGATAATTGACAGTTAATGCCTAGGCCAAGGCCCGGGCATCACAACCAGTTCCTAAAAGATTTTGATCCACGAGACAATGATAATGAAGAGGAAGTCAAAGACAATCAGGCATCCCCGGCAGAGTTGACGATCGATGTTCCGATCGATGACAATGATGACTCCAGAATGGTAAAGGTCGGATCTCAACTTAGCCACCAGATGAGACAGGAATTGGTTGATTTTCTTTGGGAAAACCTTGACGTGTTTGCCTGGACTCACTCGGACATGTGTGGGATCTCACTGGACATCGCGAACCATGCATTGAACATTGACCCGCTGTGCGTCCCGGTCAAGCAGAAAAGGCACGGTATGGATCTAGAGTGATCTGCTGCCCTGAAGGAAGAGGTAAATAAACTAAAGTCGAACGGGTTTATTCGTGATGTATTATACCCGGAGTGGGTATCCAACCCAGTGCTTATCAAGAAATCCAACGGGAAATGGAGAACTTGTGTAGACTACTCAGATTTCAATAAAGCTTACCCTAAAGACAGTTTTCCACTTCCCAGAATTGATCAACTTGTGGATTCAACGGCCGGACATGAGCTCTTATCTTTTATGGAAGCGTATTCCAACTGCAATCAAATACCGATGCACCTTCCTGATCAGGAACATATTAGCTTCATCACCGATCTGGGACTCTATTGCTACAAAGTGATGTCGTTCGGACTCAAGAACGCTGGGATAACTTATCAAAGACTCGTGAACCGAATGTTTGCTAACTAGATCGGGAAAACCATGGAGGTGTACATGGACGATATGCTCGTGAAGTCGCGACTGTCCACCAATCATGTCAAAGATTTAGAAACAATGTTCAACATCCTCCGACAATACCGAATGAAGCTCAACCCGTTGAAGTGTCATTTCTGAGTCGCATCCGGAAAGTTCCTTGGATTCATTGTTAATGCTCGAGGAATTGAGGCTAATCTTGAGAAAATCTGGGTGATTTAGAATTTCGAGACCCCCAAAACCATAAAGCAAGTGCAAAGCCTCAATGGAAAGGTGGCAGCCTTGAGTAGATTCATCTCCAAATCCACAGACTAGTGCATTCCCTTCTTCGATCTAATCAGAAAAGAAAAATGGAATTTCGAATGGACCGAGGAGTGTGAAGGCGCATTCCAAGCACCGGTTCAACACCTGGCGAAGCCACAAATTTTATTGAAGCCGGTTGATCACAAAAGATTGTATATCTATCTGGCGGTTTCAGCGAATGTGATTAGTGCTGCACTGATTCGGGAAGAAGATCGAATCCAACGACCGGTCTATTACATCAGCAAGCGATTGACTTGGGAGGAGAGAAACTACCCGAAGCTGGAAAAGCTGGTTTTTTTCCTCGTCATTGCCTCGAGGAAGGTCCGTCCTTATTTCCAGGCTCACCCGATCATAGTCTACAATAACCAGTCGTCACAACAGGTCTTAACACGACTTGAGACGTCTGGCAGATTGTTCAAGTGGAACATCGAGTTGAGTCAATTTGATATTGCTTATACACCAAGGCGAACCATTCAAGGACAAGTTCTGGCAGACTTTATAGCCGAATTCACTATACTGGAGGACTTGCTCGAAACCAGTGAATCTCCCAAATGCATATGGAAGCTGTACACTGATGGCACATCAAACGACCATTGCTCATGCGCTGGAGTAGTACTTGAAACTCCCGAAGGTCGATCCATATACTATGCTTTGAAGTTTGATTTCCATGAAATTAACAACGAGGCCGAGTATGAAGCTTTACTCATTGAACTTAGACTTGCTAGAGATTTGGGAATTATTGCCGTGGAGGTTCATTGTGACTCGCAGCTGGTCGTATGCCAAGTTCGGGGAGAATATCAAGCTAGAGACCGGAGGTTGGTTGCTTATCTTCCTCATGTTCAGGAAGTGTTGAATTAGTTCGACTACTATGCCATCTACTGCATACCCTTGAGAGCACAATTAGAAAGCCTATTATTTAGCAAAGCTAGCCAGCACTAGTGAAGCATAGCAAATGGGGCTCGTCCCCATTAAGACACTTACCTCTCCGAGTACCGATCAAATACAGACAGACTGGGTGTATGAGGCAACACCCAAGAAGGAGTCATGGATGACCCTGTTCAGAAATTATTTTGAGCATCGAGCTTTGCCAGAGCGCCGAAGTGAGAAAAGATAGGTTCTACGGAAAGCTTTGCGATTCATTATTCATAATGGAGTCATGTACAGGAAGGGATACTCTATTCCTTTACTCCGGTGTATCGCCCACGACGAGATCAAACGAGTGTTACATGACGTGCACGAGGGAGAATGCGGCAGATATTTCGAGATACGAAATGTACATGGATCGATACGAAATGACCTTGGATCGATACGAAATGTACATGGATATATCCCAAATGATCTTGGATCGATCTGGTAGGCCCACCCACGTGTGAGAAGGGTTATTCCAAGATCTAAGATAGATATTTCTAGACTGCACCTATAAATAGCACTCCAATGCCAATAGAAAAAGGACTTTGGACTCCATTACGCCGTTACTCTACCGGGGATCCATTGTAACTTGAGTGTTTGAGTTATTCTCTGTTGTAACCAGTTAGTAATCATCAATAAAACAACAAATCATTCAAAGTGGACGTAGGCTACAACGCCGAACCACTATAAATCTCTGTCCTTTTCTATTTCTGTTTGCTTGAATTGGCGTGTTCATTAGATTATCCTCTTTTTACATTTAAATTCTTCATTTTAATCTCTTCAAATACGTCCAAAGAGTGTTGTGCCCAATTTTGGTACAAACAATTGATTTAATCACTTTGATTGTACTTTGAAGTAAGAAAAACTTGTTAAATATACTTATAACATTTGAATAAGTATATAAATACTTTTTAAGTATTAAAACTAGTATAAATAAAGAGAATATATATATATATATATATATATGTATAAAGGAATTTTTAATTAATAAAGGAATATTAATTGATAAAGAAAGTTTTAACTAAATAAAGAATGTTTTCACATTTAATATTGGTTAAAAGAAGCTTATAGTAGTTTACTAATTTAATGAATTATTTTGAAAATAAGTTTCACAGAAAACAACTAAGATATGTTTAGAAATGTAATATAATAAAAAGATATTTATCTTTTAGAAAGAAATGTTTTCTTAAAGTAGAAATATTTGGAAATAAAAATGTAAAATGGTTATGTATAAACAAGTATCTTTATAAAAAGTTTGAATGTAGAATGGAATTTTTATGAAATGTTTTCATAAAAATTTCGAAGAGTTAATAAAAACATATGAAGTATATAGATTGTTTCGTCGCACGATTTAATCTAAGATTCGAGTACAGAACTTTGACATGTTTGATACTTATCCGAAAAAGGATTTATCACTCGATTCTTGATGACCAAAATTGATGAGGGTTTATGGTTAGATACTTGAGTTTTCTTTCATAATTGAGAGTTGTGCAAGGAGAACTAAAGTTCTGATCAGGAAGCCTGGTCGGATTCCACACTAAAGGATCGAGGATCCATACTAGTTCGGAAGTAAAGTTGTGGATTCGAATAGAAGATCGAATCGGATATTGCATATAAGTGATCTATATACATCGTACGAGTGTAAATTTAAAAATAAATATTTTGGGCAAACCTTTGGAGTTTTTGTTTGGGTAATTTCGGGGACGAAATTCTTTTAAGGAAGGAGTCTGCAATGACCTGCCAATTTATCACTTTGATAAATTGTATTTATTTTTAAATTTATGCAGATAAAAGGATGATAATACATATATTATTATTTTAAGTGATAATAAGTAATAGTAATCTTATTTTGAATAAATATTTTCCTTGAAATTTATATCGATAAAATGACATTGTATTTAAATAATTGATTTATCTAATTTAAATTGAGATTTAATAATCTAGTAATTATTTTAATTATCCAAATAATTATTTTAAATGATGATAATTTATTTTGAATAGTTATAAAGTGATAATGGATCATTTATAATAGTTTTATAAGATATATATTTGATTTGAAAATATAAGGAAAAATCGATATCGCTTTATCGGTATAATGGCAATTTTTGTAAATAATTTTTAATATTAACTTATATGGTTTTATAAATGAAATGTGATCATTTTAATTAGTTTAAAATGAAAAGAAATTTATTTTTGAATTTTGTTTACAAATATATGTACGTTAATAAATAAGTGAAAATGTGACCGATAATCGGTTCTCCAGATTTCAACGATTTAACGAACAAAAGTTGTTCGAAGATGTTCAAAGTGACACCTACATGTGCATACATATATACGTCACATGCGTATGATAACATGCACATATATACATAAATACATACATACATACATACATACATATATATATATTAAAAAAATGATTTAATAATTCCGAAGCTTAACCTTTAAGTAACCATAAAGCAAACATCACTTCATTGTACCACTTCATTGTACCCCTCTTCTCACAAAAAAAATCCTAATATCATTCCACCTCTTCTTCCTCTTATTTTCAAGCTTTCTAAGAGCCTCTTTAATGACTTCTTATTCATAAAAAGTATATTATAAAAGTTAGGAAAAATATATCAAATAAAAGAGGAAAATGTATACACTAGTTTATAATATCGATCCACTTCAAAACTAGTTCTAAACACCTCCTTTTCTCTTCCAACGTCCATGGCCACAACCCCACACCACCTAGGCTCTAGGCCGAGCCACTTCAAGGGTCAAAAACTCAATTTCGTGGAGTTTAATTTCATGATAGCGAAACTATAGCCGATTTTCTATTAGCTCGAAGGTAAAATAAAGGTGAGAACTCCTAAACTATTATATTATATATTGGATAATGATATGATGTTTGAAAATGGATGTTTAATATGCTTTGATCATCAAGTTTGGATTGTTTCATATGAATGTTGAAAATATATGCAGGTCACGGAAATACACGTCGATAAGCACAAAGGAAATCACTTTCCTTGAATTAATGAATGGGTGTATATGAATGTTAAACCTCTTTATAATGGTTCAAAAATGAGTTTGAAATGTTTTATAAACATTTGAAAGTGTTTTGGTGAAGTTTGAATGAGAATTAAAAATTTAGTCAAAATAGGCGCGTCGCGTAACGGTAGTTCGCGACTTCGTGCCATAAATGCCAAACGAGTGTAAAAGATGGAATATAACTCGGAATTCTTCGAGATAAGAATTTTCCGAACTATTATATCCATAATTTTCCAATAAAGAAAGAAAATTGAGATTTCGATGAGTAGAATTTGAGATATGAGTAAAACAAGCTTTTCGAAAAATCGCGTTTTTGCAGTTCGGGATCCAAAACTGGATTTCTTTGAAAATGATGTTTTAAAATTGTTTAAAAATGTGGAATAAATCTTATAAATCTTTTAAAATGTTTTAAAAGCGATCTGAGTAATAAAAATGAATTTTAAATAATAAAAAGTCATTTTGATCAATATAACTTAAAAGAGCACTTCCTACAAACTTTTCTACAGCACTTTTCTATAACCTTTGAAATATAGCTTTAAACTTATCAATTATTTTCCAAATCTTTTATGAATGTTTTCAAAATGATAATTAATTGTTTTAATCATGATTGGAGGTTTTTTTAGCTTATTTAAGAAAGTTCAAATAAATGATTTAAAGAAAAGCTATTACAAATTAAGTAGTTTAATCTTGGCTCTAAAAGCCGAAGAGTAAACTGCATTTTTCTTTGCGTGAGATATGGATGTGAGATGCTTAACTAAGGAAATGTTTAGGAGTAACTGGTGCCCTTGCTTACTTGTTCTCTTCCCTGAGCGAGGGATATATAAGGTCAAAATGTCAGAAACGAGTTAAGTATAAAAAAAATTAAATTTTCCAAATTTAAATTAAATACAACTTTGATTGTATAGAGATATTCTTCTTATACTTGGTGTTAAAGCCCGAAGAGAGAACTCGTACTATTCATGGAATTTAAAAGGTGATTTTTTCATTATTCTGCCCATAATATTCATTGAATACGGAATTAATATTGAGTATAATTAGATGATTTCTATAGATTCTACTCACTTAATATTCACTAGTTTTGAATTAAGAAATCTTTGTTAAGATTTAAATGAAATGATTTGGAAATATTTTCCTAAGTGAAAAATGAAATGATTTCGAATTATTCCAAGTTTAAAAAGGGTTATAAGTAATCAAAAGATGTGATAAGAGAGGTTTAATGATTCCGTATATACCAGAAAGAATGTTTTAGAAATATACATCTCCAGAAGAGATTTTGATAAAAATAACTTAATCAATTAAAGAATGATTCCCTATTCATTGAACCTCTTTTTATCCATGATTGGATCAAAGGAGCCGGGGTCGGATCTGGGGTAATTCCTATCCGAAATCCACTTCGAACAGATGCATGCGTTCGTAAAATGAAGACCTGATAAAGAAAATGAAGGATGAAGACCTAGGATTTTCTGAGTGAAAAGACCACTTGTTGATAATTTTGGATAGCTCCCAAATACTAAAGTAGCAGTGGTCCCTTCATTTCTAAAACTCTTTGGGTTGCAAGTACTTCGCGCTACTGATCCTAGGGTTAATTCCCGACATGATGTGGTAGGAGAGTGCCTTTAGTTTCGTTCAATCCTAGAACGAACTTGTATTGTCGAATGTCTGACATTGCATTCTTGAGATTTCATCATTGACTTTTTTTTACCATACATCTATTTGGTAGCGGAGAAGGCAACTTCTCTTAGCATAACACCCTTCTCTGAGACGTATCAGCTTGGAGGTTGTATGTTTGTGGAAGTCAATAGTGATCGATGGAATGGCGATATGGCATTCAAAGTGAAATGTGCCAAGTAAAAGCTAATCATTACCTCAAGCCTCACACCTGGAAATGACTGAAACAGGGTATATGCGGCAAGGCTATGTGGTTCGCAACCATTAGGATATGAACATCCCCTTCTAGATATATTTCTACCCGCCAGTGTTTTAAATCTCGGATTTTGGCCAATATCTCGGGAAAATATCTCGGCTATCTCGGGCGATATTTAAAACACTTATAACTAAATAGGCTGCCAAATCTTGGATTTTGGCTGATATCTCGGATTTTTCATCTCGGCCATCTCGGGGAGATTTAAAAGCCTGCTACCCGCTGTGACATTCGAGTTTAAATTATTGTGGATATATGCTGTGAGGGTCCTTGGATAGGTCGGTAACGACTATGGTGATGATATATTCAGTACTATCTAGTGAGAAAGGTACACTGGTCTTGTATTGGTAGAGGGCAGATGTTATGTTCCTTTGTACATTCCTCTAGAGATGTACTGTTGGAAGGTAGTCCCTTTACCTGGTCATTTTTATGGAAATCCATTTTCTAATAAGAGCCTGCCATTTTGTTTATAGAACCTAATATGCTGGAATTTAATAATGGTAACAATTTCGGCTAAGATTGATAAGTTTACTTGCAATTTTTTTTAAAGATATGTAATTAAAAATAATATCAAGTGATTTTATGTAATAATGATTTGGTTATCATAAGGTTAAAACCAGTTCCGTGTTTATGTGCGATGTGGTATTATGAGATACCATTTTGTTTTCAAAATGCATATTTTGAGTTCTCACACATGCCCCATGACTGACCTAAAGTTTATTTTCCTTTTTCTTAAACTTTGGGTGCTTTAATTTTTCCAGAATAGACTAGTAGTCAGGTTAAGAGTAACACCCTACATTATTTAGGATATTTAATTTGTTTAGTTAAATAACATAATGTAAGATGATTAATGGGATGAGATTTGATTTAACTAAAGGTAGCCATGCCTATATTTAAAATGAACTAAATAAATAAAATGAAAATAAGTGTTAGGAAACGAGGAAGCGCAAAATGGGAAATAGGATGAACTTATACCCTAAACCCTTAGGAAATCAAACACACATTCATTTTCATTTTCACAAGCAAGAATACTCTAAGGGACAACCACCATTTTTAATCTCAAGAGAAGATGAAGCTAGGAGTTTAAAGAGGAAGAAGTAAATCAACATAATCAAGATCAAATCTCACATCCTAATCACAAAGCTAAGGTGAATAAAGACTACATCTCACTATTATATATGTTTTTAGTTTTAAGATGAAACTCAGATTTATCTTGCATGATTTAGCCATGCTTTGGAAGAGCAAAATGTTTATATATACTTATTGATGATTTATGCATATTTATAGTGATTCTTATGATATGTTTGATGTGAAAACCCTATTTAATGATACCCAAATGCCTTGTGATTTTTGATATAGGCAATAAATGATATTTTAGAGATGGTTTTCAATTTTCATAATTTTCTGAATTAATGTGGATTTTATATTAATTTTCTAGTGGAGAAAATGATTTATTGGGTTATATATTATTTACGAGTAAATTATAATTAATTTGGGTCTGAAATTTTTATATGTTAGAGAATATATAAAAAGGGATTTTTTGTAGAATTTTCCAAAGTATTTTGATGAATGTATAAAATTATTTAAAGTATGAGACTTAAATGTTTTATATATTTAATTAAGGAGAAGGGGTATTTTGCAAATGATTTAAATTAAATAATTCTGAAATTATGGTAGTATTTTTAGAAAATAAAAATTAGCAACCAATAAGAGTTTGGCAAACAAGGCAGGTTAGTTTAAAAGTTTTACTTAAAATGGGTTTAAATCAGAAATTCTTGCTAAAAGCATGTTTCGCCTTTTTTGGTTTCGCCCAGGTTGCTTTCGACTAGGACCCTCCGCTTCCTTCCTCAGACCAATAAACATAGTATTAATCTCGGTACATAGTGAATTGGATAAAGGTGGAAGGTAAGAGTCGAAACCAAGGGGTTTCGAAAGGGTGAAAGTGCCTTTTTGTTTTAAATGAGAAAAGTGCCTGCTTGCTTTCGACCAAGTAACTTTCGACTCAGTTGGCTTCCGATTGGGTCAACTGATTTAAAAGAAAGGTTTTTAAGGTTGCGCCTTTGTTTTAAGAAATAGCTTTCGACTATGTCTACTTTCGACTAAGTTAATGGTTTAAAAAGGTTGGTTTCAAAATAGTTGCATCATTGTTTTTAAATAATAGCTTCCGACTATGTCGAAGCCTTTACTACCGCCTTCTTCCTTTCGAAACAGAACATTTGAAGGGGGTTGTTTTGTTTTATAAAAACCCTGCCGCTTTTCCAATGCTTTCGGAAGGGGTGTTTTCGACACCATCATTTCCCAGTTTAGCTATGGCTATCGAAAGGGTAAGCTATCGACCCTGTTGCTTGTGACCCTTAGTGATTTTTAAAGAATAACCCAATGGTTTCGAAAGAGAAAGGATTTAACTAGTTAGTGTTGAATGATTAAGAAAGGTGTTTTCCATATGTTTTAAATTGAACCCAAATTCTTTCGAAGGGTTTAAGGTTTTAATACCTTCGAAAGGTTTTAAAGAAGGTTTCGAAAGGATAGTTCCCCAATGGTTTCGAAAGGTCTAAAGGAAAGGGTTTTCCCAATGGCTTTGAATAAGTTTAAAGGAAAGGGCTTTTCCAATGGTTTCGAACAGCTATGTTTAAATGGTTTTAAAGAGGGATGTCTAAGGTTTTTAGCCTTCGAAAGAAAAGAAATTTCAATGGTTTCGAAAGGTTTATATGAATGGTTTCAAAAGGAAGATTTGGCTTTTCAACTAAAAGAAAGAAGGGATTTTACATGGTTTCGAAAAGGGTACTTTCAATAGGATCGAAAGGGGTACTTTCAATAGGATCGAAAGGGGTACTTTCAAATGTTTAAAGGTTTTTCATTAACAATGATTTGAGTAAAGTGTATATATATAGCATGTCAAGGTGATTTTGAGTAAAGCATAGAATGTAAATGTTTTCCTTGCTTAAGTTTGGTTTAAAAGGTTTTAAATCAAACTTTTAAATCAATTTCAGATGAAAAGGTTTTCAAAGAAAATTATGGGAGGGTATCCCTAAGCAAAATGATTCAGATATTAGAATACCAGATGGGACTGGTATAGGGTCGCGCCCTATACATTAGCTATTGGCCCCAGCTAATTTAGTCCAAAATTCCATTATGTTGGGTTTTGTCATAGGTACGACTAAAATTATGATTGCACACAAAAGGGAATATATGTTTGTATACTGATAGGTTATTGGTGAGCCCGCAAAACCATTAGGATCAGGTGACCCTGGGAGATGTTAAGTTAGGGAAAGACCGTCGAGAAGAGAAGTATTTAACGGATAGTTAAGGACAGACCGTGCAAATGAGGTGTGTCTAACAGATGTTAGATTATTTTGTTATATTGTTAGGTAGGCCCGAGTCAACCAAAGGTTAATAGTTAGTCAAACAGAACTAAAGTGTTTGAACAAATAGTTCTTTTATTACCTGATAGTGTTGTTTACATAATGATGCTTTACAGTATTTAACTAGTTTTGGTTGCAGGAAAAGATTTGCAAAAGATATGTTTTAAAAGGGTGTTAGTGAGGGCAAACCCGTTCCGCTAAGCGGCATGGTCTCACTTAACATTAATAACCGGGATGTATAGTATTATCCACACCAGGCTTTATGTCTGACTCGAAGTTTATGTATTTCACTTAAACTCTCGAGTGCTCAAAATTAATTTGAGTAGGCTGAGGGTTGAGGTTGTTTCAGGTTTAGTAGGATGACGAACAAAGCTACCGGAGGCACGCAAGAGGCTAACGGATAGCTATTTAGGAGTTGCAGTTCTTTGTTTATGTTTATTTCCGTTGTGTATGTATTAAGTCAATTATAACTATATGACTCTGATCATCCAATTGGGCATCTTCATATGTCACTCTTGGCGTATTTTGTAATAAGTATATTTTATCATTGCTTGGGATATGCTTTAGGATTATGTAATATGAATATGGAACATGTGTTTTGAAATGTAATGAAAAATTCTATTTTGAAATCTGTGATTTTTTTCATATTCAAGTGCTTCAGATATTATAGATACCATTAACATAGCTGTATTTAGTCGCCGAAAGTTAATACTATAGATGACTGCAGCATCTATAGCGCTTAGATTTGGGCCTCTAGATAGGGGATGTTACATTTAGTTTAGAAGAAATCTGGATGGAGATCGAAGATGGAGTCAGAAGACTTTACTAAAGATTTTTGTCTATTTCGACCACACTCTTATACTATAGTATTCCGCATTTGTAAGAACAAAAATCTATAACTATCCATGTTTTTAACTCTGATAAATGTATTTTAATTTCCGCTGTAAAGTTTTTATTGAAATAACATATGTGAGATTCTGTTCTGTCTTTATTTTTCTTTCTTACCCTTGAGAATCCGCTTCTCCGGCACTTGGATTAACGGCACGTGCATACCGAGGATGTATTAGTGTCAATTTTCAAGAGTCGAAGAAACTGTTCTTCACAGCCCAACTGCCCCGATTTAATAAATTAAAATCTAGCTGATGTAATTGATTCGTGTGCCAATAAATACAAGCGTAACCCCTCAATTTTCTTCTCATATTTTTTCAATCAAGGAGTGAAGCTAAGCTATTTTATTTTCTTCACAAATTCTACAAAATATAGAAATTATAAAATAGTATACTATATATATATGGAGTATATAGTATATTGTATATATATATCGAGAATCAAGGGGTGAATCAATTTTGCAAAGAAGAGTTAAGTTCTAAATCTAAAACTTTAAGACTATGTTTAATTCAAATCTCTTCTCAGATCGATAATTCTAAAAAATATGTATCAGCTTCAACACATATTTTGGTAGAAGGAAAAGGAAGTTAAATAAGAAGAATGGATTTAGATCTGGAGATTTGGAAGCTTAAAGGTAAGTGGGAAATTATATATTTTTATATAATATTGGATTTATATCATTGTAAATCTGTTTTTTATGCCTGAATATAGTTTTAAAGTTGTAGGTTTAAGTATATACATGTAATGATTTGAAAGCTATGCCTATATATTCTGCGAATTGTTAACTTTGATTAAAATACTGCATATACTTAAATCGAGAAAGTAAGGATGAATGTAGTCCCAAAATTAATGAGATTGTATAATAAGTAAAGGTTTGTTGGTAAAATGATATATGTGAGTAAACATGAAACAAAAGTTATTATGATTTGTATTGGGATTGAAGTAGTATTTTAATTCATTAGAATGAAGTATGTTACAATGTAAATTTCTATAAATTATCCAGTTTTATAAATATGGATAAAAGTGTATCATTTGAAATAACAAGGCATATATAAAAGAAAAAGATGTATAAAATAGGGATGTTTACAGTATTTTGTACCGTCTGTTTCAATAATAATAGAAAAGAAAATTCATTGTAACTGAAACATAACACAAGTCCCCTTTTAGATAATTTATGGAAAATTACAGTGTTAATGTTTCCTTTTGGGAAGATATAATTCTAGCACATTAAAATACAAAAAACCCTAAGTATAAACCAAAGTATTGTAAGTAGAGGTAACAACAATAATTAAATTATAAATCTAATATATGCGATAAGTTAGAAAATCACAATAAGTGATGAGATGCATGTAAAGCAACAAAATGAGTAATTAAGAAAACTTCAATAATCAAAGAAAGATAGTAATAGTTGAAAATGAACAGTAGATTATAGCTAATATTATCAAGTGAAAGTTAAGTAGTAAAGGATATTTAATATAATAAAGTAACAAGTTGAGTAAATATAACTAAATACCAACAGTTGAACGGGAAGTGTAGTAATTTTATAAAATTTATATACCCTCAGGTATGTGTTTGTTACGGGTGTGAATTATTGAATCTAGTCGGTAACTTAGATTAATTGAAATAACTTAGTCATTATTACAGGTTGGGATGCGAGGTCAGTTGTGCTGCACAACAGATGTCTGCCGTTCAAAAGGGGTTACCAACGGTTGTGTATACATTGTATTGATGTGAGACATCACCAACTATAGGACCCGTAAGATTATACATTCACATATAGGTGAAGGGAATGTACAAAAGTAGGATGGTTCACCCCGTTCGAAGTGTCAAAGGGCCAAGTAGAGTCTGCTTCAACCTTTTAGGGGTACATGTTAAGTAACTATTAGCTGGCCTTTTGACCATGCAATATTCGGACAGACTGGACGGATCGAACTTGGGGTTATCAAGGCAGGAAGCCCAGAGAGATAGCCTAGGAATCCAAAAACCAAGCACAAACAGAATCATAAGGCAAAAGATAGAACAATCCAAACCAAGGCTACCAATAATTCACCCAAGTTAGGGTTCGGTACCGACCCCACCCTATAGATCGGTACCGACTCCTATTCCCACCTCAGGTGGACCCCGTATTCTGCCTGTAACCTTTGCTTGATGGCAAAAGCCTATTTCCAATGTCGTTTTGCTTGTTTCCTATAACCTGAGATCCAGACTCTAGCTGACGTCGTGACCAAAATGAAGATGGATCGAATGATGAAGCAGATGGAAGATAGATTCCAAGCTAATTAGAATGAGATGAATCAAACGATGTAGCAAAGCTTGAGGTTGTTGAATGAGCTAACTCAAAACAGCCATAGAAGGAGTAGAAGAGATTCCGGTTCTTTATATGAAAGTTATTCATCATTCGAGCAAAAACGGAGGGACAGGAAGTCGAAAAGGACTCGGTACGTTGTTGAAATGTCGCACAAGGGAGGAAGATGAGCTTATGCTCAACTTTGGGGATCGGTACTGACCTAAGATTAGGGGTCAGTACTGACCCCTCCAACGGTGGCCCTTGAGCCCATCCTTTGGAAGGGGGCATGGACTTGGCTTCAGGATGTGCGTTAGTGGTTAGAATCTAGAGAATCGTGCTGCTAATGATGATTTTGCTCACACAAATCAAACCAGGAGGACTGAAGAACCACTGGATCTCTCGAAGTTTGCAAAGCCTAGGTATCAAGAGCCAAACCGAGAGTGTTCGCCATGCCGAACACTCGAGGAAGAACCCAATTACCGTCGTTCAATCGAACCTGTTGACCCGGACTTCCTGGAGGATATGGTCAGGAGACTTGTTAGCGAAAATCATTTCAGGAGCAATTATGAATAGGGTACTTCTCCTAGTCGGAATCCCTTTGCAGAGAACATTCTATGCAGGAGATAACCTTGGAGATTCGCAAAGCCAACTATGTTGTTGTATTGAGGAACTACGGGCCCTAGGCAGCACTAGGTGAGATATGAATGATATATGGACTCGGCCAGAGCTTCCGATGTCGTAAAATGCTACTGTTTTTCTATTTTCTTAGAAGGTGTAACTATGATGTGGTTCACTTGACTTCCGTCGAGGTCCGTATCATCTTTCGCTGAGTTATCAAAGAAGTTTGTAGAATAATTTCGATAACATACTACACATCCGAAGCATGTGATTTCTTTGTAAAACCTCTTCCAAGCTAAGGGAGAGTCACTAAAGGATTTCTTTAATTGTTTCCATACAGCTGTGACAGAAGTTATAAATCCCAAAGATGACATAGTACTGATGGCATTGATTAGGGGGATCAATCTCGATACGAAGTTCAAGGAATGGTTGGAAAGGAAGCCTCCATTGATAATGGATGCTTTTTTATAGAAAAGCTAATGAGTTCTTATGCTTGGAGGAAGCAAAGAAACATCCATGGAGGACTGATGCTGGATATCCGAATGAAGTGATGCAAAGCGACATTGTCTTAAAGCAATCTGAAAGAAGCTCTAGGAGTGTGGACATGAATGTTGGTAATCAAAACAAAAATCGAAAATGAAATGATAACGGGGCTAAGAAGAAGAAACTAGATGACCGAAATCGTTTTAGGACTCTGAAATAGGACAACTATTCTGAATTGAATAACTCGATAGAAAACATCTACCTAGCAACACTGAGCAATACAAAAAGGTAACTCAAGTGGGTCAAATAAGAAAGAAAGGAAGTCAGGAAAATTCCACAGATTCCATGAAACCCACAGTCATAATACCAATGAGTTTAGACACATGCGGGATATGATTGAGGAGTTGATTTGTAAGAAAAGGTTACAACAATATGTGAAAGCCCCGGAGGATGATGGGCAAGAAAACTCTAACACCCTTGGGCCGTCTTCCCAACAGGGGAAAGCTGAGCCTAGTGTGATGCATTCAGGCGACCGAAAAACGATTGGTGATTAATACAATGAGATGGGAAAATATGTTAGTGCTATTAAACATGCGGAGAGTGAAAGTTGCTATGCTATTGAGGATGGAACTCGGGCAAAATAATGACTGACGATATTGTTTTCCAGAACAAGGATGCTGACAGAGTGGAAGCTCCAACGATCAACCACTCGTGATCACAGCCACGATTGGTTCTGCTATCGTATGAAATGTGCTGGTTAACTGTAGGAGTTCAGTCAATATCTTGTTTAAAAAGGCTTACAATCAAATAATGTTGGAAGAGAATGATTTGAAACCTCGTAAGTCTCAAATATAAGGGTTCAATGGGATGACTATTGAGGCCATAGGGTTTATTAAATTACCGGTGGTACTTGGCATAAGAGACTGTAGGTGAGTGCATGTCATCCCTTTTTCTGTTGTTGGTTATTTACTTAGCCTACAATGCTTTTCTAGACCGACCGGCCTTGGCTGAGTTTGGAGCGACCATCGCTCCCTGGTCCTTAACTATGAATTTCCCTATAGAGAACGGAGTAGGAATCATGCATGGAGATCAGGTGGTTGGCCACGAATGTTATGTCTCTAAGCTAAAGGAAGCGAGGAAAAAGGAGAAACGGAAAAATGTAGAGGGGACCATCTACATAAAAGTTTTGGATGCATAGCAACTACAGTTTGAACCCCAGCATGGGCAACCCAATCGGTTCCATGATGATATGGACCGACAAGAAGAACCAGAAGTTGGATGAGTAGCTCCAACCGAGTTGATAATTGTTGTTCCAGTTTATAAGGATGATCCAAATCGGGTCTCGAAGGTTTGATCCTAGCTTGACCCAAGAGTGACAAAGGAGTTGGTTGGTTTTCTCCAGGCAAACCTGGATGTGTTTGCCTAGACACACTTGGATATGTATGGGATCTCTCCGGAGATAGCGAGCCATGCATTAAACATAAATCCCAAGTGCATTCCTGTGAAACAAAAATGCCTCAGCCTGGATCCGGAGAGATCCTCTGCACTTAAAGAAGAGGTGGATAAACTGAAGGACAATAGCTTCATCCATGATGCCTTATACCTGGAATGGGTATCTAATCCTGTGTTGGTGAGGAAATCAAATGGGAAGTGGAGGACACGCATCGACTATTCATTCTTGAATAAGTCATGCCATAAGGACAGCTTCTCGCTTCCGTGGATCGATCAACTGGTGGATTCAATGGCTGGACACGAGCTACTATTGTTTATGGATGCATACTCCATATATAATCGAATCCCATTGCACGTCCTAGATCAAGAACATACTAGCTTCATTACTGACCTCGAACTGTATTGCTATCTGGTCATGCCCTGTAGACTAAAGAATATAGGAGCAACTTGCCAGAGGCTTGTGTACTGGATGTTCAAAGACCAGATTGGATGCTTGATGAAATTCTACATGGATGACATGCTTGTAGTCAAAACATTCAAAAAATCACGTTAATGATATGGCAGAGATGTTTGTTGTCCTTCGAAAATACAGGATGAAATTCAATCCCTTAAAATGCTCTTTTGGCATTGCATTAGGGAAATTCTTTGGTTTCATTGTGAACTCCCGTGGGATTGAAGCCAATCCTAAAATGATTGAGGCATTGAGAAAGATCAAAGTCTCAAAGACGATTAAGAAGGTCCAAAGCTTAAATGGGAAGGTCACCGCCCTGAGTCGATTCATTTTTAAAGCCATAGATAAATGCATTCCTTTCTTTGACATCATTAAGAAGGGAAAAGGGAACTTCGAATGGAATCGCAGGTGTAAAGATGCATTCAAAGCTCTGGTGGATCACTTGGAGAGACCCTCCATCCTTTCGAAGCCGATGGATAACGAGGACTTGTTTATATACTTAGCAGTGTTAGTGTATGCTTTGAGCGTCGCACTTATACATGAGGAATCTCGCATCCAATGACTGATCTATTATGTCAATAAGCGGTTGGCAGCACAGAACAAAACTTCCCAAAGCTGGAAAAGCTCACTTACTGCCTTTTGATCTCATTAAGAAAGCTCTACTCTTATTTTCAGGCTCATCGGATCAAATTTTTACCGACCTGCTTTTGCGACAAGTGTTGCAGCAACCTGAGACTTTTGGAAGGTTGTTGAAATGGAAAATTGAATTGAGATAATACAACATAACTTATCATCCCCGAAGAACAGTCTAGGGTCAGGCCTTGGCGGATATCATTGCTAAATTCACTGCACAAGATGATCCTTCGGGGAGCAGTGGTGGGAAATAAACTAGATGGAAGATGTACATGGATCTAACAACGGTGTTCTAGTGCTGGAATTATACTTGTTACTCCTGAAGAACAACTAATTTGCTATGCCTTGAAGCTCGAATTTCTAGAAACAAAGAATGAAGCTGAATTTGTGACCATGATTCCATGACTCAAGATTGCCAAAGAGCTGGGATTCAAGACTTCGCATATTTTCTACGACTCCCAACTGGTGGTTTGCCTAATTTGGAAAAAGTTTCAAGAAAAAGGAGCAAAACTATCTCCTTATCTAAACCGAGTCCTTGAGCTGCTCGTTGACATTGAACATTACATAATCATTCATATTCCCAAAGAGGAGAATGAAAAGGCTGATTCACTGGTTAAACTGGCTAGTTCCGGAGATGCGCAGCCCAATGGATAAGTTTTGGTGGAAGTACTTTCAGCTCCGAGCATCGACCAGATGGATGTCAATTGGATCTTGGAGACCGAGTTTGAAATGCTCCCATTTATGAGTATTTGCAAAGAGGAATACTTCAAAAGAGAAAGAATGAACGATGAAAACTCTTCGACAAGCTTCGAGATATGTTATGAAAAAAGGAGTGCTTTATAGGAAGGGTTTCTCTGTCCTTATACTTCAGTGTGTCGCCTGCGGTAAGGCCAAGCGAGTTCTAAAAGAAGTTCATAAAGGGGCCTATGGCGACCACACCGGGGGTTAAACCCTAGCGAAGAAGATCCTCTGCTATAACTACTTCTGGCCAACTATCAACCTAGATGCAGCACCCAAAATGTGAATAGTGCCAAAGATTTGCTAAATACTGAGAGCCCCACTGATGGAGATTACCCAAATGGTCAGTCCTTGGCCATTTGCAGTTTGGGGGATTGATATCATCGGTGTGTTGCCAATATTTAAAGGTAGCATGAAATATATCATCATCGCAGTTGACTACTTCACCAAGTGAGCCGAGGCAGAGCCATTGGCGACAATCACCACATATAAGGTAATCAACTTTGTTGTTTGCAGTATCTTTTGTCATTTTGGAGTTCCATAGGAAATCATTACCAATAATGGGAACCAATTCGATAGTACCGAGTTCAAAGATTTCTACCGCCGGCATAGCATAAAGAAAAGATTTGCTTCGTTGGCACATCCTCAGACAAATGGATAGGTTAAAGCTATGAATTAGATTATTAAGTCCATTCTTAAGAAGCGGTTGGAAAAAGCTAAGGGCAAGTGGGTCAATGAACTTCCATTAGCACTACGGGCTTATCGAAAAACTCACAAGTCAGTGACTGGCCACTCTCCATTCGCCCTAGCCTACAGATCAAAGGCTATGAATTTGGTTGAACTGGAAGTACCTTCCAATCGAGTGATTCACTACAATCCATGGAGTAATGAACAACTTCTACTGGAGTCTCTTGATATGATCGATGAGAAGCACGAGCAACGTAGCTGAGTTGAGGGCAGCTGCACACCGACACCAAGTCGCATGATATTACTACACTAAGGTCAAATATCGGACCTTCGAAGTTGGTGACTTGGTTCTCAAACAAATCTTCCTTGGCCCTGGAAACTTGGACCTATCCAGGTAAGGTCCGTATGCAATAAAGTAGAAACTTGGAGATGGAACCTTCAGGGTTGTGATGAAAGACGGGATTCCGCTCCCGAGGGCATGGAATAGCGAGCATTTACGACACTATTTCACTTAGAAATAAATTCAATAATAATTGGTTGGTGCCACGTAATAAGACAGATTCTATCATTTTCTATCTTTGATGGAATAAAACGGCTTTTCGAGACCGAGTCTCTATCTTTCCATTACTTAAGAGTCATGAAGACCGACTCAAATTAATCTACATGTGAATAATGCAGGCATGTAGGTGCCCGGAGTTAAGTGCCAACCAAAACTTCTATGATTCGTGATTGAACCCACAAAGTTCTTTTCTCGGTATCCGAAGATAGATACCGGCCAATTCTTGTTCTCGAACTGGAGGCAGGATTATAAACTAAATGGATGTGACTTGACCATCCATTAGCCAACTCTTGTCCTCAAATTGGGAGTAGGAGTATAAGCTAAACCGAATGTGACATGACTATCCATACATCAATTCTTGCCTTCGATTGGGGGAGGGAGTATAAAAAAAACCGGATGTGACATGATCATCTGACATTAACTCTCGCCCTTGATGTGTGGTAGGAGTATAAATCAAAAAGAATGTCATACAATCGTTTACTCTCTCAACCCTTGTCCTTAGATTGGAGGCAGGAGTATAAACAAAGGTGGATGTGACAAGACCATCCAATCCTTCACACCTTGCTTGGAGTAGGCAAAATGGAGGATCCATGCTTGGCGTAAGGCAGGACCTAACTTATGAGGCATCGATCGATGACCGGAGTTAGACACGATTGAACGTAAACGTCCTGGATTAGGATGTACGAACTACGATCCTAAGTGGTTGACTTAAACTAATGCCCAGAGTCTTGCATGATCACAAATTATTATCCTC
Organism: Allium fistulosum; assembly: GCA_030737815.1. Classification (NCBI taxonomy): domain Eukaryota; kingdom Viridiplantae; phylum Streptophyta; class Magnoliopsida; order Asparagales; family Amaryllidaceae; genus Allium; species Allium fistulosum. Next base: position 210,531,925 of record CM060908.1, read on the forward strand.
GAAAAAGGATACCCGAGCCGTTGTTCTAAGTGGTTAACTCCAACTAATGCCTAGAGTTTGGCACTTCAACAATTACTTTATTTTCGCAAGAACAATGAAAGGTTGGTAAATTAAAGAATGGGCTAAAGGATTTAGTCCGGTAATAATCAGAAAAACAGATGGATCACAAGTACGTTGAATGGAAAGTGCATCTCCAAAACAACTTAGAAAAATCCAAACAAAGAGTTGACGAAGCAAAAATCTTTGTTATTCATATGAAATCTGGAAAGTTAAGTACAAGTGTCATTGACAATAGAAATAAAAAGCAAAAGCGGGGGCCAAACCCGCACAAAGTCGGATAAAAACCAAAAAGAGTCCATGTACACAAAACAAATCGGTACTTCATCATCTTTTCTCTTTCCTCCTTTTCCCTTGCTTCCTTTTCCTTTAGGTGGAGAGCTCTACGATGATCCAGCAGGCACACTTTGAGCACTCCCAAGTAGAGGAACGAAGGCTGAAGTGCTTTGCGAGGATCCCACAGGCGTGCTTTGAGCACTGCCAGGCGAAGGAATATGGACCGGAGCAAAGATAGTCTGCTTAGGCAAGGCGATGGACAGAGAAGGAGGGATGACTTCCATCTCCTCGTGCTTAATCTTTGTGGCAAGAAGAATGTCCTTACCAAGTTCCTACTCAAGCTTGTGTGTGGTAGGACCTGATAGAGGCTTGGAGACCCTAGTAATAACAACATCTTCGTCAATTTGAGTTTCCTGAGTCCCACCGGATCCTTCATCAAACAAAGCCTCAATCATCTACTCATCAAGGCCAGGAGTATCTTCAACCGGGATGGTTGGAATCATTATTAAAGTGGTAATAGTAATTGACTCTATTATAGGCACTTGTAGTCCCGGACGAGAGTCCTTGTCGGGAAGTGGAGCAATGTATGGCTGACTTGAGGCTTGAGAAACAAGGAGAGAGAGATTAACTATGTTAATCGATGACACATTAAATTTTTAGAAGACAGGAGAAGTCAATAAGATACCTTCTTCGCTTTAGAGTTCTGTGCAAGCTGGCGTGCTGCCAAAGTTTCTCTCAAGAATCAGAGAGAGAATGGTAGGCCTATGGAACTCAGGCCTCTCAGGATCATACTCATCATCATAGGATGAATTTGGAGCAGCTCGGGACCCAAGCGTTTGGATGGAAGTAGCATCATGTGGTATCGACCCGGAGCCTTCGCCTAAGTCTTTTTATGCTGTTGCAACCAATGCTGGACGGAGAACACGCCAACCATCCTTCAGAGTCTACGGCTCATCCCTTACGAACACTTCTTTCTTCAACTGCTCCAATTCAACCTCGCCACCTTTGAGGGTAGCTTTCTCTTCTTTAACGATCCGCTCCTAGGCAAGGGCGAGGATTCTGGGATAATAATCTATGAACCACTCCAAGTTTCAAATTTTGAGCACGTTGGCGTTGTACTGGTTCAATAGTGGTTCAAGCTTCTCCATCACATGCTTTTCTACCCACTGTTCCATGGCCTCAACCTCTCTTTTGACAAGAGCATCAACATCTCTAACACGTTCAAGCACTTTCTCCCTTTCTTCCTTGGCATCGTGCAACTCATCGCAATAAGTCTGAGCTTGTCGGAGCATGTCATCGTTTTCTTTTGTTTCACACTCTAGCTTTGTTTTTAGCTCAGCAACGTTTCTGTTTTCAGTTTCCCTCACCATTACCAAAGCATGGTTTCGGTGGAAAGCCTTTTCCATTTCATCTCAATGCTTAATCCGCTCCTCTTCAAGTGCCTTGGTGGTTTCCTCGGCTTTCTTCTTGAGTTTAGCTTGAGATTTTCTCAATTTCTCGTCCTCACCATCGAGATTAGCGATGATTCTATTATTGTTAGCTTCGATGAGTTTTTGATTGCTGACCTCTAGCTTCTTATCCTTGGAGGCTTTAGAAAAATTTTCAGCTAACTTTGACCATTCGTTATATTGATTATGAATGTCGATCACATAATCGATGGTCACCTTTATACATTAGCCATGATTCTTTTTAGATTTGGCACAAACATAAGAGCATCGAAGCAAATGTTTTAAAATTCCTCCTTTAGTTTGGCCATTCAGGCATTGTCCACAAGTTGTTCCTCCGTAGAGACCAGTGTGACTATAACAGTTTCTTTGCCAAGCATATGCTGGGAAGTTGCAGAACCGCTGTTATGATGCCTACGGTTGGAAGATTGATTGGAGTAAGATGACAGTAGAGGTTGCACAGGGATAAAAGCTGGAGGTGGAGCTTGAGAGGTATCACCTGGTGGCATGTCATCATGATGATTAGAAGCCTTGTAAGGACCCTTAGAAGGAGGTGATTTGGACTTAGGGCGACGCTTGGAAGCAGAGTCATTGATGAGCGATCTCTGTCGTAATTGCTTCTATCTTGGCCATCTCTCTCTCGGCTGGAATGATAGCCTGATTCATAATCGCGACCACTTCTTTGATGGTACGAACTCGATCGAGGCCTTTGTGCTTGGAATGCTTTCTCCTCCAAAGATCGATATATGTATTTCCTTTTCTCCATAGATCCTGCGAGGAAAACAAAAATAAGTTAGATCCAACAAGCAAGGACATAAGTCAAGTGCGAGTGTTGTAAAGTGCATATGTGTGTGAGTGCCCTACTGTCCTCCCGATGGACCATGAGCTCGAACTTTGCTTACAGGAGTGATCTCTCCCATACTGGTAGGAATGAAGTCCTTATCGATGTGAATAGAGGAGTCGATGCCCTTAATACTAATATTACCGACATCAAAAGAGCCAAACTTGGTAGGAATTGGCCCTAAGCCGACAAATGTGCCTGTTGAAGGAAGAGATGGAGTTTTCTTTGCATCCGTGACTAACAGAGACTGGGTAGAAGTTTGCGCCTTAAAGATTTTCATAATCAACCACTTCTTCGGAGCAGGCGGTTGATCGTCCCTAGATTTTTCAGGCTGAGACTCATGACCCGCATCAATGTTACCATGGCCAGCCTCACCACTTTCACCAATAATTTCACCTTCCTCGGCATCTTCTGGTACTTGTTCAATATTTTCTTCAACTCCAGCCTAAGAACTAGGGACTGTGGGCAAATATGGATCAGCCTCACCTCCTTCGAGCGGGTTGTTATCATCATCGTCACTGGCAACTGCTTAGACTATGCATGTACTGTGACCCTCTTCTAACAAGCGGTAAGCAAGAAGATTTTCATCTGATAGGAGATCTCTGATCTCTATCTCCTACTGAATCTACCATAAAAGTGTTAACATCGTCTGAAAGCGTCGAGCTACTGGGTCTTGCTGGAACATCTGGATAGTAAATTAAGGAAATGAGTTAAGTCTGCATGCTATAAGGCAAATTCGTTCAATATAAATGGGATGGAACTTACATCAAGGTATCCATCTCTGAGCAAACCAGGGTGGACAGCGAATGTAGAACCACTCAATCTTGAAGTAACTCAACTTGTTCCATGCCCCAATAACTACTCTACAACCTCTAATCGGTTCCAAGTAAATCAAATGCAAACTCTCTTTTCAAATCTTGAAGCTATAAATGTATCGGATCTCCTCATTGCTGGGTACTTGGTTCAAGTGCTTGGAGAAGACCATGTATGTACTGAAGAGGAAAGCATAGTTGTTCAGGTGCGGCTGTGTCGGAGCCAAGTGGATGAAAGTCAAAACTTGGTGGACAAACTGGTTGAATGGTGGGACACAACTCACTAAACATACACATATATATCTATTGCGGGTAGTGTACCCTTTTGGAGGGTTATGTGGTCTTTAATGATAGAAAGGAGCTAAAACATATTCAAATAGAATCCCATGCTTATCACATATTTTGCGAAGCGGTCCTTCATCGATTTTGGAAGTCATAGAATCAACAAGATCATCTAATATTATGGACTCCCCAAGGGTGTCGGGTGCTGGATCTATTTCTGCCCACCTACTAGCTCTACTGGACTCTCTGGAACTTGTTGTTCAACTTGAGGATTTTCTAGATTTTATTGCTCAACCTACTGAGTCTCTTGCGGTTCCTAATGAATTAGATTTTCCTGTGCATTCTCTATCAGAGTTTGTTGGGCATGTGGAGTCGCGGTTGAAATTGACTCGACATCGGATTCGACGTATCTCGAAGTGGATGTACCTATGGATTGAGCAGCAACATGTTTGGAATGTCTCTAATCCATTTCTATAAAAAAAACTCTATAGATAGTCAACGTTAGATGGCTAATTGCAAGCTACACCCCTTGTGCTAAAGTGGATTCTAGTGCGGTGTCGTGCAGTTCAAGTTTCCGATATTAATTAACAATTCATTTTTATATTTTGGATATCATGCAGCATGATCGTTGTTGCTGACCGTCCTAACAAGTTCCACATCAATGGTCATGCTTTGGGCAAAGGTTCAAAGCCAAGGAGGCATTGATTCATGGGGCGGGATTCACATGTGAACCAAAAATTTCAGAAAATTACCTAAATATGGGAGTTGCACAACTCCAACACTTAAAGAAAATTTAACCTTTTCTCTTCACTTTCACCTTCCTCAAGCCATGGCCATTGACCTAAACTCCATCATGCCCTAGTCAAGCTATGTCCGTCCGAGTCCATATCCATAACCATGCCCATCGCTTACCTATGCAATTCGAAGTATAGCTTTGTATCGGGTCTTTTTTCATGAGACTAAGGCTAGGGTTTGGTTAGTGGATATGGGTCGGAGCAAGGAAACACGGGCGGTGTCAAATGCAGGATAGGATAGGCGGCGGTGGTCCTAAGTTCAAGAGGAAGCATAGGTTTGTTTCAAAATTCTAAAAAACTTCAATAGTAAGAGCTTAAGCTTTTTAGATCGGTAGCAATAAGGTAAAGAAGGAAGTGAAGTTGAGTGGGTTTTATAACCCAGACCCGAAGTCTCGGCCACAAAACTTGGGAAATATTCAAAGTCAAGAGTCGGTCGACCCCTAGGTTATGGGTCGGTACCGAGTCCTAAATATATAAATATATATATATATATAGATATAGATATTTGCTTATGCAGATGCACATGATTGACCATGTACAAGCATTCCTCTCCACACAAGAACATGCACGTGAATATGTATATGTATACATATTATAACACCCTGCGTTTTTATGGTAATTACTTAAAAGGAATTAATTAATAAAAAATAAATAATAGAAATATAATTTGGCTATGAAACTTACACCATTGAATCCATGGCGATTTTCTGATCAATTTTCATATATAGATTTTTCCAATCAAAGTTCAAACAAAAAAGTTATTACCGTTTGAATTTTTGTAGTTAGAAATAATTTTATATGTAATTAAGGAAATAATTTGAAATTAATTAAAGATGGGTTAATGCCATTAACCTTAATGTTTACTTAATTATTAAGATAGGTTAATTGAGGCAGAAGATAATTATAATTAACGTTAAGCAAATAATGAAGGAAACAAATCAACCAGAAATCAAATGAAATCAAAACGCACAAAAATAAACAGGTCAAATTGACCATAACCCATGCACGATCGACCAAAGATGGTCGACCTAGGTTATGGGGCAGTCAACTCGCCTATGTCTGAAGGCGATATTTAACCTAGGCTGTGTAGCCTAAATCTGATTTATTTCAATCCGATGATTAGCGCTGATTTGAACCTCTATAAACTAGGACCCAGGGCTTCACTTCCAACTCATTATTTTTCTAATGAGCACAAAAGCTCTACATTTTCCTTTCTCCTCCAATGTTTCTAAATACACAGAAATAGATCTAGATAACACGGATACACTGTGGAGAAGAATAGAGGACAGGAAATAGGTTCAAATCAGATTGCTACATCAAAGGTAAACTTTTAGATCTAGTCCTAATTAATGAATCTAAATCTCTTTTTCATAATCCAATTTCTAATGAGATCTGTATAGCTATGGATCCGAATAGGGAGTCAAAAAAGTGGAGAATATAGATAATAGGGTCAGACCAAGATTAAATCTAGAGATTTTGGAGCGCTAATTAAAGGTGAGTGGTAATATTATATATTTTTATATATAACTGGATTATAACAATGCAAATCTATTCCTATATGTCTGAGAACTAAATTTAAATTGCAATGAATTCGAATATGTGAAAATTTGAGATATGAACTTGCCTATGTAATTATGTAATGATTAATTTTAATTTTGCAATCATGTAATGATTTGTTTTATTTATATAATTACGTACTGCGTCGGATATTTGTTAACTAAAACGTAACGAATTGGGATTTCATTTTATTCGATGTTGATGAATAAAGTCTTGAATAAAGTTAATTTGACTCATGGAATTTTGGTGATATTTTAGTTTAATGGAATTTATATTATTGCAAGTAGAGATCTATATAATATCAGGTCTAATTTACAAAAGTGTGATGTTTGAAATGACAAGGAGTACATATATGCTTATAAAAGGAAAATGTGTACAAAATAAGGATGATTACCGTATTTTGTACTACCTATTTCACTAAATAAAAAGAGAATTCCATGTAATTACAAACACTGCGCAAACCCCATCTTTTATATAAGATATGGAAATTTACATGTAACAATTAATTGATGAAGTTTAATTCAAATTTATTAATATATAGTAAATCCCAATATTGAAATAAGTATATAACTAAAAAGTTAATAAACAGAAACTGATGAAAAAGGAAGTCTAAGTAATAGGAAAGAGTAAGAAGTTGAGGAAATGAATGGACTAAGTCTTATAATCTAATGAAATGGACTAAGTCTGATAATCTAATGAAATGGACTAAGTCTGATAATTGAATGAAATGGAATATAAATCAAAGTTGAACTAATGAATGTTGTAGCAATGATATTGATGTGAAATTGAGAAGTGGTAAATGAAATTAATGAAATAAAAGATAAACGCATAGTAAGACTGAAAACTTAAAGTCAGACATAAAAGATGTTGAAGCAATAAAGAAAAATGAAGAAGAATAAGTATACCTAAGTATGAAATATGTATATAAGTAGCCTCGGATATGCGTTTATGATGGGTGTGAATAATTATAAATTATCTGTTATAATTATAATGTACTAATGTCTGAAGGTCGTTAGACTGGGTTAGAATGCTAAAAATATATCTTATCAATAGGATCCGTGGTGAGTGTACGATCTCGTACTAGAGGGGTACCCTCAGGTCTGGACTCTGCTTATTACCTTGATTATAAATTTTCTGGTATAATTATGTTGAGTTCACAATCAAATTATGCCTGCTTCAAAATTTTTAAGTGGGGTCTTTCCTTGATTGCACTAGGCAATCTAAATGGACGATGAGAGATCGGTCTTATGCAACATGACATAGAAAGTCTACCGTGCTTAGGTACCAAAATGAGTTGCAACAAGCGTACGTAAAAGGCTGGCGTACTTAGGTACATATAGGGTAGGAGTTGCATATTTATGGAGCTTGTATCGGTCTCTTACGGCCAACGGGAAGGACAGGGTTACACCTAACTGATCTCTTCCACTTACTAGCATTCGTTTAGTTGGGTCATGCAATGCCATAGTTGTTTGTTCGTTTGTCTAATAGGTTAAGGCTAGTTAACCCATACAAAGGTTCCTTCAAAACATGAACAGGGTGGTGGTGGGGGCCTGAAATCCACGATAAGAAGCAGACGAAGGTATGCAAAAGGCTGGCATACATGAAAACTCTAGAAGTATTAGGACCTTATGGATTGGAGGCTGTGGACTGGAGGTCGCTGGTGCACACGATAGGATTTCCTTGATGATATGATGGCAATGGATCATTACGAGGTGCTGAGTGAATGATACTAGTAGGGATAGTATCTAGGTCCATTAGTGGACTTGGGGTGTGTGTATATATATTTTTACCTATAATATAGATCTACATGGTGTAGATAGATATGGTTTGTACGTAGTAATGGAGTCATAGCGACTAATAATAAAAATGTAACATAACATGTTTTTAAGCCAAAATTGGTCACAAACCCCAGAAGTAGCGAAAGCACCAGTGTTTACACACAAATCCTCAATATCCAAACACAGATCTAAGATCCAGATGATGTAGAGAGTAAAAATGAAGAAATAACAAAATTAAAATGAAAGAGAGTAAGAGAAGACATAAGATTTATAGTGGTTTGGCATTGTAGCCTACGTCCACTTTGAATAGTTTGATGTTTATTAATGATTCTCAACTGATTTACAACAGTACAATCAATAGCCCTCAAGTTACAATGGAGTTTCAGTAGAGTAACGATGTAAGAGCTTTCAAAAGTCCTTTTTCAGTAGGTGTAGTGTTGCTATTTATAAGAGTGGATCTGGAAATATCTACCCTAAAACTCGGAATACCCTTTCTCATGCGTAGGTGGGCCCACTAGATCGATCTGGGGTTGTTTGTAATCGATCCTTGATCGATCCAAGTGGATTTTGTATCGATCAAGAATCACTCCAAATGAGCTATGATTGATCATGGTGAAAGATGATGGTACAATGTCCTTGATCTCCAAATTTCATGAAATTCTAGTGTGTAGTTTTTGAGATATGATCGATCCAAGTTTCAATTTCCTAGTGTTGGCTAATGATTTCGTATCCATGATTCATATCCATCACTTTTGCATCGATCCAAGTCTTCATATCCATTATCTCGTGTCCATAGCTTTCATATCGATCTGATTCTCACGCTGTGATCCATATTTTGTGCTCCATCTTTTGACCGGTTCCTTCGTATCGATCGATACGAACGCGATCGATACGAAATGGCTCCATAATTTCTTCGTATCCATCCAGCATAGCTATCCCCGAGTATGTCCTTCGTATCGATCAATAATTGGTCGATACAAAATGCTTTTCCAAACCCCTGTAACCATTGCCTCGTATCCATTCTTTGTGCCTTCCATTGTATCGATCTGATGCCATAGGTCAATACGAAATCTATCGATACGAACTGATATCGATCCAAAGAAAATGCACAAAAGAAAGTGTGCGTTATCCATATTCATGCCCACCTTAATCGATATGAAAGTATCGATATAGATGTATCGATCCAGAGTATATAGCCACATTCACCTTGGTCGATACGAAAGTACCAATACAAACCAGCCTTTCGTGAACATTGATCCATCCATAACTCGAGCATAGGAACTCCGATTGACCTGAAATTCGAAGTGTAGCCTCACCAAACCTTGTTTATCATTCCCTATCGATCCCACCTTGATTGGAGCTTGGTCAAATTTTGACGGTATCGATCATAGCCATATTTCAAATCGATCTCCAATCCTGATATCCATCCTTTTTAGTCAATTTGTTGATATCTTTGCCTTGTCCAAAAGGCGCGGTAACATATGCCCCCAAAACATGCCGTGCGGCAAGAAAGCATGTTTTGAATAGCTTTCAATCCAACATCCAAAGTCCATATTCCATCCATAGTCATATAATCCGACCCATAATCCAATCCATTACCGCGCCATTCTATCCAAGCGCCATAGCCATATCCTTATCCAAATCCGCAACTATTCTGAGTTGATATCCGATTCTGAATCTAGTAACTAAATTCTTAGCCAATTCCATATCCATCCGAACGCGACAACCTAGTTCCAATCCATCCTTATCCAGTAACCAATAACCAAATCCATGACCTCTCCTGGTCGATGTCCAAATCCGGGACAGCTCCGGGTCCTTATCCAAAGCCGGTACCTCTTCGGATCCAAATCCATAGACCTCGCAGGGTCATTTTATCCTACTTTGGCCTCAACTTTCCAGTCGAGGGCTTATTCATGGTTTTTCTCCGGCCTCGACTCTCCGGTCAAGGACTTGATCCATGGGGTAACTTTCTCCGGCCTTGACTCTCCGGTCGAGGACATATATTCTCCGACCTCGACTCTCCAGTCGAGGACTTTTTATATTTTCCGGCCTCAACTCTCCGGTCAAGGACTTATTCCGTGTTCGAGTCCATTCCTTCGCTCTCCAAAGAAGGGACTCGTAACTCGCGGTTAACGCCCCGTCTCTCTGGTCGGGACCGTAATTGTGTGATATATAATATTTATTACATTAATCTAAATCCAATCATCACAGAGTTCAATTGATAAAATAAAAGTCAATACAACCCAGAAAACTAAATAACCACAATGCCAAAAAAGAAACCAGAGTTTGCGGAAAACAGAAAAAACAAGATTTCATAAACCCGAGCATCACGGTTTATCATCATATCAGAGCATGCCCAAGGACCATCCTCGATCCTGTACATGTGTAAGTGACTTAGCCGCATTACGTCGAGGTTTATTACTTATTCCATGCCATAAATCCAATCAGCTAATAATAAGCTGATGACGATGCCTAGATCCAGTGCCATCTTTGTTTGAGGTGAGCGGTGGCTGCTCCTGCTCCACGGCTACAACTCGAGTCATTATGTATTGTTGCAAATGACCATTTCACACATGTTCCTCAATAATATTCTTTAGATGCTTGCAGTCGTTCATGTTGCTCCCATCCAGCTCATGGAATAGGCAATGCTTTCCCGATGCCCGCTCGTATTCAGAGGGTTCCCTTTTTGCCGGCCTTCGATACTAGAGGCGCCCTCGAGTATCCAAGTAAATCCTTTCCGGAGTTTCAGTCAAATCCGTGTAAGAAGAGAATTTAGATTCCCTCCGTTGCCTTTTCGATTTGTTACCACCGTCATTCATTTTCCTTTTGCCTCTATCATCCTTGTTTGAATCCTCCCTTGGTGGACCTCCACTTTTTGCCGTATAAACTTCAGCCTTTCTCCCCTCTCTTTCATCCTTCGCATCTTCCTATCATAGAAACCTCTATGCTTCATGGTAAAACTTCCCGAGATCCATCGGTGGATCCCGCTCTAACGATATCTTAAAATCCGAATTATCCGCAATCCCCGAGACTGCTGCCATCAAAACCATCGACGGATCGGGTCGATCCACCGAAGCCACTGCCGCATTGAATCTGGTTAAGAAATCTCTAAGTGACTCTCCCTTCCACAGTTTTATCGATGTTAAAGTCATCACATTCTTGGTTCTCACGATGTGGACTCGAAATTGCCCCATAAACCTCTCGATCAACTCCGTCCATGTGCCAATAGAGCCGATTTCCAGTTGTCTGAACCATAGTGCAGCTATATCCATCAAATACAAAGGGAAGCACCGTGCCATGACTTCCTCTGATGCCCTCAATACTTCCATGTGCCTCATATACCTTGTCAAGTGAACAGCAGGATCCGTTCTCCCATCATACATTTCCATCATTGGTAATTTGAATCCGATGGATTCTTAGCTGGCTTGATCATAGGAGCAAAAGGGCTCCTATTCACATCCTCTAAATCTCTATTCACCAACCCTCCCCTCATAGCCCATCTGATCATGTCCGCTAACCTATCGTTGTTATCAAGTGGTATCCTCTGTCTGCTATCTCCAACCTGCCCCCAAGTCCGTGAGGGAATCCTGAAACCTGTCCTTCAAGACGAGTATCCATATCCTGATCAACGCCAAACTGCACAGCGTCGCCTGGTATCCTTGCTGGAATTGAGCCAACATGATTCGGGGGCATGTCCCCTTGTTTAGGGGCTGCTCTCGATGGTTCCGCTTTGTCCCGCATCCTGTTTGTTTTGTTTCCTCGGTCCTGATTCTAGATTGTCTCTGTTCCTGCTGCTCCAGCTTCGTGATCCTCATTTCCAGCATTCCTTGTAACTCCATTCCCTTGACTTTGCACTCCAGCTTATCCAACCTATCGGAGTAGGTTCTGTATCATGTCCTCTTGCCTTTTCAGCATCGTTTCCATCTCGTCTCTAGTAATATAGATTGAGGCCTAATTAGCTCCTGAGGAAGCCTCCTGACTTCCTTCATGCTGACTCCTCTCTGTTCTCTATCATCTTATTGATTGCTTAACCATAGCTTCCCAGATCCAAGTTCCTAAGTCTTTAAATCCAAAATCTAAGCTTCAGAATCCTTGAGTGCTAGCTTTCTCAGTGGAAGCACCAAAGTGTTTGCGCCAAAATTGGTCACAAACCCTAGAAGTAGCGAAAGCACCAGTATTTACACACAAATCCTCAATATCCAAACACAGATCTCAGATCCAGATGATGGAGAGAGTAAAAATGAAGAAATAACAAAATTAAAATGAAAGAGAGTAAGAGAAGACACAAAATTTATAGTGGTTCGGCGTCGTAGCCTACGTCCACTTTGAATAGTTTGTTGTTTATTGATGATTCTCAACTGATTTACAACAGTACAATCAATAACCCTCAAGTTACAATGGAGTTTCAGTAGAGTAACGATGTAAGATCTTTCAAAAGTCATTTTTCAGTAGGCATAGTGGTGCTATTTATAAGAGTGAATCTAGACATATCTACCCCAAAACTCGGAATACCCTTTCTCATGCGTAGGTGGGCCAACCAGATCGATCTGGGGTTGTTTGGGATCGATCCTTAATCGATCCAAGTGGATTTCGTATCGATCAAGAATCACTCCAAATGAGCTGCGATCAATCATGGTGAAAGATGATGGTGCAAAGTCCTTGCTCTCCAGATTTCATGAAATTCCAATGTGTAGTTTTGAGATATGATCGATAGAAGTTTCAATTTCCTAGTGTTGGCTGATGATTTCGTAAACATGATTCGTATCCATCACTTTTGCATCAATTCGAGTCTTCGTATCCATCATCCTGTGTCCATAGCTTTCACATCGATCCGATTCTCACGCTGTGATCCATATTTCGTGCTCCATCTTTTGACCAGTTCCTTCGTATCGATCGATACAAACGCGATCGATACGAAATGGCTCCGGAATCTCTTCGTATCCATGCAGTATAGTTATCCCTGCGTATGTCCTTCATATCGATCAATAATTTATCGATACGAAATGCTTTTCCAAACCCTGTAACCATTACCTCATATCCATTCTTTGCTCCTTCCTTCATATCGATCCCTAGCCCTTCTCTTCGTATCGATCTGATGCCATAGATCGATACGAAATCTATCGATACAAACTGCTATCGATCCAAAGCAAATGCACAAAAGAAAGTGTGCGTTATCCATATTCATACCCACCTTGATCGATATGAAAGTATCGATATAGATGTATCGATCCGGAGTATATAGCCACATCCACCTTGATCGATACGAAAGTATCAATACGAACCAGCCTTTCATGAACATTGATCCATCCCTAACTCGAGCATATGAACTCCGATTGACCTGAAATTCGAAGTGTAGCCTAACTAAACCTTGTTTATCATTCCCTATCGATCCCACCTTGATTGGAGCTTGGTCCAATTTTTACGGTATCGATCATAGCCATGTTTCCAATCTATCTCCAATCCTGATATCCATCCTTTTTAGCCAATTTGTTGATATCCCGGCCTTGTCCAAAAGTCGGGGTAACAACATGAAATAGTGAACAATAGGCATAAGCTAGTGTTATGTATAAGATGTATAATTTACCTGTCACTAGAACATTGTTCTAACCCCCTCCTCGTTACAACCCATGTAATTATAAGGGCAGTTACTGGTAGTGATTTGGATTAGTTGTCTCGCTAAGGTTCATGACATTTGAGATGTCGATTTTTGGTCAGCAATTATATGGATCTATTATATATTCTTATTTCCACTGTGAGTTAGTACCACTAGTGCTCCAATATACTTTCTTTTTGCAGGATTCTGAACCATTGATCCATATTTTAGTGGACTTGGGTTTTCGGGTTAGCAAAAATCTAGGTCCGCTAAAGTGCGTGTTGTTATATATATCTGATTCCCAGTGACCAAAATCAAAAGGAAATCAAATTCAAACCTGAGAAATCCATGGAAGGAACCAGTTCAAAATCGTCAAGCTCGGGATGACAGATTATGAGATTACATTCTAAATTTATAATTCCAGGTGCCGGTGCAGCATCGTGGTAGATGACCATGGACATAACTTTTCATAGAGATGATTCACAAGAAGGATAACGACCAATTAGAACACAAAGTAGATTCCTTCATGGCAATTCCGACTTGTCTCGATTCAAAGAACATCACGTTTGAAACGAGATTCACTTTGAGGGGCAAGTGTTATCCGCCCATTTGATCATGTAATATTCAGAGAGAATGGATGGATCGAACTTGGGGTTATCAAGACAGGAAGCCTAGAGAGATAGCCCAGAAATCCATAAATCAAGCACAGACAAAATTGCAAGGTAGAAGACAAAACAATCCAAACCAAAGCGGCCAACAATTTATCCAAGTTAGGGGATGGAACCGACCCCACCCTATGGACTGTTACCGACTCCTATTCCTACCTCAGGTGGACTCCATCTTCTGCCTATAACCTTTTCTTGATGCCAAAGCCTGTTTCTAATGTCGTTTTGTTGATCCAATGCAATTTTTTATCAATCTCCATGAACACTTAAAGCTGCAATTCTGTTCTTCCACAACTCCATCAACCCAGAAGCAAGCTAATATTGGTGCAAACAACTATGGAATCATGAAGCTAACCATGAGACAAGCTAAGATGAAGAGTTGAAGGCAGCCATATTGGCCATCCTATGGGTCGGTACCGACACCTAACCTTGGAGTTGTACCAACCCATATAGACTGATGAGTTGGCACTTACTTTCTTGGGAGAATTGGTCTAAATCATTGATAACGGCTTGGAGGTATTTTGTGCGAGCTATTAGGCTCCCCGCCTCTATAAATAAGAGGGTAGGGCTCATTTTTACGGATCTTTTGACTCAAGTTCTTCCCTACTCTATATTCTTGTAATTCTGAACATCCAAGTGTCAGAGTAGTACCGACCCCTAAGAACTTCTGCCTCCAAGTCAGATATAAGCAAAAAAAATTAAAGTGAATATAGGCCTTGCTTTGTCGAACCACTAAAAACGATCGTGTCTTGTTTATTTCTCATTTTCACTTACAATTGTTCATATTTCTACATAAAATTCTAGGTGTTTGTGCCACTTTTGGTTCAAACAGTAACCGAGTAGGCATTTCCTTGATTGCATTAGGTAATCCAAATGGGATGGTGAGCGTAGCTTGGTGATAAGACTGCAAGATTTGCACCATATATATAAGGAGTAGGATCTATTTACATAGGTCGAGATTGTCATCGGTCTTGAGAAATCAGTGGAAAGACAAAGGCTATGCCTAAACTGGCTACGCCTTCTACTTGTGTATATCTCCTTTATGACATGCATTGCCTCACAGTTGTTTGTTAGTTTATTTGTTGTTAGGAGGCAAGGCTAGATAACCCTTAATGAAGGTCTTTCAAAACAAGTTAGAATACAACTAAATAGATGTAATGTCGTTATTAAGCACTACGGGTGTTCCTTGGTATGCATGGCAGCTTTGACATAATACTGCATTGACGATGGACCTTTACGAGGTGCATAGTTATGGATACTGGCGGGGAAAGTATCTTGGACCAAAGGGAAACCGTGGTACTTACACAGGGATACATACACACACGCATGTAGTTATTGAATATATCGAATATATGGGGTGTATCGTAAGCGTATGCGAAGTAAAGACGACTAAGTTTAAAAAGTAGACATAACATGTTATGGAAAGCAATTAGCATAAACTAGTGTTATTTATAAAGTGTGAAATTTATCAGTCACCAAAACGTTGCTTTGGCTCCCTGCTCATTACAGCTCATATTATAGATTTAGAAGGATATGTACTGGTACAAGGCAAAAATGGTGGGAGGGCGGATTTTTTATGCAAGCTCGGCACTGACAAGGACACTAGATACCAGAGGTATTAGCCTTGGTCAGCAATTATGTGTTTTATTATACTTTACTATTCCACTGTGAGTTTTATCAATACTGCTCTGATATACTTTTGTTTATTTACAGAATGCCAACACCAATGATCCATACTTTGATGCCTTTGGGTTTTCGATTTAGCGAAATTCGGGCCCACTAACGTGCAGCTTGTTACAATATACATGTCTGAATCTAAATTATAGAATGCCTAGT
Organism: Allium fistulosum; assembly: GCA_030737815.1. Classification (NCBI taxonomy): domain Eukaryota; kingdom Viridiplantae; phylum Streptophyta; class Magnoliopsida; order Asparagales; family Amaryllidaceae; genus Allium; species Allium fistulosum. Next base: position 210,547,861 of record CM060908.1, read on the forward strand.
CGAGTTTAGCAAAAAGGTAGTTAAATAATTTACTTTTGTTATTGACAAGTTTCTGTAAGGAAATCCAGCTTACATATTTCATTTGAGTGTTATTTCGGTGGTTACAATACATTAGCTAAATCCAGTTTTCTTTATACATTATATGGATTCCAAAAAAATCAAAGAAAAACACAATTTACTTACCATTCGAAGAAATATGTTCATTAATATGTAAAACATAACTCATATTTTAATCAGTTTAACGGCATAAATAAATTGTACACATTCATAAGAGAAAGCATTACTAATTTAATATCAGCTGTAGGTTAGAGCTGAATTAATTTCAATAATTCTTCAAAGCCTCACTTCCGCATAATTTTTTCCTACTCTTATCTTAACTGTCTTTGATTTTTATTAATCCATATGTGCATTGCGTTATCTTAGCCATAATGTAGGAACTACGAAGGCAAATAAGGTGCGAGGTGGTGGTGTAGGCAGGAGCGGCGGAGACGATTAGTTTGATATACCTTTGTGTGATGGAATATTGAATTTTTTAAACCCTAGTCTCTACGATGGAGCGATGAATTGGTTTAAACCATAGCTTATTCAATATTTTAGATGTTAGATTTCTGAGATTGAGATAATAGGATAAAAGAACGTAGGACAGCCTTTCTAGATGGAGGAAAAAATGGAGTAATTTCGGGTAGAAAGATCAAAGAGAATGGAGCAGAAGAAAATGAGAAATTTAAGGGAGATGTGAATGTTTCAAAGCGGTGTTAGATTTTATGTGGAGAGTTTGATTTACACTCTCATACAGTAGACAAACCGAGCGTTAGTTTGATCATTTAATTGATATACAATGGGTACAAGAATAACCAATATTTACGTCTAGTTCATCTGCCTAATCATTAGACGAGGCTTACTGAAGAGCCATCCATCTAGAGTCTAGATCCATCCAAAAGAGTCTTATCACATCATCTAAGTATCTAAATCGATATTTTTGCATAGTTTTGTTAGTCAAAATATTTGCTATAGGAGGAGACCTGGGGTACATGGGTAATGACTATGTTGACGACTGTCGACCTGGCCGATCAGATCATGAGAGTCTAGAAGTCTAGGGGAAGCACCTATTACCGATGTTGTAAATGAATGTGATTCTTACAACGGTTATAATTTCCAAATGGATTAACTTGTCATTTCAAATAGTCATATACATTGGCGAATCGTCACCTACAATCACGTGCGCGCGAGCACACACACACAATATATATGTATGTGTATATATATTCTCATGTTGCATGTGAATTCAATTTCCTTGTAAATACTACTACTTGTTCCTTCTTGCAAAGTCAAAAACAACGAAGTGTTTTTTTCTAGTTTGATTCATGTAGTCACAAAATTGAATCAAACAACTTCATTATATCTTGAGATAGATTTTCGAACCCAATATCATTGTGACAGAAGAAGAAAACATCCCTTAAAGACAATTATTCAAATTGTTTTTGGGAGTTCTATATCAAAGATAATCACCAAAATCATTTTCCAACATGTTTTGTCATTGGTGAAGAGTTAATGCATCACTATAAAAAAGTAGGTAAAATAACTACTTGACATTACCGTTGTCACACTACTGCCAAAAAATGGCATTAGTATGTCATAGGTATTTAACTGCCTATGAAAACTTACCGACACTGCACCAGCGCCAATTTTTTTATAACGCAGCATTGGTATGCCATTTTCCCTGTTATTCAGCCTTTTGGCTAGTCAGTATTCGAACAAACTTAAACAATTGATTCAGACAAGCGAATGACGGAGCAATGACCCAAGGACATTAGGAATATCATAAAAAGGCAAGAAAAGAGAAAAATAAAAAATGAGCGAAAAAAGTTAAAAATTTGGAAGTTCAAGTTTTTAGAGATGTCAACTCGAAGCAAACCCACAAAATCCTCAAGTCAGACTCGAAGCATAATAGACTTGAGAAAACCCAAATTCAGACCTGAAGCAATCGATAAAATACCCCAAGCACGACCCAGAGTGTACTCGGTACCAATCCCTGACTTGACTCGGTAGTGACCCCTAACGATTGAGAGCAAACACTCAAAAATCTTGGGTCTGACTCCAAGCAAACAAAGGAAAACTTAGAACATGAAAATCTCAGAAAATCTCAGGCCAAGCCCAAAGTAAACAATCGAATTTCTCGGATCGGACTGCAAGCAAATTCAACTCAAACCAAAACAACAAGGTGATCACCCAAGTTGGGGATCGGTACCGACCCTACTCTAGGGATCGGTACCGACTCCCAATTTAACTTTGGGTGGACCCCCTCTTCTGCCTACATGCCTAACTCGATGCTAAGAGCCTATTTCCAAAGTCATTTTGTTGAACCAATGCAATTCTCTATTGATCTCCATAAGCACTAGAGCAGCAACACCCTGAAATACACTGAGTATAGATTGGTGCTCAACTCTACATAGGGGATCCATACCGATCCTTACGGGTACAACCAAAGTAGCCCTCGCTCCTATGACACTTTTCTCTATCTACATAGAGCCTGGTTCAAGTGTTATTCCCGAGTTCCTATGCGTCGTAGTGACAATCTCCATATACGGCCTAAACTAACAATTCAACCTTCTATGATCCATCGCTTGGACTATAAAATACCTAGGCGACTATGCAACATAACATTGGAAACATTAAACCAACATCAAGACGATCCAATACAAGGAGTAGCAAGAATGTATGATGCATACATTGGGATCGGTACCGATTCCTAACCCTAGGGTATCCGGGGCCTAGATTTTTTGAAGGACTTTGTCTTCATCATAAGGATCTGTAGGCGAAATTTCAGTGAGATATTTGGTTGTTTACCCCTATAAATACAAGTGGCATGGTTCATTCTAGGAATCTTTATGGTGCTGCTACATATAAACTCCATTGTACTCTAGGATCCCTACCGATCCCTCCTACTTGTAATCACAAAATCTAGTGCAAAAGCAATAAAATCATTCAAGTGGACATAAGCCAAGATTGTCGAACCACTATAAATTTGTATATTCTTTTTTCTGTTTGATTTCTTCCATTTTTCATTTACTTTCTTTATTTAATCTCTACTCTCTAACTTTTCTGGGCGTTTGTGCCATTTTTGGTTCAAATATTTTGGTGCTTTCATTAAGAAACTCGATTCTTAGGCTATTTAAGTCTTTGTCTACTATTAGATTGCCTAAAATCCTAGAAAGAGATCCAGTTTCTTCTTAACTAGTTTCCCTACTACTTAGATTTGAACAAAATCTACAAGAAGCTATCTTAATAGCCCCCAGGAAAGACAAAGTTGTTGCCTCCTCAAGAGCTACTAATGAAATAGAGAACGCTAACCTTCACATCCTGGATGAAGATGTGCAGCAAGAAACTGTTAATGTCTAGAATCCTTCAGATGCTATCACCATGATTGATTTTGAGCGTATAATGAAAGAGCTACAGGATAGCCATGCGGAGTTGAACTGACAAATCCAAGAGAACAGTAACTTGATGACCTCACTGATTACCCACCGTCGGAAGACTGGAGAGAGCCATCTCCTCCATACTCTGGATCAGGCAGTTCCTCATCATCTGACCACCTTTGAAGAAACATAAGGCGAAGGATAGATGCATATGAAGCATGAACCTCTAGGTGGAAGAATGCAACCGACCCTCACCTAGGCATAGTTGTCAGTACCAGTCACTCCCTACAGGGGTCGGTACCAAACCCATCCACCAAGGAGCGCGACTTCAAGCTGGACTTGGAACGCAATTCGGACGCACTGTAATTGACCAGGGGAATGGAAATTAAGAATTTGATGCTGAATTTCCCTAAGGAATGAATGTAGAGCTACCGAGCGAACACTTCTTCCAAAGCTTGGAGAACTTAGGAGACGAGGCATGAATTGGGATCATTTACCGTGCCAAGCACAAGGAATATATTTTGATTACCACAACCCAACAGGTACCCAAGAACCGAACTTGGCGGAGATGGTAAGCTAACTTGTGAGAGAAAGTCAAGGCCAAACTAACGATGACTAGGCCACTTCCCTTGGTAAAAAAACTCTGCTGAAGCAGTCTTATGCGAAGAGTACCTACGGAGATTCAACATGCCGATGAATCCCTTATACTCAGGAAAGACTGATCCTAGACAACATCTCATGAAATACAAGTGGCATATGGACTCCGCCAGAGCGTCAGATGCTATCAAGTGTAGGTGCTTCCCAATCTTCCTAGAAGGAGTGGCGACCATGTGGTTTACTCGACTACCACCAAGGTCCTTCTCTTCTTTTGATCAACTGGCAAGGAAATTCATCGAGCAGTTTAGAATGCACGCAACTCACCCTAAAGATGTCATGTCATTGTCTAACTTATTCAAAGGACTGGGGGAATCACTCATGGACTTTTTGCAAAGATTTATTATCGCTGTGACTGAGGTGAGCAATCCTCAGGACACATAATATTGATAGCTTTGATCAGGGGGATCCACCCAGATACAGACTTTGGTGAATGGTTATCGAGAAAGCCCACTGCTACTCTGGGTCATTTCTACAACAAAGCCGCTTAGCACAGGCGTAAAGGAAGAGGTTAAATTGATTAGCAAAGGAAATGATACAGGCTATCAGACTAAAGCAGTGTGAAGCAACGACACTGTGAGACAGTCCGAAGCGAGTTTCGGGAAAATAGCTGTAAATGTACAGAATAAGAGCAGTGGTCAGAGCAAAGGCCATAGTGGGGCCCCAGATGAAAACCTAGGTTCTAGGAGTAGATCGTGAATCCCGAGATTTGACACCTATATCCCACTAAATGACTCAACTGAAAATATTTATTTGTTACTCATGACTTGGAGCAGTATATGAAACCAAGCCCGAGAGAGTCAACTGAAGACCATAGGAAGTTTGCAAAATTCTGTAGATTTCATGAGACATATGGTCATGACATGAACGAGTATAGACACCTTCGTGATATGATCGAAGAATTGATAAGAAAGAAGAAGCTCCAATAGTTTGTGAAAAACCCACAAGATGGCGGATAAGGAACATCCGACCCCCAACGAGGATAGAAGAATGACCCGTATTTTTAATTATTAAATTTAATATAATTTTTGAATAAAAATGGTTAAAAATAAATTTTAATGATTTATTAATGAAATTTATTTTATATGAACTTAGATAAAATTTTAAATAACAAAATTCAATATGAGAAAAGATGATAACTTATATTAGAAAGTAAAGTAAATAATATTAAATTGCAAGTAATTGATAACAGAAATTGAAATGATCAATGTTAAGTAAATAAAGAGTCCAGCGAATAGTAAAAGCATAAATTTATTTATATGAAATTCTATGTATTGAATGTGTTTATAATCAATAGTTGGAATTGAATAATGAATGTTGAATTATTTAGATGAAATAAAATAATTGTTTGATAACAAAAATTCATCTGAAATTTTAATATTGGAATTCATCGTAATTGAATTATCTAAGGGCTTTGATTTATGAAGTGTAATCTTTGTATTTAGTGTAAGAACTTTTGGTTGTTCTAGTTTTGAACGAACATTTTATTTTTAAGTGAATTTATTTATGAATTTCAATGTAAGAGCATTGGTTGTATAAAACTTGAACAAACATTTTAATTTAAAAAATAGTTTAAGATAAAAATTGAATTAAAATATTTGATTGATTTTTAAATATTGAAAGGTTAATTTCATAAGTTAAATAACTTATATTTCAAATATAGTGATTTATTTGACAATTTAATTGTTAAATTTAATATTGGAATTGTTTTAAATAATTAAATCCTAAATTTAATATGAATGAAAATGATTTCAAAAGTTGATTTAAATTTTATTTAAACAAGAATGAAAATTGTTAACTTTTGAAATTGAATTTAAAAGTGATTAAATTGATTTTTAAATTAGCTTCTTTTAATTAACGTATAAAAATAGTCTATTTGGGCAATGTCTTGGATTTTGACGAAACTAGTTTCATGGATCCGTAATAGTGAATTATTATAAGATTTCAAATTTCGTAACGATCGGACTTATCGTTTGGTCGTGCGAGCTTGAAACACGTAGAAACCAATTAAAGGAATTTAACTAAAATAATTTGATTTTGAAAAGCTATCTTCTATATATGATGGAATTGGCTCTCGATACATATTCCATTGTGTTTGGAATAGGGGTATAACATATAGAACGCCAGGCGGCACGCGTCGTTTGGAGTTCGAAATCTTTACGGATGAATAGTGCCACGAGATTTTCTATATAAGGCCCTCATTTTCAAACCCTAGTCCAAAAAACCTCAACCGCTCTTATTGTCTTCAATGGCCAAAATTGCTTGACTTCCTCCCCTGTTTTCTCCCGATCCACTCACAATCTCGACTCGGGTTCAACACGAAAGTTGTAGAGCTCGGTTTCCTTTACAAGATCAAAGGTTGGATCGTAGTGAAGGGTCTCGAATTTGCCAGAATCGAGACAAAAGGCGGCACGGTCGAGGACAGTTTGGGGACGAAATGGAGCATCGTGGGTAGCGATACTTCTGGCGGTAGTGGCTCGCGAGCAGGTGGTTACGGTGATGGGCTTAGATCGGGGTTCGGGGGCATTGGGGGCGCGTGCGTCGATGAGAGCGGTCGCGTGAGTAGGTTCTCGGCCTGGAAATGATAGAGGAGAGAAACAGTTAGGTATGAGTTTAATTATTATTTCTAATTATGTTAATTATTATTTTAATTATATCGTTAGTAATCGTTATATTAGTTATAGCGTAACTTTTTCATACGAGATCCAATTCGAGCGAAACAAGTCGTGTTGGGTTCGTATCGATGAGGACTAGGTCATGGAGTTGAATTGAAGTTTATTTGACACTAAATTTTTTTTAGTTTCAAATAAAGTGAGTGTTTTAAACGCTCACGAAGTACTAAATATTCTTACGATTAGCTAAATCGAAATCATGAAGTGATTTGTATTTATTGATGGTTGTTCAGTAAATTAACTGATATTTGGAATCGATATATGAATTGAACCGTTAGGAATTGAATTGACAGTTAAATTGAAATTGAAATTGAATTGCTAGTTAAACGCCCGTTATTGATAACTAGTTAACTTCTGTGATTTATTGACTGAAATTGAATTGGTTGAATTTGAATTGATTGACAGTTAAAACCGACATTTAAAATTTGATTGATAAATTTGATATTAAAATTAATAGTGTAAATTGACATTTAAAATTGATAGGAATTTGACCGTTAAATGGATAGTTGGAATTAATGGTAAATGTGACATTTAAATTTGATAGGAAAATTTTGACATTTTATACACTTATTAAATCGACATCAAAATTTGATATTTAAATCGATACTGAATTGCATATCACCTTTAGTTAAACACCCCGACACTGATAATTATTGATTTTTGTGTGATATGGTTGAATTTGTTGATTTGGATGTTACCTCATATCGTGAGGGATGATATTGTTGATTTGCTGTATGTTGCTAGTGGTATTGATGTTTTCTTGTCATCGCGCTGTTATTACCACTATTGATATGATTGATCACTTGGATATTTAAATTTGATATGGATGTTGGATATCCTATCTGATATGCGAATTTTTATGCATAGTTGATTGCTTTGGCAGAATTGTGATTTTGTGATTCTATCGCCGTTCGAAGAAAAATTGAGTTTTATTTATTTAATTTTAAAAGGCTTTAAAAATCTAACCTTTAGAAATTTATATATTATAAAGAATTTAATTTTCTAAATCAAATTAAATTTAGTTTCTGAAATTAACTTGAATTTCATTTATAAAATTTAAATTTAAATTTTTATAATAATATATATTTTTCCTAAAAGGGCAATAATAGGGTTTGCAAATTTTCCTATAACTTTAATAAATAAAAAGGAAATGTTATAAGAAGGCCGATGTTTGGAAATCCAACCATTAAATGATTTTGATATGTTTGAATGAGATTATCGAATTTTGAAAATCTGTGAAGTGTTGTAAAATCCTTTGAAACTGCAATAAATTATTTGAATTATACTTGATGTAGGAAATCTAAATTTATTTCGATGATTTAAAATAATTTGGAATATTTAAACATTAAAGTTTTGTTTAAACTGTGAAATATATTAAATCGATTGGTATTTGATTAACTTATTGAAAACTCTGTATTGAGGATTTAAAAATGGTGAAAACTTTATGGAAATTTGAAACATATGAATTTATTGCAAATATGTTTCACTTGATTTTGATTTGACCTACATGAAGATTTTTTGTCCTGGCTCGAGTGTTTTGTTTTTCATTACGCTCGGGTCAGACCGAGTTTTTCCAGTTATCGAAGATGGTCATTCCGGAGGACGAAGACAAAGATTTGGTATATCATATTTACTAGTATTTATTCTGCTACACTATTTCATTTTGTCTAATAAAATTGTATAACTCTGATAATATTGTATAACCATGATTTATGTTGTAAATTGAATTGAGTATATACTGTTAAAAAGCTTTATGAACTGTTTATGTGATTATTGTATTTTATCGTTCCGCTGCGAGATTCTGTTATTTTTTCTTCTTTTTTTTATTTCTTTAAATTAAACCCATTGATAATCTATCTTTTAAATGGTTTGAGTTGCACATGTGTGGTTTATTGTCGACTTGAACTGTTCAAAAAGGTGGGTCATTACAGTTGGAATCAGAGCTTTGGTTTAGCATATACCAAAACCTATAGTGTAACATCCCGCCTTTTGAGGCCCAAAACTAACCGCTACTGATGCTACAGTCATTTGTAGTTATTATTTGTTTGCGATCGAATGCAACATAGTTAATATTGATACACTGGAACACAAGAATATGAAAAATTTTAAACTTCCAATAAACAGAATTTCCCATTTCATGCAAATTACAATTTAAGATTTAAGTACATAATCCCAAACATTAACCACGTTCAGATCACATATATATGTACAAAATATGATAAGAGCGACATATGAAGATGTCCTCTTATGATGATCAAAGAATAATAAATATGAACTTTACAGTTCTTAGTACGTCACAGCAGAAAACACAATATAGCACCTATATAGCTAACACTGCCTCCTGCACATCTCCAGAAGCTTATTCGTCCAAAAACCTGAAAGTCTCACACTCTTAGACTACTCAAATTAATTTTGAGTACCTGAGAGTTTATGGAGAAACATAAAATTCGAACCAGACAATAAGTCTGGTATGAATAATCCCCTATCATCTCTTATCATAAATAGATAGCTAGTGAGACCACGCCGCTTAGCGGAACGAATTTTCCGCTCACTAGTATCTAAAATAACATGCAAATCATTTACTATGCCCTTGCACCCAAAATGATTAGTCTTAACATAATATGAAATAAAGCCATAAATCATATACATTGGATATCCCATCCACCCATTTATTAGATATCTCATCTAAATGCAATTTATTAGAGTTTCGCTCTAAAATCTTTAAAATGACTATCCGTCAAAACTTTAATAGGACTATCCATCCTAAATTCATCAAAATAAATGCAGATTATCCATCGTACATTATTTTATAAAAATTGATGTGGGCTATTCACCGCACACTCCATAGTTTTTCTAAGATGACTATGAACCCTGGAGTGCCAAATCCCGAGGCTAACCACCTCTGGCAAAACATTCTTTACTTTAGAAATTTGATGTGGGCTATCCACCGCACATTCCATGGTTTTCCTAGGTTTACCAAGAACCCAACACTTGGCCAATTAAAATATCATGATCCCTGTGATTGTGTATAAAAATTCATGATCCCCATGATTACTTATTTTCCCTAGGTATACCACCTGTTTAACATATTCCCATTGGTTGCCCCAATTAGGTTAAATTAAATAAAAGCACATTGATAGCCCCAATGTATATTTTCGAAAGCATATTTATGTTTGTAACCCCAAACTATGTATCAAAAACATTAAACCCACGCCGGTGTCCCCAAGGTTTATTTACATCCAGTTTATATAAGGATCCCCCTTACATATTCAAACAAAGATAAGTATTTTATGTTATAACCCTTCGAAGTAACCCCTTCAAATTAGCAAAATTTTACTTTAGGAAAAATAGCTAAAACAACCCTTTAAACCCCTTCGAATGAAGCCCAATTCGAAAGAAAATAAACATCCAAGGTTAGCCCCTTCGAAAGCCTTCCTTTTGAAAGCATCACAAAATCATACCTTTCGATCTTGTCGGAAGGTTTCTTTTCGACGTAGTCGAAAGGTTCCACCTTTCGACTTCGTCGAAAGCCTGGGGAATCCCCTTGTAAAACCACTTATAAACTTTTCGAAAGCAATGAAATCAAAACCTTTCAAAATCATTGAAACTCAAAACCTTTCGAAATCATTGAAACTCAAAACCTGTCGAAATCATTGAAGGGAACCCCTTCGAAACCTTTCGAAATCAAAACCTATCGAAACCTAAATCTTTCGAAACCAAAATATTTCAAAATCAAAACCTTTCGAAGTCAAAACCCTTCGAAACCATTCAAAAATAATGAAGTGTTGGTGTTGGAACCAACCCTTCGAAATCAATGGAGAGAGGCGGCAAGTTTTATAAAACAAAAGATAACCTTTGACTCCATCTGGGATGAAATGTTTCGAAGCGGCAACCATGCTTCCGACCCTATCAAAATCCAACCTTTCGACTTTGTCGAAAGGTTTCATTTAAAACAAGAAAGCAAACCAATCGAAACCATTTTCTTTTAAAACATTTGACAATGTCGAAAGCACTTTGTCGAAAGCTAGCAGGCGTATTTTGTTTGAAACTAAAAAAAAGTTCCATCTCCTTCGAAAGCTCTAACCTTTCGTCCCTAAACTTTCGACCCATTTCAATTCACTACGTACCAGTCGCCTGATACCATGTGCATTGATTTTTGACGTAGTCGAAAGGTTTGATACCTTTCGACTTTGTCGAAAGGTTTGGAATGGAGGCGGATGGTCTTGCCGAAAGAGTTAAAACAGTAAAAATACTGCTTAAAGTAGTTCATATGTACCGCACCTGCCTTGTTTTTCTAAATCTGATTGGTTGCCAGAATTTTATATTCAAAATTGCTATCGACTTTCTTTATTTGGAAATTTAAATAAATTTGAAAAAGCCCCTTTCTCGTTTATAAATATACAAAATATTTAAGTTCCATACCTTAAATAATTTTATATAACTTTTAAAACATCATGAAAAATTCTGGAAAATTTTCAGAAAATCAATTAGTACGTTCTCTTCAACATATTAAAATTTCAAAGCATACGAAGATCAAAACCACTCAGAATTTAACAAAAACCGAATAAAAACGTGTTAATTAATCCATTAACATTTAAAACACCTATGTCTTATCCAAACAAAGGTTTAAATGGTTATATCCTAACCAAGACACAAACATGAATCGAGTATAACCCATAGCTGATCCAAACGGAGAAAAAATGAGATGATAAATATGATTATTCACCTTGATTAGTTGACTAGATAATGAGATAATTTCCTAGCTTTAATTCCTTAGCTTTTTCTTCAATTTATGCTCTTACTGGAGCTTTTAGTGGCCGGCCGAAGTAGGTGAGGTATTAATGAATGAGAAAGTGAAAATTTATTAAGGTGGAGGAAGAGATTTATACTATGAAATGTAGCCCCATTTCCAAGTTTACCTTTTAGGAAAATTCCTCCTTCTAAATTTAGTTAAGTCGTATTTTAGTTCATTCATTAAGACACGGCCATTTGATCTATTAATCTCATCTCCCTAATTATGCACATTATTCTATTTAGTTTATCCAATTAAATATCCCAAATAATATTAATTAAAGTTCAGGGGCATTACAGACTTCCCCCCATTAAAGAATTTCGTCCACGAAATTTCAATAAGGAAAAAACAATAAGCATATAGCCCATGCAAGCAAAGCTAGTATAACCTACCAGCCAAATTCTATATAAACTCTATATAGAACATACCATCTAAAACAGCCTAGGAAAAGTAGCCCTAATCTTGTCCTTTGCCTCCCAAGTACAGTCCTTCACGTTGTCTCTCCACTGAACTCAATCTGACTGTCTTGTTTCTTAACCTCTTCCCATCTTTTTCCACAACACGAACTGGTTGCCTCACAAAAGTCATATCTGGTTCCATCACTAAGTCCTCCAGTACCGTCGGAGCAATAGTAGTTTTTGGATCATGATCATACTTCCTAAGATGAGAAACATGAAACACATTGTGGACCCCGGCCAAACTGCTCGGTAAATCTACTCGGTACGCGAGTCTCCCAATCCTCTCTGGTATAGGAAATGGTCCAACTTATCTCGGTGCTAGCTTCCTGGTCTTCCCGAACCGAACCACACCATTCATCGATGATACCTTGATGAAAACTCTATCTCCAACTGAGAACTCTAGGTCCTTACGCCTTTTGTCTGCATAACTCTTCTTCCTAAACTAAGCTTCCTTCATTATTTCTCGTATCAATTCAATCTTTTTCGTCGCCTATCTCACCAAATCTGGACAAAGGACCAATCTGTCTCCGGTCTCTAACCAACATGTTGGTGATTCGAATGGCCTTTCATACAAAGCTTCAAAAGGCGTTATTCCTATAGTAGTCTGATAACTATTATTATAGGAAAACTCCACTAAGTGCAAGTGATCTTCCTAAGAACAACTTAAATCCAGCACACAAGCTCTAACAGATCTTCCAGTACCTTGTAGACTCTCTTTGTCTGCTCATCCGACTAAGGATGATATGCGGTACTCATCTTTAGCATAGTGCCTAACATACTCTGCAGGCTCTTCTAAAACTCGCTACCAAAAAAAGCATCTCTATCACTGATGATACTACTAGGAATTCCATGTAGTCTAACGATGTTCTTCATGAACAACTTAGCCAAAATAGGTGCCGTTCTGGTTGACCTCACCGGAATAAAATGGGCACTTTTGGTCAATCCGTCCACTATGACCCATATACTTTCCTTACCTCAGTTTGACCTTGGCAACCCATCAATAAAATCCATGGATATCGAGTCCCACTTCCACACTAGAACATCCAAAGGCTAAAGCAAACCACTAGGCTTCTGATGTTCGGCTTTAAATTGCTGACAGTTCAAACACTGTTTTACCCATAAGCCAACATCCCTCTTCATTCCTTCCTAGAAGAAACTTCTCTTCATATCCTGATACATCTTGGTTCCCCTAGGATGAATCGTAAACTTCGATCGATGACATTCCCTAAGAACTTCCTTCCTAAGATCTCCAAAGTTCGGAACACATAACCATTCCTTCTTCTCAACCAACCCCTGCAGTAAATCCTTTAAATCGTCAATCTTGGTTCCAACTTCTAACCTCCTAATCCTCTCGGCTAACACTGGATCCTCTTTCTACCTAGAAGCAATTCGTTCGATCAGAACCGGTCGAACTTCCAAACAAGACATCACGGCGATATTCCGACTAGATCCAGCAATCGACCTCAACTGCACACTACAAGCAGCCAGTTCTTCCAAGTCTTTCCATTCTGCCAACATAGCTAACACCACATTCTGATGTTTCCTGCTAAGTGTATCTGCCACCTTATTTTCTTTTCCCGGTGTATACTCGACGCTAAAATCATAAGCTGCAACAAACTCCAGCCATCTCTGTTGTCTCATGTTCAGCTCCTTCTGAGAAAATAAATATCGTAAAGGCTTATGATCCGTAAATAGTTCAAAACTTTCTCCCAAAAGATAATGTCTCCACACCTTCAATGCAAAGATTACCGCTGCCAACTCTAAATCATGAGTAGGGTATATCACTTCATGCGGTCTAAGCTGCCTAGAAGTATAGGCAATAACCTTTCTAGTCTGCATTAGCACAGAACCTAATGCAGTACCACATGCATCGGTGTAAACTACCAACCCCTGATTCCCATCTGGAACTACTAACACAGGCGCATTGGTTAAAAAATGTTTCAATCTAAGGAATGCTTCCTCACATTTTTCGGACTAAACAAACTTCACGTCCTTCCTGGTTAGTATAGTCAAGGATGCCGCTATCCGCGAGAAATCCTTAATGACCCTTCAATAGTATCTTGCAAGTCCAAGAAAACTTCTAATCAAATTTACTATCTATGGCCTCTTCTAATTGTTAACAGCTTCGATCTTATCTGGATAAACTGCTAAACCTTCCTCGGAAACTACATGACCAAGGAACTTCACTTTCCTCTTCCGAAAATGACACTTTGAGAACTTCGCTTTCAGTTGATATTGCCTTAGCGTCTCCAACAATATTCTAAGATGATCTGCATGATCCTTCTCATTCTTAGAATACACCAAAATGTCATCAATAAAAACTAACATGAACCTATCCAAGTACTCTCAGAAAACCCAATACATCAAATCCCCGAAGAAGCTGGCGCATTAGTAAGCCCGAATGGCATAACCAACCATTCGTAAGACCCATATCTGGTCCTAAACGCTGTCAAAGAAATACTGTCCTCTGCCACTCTTAGCTGATGGAAACCTATCGCCAAATCCAGCTGGGAAAACACTATGGCTCCACTCAAATGATCGAATAAGTTGTCAATTCTCGGCAAAGGATACCTATTCTTGATCGTCCTCTCGTTCAGCATATGATAGTTAATACACATCCTTAACGACCCACCTGGCTTCTTCACGAATACCGTGGCCGTTCCCCAAGGCGAACTGCTTGGTCGGATGAAATTTTTTCCTTCCAATTCCACTAGCTCCACCTTCAATTCCTTCATCTCGGGTGGTGACATCCTACTAGGTGGTCTACTTACGGGTTCAGCACCCGGTACGAGATCTATCTGAAACTCGATTGCTCTTTTCAGCTGCAAGCTCGAAACTGGTTCAAACACATCTACAAACTCTCTTGCAACATAAACCTTCTTCAACTCTGCTTCCGCTCATATGGCACCCAATAACACATAAGCATTTCCGTTCGAACTCCTTACTGAGTAAATAACTTAGTTACGGCTATTAGGGAGCTTCAATGATATTCCCCCTCTTGGAAAAATATCCTAGCATCATATCTATCTAACCAATTCATACCCAATATGATCCCGAAACCCACAAAATCAAAAACATATAAACTGCATGCAAACATATGATCTAACAAATCAAGTTCTAACTGGTCATATCTCATTCCCAGAGTTTCATACCCTCCTATAGGATTTGTAACCGTTAAAGGAGTAATAAGGTATAAAGGTTCTAGACATAAGCAATCTACCAAATACTGAGATATAAATGAGTGTGATGCACCGGTATCAAATAGTATCCTAATTGGAGTACTATGAATCATAAGCATACCTTCCATCACAGCTTTTCCTTTCTCAGTGGTCGTTGGTCTAGAGGATGATGGTTCCAATGCAAAGACCTTTCCTTTTCTAGCCTTCGCAGCCTCGGGACACTTGTCCTTGTAATGCCCCATCTAGCCACAGCTTTAGCACTACACAATAGGCCTCACTGCAACTGCTCTTCCATCGCCCGAGCGACACACATTAGCATAGTGCCCCTTCTTATCACAGTTGTAACGGACAATATCAGCCTTGCTCTTCTTAGCTGCTACCCCCGACTGGGCACCTTTCTTCTTGAAGAACTTCCGCTTCTTCCCTTGAAAATTCTGAACCTCAGCTGGTTTCCCCTTTCTACAAGTAGAAAGCATCTCTTCATTTCGAATAGCCATCTCAACAACTATATGACACAGATCCCGGAAGTTTGGCATGGTTGCTCTGGCGATCTCAGGATTCAACTCCCTGATAAACCTATCATTCCTCCGAATGACAGTATCCACAGTAGCATATCAGTAACGGGACAGCTCATCAAACTCCGTAGCATACTCAATCACCGATTTATCCCCCTAGACTAAATCTGCAAACTTCTTGAGCAATGCTGACTTGGCAACCTCGGATAGAAATCTTTCTTCGAACCTCCTTCGAAATTCAGTCCAAGTTAGGACTTCCTCTAGCTTTCCCACGGTAACTCCGTTCCACCAAAACAATGCTGCTCCCTGCGATTGCCTTGAAACAAGTCTTCTCTTCTACATATCCGCCAAGCCGAGATCTACAAATATCCTTTCATAATGCAATTGGTAGTTCTTTACTCCTACTGCATCCTCGGTTCCCAGAAAAGGCTTCCCTCCAAGACTAGCATAATCCCTGCTCAGCTTGGCATAATTATTGCCAACTAGGGCCACTGGATTAGCTCCTCCAGCATTCCCTACAGCCACTCAAGCAGCTGCTCCAGCTTGCATCATATTCACGAAGAACTGATACATTATCCTTATATCAACCGGCGGGATCTCAGCACCAACATTAGCATTTGCATCTGGGTTTCCATTTTCCTGTCGACCATGGTTACTTTTAGTATTGGGTCGAACATTTCCACTTATTGCGGTGTGTCCTCAACTTTGATTCACTCTTCCGTTTCCTACCTCCATATCTTACTTCCCTAATGCCTGAAATTCAATCTTTGTAAGATACAGAAGAACGGTCTAAGAGAGTGGGGAATACATACTTAGGTATTTATAGTAAAGGACACATACGTTACTATAACGCTTACCCAAGCCCAACTATATTTTAGATTAATTATATTATGCTTTAAAAAAATTAAGGTTTAAATTCCTTTTAAGTAAATAATCCATGCTTTGATACCAACTTTGGAACATCCCGCCTTTTGAGGCCCAAAACTAACCGCTACTGATGCTCCAGTCATCCGTAGTTGTTATTTCTTGGCCACCGAATGTGGCATAGTTAAAATTGATACACCGGAACACAAGAATATGAAAAAATTTAAATTTCCAATAAACAGAATTTCCCATTTCATGCAAATTACAATTTAAGATTTAATTACATAATCCCAGACGTTAACCACGTTCAGATCACATATACATGTACAAAATACGATAAGAGCGAAATATGAAGATGTCCCCTTGTGATGATCAGAGAACTAATAAATATGAAATTTACAGTTCTTAGTACATCATAGCAGAAAACACAAAATAGCTTCTACATAGCTAACACTGCCTCCTGCATGTCTCTGAAAGCTTATTCGTCCAAAAACCTAAAAGTATCCCACTCTCAGACTACTCAAATTAATTTTGAGTACCCGAGAGTTTGTGGAGAAACACAAACTTCGACTCAGACAATAAGTATGGTATGAATAATCCCCAATCATCTCTTATCATAAATAGATAGCTAGTGACACCACGCCGCTTAGCGAAATGGGTTTTCCTCTCACTAGTATCCAAAACAAAACATGCAAATCATTTACTATGCCCCTGCACCCAAAATGATTAGTCTTAACATAATATGAAATAAATCCATAAATCATATACATTGGATGTCCCATCCACCCATTTATTAGATATCCTATCTAAAAGCAATTTATTAGAGTTCCCCTCTAAAATCTTTAAAATGACTATCCGTCAAAACTTTAATAGGACTATCCGTCCCAAATTCATCAAAATAAATGCAGATTATCCATCGTACATTGTTTTATAAAAGTTGGTGTGGGCTATCCACCGCACACTCCATATTTTTCCTAGGATGAAAATGAACCCTTGGGTGCCAAATCCCGAGGCTAACCACCTCTGGCAAAGCATTCTTTACTTTACAAATTTGATGTGGGCTATCCACCACACATTCCATGGTTTTCCTAGGTTAACCAAGAACCCAACACTTGGCCAATTAAAATATCATGATCCCCATGATTATGTATAAAAATTCATGATCCCCATGATTATTAATTTTCCCCAGGTATACCACCGATTTAACCTATTCCCATTGGTAGCCCCAATTAGGTTAAATTAAATAAAAACACATTGATAGCCCCAATGTATATTTTCGAAAGCATTTTTTTGTTTGTAATCCCAAACAATATATCAAAAACATTAAACTCCCCTGGTGTCCCCAGGGTTTATTTACATCCAATTTTTATAAGGATCCCCCTTACATATTCAAACAAAAATAAGTATTTTATGCTATAACCCTTCGAAGTAACCCCTTCAAATTAGCAAAATTTTACTTAAGGAAAAATGGCTAAAACAGCTCTTTAAACCCCTTCGAATGAAGCCCCATTCGAAAGCAAATAAACATCCAAAGTTAGCCCCTTCGGAAGCCTTCCTTTTGAAAGAATCACAAAATCATACCTTTCGACCTTGTCGAAAGGTCCTACCTTTCGACCTTGTAGGAAGGTTTCTTCTCGACCTAGTCGAAAGGTTCTACCTTCCGACTTTGTCGAAGGCCTAGGGTATCCCCCCATCATTTATAAACTTTTCGAAAGCAATGAAACCCAAAACCTTTCGAAATCATTAATACTCAAAACCTTTCGAAATCATTGAAGGTAACCCCTTTGAAACCTATCGAAATCAAATCTTTCAAAATCGAAACCTTTCGAAACCCAAACCTTTCGAAACCAAAACCTTTCGAAATCAAAATCCATCAAAACCATTCAAAAATAGTGAAGTGTTGGTGTTGGAACCAACACTTCGAAATCAATAGAGAGAGGCGGCAAATTTCATAAAACAAAAGATAACCTTTGACTCCATCTGGGTCAAAAGGTTTAGAAGCGGCAACTATGCTTCCGATTCTGTCGAAGGTAACCTTTCGACTTTGTCGAAAGGTTTCATTTAAAATAAGAAAGCAAACCAATAGAAACCTTTTGCTTTTAAACTATTTGACAATGTCGAAAGCTCTTTGTCGAAAGCTAGCAGGCATATTTTCTTTAAAACCAAAACAAAGTTTCATCTCCTTTGAAAGCTCTAACCTTTCTTCCCTAAACCTTTCGACCCCTTTCAATCACTACGTACCAGTCGGCTGATACCATGTGCATTGATTTTTTACGTAGTCGAAAGGTTTGATACCTTTCGACCTTGTCGAAAGGTTTGAAATGGAGGCGGATGGTTTTGCCGAAAGAGTTAAAATAGTGAAAATACTGTTTAAAATAGTTCTTATGTACCCCACCTGCCTTGTTATTCTAAATCTGATTGGTTGCTAGAATTTTATATTCAAAACTGCTGCCGACTTTCTTTATTTGGAAATTTAATAAATTTGAAAAAGGCCCTTTCTCTTTTATAGTTATACAAAACATTTAAGTCCCACACCTTAAATAATTTTATATAACTATTAAAACATCAAAAAAAATTCTGGAAAATTTCAGAAAATCAATTAATACGTTCTCTTCAACATATTAAAATTTCAAAGCATATGAAGATCAAAACCACTCGAAATTTAACCAAAACCGAATAAAAACGTGTTAATTAATCCATTAACTTTTAAAACACCTATGTTTTACCCAAACAAAGGTTTAAATGGTTATATCCTAACCAAGACACAAACATGAATTGGGTATAACCCATAACCGATCCAAACAGAGAAAAAATGAGATGATAAACATGATTATTCACCTTGATTAGTTGATTGGAGAATGAGATAATTTCCTAGCTTTAATTCCTTAGTTTTTTCTTCAATTTATGCTCTTCCTGGAGCTTTTAATGGCCGGCCGAAAGTAGGTGAGGAGTTAATGAATGAGAAAGTGACAATTTATTAAGGTGGAGGAAGAGATTTATACTACGAAATGTAGCCCCATTTCCAAGTTTACCCCTTAGGAAAATTCCTCCTTCTAAATTTAGTTAAGTCTTATTTTAGTTCATTCATTATGACATGGCCATTTGATTTATTAATCTCATCTCCCTATTAATGCACATTATTCTATTTAATTTATCCAATTAAATATCTCGAATAATGTTAAATAAAATTCAGGGGCATTACATATAGGATAAGCTCATTAAGTGTATATACGTATAGGAGAGAGCGTATTTGTTAGTGATATAAAAATATTTTGAAATTAACAAATGAAATGATTATAACTTGGATTATATATAGAATATAAATGAATGAATTCTATAAACTGATAAAATCATTCATGATTGTTGATGATGATTGGATGTTATCTCTTTGTTGATTGATTGTTTGATTAATATGTATGTACATATTATCACTTATTGATTGATGAGTCATGCTCGGCTAGTTTATGAGCATCGACTATTGGCTGTTGATTTGAGCATTTGACTATGGTTGGAAATTTTGGTTTTTTGAAATATATTTAACCAGTTTGAGAAACTGCATGTTTTAACATGGATTTTGAAGTGAATATATATATATCTGAATTTCCCCCTTTATCATTTTAAAGAGCAATGGATACCATTTGAAAATGATATATGAAATATGGTTTATCTAGATATGGTTAATAAATAAACAAAAAGTTATTCAAATTGGAAATTTGAGAGTTTGGATTCTGGGTGTTCTTGAAATTGGGTTTTAAGATTCTGGAAATATATAATAGCATTATTTGAAATTATGTTCCAAATAGAAATGTTATAAATGATTTCAAAGTGATTACAAAAGCAGATTTTCAAAAGATTTAAAAGAAATGAAAGTTCGGAACTCACTTCTGTCGCTGGAAAATAAATTTTGGCGATGATTACAGCATCATCGGCATTTCATTTTCAAGTTTCAAAGTGGGGGAGGCCACTTTATTAGCTTTGCTACTCGATTGTTTAATGAAACTGATTTGATTCAAATCCCGGAAGTATGATTTGATATTTGGAAGATATATATAAATATATATTTATTTATTTATTTCAAACGATTTGAAATAAAACCCGGTGTTCAGTTCTTGAGTATTCTATTTAATAATATTATGAACACGTGTATCCTATGCATTAGGATTGATTGATTGATTGTGCATCTTGTTGAGATGATTGATTGATTGATTATGCATCTTGTAGAGATGATTGATTGTTGATTTCCGATTTTGAATTGGAATTTGATTTTTCAAACAATTCTGAATAGTCGACCACTTCCAAATTGAGAATTAATTTTCAAAGCGAAGTATTTTGGATAGTACATGAAATTTAGTTTTGAAAATTTTAAAATAAAGACTAATGGAAGTTGAACAAGTTTTAAAAAGCTAAATATTTTGATAAGTAAATTGTAATAAGCTTATTTTGAATTATACAAGTATGAAATTTAGTTTTGAGATGTTTTTAAATGGAAAGACTTTTAAGAAATGTTTTGAACATTGTAAATATTTGAAGAAACTTATTTTTGGCAAATTGATTTTTTCACAAGTGCTGACTTTGTATAAATATGAAACATAGTCTTGAATAATGAAATTTGTTTTAAGAAACATTTTGAACCTAGTAGATGTTTTATGAAAAAAAGATATTGAAAAGTATTTGATTTGGAAAGAAATTTGATTTTATTTGAATTTTATATAAATATAAAATGTTATGAAAAACTATTGATTTGAAATTTTGAAAATTTTGAATTTTGAATGATATTCGATCTGAAAGGGAAAAATGATTGTTGAGATCGTATATGGGTTTGAAACTGAACTAATATATGAAAATTGATTGATTTCGAAGGCCTTTAACTCTATAAAAAATACTTAATTTGAAAGTTTTCGATTCTTATATGAAAATGGTTTGTATAAGTATGAAGTTATTTTGAAAACTATTGATTTTGAAAGGTACTCGATTTAAAAGCAATAATTTTATATATAACAGAATTTATATAAGAATGATATGATATATTTGAAACTATTGATTTCGGAAAGTACTCGATTTGGAAATGAAATCTTATATATAATGGAATTTATATAAGTGTGACATTTGAAGTTATGATTTGGAAAGGGTACTATATATAGTATGATATATATCAAAGTAAAAGATATAGAAACTACCCTCCATGGTTTTCGATAATCCACTTAGTGGATTCATTCTATTGATTGATTTCGGTCGTCCAGACATAAACTCATGAGTTCATTTGAATTCCATAATGTAACGTATGGTCTTATGATTCGATTAGCATAGCGTAATTCAGAGGGCGTGATGCCTACGGTCTACTTATGTTTTTGCTGGGATAGCGACGCAACCATTGTGTAGCTGTGATCTATAGTCGACGTACATGGCGTAATTCGAGGTGGCAGAGATTGGCTATAGTTTACTATGATTTCGCTGGAATAGTGACCTAACCATATATTGTAACCACTAAGTAAACTGCGATCCACATGGCGTAATTCGAGGGATAGTGATTGCCAATAGTCTACTATGTTTTCTCTTGGATAGAGATGTAACCATTGGGCGTAACCGCTAAGTAGACTACGATCCACTAGCGATTTGATTTTGATTTGCATGGCATAATTCGCTGGGTAGAGATTACCCAAAGTTATAGATGTTTCCTCTGGGATAGGGGCTTAACCATTGTGTAGCTGCGATCCATGATTGGTTTTTCGAGTGGTACTTTCCATATCTATTTTAAAAGTTTTTCAAGTATTTTCACGGGGTGTTGAAACGGGTCTACTATGTACTTAGAGATTTCTAGTCTTGCGTCTAATCAACGTATTGCTAGATTCTGTAAGAACGAGGATAAACTTGTTGAAACATCGAGTTATCAAAAATATTTTCAATATAAAATTATTTCGATATAAAAGTATTTTTTTATAAAAGAAATTTAACAAAGAAAATTTTCAAACATTTAAGAATTGAATATAAAAACCACTTGAATTATCTATTGGTGTAATTAAGAAACCAATGGAATAAATATGTAAGTTGTATATAGACCATTCTATTTGCATTTACAGTTTGATTCAGATTTGAATACACGATTTTAAGGTAATTCACACCTGTCCGATTTAGGATTGTTCGCTCGATTCTCGACGACGAATGTTGATATGAATCGCTCGATTCTCGATGACGAATGTTGATACGAATGTTTCTAATCAAGAAGTCGGATTAGAGTCCGCACTAGAGTAGTCGGGTTACCAATACTAGTTCGGAAAATAAATATTGCGTATTCGAGTAAGAGATCGAAATTGTTATACGTACGAGTGTCATATATATATATATATATCGTACGGATTTTAATAAAATGATTGTATGCTATAATTGCTAGCTATGATTGTTTCTTGCTTAGGATTGCTATGTTGTTTGGTTACACATAGTTTAACATCATCCTTATCAGTTGCATTACATTCATGCGTTGCACATAGTTGTTATAATAATTTCTAGTTGCATTTAGCTTTTACATCATTATAATTTCATATAGAATTGCATCGTCCTTGTAGTTGCGTCATATTACCAGGTTATATCTGATTGCTTTGTTTTAATGATGCTATGTTGTTTTGGTTCCATGTAGTTTTATGTTTCATTATAAATGTGCATGATTTGGTTGCTTGTATGTTAAACATAGTGAAATAAATTGAAATTGAATAAAATTGAATGTGAATGAAATAGGTATGAATTAATTAGATGGATATTATTTGTTGGATGATTTCTTTTGTTGCAAATCATTGTTATAACCGTTTTGGTTGCATATGATTGTTATGTTGTGTATTGATGCTTATGCTTATGGTTTGGATTTAGAATTCATGTTATATAGTCCTATCAAACTCATGCATGCTTTCTGTATCTTTTTACAAGCAGCTAATATTGAAATTGAGTTAAGATAGGTACATTTGAAGCCCATTCGGACGTACATGCGTTTTGGCCCCTTTTGCTCGCTTTAATATGAGGGGGCTCGCTCATATTAACAATAGGTACATATCTTGGATTACAAACCGTACTTTTATATTTTTCCCTATGGGATACCTCATCATTGAGATGAGATGTATACTTGTTATATATATATGTATTGTAAATTTTTATGATCGAGCCGCGCAAAGGAGACGCTGTCGAAATTTTTTGTAAATTCGGGTGTTAGAAAATTTTGAGACTTTAAAATTTTATAACTTGTTTACAAATAAGCCGTTATCGGAGTGGCATAGTGGAATCATAGTAAAGGTTTTGCAAATAGGATTTTTACGTTTTATATGTTGATTATTTTGAGTAAAATATATCAAATGTAAGATTTCTTACTTAATCCCTTTCGAGGACGAAAAGTTTTGAGTGGGGGAGATTGTAACGACCTGTATTTTAAACTAATTTAAATTATTAAATTTAATATAAATTTTGTATAAAAATGGTTAAAAATAAAATTTTATGATTTATTAATGTAATTTATTAGATATGAACTTAGATAAAAATTTAAATAACAAAATTCAATATGAGAAAATATTTTAACTTATATTAGAAAGTAAATTAAATAATATTAAATTGTAAGTAATTAATAACATAAATTGAAATGATCAATGTTAAGTAAATAAAGAGTCGAACGAATGTTCATTTAAAAGTAAAAGCATAAATTTATTTATATGAAATTCTATGTATTGAATGTGTTTATAATCAATAGCTGGAATTGAACAATGAATGTTGAATTATTCAGATGAAATAAAATAATTGTTTGATAACAAAAATTCATCTAAAATTCTAATATTGGAATTCATCATAATTGAATTATCCAAGGGCTTTGTTTTATGAAGTGTAATCTTTCTATTTAGTGTAAGAACTTTTGGTTGTTCTAGTTTTGAACGAAGATTTTATTTTTAAGTCAATTTGTTTATGAATTTAAATGTAAGAGCATTGGTTGTATAAAATTTGAACAAACATTTTGTAACAACCCAGAAAATTAAACTATAATAATTAATTAGCGAATAAATGAAATGATAAAATAATTTTGTGAAATTATTAGAATTGAGCTACGGGAGTTACACAATTGTGTCCGTGGTAATTTTCTGGTCAATTTTCATATACAGAACGAAAGAAACCGAGCTAATATGACCAAGCTATAAAAAAACAAAATAAGCAGAAATATAAAGAAAAAAAATTATTACGGTCAGGTCGACCGACCGGTCGACCTGGGCGAGGGGGTGGTCGACCGGGCGGTCTACCCGCATTGTAAATTTGCAGCCAAACGAACAAGAATTCGTTCGAACGAATTAGAGACGTCGGAACACGTCATTTGCACCGTTTTGTTTAATCCAGTCCCTCCGTTGCTGCATCTGATGGCTCCTATTCAGCCTATGACGTGGTTGCATCCTATTCAATCTCCAAATCCAACGGTTCGAGATCCACTTCTACACATATAAATAGACCCCTAGACCTAACACCTTTTCTCATTCTAGATTTTCTCCACCTGGATTCACCATTTTAGGAAGGACCCTAAAAGGAATAATTTTCCAAGGAGAGAATCTTTTTAATAAAAGTTATTTTACAACTCCAAGTGGATCCGGGAAGACCAAAGGAAGAGCTTAGGACCGGAAGTGGGTGATTGTAATTATTTTAAGATTTCTTTAAGTAATTCAAAATAATAGGGTTTCTAATAGTTGTAGTTTTCTACGATTTTTGGAATAGCCTTTTTCAGTAATTATTTACAGTTTTTAATTATTTTCAATCTATTTAGCTATTCCTTTCAGTAATTTAATATCATTTCTGCTAATCATAAATTATTACTGTTAAGCATAACTTTTTATTAATTTACAGTCTATTTACAGTATTTAAGTTTATTTGCTGTTATTTATTTCTTATTTACATCTTTTCGACTTTTTGGATTTTATGCAAGCGTCTATTATCATCATTCCCTTTTTCTACGGGTATGGATTAGATTAAATTAAAAACGAGTATATGGATTTTATAAGTAGGAATATTAAATGAAGAAGATAAGATGTAAATTATGGAGACTGTAATTAAATAATGGAATTAGATTGAATTTACGCCTAATTATAATTAGAATTGGACTAATTAAAGATAATTGGCATAGTTATAACTTAGGATTATAACTAAATGAAGTAAAAGATGAAAGAAGCTTATTTTCACACTTAGACCTTGGGTTAAGTAATAAACATGATTATAATGTAGGTTATAATAAGAAAAAGAACAGAATGGGCTTATTTTAAGGCTTGGGATAAATTAATAAGCGTAGAAAGTAAAAATAGTAATAAAGGCTTATTTAAATAATTTATCTACGTTAATAAGCAATGATGAAAGTAGGACCTATACCAAATAGCATTCCCTAGGGCACGCTTATGTTAAGTGGATAGTTCGATTCCATGGTATTCCAAAGAGTATAGTGAGCGATCGAGACCCATTGTTCACTAGTGGATTTTGGAAGAACTTCCAGGAAGTTTTGGGAACTGAGTTGTGTTTGAGTACAGCTTATCACCCTCAAACAGATGGTCAGACTGAGAGAGTCAACCGAGTTTTGGAAGATCTCCTTAGAGCATGTGTTTTGGATTTCGGAGGATCATGGGAAGATCATCTTCATTTGGTGGAATTTTCGTATAATAACAGTTACCAGTCAAGCATTGGTATGGCACCGTATGAAGCATTGTATGGAAGACCGTGTAACTCTCCGACATGTTGGTTAGAAACAGGAGAAAAGCTGATATTTGGGCCAGAAATGATTAGACAGACTTCAGATTGCATAGAGATCATTCGGTAACGAATGAAGGCAGCCTAAGACCGTCAGAAAAGTTATGCCGATAAGCGTCGTAAGGATTTGGAATTCGACGTAGGTGATATGGTTTTTGTGAAGATTTCTCCACTGAAGAATGTTATTCGATTCGGGAAGAAAGGAAAATTGACTCCGAGATTTGTTGGACCATTCCCGATCATCAAGCGAATTGGAAAGCTCGCCTATAAATTGGAGTTACCAGAAAAGATGTCGAGTGTGCACAATGTTTTTCATGTGTCATATCTACGGAAGTATGTGCACGACTCGAATACAGTGGTTTCTGCTGATAGCTGTGAAGATTTTGAGATTGATCTAGTTGATAAGAGACCTCGTAAGCCGCTTCGTGTTGTGGAAACTGACACGAAACAGCTTAGGAGGAAGGTAGTTAGGTTGGTCAAGGTATAATGGAGTGATGATGTTAACGACTGTACATGGGAGGTGGAAGAAAGGATGAAGGCAGCTCATCCTGAACTCTTCAAGGTATGGCCATAAGGTGTCGTGGCATCTCACGACATTGTAACTTGTTCTAATTTTAGAATTCTACATGCTAGGCTAGAATTGGATGCATGGTTTGTTGATTGCTATGGATGGTAGGCATGCAGAATAGTTTTTGATTGCTCTTGTTTGTTTGGAATTTCGGGGGCGAAATTCCTAAGGGGGAGAGAATGTAACGACCCGTATTTTTACGGATCGAAAGATCGTATAACAGTTGTGTTAGGTTGTTAGTGTGTGCTAAGTCGTAAGTCGCAGGTCTGTTAAGTCGTAAGTCGTAGGTCGCGTGTATATGTTAAGTCGCGCGAGTGTTAGGTCGGAGGATCTGTTAGGTCGTAGGATGGGGTTGTTAGGTCGTGGACGACCTAAGGGGGCGGACGACCTAAGGGGATTTCTGCCTATAAATACATGGGTTCTTCTTCATTTTTGGGATTTCTGCCAACACAAGAAGTCACAAGACCCTATGATGCATACATAAGGATCGGTACCGATCCCCAACCCTAGGGGATCCGGGGCCGAAATTTTTTGGAAGACTTCATCCTCATTGTGAGGATATGTAGGTGAAATACTAGTGAGATATTTGGTCCGTTATTCTTAGAAATACAGGTAGCATGGTTCATTCTAGGGATCTTTGCACTACTGCTACACATAAACTCCATTTTACTCTGGGATCCCTACCGATCCCTTTTACTTTTCATAACAAAATCTAGTGCAAAAGCAATAAAAGCATTCCAGTGACGTAGGTCAAGATTGCCGAACCACTATAAATTTGTGTATATTTGTTCTCTGTTTGATTTCTTCTGTTTTTCATTTACTTTCTTCATTTAATCTCCACTCTCTTACTTTTCTAGGTGTTTGCGCCATTTTTGGTTCAAACAACCCCCACCCCAATTAATCCCTTAAATTTCCATCGTCTTCATTATTTTATTTACATAAAAAAGTGCAACCTCCATCAAACATTCCCATCGTAAACCACCTCAACGCCACCTAAAGCTGCCGCAAGCCTCCACCACCGCTGCTGTAAGCCACCTCGACGCTATTCGACGTCTAATGACACCACCATATAGACCCCATCCACATCATTATGCAAACCTCCATCGACTGCTACAACCAACGTTGCATCTAATGGAATTTCGAAAGGCATGCCTGCATGTATCATAGATTTCTGGTTTATATTAAGTGACATCACATTCAGTGACATCTCCAATGACGTGAAGATGGCCATGTTTCATGAGTATGTGGTAAAATAATTTTATCACACAAATATATATATATATATATAAAGAGTTATAAATATGCATTGAAAGAATTGGTAGTAGGCCTAAGGGTAATTATGTAATTTGTTACACATATCTAATTTTGTAGTCAATCTTGTTTGTAATAAAGTTGTTTGATATATATTATATACTTTGTTTTCATGATATAATTAATTAAGTAATTAATTTAAAGTGTATTAATAAGAAAGTCCTTAAATAAAATATTATATGATTGAAATTGTAAATAGTTGCAATTGTGAGTAATTAATCGCAAGATAAACAATATTTTGTTTTAAATATTCCCAGTCAAGATGTTTAAAGAAAGAAAATCGATGCAACCACTGAAACCAGAGTAGGTAACGCTCTCTAAATGTTGGGAAATTCATTACTCGTGGCTGCTATGGGCACCAAGGGTTTACGTACTCATAGTTATTAGATAACAATGGAATGACTCATCCAAGAGTATCCTATTGGCTAATGATAACTAGGTCAAACAGGAATCTCAATGCGACGTTATTACATAGTTCTCTCGACTTGAGGATACCATTAAACTTCAATATAGATGCAACACTTTAATTGTACTTAAATCATTGCATGGAGACCATTGAGCGAACATAGTTGGGTTTGAGTTGAAGCATTGAAAGTGAAACACTGTCCAAGAAAGAATTCGTCTCTTTCTTTATAAGGTTAGTGTTATGGTCAATTGTAGTCAACTCAAAGTCAAAATATCTGGCCTAATAAATGTTATTATTAAGCCAAAGACTTTGTTTTTCTGCTAATGAATTGAATATGGATAATATTGGAATTATGACCAATACCAAATTTCATATATCCTAAAGTGATACATTTTTGATGAAAAGAACATGTGTAGACTATCATTACTAAAGGTGCCACTTAAGAAAATGAGAAATTGGATTTTATCGAAAAGATATGTAACCAATTAGTTCGACCAAGCTGTCATACCACCAGCTAAGGTTAAGCGTGAATGTTATTATTTGAATTGTTTAAAATTAATCACTGTTTGTGCCAAAATTGGTCACAAACCCCGAATGTTGTGAAAGTACCAGTGTATGAATATAAATCAACAATATTCACACACAAATCTCAAATCTAAGCAAACAGAGTATCACAATTCAGAAATAATGAACAGAAACACGAGATTTATAGTGGTTCGGCGATCTTTCCTACGTCCACTCTGAAGTTGATGATTTTATTGATGTTCGCTTGATGATTACAATTTCTTTTAACGTAATACAACTGATTATATGATTATAATCTGAATCTAAGGAAGCGGTGGTGATTCTGAGTAAATCTGGCAGAGTCTGGGTGCTCTTTAGCTCTCAAAAATGTCTGACCCCTTTTCTGAATGACCAGGGGCTCTATTTATAGGTGTAGGAGGCTGATATTTCGCCTAAAATGAGGGGAGACTAGTTCTGGTATGTGAGGGGACCCACATGGCCGAAATCTGGAGATCCGGGCCCACTTTGGGATCGATTCGACCCTTGGTTCGAATCGATCAAGAAAGAGTCCAATCGAGCTGAAATTTGGTGTGTACATTCTTCATCATGTGCTTAAGCTTCTGTGAAAATTTCATAGCATTTGGACTTATAGATCTCAAGTTATGATCGATTCAAGATTTCATCTCTGGTTGATGTGGTCTGTTCGAATCGATCCCCTTCGAATCGATAGGGTCGAATCGATGACTTGGTGAGCGAAGGTGTTGACGTGGCGCGCCTTCTTCGTATCGATCCGACTTTTGCTCCGAGTTGACTGGGTCGAATCCATGGTTTTAGCCGCGTTGACTTGATGGATTTGAAGACAGTGATCATACCTGGATTCGAACAAGGGTTCGTTCGTATCGATCGTGACGTGTTCCATTCGATCGATACGAAGCAACTATGTCTGGATGGATTCAAAGGCTTCAACTGCATGGATTCGAAGACCTTCCCTTTGATCGATTCGAAGCTGGAAATATTCTGATGGGTTCGAACCACGGGAGGCCTTGGATGGATTCGAACGTTGAGGGTGTTTTGATGGAGTTGAAGCAATGGTACTTCTCATGGATTCGAAGTAATGCAGGGACGATGGATTCGAGCTAAGGGTTTGCTCTGAGGGATACGAAGGGGATGGAGTCAATCTTGATGGATACGAACTATATGGAGACGAACACAAGGCTATGTCCTTCACTTGCATCGATGATATCTTGGGCGTACGAACTCGGATTGACTCGAGATTTGGAATGCTGGCTCCTATGGCTTTCCTTGACGTGTCTTATCAATTGTAGCCTGATCCGGACTTGGACAAAATTCATTGATATCCATGGTGAACTTGTGATGTAACCGTCCTACAGGATGGACTGTCATTGATTTCTAGTCAATTTTTTGGTGTCACGGCCTTGCCAAAAGGCGGGATAACATTTGCCCCCCAAAACATGCCTTGCGATAAGGAGGTGTGTTTTGTAGTTCCATAAGTTGGATGTTCATATCCTGTTGATGACCTGTGGTACAACCTGCGAAGAGTTTGACAGTTTTATATGACCTTAAATGACGACCATTCGCGATCTAGCCATTTGAGGTGGTATGCGACCGTTCGCGATCTAGCATTTTCTGTATAACCTTAAATGACGACCATTCGTGATCTAGCCATTTGAGGTGGAATGCGACCGTTCGCGATCTAGCATTTCTACATGGCCCCAAATGACGACCGTTCGTGATCAAGCCATTTGAGGTGAGGGGTGCCGTTCGAGGCGAGTTGTGATCGTTCGCGATCGGGTGCCGTTCGAGGCGAATGGTGACCGTTCGAGGTCGGGTACCTTTCGTTGCGATTTGTGACCGTTCGCGGTCGGGTGACGTGGAAAGAGGAATGTGATCGTTCGCGATCGTGTGCCGTACGAGGCAAAAATGTGATCGTTCGCGATCGAATGTCATATTAGGTGAATTGTGACCGTTCGTGGTCGAGTGCCGTTCGAGGCTAATGGTGACCGTTCGAGGTCGGGTGTCGTTCGTGGCGAAGTGTGATCGTTCGTGATCGAATTGTGACCGTTCGCGGTCGGGTGCCGTTCGAGGCGAATTGAGTGTGCCCGAGGAGGGACTTAGTATCATCAATACCAGGTTTCACGTTCGGGTGAATTCCCGGATTGTTTGTTGCAATGGTTTATCGCCATCTCAGAGCATGCCTAAGGACCATTCGTGATCCCGTACATGTGTAAGTGGCTTAGCCGTTATGAAATCACAAGTAGCATTTTTTAATTGAAAATAAGTCTTTAGCAGAAATGTTAAACAAAATTAAGTTCAAATATTCAAATCAAGATGAAACAAAAGCAAAGCAAGGATGTCGAAGTGTAAACTCCCACAACGATAGGGTTAGTAGTCATTTAGAGCATGCCTATGGACCGTTCGTGATCTCGCACATGTGTAAATGACTTACCCGTGTTGGTGAGAGGTTCACGACTTGTTCATCGTTATTTCAATTAATTGATAATCATACGGTGTCCCGGCTCGGGGGCACCCCTAGCTGATGTAGATGGTGGTCGCTCTGGCTCCACTGCTGGAGCTCGCCTTCTCACATACTGAAGTAGCATACCGTTCCTGATGTGCCCTTCCACCTCATCCTTCAGATGTCTACAGTCGTTAGTGTTATGACCATTTAGTTCGTGGAATAAGCAGTATCTGTCCGATTTCCTCTCGTCAACAGTGGGATCCCTTCGTATTGGCCTACGGTAGGGAACTTGCTCTCGTGTATCTTGGTAGATTCGCTCCAAACTCTCATTCAGCTCTGAATAAGTGGTGAATCGTGGCTCTCTCCGCAGTCGCTTTGACCTGTCACCATTGTCCTCAGCCTTTCGTTTTCCTTTATCCTTGCCTGAATCATTTTCGAGAGGCTTTTTGTCTTTAAGTGCATAAACTTCTATTCCCTCTCCTTCTTCTCTTTCAGCATTAGCGTCTTCCAATCGCAAAAACTTTTCTGCCTCGTGATAGAATTCCCCTAGATCCATAGGCGGATCCTTAGTTAATGAATTTTTGAACTCTGTGCCGTCAGCTATTCCGGACACAGCTGCCATCATAACCATGGATGGATCTGGCCGATACACCGATGTTGCTGCCGCATTGAATCGCGTCAGGAAATTCCTCAAAGATTCTCCAGCTTTCTGTTTTAGCGTTGCCAAACTCATCACATTCTTGGGTCTTGAAATGTGAACCCTGAATTGCCTCATAAATTTCTCAATCAAATCGGTCCATGTCCCAATGGAGCCGCTCTCTAGCTGTCTGAACCATAAAGCTGCTATGTCTGTCAAATATAATGGGAAGCATCGGGCCATGACTTCCTGTGATGCCCCCAGCACTTCCATGTGCCTTATATACCTCGTTAGATGGACCGCAGGGTCTGTCCTCCCATCATACATTTCTACTGTTGGCAGCTTGAATTCTGGTGGGTTCCTAGCCAACCTAATCGCAGGAGAAAAGGGACTCTTGTTCACGTCTTCAAGATCTTTGTTTACTAATCCGCCTCTCATGGCTCGCCTGACCATCTCTGCCAATCTATCATTGTCTCCAAGTTGTAGTCCTTGTTCGCTACCTTCGATCTGCCCCCCGAGTCCGTGCAAGCTTTCGGGTGTCTGCCCCCCTGGCTGAGCGTTCATCCCTCTATTGCCGCCAGGTTGCTCGGATGTCCTTGTCTCTCTTCCTAGGTTCGGATCAACATGTCCTAAGTGTGTGCCCCCCGGCTCCGGTGCCGCGTTAGATGGTCCTGCTCCGTTCTGGATTCTGGTTGCTCCTTGATTTTGTGCTCCAAGTTGTCCAATCTGTTGAAGCATATTCTGGATCATTTCCTCTTGTCTCTTCATCATTGTCTCCATCTCATCCCTAGTGATGAAAACTGAAGCTAGGTTTGCTCCCGAGGAAGCCTCTTGGCTCCCTTCATGCTGACTTCGCTCTGGCCTCTGCCTTCTACTTGTTTGTCTTGTCATGATTCCTCGGATCTGAATCTCTTAGCCTTCTGATTCAACTTTCAAATGATAGAACTCCTGAGTTCAATTCTCAGTGAAAGCACCAAAGTGTTTGCGCCAAAATTGGTCACAAACTCCGAATGTTGTGAAAGCACCAGTGTATGAATATAAATCAACAATATTCACACACAAATCTCAAATCTAAGCAAACAGAGTATCACAGTTCAGAAATAATGAACAGAAACACGAGATTTATAGTGGTTCGGCGATCTTGCCTACGTCCACTCTGAAGTTGATGATTTTATTGATGTTCGCTTGATGATTACAATTTCTTTTAACGTAATACAACTGATTATATGATTATAATCTGAATCTAAGGAAGCGGTGGTGATTCTGAGTAAATCTGGCAGAGTCTGGGCGCTCTTTAGCTCTCAAAAATGTCTGACCCCTTTTCTGAATGACCAGGGGCTCTATTTATAGGTGTAGGAGGCTGATATTTCGCTTAAAATGAGGGGAGACCAGTTCTGGTATGTGAGGGGGCCCACATGGCCGAAATCTGGAGATCCGGGCCCACTTTGGGATCGATTCGACCCTTGGTTTGAATCGATCAAGAAAGAGTCCAATCGAGCTGAAATTTGGTGTGTACATTCTTCATCATGTGCTTAAGCTTCTGTGAAAATTTCATAGTATTTGGACTTATAGATCTCAAGTTATGATCGATTCAAGATTTCATCTCTGGTTGATGTGGTCTGTTCGAATCGATCCCCTTCGAATCGATAGGGTCGAATCGTTGACTTGGTGAGCGAAGGTGTTGACGTGGCGCGCCTTCTTCGTATCGATCCGACTTTTGCTCCGAGTTGACTGGGTCGAATCCATGGTTTTAGCCGCGTTGACTTGATGGATTTGAAGACAGTGATCATACCTGGATTCGAACAAGGGTTCGTTCGTATCGATCGTGACGTGTTCCATTCGATCGATACGAAGCAACTATGTCTGGATGGATTCGAAGGCTTCAACTGCATGGATTCGAAGACCTTCCCTTTGATCGATTCGAAGCTGGAAATATTCTGATGGATTCGAACCACGGGAGGCCTTGGATGGATTCGAACGTTGAGGGTGTTTTGATGGAGTCGAAGCAATGGTACTTCTCATGGATTCGAAGTAATGCAGGGACGATGGATTCGAGCTAAGGGTTTGCTCTGAGGGATACGAAGGGGATGGAGTCAATCTTGATGGATACGAACCATATGGAGACGAACACAAGGCTATGTCCTTCACTTACATCGATGATATCTTGGGCGTACGAACTCGGATTGACTCGAGATTTGGAATGCTGGCTCCTTTGGCTTTCCTTGACATGTCTTATCAATTTTAGCCTGATCCGGACTCGGACAAAATTCATTGATATCCATGGTGAACTTGTGATGTAACCGTCCTACAGGATGGACTGTCATTGATTTCTAGTCAATTTTTTGGTGTCACGGCCTTGCCAAAAGGCGGGATAACAATCGCTAATTGAATTCATATCTCCGAGTCTCACCATCGTAATTGTGAATTGCCCGAAAAATCACACTATTTAATTATTTTATATAATATGTTAATTTAGTTAAATTAATTATTATTTAGAAAATATTAATTATTATTCATTTATTTGATGATTTGGGTGGTGTTAGTAATTATTAGAATGCATATATAAACTTTATAGGTTTATCGGTAAACTATTAAAAGGGTTTAATAAGTTATAATTACATGAAGAGTTTTTGGAAATTTTGCACCATATAAGTTGCAACATTGGGCCGACTATACAAGTGGGAGAAAAGTGTGGAGGGATTAAATATTAAGAAAGAATTGTAAAGGTTCCATTCTCACCATTAATAAAGATCCCCTAATTTAATTTCCATTACAATTTTTTGTTCCCCTCTCTTCCTTCTTCCACACAGACTAAAACACTCACACCGGCTGCCCAAGGCGACCTTCATGGAGCTAAGGTGATGACGAAAAGAAGCTAGGTTAAGGCGATGATGATCATTGAGGTTGAGAAACAGCACCATCCCAGCTCAGTAAATCAGCTCATTACTAAATAAGAGTCATAACAAACAACATGACGCCAAAACTAAGAACCCCACAACTATATACCAAAAACCAATGGCTAGTAGAAGGACAATGACCAATTCACTAACTCTAGCACCATACACCTCTATAGATCATAAAACCTAAAGCTCAACGAAAAGAGCTCACAGTAAACAAATAATAAAACAACAGACTAAACTAATATTGCTACAAACACCCTGTAGTGCAAGGTAATGAACATAATAGAGAGTTGCAAGTTAGCAATGCCCAAACATACAAGAATTACAAAGTAGAATAAACAACGAGCCTATTAGGAATGAAGGTGAACCAAAAATAGAAAAATACCACACCGACGTCATGGGAAACACCACTAGCAATGATAGAGAAAAAATCCACCTTTGCAACAACAATCGTCGAGTTGCTATTCAATTGTAGTTAAAGCAGTTAAATAGATAACCCAGATCTGATGACCCGACATCCCTAAAAGCACGTCAGCAAGAAGCCCTAGGCTATGTAGAATCACACAACGACCATGAAAAAAATCGCATATGCAACTTCTGCCTTGAGTGAGAGAAAAAAAATCATTGAAGCACACTTGCAAGTTCCACATCTGAGTGAGGCGGAGGCAAAAGAACTGAAATAAGAGGTTCGAGCAAAAATGAGGAAGATGGAGATTTAGGATAAAACTCTTGTAGTAATAGGAAAAGCTGGGGAAGACTGGAAACATAGTGGAAGGAAATTGGCATTGGAAGAGAAGAAATGAGTAACTATAGAGGGGAAAGAGAAGAGGTGGCGGCATATAAAGGGAGGGCAATCCTAGTCCCAATTATTGCAAGAGTTTTGTTTCTTTTAATTCAATCATGTTATTTTTTGTTGTTTTATGTCATATAAAACATATAATATCCCACATCATCTTTTGTATAAAGAGCAAGTATAGTATTATCACATATCATCTTTTGTATTAAGATTTGGTATAGTATTAATTGAATGGTTGCAAAAGAGAAACATGGAATAAATTAACGATATCACCTTTTATCTCTTTCCTTTAGATCCTGATGTGATTACTTCTTGATATAATATTTTGTTTTTCTCTGATCTTCAAACACCTAGTAATCATATTTTATATATATTTCACATGTATTTCACACCATTTAGACACATGAATATGTTAGATATATTCATATTTATTCAACTAACATTCTTAATTAGCATAGATTTAATTAATCAAGAATGAAATAATCTTAATAAAATATATTATTAAAACAACTAGATTAGATCAAGTATTAAACATTAGATTTCTTGAGCCCACTAAGATCCAGTTAGAGAAAATTGTTGAAATTAACCAATTTCACTTGTTGCGAAATAGATCAAGCTCAAACATGTATGTCATTTTATTCATAATATATTCAAATGCATTTGCAGAGGAAAATTGCTTGGAAAGATAATGTTTCTTAAGCAACGGCGAGAAAGGTTTGGGCAGCCAAAGTAAGCCACAATTATCGGGAGTGGACCTATAGTATGCGTAGGAATGGCAAAAAGCATCCAACCTTTACCTACGACATATACGAGAAGTTATTGGCACATTGGGAAATGAAGGACCTCAAGAGGAAATTGGAAGATAATTCTAAAATTAGGAATAGAAATCCCAAATTGCATTGCATTGGCTCTAGATCATACGTAGATTATCGTGATAATTTGGTATTCATTTATTTATTAAATCTATTAACATTTAAATAAATTATAATATGCTTATATGGTAATTTACTTAATTTAATTTTTTAGTATAAAGAGAAGCATAGTGAACCTACCTCTAGGAAAATCTATTGTAAGACTCGAAAGATTGAGTCAACGGATGCGTCCCGCAAATGGTTGGATAGATGATGCTTTGATGGATTTTGTAGTAAATTATCCATAAAACTTCATTTAGATAATATTTACAAATATATACATGTAGAAAATTCAAATGAATAGGTAAAATGCAAAATAGATGAAATATCAGGCTAATAATGATGATCTTCAAAGTAAAGGTGTGGAGATAACAAATGAAGCATCTAAAGAGGTAATCAACGCATTCAAAAGATCTATTGCTAAATGGTGGGTTCATAAGCCTAACTACAACAATATTCATAAGGTAATTGCATAAATTTTAGTAGGACTTCACACTATTATATATACGTGGCCGAAAATTATTGTAGATAATATATATTTATATGTTTATACATATGGTATCTAATACACACACAAAACCATATGCATATATTTTAATACACTTAAACACGTGTGTGTGTATACACATCTGATATGTATATGAAGGACATCATATTTGAGAGAGTTAGTGGTATACCCTTGGGGCAATTATTTAATTTTTTTACATATGTCTAACTATGTATTCAATTTTGTTCATAAAAAGGATGTTTGATTTCTTATATATACTTTGTTATATTGTGATATAATTAATGAAATAATTTATATAAAGTATATTAATAAGAAAATCCATAAATGAATTCTTATATGATTATAGTTGCAAATGAGTTAACCATAATAAAAATAACATTTTATTTTAAATATTCCTAGTCAAGATGTTTTGAGAAAGGATATCAATTCATCTGTAGAGACCATAGTACGTAACGCTCTTTAAATGTTGGCAATATATTACTCATGGCTACTAGAAGCACCAAGAGGTTACGTACTCATAGTTATTGGATAACCATGGAATGACTCATCCGTGAGTTTCTTTTTGGTTGATAATTACTAGATCAAATATGAAATCTCAATGCGACGATGTTACACATTTCCTCTGACTTGAGAATACCATGTTACTTCAATATGGATACTCCACTTCGATCACAGTCAAATAATGGCATGATGTCCATTGAACGACTATATTCGGGTCTGAGTTGAAGCATTGGGAGTGAAGCACTATCCAATAGAGAATTCGTCTCCTAATGCTGTATGAGGTTAGTATCACGGTCAGCTGTAGTCAGCTCAAAGTTAAAATCTCTAGTTAGAGTAGAACTCTTAATAATAAATATTACTATTGAACCAGGGGTTTGTTTATAGACCAATCAGGTTGAATATGGATAATATTGAAGTTTTGATCAATACTGGACTCCATATATATTAAAGTGATATAGTGGTGACGAAGAAAACATATGTAAATTTTGTTACTATCGTTACCGCTTGAGGTGATGTAAAATATGATTTTACCAAAAAGATCTATAAGCAATGAATTTGACCAACTAGTCACACCATTAGCAAAAGTGACATGAGAACGTTAGTATTTAAATTGTTAAATATTAATCACTGACTGAATTCACACCTTTGAGTCTCACAACTGCATTTGCGAATTCTCAGAAAAACCATGCAATTATTTTTATAAAGTAAGATAAATAAATTAATTCGTATTTAAGAAATATTAATTATTATTGTAATTGTTGTTTCGGGTATTGTTAGTAAGTGGGGTAGCTCGTAAAAAATTTCTTGGTGCAACTAATAATTATTTGGTTGTGTATATAGAAGCTATACACACACACACATCGATAAACCATATCGATATATACTTAAATGGGCATTAAATATCAATGATTAATGTAATATATAAAATTAGGCATTAGTCTAAATCTTTTCCCTCGGGTCAAGAGAGGGCTTGTCATTAAGTATAATACCAACGGAGAGCTTCGGGACTGGACGTAGGATGGGAGGTTCGAACCAGTATAAAAATTCCCATGTGACTATTTTTATTTTACTTTTCTTTATCTTGCTAACTAGTATTACTCATATTATTAACATATACAAGGCAGAATTGTACTATTAGTTAGCCATTGTCAATCTGCACGTTCCAAAACCTATTCACTTTAACTTGGTTCTTCATCATTTCTCATTCATCTTCTCTTCCCTTTCACTTTTTACACAAAAGTAAAAACCCTAGCCCTTAAAATCAAATTAAAAATTTCAAAATAGTGGCTCCTATAGATCCTAAAATTTTAAGGAAAGCAAAATCAAGCAAATCTTCATTTACTCAACCTACCATCGTTTCTCAAGAGAAGATAAAGAGATAGCTCCATGGTGATCCAACAAGCATCAACAAATTAAAGGTACTCAATACCATGAAATTCTTTAATGGGTATTTTTATAAGATTGATAATTTTCCTGCCTACCAACTAAGAATCTTAACCGACTCTACCAAAATTACATCTTTAATTGAATTTGGACCAAATAATGTAAAAATTGTTCCTTGCAAATATGAATAGGGACTTTATTAGGCTTCATAATGATGAATGGTATATTTAGTCAAGCGTTATGGAAAAATTATCAAACTTCACTATAATCATATTGCTAACATCCTTGGAATAGGTTATAGAGGAACAAAATTAAAAGATGTGGAAACACAAAATAGGAATTGAAATTAGATTAGTCATCGCCTTTGGGTTGGTCAAGTTACTAAGGGAAATTCTAAGGATTCATGACCATGGCCTAGATTGCTTAAAAGAATGATCATAAACATCTTCATCCCTCAAACCTGTAGTCATCGGCAAATATATTATAAAGATTACAAAGCATTATATGCTATTGTGGGCAATATTGAGGTCAATTGGGCTAAGTTTCTACAAGATGAACTCTTATCCTTCTTTGGTCATTCTCAAAAAACTATCCTTCATGCTCCTTACATCACACGCCTTTTGCATCATGAGAATGTTAATCTTTGTTATGATATTGTTGAGGAAGTAACTTATGTCGGAATAAATTATTTTAGCCTTATGAAACTTCCTGCGAGAATTACTCACTATATCTCTTGTGAATAATTTTTACGAAAACCATAACAATCCAATAGGCAAAGTTCTTCTAAAGGAAAAAATATTAAAGTAGAAGAAGAAGAAAGCAGTAAAGTAAAAAGTAGTAAATATAGTATTGAATCGGTAAAAATTATTTCCTCTAATTTGCCTCAATTTGAAATGCCTCAACTTTATCAAATCTATGTTCTTATATCAAAAAATCAAAAGAAGCTTGAAAAACAAATGTCTAAAAACTTGTCGAGGATAAAAAAAGTTGAAAAAGATATCATTGGAATTACGTTTTTTCTTGGGAAAATATGGAAGAGAATTTCTAGAAAGTCATCTTCATCTCCATCTATTCCTCCACTTAACAGAACTTCAACTCAAGGAGTTAAACATAAAGAAAGTGAGTATGAAGAATGTGAAGATGAGGAAAGTGAGCATAATGATATGGGTAATTATGAAGCATGAGTTTCAGGTAAATATTAAAAATACATTCTTAAAATATTAAAATTTTCAAATCATAATACTTCCTTAAATTTTTTTGTTCCTTTTAGAGTAGTTGCATAATGGCTTTTTGGTGCATGCATGGTCTAGCGAAGAATGCATTTTCTTTCGTTTGTTCTACAAAACTATGTTTATTATTTTGTGATGTTAAAACAATAAGTATTATGTCGTATTATGTTACTTTGTGGTATTTATCATGACATTTGGTATTTGACTATGTTTATCATGTTGCATTTTCATAATATTATCACTCCAGTTCATATACTATATGTGTCGTCTTATTGACTCTCACTCAAGGGATATTTTCTCCACTCTCATTATGTTTTTGTTGATGACAAAGGAGGAGAAAATCCAGGCATACTAATAGGAGGAGTAAAAAGTTAGTATTTAAATATATATTCTTTTTAATGTATAGTTGTCATTATTAAAAAGTGGGAAAATGATCAATCATGCATTTTTGAATTTTGAAGAGACAAGTACACCTTTTTATATAAGTGTACAAGTCGGTTATTTTAGGAAAATTGAACTATGAGGACTAAGGAAAATGACTACGGCTAAGTGCTCGATCAACGAAGGCCAAATCTCGGTAGAGTCGTCGTATACTTAAAGCCTAGAAATACTTGTATATCCTTTAATGATACACACAAAAAACTTTAAAATTGATTCCAAATGGAATTTTACTTAGAGAATTCTCAGAA
Source organism: Allium fistulosum (assembly GCA_030737815.1). Lineage (NCBI taxonomy): Eukaryota > Viridiplantae > Streptophyta > Magnoliopsida > Asparagales > Amaryllidaceae > Allium > Allium fistulosum. The sequence continues at coordinate 210,588,974 of CM060908.1, forward strand.
GAATAGAAATCAAGTCACTAGGAGTTAGACATGTGGCAGAATTATCCAGACGTCTGAATATATGTTATTTTAAATTAAATACTATTGGGATTCAAATTTGTAAACAATCAGACGTCTGACCTATATATCCAGACGTCTGATGACTTAAAACTTCTTTTTATCATAAATATTCAAATGTTTGATAGATTTGATTAGCCATCTGATTAGGGCATCAAACGTTTGATCAATCAACTAGACGTCTGAATCAAGTAAATTTTGAACTAGTTCCTTTCTGTTTATTTTTATTCAATATACAAACATCTGAGGTTTTTGGTCAGACGTCTGAGTTATTGTAACAACTATTTTTTCAAAATGAACAGTTTTTTATTTGAAAGGTTATCTTCTTCCACAAAGAGATGCAACTTCCCCTATGGTTTTTACTATTCAAAAACGAACCTTTTAATACTATAAATAGAGATTAATCTCAGATCTTTGGTTTCAGTCTGGCTCTTTGCTTTCTAAACCCTATATTATCTGAGAAATCAAAGGTATAAAAATGATCTCTTACTTCCTAAAATCTACACATTCACATCACTATAATCAAAGGATAATAGAAAGTGTATACTGAATTGGAAAAATTAGTGTATTAGAGACACAAAGATTATTAAAGCAACAATCTTTCACACAAAAGAGAAGAAGTCCTATTTCGGGAAGAATAAAGCATAAATGTAAACATGTTCCTCCAAGCCAAGAGAAGACTTTTCATTATGTAGAATACCGAAGGGGAGCTTCGAGATTGGACGTAGGACTTGATATCCGAACCAGTATAAAAACTCTAATGTTACTGTTTCTATTTTACTTTTCTTTATCTTGCTAACTAATGCCACTCATATTATTAACTTATACAAGATATAATTTTATTATCAGTTAGCCATTGTTGATCCATATGTTCTTAAAGACCATGCATGGCCGACCAAAAATAGAGGAGGGTATCTTCCTCACTATTAGATCTAGAGATAACTGGGAATTGAAGAAGGTAGTTTTTCATTTAAAAGATAATTTGATTAGTTTTTGTTCTCTCCATAAAAAAAATCTTCCTCACTAATTCATCAATTTAATCCTTTGTTTTCTTTCACCTTTTATAGTCACCATCTTCATTCCTTATTCCATGGCCAAAAAAATTTCCACCTAAAATTACTTAAAATAAAATAAAATCAAGGTGGTTCATTGAATTCTAGCAAGATCGGGTGGTGATTCAACCAATCTAGGAGGCAATTCACAAATCAAGATGTCATAAAGGGCTATATCTATTGACGTAAATATTTGTATCTTATTTTTTAATATGTCACCATCCCTAATATATTTGTATTGCTAAATCATATTTATCTAGTTTTTCAATTATTGAAATTTGATTATAACCTTCTGATTTGTTTTAAATTTTAAATTACTGCAATTACAAATATATATATATATATGCATGTATATATTAATAATAATTGAATTTGTTCATAATTTTTATGTAATACCAGACTCAAATTTATTTTATTCAAAACCTTTTTAAAAGAAAATTGGTTATTTATGTACATATATTTAGTATATACACTTGCAAGCATACATACATATACATATACATATACGTATATGTATACATAGGTATGTATGTATTTATATTAATATGAAATGTCATGTTATGTTATGTTGCAATTAATATTACTATAATACACACATGTTTAAATTTGGAATAATTGATGTTTAAATTTAATTCCTCGCTCAATTTAGAATTCATCCATTATTTGATACATATGTAACAAAGGTTGAAATTGAATGTGGACATCGATATGAAATTCTTAATTGTTGGAACAATCTTAATTGTAACATTGTTTGGAGTGGTTTAGTTTATAAATATCTATGTGATATTTCAAATCTAAGAAATTTAATGCTAAACAATTTTGTTTACGGATATCTTTGGTATCATATTTCTCATTTACTTGAGATTATATCTTATTTTAATTAGGAGTTTGTATAAGAGGAATATGGTAGTTCCTTTCTATTTTATCTTCAAATGCCAAATTTTCATGTATATTTAAAGATATATAATTTAATTATATAGATTCATTTTCAAAATTATATACATAAATGAATAGGTGGCAATACATAATACATACGCATATATGTCTAAACTATATATGTATGTATATATGTATGTATGTATGTACGGTACACTTAATATGTGTATACAAACCATATACATATAATATAATATATTTAAACATGTGTATATAAACCATATACATATAATATAATATATTCAAACATGTGTATATAATTAGGCAATTATAACTCCGATATGCGTATGAATTAATTATAATGTTAGTATAATATATATGTGTACAAAATAGATATAAATTCCAATATCTATATGTATATGTGCATGTGTCTTTATATATATAGTTACACTTATGTTTATACATCATTATGCTATTATGTTAGTGTATGAATATATTAGATATATTCAAACTAATCATTAAATAAACTTAATTAATGTGGTTGATTTAATAAATACAAATTATTTCAAAATAAAATATGATTTTATTTTTCTAATGCTAATTAATAAATTACATATACCTACTAAGATATATTTGAATTATTTTAAACTAAACTCCCCTCCTTCCTTTCTTACAATGGGGACACAACACTAAGTATATCTTCAAGAAAATTTCAGATCAACAGATCTGCCACCAGCTTCAACATATACTTGCAAGATAGCTCCAAATATGAACATAGTCAATAGATGAAAGTAGTTCTTCTAAACAAATTCATACAAGAAATAAAGATTTGTTTGTAGGTGACAGAAAGCAATAAATCTTTGATCTACGAGGGAAAATGATCCTTTTTTGAGTTTCGATCTTTGTAGAAATTGCGAAGGGTTCTTCAATGGCTATCAGAATAATATTCAATTTTGCAAGCTTGAGGAAGCTTTGTCTGCTTAAAATAAACATTCAAATGTTTTCTGATTAGATCTAATTAGAAGGCAAGCAATCATTTGTTTATGAGTTGGCCATGTCCATGCTGGCAGATTCGAGAAATCTTAAGTCTTTTTTGCAAAATTGTTCGACAGCACCCAAACAAATGATAAGTCTTCTCTAACTTAATCTTAGAGAAAATCCAGAGCTATAAGCATGGATGATTGATTCTAATTGCGTGTTTCAGATTCATAACAATGGAGTAAATAATGCTAAAAAGAATTATAGAAAAATCAAGAATAACCCATACTTGGCAATGAGATATCCATGCATTGATAGCCTTCAAGTAAACTAACCAAACAAAAATGCCAAACAGTTTCAGGTAAAACTTGAATCCAGATTGATTCAAATCGAGGTATACACTAAAACCATTCCATTTGAAAATTATTATTTTGCTGGACATAGTCTAAATTTTTGATATACTTTGTTGCTTTGATTTTTTTCAATTCCACTATTTGATTACAAATAGCAATTTTTGATCTGTAATAGCGATTTGTGAATAGCCCCTTGTTTCTTTCTTACCATATTGACCAAACTGTAATTGATAATGTTGTACATGCGATGATTTTAACTATTTTCATATTTTTGGAATTGATTGTTTATAATTTTAACTTTTGACGCAATGGATAAAATATCAATATGATTAGCTGGGATTTATAGTTTTATTCGTACCCATTCTATATATAGGCACTAAATTTGCACTCAAAGAATAGGTGCTCATTGTCTTCTACTTCACAATTACACAATACACATTTGGGATCGACCAATATATGTCTAGGAATTAGGCGATCTTTAGCAGGATGAAAGTTAAGGAGGCATTTGTATAACTACACTGCCACCTTTAGAGAGTGCCACTTTTTCCAAACATCATAATTCCATGGTAATTCATTATATTTTGCTCTAAATTCATTCCATACTTCTTTGAAGGAGTACTTTCCTTTAGCAGAAGTTAGCCAGGTCCAATAGTCTTTAGATCGATTTGTATGTAGTTCAACAACATTAATTTCATTTCCGAGGCAATTCATAAAGCTTAGGTTGTCAATTCTCTACCTTTAATTATCAATGATTTTTTAACAAGTTGGTTTTCACCTCTTACTCTAGTCATGGTTTCATCATCAATTTGACTTAACCAAGGATCAAACCATAGAGAAGTTATTTTACCATCAACTATGTATCTTCCTATATATTTTGAAGCATCTTCTCTTAAATACAACAAAAACTTCCATGTTCCCAAATCATTAGAGAGAGAAATCAATTCCTAAAATGATTGATTTTTGATGTATTTTTCACACTACACCAGAACAGAGGATTTCCAACTAGTATAACCGTTGCTAGTAATTTTAGCAACACTTATACGTGTTATTGTAGGAACGTGGGCATTTATTTGTAACACTTATAAGCGTTAGAAAATATTTATTACCAACGGTTATAAGCATAGGAAAATAATTTTTCCCAACAGTTATAAGCGTTGGTAATATTATGTTTGCAACAATTATACCCGTTGCCAAATTTTATCTTCCAATATAAATAAGCGTTAGTAATATCTATTTTCCAACGAATATGTGTGAGTAATAACAAAACTGTAACATAAATAGAGGATAATTTCTATTTCATAACATGAATAATCATTGCAATAATTAATACGATATGCATGTTAATAGCATAAACAATATTTAAGATACATTCAAAAATAATATTATCTTGACTTAACAAATTAAAACTAAATCAATATCAAGAAACAACATTCATACTCATGGTAACAAAATAGTGTATAAACTGAAAAAAGACAAGTTCAATACATATGTTACCAATCAATACATAATTTACCAAATTCAATACATCGGTTAACAATTCCATGCAAACATCAAATTGGAATAACAAAAGGCAAGATATAGTTCATAGTTAAAGTCCACAAATACGGAATACAAAACTTCAACCATACAACGAAGCTTCCATCCGTAAACCACTGTCAAGATCTACTTGTTACCACTAGAATAGCAATCTAACTTTCTTTTTTTGCTCCGCTTCTTCTATTGGTACCTGCATGCATTAAATATAGCATTAAGTTGAATTAAGTAACCTACGTAATAACACATAATTTAACAATAATATTAGATTAAAGAACAAATTTACAAAAATCTATTGTTGTGAATCCATTCATTATATAAGCTACAGTTTAAAACTATGTCGCAAAAGTTGTGTCTACTCATACTAAGACAAAATTGGCCTATAATATATTTTTGTTGATTCCAATAGGTGAAGTTCAAGAAAATTAAGTAGTAATGTTGACTACTCATACTAAGACATAAAAGAGATTGAAACAGTGCAGAGAGATTTTGTAATAACAGAATTGAATTATACACTAGTATATTCGAATAATACAAACTGATTGATACAGTACTCTTATTTATACAAGTTTTGTTAAGTGGGCTAGGCCCAGCCAGGCTGGCAATCCGCAGCACTAACTTTGAATGACTAGCAGCCGAAGGATCCTCAAGGATCTGATGGTCAGGAATGAATGAAGAGCAGAGTTATTATATCTGTGTTACTTCTAATTGTCTCCCTCATTTCGATCTAGGGTTTCATTCTTTTCCTCCTTTATCTCAAATCTGCTTCCAGCATCTTCAATCATCAAATTGGCTTTGAATCTTTCAAAGTTATGTTTCGAGAGAGCTTTTGTCATAATATCAGCGATCTGATGGCTTGCTGGAATGTGATTAACGGCGAGTTACTTTTTGATAACCTTTTCTCGAACGAAATACAAGTCGATTTCAATGTGTTTCGTTCGAGAATGAAGAACTGGATTTGCTGAGATAGAAACAGCTCCAGAGTTATCGCACCATATCACTGGTTGATTAAATGATACGATTTTGATTTCCTTGAGAAGAGATCTGAGCCAAGTGATTTCAGCTGTAGTGCTTTCCACGCTTCGATATTCAGCTTCGGTGCTGGAGCGAGACACAGTGGGTTGCTTTTTGGAACACCACGATACTGGGTTGCTTCCTAGGTAGATGCAGTAACCTGTGGTAGATCTTCTATCATCAGAGTCTGAAGCCCAATTAGCGTCAGCAAACCCTTTGATAGATAAGTCTTTACATGCTTTTAGCTTTAGACCTTGATTGATTGATCCTTTTAAGTATCTTAGAATATGCTTAACTGCCTTCCAATGAAGATCTAACGGTTTCTGCATAAATTGGCAAACTTTATTTACAGAAAATGATAATTCAGGTCTGGTAATTGTGATATACTGCAAAGCCCCTACAATGCTTCTGTAAAGTTTTTCATTATCAAAGGTTTCTCCTTTGTTTTTAGATAAATGTAAATTACTTGACATTGGGGTAGGCATGAGCTTTGCAGCACTCATTTTGGCTCTATTTAGAACTTCAGATATGTATTTTCTTTGACAAAGAATAAGTTCATGTTCAAATTTTCTTATGACTTCAATGCCTATAAAATATTTTAAATTTCCTAAGTCTTTCAAGGAGAATTTGTTGTTTAAGTGATTAGTAACATACCTGATTTCTTTTATGCAATTTCCTGTAATTATGATATCATCCACATAAACAAGTATGAATACACTAATATTGTTATAATTTTTGACATATAAAGAATTGTCAGACTTAGTGGGATGATAGTTGAGATTAACAAGAGTAGATTTAAGCTTTTCATACCAGACACGTGGAGCTTGTTTGAGCCCATAAATAGCTTTGTCAAGTTTGCATACCCAGTTCTTCTTGTTACTCTGAATGTATCCTGATGGTTGTTGCATATAAACTTCTTCATGAAGTTCACCATTTAGGAAGGCATTATTGACATCTAGTTGTTTTATTTGCCATTTATTGTGAAGAGCAATAGTGAGAATGACTCTTATAGTAGTGGGTTTTATGACTGGTGAAAAAGTTTCACAGAAGTCTATCCCATATTGTTGTGAGTAGCCCTTGGCCACAAGTCTGGCTTTATATTTGTCAATGTTGCCATCAGAGTTTCTCTTGATTTTGTATGTCCATCTACATCCAATGATATTTTTATTCTTTGGTGCAGGAACAAGGGTCTAGGTTTTATTTTTGATGAGAGCATTATACTCATCATTCATTGTAGCTTTCCATTTCTTATCCTGTAAGGCTTCATTGAAGCAAACAGGCTCAGATGAGTTGCTGATGACATGATATGCTTTGGGTTTGAATATTCCATGCTTTGATCTGGTTATCATGTGATGACCTGTTTCCTCCTCATTAAGATTATCTTGATGAGGAGTGTCGTTGCTTTGATTTTCTGGAGCAAGGATAGTCTCTGTGCAAGACTCATTATTGTTGTTGCAGTCATTATTGGAATTACTTGAATCTTGACCTGATTCTTCACCTGATACTGTGAGTTGAGGTTCAAGTTGATTCTGATGTGCAGCTTTATCTATTTTATTGCTAGAGAGGATGGGTATTTCAGGTATAACATTTTTTGTGTTATACACTTTTTCAGTTGTTTTGATTTCTGTACTAGCAAATTGAAATATAGATTCATTAAATCCAACATGTCGAGATATTATAATTTTTCCATCACTAGTTAAGCATTTGTAACCTTTCTAATTAGAAGTGTAACCAATAAAGGTACAAGATGTTGATCTATTACTTAACTTATGAGAATTATATGGTCTCATATAGGGAAAGCATAAGCAACCATATGTTTTGAGGCTATTGTAATCTGGTACAATATTAAATAGTAATTCTAAAGGAGTTTTATTTTGTAGTACCTTTGTTGGCATTCTGTTGATTAGATGAACAGCTGAGTTGAATGCATCCGGCCAGAACTTGAGTGGCATAGAAGCATGTGCCAAAAGAGTGATACCAATATCAACTATATGCCTATGTTTCCTCTCTACTAACCCATTTTGCTCAGAAGTATAGGGGCAGGTAGTTCTATGTATTATTCCTTTTTCTAAGAAATAATTTTTTAATGGTTTGAATTCTGCTCCTCCATCAGTTTGAATGATTTTTAGTTGATGATTTAGTTGCCTTTCTACTTGAGTAATAAATTGAATGACTGCTCTATGTGTTTCTGTTTTAGTTTTTAGAAAATATATCCAAGTATGTCTTGAAAAAGAATCAACAAAAGATATATAGTATTTGAATCCAAAATCAGAATTTATTGGGGCAGGTCCCCATAAGTCTGTAGCAACCATCTCTAATGGTTTGGTATATTTAGTTGATGAATTAAAAAAGGGTAATTTGTGATTCTTTCCTATTTGACATGCAGAGCATATATAGGGTAGAGATATATCATCAATGTCAATTTTATTACTCTTCAACACAGATTTTACAGTATTAATACTGGGATGACCCAATTTACAATGCCAAAGATCAAAGATTTTGTTATTTTTGATATTATTTTCAACATTGTTGCACCATTTTCCAGAATTGGATACCCTATTATGCTGCCTCAGATTGAATGAGTATAGACCATTTTGCACATTACCCTGCAGTAAAATTTCTCTAGTTGATGCATCTCTAACTAAACAGAGTTTTGGATAAAATTCAAAGTATACTTGATTATCTTTGGCAAATTGAGAAACACTTATGAGATTTTTCTTTATTTGAGGAACTCTAAGTAAATTATTTAAGTGTAATTCTCTTTTACCAAAGATTTTAGCATTCCCAGTGTGTGTGATTCTTATAGATCTACCATTACCTAAAAGAATAGATTGTGTACCTTTGTATTCTTTGTTTCCTAGATTCAGATTTTCCAAATTGTTGGTAATATGATTTGTAGCTCCTAAATCTGGGTACCATTCTTCATATGTTGCATCTTCATTCTTTGAGTGTTGTGCAGGGTTTTGATTGCTGGTATCCACTTCTGTATGTGCCATGTTAACATTTGGATCGATTGATCTCTGACTGTTGTTGTTGTTGTTGTTGTTGTTGTTGTTGTTGTTGAGAGAGTAGTTCTGATCAAACCTGAAGTAGCATTTTGATGCTGTATGTCCCATTCTTTCACAAATCTGACACTTTGGTCTATTAGAATTGTTCCATCTGCCTCTTCCTCTACCTCTGTTATTTTGATTTCCTCCTCTGAAATTTCCAGTTTGATTTCTGTTTGAGTTTTGAGAGGTGTCTTGATTTTTCTTTTTATTGGCAGAAGCATAGTTGATAGAGTAGTCAGAGTTTTGTGTTTTCTTTTGATCAATTCTCCCTTCATGTGCTAGAAGGGTTGCATGTACATATTGAATGTTGGGTAATTTCTTTTTAGCTGAGATGACAGCTACTATAGATTCATAATCCTCATCTAAACCACTCAAGATTGTGAGAATCTGTTCTGTTTCAGATACTTTGTATCCTGCTGTACTGAGGAGATCACAGTAATTCTTGGCCTTTGTTAGGTATTCCCTCATTGACATATCATTCTTTCTTAAGTTCTGCAGTTGCCTCTTGTAGTGTATAATTCTTGCAGAAGATTGAGAATTAAAGAACTGTTCAATGGCTTCCCAGATTTCTTGTGAAGTTTTGCATCCAACAATATGAGATAGGATGCTTGTGCTAATAGAGGACATTAGCCATGTTGCAAGAAGATTATCCTGTCTCTGATAAAATATGAATTCTTGATTGGGGATTGTCTTTTCTTGATTATCAGTTATCATTTTGGGTGGAATGGCCAGAGTACCATTAACATATTCTTCTAATCCATGGCCCTTTATTGCTGTTTCAGTTTGATATTTCCACATGATATAGTTGCTTTCATCAAGTTGTACTGCAGTCTGACCTTTTAACTTTATTATTCCAGAAAAAATGGTAGTTTTGTTGGCTCTGAATTCTGATGTGGCAACAGTTGCACTTTCTTCAGTCATGATGAGATGAACAGAAACTGGCGAGGCAGATGTTTACTTTGCAGCCAGATATTGATTCAAGAAAGTAAATCTTGAAAAGAAAGACTGATAAGATCAGATATGAAAAATTGGTTTAGGTTTTAACTGGTAATGGAGAAAGGGTAACAGAATCAAATGATGAGATGCTTCATAAAAAAAACTGAGAGCAACCGAAAGTTAGATTATGAATCTTTCTTTCTGGATGGCTCGATGATGAACATGAAGCTGAATCTGATGATCAATCGTTTGACTATAGCTCTGATACCATAAAAGAGATTGAAACAGTGCAGAGAGATTTTGTAATAACAGAATTGAATTATACACTTGTATATTCGAATAATACAAACTGATTGATACAGTACTCTTATTTATACAAGTTTTGTTAAGTGGGCTAGGCCCAGCCAGGCTGGCAATCCGCAGCACTAACTTTGAATGACTAGCAGCCGAAGGATCCTCAGGGATCTAATGGTCAGGAATGAATGAAGAGCAGAGTTATTATATCTGTGTTACTTCTAATTAGACAGAATTAGCATATAAAACAATAACCGCTAAATTCACACTTTATGCATAATAATAATATACGATACTCTAATAATAATATACGATATTAGTGGGTTTGTAAGGTATATTCACACCTTCAACTTAAGTCTTAAGATTTCAGCATCATGACCTATCGTCCTTATTTTGAAGACAGTTTTTAGTTTTGTAATAGATGTGCATTTCCAAAATGAACATGTACAAAATCACATAGAGCAAAGTTATTCTTATAATAGATTTCAAACAAATCCTAGTTGCGAAACAAATGATGGTCCAGAGTAATGAAATCAAATTTCATCCATGTTTAAAAAAAGTGTGATCATCCCGAATTGCCAGCAAGCTTCATTGTAGCTTGCTGATGCAAGCCTGCTGTTGCAATCAGATAAAGAATTTTACTTCTTTTTTTCTTTGTTAAAATCTTAAAGGTTATTTCCATGCAAACTATTTCAGAACATCCTAACTTTAAAGTAATTTATATCCATAATAAAATAATGCATATCATCAGATATAATGCATTTTCCCTTTATTAAAATGTATAAAGAGAGCAAATAACTTTTGAATTTTTTTTTCTTCAAAGTCTACACATTTAGGTTAGTTAAATGGACTTAGGACTAGAATTATGGGATGATAAGGCCATTAGCACTATACGCAGTGTAGTAGGAAAACCGATCATGATAGATGAAATCACAACACAAAGTGTGCATGTTTGAACTTTGTAAGAGCACTAATTGAAATTGATACAAAAACAACTTACCTAAATCCAATACATGTATAGACAGAAGATGGTTATCCATTAAATGTTCAAATATAGTACGAGTAAAAGCCATATATATGTTCAAAATATAAAGTTGTTAGCCATTCATAAAGTGCTAATTATCTAATTCTTCTATCATTAGCCGTCAATCACTCACCATAGTAAGTTGAACAACTTGATAGACCTCATTTTCTTCATTTACATACTCAGTGCTCTACATATTAACAACAATAACGCTGACATAAAAATGCACAAATGCAACGAACTAAAACCATTTTATGTAGAAAAAATGAATACAATCTCTGAAGCATAAAAACAAATTGTAACTATAAGAGTTTGAGCAAAAATTTTAGCTTCTTCTAAAAATATTGTATCATTCTGCATAACGAAAGAAATATAACTAATCATTGAAAAATAAGTGAACACCACGGTGGAATTTCTCAAATCCAAAAGATCATAGTACCCTCATTTGTTGCTATGATTTATTAATAGTTTCATTTGGCAAAATAATGGTAAGATATATTGAAACTCACACAGCCTTATAATTACACACACACACACACACACACTTCTTGTTGCAAGAAGGCCTTGACAGCCTCTCAAGGCTATGGCAGACTGCAAATGCTAAGGTCATTAATCCTAAACTGCTACATCCTAATGACAGAACTATGGATATACAGTTATATTTTTTAGCAAACTTAAAATATTTGATTATATTACCTTAAATTGACAACCACCAGTACACTAAAAAAAGGGGAACCTTCAAATTTCAAAAGAGAAAATGTCATGGATCCATGCGCTTGCAAGAAAGTTAAGAGGAAAAATGCCAAAAGTGTTGAAGAAAGACAAGAAGGGAAAGCTGAGAAGGAGGACCCACAAGAACATTTAGTATCATTGTTTCATCACTGCCACTTTGGTTTGAGAAAAAAGGGAGGAGCCAATGCTTATGAGATTTCAGTTTTATGAATTTGTTTCCATTTAATTTATAATTTATATTTTCTTTATGCGTAGACTACTGCAGACTCTAGCAATGATATTAGTAAAATATCTTTAATTGGAAAAGTGAAAGTAGTGACATTGTAAAAAATTATGGTGGTATAAGATGTCTTTGAAGACAGTAACATTAATCAATTGGATATAGTAATACATGTTACTAGAAAGATTCTAGATCCAAGGATGCTTACTTATTCTCTATTATACATTGTCATAACTATTGGCATTTTCAAATATTGCAAGTGAAATATTTGGATAAATATAATCTGCATATATTAAACATGCAGTAAATCCATTTCCATACACCATGCAACATTCTACATTTCATGTTATATATCAAGTACAGTTTTCTAGCTGACTACCTAATGTTCCTTTGTGAATCCGAATAGGATCCTTTAGGTGAAATACATAATATGCATTTTGTTTGAGATAGCATTCAAGTGCTGACTTTTGTACATTGGTTTGGAGATGCAAGTATTTTAACTTATGGATGAAAAGACTATGGGTTGACTTGATTTTCACTATATGCAAAGCTCATAGAAATTTTTTGAGAATACATGTTTCATTTAATAAATTTAAAATAATCAATGTGGTTAAAGTATAATTTTAGACTCATGAACCTCGTATATTTGTATAAAATGTAAAAATTCTCACAAAAACAACATGACTATCACAAATATATGCAGTCATAAGTCGATGAAGTTTCTTATTTGGCGACTTAATTATGCAGATGACATAATAAACATGATTATGACCAAATAGAGAATAGAAGTAACATTTGATAAGAAAGACATATATAGTCCAAATTGGACTCCAACATAACCGTCATAGTTAAATATGTCTCGATAAAATTCATGCTTTGTTAAAGAAGCAACAAAAAATGTTTTATGCCTTGCACATATGGTGAAACTACACATAATATCGGTTTCCTGTATCAGTAGCATGGCAACATATATCTAAATGAAAGAAAACAATGGACGTAATCTTATATTAAAAAATGAACTAACATAATAAAAGAGTGCCTATCTTCACAAATAAATATTTTTTTCCATAGAAAAACTAAACATGATAATCTATAAATATAATACTCACATTAATGTAAATGTATATATATTTAAGACAAGAATCCAATAGTCAAAGGGTCAAATGCTTGTGGAAAAGAGAATACTTTTCATCAAAGGTCAATCTTAAATTAAAATAGAATAATCTCCATAGAGATCCTCAAGCTGGGATCACCAATAACGAATAATAATATTAAAGCATCAATAAAAGAGTAACTAAGCAATGACTAAGAATGGAAAAAGCAAATACTATGATAAAATTAATAAACTCTTGTAGATTAAAATAAAATCTTCCTTTATTAAGATATATAAATGTATGCATTTGAGTGAAATAACTTGCAAAACTAGTTTAGCTATCCACGTAGACATGTATAACTAAATTTAATATCAAATTTATCTAGAAAAAGTAATGTGATAAAATAGGAAGATTAGGTTAACTAAAATGTATGTCACAAAATTCAGCAACAAAAAATATTTCACGCAAGCAACACACTGGATCTCTCAAAATTCCTCAAAATTGTGATTCAGTTTGAATCCTTATAATATAGTTATGACTTTGATAGTTTGAAATACATTTTTAAGAGGTTCAAGATATTAATCAAACTCAATGTCCTAAGGGTTTTTGACGTGATTCCCCACAATAATCATGATATCAGACATAACCTTATTTTGATACCAATGCTATTAAAATCAAAACATGAAAATCAGTGTATAAAAAAAAGTAAATAAAAATCTCACCTTGGGGTGAAAATTGATCTGCAAAATATTTTTAACATAGCAATATATCTTTTTTGCTAGTTCCCTTTCTATTAGTTAATTGTACTATGAATAGTTATGTAGTATCGAAAAAAATAAAGATAATTGATTGTTAAAAATTACTAGATGTTGTTGAAGTCCATAAGAAATTTAAAACATTATGAGAAAATATTAAATCGGAAACCAAGCCATGTGGTTTAGTCATATGTAAAACACAAAAATAGTTAATTTAGACGCATTATAAAACTAAATATCATCATGCTTCAATCAAAATCCTGTAAGGCTGTAATATAAAACTGACAAGCAAAATGAATAGAAAACACAATTTCATTTTCAATATTGAATTAATGTCACTTCTATTCGAACATTGACTCTCTCATATCTCATTTCGGTAACTTGGTTATAGGAGTTTAATTCTTGTTATAATCGCAATGCTGAAGTTTAAGAGAATAAGGGAACATAATCTTGGGTTTATTTTGCTAGATATGAAAATATATGTAATGATAGTGTTTCATTTAGTTGACAATATCTCTTAGTTCGATTGTAGAGCTTTATGCTTCCATATTATGCCTGCTCATAAAACAAGTGTTTCTCAAGTTCCAACTTCAATTTTACTATAAAGTGGAACTTACATTAAAAGTGTATAGAATCAGTGTTATCAAAATAAACTAATTCTCATAAGCACCCAGTAAATGACTCATTAGCGGACATGTTCAACAGGTCTAATATAAAGAAAACAATTCAATATAGAGTAAATTCAGAAAAATATATCTGATAGCTTGTCTCAACTAATTACCTTTGTTGTTAATCAATTATGCACTCATGTCCACTCGCCTGAAGTCGAAATCGCCGCCTGAAGTCGAAATCGACTCACCCGAAGTTGTGATCAAAACCAAATTGCCTGAAGTCGTGGCAGAAATCGAAACGCCAAGTCGATTTTTTTTTAGTTGCCGCGCAATGAATAAGTGTTGAGAAGTTGGAGATTAGGGCTAAGGCTCACAAAGGATGCTCATTTACATTTTTGCCCCAAAACATTTTAGTTAATTTTCAATTAGCAAGATTTTCCAACACAAATATGTGTTAGCAATAAAAAATTATAAATGTGTATTTCTGGTCATAGATTTTTTGCTAAGCAACACTTATTGTTGTGATTAATTTACAATGCAAATAAGTGTTGGCAACTGAAAAAAATAATTGTTACAAAATGATTGTTATAGTGTAGTGGCACTAACCCATTTAGCACACAAATCTTCTATGTTAAGAATGTTCAAATAAGTTTTACTTAAAGAGTTTTGCTGATATCTTCAAAGTTACAAGGTCAAGACCATTTTCATCCTTATTTTTGCACACTGTTTCCTAAGGAATCTTTACTGTCTTTCTTTTCCATATGAAGCTGGAGAAAAAATGAATGATTTGATTGTAGCCTTAGGTATGTTGAAACATTGCATCCAAAATTGAACTTTAGGATAGATGGTTGATCGAATTAGTTCAATTCTTCTTGCCGTGCATAATAATTTCAATTCCCAACCATCTATTATGTTCTTGATATCCTATACTAAACTTTGATAGTGACAATCTTTGATATTCACACTTGAGCGAGGCATACCAAAGTATCCAATTAGAAGTTCGCATTTTGGAATACTAAGGATTTTAGAGATATCGCGTTTATTGCAGTAACCACCACAAAAAAAGATGCTTGATTTTTGAGCGTTTAAATTCGACCCAGTAACACTATGAACTTGCTTGAAGATTTCTTTGATTGCTTTTGCTCCAAATTCTTTAACTTTAATAGAAATTATAACATCATCTGCACAGATGATGTGAGCTATCTTTGTTTCTTCTTTTGAAATTGGTTTCAATCCACCTTTTTCAACTTTTAAACCAATAAGTAAGGAAATTATTCGATAAAAAGGGTAAAAAGAATGGGAAACAATGGATCACCTTATCTTAAACCATTACGGCTATTGAAGAAGCTATGAGCAACTCGGTTAGTGGTTGAGAAAATGGGTGAATTGATAAGTTGACCCATAAGTCGAACCCATTTATGAGGAGAATTAAGTACTTGCATCTTGTAAGTGACAAAATTTCTATTAATGGGGTCATTAGCTTTTCTCAGAACTATTTTAATACATATGTTTTTGTTTGATTTTCCACTGAGACCACGAGTAGCTTCATGAGCAACTAATATACCATCAAAAATTGATCTGTTCTGATTATAAGCACACCGGTTTTCAGAGACTACCTATTCTAAAAATGGTTTAAGTAGCAAAGGATTTTGTCAATTACTTTGCACATAAGACTGCAACGTGAAATATGCCTAAAGTCTTTTATATCACTTGCATTTTTCTTTTTGGGAATATAGTGATTTAAAGTGCGATTGATTTCTTTCATGATTTATCATAGTGAAAAACATCCTGAACAGCTACAAAGATGTTAACTTTGATTAATTCCCATTGAAATTTATATAATTTAGAATTAAAACCATGGGGGCCAGAAGCCGAATCTTCACTTATACTGAACACAACATCTTTAACTTCTTCTAATTCAATTTCATCATTTGAAAGATTCTGATCATATTCTGAAATGATACTTTTGCAAATGATGGAAGGAGTATTGTGATTGGGGTGTTGGTTGAAAAGCTCACTAAAATATTCCATCACTTTCTTTTCAAACTGATCCTGATTATTGCACACTTCACCTTTCACTGAAATTGCTCCGGATCACAAATTACCATTGCACTTGTTTGACATTGTTACATAGAAAAATGATGAAGCTTCATCACCATATTACAGCCATTCACATTTGGATTTTTGTTTCGAATCAACAAATTCTCTAAAAAGAGCCCTTTCTAGTTCAAATTTCAAAATAATTAAGGTCATATGCATTTAAAGCATCTGGGAAGCTATCCAAACAAGGTTGAAGTTTATTGCATTTGGCATGTAAAGATTCTACTTCTTTTTTAGGATTTTTTTTGTCTTACACCAAATTTTTAGGTTGATTTTGACATTCTTCTATTTTTGAACAACATAATACAAACGGTAACCTCCAACAACTTCTCCATTCAGCTACAACAATTTGAGGATAACCATCAATAAAAGTCCATTGATTCATGACTCTAAAACCAAACAGTAAGAGGAAGTCAACTAATTCTAGTTAAGTCAACTAAAATAGGAGAGCGATCACTTGTACATGAAGGAAGACAGTTAACTTTGGAAAATGGGAAAGCTTGTAACCATTGAACATTTGATTGGGCTCTATCTATCTTAGAAAGAATGTTACTTTAGGACCAGACCACCATGAGAATTGAACCACCTCAATATTTATTTCAGCAAGACCATTTTTAATCATTTAAATATTTATTTCATTATCTTGCTAAAAGGTACTCCAATTCATCCTTTTTTCTCACTGGAATTTCTTATAAAGTTGAAATCTCCTATAAGCAGCCATGGGTAGTTGATGTATTTAGCCTTTAGTTCCAGAATACCCCATGGATTTTGCCTTAGGTAATTAAAGTTGTGGGCACATGTAAAGGTTACCATATATTACGGCCCACCAATATTTCTAAGACAAATATTAATTAATACGCTAATCACCCATGCTATATACATGGTAGCTCCATACATCATTGCCAATTAGGACCATAATTCTACACTTGTAATAACAAAATACATTACTGACTGTTTCTCATTTATTTTCTAAATTATGCTTGAATCAAAGGATTCCCTCCTTATTTAAGCCAGTTTTCCAAACATACCCATACAATCTACATCATGTTCACTAATATGATTTTTGACATTAAGCATTCTTTTGGGCTTATGAAGCACTCGAACATTCAAACACAAAATTATCATTTAGATGATTTGTTACGACTTCTAATTTCATGACCTATGTTACTGGGTCTCTTGGTCTCCTCGACAATTTTCTTCTCGTCTCCCTGTTTCTTTGTCTTATCAATCAATTTTGGATTTTTATTAACTAACAACTCTCTTTTAACATTTTCTACTTTTTTTAGGCTTAATAATAGCATAGCTCGTTGGAGTTTGAGTTTTAGATTGGTTTGATTGAAAGTAGTTTGGCATAGAGTTATGATCATATTTACTAATCGGGCTATTCTTTGTGTTGGATACCTCATGCACAGGATTTGGTTGATCATGGGCTTCTATATAATTTATATTTGTTAACTTACTGTCCATGCTAAAATTACTAAAATTTAAATTAGAACTAATAGGACTAGAAGTTGAGATATCTCCTTGTGGGCATAGTTTGGTGATCGATGATGGTGTAGTTCTAGTGTACTCTTCTCAGATAGGAGCTGCTGGTGGAGTTGCGCCTTTGTGAATTAGTGATGTGGCTTCTCCTAGCTTTGACTCAAAGCTTTTTGGAGCATAGTGTAACTTACTAGCTCTTAACTGTGCTATTTCTACCTCTCCTACTAGCCAGTTTGAGACACCAATGGTTGCAACAATAATGGAATTTTGATGTTGTATTATTGAAAATGAATTGATACAAATATACAATGATACAATGTTGCATATTTATAGACTATACAAAATAAGCTGCGGAACAAAATAATGGGAATTTTTTGACTTGGGCCTTGATGGGTTGTATAACCGCTTTGATCTGCTTTGCTATGAGAACGGGTTATATTTGCTTCCTGAGAGAATAGCCGCTTACCATATCTCATTTGCCCCCCTCAAACTCAACCCTAGTGTTAGGGTTTGCGATCTGAAAAAATTCCCAAAATTGATTTCAAATTGTCTCAATCGATTCAGATCTTGACTCGAGACATCATTCTTAAGGCTTTAAGTCTTTATTACTTCTCTTCGATGGTTCCAGAGGTTGAGATCTGATGCTTTGAGATGACCCCTTGCTTCGGCGAGTAGAAATCTAAGAGGGCTCATGGGTTAAGCTTGCGTTTTCATGGCACTTTAAGCTATTGCTCGGATCTGGAGTAGTGGAAGGAACTTGATTCTCGCTATCCTTGATTTTCAGGTCAGATCTGAGCTTGTTAAAATTCCTTGCTGACAAAGCTTTTGTGAGGATATCTGCTCGTTGGTAGGTAGCAGGTATGTGACTTATTTGAAGCTTTCCTTTCTGAACATGTTCTCGAACGAAGTATAAATCTATCTCTATGTGTTTGGTTCGAGAATGAAGTATAGGATTTGCGGACATGTAGACTGTGCTTTGGCATAGTTTCTGATTTTTGTTTTAGTTCACTCAGTATTGATTGTAGCCAAATGATTTCTGCAGTAGCACTTGCTATACTTCTATATTCGGCTTCTGTACTCGATCTGGGTACAGTTGCTTATTTCTTTTAACACCATGAAATCAGATTATTTCTAATATATATGCAATAGCCAGTAACTGATTTTCTATCATCTGGATCAGAAGCCCAGTCTGCATCTACATATCATACTATGTTTAAGTTGTTGCATATTTTGAGTGATAGACCATAGTCCAATGTTTCCTTCAAATATATGAGAATCTTCTTTACAACTCTTCAATGCTCGTCAAGTGGATTCTGCAAAAAATGAGAGACTTTGTTAACACTATAAGCAATATCAAGTCGTGTTATAGTTGCATATTGTAATGCTCTTACAACAATTGTATATTGT
The DNA here is from genome assembly GCA_030737815.1 of Allium fistulosum. NCBI lineage: Eukaryota > Viridiplantae > Streptophyta > Magnoliopsida > Asparagales > Amaryllidaceae > Allium > Allium fistulosum. The sequence goes on from CM060908.1 coordinate 210,608,542, forward strand.
TTAACATTAAGTATGGCTTCTCCCCTATTTTTAGAGAAATGTTGACTGCTTATCATGGATGTTGGCTGTCGCTTTGCATCACTCATTTTTGTTTTGTCCAGTAGCTCTAGAATATATTTTCTTTGACATAAGATTATTTCTGAGTTTGCTTTCCTTATAACTTCTATGCCTAAGAAATAATTGAGGTCTCCAAGATCCTTTACAGAGAATTGCTTGTTTAGATAAGAGATAATGTGATTGATTTCATCAGTGTTGTTACTTGTAATAATCAAATCATTAACATATATTAGTATATAGACAGTTGATACATCATTAATCTTGATGAAAAGCGAGTTGTTTGATTTGGTAGACCAGTATCCTAGATCTGTTAATGGATGTTTCAGTCTATCAAACCAGACTCTTGGAGCTTGCTTAAGGCCCTAAATAGCCTTATTTAATTTACACACATAATTTTCATTTTTGCTGAAACCTTGTGGTTGTTCCATATAAATTTCCTCTTGTAAGATACCATTGAGGAATGCATTGTTGGCATCCAATTGCCTTATGCCGCATTTCTTATGCAGTGCAATAGTGAGAATAAGTCTAATTGTTGATGGTTTGACCACTAGGGAAAAGGCTTCATTGAAGTCAAACCCATATTGCTGTGTGTAACCCTTTGCAACTAGCCTTGCTTTATATCTGTTGAAGGTCCCATCAGGATTTTTCTTGATCTTGTATGTCCATTTGCATCTCACAATGTTTTTATTGTCTGGTGGACATACTAGATCCCATGTTCTGTTCCTAATAAGAGCATTGTATTCTTCACTCATGACATCTCTCTAGTTTTTTTCTCTGACAACTTGATCATATATAACTGGTTCATGAGCACTTAAGCTTGTTGTGTATGTTTTTGGCTTGAAGATGCCACTTTTGGCTCTTGTAATCATAGGATGACTTGGTCTTGCTTGAGCATCAGTGTGAGGTAACTCCTCTGTGTCACTGTCATCTGTACACCTTTGTGAATCATCTTCATGTCTGTCAACTTGACCATGCTCTCTATTTTCTGTTGATTTTATAGGTGAAGGACTGGCATGACTGAGATTATCTGTCCAATCTGGATCTTGTTGAACAGATTCTCTAGATTGTATATTCTGATTCTCAGTAGCCTTCTTTGCCTTCACATGGTGTTCAATCTCAGTGTATACAGGTAAATCAGGTATAGATGTTTTTGGATTGTAGACTTTGCTTGTTGTTTTCATCTCTGATTTACTAAAAGGAATTTCATTAAAAAAAACATGTCTAGTCACAAAGATTTTACCACTGTCATCAAGACATTTATATCCTTTCTAGTTTGTAGTATAACCCACAAAAGTACATGGTTTAGATCTGAATTCAACTTGTTTGTATTGTATGGTCTAGTATAAGGAAAACAAAGACATCCAAAGGTCCTTAAGCTAAAGTAATCTGGCTTAATCTCATACAATTTTTCTATAGGACTAATTTCTCTAAGAACCTTTGTTGGTAGTCTGTTTATTAAATATACAGCTGTATTAAATGCTTCAGGTTAGAATTTTAATGGCATTGATGCATGAGCTAATAGTGTAAGACCCGATTCAACAATGTGTCTATGTTTTCTTACTACTATACCATTTTGCTCAGATGTATAGGGACATGTGGTTCTGTGTATTATTCCCTTTCTTTGAAAATAGCTACTGAGAGTTTTATATTCAGTCCCACCATCAGACTGAATAGTTTTTACTTGAGAATTAGTTTGTTTTTCAGCCATTGTTATAAAACATATGACTGCATTATATGACTCAGATTTTGTTTTTAGAAAGTATATCCAAGTATATCTTGAATATGCATCAACAAAAGAAATATAGTATTTAAATCCAAAATCTGAGCATATGGGTGCAGGACCCCATAAATCAGTGGCAACTAATTCCAATGGTTTAGAGTATTGTGTTGATGAGTCATTAAATGCTAACTTATGACTCCTGCCCATTTGACAGTAAGTGCATATATCTAAATCCATCAGACCTAGTCGAAAGCTAACCAAGTCGAAAGATACTGCGTCGAAAGCCATTTAATCGAAAGCAAGCAGGCGCATTTTTAATTTAAAAGCAAAGTGGTGCTTCGACCCCTTCGAAACCCATGGTTTCAGCCTCATAACTTTCGCCTTCCATCCAATTCGCTACGTACCAATATATTGATACAATGTGCATTGGTTTCGATGTTGTTGAAGGTGGATGGACTTGGTCGAAAGCTAACCAAGGCGGAAGCAGGGGCCGAAAGCAACAAAACAGTAAAAAGCATGTAGCAAATAGTTCTTTTCACCTAACCTACTTCACGTGTCAAATTTTGATTGGTTGCCTCTTTTCTTTACCATTCAAAAAGTGCTGCAGTTTTCAAAACTAACTATTTGGATTATTTGTAAAAGCCCCTTCTCTTTTTATAAATATATAAAACATTTAAGTCTCGTATCTTAAATAATTTTATATATCCATTAATACACTTAGGAAAAATCTACAAAAATTCCAGAAAATCTATTTTAATATGTTTTCCAACATATAAAATTTCAAACCCAAACTTTTTATTATTTAACCGTAAATAATTTATAATCCAAATTAACATTTTCTTTACTATAAAATTCATATAAATTCTACAAAAATTCATAAAATTGAAACCCATTCCCAAAATAATATTTCTGGTCTATGTAAAAATTCGCAAGACATTTGGATGTCATTTAATAGGCTTTTCATTTCAAAACATATCATAAAGTCTATATGAACAACCATAAATCATCAACAAGTATATATAATCATTCCATCATTCAAAAACATGGCAAATCAATACAAAATATTTCGGATTTCATCTTAAAACCGAAAAAAAAGAAATATGAGATGTAAACATTATTCATCATAATTTTAGAGATTAAAGAGATTGAGATGTAAATGGATTTGATTTGAATTAGCTTCTTCCTTTGCTTTTCTTAATCTTCTTCCTCTTTCTCTTGTTAATGGTGGTCGACCTTAAAGTTTTAATGGTGGCCAAAATTTTGAGGATATAGGAATGGCCTCTTTCCTATTTTACTCCTCCTCTTATTTCATTTTAACCCTTCTTTTAATTCATTGGTTAAATGGCACGACTACCCCTTTAATTAAATCAAATCTCAATCCCCTAATCAACACATTAATTTATTTAATTTAACTAATTAAATATTCTAAATAATGTTACCAAAGATATAGGGTGTTACACAATTTTAAATGCCTTATCCTTCTTTGGTTTGGAGGGCTTGCTCTAATGACTCTTCTTTGACTCTTCTATTTATTTTTAGCTGATTATATTTAAGCATGTAAACTTACTGAGTAGCCCTGCACAAAATAGAAAAAACAACAATACATTTATTTTTGTTGAGTTTACCCACCATATTATTAAAATTTTCCCATAAAACCCTTATCTGGTAAAAACATCATTCGATAAAAAAATCACCATTCCCAAAACCACTCCACCAAATCATGCAACCACCTACCAAATGAATAATAATTCAGTATGGAATTGCATTACTGCATGGTCATGGGGTGAATGATTTTTTGTTCAGCTATGTTGTTGTCGTACATGGATGTGTACTCTACCCTATAATGACAGTACGAGGTAACAATGCTAGCCTCGCATTAACCATGTGTGGTTAGTGTACTAACCACACGTCATCACTACATGATTATACTATTAATATCTCACTCAATCTTCTACGACTTGAGAAATTTCAAACTTCAATATATATATATATATTAAATTATAGTTTACTAGTTCTGATTCATGTCAGTTTGCATTATCATCTTCAAGACCCATCAATTCAATCCAAATATTTGAGATTTTAGCTAGATTTTGGAGTAGAAGAGTTTTAATGGTAAGGAGATTTTAGGTAGAATATGGCAAGGAGGAGAATAAGAAGGTAAATGAGTATGTAAATATAATAATGGCAATTTTGTTCGAGATTTTTTTAAAAAAGGGGGTGCGACTCAGCAAATTCTTTTGTCCAAATATAATTTTCCATCAATTTTTCCTCATGGGCTTTAAGCGATACAATGAGTTGATTAACGATCATGGTTTTTAGATTCGTTGGACTTTTAAATTGCTACAACTATATAGTCAAATCTAGAATCCAAAGATCATAGAATTTCCACAACTATTCTAGAATCATCCATTTTTTCGCTATATCTTTTCATTTGATTTCTAATAGATAAAAATCACGAAATATTTATCATCGATTGATTCTGATGATTTCATATATAAAGATTTAAACTCACATCGCATAGTTTGTAGTTTAATTTTCTTCGCTTTATCAATTCCTTCGAAAGTATATTCTAAAATCTCTTATGGTTTATGATTTGAGCAGCGTAAGAACTTAACATATTTAATGATCAGAGCTTCCACATCCGTAAAACTAGCACTAGGAACACACTTTGGATCCTAGCCTCTACCGGATTATGTTCTTGGGTGTTTTGTCATTTTTGATGCAAATAATTAGTTTTCTTTTAACAAAAATATTGTCATATAACTTTCACCATTTTCTTCCTAGATATAGCCTAATTAATTGATTGATTGAATCAATTAACTAATTCATTGCTTCCTTGGCAAACATTTGAATCGCTCAGTTTTAACATAAATGAATATAGATTTCTTCTGTACCACTCTTAAACAAATCAACCGTTACAAACAAACAATTCAAAAGTTGAAGCGGTTGCTTTTTAACATAGAATACAAAAGGTAAGGCAGATGAAAAGATTTTGAGTTTTTATTGTAGTTATTCAACATCTGAATGTAGTTTGTTAAAAGGCAAGTCCAAAGTGTCAACACCCAAGTTTATATACACATTGGAACAATAATTTTCATCAATTTTTAATGAATTCTATGATGACTAATTTTCAAAACATGTGACGATTTGCATTAACGGTTGTTTGCTGAAGTTTTAGCTTCATTTGTATGGAAGAAAAATTTAGGGACAAATGTTATACATGAATTTCAACCAGCTATCTATCAAAAGAAAGCGGCAAATACAAGAGTGAAGCACGAAGTTATGTATTGCTTGAAGCAGTGTGTTGTGGATTGCATGAGCCAGATGGCTTGATCGTCTAGAGCATGTGAGAGATGGAATTAATGAGATAGATCAAATGTTGATTTTCAATCAATCTAGTGGCCGAAATGTCCAATTTTAAACTCTAATTGTCACTCTGTCGGGTGGACCATTTCGCACATCGCTTCGTGGCCACAATATAGAGTTTGACAGACATCTTTAACAAATAGAAATTCTTTGTTGTTACATTCGACCAAACTCATCTATACAACACTCCACATCTTTTATTTTTTTATGATGTACGACTATTCTTTTACAACCCGCGCATTTTACCCATATAAAATGATGGTCACCCAACATCACATATGTTAGAGTGGATGGGACCCCTAAAAAACTACCATAGATCACATGGCCCAATGTTGCTGCTGAGCTATGGCATGGACTGCAAACGATCCACTTAAGCATGGATCGTAGTGGATCCACTAAGCCATGGATCGCTAATGTACGCATGTGATCGATCAGACATGTTCTTCCACCACAACCACCTCATGTATATGTTGGTTGGAAAGAGATATTTGTGATAATTTTCCACTCATTACTCCTCCAACCACACTTGTATTGTAAAGCGGTTTAACCGCTATGTTGTAACCTGGCTCTAGAACTAGAAATATTTTATTTATCAAATTTCAGAAGAAAAAAATTAAATAACTCAATAAAATTTGTAGCTTGTTTGGAAAGGAACAGGGAAGACGTTATGTACTACTGTGTATCGTATTTTATGATTCTTTAACTAAAGGAATAGAAGAGAAGGGAAGTTGATCTAGTATATCCATTTGGTAAAATTTGAAGCAAAAATTGCAAACATCGTTTTGAAACAAAATTTATTATTCTTAAGGTGCTATAATTTGGCAATGCCTATAGGCCCATATACTTAAACTGGGCCAAGAAGCAGCAGGCCCTCCTCCCAAATTGAACACTAACTTGGGAGGAAAAACAGTATCAAAATTCAGCAGCAATAGCACTGATCGATTATATTTCACTATTAGCATCAAATTTTTTCAAAAAAAAAAAATGCTTCTGTCAATTTCTTTATCACTGTTAATCATAAATGGTTAGTACTCGATTCTCCTTAATCATATACTCAGTTTTAAACTTTTTAGTACTGTATGTAAACAACCCCTCCTATTTGTTGATCTTTCGAACTAAATAGGTCAATTTATATTTACTCGTTGAAGCGATGGAGGTATAATCTTGTTAGAGTTAACTTTTTGATAAAATTGTAAACCTCTCGTAGTATATGATTCAAGTTTATTTGATATCGTAAGTGCACCTGAACTGGATAACGACATAAAGTAAAAGAGAGAGAGAGAGAGAGAAATCTATTCCCAAAATGATTGACTCATAGCACAGGCAAACTATAATTCTAAAATGAATACGACAATGATTATTTAATGTACGGTGGAAAGTAGTGCAGAGAAAAGCATGTTATGAAAATGGTTATCAAACCTGTTTCACTAGTGCCAGTACCTTAACGATTCGAAACGCACTATTTGAGCAAGAATTTGAGCGGGGCATTGAGCTTAGAAGTTAACTGAACAAAGAATGCATTTGACATTACATATGGGGTATTTGAGCGGAGTATTTAAATTGTGATATTTAATTTAATTGATTTATAGTTTATTAATTATTGTTTTTACTGTGTAATATCAGTTTAAAAATTACAAATAATAAAAATTAAATTGCTCGATTTTTCATTAAAACAGACTAATACGTTTTAAGTTCAAACACATGGAAAAAAAAGCTACATATGACGACTACGGAATACATTCAACTGGTATATTATAAATCCTTGTACGTATTCATCTGGCAATGTTTCCATCATATTTAAGTTTGTGCAATCTTCGCGAAAAATCATCATAATCTCTCACCACTGAGTAGATACACATCAGATAGTATAATAAAACAACGCTGTACAATGTTGGTCAAATTGTCCGTCTGAACGAACAACAGTCCAACGACATGCCTGTTTGAGCTGCCATGCTCAGTTTGTCTACTATGTCAGGGCTGAACGGGTGTAGTGTCACGGGTCATCCAATTGGAGTACAATCTACATCAGCAGCAGTAAAACACTGAGCTGGTGGAGTAGGGGGCGTCGGATAGCTGCAAATACCCTTTCCTATGCAACCTTCAAAAGGCTGAACAAACTATTTGAATTTGAGGTGGGAATTTTTTTTGAATTTCTTATTTCTTCGTGCAGTGGTGTTCTACCACTTCTTGTAACCATTCAACTGATCATTCTCTTCATTCCACATTCCTTCTTCTATCTACAGAAGTTTGTCTCAATTAGTCCAAAAATGCTTCAGTTTGTTCCATTTGTTCTTCATCTGTGCGTGGAATCAATCAAAGGTTTAACCTGCCGTTAAATGCATCTGCCACCGATGCATAAAACCCTCCTAATGAACTCCCTCTGTCAGTAGAAAATCAATGCACGGATCTATGTAAAACTCCTATCTTTCGGATGTCCATAAAACAATGGGCTGGGAGAAAGCAAAAACAGTAGCAGAATCAAAACACGACCGCGCCATACTGAAAAATGAAAATTGCAAAATATAGGAAAAAATAACAGAAAAATGTAAGTTAAATATAAGAAAAAAATAAACATAATAGGGAAAAAATACCTGAAAATATGCTCGAATGGTTTGGTAGAAATTAAGAAAGGGAAGGGTTTGAGGCTATTTGCTGCTGGTGTGGGAAGAAGGTAGGGGGAAGGGTGAATATATATAGGAGGAAGATGAAAAAATACGAACGTTGGAATGAAATGGTATGACACGTTAGATGTGTCCGATGCGTCGACACAAATGTATCTTTTCCCTCTGACAGGCCGAACATTACATTTTTTGGATTTGAAATGTTGGGGAGTTTGATGTATCTAACGCGTCGTCAATGGTAGCAGGTAATTTTTGGTTGCTAACGGCACCTTCGGCACCTTAGACTATTCCTATTGAATAGAATAGATTGGGGAAACCCAAAGAGTCTACTGTAGCATAGAGCATAGTTACATAAATGCTGAAACATGCACTAAACATGAGGCTCAATCTTTTGATGTGTCTGTTGATTTTTTTTTGCATGTAATATTGGAAATTGATGTTGTGCTGTTAGTACATGATCTTGCATTGTTTATCTTGTTCTTTTGTTTTTTCAGTCTGTTTCTCTTCTTTTGTGACCCCATACAATTCAATGTTTGAACTAACTATAATGTCTGAACTTGATATAATCTAATTTCTTTTGTATCATGAAGTTTGTGTTAGTGAACAAGCTAAATGTTTATATATAAACTAGACGACAAAATTAAAATTTAGTAACACTGACTATAGTGTTGAGAATAATTCTTATAAGCAACATGAAGTTTTTTGGTTACCCGATGACCAGGTGGGGCTAGAATGTGTTGTAAAAAAAAGTTAGATGAAAAATAGATTTGATTCTAAAAGAAGGCGACTGAGGAGATAGATGAGAGATGGAAGAAAAAAAAATATTTTTTTTATATACTTTTAAATATTTTATTACATAAATATCCAAACAAATATCCTACATATTTTTTATATGTAGAAATCTAGATTAATAAAATATAAAATCAAGTTTTTTTCAGCATCCCCGTAAACCTGATTTTGTAAAACCAAGTACAATCCGCAATCTTCTAAAGTCTTCATGCTTTAAAGCCTTTGTAAAGATATCTACCACTTTATCTTTTGAACTGACATACTTCGCTTGAACTGTTTTTTTGCGATGCACTTTCGAATGAAATAATAATGTGTATCTATATGTGAACTTCAGTCATGGAAGATTGGGTTCTTCGCAAGAGCTATGACTGACTTGTTGTTAGTAAAAATGTCAGTTGCATTACGTTGTGGCATATGAAACTCCTTCAATGGTTCTCGAAGCCAAACTGCATGACGAACACAAGTTGAAGCATCAACATACTCTACTTCACAGTTGGAAATCATCATATTTGATTGTTGCTTTGAACTACAAGTGAAAGCTGCGTCTTCCATGAAGAAAACAAATCTTCTTGTACTTTTACGATCATCTACATCTCCAAGTCAATCACTATCACTTATCACTATAACCAACCGAATTGAAATTGTTAGAAAATGAATATAATAAACCAAAATCTATGGTGTTTTTAGTATATCAGAGGATCCTTTTAGCATTCTTAAAATATGATGTCGTGGGAGCTTCCGTGTAACAATTAATAATCCAACTCCATAAAGTATGTCAAGCCTTAGGCAAATCAGGTATCTCAAGCTACAAACTTGATTTTGAATCATCTCGCATTTTTCATACAAGCTATCTCGTATCGAAGGAGATCTCGGACGAGATGAATGTATGTTGGGTGTACATCTTGAATTGACATCTCGAATCTTAATGCACACTCAAGAATATCATGGAGTAACTTATGTGTGTAACAACCCGGATTTTTGAGTTAATCGAATAAAATAAATATGATTTAAATTGGAGAATTTAAATCGTTAATCTTAAATTGGTATACTTTCATAAAAGATAAATTGTTTAGAATGATTAATTCTAAATCATTATGAAATTGAGAAATATTAGTATCTGCAAAGCATTGAAATTGTAGAATTTAGAATTTAAATTGAAAGAAAACATTGAGTTGGTTTGAATCTTTTATTTACTTAAATAAAAGAAAATTTGAGATTTGTAAGTTTCTTTTGAAAATGTTCATTTTAATAAATACTTAAGAAATTCTTTTATTTGAATGTTAGGCTTTGGTTTTAAGCACTCGAGTACTTTAGTTTATAAAGCTTACTAAGATGGAATTATTCTTTTCTCTTCTTATTGGGTTTAATTTAAAACCCAAGCCCATTCACAATTCTAGCTAAGGAGAAAATTCTCCTTTGCCATACACTGTACGTTCATTACAATAAACAAAAAACAAATAGAAAGATGAAACTTTCTCTTAAACCTAGAAGCAATTAGCAAACTAAATTTTGAATAAATTGCTAGAAAAACTAATAAAATCAAGGTAATGATTTGAAACCTTATTCTATCTTTTAGGTTGGTTGATTTCAGTTTTACGTGTGTAATCCTTGTGTTATTTGTTTTGGGCTGAGATGTTTTCTAGGATTTGTTGTTTCTAATTTTAAGCTGCCATAGATGGTATGGATGCTAAATTGCAAGGAGAAGAGGTGAGTTAATCCTCACACAACCTATCTTTGAATATCTAATAAAATATTTAGCAATTTTATGTTGAATGATTGAGAATTAGATCGGTGATTTGTGTTTCGGTAGTTGAAAACTTGTGAATTCCTTCCGTGAGCTAATCATATTTAGTACTATGACTATATCTTTATCGTTTCTCGATAGAATATATAATTTTTTATTTGCTGGAAAGCTTAGACTCCGATCTACAATTTTTATGTTTTGAGTTATGTAGAGATTAAAACGGTCGAAGATTGTGTTTTGTTTCGCTGCCCTCAGAATGAAACAAGAATTAAGTAATTTAAACCTGAAACTTCTTTTGACCATAACTTTTGAACCATAAGTCCAAATTTAATGTTTTTTCTTATTGGAATGAGTAGACTTTTATCTATAACTTTTATGTTGTGAGTTGTGCAAAATTTTGATGGTTATATGGTCGAACCGACATTTCTTTGTCACTGGTCTGAGAATAAAAGATAGCGTTAATAAATTTAAAACTGAAAATTAATTTGATCATAAATTTTGAACCATAAGTCTGAATTTGGTGATCCTTTTCTTGTTGTAAATGTTAGACTTTTATCTACAACTTTCATGTTTTGAGTTTTGCAAAATTTTAGGATATAAAGGGTCGAAACTGCACGTTTTTCGCTGACCTGGGAGTGTTTCAAGTTGTGCCAGTGAACACTCCTCCTTTTTGCTTTTGTTCCTGTTGTTTGCCTGGTTGAATTTTGGTGTTTTGGACATGGCTTTAATTCATATTTTCTCATGATTTCTAATATTATTTTTGGGCTTTTGAATCTTGAATTTGATGCTTTCATTTTGATAAAGATTTTCCATAAAAATCTCTCTATGTTTATAGCTCGATACACTATTTTATTGCATAGATTTCAAACTTGTTTCCAAAATCTGTTCAATTCCTTTTATAAATAATTATATTGAGTAACTATATATATATTAAATATAATTAGTAGGAATAGTTTATGGATTTAAAAGAATGGTTTTGTAATATAAGCATATGTTATTTCTAAACAAATGTTGTATATTTGTATGTGACTTTTGGATTATAGTTTGAAGAGCTACATATGTCTTTTAATGTAATTTTGGAACAATATATAAATACATTTTTAGATCAATTTGGATTTATAACTTATTTTTATCATGGGATGAATAAATATATATAGTTGGCAACAAATGAGCTCATGGATTTAATAATCAGAATTTTGAAAGTAAGTATATAGATAAAGTATTTAGAATTCATTTTCAATATGATACAATTATATTATTTACTTTCAAAACCATAAACTATTATTGGATTTTAATGTGTTTAGCCTTTGGATATTTATATACTAATTGGGCATTCTTGTGTGGCTTTAGGGATTTTTGCTTTCTTGCAATTTTTGCCTTTACTTGAATGAGAAATCTAATTAAACGATTTAGCAATGCAAGTGGTATGGAACATTTGTATTACTTTATCGGCTAATGCTTGGACTCGTTTAATTGAATATTTTAGTTAAGTGGGATTTACAATCTTTTAGTGAATATTTAAGTATCGCAAAGTGGATATGGGACATTGGGCAATAATCATTTAATTACTAATCGAAAGTACATTACACTTATTGAGTGGAGTTTACTAATATTTAGTAAAGATTCGAGTAAACCCCTGTGATATGGGACACACGGTCGTTACTTGAATGATTACTATTTGAAAGTATATTACACTTTATGCAAGTATTTTCTTTTGGTGTTCAGATTTCAGGCCGTGGATACTTAAGAGGTGTACTCATGGATTTCTTTACGATCCTTGTGATAGGTATGAGTTATATCTTCTAAGGTCTTTGAGTTGTGTTTTCTATGATCACCTTGATCGGTATGGACGATCCTTGAGATCGGTTGGGATTTCATTTTCCATGGTAGGGATGATCCTTGGTATCAGATCGATAAGGATTAGGATTTCATTTTCTATGGAATGGACAATCATGGTGATTGGTATGGACGATTAATGTGATCGGTATGGATTAGGTTTTTCTTGGATTTTAAGATACTATTATATGCTCTTGTTTGACTATCGATGTGCTTGTCTTTATGGTTTATGATTTGTGACTTGCTTTTATGTAGTCTCTTGTGTTCTTGTGGTTTCAAAGTTAGTTCATTATCACCATATTTGAGATGATTGCCTTTGACAGGCAAGAGAGGATTTGGTGACATGGTGATTTGGTATTGTTGTCTTTTATTTGCATATGACATATATAATATAGTTCTTATTATGCTTTGTGTTTTATGCTAATTTGTTAGTGGATGATTCATGGTGAGACATTTTGATATTTAGTGTGATACACTATTTGGACTTCTATATCTTTAATTTTATGCATGCTTATTATTATATAATCCTACCTTTTGGATATTTAGAGACAGTCTGACCCGTTTATTATTTTTATAATACTCAGGTCAGACCAAGACTTGACAGGTACAGGGACTCGGTAACTTTGGATATTTGCTAGCTAGAGTAAATATACGAAGGGTTATATAGGGATTAGATTTCCATTTTTGAGCTGCTAATCTTATTTGTGTATTTTTGGTATATTTCATTGTTATATTGACTTGAGTAGTCATGTATATGTTTATACCTTTCATAGTTTATATATGTATATAGTTGTTTATGTAAGTCTAGTTTTTTTCACTTTTGTAGACTTACACTTTTGAGAGATTTATGATTTCGCAAATTTCTGTTGCGATATATGATTCTGTGTGGTATTATTATCTGTTATATTGTTCTGAATTATATTAAGCCACTTTATTATTGTTTTACGCCTGGATTATATACGTAAAATCCCTTTTAGTAAGGAAATGAAAAAAAATATAGTCGCATAATTCGACCTATCAATACTCGTCCAAAGCAATATTACATATGTTCGATCCTAACCAACCTTATTCTCCGTATTACTCGACAATATTACTTGTAATATTCTTGGATAACATGAGCATAAAGGTGGGGCGTTAAAATGTGTCTAAAATTAATGTTTTAATGATTTATTTAATAGCTATAATTTTCAAAGTAAAAATAAAAATTGTAACACACTTATTTGTATAGAAAAAAGAATTGAAATTAATAGTTAGAAGAAGAGTGGTATCATTATTAAGTTAATTTATTTGGTAATGATTGAATAATATTCTTTTATTTGAACGTAAAAGACAAATGAAGTCTTTTGTTGTGACTCGCCAAAATAAAAAGTAAAAAAATTGTTTAAAGAGTTAGTAAATTAATAATTGGATCGAGTAGTTTCTTTTGAATCTGACTGAAAGTGAAAAAATATTATGTAAAAGGAAAAGAGGTATAATTTCTGGTGAGATCTCGGATTGAGATTTGGTTCCAAATTTCGGGTGATATTTGAATATTTCGGACGATATGAGTGGCAGGGGAGATATAAAGGAGATTTGAATTCTTGTTTTGTCTAAGTGTGAAAATGAGATTTCGGAAGCGATCTCCGGCAAGATATAAGAGATCTAAAATAATGGTAGTTACCATCTCAAACCCAAATACATTTTCTTCTTAAATTCATCAAATGCTTTTGGATTGTTTCCAGCAAATATCAAATCATCCATATACAAGCATACAATTTAAACATCTCCATTTTGATTTGCCTTTACATAGAGAGCATGTTCATGATGGAACTTTACAAATCCATTTTCTACGAAATGTTTATCAATTTTAGTGTTCCGTGCTCTAGAGGCTTGTTTTAAATGATAAAGTGTTTTTTTGTATTCCAAGGTTTTATTTTCGTGACCTTTAATTTATAATCTGGTGGTTACTTCATATAAACCTTTGCTTTTAAGTTATCGTTTAAGAAAATAGATTTTTCATCCATTTGATAAATTTTCTATTTATTTTGAGATGCCAATGAAAGTAATAATCTTATAGTTTCTAAACGGGTTACGGAAGCAAATACTACTTCATAGTCTATATCTTCTCTCTGCTTGTATCCTTTGACATCCAATCTTGCTTTATACTTTTCCACTTCTCCTTTAAAATTCTTCTTCACTTTGTACACTAACTTTACTCCAAATCTTTGCATCCTTTGGGTAAGCTAGTCAACCCCCATATGTCATTCTTTACGATAGCTTTGATTTTTTTATTCACTGCATTCTTTCATTTTTTGTCTTATTTCGCTACTTCGAAACTTATTGCCTCACAATTTGCAAAAAGACAAAATAAAGTAATATCTTCAAAAATTGGCCTTACCTCATATAACTCTTGCAAAGATCTCATGCGTGGTAGTCTTTCATTTGAGCTTACTTTCACCCCAGATTCTTCATGGAAAGTTGATGAAGATGATGGTGTTGGATTAGTGGAACCTTCTTACACATCAATGCTTTCTTCTTTATTAAGTAGAAAGAAGTTGCAATCATCTTCTTATTTGCTCCAATTCCAAATGATTTCTTCATCGAACTGCGCATCTCAACTAACAATTTTTTCATTAATAGGGTTATATAATTTATATCCTTTTAACCGTGAGTCATAACAAATGAAAATATATTTTTCATTTTTATCATCCAATTTGGAGTGTTTTTAATTTGGGGCATGGGCATATGCTATGCTTCTAAATACTCTTAAATGTGATATGCATGGCCTTCTATTGCTCCATGATTCTTCAAGGGTTTTATTCCATGCACTTCGAGTTGGAAAGCGATTTAATAAATACACTGCACATCAACAATTTCTATCCAAAATTGCATTGGAATGTTTTTTCTTTTTAACATATTACGTGCCATACTGACTAGAGATATATTTTTCCTTTCTACATCACCTTTTTTTTCGGAGTATACGGGATCATTAAGGGACGATGAATTCCACTTTTTTCACAAAACTTTTCAAACTCTTCAAAGGCAAATTCTCCACCTCGACCGGATCTAATGGCCCTTATCTTTCACTTTCATTTTCTACAAAAACTATAATATATTAAAAGAATGAAATACACTTGATTTTTGTTTAAGGAAATAAATCCTTTTTCTACTAAAATCGTCAATAAATAGTGCAAAATAATTACGTTTTCAAGCGAGCATGATTTTATTGGACCACGTAGGGTTGTTATGGTTACGGTAAATTTACCGTTACCATACCATTACCAGCCAATCGGTTACCATTTTCGAGTGACATCGGTATACCAGTTTAATCGGTATGGTAACGGTAAATTTACCATTTTCTATGGTAAATCATCGGTAACATTTCTTCAATACCAGCGGTAACGATAATTTTACCAGTCAGTTTATAATATATGTATATTCATGTAACATGTTTTATTATAAGCATTTAGAACCAAGCAAATGATTAAATTTAGTTTATTAACCAGGTGAAATAATGTTAAATACACTTCGCTTTTTTCTCATTTATATCTTTTATTAAGTAACACTATAAATTGTATAATGAAGCACCATTATGGTGTGAATACGTGTTATGTTACTAACCTTTTTTAGACAAACGGTAATTTACCATTACCAGTGTAATGGTTACCAGATTATCGGTATACCAGCCTTCGGTATACCAGCCTATCGGTAACGGTAACCAATTTTCGCTTACCAGTAAAAATGGTACGGTAACGGTATTTGTTAAATGGTAACGGTAACTATTACCATAACAGCCCTAGGACCACGTATATATGAATTTGGTTACATTGACTCTTTAACTACTGTAGTGGATTCTTTTGGAATGCTTTTTCTTGGTTTCTTTCCAAATAAACATCCTTCACGCAATTGATATATGTAATTAATGGATGATAAGCTTTTTACCATATTTTTATTTTTTAACAATTTCAAACCTCCAAAATTAAGTTGTCCAAATCTTAGGTGCCAAAGCCATGATAAATCACTGTAACAAGCTTTTAAACATTTAACAACATTATTTGAAATATTTTATTTTTTGACATTGCTACTTTAACAATTAAATTTCCTTTACCATCTCCCATAAAGATACTAGGTTTTTCATGTGAATAATATATCATTTTTCTAGCAAGCTTAGGGTATTTGTTTTCGTGTTAGGAATATAGTAAACATTAGAGATATAATCATGTTTTCCATTTTTTAAATGAATTTGTATTTATCCTTTTCTTTTAAAAGAAATTCTAGATTCATTACCAATATGAATGTTTCCACTCACCGACTCATCAAGCTCCATAACATTTTTCATCGTTCACACATTTGATTGCTAGCTCCTATGTCCAATTACCATGTATTATCATTTTTATTTTCATCTCCATTTTGTACCCATAAAAGTGTAGAGTGTTCTTCCTCTTCTTTAGCAAAATTAGAGCTCTCTTAAATTTTATTAGAAGTATATCTGCATTGGAAGCAAAATGCCCAAATTTAATACAATTATAACATGTAATTTGTGGCTTATCATACCTTGGTCTTTCATTGTGATTTGTGTTTACTCCTTGTCCTCGACCTCCTGTAGCATACATATTTTGGTTTCTTTCTTCTTTACTGACAAATTTGTAGACATCTCTAGCATAGTTTTCGCCGTGACCTCTTCCTCTTTAGCTATGACTTCTTTCAATTTTAAATGCCTTATCCTTATTTTGTTTGAAGGGTTTGCTCTAATGACTCTTCTATTTATTTTTAGCTGATTCTATTTAAACACATAAACTTACTGAGTAGCCCCACACAAAATAGAAAAAACAACGATACCTTTGTTTTTGTTGAGTTTACCACCAAATTGTTAAATTTTCCAAAAATACCCTTATCTGGTAAAAAATCATTCGATAAAAAATTCACCATTCCCAAAGCCACTCCACCAAATCATGCAACCACCAATCAAATAAATAATAATTTAGTATGGGATTGCATTACTACATAGACGTGGGGTTGAATGATTATTTGTTCAACTATGTAGTTGTCGTACATGAATGTGTACTCCACCTCATTTTGACAGTGTGAGGTAACAATGCCAGCCTCGCATTAACCCTATGTGGTTAGTGTACTAATCACACGCCATCACTGCATGATTATACTATTAATATCTCACTCGATCTTCTACGACCTAAGCAATTTCAAACATAAAAAATTCAAATATATATATATATATATATTAAATTCTAGTTTACTAGTTCTGATTCATATCACACTACGCCATAAATGGCCTACTGCAACACAAAAAAAATGTTGGCTCAGGCCCGAAAAATGTTGCCATAGGTCTATGGCAACACTTTTAGGGTGATGCAATTTTTGCCGTTGCCTTAGACCTCAAAGGCAACATTTTGACTATCTAAGGCAACATAAGTAATATTGTTGCAATAGAACCCTATTTGGGTCTATGGCAACACCCATAGGTATCTGTAGCAACATTCCAAAATGTTGCTATAGATATGAACTTTTTGAATTTGTGGGGCCTACAATGTAGAGCATATTTGATTTTTTAATAAAAATAAATATTTATTTAATAAAATGCTATTACATAGAATTTGATATTTAAACAGTAATTTATTTAAATAAATATTTTATTTCAACATTTGAAATTGTACAAATTCCTGACTCGACTATTTTACAATACAATGATATATAACACTGATATTCACATATACAGATATTCCTCACTACATCACTCAGTTCACTCATTACATATGCAGTTTCAATTTATACATACACCGACACTGACAAATATATGCCGAGCCGAAGGCGAGCCGAGTGCCGAGCCGAAGGCGAGGCGAGAAGCAGGTCCGGGCGCATCGCCGGCGGGGGTCCGGGGCACCGCAGTCCCGGCGGGGATCGACCTTCTTTGAAACGACGTAAAATGATGCACAAATGAAGACTGAACTTAGCAAACCCCATCCTCAGCAACTTCATCACCCATCGGAACTACTGCCCATCTACCACTTACCTGAAACACAATTGCCTGAAACACTGACCATCTACCAAACACTGACCACACTCCCAACCTCTTTCACAAAACACCCACTCACTGCCTCATCAAATTACATCATCAACACATAGGCAGCCTATCAAGCAAAAACAGTGAATGCATCAGGCATGTACAAGAGAAACATAGGCAGTAATATGATATACAAAGGACTTGGAGCAGTTCATGTTAAAGAACAAGGTTAGCATGGTACCAGTTCAGTCCAGACCAAATATATAAGGTTAGCATGACTTGGAGCACCATTTCATGTTAACAAACATTATTCAAAATATTCCAAAAGTTTTTCAACTTCACCTCAATCCGATCGCTGTGTTCGTGTAACGAAAGTCTTACATCAACCTTAGGAATCGCTTCCAGATTCAAGACTTCAAGACATCAGGCTATCAACTACGGCAAGCATTGAACTACACAATCGATTTCAGCATCAGCAGCAAGAGATCATCATCACGACAGTGCTCAACACATCAGCAATCACCAATAAGACCAAAATCTGGACAGTGGGCAATTAGCACACAACCTTCTCCACGTTTAAGACCAACACCATTGCAATCCAAAGTTTGGCAAACCATTATCTGAACACCAACACTTTCAAGTTCAACCCTAAGTGTCAAAGAACCACAAACATCATCAATAGAGCCGCAGTCAGAGCACGAACACTGACAAAAACGCAAGCTGATGAAACGTCTTCAATTCAAGCGAAGTCAGAGGCAAAAACTTCATTGCGACTTAAGCGACTCCATCAGAACAACGAGGCATCGCGTTTCTTCAAGGCGGCTGCATCGAACAACGACGAACTTCTGCTTAGATCCAGATCCAACAGCGAGCAAAGATCAAATGGGCGGCAGCAAACAACAAAACTCATCAGGCATTAGGTGGAATCAGCAACTACAAGATTCAGGCATAGGAAATTTAGATCTGACCTAGCATTGAAGGCAGCTTCTAGTTACAGTGCCTTTTTTATTTTGTTAGCAACAGCGAATTGGAAGTATGAATTTGCTGGATTTCGTGAATTTGCTGGATTTCGTGAATTTGTTTTTTGATTTGGGGATTTCGTGAATTTGCTGGATTTCGTGAATTTGTTTTTTGATTTGGGGATTTCGTGAATTTGTTGGAAGTATGAATTTGGGGATTTCGTGAATATGGTAAACTGAAAGGGGATCTACACCAACATAAGCGGGAAAACGAAAATTTGGTAAAAAGTGCAGCGGTGATCCATTTTAACAGTCGGATTAAATGTAGACCGTTGGATCGTATTCACGCGGATTGCTAATTTTATTAATTTTTTAATTTGTATACATCTATAGCAACACTGTATAAAAATGTTGCATCGTGTTACACTTGTTTAGCTAGAGCAACACATTTTTATGGCTAAGGTAACACCATAAATACAATGTTGCAGTAGGACCAAATTTTTATATCTATCGCAACATTTGAGCTGGCAACACCTTGCAAAAATGTTGCAGTAGGCCATTTATGGCGTAGTGTCAATTTGCATTATCATTGTCAAGACCCGTCAATTCAATCCAATTATTTGAGACTTTAGCTAGATTTTCGAGTAGAAGAATTTTAATGGTTAGGAGATTTTAGGTAGAATATGGCAAGGAGGAGAATAAGAAGGTAAATGGACATGTAAATCTAATAAGGGCAATTTTGTACTAGATTTTTTTGAAAAGGGGTGCGACTCAGCACATTCTTTTGTCAAAATAGAATTTTCCATCAATTTTTCCTTATGGGCTTTAAGCGATCCAATGAGTTGATTAACGATCATGATTTTGAGATCTTTAGATTTTTTAATTGCTACAACTATATAGTAAAATTTAGAATCCAAAGATCATAAAATTTCTACAACTACTCTAGAATCATCCATTTTTTCGCTATATCGTTTCATTTGATTTCTAATAGATAAAACTCAAGAAAAATAACCATCGATTAATTCTGATGATTTCATATATAAATTAGATCTAAACTCACCTCGCATAATATATTGTTTAATTTTCTTCGCTTTATCAATTCCTTCGAAATAATTCTCCAAATTCTCTCATGCTTCCTTGCTATTTTGTGAATTTTCAACTTTTTCAAACATAACTTAAAATAAAGCTTGATTGATGATGCTTTGAGCATGTTGATCCTTCTTCACAATTCCTTCAAATTGTTAATTTAGGATAAAGTGGTGACATTGGCTATTCCCTTATATCAATTTCTACATCCCACATATCTTGTGATCCAAGCAACGCCTTCATGCGAATGCTTCAATTATAATAGTACCCTTTTTTAGTAAGAGAACTTTATCAAAACTTAGCCCACTTTACATTCTTCCTTGATATCAACCTACTCTAATAACACTATTGTAAAACATTTCAGATGAATAATAAATTTGATTTTAAAAGAAGGTAAATGAGGCAGATGAGAGATGGAAGAAAAAAGAATTTACGAGGAAATAAAACTTCATTTCTAACTTTTATTGCAAATGCTCGTACTTCTTCCTTGCAATAAATAAGAGTGGCTCATATCATATTTATACTAATTCACATCTCAAATAAGGGATAAAGATTTACTTAATCTAATGGTTCAAAACTGTTCTTTAAAATATTCACATATCCTCCATATATATCTCCTAAAATCACTCATATATATATATTTTTAAATCTATTATTTCATAAATATCTAAACAGATATCCAAGATATTTTGTATTTGGAGAAATCTAGATTAAAAAAATACAAAATTAAGTTTAGTTTCAACAGATTGACTGTGTAGAATCAATAAACACAAGAAAATTACTCCAAAGCCCGATTTATATGGAAAAATGTAATGAAATCTAAAAAATTGTACAAGTAAACTACAAACAATTTTACCACTTAAGATCCATGAGTGTAAGATGTTTCACTATTTTCAATTCAGTTTGATCGTTAATTGAAAATCCAAAGTAGGTAAAACAAAATAATTAATTATTTTTTGTAAAAGGAAAACGACGTTAATTCATAAGAAGAAATAATGTACTTTATTACTGTATAAATAAGGAGAAAGCGTTTGTTATTATTTCTAAATTAGTGTGCTGTGTATTGTGTTAAAAGTTGACACAATACTCCAATATCAATAAAATCTGAACCAAACAAATATATAATTGAAGAAACCCAAGAGAAAAATAAGAAAGACAAGAAGTTTATATAGTGGTTCGGCAAAATATCCAACCTGCATCTACTTAATTTTTTTATTGATGAATTCTATTTGGAGCATAAAAATTTACAATCAATTACCGACTACAATCTAGTATATCTCAGATTTTCCTTGAAATTTTTGGAGAAAGAGGAGAAGAAGAACAATCCCGGAGTCAACAATGCCAATCACCTTTTTAGTTGAAGGTTCCATGCTATTTATAGATGAATCCTAGCACAGATCCCAGATCCTAGGCTGAAATGCATCTTTTTCTCTAGATCTGAAGTTCTAGCATGAAGAACACGTCTCTGCGCATGTTTCCCAAAAAGCTCAAACAAATCAGTACCGCGGTAATATTGTCGATACCGACTTATTTTTTTAATCCAAATCTTTGAGCTTTGCTCCATGGTAGGTCCCCACCTCATCTTGCATGCATTCAAAGATTTTGAAAACGATCGATACCGATCATTAATTTTTGATACATAATTAATTATGTGCTCCAAAATTCCAAGCCTTTTTCACGGTTGAAACTCCTAAGTTTTTTACACACAAATCAAGGCACATATTATGATCAGTACCGAGTTGTTTTTCTTGGTCCAATCATTGATAATTTTGCTAAGTTTCTTCATTTTGTCATCCTTGATAGTTTCCAAGTCTCTAGATCTATTTCATTATTATTTTGTAGTTCGATTTATTTGTTTGAGTCTTTTCTAAGACTATGGAAATTTTTTGGAAACATTTGCCCCCCAAAGCATGCTTTTGTAGAAACAAAACGTGCTTTGATCAAAAACATGCATCGATGCTGGAAAATTGTCACTTGCGCTTTCTGGCTATTTATTCAATCAATCATGGCGAATCATTCCTTTCCTTCAGATTCACCTATAAATCAAAGATCATTCTAAACCCATGATAGCCAAGGATCCAGTCCTTGCATAAATGTTAGTCCTAAATCATAATCATCCCATGTTTCCTAGGGATTTAACATATCGTATATCAGTATCATCCCACATTCTTTTGGGATTATCATATCATAACTGATATTTCATGATGCATGTGTCATGCTGCCATGCATCATTAATCATAATGGCACATTATTCCCAATTGGAACGTTACTTGTAAATTGTCTAGTATCGCCTATCATTCCATTATAAGCAAGTCCAACTGAGTCAAGGCAATGAAAATCATTAATCATTATCGATGATTTTAAATCAAATGGCGTTCAAATCCTAAAGTTAAGTCTTGATCTCTCCAGATCATATAATCATAAATATAGATTGAGCTCATTCGCTAGTTCTCCGATGAAGGGACTCAATATCCAATGTGAGTTCATCTACTCACTCTTCAGTGAGTGGACCTACTATCCTGCACAAGTCCATCCGCTTGCTCTATGGCAAGGTGACTTCCAATTCATAACTTGTTGCCCTATCTCTCCGATATGGGAAACTATTATCTATCTATTTATCTATCAAACACAAGGGATAACCATATTTTACTAGCATCCATCAATGATATTAAAATTAAGTATCACTTAATATCCATTATTAGATCTTTCCTATATTCTTATTTAAATCCAAGTGCGATAATTAAAAATAAAAATATGTAATCTGACCGAGCATTACTCTCAAACCTTAATCCAGAGCGTGCCTTAGGATCGATCAAGATCCCGTACATGAGTAAGTAGCCTGGTAGTAATCTTTACATTATTCAAAGCAAATGTCAAAAACAAACTCAACTTTGATCCCTCTTGATCATAGGATTACTATACCCGACCCAGATCCTCGGTTGCGATTGGGTATATCTCCCGCAGGTGATGGCCACTCTTGCTACATCACTATGGTTTGATTCCTTACATACAATTGAAGTAGGTTACTCCGAATCTGCTTCTCAATCAAATTCCATGGTTGCCTGCATTCAGTTATCTCATGCCCATCCAACTCATGGAATAGAAAGAACTTTCAGATTTCCTTTCCTAATTTGTGGGTTCACTTTTAGCAAATTTTCTATAGGAAATCTTATCTGGTATCAAGATAGATCATCTCCGAGGGTCTTAGTAAAATCAGCGCAAGAGGAAAACCTTATCTCCCTTTTCATTCACCTCGATCCTCTGAAGTCATCATTAGCCTTTTGCTTTTCCTTATTCTTTTCATATCCTACCTTGGACGGTCCTCCATCGTTCACGGCATTGACTTCACCTCCCTTGGCTTGTACATCCTCTTGGCATGGATATCCCTTAACTTTTTTGTAAAAGCCCGTGAGATCCACTGGTGAATACTTTTCCAATGTTATCTTAAAATCAGTTTTGTTACCGACTCCAAAAACCATAGCCATCAGAACTATTGACATGTTGGGCTTTTGCACTGCAACAGCTGCTGCATGATTTTTGTCAAATAGCTCTGTAAGGTCTCACCTATCTTATGATTCACAATAGATAGCACCATCACATTTATAGGTCGTACATTGTGGACTTTGAGCTAGTTAATGAATCTTTCCGCTTATTTGATCCACATGGTGATGGATCCATTATCCAATTGACGAATCCATATGGCTGCCAAACCAATCAAATAAAGCTGTAAACACCGTCCCATCATCTCCTCTGAAGCCCCTAACACATTCGTGTGATGGATAAGTCTCATCAAGTGAACCGTTGGATTCGTTCTTCCATCATACGGCTCCAATGTTGGTAATTTGAAATCTGGTTGATTCCTAGCTTATTGGATATTTAGGATGAATTGGTTCCTATTTATATTTCCAAACTCCGATCAGGAGTCCCACCGCTAAGAATCTATCTTATCACATTAACAACTTTATTGTTATCATTCAACCGGTATCTATGGGGCTCCATGTGCCTATGATACAAATCTTCGTCATGCCCTCTGTTCCAACAGGGACCTTTTGGTTATAATCCTTATTGTTATAAGTTTGCATTTTGACCCTCGTTTCTAACTCTAGCATTGCTCGTTCCCAGTATCCCAGCTTATTCAAAACATAAATTAGCTATGCCCCTTGATAATTATGATAACTACTAAATTGTTATGTTTTTGGGGGGTTTGGTCCAACTTGCTTTCCCTCATTTCCTAATGCACCTGAATCATCTTCTGGCCTCTGATTTTAATTCTTAGTAGCTCCAACTGTCCATTGCTACTTAATCCTTTATAAGAACCCATTCATCATTTCCTCTGGCTGAGCCATCAATTTCTCTTGTATCCTTGTCATCATCCCTTCTGTCTCTTCCATAGTCACATAGATAAAATGCGAGTTTGAATTTGGTGACACCTCTCGACTGCCCCCATGTTTTGGCTGGCTTGGTCCAATGATAGCTCTTGTAGTTGGCCTCTTCATCTTCTCAATATCAAATATCAAGTCTTTCTTGGTAGAAGCACCAAAATTATTATGCCCAAAATTAAAACAATGCCCCAATATCAATGAAATCTGAATCAAACAAATATAAAATTGAAGAAACCTAAGAGAAACCTAAGAAAGACAAGAAGTATTTATATTGGTTTGGCGAAATCTCCATCCTACATCCATTTAATCCTTTTTATTAACGAATTTTCTTCGGAATACAATAATTTACAATCAATTCCCGACTACAATGTAGTAGATCTTGGATTTACCTAGAAAGTTTTGGAGTAAGATGGAAAGGAGATTGATCCCAAAGTCAAGAGTGTCAATCCCCTTTATAGTTGAAGGTTCTTCTCTATTTATAGAATAATCCTAACATAAATCTCATGATCCCAGGCTTGAATGCATCTTTTTCTCTAGATCCAAAATTCCAGCATGAAAACTAGGTCTTTGTGCATGTTTCCTAAAAAATTCAAACAACTTGGCACCGACCATAATATGGTCGGTACCAACTTATTTTTGTAAGCCAAATCTTTGAGCTTTACTCCATGGTTGGTTCCCACCTCATTGTGCACGCGTCCCAATTTTGATATATAATATGTTCAGTTTGGAACACTTGTATATTTCACTCTATTTGATTAAAGGAGATTAACTTTCACTAATTACAATCAATACAAATTAACCTTTTTATTAATAATAAGGTGTACATATAAAAAAATTAGTTTTTAATTATTAATTACGTTGTTTATAATTTGGTTTAAGATCATAAGAGGTGAATTACGAAGGCTTACCAATATATATGCATATATGATAAATCTCATTCACCAATTACCCGTGCATCTTCTCTGATCTTAGGTGAATCATCCTCCTTTGTGTCTAGAAATTTCTCGCCTTGAAAATGTTAAGTCTCTTGATAGCTTTGATTTATTTGTGTAGCTCTCTTCATGGTGATCGGTTCCATATGTTAATTGGTTTACTATGAATTTGATGAATTAGAAACTGATTTAGCGATTAGGGTTTTATAAGTGGACGAAAGATTATTACATAAAAAGGAATAAGGTTAGAGATCTATTTATAGGCTGAAAGATATAATATCCAAGTTAGAATCTTGTTATTAATATATTATGAAAATGCCACTAAGTTTGATTTATTCAAATTTCTAGCCCGTTTAACAAAATTCAATAAATTATATATGTTTTCTGACTTTAAATGATATTCTGGATGCAATGGAATAGGTCCCAAAGCCTAATTCTAAGTCCTATAGAAATTTACTATTTTTCAATTTATGTTAAAATTATGATTTTAGCTTTTTAATTTAATTATTTAATTTCGTAAAATTACAGGGTGTTACATTCTACTCCCTTAAAAGAATTTCATTCCCAAAATTCCATGAGGTGGACAATGCAACTCCCATTACATCGTAAAATCATACAAATCAGACATAACTACATCCATCTAACATCCATTATACAACACAAGGGAAAACATAACCAAGTTTATATAATACATAAAATATGATAATATGATATGGATAAGTGCAAATGCAACTAATTTTGCCTCCTATATGAATGCAAATGTGGTGCAATAGATATGTATGCAAACATGCTAATATATGCATATATATATATATATATATGATCCATACATCCATATGCAATATCCATGTCAAAGTGTAAGTAAACAGTTGTAACGACTTGTATTCTATGTATCGAAGGATCGTAGGATATTGTTACTATTTTTATATGAGGTCATACGATTCTAAAATTTTGGAAAATGTCTATCACGGACATTTTCCATAGTTATGATTTTTGTCGAATTTTTATGTAACCATTTTGACCCTAAGAATCTTTTATGGCCTATAATTATTGATAGGAACCAAATTGAGATCTAAAATCATTTCCATTAAATCAAGATGATGGTTTTCCTTTTCGTAGAATGGTCAAAAAAGGAAATCAGATATATCGTTAAGGAGATACGACTATTTGAAGTCTCACTCGATTTTAGATAGCTTAATGGGTAATTATAGGTTAATGGGTCGACCCAAAGCCATTTTTAAGATTAGCATGGGGTTACGGCTGATGGGACTCTCTTCCATCATTTCGTACTTCCCAAAAATAGGGAAAAACCCTCCATTAACTACCTCATACCCAAAAGGTCACCAAAATCCTAACTTTAATTAGCTTAAGCGCGTCATTAGAAAGATATTAGCGAGATTATCACCTTAGATTGAAGATTGGATGCTAGAAATCATCTTGAAGTTGTTGTTCACTCTTGGATTCATGCACCTTTGAGCTTTGATTGGATTGCTTAGGACTTAGGAAAGTGGTTTTAAGCCTCTACTCACTAATTAGCCTATATTAAATGTTTAATGAAGTTTTAAAATCATTTTCAAACTCTAAAACACGTATTACACCCTTTTAAACAACATATGTAAATTTAAAGTAAATTGGATAAGTTCTGTAAATTCGTGTTCTTATGGATACCATGTGTTCTTATGGATACTGCCCTTAGACTTAGGATTCACATTGATGTGTTTGATTGTGTTCTTGTTAGTTTATGTTACTTTTGACGATTGCTAGGTTTTGTGATGCTTGAATGGTTGAAATGCCGATCGAATGGTGATTTTGTTTTAGAAACATCATAGGAATCGGTATGCAGGGATCAATATCTATCCATGATTTTTCCTCAAATTTTGTGCGATCAAGATGGGGTGACGAGGAAGGCCCTATAAGACTATGTTCTAAATTTCAAGTCATTTGGAGTTTGTTTGCTCGAGTTATGGTCGATTGAAGAAAGATCAGTATTGATGGAATGACGACGACCCATAAAGGTCATATTGTCCAAATGACAACCAATCCATAAGGTAGGTCAAGAAGGACCCCTTAAAGCTACGTTTTAGATTTTAATTCGTTTGGAGTTCGTATGGTCGAATTATGGCTTCGGGAAGTTCAGATCGTTGGAAATGGAACGATGTAGGGTGTGCTTCAGGCCAACAAGGAAGAAACTTTGGGCGTGACCTAGGGCATTCTCATATCGGTGAAGGTAAGAGAGAATAAATGTGTTAAATCATGCATTGGTATTGATCCCTGGGCATGCTTCGGGCCAGTAAGGCAGAAACTCCGGGCTTGACTTAGGGCGTTCTTAGATTGGTGAAGGCAAGAGGAAAAATGAGTAAAGTCAGGGATCGGTACCGATCCCTAGGATACTTTGGGATCTTTCTGAAATAACCCGGCTATAACTTCAGAGCAAGGTTTTCTTTCGGTCAAACCTAGGAAATCTCGGGCTCTGCTTTGGGCCAGAACTTAGGCAAATTTGAGTTGAATTTTTCGATGATTTTCGATGAAGATGACTCATGACACGATGATGATTTCGTGATGTGAAGTGATGGCTTTGATGATGGATAGCTATACTTTAAGGCACAAAGTAGGGTACTATGAGTTGGATCGAAGGAACTGTTGAAGGAAGTTTACAAGACATATGATGGTATTCTACGATTGATGATGATTGTGGAGAATCATCCCTACCACGGTGACTTTGTGATGGGAGTCGTGAGATCAGTTATAGGATGTACTCTGCTATAGATGACATGTGTAAAGGGATTATAAACACTCGAGGGTTCGTAGGGCACTCATGAGGTGGGGGTATGCTGGGAACGTGATGGTTCCAGAAGTGTGATGGCTCCTTATTATAGATATGAAGTTTGTTTAACCCAAACTGACGTGAAGGTTAGTCTATTTCCTGGTTGATCAAGAGGCATGGATTTGAGTACCGAGGAACTATGATGAGGGCTATCATGACGGATAGTGTAGTCTTTAATCGTGATGGGTCAGTGAGTGATTTTATATCCAACGCACTAAATGAGTGAACGTGAGGATGGATGATGGATGTTATTTTTTATTGATTGTTTATTACCCTAAAGATGTCACATGATGTCGATATTATTGATGTGTATATATTTGGACACCCCTCAGTACTTTGATGTGTAGTACACCCATAATGACTATGATGTTGAGTAGCGTATATATTTTATATGTGCTAACTCTTTAGTGTTAGGGACAGGTCAGGTATGACCCTTCATACTATTTGTTCTATTATAGTGGCATACTAGTACTTAGAGACTTACTACCGCTCACACCAGGCTGTTGTCTGACCCGGGGTTTTATTCTTTGTTTCTTATTACTCTGTGTACTCTTAAATGAGTAGATTAGGGGTATCAGGTCTACTGAGCACTTAGAGCTGGACAGGTGGTGAGTAGGTGGCTATACTCTCGTATTACTGCATTTACTTATTTACTATTCCGCTGCACATCACTATGGGGCTTGCTAGTACTTTTATTACTTAGAGAAAGTTATTTATGAGTTATTATTTGATGTATAATTCTATTTCGTATGCTATTATACTATATGGATCTGTGCATTTTGATTCTACGATTCATTCAATTATTTACTGTCTCTCCTATTTTGTATCTAAGATGTTTATTATTTTATTTTATTTGATGCACTGTGTGACATACAATAGGTTCTCTATAGTTTTATTTACTTTACAACCCTTGAAGGTCGTCCTTCATCGACTGGGCACCACAACAGCACACTATACAGGTATATTGGGTGTCGGTGGTGTAGGACGGTCGTCACATATGGTATTAGATCTTAGGTTGAGTAGTTTAACCTAAGGAATTGCATGATCTAGTTGAGATAATATGAGTTATCACCTTAGACTGGATCGAGAGTGTGTGTATATAAGAGTGTGTACTTGTTATATATTTTGATTTTCAAAACTATATTGTAGTATATAGTATATAAGTCGCACTACACACACGAGTACTACTTAAGTATGACTCCTTATAGAGAGATTGATCGTCCTTATCAGATATTAAAGGATGAGTCGTCAAACAAGGAATGCTATTAGGAACTCCATCTCATGAGTCTAAGAGAGAGTTGGCTCAGGAGCTGCTAATCCAAATCTGTAGATGATGATCGATACCATAGTGTGGAACATGCTATAGAATGCTCAAGTAGCCACTCCAAATGTTGTCGTTGATGGTGGTGCTCTAGTGTAGGCGCCCAGAGCCAATTTTGCAAAGCTGAATAAAGACTTTACTAGTCTTAAAGGAATACCGTTTCTTAGAATGGAGTCAACAATGGAAGTTCAGGATTGGCTCGACACTTGTAAGCAGATATCTGATGATCTTGAACTTAATGATGCTATGAAGAGGAGGTTGGCCTTGCGTCAACTTCAGGGAAGGGCGATGAACTGGTGAAACGCCATGAAAGCTACTACACCCTAGGATCAGTTCATAGCTCGTTTGAAGAGAAGTTTATAACGACAGCTAACAAGTTGGTCTTATTCTGTAAGTTCACGGATCAGAGGCAAGGAGATATGACTGTCTCCGAGTATGTTATTGAGTTCGATGCCCTGTCGAAATATAACATGTCCTTCATCGACATTCTATCAAAGAAGAACGAGAAGTTCATCGTTAGCTCAGATGATTACTTGGAAGAGAAGCTTATAGGCCAAATTGATGAGACTTCCGAGACGTTAGTCAAAAAGGCCTTGAGGCATAAGAGCCTTTATCCAAAGCTGAGGCTATTATTCCTAAATACAAGCCAAAGCCAGGGGAGGTAAGAAGAAGTTGAATAATAAGAGAAAGCAGTTTCAGAACAAAGGCGACCAGAAAAAGAGTAAGATCACACTCGTTTGTTACAACTGCGGCGACAGTGGCCACTTTAGTAGAGGCTGCAAGGCCGAGGGAAGAAATATTATAACTTCAATAAGCTTAGGCACATTAAGAAGGACTATCCAGAGCCATTAAAGTACAAGCAGGTGGTGAAAGCATATGCTATCAATATCGTTCCAACTTCGTCGAATGCTCCATCGTTGAAAGGGAAGGGGAAATGGATTGTTATTCAAGGTATGCATTCCATTTATGATGTTCCTATATGAGTTTTATTTGATAGTGGGGCTTAACGTTCCTTCATATCTTGTGATTTAGTAGATTGATTAGGATTGAGACCCAAAATTATTTACCGATCTTTGATTGTGAAGAACCCTTTTGGAGGCTCTACTAGCATGTGTATTGTTTGTCATGGTTTGGTCTTATTGAGTCATGGATGCTCTTTTGATTATGATTGCTTTGTTTTAGCTTTCCTTGGGTTTGGTATTATTTCGGCAATGGACTGGCTTCATAGGTATGGAGTGATGGTGGATTGTGAGAAGTTGTTGGTGACGATAGGGGTAGATAATGGACGGACGATAGTGTTAGGGTGCCTATCGAATGATGACGCGATGGTCACTTTTCTATATTTGCTCGATGTCCCACCTGACGAGTTGCTATTAGTACTTATTGCTAGGGAGTATCCGGACGTATTTAAGGTGGTGACCAGACTTCCACCATACCGAGAGATTGAGTTCCGTATTGACTTAGTTAAAGATGCCAGACCGATAGTGATGCCTTTGAGGAGGATGGTACCTACAGAGCAGAGAGAGCTTGTGGTGCAGGTGAATGACCTTTAGCTAAAAGGGTTCATTTGCTGGAGTATTTCTGAGTGGGAAGCACTATAGTATTCACCATGAAGGCCGATGGTTCCCTTAGATTTTATGCTGATTACCGTCACTTGAATAGAATAAAGTGACAAAGAAGAATAAGTATCCATTCCCACATATTAATGACTTGCTCTATCAGCTTCATGGTGTTAGAGTATTTTCTCAGTTGGATCTTGCGACAGGATTTCACCAATCCAGAGTAGTGAAGGAGAGTGTGCCGATTACAACGTTTCATATGCCATCTGGTTTCTATGAGTGGTTGGTTATTCCATTTGTGTTAACCAATGCACTGACATACTTTGTTGATCTCATGAACCGTGTTTTTAGGAGTTACCTAAATAAGATTGTGCTTATGTTCGTTGATGATATTCTTATCTACTCATAGAAAGAGGAAGAACATAAGACACATTTGAAGATCTTGCTTGAGATGTGAAGTGAGTACCAACTGAAGGCGAAGTTTTCGAAGTGTCACTTCTAGAGGAGGGAAGTGAGATTTTTGGGTCATGCTGTTTCTGAGCTGGGCATTGTCGCGGATCCTGCAAAAGTCACAACGGTCCAAGATTGGACTAGACCCAAAAACACTGTGGATGTGAGATGTTTCTTGGGGTTTTCTGGATATTATATATGATTCATTCAAGACTTCTTTAAGGTAGTGGCACCATTGACTCACTTGACAAAAAAGAATCAGACTTTTACTTAGGATGCGGGATATGAGTAGGTATTTGTAAATCTAAAGGAAAAGTTAGCAAGTGCACCAATATTGACCATTCTAAGCCAGAATGAACAGACAACGGTATACACTAATGCTTGTGGTATCGAATTTGGCGCGGTATTGATTCAGAGGGACAAAGTTGTTGTATATGCTAGTTGACAACTGAAGCTACATGAGAAGAAATACCCAACCAAAGATTTAGAGTTAGCAGTGATTGTGTTTGCATTAAACATTTAGAGGCACAATCTTTTAGGAGAGAGGTTCGAGGTGTTCACTGACCATGAATCATTGAGGTACTTCTTTTTGTAGAAGGATCTTAACCTTCGCCAGCAATGATGGTTAGAGTTCCTAGCCTCCTACGACTTTGACATTGCATATACACCGGGTAAAGGTAATGCAGTTGTTGATGCCTTGAGTAGAAGATATGCCAGTTTGGGAGCAATGTTCCAGAGTGGACGTAGTTAGAGTATATTGTTGGTTATGATTTCCAACCGAGATGCGCACTAGAGCTAAAGATATTGGCAAGCTTGATTATTAGACCGACTCTGATTGAGCAGATTAGTACTAGTCAGAGGTGCGATGCCAAATTAGCTAAGATTGTTGCTAAGATTAAAGCTTGAGTAAAGTATGAGGAGATGAGACAGTATGGGCTTGACCACGATGGTCGGCTCTGTAAGGACGGGAGATTGTTTGTTCCTAATGTCGATGGGTTGAGGGAGAGGTGCTGCAAGAGTTCCATCATTCGAGATTGAATATTCATTCCGGTAGTAATAAGGTGCACTGTGATATGAGGTAGACCTTCTATTGGGAAGGGATGAAGAAAGACATTGGAACATTCATCTCGAAGTGTATGAACTGCTAGTTGATTAAGGCAGAGTAGAAGAAGCCTAGTGGTTTGATGCAACCGCTAGAAGTTTCCAAGTGGAAATGAGAACACGTATCGACGATGGAATGCTGAAGACTCGAGTAGGGTACAATATCATTTGGTTCATAGTCGATCGATTGACCATAAGTGCTAGATTTATACCAATCAAGTCAAGTAGAACAAAAACCAAATTGGTCGAGTTGTATGTGAAGTGGATAGTACGATTTCATGGTGTGCCGAAGAGGATTGTAAGTGACCGAGACCCGTTGCTCTTTGCAAGAGCTTATAGGAGGAGTTAGGGACGGAGTTACACCTCTTTACAGCTTATCACTCTCTACTGACGGTCAAATTGAGAGAGTGAATCGTATGTTAGAGGATCTCTTGCGGGCTTGTATACTCGACTTTGGAGGCTAATGGTATGATCACTTATATCTCATTGAATTCGCATACAACACCAGTTATCAGTCCAGCATCAGTATGGCACCGTTTGAGGTATTATATGGCCGACCGTGCAATGCTCCTTCGTGTAGGTGGGAAGCAGGTGAAAAAATAATGCTTGGGCTAGATATGATTAGAGAGATATCAGAGAAGATCAACATCATTCAGTAATGAATGAAAGCTGCTCAAGACGAATATAAAAGTTATACTGATAAGAGACGTCGAGATTTAGAGTTCCCTGTCAACGACATGGTATTTGTCAAGATCACTCCATTGAAGAATGTAATTCGGTTCTGTAGTAAAGGGAAGTTGGCACCGAGATTTGTAGGTCCTTTTTTGATACTGGAGAGGATTGTGAACCTTGTTTATAGGGTCGACTTACCTCAAAGAATGGTGGGATTGCACAAAGTGTTCCACATTTCTCACTTGTGGAAATTTGTGCACAACTCAGGCGTAATTTCGCATCAGATCAACTAGATGATATCGAGATTGAACCAAAGGCTTCAAAACCTCGTAGGCCTATTCGTGTCATCGGACGTGATACGAAGCAACTTAGGAAGAAGATAGTGAAGTTGGTGCAGGTTGAGCGAAGCGAATGTGAAGGTGATTGTACAAAGGAGACCGAGGAGAGCATGAGGACAACTTATTCAGAGCTCTTTACTTGGTGAGACTTCTTATTTATCGCTTTTACTTTCACTTATGATATCATGAACTATATACCCTAGTATAGTATCTTGTATGCTAGGATAGGTTTGGATGTTTCCCTTTTCCATTTGATTGCTATGTATGCATGGTTGATGTATGATGTTTCCTATGCTTGTTTATGGTTGGTAGGCATGCAGGATGACCCTATTGATTTTTATTTGAGATTTCGAGGGCAAAATTCCTAAAAATGGAGAATGTAATGATCTATATTCTACATATCGGAGGATCGTAAGATATTATTACTATTTTTATATGAGGTCGTATGATTCTAAAATTTTGGAAAATCACACTTAGGGACATTTTCCACATCTATTATTTTTGTTGGATTTTTATGTGACCATTTTGACTCTGAAAATCTTGTACGGCTATTTTGACAAGAGCGAAATTGGGGTATGATACCAATTCCATTAGACGAGGATGATGGTTTCCCTTTCCGTAGAGTGGTTATAACAGGAAATCAGATGTTTCGTTAGGGAGATACGACTGTTTAAAGTTTCACTTGATTTTAGACAGCATAATGGGTAATTAGAAGGTTAATGGATAGACCTAAAGCCCATTTCGTGGGGTTAGGGCTGATGGGATTCTCTTCCACCATTTGATAATTCCCAAAGATAGAGAGAAATCCTCCATTAACAACCTCTTACCCAATATATCCCAAAAATCCTTACTTTAATTAGCTTAAACATGTCATTAGAAAGAGATTAGTTAGATTATCACCTTGGATTGAAGAATGGCTGTTGGAGATCACCTTAAAGTTGCTGTTCACTCTTGGATTTGTGCATCTTGAGCTTGGATTGGATTGCTTAGGACTTAGGTGAGTGGTTTTAAGCCTCTACTCACTAATTAGCCTCTATTAAATATTTAATAATTTTTTTAAATGATTTTCAAATTAGAAAACACGTTTTAAACCCTTTTAAACAATACATGTAAATTTTAAGTAAATTGGATAAATTTTGTAAATTTGTGTTCTAATGGATATTATGTGCTCTATTGGATACTACTCTTAGACTTAGGATTCACATTGGTGTGTTTGACTGTGTGCTTATTAGTTTATGTTATTTATGCGATTGCTTGGTCTGTGATGCTTGAACGTTCGAAAACGCCGATCAAATGAAGATTTAGATTTAGAAATAACTTAGGGGTCAGTAGTAGGATGGGTATCGATCCATGATTTTTTTTTTCAAAATGTTGTGCGATTGATATAGGGTGACAAGGAATGCCCTATAAGACTAAATTTCAAATTTCAAGTCGTTTGGAGTTCATTTGCTTGAGTTATGGTCGATTAAAGATAGATTGGTGTTGATGGATCGAGACGACCCATAAAGGTCACAATTTTTCGAATGACATGTAATCCATAAGGTAGGTCAAGAAGGACCTCCTAAAGCTTTGGGCCGGTAAGCTTTCGGGCCAGCAAGGCAAAAACTCCAGGCTTGACCTAGGGCATTCTCAGATTGGTGAAGGCAAGAGGAAAAATGAGTTAAGTCGGGGATCAATGCCGATCCCTTAACGTGTTTAGGCACTTTCTGAAATTTTGGGCATGACTTTGGGCCATGGTTTGCTTTGGGCTAAACCTAGGAGTTCTCAGGCTCTGCTTTGGGCCAAAACCTAGGAAAATTCCGAGTTGAGTTTTTCGATGGCTTTATTGATGATTTTCGATGAAATTGACTGGTGACCCGACGATGATGAATTTGTGATGTGAAGTAATGGCTTTAACGATGGATAACTATACTTTGAGGCATAGAGCAGTGGACTATGAGTCGGATCGAAGGAAATGTTGAAGGAAGGCTACAAGATATATTATGGTATTCTACGGTTGATGATGAATTTAGAGGATTATCCCTACCGCGATGTCTTCATGATGGGAGTCGTGAGATCAGTTCCAAGTAATACTATGCTATAGATGACGTATGAAAAAAGGATCTTAGACTCTCGATGGTTCCTAGGGTACTCGTGAGGTAGGGGTATACTGGGAATGTGATGGTTCCTGGAGCATGATGGCTCTTTATTTTAGATATAACGTTCGTTTAATTTGGACTAGCATGATGGTTAGTCTATTTCCTGGCCAACTGAGAGGCATGGATTTGAGTACCGAGGAACTAGGATATAAGCTATCATGATGGATTGTCTAGTCTTTGATCTTGATGGGTCGACGAATGATTTTATATCCAATGCACTGAGTGAGTGAACGTGAGGATGGATGATGGATGCTATTTTTGATTGATTGTTTATCACCCTAGAGATGTCACATGATTTCAATATTATTGATGTGCACATATTTAGACACCCCTCGGTACTTTGATGTGTAGTACACCTATGAAGACTATGATGTAGAGTAGCATATATTTTGTATATGTGCTAACGGATCCAGGGACATGTCAAGTATGATCCTTCAAACCATTTGTCTTGGCATATTAGTGCTTAGAGATTTACTACCACTCACACTAGACCGTTGTGTGGCTATGGGTTTTATGCTTTGCTTCCTATTACTCCGGGTACTCTTAAATGAATAGATTAGTGACATCGGGTGCGGTGAGCATGTGAGCTGGATAGGCGAGCATGAGACTATACTCTCGTATTACTACATTTACTTATTTGCTATTTCACTACACCACACTATGGAGCTTGCTAGTGCCTTTATTACTTAGAGACGGTTATTTATGAGTTATTATTTGATGTATCTCAATTTCCTATGTTGTATACTGTATAGATCTGTGCACTCTAATTACGTGATTCATTTAGTTATTTACTGTTTCGCCTGTTTTATATCTAAGATGTTTATTATTATATTTTATTCGATGTGCTGTGAGATATACGATAGGTTTCATGTAGTTTTATTTACTTTACAACCCTTAACGGTCATCCTCCATCGACCGGACACCGCTACAACACACTATACAGGTATATTAGGTGTCGGTGGTGTAGGGCGGTCGTCACAACTTCCACATCCACAAACAAAGTCAGTAAACGTGTGTATAAAGGAACACTAAATAACATATATACAATTATCTTGCATAAATTATAACACCTAACTATGGGAGTCTATCCTAGGTATATACATAGAAGCCAACATAGTATAAACTAAACTGGTATAATCCAAACAAAGCAACCATAACAACCAAAACATATCATAAGGATGTGTATACAACCAATCCTAACTTCCATATATTTATGCCTATTTCAACTAGCTATTAAAGAAACCATCCAAACAAACTAACCTACAAACTAACTAAAAGAGTAACTTATTGGAAGAGAGCTCGTGATAGGAAATTCTGATCATCCCCTCAAGCTCCATCACACTCTATCCAAACATTTTCCTCACCTTACTTGAACCAACTTCATTTCCTCATTTTTCTGTTGTATCACATTAAGTCCTAAGATGTGAACGCACCTACAAAGTATATTAGACCCCGTCTTCACATTCACCTCATAAGCCGATTAGTCTTTACCATAACCACTAAATTGTCAACGTGTGTTGGCGGATGGGATAAACATAAAACGTGTGAACACTCACCAACTTTTCAAGAAGCCTACTCAACATGCTGACTTCCTTACACTCTATAAAATTAAGAATGGCCCAAAAACCTATGGCACTAGCTTCCCACATAACATATCTCAATAGCAAGTCGTTCACCTTCTTAGTTACCCAACTCTTTATGCATGCCTATCCTATTCGGTTTCAATCCCTTAGCGTAACATTGAGGTGTCCCTAATCATATAATATCCAAGTATAGCTTAGATTTAAATAGAGTACACTAATATCTAATACCATTTGCAGCATACTTCGCCATTTATTTCTTTATCTTCGCCAATATAAAATCCTCTTTGTATCCTTTGGCATACCTCACTAAACATCTTCTTTAAGTCCGTAGGCACGACAACATAATAACGGATGGTGTCTTACCATTAAGTGGACTAACATTTAGGATTCATAGGTGAAACCCATACTCCATCATCGTTTGATTTATAGATATCAAAAATGGATGATGCCTTAATTTCAATAAACACAATATTACTATAACAAACTCAAAATCATATTCTATTAATTTAAAAATAGTTCAAAAATCATTTTTCTAGTTATAAAATTCCATATAATTCTTTATCAAAGAATTTAAGTATAAATACATTTTTCTTTCTTCAAATTTGAATATAAATTTACTAATAAAGTTGAAAAAAATTCAAGCTTCATGCTTTTTAAAACATCATTTCAAATTATTTTATAACCATAGATTTTAATACAAGCTTATGAAGTATCCTTTTCATATTTAAATACTCAAAACCATTTCAAATAATTTCAAAACAACTAATCGAGTTAGTGATTAAATAAAACACATATTCATACAACTTCACTAGCAAGCAACATAATCCATATAACTTTTTAGAGTGAATTCACTTATTAGATTAAATAACTACATATAACATCTCAAAATAATATATGCATATTTTCTTCAAATCGATAATATACTTCAAAAATCCGTTGCTTTCATCACATTAATTTAAATATCATAAACATCCATATTTAATCAAAAATAATAATTTTCATCAAATTTCCTTAAAAACAATAATATTATTATAACTTTACAACAAAACAATAATATTTATTTAAAATTTTCCGCAACCACTTTATGAATTATATATCATTCGATAATAACAATATCTATATTAAATTCCAAAAATCTTTTCTTTTATTGCTATTTACATCAAAAATAGTAATAATTTATTCTAAAAATATTCATGGAAAAAATATCTCTTTATTAGTATTATTATTTTCAAAATGCATCATATTTTATTACTTAAATAATAATAATAATTTTTCATAAACTCCAAAGTTATATTATTATTTGCTCCAAATATAGATAATCTTCCAAAAGTCATACTATAATTTATTTAAATTCCACCATACTTAAAAATAATAGCAAATTCTGAATTCAAAATATTTTTTGTTATTGTTTTAAAATTTTCAAAAATTCATAAATAACATCCTCATAAATTTTCAGTACAAATCTTTATGTCTCAAATCCATAACATTTATTTCTAGCTAGCCATAAGCACATTGCATATTGACTATCTTACCTAGTTCACCTTAATCAATTCAAACTCTGTAAGCCGTGTAATTCTTTTCTAGCTCCAATCAAATTTCAATAAAATATTAGTAACTTTTCAATTTTATTTTTGAATCAAAACCATTAATCTCAAATCTTATTCTTCACACAACTTATAAGATTTGAAAACCATAAAATTCTCTATTAAGTTCAAGCAACGTTAAATTTTGATCATTACACATTTTTTCAAAATAGATTCTTGAAATTCTTCTTAAATAAATTTTAATTTTTTTTACCTTAGATGTTTCTTATTTAATCATTTCATAAGAAATTGTAAGTAAAAGTTAACTAAAGCGAATCACTTCATATCAATTCCTAAGTCTCTCTATAGAACAATTAAAATAATTTTAATTTCCAAACCAATTCATTTTCAACATTTTTAAAAAATATCATTATTATTCAAAACTCAATTCTTTATAATTTTACCAATTCAATATTAGTTACTCGAAATTAATTTCGGAATAATTTTGGTTATTTTTCTAGAATACTCATAGTTCATTTTTAAAACATTATTTCATAATTTTTTTTTTGACTTTATGTTATATTGTTTATAACCAATTTATTATATATAAGTATATATCATTTTATTTAATAATTATCCAATCTTAGTCATCGTCAAAGAATACCTAATATCTATACAATAATTATATTTTTAATTTCGTTTTGTTTTATAATTAGTCAATTTCCAACACCTTTTAACTAATGCATCATATATATACATAAAAATATATTTTTGAAATTCATTTTTTACTAACTATGTTCATAATGAATTTAAAAATAATTTTCAAAATTTTAAACCCTTTATCAATGCATATTTTCAAGATTTTATATCATAAAACTTCAGGTTTCATTCGAAAATTCATACGCATTTAAATAGAAAAATTCCAAAATAATAATTTTAATTTTTTTTCAATTTAAATTCTATCCAAAATGTTTCAAATTTGATTTAGAAAAATAAACATGTGAAGCACACCATCTTAAATTTAACTTTATAAATTATCACAAAAGTGCAGTATTTTAATTTTTTTCCCAAAGCGCGACAAAAATATTTATAATATGAAAGATATTCAAAAGGTTGTGTCTTGCTTACTTTTTATTTAATTTTAAAAGTTTCTTTTGTCTAAAGAAAATATATAAAAAAAATATAACGGAAATAATGGGCCTTACACAGATTATTTTATTTTCAAAAACAAAAGATTTAATGTATTGATGGAAAATTTTCTTTGTTAAAATTTCTCACGTTTAAAACTAAAAATAAGAGGTTATTATTTAAACATTTTAAACAAACTTAAACTTCTATATTTTCATAAAAATCTCAAATATTATTATTTCTAACTTTTTAGGGAAAACATTTCAATTAATTTAAATACTTTAACTGAAGTAGCACATAATTTACACAAGCCCAACTACATTAAGTATCATCATTACACCATGTAAACATCACAGTATATCCTATGGCCTTAAGGATACTACTCTCCTTCCTATTCATCCCTAATCTCACATTTATTCCACTGCAACTTGGGATATAAACATCTTTTAGCAATATTCTATGGAGTAAATTAAAACAAATGTGATGAGTTTATCTACCACACCAAACTATTCAAATATCAACATTTATTTAACTCGCATTTGTTTACTTTCAATAAGGGATAAGCCA
This sequence comes from Allium fistulosum, assembly GCA_030737815.1. NCBI lineage: Eukaryota > Viridiplantae > Streptophyta > Magnoliopsida > Asparagales > Amaryllidaceae > Allium > Allium fistulosum. The sequence continues at coordinate 210,649,236 of CM060908.1, forward strand.
ATACTACCTCTACAAGTCAAAATATATAGGGAGTGGCATATAAAACTAATATATATATATATATATATATATATATATAGACACATATACGTATATATAATGAAAATTATAAATATCCTTTCTCATATGCCTTAGTTAAGTTGGAATCGCCTAACCTAAGCTCCAAAACCATACTCGCCATCCATGACCCCAAATTCATGCATAAAATGACATGGACATCGCCGACATCATAGATGGTGGATCGTATTAAGGTAAAATGCATAAAACATTACAAAGCTATCTACATTATACTACAGCAGTGGAAGGAATATAATATAATAGTAACCAATAATATAATTCCATACAAACAATATAGTATCAAATAAAAAAATTACAACATCTCTTTACTAGTAATAGAAACAGTCCAGTGTTTGGGAATAAAATAGTAGATAGCTAATAGACAAATAAATATGTATCTCCATCATACCACACGCCTTCAATTCAACGTCAGTCCTCTCTATCGACCTATCAGAGTATAATAGAAAAAAAAGAAAATGATAGAGAGGGTCAGACGTACGTTTGGTGAGTGAAACACATTATATATGTGTATAATACTATAAGCTAGTAAAACAACACTTATGCTCAAGAAACATACCCTAATCTATGTCACGTGCACCCAAGAAGTCAGTTGTACATAATATAATATACTATAGTAACATCATAATCTATAGCCTCACTAAAATATAACCCATATCTAATTATATGCACACGATCAAGCCTAAAGCACCAACTCGCATGCCGAAAATGTATGTGACTCGCTACTGAAGGTCTACGCGTCTTAGCCCACTATTACCAAACTGTATGCAACTCGCTGCTGAAGATCTACGTGCCTTAGTGCACTACCGCAAAATCGTATGCAACTCGCTACTAAAGATCTACGTGCCTCAGCCTGCTATCGCCAAATCGTATGTACACTATTGTGCTTAAAGTCCTAACTCGTGTTAAGCCAACCGCGATACTACTGGGCTCAAAGTCCAAATTCACAGTCACTAGACGTCATTGGCCCTGCCAAAGTGCACCTAACGGCTAACATATATCGCACTATTGAGCTCAAAGTCCCAATTCATGTGGCTCATACGTGACACTGTCGCGAAAATCATACGTAAATATTGAGGTCAAGTCCAAGCTAGACATTCGCCTAACGATCAACGACACTATTGGAATCAAGCCCAAAACTCGTAATCACCCCACCATTTGCGAATTTACTGGATCATGCCCTAAACCGTAAGCACAAAACTGCATAACGAACCTATCCAACCAAGACAACTTTTTAAACTATTTCAGAACACAACAAACAATATACCAATATGTTCTTCGTCTCTCCATAATCCCAATGCAATGAACTGCGGATGAAAAAGAGTCCATATGTAAGAGTTATAAGCATTTCAAGTTAAGGCAATTTGGTCATTATTAAATTATTTGTTATATTATATTTTACTTATTCTTAATTTTCCCTATACAAGTATTCTTCCCCATATGCATATATAGTCTTCTCCATTGCGGGGAACTCAAAATACTGTTGCTTCTTCTCATTACCGCCATCGTTACAATCCTCAAGAAGACAATCGGCCACCACTGTCGTGCTGCTCAAGTTGCCGCCGACCTGAAGCTGCCCTCAATACCCACTCCGTCGGTCTCCATCAGATTGTCATTGTCGAAACTATCTCCTCCAATTTTGGTGAACAACGACAACGATTGACAGACCAAACATCACCATAGCCGTCTACTCGACGTCCTCTTCATTTCTCTCGTCCTCGATCGTCATATCATCGCTTTTTTACTGTTGGATCAAAATAGACAGTCTACGTTTATCAAACTTCCGATGCGTTTTTTCTGATCAATCCGTTTACCCAATCGACGAACTAAAACAATCGATGGATTCATGTCGTCGAGAACTACAATTTTGATATATAATATGTTCGGTTTGGAAACATTTGTATGTTTCACACTTTTTAATTAGAAAGAGATTAACTTTCACTCATTACAATTGATAAAAATTAACTTTTTAATTACTAGCTATGACATACTACATCCTGATTAGATGTGTTTGTGTGTGTGTATGAGTGTATAAAATCATATTTAATTAACAATTACGTTACCTATAATTTGATTTAAGGTCATAAGAGGTGAATTACTAAGTCCTACCAATAGATACGCAAATATTATAAATCTCACTCAACGATTAGCCATGCATTTTATCTGATCCGAGGTGAATCCTCCTTCTTCGCTATCCAGAAATTTCCCATCTTGAAAATTCCAAATCTCTTGATAGCTTCAATTTATTTGTGTAGCTCTCTTCTCGGTGATCGATTCCATATATTAATTCATTGAATTTAAATTTGATTTGGTGGATTAGAAATTGATTTAGTGATTAGGGTTTTAGAAGTGGAGGCAAGATTATTAGAGCAAAAGGATCAGGCTTAAAGATCTATTTGTAGGCTGAAAAATATAATATCTAGATTAAAATCTCGTAATAACTATATTACAAAAATGCCACTGGGTTTGACTTCTTCTAATTTCTAGCCCATTTAACAAATTCAACAAATTATATCTATGTGTTTTCTAACTGCAAATAATATTCTGGATGCAATGAAATATGTCTTAAATCCTAATTCTAACTCATGTAGAAATTTACTATTTTGCCCTTTATGTTAAAATTACAATTTTACCATTTTAATTTAATTATTTAATTTCTGAAAATTATGGGGTGTTATATGGTATGTGGTTGAAAAATATTATTATGAATATTTTTGAAGAATAAAATTTACCATGCAATATATCATGAATTTGTTAGGATAAATGAGTTATAAATCGATGTTAATATATTTCTAGGCATGTAATTTTTGTTATGAGATTTACTTACTTTTATATGTGAATAAAAACTAAATTATCATTGTTGTTGATGAAAATGAGTTATATATTGATTTTTTTAAGGATTTAATATTTGTTAAGCAACTAAACAAAAACTAATATTCTTAATTAATTTTGAAATTAATATTTTTATAAAATTTTATGGATAAATATTCATATAAATAGATTTTAAAATTCACATTAAGCTTTTGATACATTTGACTAAAAGATAAGCGAGTAAAGGTTGAATCTCAAATATTACCTGGAAGTGTAATGTTAATGAATTAATATATTTATATGCATTTAACATTTTTACAACATATTTTTGTCAAAAATAAGTATATGATATTATCAGAATGATAAACAAAATATCTATTCAACTACTAAAATAAATATCAAGTGTCAAAGGGTCTCTAGCTCAAGTGGTTAGAAATATTAAGTGAAAATAAGACCTATAACGTTACAAATCACATTATCATTTAAGTATATAAAAAATGATTTTTATCCAGTGTTTTGTACCTCAGTAATTTTAATTTATAAAAAATTTCAAAATATTACTATTTGCCTTTAAAAGATAACATAATACAAGAGAAAAATATTTTTAATCAAAACATGGTATAATTTTTGTCAATTGACCATCGTAATTACGAAAATAAATAGCCAAAATGTAACAATTTTACAAAAACATTTTCACTGAAATTTTTTATTATTTTTCAACATCAGAGAATACTAACATTCAACAGTTATCATTAATTGCAATGTCATTCTTCAAAAAAAAATTTATTAATGACAAAGAATCTGCTTAACATACCAAATTCGAAAAGGAAAATTGTTATATATGTTTTTGATGATATACCAATTTTAGAAAGAAAAGATTGTATATATTTGTTTGTAATGAATTACCAACTTTAGAAAAGAAATAATTATGTATATATTTTTATGTATTACAATACATATTTTAGAAAGAAAGAAATTTTATGAACTTGAAAGTAGAATAATGTAATGACATTCATTAAAATTTTGTACATAATTGTAAATTTTTTGAATCATATGGACTTCAATGAAAAAATGTTTTACCAATTTTATAAATAGGAATGTGTTATTCATATTGAATTATATTTTTTTTATGATTTATAGATCAGTTAATAAATATTTGATAATTGGATTTATTTAAAAAGTTTAAATTTAAGGTCACTTAATAAACTCAAGTATAAGGACTTGAATGTAAAACAATATAAGAATCTTTAGGAGTAACCTGTAAATAATTACACTACAACAAAAAGACCATATTACAACTGTATTTTTACAACTGTCACAATTTATCAGTTGTAATAGTAGTTTGTAACAACTGTTCATTTTTAACAGTTGTAGAAAAGATATTTTTAACAACTCTATTTGTATAGCACTTGTAATATGCCTCTTTAACAACTGCTTATCTACGCCAGTTGTAAAAAACTATTTATAACCACTGTTTTTGTCAGTTGTCCTTCAACATTACTTTCCTACCCTCCAAAAATTACAACTTCCCTCCCCCCATTTTCTTTGGCCGCTCAATTCATTGATTAGGGTAAAAGTTCCCAAAACTAAACTCATTGCCGATTCAATTCGCAAATTCCTAATTTCCCAAAAAAAAAACCTAATCTGTTCCTCAAAACCGCTGTTGATATCGTATGATATTTCCATCTTCTTCCTCACGTTAACGTGCTCGTTTCTCATCTGAAAATTAGGGTTAAAGTCCGCAGCCGCCTCTGAAAGAGTTCACAATGGTTAAATTCTTAAAACCAAACAAAGCAGTCATCCTCCTACAAGGCCGCTTTGCTGGCTGTAAAGCGGTCATCGTGAAGAATTTCGACGACGGAACTCATGACCGCGCCTACGGTCATTGCCTCGTTGCCGGAATACTTAAATACCCCAAAAAGGTCATCCGAAAAGATTCGGCCAAAAAGTTAGCTAAAAAGTCGAGAGTGAAAGCTTTTATTAAGGTTGTGAATTACAATCACATCATGCCCACGAGGTATACGCTGGATGTAGATTTGAAGGATACTGCTACTCTTGATGCTCTGCAGACGAAGGATAAGAAAGTTGAAGCTTGCAAGGAGGTGAAGAAGCGGTTCGAGGAGAGGTTCAAGACTGGAAAGAACAGGTGGTTTTTTACAAAGTTGAGGTTTTAAATGTTTTATCAGTTAATGCTTAGCATTTGTGTGTTTCAAAGAGTCGGACTATTTAATATTCAGAGTTTGAATTCTCATTTTGTTTCGTGAGAATCAGTTTATGCTATTGTTTTAGTTCTGTGTGTTTGTTGCAAATTTCATTTCAAAGCTATGCTAGTTGTTTTGCAAGTTATAATTTGCAAAATCTGTTTCTATGAGCTCAAAAAAAAAACGTGCTCGTTTCTCAAAACCGCTGCTGATGTCGTATGCTTAAGGTATATTCATTTCATAGGTTTTGCGGTTTCGTGATTTGGGTTTGCTGTATGTTGTAAAAAGTATCAATCAATATGTCCATATACAGACATGAGAGAGGGATTGGTCACAAACTAACCATGGACCCATGATTTATATTTCAATCATGACTCTAAGTTACATGGAGCCAACTTTGAATTCAAATATTCTAACATTGTCATCGCCATTCACATAACAGTAATTGAACTTTGATTAGATGATGACTGTTTAGTTCTACATTTGGATGGAGTTTTTTATTCTGCAGTTACAAGTCACATGAACATTTTTTATTACATGATGACCGCTTGTCTTTATTGCGAGCTACACACATACTTGCACACTTAACACATATGTCATTTATATGTATACATACATATATACCTATATTTATATATTGTTTGACCATCTTAGTTTTGTTCTTGTCCTAGAAATCTGTTCTATCAAATTTGATACAAGAGATAGAGCCTTTGGACTTGAATCTTATTCAAAAAGATGTTCCTGTGGACACAGTGGATGCCATGAAAAGGACGGTATCAGGCATGCTCGGTCTTCTTCCTTCTGATCAGTTTAATGTTTCGGTAGAAGCTTTTTGGGGTCCTCTTTCTAAGCTACTTATTTCCTCTATGATGACTGGGTATGTGTCTGTGTGTGCGTTTTCACATCATGTTTGTATCATTTTACCCTTTTGCTTTTTAAAATTAACCAGTGTTAATATTTTTTGAATTTTGACACTGTTTTAAATGACAACAGGAAAGAGATGATGACAATATTGAGACCATCAGAAAGAGATTTAAGGTTTTTTTGGAGTCAAGTATGCCTGTTGTTGACTATTACGACTCTAAAGGAAAGGTTCACAAGGTATTTACTACTAAAAAACACTTTAATTTTTGTATGTTCTATTATTTTATTTTCTATTATACTTTCAATTTGATGTATCTTTAATGAAATTAGTATAAAGCATAAATCTATAATAACCATTGTATTATGCATCCCAGTATTTTCAATTTGCTTGTGTATCCAAGTACTTACACTGATAAGTAAAATGTTTCATTAATGATGATAAACCTTTGCATAAGAAATAATCAGCCATCATTTAGAGAACCGTGGGAATTAAGGAACTAACAGAGCTTATCGGCTATTTCTTTTTCTATGCGTGGGTGTATGTGTTAATTAAGAATAAGTTATGCATCCATATAAATTTTGACTTGTTTTTAATTTTTTCTCTACTTTAGACATATTTGTGCTGAATGGGCATGAATGCTACTTAACCGGTAGACGGAACCTACTGCAAATGCCATTAACTCAGTACCTAATAGTAATGCATTTCTGATAGTCATCCTACAGGATTTACTTTTAGTATCAAAAGCATCCTTCTATTGCTTAATAGTTTTGTTGCACATTTTCAAATTCCTATGTTTGTTTGGTGATTTAGTTCTTCATTGATCTATGCATCTTTCTAAAACCTAAGCAAAGGTAAAAGAAATAAGTTGATAAAAATATATTTACGATGAAACATTTGCAAAACACTCCCATCACTTTGAAGTAGAGTGCATGTTGAGTCAAGTTTCCATGTGACAAAAGTAGTCTAAATTTTACAATGTTTTGAATACTGATTTTTTATTTCTTATTTTTTCAGAAAAAACGTTACTGTGGATTTATAAGAAAATTCCCATAAATTAATAATTTACAGTATGTTAACTATCTTATTCTATTCAAGTATATCCCATTATACTAGCAATCATTTGTCTTAACATATAAAATTATAATAAATGCTTTATATTGCATTAACTAACTGTCTTTATGATTTGTGCATTTGCTTGACAATTAACATAGGCATTTATCAGAACGTGCATAAACTGTTTGGCTCTCTGTACATCAATGTTAAGAGATCGAAAGTTGCAAGTATAATGATCTCATCCCTGCCCCGTTAAGAAAAGATTGATCATATTCCATTCTTTTTTTTCTACATGGGGTCAAATTTATAAACAAAGTGAACGCATATTGCAAATTTGGGCAAGAGCAGCTTCATTTTATAAAAACAAAAGTTGAAACAATTTTCCATTTGTTGTCACTTTTGTCACAGCTGCTACCATCATTTTACAGCACGTTCTATTTTTATCTTCACTTTAGCACGTCTTCATTTAATGAAATGGTACAATGCCAGCCAACACACTCTCTTTCTTTGACTAGTGCAAACTGAAGAAAGAAAGAAAAAAAAGAGTAGCTGAAGCATTTTTATTTCCATTTTCTTAAAAGCTTGATTTAAACATTAATGGCAGATTGATTGTGCTCTTTGTTGAATCGGAAGTATCTATTGGTTTGGAAGCAAGTTATCGGTGAGTTCAAAACTCACTTCGCTAACCTATTCTTTTGCGTGGAAAATGCAATTTATTTTCTTTTTCTTTTTCTTTTTTATCCATGCGTGTATAATAAGTTGGCAGACCATATTTTGTTTTGATTCAAAAAAAAATCATTCACTTTGTTATTTTGTTTGTGCCTGGAAAAAGATTTGCTCAAGTCACCTTCACTTGCATGTATTGGGTAAAATTCCAAAGGCTATTTTCATATTATTAAGTGTTGTAAAACAATGCATACTTAATTGGTTCATTTAAATGATAACATGCAAGCTTTTTATATCCTTTAAAAGTAATTTATATTTATTGGTTCATTTTATTTGAATTTGTCTTCAACAGAGGGAGAGAAATATGTCTGGTTTACATGCATATTACACACAGTTGGCTTCTCATAATTCTTCATCACGGTTATCAAATCGTCCTCAACATCAAATGTCAAATGCAAGGAGAAGCTTTCACCGTCCAGAATTTGAATTAGAGACAGTATGATGTAGCTTTTATTTATATTTTTCATTCACATTTTATATATTAATTTGATTTTGTTCCTAAATCAGAAATTGCTTGCTGAATTAAAAAATTTCACAAGTATGGATTCAGAAAAGGTATATTTTTCTTCATCCACACCACTCCTGTTATTTCAACTTCTATGCAATGTTGCTATATAATTTTGCACACTTATAACGGTCAAGCAGTATGATTTCTTTCAAGAACCCTAGTATTAAATTCCATATAAGAAATATGTACATCTTACTGAACATGGATATATGCTATATGACACCTTGAATATATAACTCACACATGTTACTTTAATTTCACATTACTTGGATGAAGATGAAGATTTGAACAGCTCGTGCAATTATGAGCTTGAATGATTAATTTCAGATTTTCAGTTAAATGCTGGAAATACATTATAAGTAGCTAGTGAATTGAAGAGTGGAACAAGTGCATTCGAAATATTGATCTATTTGATTGAAATTATAAACATTTGAGTTTCTACAAATTTATAAATGCATACTTGTATTTTGACCTTATTGGTATGTAAGGCCATTCTAGACTTTAGTTATTCCAATATTATGGTGTTTTAACCTCGATTTCATATGTTAACGTTACATGATCATTCATTTATCTTGTACCATTTTATCGTTAAGTTCATATTGAACTAAGTTGGATTTTCAGGTCCACAGATGCATTCGAATCATTAGAGACAAGCATGAACTGGCTGAAACTCAAAGGGAGCTCACCAAACTCCAAGCTGCATCTAAAGAATCCAACTCCCTTACCCAGTATCAGAAGAACGATACACCTGTATCGCTTTCTGAAGCTAAACAACACAACGTTATAAACCAATCTATTCCTGTCTTCCACCAGCAGTTCCAGTCATCACCACCTGAACCTCAGTACATACAAGCTCAGCATTGGTCGTTTGTTATCCCTAAACTGAACTATTATGCACAGTCTAACCCTCAATTTCTGTACCCACCTCAGCCTTATTGTACATCGTACCAATCCCAAACTCAACCAGTTGGTAATGCTAGCCCTAACCCCTTTTCCCAATTCCTAATTATTCAAACACAATCACCACCCATGAACGCATCAGGCAGCATTAGTTCAGGATACCAATCACAGTTATACAGTATTATAGAAGGAAGCAATGTTCAAACTTTTGTGCACCAGAACAATGTTCCATGTATGCGGAATCATTCAAGTTTTACAGACAAATAGGCGTACATGTTTTTGTTGATTGGTACGTATACTAATATTCTTGTTCAATGCAAGTTGCCTCTTTGACATCCTTTCGGCTTAATTATATGAATACTGCTGTTATAAGTTATAAATAGCTCTTGATTATAATTCGGTTACCATCTGAGTATACATTGCATGATCTTATGCTTGAAAGCACTCAACTAGATTGCACTCATATGCTAATTCATATTGCATCATACGTCTGTACTATTGGACTCAACTGGATTCTTAAGCACTCAACTAGATTGCACTCAACTGGATTCTTAAGCTATTCCATATAGGCCTACTTCATATGTCTGTACTCATGGACAAGAGGTCGGGAAGATTGTTGCTTAGCACGGGGAATTTATCTCTTTTAATTAGTATGTATCTATATTTATATTGACGTATGTTATGGATTTAGTTATGTATTGTAATAAAATTATGAATTCAAAAATGGTGTAAAATTGAATTGTTTTAGCTTTTATTAAATGTGAATGGTTCATGTTGTTTCAAGTACTGTTAACGATTGTAGTTATTATTAGTGAAATATCGGTTTTAATTATAATTTTGTGAAATTTATGGTTAATGGCAGTTGTTGGAAGATGAATTGCAATTGTTGGTAGCAGTTGTAAAAAGATTTATTGCAATTGTCAATAACAGTTGTAAATGAATCTATTACATCTGCCAAAAGCAGTTGCAAAAGTGATTATTGCAACTGCTATTAGCAGTTGCAAAAGAGACCTATTACAACTGTCAATGCAACAGTTACGATAGACTTTACCACAACTGTCAAAAGCAGTTGTAAAAAGCTTCTTTACAACTGCTCTTGCAACTGTCGGCAGCAGTTGTAAAAATCTTCAACTCTATTACAACTCCGGATATTAAGACTGGCGGCCGTCCGTTGTAATAGACCTATTACAACTGTTTTTGGCAGTTGCGAAAAGGTATTTTTGTTGTAGTGTTATAAAAACTATGTAATGTTGGTGTTTACATGTAAAATTATAGAGGAGAAAATTAGTAGAATATTATAATAATTTGTATATAATTATGAAAATTCAAAACTATATGGACTTGAATAAAAAATTAGTTTACCATTTTTGTTAATTTGAATGGAAGACACACACTGAATTGTAATATTTTTTTTTTTTGAATTTATCACATCAATTAATGAATATTTGTTAATATAGTACTTATTTAAAGAGTTTAAATTTAATATCATCTAACTAATTTTAATATATGGACTTAAATATAAAATAATAGAATAAAATTTGAGAGAAAGCTGTATATAAATGTAAAAATTATTAAATGTTAGTGTTTAAACATATAATAATAGAAAAGATAACTAGTAGAAACATTGTAATAAATTATGCTGATCGTAGCCTTAACCAATCAATTAGGGAGTACATGCACAACCACGGTCGTTCTAAACGAGAGTGTGTTTTGTATTCCTCTTATAATAAAATGATGTTTCAATTCATTGATTAAAAACCTCATTATTTCAGAATTAAATTTCCTTTGTAGTCATATAATTGTAGAATTTATCATGTGATGAATTACTAAATTACTCTTGACTAATTTTTAAAATTTGCACAATATTTTGTTAATTGTTTTGAATTTGAATATGTTACTCGGTAAATCAATATATAAAAGAAGACGTGTCTGCGATATTTGATTTGTGCAGCATGCCTTTGTGTCTAGATTGTAAAATATTACACGTAGGATTGAGGAATAACAGCAATCTCAATAAAATATCAAACCAAATAAGTACTCTTGTGAATTATGTAAGTGGACCCGGAAAACATAGATTTTCTTTTTTCATTAATGGATCCAAGATTCATGTATACCACTGATTCCAAACTAATTTATAAAATAGCATACAGGATCCTAGGCTGGAATCCTATGTTAATTATGCAACAATACAAAGTAGCTAATTTCATAGAATCATCGATCATTCCTTGTAATTTTGAAAGGAAGTGTCAGTGTTGGTGATCTATAGATTGATTGTATTTATTTAAAGTTTTTCAGTGTACATTTGTGATTGAAAGTGACTACAACTTAAGTGGTTAAAAATTCGTTGAATTCAATTGCTTTGTAGAGTCAGTAGCTGTAGTCGATTGAGCATTATTTGGTACCATATTTAGTATTGCATTTTCTGATGTTTTGCATGCATGCATGTAGATCTGTACAAGAAGTTAGATATTAAACAAACAAATAAGATAAATTACTTGTGCATAATTGCTTACCATTTTAACATGCATATACTTGTTACCAATGACTCCATATTATTTTCACACTCCTTTTTTCGGCAATGTTTCATAAATAAGTTCATTTTTCTTGTTTTCTCTCTGGGGTCATTGTTACAAGGATAGTTGAGTGTGATTAACCAGCAATCAATAAATGCAGTATGAAGTGTTGTTAGGGACCATGTATATGACAAGCTGTGTTTTTCGTCATTTAGTTTAAGCAACTCAATTAAACTGTGGGCATCCATCAATGATTTTTCTGTTCCATGGTTGTTCTCTTGCTTAATTCTGAGACCATGGTGGACAGAAATAGCTCATGTTGTCCAAACAGATGAAAGTCTTATTTGACAATACATCCATATTTTAGGCAGAGCTTGTACAAATTCTGTTGTAGAAACTGGAACCTACTAAATTTGCAATCATCCAATTTAGTCATCACACGCAAGGAAGTAGTGGTAGATTTCAGAAAAATATTGGTTATATTTTATTAGATGCTTTTTGAGGATTACATAATTGATTTGAATCATTTTACGAGTTCTTATACACAATATTATGATTTTCAGAATCTTGTTGCATTTGAGATGCAGACTCCTGGATCCTTGGAGAACTGTTGGATGATCTCTGATTCTCCCAACGGAATGCATATAGTTAAATTTAGTATTTAATTTTCTTGTTCATGTGTTTGCGGTGCATAAGTTATGGTAATTAAAGATGCATAAAAATGTGCATCGGTTAGGAAAATGATTGAACAGATCCATGTTACGTACTATATGCTAAGCATTGAATTCAATACATCGCCCTAATTTACAATTAAACTTAACTGCAAATCGTTAAATTAAAAACAATATTCTTTATAAATATCTGAAAATGGCACATGATGGAGGAGCATTGAAGTATTTTGTTTTTCGACGTAGCACAATCGCATTAACATATCTGAACCAAGATCTTCATTATCTAATGGTTTCACATCAATGGGTCAACCCCTGCATTATCAGAGCAGAGGTGATCCAAAAGACCTTCATAACTATGTTATAATTATCGATTGATATTAATTAATCGTCAGACAAACTACAGGTTGTATGCAGTTATATTATATATTTATACTCTAGATAGTCTACAAGATATGTTGTAGTTGCTGCTTAAATTATTTATGGTCTGTCAGATTCCTTTTATGATATTTGTCATAGATAAGTTTCAAAATCATTGGATAAGGTTCAAAATCACAAATTGTCGTAAGCTCAAACCTTGAAATAAAACGTCTAACTTCTAACATCAGATGCCTTTTCGACATGGACTGTCCAAAAATTGAACACGGACTTTTGTTAGCAGCATCTGTTGAACAAGCGTCTATCTTTTAGACATTTTGACACTCAAAAGCGGACCCTTGTTTCAATTTATGTTAGAAAAATACATAGATTACATTTTGTAAGTTTTACAACGCTGCATCCTGATCTTGTTTTGGCGTGATTTCTTGGTCGTATATGCAAGTGCGATCAACTTCGTTGATTAAGATGTATGTAACGATTTAAAAAATAAAATAAAATAATCTGTGTCTTAGAGTAATTGAAAATGGAAAAGGCTATGATTTTATATATCAAATGCAGTCAAAGGTCCACCGATCATCGGGAACAATAGCGTAAAATATTAATTAACAAGGGAGGGTAAATGATGACCTTTTCTTCTTCTTTTAGTTACCATAAAAAAAAAAAAGATATTTGCAGCTAATTACAATTTTGTATATGTCGTTACCAGCTAGTCTTAATTTTAAAACAGTAGCTGCACAGTGTGGATTCTTGGCACCTATGAAAAGAACAATGCATACTGTACGTCTTCAATTAACTCCATAAAAGTCCAATTGTTTCTCTTTGAAAATTTGTCCACCACCTGTTTGCCACCGTTTGTCCTATATATGTGTCTAGTAAACTATATAACCGCCAGTAGTTCAGATATTTTCATCCACGTATTCCAAAATATCATTGTATCTTGTAGGCCTGTACATAGGCTTAATTACATGTGACATCTTTGCTTTAGCATCTTTTCGATATCTACATCTTTGCTTTACCGTTTCATTCATATTTAAGCGTTAAAATTTCATACATTAAAATGCCTAGTGCTGACTAACCAGTGATTTTCCACCATATATATGAATATGTTCCCTCAGTTGAATCAGGGTTCATTCTTTATTTTTCTACCACACTACTTCCAACCAACTATTGCTTTTAAGCATGTGGAATGTACTATGATTGCATAGAAAGATAAGTGATCAAAACAAATATCCAACCCTTGCACTACTCAAATAAATAATAATACAAGAAAATCAACGAATACTGACACCATAATACTCCATTCCCGAATAGGAGTCCAAGGAACGGTGATTCAGTTAACAGTGGTTTATTGAATTTTCATTTCAGGACATTTTAAACAGTAAAGTTCGTTTTGAATGTAAAGTTTGTGATGTTGTCGTCGTCGTCGTCATTATCATGATCATTATTATTTTACAGGTTATTTGTTATATGAAAATCTCTCCAACAGCTCCACAATTGTACGATGTTTTCAATACTGAACCGAATAATTCCACGGACCACTATAAAAATAATGACAACCTAGAGTTGCATAACCCAACATAATACTCCAGGAGTGATCGGGATGAATGTTTCATCGCAATTCAGTATTTAGCAGCTCGATGACTTTAGAAAATGAGCATGTGGCATGGAGCGCCAGAATCATCCATCCTCGCTCATCGAGCACGATCAAACATCCATTATTCACGAGAAGGACGATCAATCTTTCGACCACCTCTACAATAGTTATCCACATAATTCCTATTGGTGCACAGTTTACAACCATCTCTCATTACTATGCCTTAATACCCCACTACTACCACATTAATCCCTATTTAACCTTAAGGCCAGTAACATCATGTGTCGCATACAGTAACGATGCTATTAGTGGACCATTGGAATTCTTCATTTATTTGGATTTAACGCCACCATCAACAACATGTCACTCAAACTATGATCCACACCATCAGACCCACCCATGCAAGACTATATAAAGCCATCAAATGCAACACATCGGACGGACGAAAAAATACGATAACACCCCGATATTTTATTGGAAATATAATTAAAAAGAAATTAAATGTGCATTTCGTACAGTAAAATTAATGTCTATTATTCTTCGTCATTTTCTCAACTAAATAAACAAATTTCTACCAAATTAAATTATCTATATATATTAAGCAATGTGGGGAATTTAGAAGAATCAAAGGGAGAAAGATTAAAGCAAAGCTTTTTTCAAATTTATGCAAGCTCAGGTGGCAGGTGAGTGAGAATTAATATGAAATAGAAAAATAAAGTAGTTCAATTTCAATTCTTTTCTGGCACGTTAATATGAATTAATTTCTGTTATTAATTGAGAATAGATGTAAATTATTGCAACTTCTTCTTCTTACACTTCTCAAATCTAATCCGTGTTTAGTTTAAAATATGGGACATATAAATTGTCTATTCACATTTTATGGCATAAATAAGATCGAAATTTATGTAAATTATTGTATCTTCTTCTTCTTCCACTTCTCAATTCTACTTCATGTTTACGTTGAAATTTGGAGCAAACATATTGTTATTCACGTTTCATGGCGTAAATAAGATTGGTTTATTTAAATTGAATTAGAATTGTTATTCAATTTCTAATGGTAGAACATGTTAGTTGAATAAATTCAGAATATGTTACTTGAATAAAATTATGGTTTTGATTGATATAATTACATAATTTTGAATATGGTTTTGGAACAAAATTGGGAAGTCTAATTGGCATAATTGTTTGTTTCATATGTGGCTTAAAAATATAAAAGTAAAATTTTGTGTAATTAAATGGTTTGTGGTTATTGAATAAAAATTTTGTACAAATTAAATCTCTAAAAGGAGAACGTAAATTAGGGGAGAAAAAATATAAATTAAATGGACCCTAAAGGCTAGTGTAAATCTGTAACAAAATGACATAAAAATTACAAACAAACCATACGGACTAAACGGACGTGAAATTAAAATACTATTTATGTAACAAAATGGGAAATTGTGAAATAACCAAATCGGATGTAAAAATGGTCTAAAGCAGATTAATAGAAATAAACAGTATGTAAACTGTAACGATAAAAATAATTAATTTGGAAGTGATTTGGTAGGTAGACCTTGTAAAGGTCTGGATAGGTGTTTCATGCAGTTAAGACCAAAATATAGTTTTGGATGTACGTACTAGGAGCGGCCAAGTAGGTTCGCAAGGATGTTTATTACCTTTCATAGGTTGCTAGTACGTAGGATAGATAACATCCGCAATCGTAGGCTTCTTCAGGCAGATCGACGCGGACGGAACATGATAAGTGTGCTCCAACGTAGGCTTCTTTAGGCATATCGTTGGAGGATTTTGCACATTCGACCCAACTGCGGGCGCTCTTTCGGAGGACTGACACTTTGGATTGGGGCAAGTCCACGTTGGTGACCGAGGAGACAGGAGGATATGAGTCCAATTTGGTGGAGCCTGAACGCAACTTCGAGGTCCTGTGAGGTTGTTTGAGTCGGCGCCAGTCAGTCGTAAGAGGCATTTAGTCACAGTGCACGGATGAACAACATGACTTTCACGCTGTAGCACGTGGATAGGTAAGGACAGCAGGTTCGACATGCCGATTGACATTTAGTATTACTACATAGTTGATTTCCCTAGAGTGACCACGGACTTTGGCTTCTTAGAAACTGTATCTAAGAAGGATTCACTGCATTATATTATTCACCCTCTGCGATATCCGGGGAAGACCTGCAATTAAACTGTTTTATTCTTTCTGCTTCATTTTTTTTCTCATTTACCAGACTTTATGTCTGACACATTCCTATTTTTCCCAAATCATAGGAGGGCAGGTCTAGGTTGTAGTTCTTTGCATCTTGGAGGGTCATTGGAGCAGTTGTTATCTTCAGCTTTTGTTTCTTTTGTTTCGTGTACTTCGTTTCTCTTTTCCGTACTTTACTCTATATATGGGGACCTATATTGTGAACTTTGTTATATTTTATGTTTTCGTGGAGACTACTTGGTACTTTTGGTTTCAGAAATAAATTTGGGATAATGTTGTTTTTCATGAAGCTATTTTGCTATTAATTTATAATTAGTGAAAGTATTCTTCCCCTGTAATATTTTAATCATTTTATGCTGTTGCATTAGTCTCTGTGCTATGTTATGGATTTTTATTTCACCCGACCACCCGTGCTTCTAGTCATGTCCGATTTTCGGGGTGCCTAGAGATGCGGGGTGTTACAGTTGTTTCAGAGCTAAAATTTCAGTAATCCTAAAAATATTTTAAAAATATAAAGGTTTTCAAATAATTTTTAAAGGATATTCCAAATAATACTTTTAAAAGTATATGTATATATTTTGGAAAAAATATATTTAGAAATGGGTCCCTCCTGTTTCTTCCACCCTATCCATTGAACTATTTGTGGAGTACCTAATCCCATCTTTTTAATATCCATAGATAGAAATGTCTGAACCATAAGATATCCCCGAAGTTCCAGGCCTTAATATGCTTGCTTGGTTCAGACGGTATTTGTAGGCTACTGCACGAGCAGAGCAACCAGCTAGGGATGCTGCTCTGGCGGAAGGGGCTCCAGCCTGTCCACCAGGCATTCCCGATTTCCCCAAGTTATGCAAGGACTACACCAGCTTAGGAGGCAAGCCGTTTCTTGGCACTGAGTCATATAATGAGGCGAGTGTTTGGATCCGTAGTTGTGAGCGAATATTTGGACTTATGGGATTGGAGGACTTGGCTCGGAGGTAGTTGGCTTCATGGTAGTTGCTGGTAGAGGCTCTTTGTTGGTGGGAGATTGTGGAGGCTGAGGCTGATAATTTGACTTGGGCTGATTTTCGTACTAGGTTCGAGAGGAAATTCTTATCGCAGGCTGAAGATGGAGTGCAGCTAGAGAAATTTATACAGCTCAAGCAAGGGGATATGACAGTTAAGGAATATGTTAATCAATTCAATGAGCTTGCCAGATTTGGACTAGTCCTAATTAACACTCTTCACAAGAAGGCGCTGAAGTTCGCTAAGGGTTTGAGTCAGTCACTGTAGAGTTTGGCGGTGAGCCACATTCCGATGGGAGCCACTTTTGAGAGATTGGTATAGATGGATTTACTTGCTGATACTAAGGAGAAAGGAGATGTGGCGCAGAAGAGTGATGGGAAGAAGCAGTGGAAGTGAAAGAGGAGAGGAGGAGGAGGGTCAGGTGGAAAAAGGAAAGTTCCAAGGAAGGACTGGAAGTGCAATACTTGTGGGAAACCAGGTCATCTTGCTAAGGATTGTAGAGGAGCAGGAGAGCGACCGAGATTGAGGTGCTATCTTTGCGATCAAGTGAGGCATATGAGAAAGGATTGTCCGTCGGAGCCCAAGGAAAGTTCACAAACACCTTCACAGCCTGCTCAGGCTTATGCTTTAAAGGTAGCTCCTTCCAGTAGTACTCGTCCGGTTGTGGACAATGGAAAGAAGGTGATCATCGAAGGTGTGTTATCTATCTCTGATTTTCCTGTTCGTACCCCATTTGATTCTGGAGCTTCGCACTCTTTTATATCTAGTACTCTGGTAGAGCGTCTTGGTCTTGATGCTTACTTAGTGACCGACCCGGTAGTAGTATCAAATCCCGTAAGAGGATCGACCTATTTTTCCATGTTATGTCGGGATTTGAAATTATTTATTTTAGGGGTTGAGTTTGACTATAGTGCCTTTGTATTGGGCTTTTTCGGGTTCGGGTTGATTCTTGGTATGGATTGGCTATCTATGTATGGTGCTGTTCTTGATTGCGAAAAGAGGGTAGTGAGGTTAGGCACCTGTAGTGGACGTACCTTGGAGGTATCTTGTGATCCTAGCGGATCAGTCATGTTGAGCTACCTTTATTCTCTTGACTTGTCGCCCGATAGTTTGAGTTCGAAACCCATTGTTAGAGACTTTCTAGATGTGTTTGAGGAGGTTGCTGGCCTTCCACCTCGAAGAGAGATTGAGTTCAAGATTTATCTTGTCGATAATGCCAAACCGGTTGCTTTACCGGTAAGGCATATGGCTCCTAAGGAACGTCGTGAGTTGAGCAAGCATATTGGATAGCTTTTGGAGAAGGACTTCATTCGTAGGAGCGTTTCTAAGTGGGGCGCACCCATCGTCTTTGCCACTAAGACGGATGGATCTCTTAGGCTTTGCATGGATTATAGGGAGCTTAATAAGATGACGAAGAAGAATCGTTATCATCTTCCCCATATAGACGATCTCTTCGACTAGCTATTAGGAGCCAAGGTATTTTCGCAGCTCGATTTGGCCACGGGATTTCATCAGTTGCGTATGGCGGAGAATAGCATCGAGAAGACTGCGTTTAGGACTCCGGATGGGTTATTTGAGTGGTTAGTCATGCCATTTGGGCTAACCAATGCTCCAACATATTTTGTGGACCCGATGAGTCGAGTATTTCGCGAATCGTTGAACAAGTTTGTGGTGGTGTTCATCGACGACATTTTGGTTTATTCGCGAAGCAAGGAGGAGCATACTGTTCACTTGGAAGAAGTGCTTAGGACCCTGCGAGCACATAAGTTGAAGGTGAAGTTCTCCAAGTGCCACTTTTGGAGGGATAAGGTTCGCTTTTTGGGATACATCGTTTCAGAGGATGGACTTGCTGTAGATCCGGCGAAAGTGGCAGCAGTACAGGCTTGGCAAACCCCTAAGAATGCCACGAACATAAGGAGTTTCCTTGGTCTTGTGGGCTACTATAGGAAGTTCATTAAGGACTTTGCTAGGATATCAGCTCCACTTATCCGCCTTACCAAGAATAACGCAGCTTTTGTTTGGGATGCCAAGTGTGAGGATGCCTTCGGTCGATTGAAGGAAGCTTTGACTACCGCGCTCGTATTGGTATTACCAGATGATACCAAGCCTTTCTCAGTTTATACGGATGCTTGTGGTATGGGTCTAGGGGTGGTATTGATGCAAGAGGCTAGGGTAGTGTGCTATGCGAGAAGACAGTTGAAAACGCATGAGAAGAACTACCCGACGCATGATCTTGAATTGGCAGCTATAGTTTTTACTCTCAAGTCTTGGAGGCACTATCTCTTAGGAGAAAGATTTGAGCTTTTCACAAATCATAAGTCTTTGAAGTATCTATTCTCTCAGAAAGACTTGAATTTGAGACAACAAAGATGGATGGAGGTTTTAGCCTCTTAAGACTTTGAGATTTCCTATACCCCTGGCAAGGGTAATGTAGTGGAAGATGCGTTGTGTAGACATAAAGTGGTTTTAAGTCCTCTGTTTTTGAAATGGAAGCATTTGGAGTACATTGCTACCTTTGATTTTAGACCTCCATCGGATTTAGCTTTGGGATTGTTAGCAGCCCTCGACGTCCATCCTACTTTGATGGAGCAGATTGGAGCAAGGCAAGATGAGGACAAAGAGTTAAAGGGCATTTTAGATAAGCTTGGTAGAGGAGAGTCATCACCACATCTTAGGCGCTATACCATGGACACTAGGGGATGGCTTAGAAGGGATGGTAGACTTTGTGTTCCCTGTAGTGAGGATCTAATAGATGCGGTGTTGGCCGAGTCACATCATTCTAGGATGACAATGCACCCCGGTGGTGATAAGATGTACCAGGATATGAAGAGGGTATTCTATTGGCCCGGAATGAAGAAGAGGGTGGTGGAGTATGTATCGAAGTGCATCACTTGCACAAAGGGTAAAGGCGGAACAGAAGGAGCCCGAAGGACTGTTGCAGCCATGTGATATTCCATTATGGAAATGGGAGAGCGCCTCTATGGACTTCGTGGATGGATTACCAAGGTCACAGAGAGGGAAAACGAGCATTTGGGTCATTGTGGATATACTGACGAAAAGCGCTCATTTTATACCCATTAAGAGTAATAGGACGACAGCTTCTTTGGTGACTCTTTATGTAAGGGAGATAGTTAGGCTTCATGGAGTTCCCACCAGCATTGTGAGCGACAGAGATCCATTATTCACCAGCGAGTTTTGGAGTTGTCTTCAGCAAGCCTTAGGAGCGAAATTGAATCTGAGCACGACATATCACCCTTAGACAGATGGACCGACTGAGAGGGTAAATAGGGTTTTGGAAAATTTGCTTAGATTGTGCATCATTGACTTCGGAGGCTCTTGGGAAGACCACCTACCTTTAGTGGAGTTCGCGTATAATAATAGTTATCAAGCAAGCATTGAGATGGCACCGTTCGAGGCCCTCTATGGCAGACCATGTAGATCACTATACTTGGTGAGGGAACCTTCCGAGGTGGATTTGATTCGCAAGATGTTGAAGACTGCACAAGATAGACAAAAGTCATATGCCGACAGAAGACATTCAGAGTTGGAGTTTAAGGTTGGAGATATGGTTTTTGTCAAGGTTTCTCCTCTGAGAAATGTTATGAGATAAGTTGGATCAAATGGCAAAGTTGGCTCAATGGGTAAGTTAGCACTGGGATTTGTAGGACCCTTCCCTATTACCGCACGGATTGGAAAAGTGGCATACAGAGTTGATCTTCCAGATAAGTTGGCAGGAGTTCACGATGTTTTTCATGTTTCGCATATGAGGAAGTGTCTACATGATTCGGCAGTAGTAGTAGAACTCGATCAGCTAAGGGAAGTTGAGGTAGAGCGTGAATCACTTATGCGTCGTACACCCACTCGTATATTAGAACACCGCGTCAAGAGATTACGCAACAAGGAAGTTCGTCTAGTGAAGGTTCGGTGGGGAGATGACCCCAAGGAGTGCACATGGGAATTTGAGGAGAGAATTCGAACTTCTTATCGTTTTCTATTTGAAGGTACACTTCAAATATCCTATCTTTGATCTTTCCTTAGTTAGGGTCTTTTCAATAATCTTTAGGTGAAACCTATGGATGGTAGCTTGGTTGTAAACATGTCATTAGGGAATGTTATGTTTGATGCATGAAAATGACTGCAAGTGGATACCAATGTTTGCAAATGGATGTATTGCATGCACTAGATAGATATTTATTAGGATAATCGACCAATTAGGTACACACACCTGCATATGCATGCCTATTATCTATTTCATTTGCACATGGTTATATATATGTGTGTGTGTATATAAATGGATGTTGCATATGGATAGTGCATTTGGGTGAATGATTGAAACATACATATAGAATTATCAATTATACTAGGGTAATTGCATACATTTGGTTGCATGGCATAAGCATACTAGCATTACAGGAGGTCAACTGAATCAGTAGACCGACTACCTTTTTCGCATTAGGTAAGTTCATATGCATTTCACTTTGCATAAATCATAAATTGCATTAGTTAAAAATAAGGACAATGATAGAAATAGATGATGGTTGAGTATATGGATGTAGTTCTTGGATGTTGGTTGTTAATTACGTTCTTCCGTCTTTGGAGATTTCGGGGACAAAATCCTTGGGGGGGGGGGGGAATGTAACACCCCGATATTTTATGGGAAATATAATTATAAAGAAATTAAAAGCGCATTTAGTACAGTGGTAAAGGCGCATGTTGACTTCCTTAGTGACCAGGGATCAAGTCCCGTTGTCGCCCAAAATCCAGAGCGATGTTTTTTTAGCTGGTTCATTTCCAGCAATTTTCCTACGTATTTCAGCGTTGTTTCTGACATGTGGCGGCTTCCCATTCGCTCCAGTGATGTAATAGGATGAGCTGGCTAAATTTTATTGGTTGAGTAATGTGTATGGGCTAAAATGGATAACCATTAAGTGTATAAAGAACCAGATTTAATCTAAAATAATCTAATGGATTATATTCGCTGAAACAATCTATAAATAAACCATCTAACCTAAACCTAATCTCTTGTTCAGCCGTCGCCACAATTCTGCAGTAAAATTAGTGTATATTATTCTCCTCCTTTTCTCTACTAAATAACAAATCTTTACCAAATTAAATTATCTATATATATTCAAGAAATTTGGGGAATTTAAAAGAATCAAAGGGAGAAAGATTAAAGCAAAGTTCTTTTCAAATTTATGCAAGCTCAAGTGCCTGGTGAGTGGGAATTAATATGAAATAGAAAAATAAAGTAGTTCGATTTTAGTACTTTTCTGGCACGTTAATATGAATTAATTTCTATTATTAATTGAGAATAGATGTAACTTATTGCAACTTCTTCTTCTTCTTCTTCCACTTCTCAAATCTAATTCATGTTTGGTTTAAAATATGGGACATATAAATTGTTTATTCACATTTTATGGTATAAATAAGATTGAAATTTATGTAAATTATTGTATCTTCTTCTTTCACTTCTCAATTCTAATTCATGGTTGGGTTGAAATTTGGAACAAATAAATTGTTATTCACGTTCATGGCGTAAATAAGATTGGTTTAATTAAATTGAATTAGAATTGTTATTCAATTTCTAATGGTAGAACAGGTTAGTTGAATAAATTCAGAATATGTTACTTGAATAAAATAATGGTTTTGATTGATATAATTACATAATTTTGAATATGATTTTGGAACAAAATTGGGAAGTCTAATTGGCATAATTGTTTGTTTCATATGTGGCCTAAAAATTTAAAAGTGGAATTTTGTGTAATTAAATGGTTTGTGGCTATTGGACAAAAATTTTGTACAGATTAAATCTCTAAAAGGAGAATGTAAATTGGGGGGGGGGGAGGAAATGCAAGTTAAACGGACCCTAAAGGCTAGTGTAAATCTGTAACAAAATGGCATAAAAATTATAGACAAACCATACAGACTGAACGGACGTAAAATTGAAATACCATTTATGTAAGAAAAAGGGAAATTGTGAAATAACTAAATTGGATGTAAAAAAGGCCTAAAGCAGATTAATGGAAATAAACAGTATGTAAACTATAATGGTAAAATTAATTAATCTAGAAGCGATTTGGTAGGCAGACCTTGTAAAGGTCTAGATAGGTGTTTCATGCAGTTAAGACCAAAATATAGTTTTGGCTGTATGTACTAGGAGCGGGCAAGTAGGTTCACAAGAATGTTTGTCACCTTTCATAGGTTGCTAGTACGTAGGATAGATAACATCCGCCATCGTAGGCTTCTTCAGGCAGATCGACACGGACGGAACATGACAAGTGTGCTCTTACGTGGGCTTCTTTAGGCAGATCGTTGGAGGATTTTGCGCAGCTGAGCCAACTGTGGGCACTCTTTCGGAGGACCAACAATTTGGATAGGGGCAAGTCCATGTTAGTGACTGAGGAGACAGGAGGATAGGAGTCCAGTTTGGCGGAGCTTGAGCGTAACTTCGGGGTCCTGCGAGGTTGTTTGAGTCGGCGACGGTCAGACGTAAGAGGTATTTAGTCACAGTGCACGGGTGAAGAGCATGACTTTCACGATGTAGCACGTGAATAGGTAAGGACAGCAGGTCCAACAGACTGATTGATGTTTAGTATTACTGCATGGTTGACTTCCCTAGAGTGACCACATACTTTGGCTTCTTAGGAACTGTATCTAAGAAGGATTCATTGCATTATATTATTCACCCTCTACGATATCCGAGGAAGACCTGGAATTAAACTGTTTTATTCTTTCTGCTTCATTTTATTTCTTATTCACCAGACTTTATGTCTGACCCATTCCTATTTTTTCTATTTTCCCCAAATCACAGGAGGGCAGGTCTAGATTGCAGTTCTTTGCAGCTTGGAGGGTCATTAGAGCAGTTGTTATCTTCAGCTTTTGTTTCTTTTGTTTCGTGTACTTCGTTTCTCTTTTCCGTACTTTACTCTATATATGGGGACCTATATTGTGAACTTTGTTATGTTTTATGTTTTGGTGGAGACTACTTGGTACTTTTGGTTTCAGAAATAAATTTGGGATAATGTTGTTTTTAATGAAGCTGTTTTACTATTAATTTATAATTAGTGAAAGTTTTCTTCCGTTGTAATATTTTAATTATTTTATGTTGTTGCCTTAGTCTCTGTGATATGTTATGGACTTTTATTTCACCCGACCACCCGTGCTTCCAGTCATGTCCAATTTTCGGGGTGCCTAGAGGTGCGGGGTGTCACAAATACCGATCATTGCAAGAAAACATGACTATACGTTGTGAACATGTAATCATGTTCATATAACAACAAAGTATCCACCCCTTTACTGGATGTAGGTTGGTTCACATGGATCAGACTAGTGCAAAACTCCATGTCTTGAACATTTTTACTGTATTTTTCGTGACATCTCCAGCCTTACAATCACGTAACACTAATGGGATACACTGCGCTTTAGGATCTTCTCAAAGAACTACAATTCTGAGATTGGCAAAACATATCATAAAAAATTAGGTGCTAGAAAGTGGGTCTCTTCGATCTCCCAATCACTTGTAGTATACTGTCACTCAACCTGTAATATATAGAAATGCATTCGATTAACAGGATGACAATCGCGATGAGAATGATTTTGGATTCTCCTTTTTTGTAAAAAAAAATCTATTAAACACACTTTTTCAGGGTGTGATTGAAGTAGGAAAGGTTTCTAGGGACCCAATTTCTCTGCAAGCCCATGTGAGAATTCCTTAAATATTGACGGAAGAATGGGAGCCCAAGCCTTCGATCTAATTCCATTTTGCCTGCCTTCTCTATACATGCCCCCATTCGGTCTTTATCAGCACATGTTTCAGAAAAAATGGAACCAACACTTATCTATAGGAGGCAACTAGTGAAATGGTGTTCTTGGTCAAAGAAGGAAGACTAACTAACAATTATTATCTCAATCAACTGGTTGCTCTCATCCTTGGGATAGGCATTCCATTTTCTCTCGTTTTTAACATGCAAATGGAGAATGAGATTTGAACTTGGAACACCTCAGTGATAACATACGTAGAAGGAAAGGAAATGATGAGAAAGTCACCGAATCTTGACCCTTGGGGAGAGAACGATACCAGCGAAGAGACCATGATTCTCGAATCAAAGGCCAAATGAAGGAATTTCGTACCAATAGCCTAGCAAGTATACTTCTAATGATAAGGTTAGAGAACCATTATCAAATGATATATTGAATGCTCCACTACCATATCACATTGTCATGTCGTCTATGGACTAGTATGATAGAACTATCGATCATGTTGATCACCTGATCGCTTTCAATTTTCAAATGAGAATCGGGTATGTTAATCACATTGCTTGGTGCATTTTATGCCTTACTACATTAATCGAGGTGGCCAGCCGTCGATTCCTTAGCCTCCACCTAGGGATCATCCACTCTTGGCAATAAATGTTCAATGAATTCAAGGCCAGATTCATAGCCCCTTAGGTTCCACTAGTAATTGCCAATGAACTAGCCAACATAAAACAAGCTACAGTCCGAGCGCATATTTTTCCTGATTTAATAAGGAGGCGGTTCAAGCCAAGGGGTCAAAGATCAAAGCATTTTTATGGTTATTTTCTTAAGAGTCTGATATAAATTAGAACTGTGGATAAACTTCGAACTTAGGCCCTCAACGTAACATAACAACACCTTTTAGCAACTCAGGGATTCAAGATTTGTAGCACAACACCTTGATCCATGCATGGCCCAGAGCAATTATGGACGGAGGAAGGCATATGCCATCAGTGCAACAACCCGAATTCTAGTGGGTCCGGATTTTTCGCAAAAATGCTAAAATCCAAGCCCACTGAGGCCCAAGTTGGGTATCTGGTATCCTGCAAATAGACAAAGACAAATATACCAGAGCTCAAATAAATATCTCATAGCGGAACTGACTAAAATATAATAGTAAGTAAATACTCAGCAAGATACTAACACATTCTAATCAAGTGTTTCAAAGCTGGAAAGTCTGCCATCTACCTAACCTGTAGAATGTTATAAGGAGGGGGTCAGAACTAAAGTTCTGGTGAACGGACAAATTATACACTTCTAAGCTTAATTCTACATATACCATTTTATTTCCATTTTCTGTTATATTAGATTTACTAGGTTTATAATATTCTCGCCTCTATGCGTGAATCGTACTCATCTACTCCCTAGTAAATTAAAACCTAATAACTAATATATATGTAGCTACATGCCCAATGACCACATCGGTTCTAGGTACTACCCATAGTACCTTCCGTATTCTCCTCGAAAAGGACTCCATTGTCTTTCCCCTAGAGCGTTCTGTAACTACATCTGTAAAGGACAGCTTCCTGAGGCCTACAATACAGATGTTCCGTCGTTTACTATGAAAACATAAAACTGCGTCCGCACTAGCCTATACTAGTACTCAAACATCCATAATACCGCCCGGTTCGTACCTTGAGGACTATACGTAATAGTTCTGTCTACTCCCTGAATCCCGCCAATAAGGTCTACCTTGTACGGAACTCAGTCGGGGATTTTCTATATCTGTAAAGGTCCACTTCGTTAGGCCTACAATACAGAGATTCTACTTGGTCTGTCTCTTTTCTCATCGTGGCTATGGCCCCACACAGCCACCCCTCAACTAATCGAAAGACCTCTAAAGAGCTAAGTGGTTGTGCCCTACTGCGAACAATCTAAACATCCAATTGGCTGCGCCCCTCATCCAATGTCTCGATAGTGAAAGAATCATTAGCCTGTTGGTTTAACTCATGCGACTATCATTTTGGGTCCTGCCCACTAAAACCTACTCGTAACTGGGAGTATGGTGTCATACGAATATTCTACTCCATCATCAAACTTTTGACTGCCTACAAAGGCCCGCTTCGTTAGGCCTGTAATGCAAAAGCAGTCAAGGCATACTCTCTTGATGGAACACCTACAGACCTGCCTCCGGGGGTGCAGCTTCGTTAGGCCTACCCCAGAGGATCATCCTAGAGTATCCTCACGTCCTGTTGAAGTCTCGTACTTCCTTTTAGCCCAAGATAACTAAGTTGGATGTGCTCCTTCTGTACTGAAATCTGTGATGAACTGCTTCTTTAGGCTCTTCATCCTTTGGGCTGCTCTAAACGCATCTTACCATTTTATTTGACCCTACATCTAATCTTATATTTTCCATTTAGTTTACTTTTCTTATTCTATTGGCTACTTATTTACCCTAATCAGCAAGCCCAGCCCCACCTATGTGTGAGACCATCAGTCCTAGACTTGAAAGGAAATGCTGCCGGTACGGGCCACTTCTATTATTTTGCTTATTAACTTAATCCAAGATCTAAGTTTGATAAAATAAGCCTCTTATATTTCTTTCTTTTTTAATTATAACCTACGTGTTACAATTATACTTGCGATTGTTATTTCTATATTCTTCTCTTTCTTTGATAACTTACATGTTATAAATGTAATTGTAAGTGTTTCTCTTATATCTAGTCTGTCTTCTTTTATTATGATACTGTATTCTTTTTAGTTCTCTTATATTATATGACCTCTTAACTTGGGACTACGTCCGATTGTCATAAATTACTTATCATAATAACTGCTTCACTTTTATTCTATTATCTGCGCAGTAAATGCAGATCTAGTCACATCTTCTGTTTATTATTTCTAGTCTTGTCAAATATTAACTTGATTATTTCTTCTTCTTTAATTTCTTTAACGCTTCACGTTATTCTCTTTTATTCTAGGAAGTAGTTCTATTCTATTTGGTTGTTTACAAAAACCGTGCTAAAAATCCACTTTCATATTTTAATACTAAATAATGCTATAAACAATAATTCATAACTGCAAGATATTTCTTTTATTATTTCTTTAATTGCCGGGTAATGCAAAATACAGTGATGTCTCTATTTTGCACTAATTCCATTTTTCTTGCTTTTATTCTTACAATCACGTTTATCTTTATTCTTACAATATTAAATTATGGAAATGTATTCCCTTTTCTGAACCAACCAACTAATCTATCACTAATTTCCAAATCAAGTTATTAGATTTTTCCCTTTTAATTTATTTCTCCCATTTTAGCATAATTAACTGTAAATTTCTTACTTTTAGGCTTATGCCTTTCTCTATAACTATTAAGCCTAATATTATTCATATTTAATTGGATTCCTTTCTTTCTTTTTCATATAAATAATAATTAAATATAAGTTCTCTTATAAAATTTACAGTCACAACATAACTAATTAGTAGACTAGTTACTGAAATAAATGCTGAATTAACATATTTAACGGGAATCTAACGATAATATATCATAAAAAAGATATATAATTTAAATCCACTCACTTGTCGTCCTTAGCTTTGCTCCATGGCCTTTCTGGATCCCCTTCTAAGGCGTCTAATATTTTTTTAAGAAGATCTTCTCCCAAGAAATATTTTCTATTTAGGGTTCAGCCTCAGGCAATGAACCCAATTGGGAGAAAATCTGATTGTGAGAAAGTAACTATGCCCAGGGTTCTATTTATATGTGAGTTTGGGGATCTCAGACCATCGGATTTTAGGATTGAATCTGGTGCAACCACGTCATAGGTTTGCTGCGAATCGTTGGATTTAGAAAACAACGGTTAAAGTTGCACAAAAATTGAATTAAATACGTTCGGCACGTACTTAGACGAATTGTCATCCAGGACAAAACGCGGGTTGACCTATAGGTCGACCTGTCTATTTCAGGGTCGACCTGTGTGTTTTGCGAGTCGACCTATCGGTCGACCCATAGGCCTTACTTTTTTTTTCGATTAATTCTGATTTTTGTTTTCTCTCGTAAGTTCTTCATATTAACTCGGATTTCGACAAGTTATATATGGAAATTGATCAGAAAATCACCACGAACACAATGGTATAAGTTTCGAGGCCATATTCTCACAATTCCAAAAAAAATTATTTTCACTGTTCATCGTTATTTGATTATTTAATTATCTAACAATGCGGGGTGTTACATTCTCCCACCCTTTAGGAAATTTCGTCCCCGAAATTCGACAAGGGTAAAATTATGTAATTCCTCGCATCAATCACATCCATGTTGTGTACATCCAATTTTGTGACCATTAGTGTCCTTGTGCAAAGTGTCATTCAACATAAAATATATGTGTGTACATGAATTTCTTAGCGATACCTCCTATATGAATGCCTTTCCTCTTTAAAAAATTATTTTAAAACATGATGCACACACCCTAAATATACTTGCAATTTCTATATGAATGTAATCTTTTGAAAACTCAAAAATGTTTTTCATCCAATTTTTTCCACACTCCTACTGAATAGGGGCGTAGTTCAACGAATTTTCCATCCCAATCCTACCACACAACTTTTAATATTCGAATTTCAAAAAAATCTAATTTTTCAAACTCGATTTCTTTTGTCAGATTGAAGGTAGAAAATGGAAAAACTTCACATTTCTCCGTTTTACTTTTGTGCACCTCTTTCTTTGTACTTGGAACTTATGCCACTATTCTGTAAAAATCCCTATTTGCTTTCCCAAGCACAATTCACATAAGAAAATTTCTCTGTTTTTTATTATTTTTCTGTTGACGTTTCCGTCGCTTTCTTTAAATTTGTTATTTTCCTTTTTAGCTATTCTTTTATCTGTTTTTTTACTTTTCTTTTAATACTTACTTCCTATGTCCTTATTCTCTTTTTGTGAACATCACAAAAACATAGAGAAAAGGCATCATACTAATCATTACTGATTTACTACAATAGGAACTAAATGCTTACATAAGAGTATATTCTCATAACTAAAAGGGAAAACAAGTCCTACTACAAACTAGATAGGTAACTATGGCAACTAAACACAGCTATCAACTAGGGCTAGGAGGCCTAGGACCATGTCCGCCTTGACATAAAAAGGTCCTAATCAAAGAATCTAGGCAACTGAGGCACTACTCCTACCGTCTGGTACTCGCCCCTATCTCATGTTGTGTCCTAACTATCTCCTGCTGTCCTCGAAGAGGCTCTACATGCTCTCTGGCTAGCTACTCTTGCCTCTCGACAATGATCCTCATCTGCTCGTCGTAACTCATCGGCGAAGGGGGTTGGGAGGGTCCTACTCCCTCTCCCCAATATCCTTGCCCCCACGAACTATGCGTCGCTGGCTCTGATGGCCAAGAGGGCCACTATGGCTCCGTATGTCCAATGTCACCTCCAAACGGTGGCGCAGGAAATGTCTGCTCCCACTGAAAATACTACGGCGCCTGATGGTGTGGTGAAGGTTGTGGCTCAGGCTCGGGCTCCTGCTCCTACTGTGGGGCATGTAGCTGTGCTAGCTCTATACCCATCCTCCTTAGGGTGGAGGAATCAATCATGGGGTGGGTCTGCTCAATAAAAGCCTCTCTATCCATCTCCACCCCAGCCCATCTAAAAATCCATGTCCAAAGATGATTAAATATAATAGAGGATCGGCGACCTCTTGCTGCTATAACATACTGGACCATGATCGCCTTATCCCAGTTCACCTGTAAGCCTCCAAATATGGCATAAGTGGCCCGCCTTACCACGAGATAAATCTGATCATAGCTCCCCATCTTGGGGAAGAGGTTATACTGTAAAATACGTATAACCAGCCTAGCTAGTGGGCGCAACTGTCCTATGCGCCAATCGGGGTGCTGAGGGTCTACAAAAATCTGGTGTAAGACGGCATGGTCCGTCATCTCAATATGGTCTATATCTAGACCCTGCCCTCTAATCTCTAAAATAGTAGCTAAGTGAGTCTCGGTAAATGCTACTGCAACTCCCTTGACCTCCGTCTGGAAGGCCATCTCATCACCCCATCATTGGTATGTAAATTAACGTCAAAAAGGCATACTAACCTGGGGTACGCTCTCCGCTCAAATGTCTCATGACTCAAATCCGAAGCAATCCGGTATCTTAGAAAAGCTACTCTAGGGGCGTGCCATGAAAATATGAAAATATCACTGCCCTTCCTTGGAGAAACTGATATGAAGCTGTATCTGAGTAGGTCTGAACTATCCTCCTATCGTCGTTGCACCAGGCTATCTCTTGGGGTGTCAGATGGGGAAAAAGGTTAACTAAAGATGGTCTCGGAGGCATGGCGAAAAATCTTCAGATCTGTGGAAAAGGAGTATTGATAACGGTAGATCTCACGATGCGCTTCGATTCAACACTAACCGCGAGTCGTTTGGAGGAGATTTGAGGTGGTGGAGGATTCTGGAAGTGGTGAAAATGGGTTCGGCTCGACTATATTGGGGGAGGAAATGAAAGTGACGAAGCCTCTGCTTCGTTATGCGTTTATACGAAATTTTTAGGGGAGGCGGGTCGACCCGCCTTCCTATCAGGTCGACCTAGGTCGACCTAGTTAATTTTTTTTTCATTTCCATGCTGCGTCTGTCTCGTTTGTTTCCTTCCCCTACCTGACTAATTGAATCCCAATCCAACTCCACCAAATTCCGGGTCGTCTAAGTCGCTGTTACGACTTTGGCTAAAATTCCTAACCGCTTTCCACCCTCCAAGTGGAGTCTTGATGCCTTCTATACTTCAACTAAATCCTTATTTATATCCACAACTTTTCTCCAACCACTTACATCATCTAACCCCAATTTTTCAAAACTCTTTTGATATATTCATAGCTAGAAAAAATTTCCATATACTTATTTAAATAATAAGTGCATCTTCAAACTGCTTTATTTCTATGCTTAGAAATTATCTTCAAAACACGTCTTTATTTGGGCCAAAACAGATGTTGCGTAAAACACTGTTACTACAACCCAAAAATACTAGTTTATGGATTCAATTAAAATAAATATTACATACTTTTAAAAATGCAAACTCTCTATATATTTTAAAACCATAACTTTTCTTTTCAAAAATCTAATTATGGGGCTAGATTTAAACTGGGTTTTTAATCTCCTAATTCCTTTTCCTCTTTTATTTATTCCAAGGCACTACCATTAAATCCACTTATAAATTTACCATTATTTACACATGGGCCTCCCTTTTTATACTAAATCTATTATACATCTCAAATCTTTGCCATTCTAGGGCTTACAACTCTTTGGATTTCCACATTCCAAACCTCAATGTACCAAACCATTCCTCGAACTCTTTCCATGTGTTGGTCTTCTCTAAAATTGGGTTTCTCTATGGATCTAGGGGTATATTTATATTCTTAAAAATACAAATATGTTCACTCACTATCTATCTAGGAACCCTAAACCTAGGCTCTGATACCAAATGAAACAACCTGAATTCAAGTGGGTCTGGATTTTTCGCAAAAATGTTAAATCAAAGCCCACTGAGGTCCGAGTTGGGTATCTGGTATTCTGCAAATAGGCAAAGACAAATATATCAGAGCTCAAATAAATATCTCACAGTGGAACTGACTAAAATATAATAGTAAGTAAATACACACCAAGAAACTAACACTTTCTAAACAAGTGTTTCAAAGCTGTAAAGTCTCTGCCATCTACCAAATCTATAGGATGTTATGAGGAGGGGGTCAGAACTAAAGTTCTGGTGAATGGACAAATTATACACTTCTAATCTTAACCGTTTTATTTCCATTTTCTATTATATTAGATTTACTGGGTTTATAATATTCTCGCCTCTATGCGTGAATCGTACCCATCTACTCCCTAGTAGATTAAAACCTAATAACCAATATATATGTAGCTACATGCCCATTGACCGCATCGGTCCTAGGTACTACCCATAGTACCTTCCGTATTCTCCTCGAAAAGGACTCCATTGTCTTGCTCCTAGAGTGTTCTGTAACTACATTTGTATATGACACCTTCATGAGGCCTACAATACAGATGTTCCGTCGTCTACTATAAAAATGTAAAACTGCATCCGCACTAGCCTATACTAGTGCTCGGACATCCACAATATACCACCCAGTGCGTACCTTGAGGACTATACGTAATCGTTCTGTTTACTCCCTGAATCCCGCCAACAGGGTCTACCTTGTACGGAACTCAATTGTGGATTTTCTATATCTATAAAGGTCCGCTTCATTAGGCCTACAATACAGATATTCTACTTGGTCTGTGTCTTTTCTCATCGTGGCTATGGCCCCACGCAGCCACCCCTCAACTAATCGAAAGACCTCTAAAGAGCTAAGTGGCTGTGCCCTACTGTGAATAATCTAAACGTCCAATTGGCTGCGCCCCTCATCCAATGTCTCGATAGTGGAAGAATCATTGGCATGTTGGTTTAACTCTATTCTTTCCCGAACTTGCTCTGATTGATGATGGCTTGATCTCCGCATGCGACTTTCCTTTTGGGTCCTGCCCACTAAAAACTAGTCATATTGGGAGTATGGTGTCATACGAATATCCTACTCCATCATCAGCCTTTTGACTGCCTACAAAGGTCCGCTTCGTTAGGCCTGCAATGCAAAAGCAGTCATGGCATACTCTCTTGATGGAACACCTGCAGACCTACCTTCGGGGGTGCTGCTTCGTTAGGCCTACCCCAGAGGGCCATCCTAGAGTATCCTCACGTCCCGTTGAAGTCTCGTACTTCCTTCTAGCTCAAGATTACTAAGTTGGACGTGCTCCTTCTATACTGAAATCTGTGATGAACTACTTTGTTAGGCTCTTCATCCTTTGGACTGCTCCAAACGCATCTTACCATTTTATTAGACCCTACATCTAATCTTTATTATGAGTTTAGTTTAGTTTTCTTATTCTGTTGGTTACTTATTTACCCCAATCAGCAAGCCCAACCCCACCTATGTGTGAGACCATCAGTCCTAGACCTGTAAGGGAATGCTGCCGGTACGGGCCATTTCTATTATTTTGCTTATTAACTTAATCCAAGATCTAAGTTTGATAAAATAAGCCTCTTCTATTTCTTTCTTTTTTAATTATAACCAACGTGTTACAATTATACTTGCAATTGTTATTTCTATATTCTTCTCTTTCTTTGATAACTTACATGTTATAAATGTAATTGCAAGTGTTTCTCTTATATTATAGTCTGTCTTCTTTTATTATGATACTATATTCTTTTTAGTTCTCTTATATTATATGACCTCTTAACTTGGGACTACGTCCGATTGTCGTAAATTTCTTATCATAATAAATGCACTTTTATTCTATTATCTGCGTAGTAAATGCAGATCTAGTCACATCTTCTGTTTATTATTTCTAGTCTTGTCAAATATTAACTTGATTATTTCTTCTTCTTTAATTTCTTTAATGCTTCACGTTATTCTCTTTTATTCTAGGAAGTAGTTCTATTCTATTTGGTTGGTTGCAAAAGCTGTGCTAAAAATCCATTTCCATATTTTAAAAGTAAATAATGCTATAAACAATAATTCGTAACTGTAAGATATTTCTTTTATTATTTCTTTAATTGCTGGGTAATGCAAAATACAGTGATGTCTCTATTTTGCACTAATTCCATTTTTCTTGCTTTTATTCTTGCAATCACGTTTAGCGTTATTCTTACAATATTAAATTATGGAAAAGTATTCCCATTTTAAACCAACCAACTAATCTATCACTAACTTCCAAATCGAGTTATTAGATTTTTCCCTTTTAATTTATTTCTCCCGTTTTAGCATAATTTACTGTATATTTCTTACTTTTAGGCTTATGCCCTTATCTATAACTGTTAAGCCTAATATTATTCATATTTAATTTGATTCCTTTCTTTCTTTTCCATCTAAATACTAATTAAATATAAGTTCTCTTATAAAATTTACAGTTTCAACATAACCAATTAGTATACTAGTTACTGAAATAAATGCTAAATTAAAATATTTAATGGGAATCTAACGATAATATATCATAAACGTAAAAGATATATAATTTAAATCCATTCCCTTGTCGTCCTTAGCTTTGCTCCATGGCCTTTCTGGATCCCCTTCTAAGACGTCTAATATTTTTATTAAGAAGTTCTTCTCTCTAGAAATATTTTCTATTTAGGGTTCAGCCTCAGGAAATGAACCTAGTTGGGAGAAAATCTGATTGTGAGAAAGTAGCTAGGCCTAGGGTTCTATTTATAGGGGAGTTTGGGGATCTCAGACCATTGAATTTTAGGATTGAATCTGGTGCAACCACGTCTTAGGCTTGCTGTGAATCGTTGGATTTAGAAAACAACGGTTAAGGTTGCACAAAAATTGTATTAAATAAGTTCGGCACGTACTTGGACGAATTGTCGTCTAGGACAAAACGTGGGTCGACCTGTGTGTTTGAGGGTCGACCCTAGGATCGACCTGTGTGTTTTGCGGGTTGACCTATCGGTCAACCCGTAGGCCTTACTTTTTTTTTCGATTAATTCTGATTTTTGTTTTCTCTCGTAACTTCTTCATATTAACTCGGATTTCTACAAGTTACATATGGAAATTGATCAGAAAATCACCACGAACACAATGGTATAAGTTTCGAGACCATATTATCACAATTCCAAAAATGTTTATTTCCATTGTTCATCGTTATTTGATTATTCACTGTTTATAGTTTTTAGAAAATTAGTTAATTATTTTATTAAAGTGTTAAAAAGCTTATGTAATATAATATCTTTTAAATTGCTTTTAGAATTTTAATAAATTTCTTAGAATTATAAATAAATTAGTGTGTATATATATCATTTTCAAAAAAGGTTTTTAGTAAATATATAAGTTTTGGAAAAGTAAGTTAAGTCTTTTATAAGAGAATAAAAGGTAGTTTTGGATTATAACACATATGTTAGAATAAATTGTTTTGTAAATTTAAATTAAAAGTATATTACCTTGTTTAATAAGTGTAGATATACTTCGATCTTTAAAATGAATTTTTTTAAAGATAATAACAATTATGAATTTAAAGACTCGACTTTTCAACCCTTGAAAGACACTAAATACATATACGGTATTCGTGTGCCGAGCACCCAAATTCCCAAAAGACAAAAGGTTAGGGTAAGAAAAAAGAATAGAATAAGAAAGAAAGAACACAACATCAGAATCTCACAACAAAATGGTAATATATAATATCAAAATATTAGTACAAAGGGTTACTCTAAATACAGAAATCTCAGAGTTACTAAGAGCTAAGTACTAACATCAGCCTGGACAGTTATACCCGCCTATCCTCACAATGCTGAAATATACAATATAGTAATGCAATAGAAATCAGAATACTATGGTAGGTAAACATCTAGCTCGTCTCCATAAGCTCTAAAGAGTCCAAACCTAAATCTGGCAATATACACGGGCTAGCCCGAGCATGATAAGAAAATAACAACCCGATCAGTTTGGTAAACCGGCATAAGAAACTCAAGAAATAAGAGTGACAAATAATAGCACCTTTTTGAGACCGTACGGATTATCATAACGATTTTCCCCTCAAATGAAACCAACCATTCATTAAGTTTAACATATAGTGATATGATAGATAATGTCTAGTGTGTAGCACATAAATCATATCAAATAGCTGCTATGTGAATGCCACAACAATAATAGGTATATAATCAATACCACTAAGGCGCATTCGCATAGATGTAAGAATTTCCGTGGAGCTCTCCTTGAATCAAGCCGAATCCACACTCCATGACCAGGATCAGAAACTTCCTTTCGAGCATCATATATCTCTAGATAGGATATACTCTAAGGTAAACACGACTAGCTCAATGATGATTTGCATGGCACCAAGTATCGACAACTCTCGTGCGTAACATAGCGATAAGCATACTCTAGATATGGAGTTGATATACCCTCATGGATAAGCTAAACCAAAGATTATGCATCTTACTCTGGTTTTAGTCATTTCCAATTTGGAGGCTACGTTCGGCATCTTTCACACGAGTCTTCATCACTCAAGCAGCACATGAATTCACAATTGGATTCCTTCATCTCGAACAGATCATGAATCACTACATGGATTTGAGCATCTCGAACAGATCTCGGAGATCTACATAGGTTCCCGGCATAAGTCATCTAACGAATGCTAATATTGTCCTCTCTTGGAATAATCCTCAAGATAGACAGTCCCACACGATAGCATCGTTTGAAATGTTAACGCTAACCTCTCCCTTGGACCTAACCCTAGGATAGACAGTTCAATTCTATAACATTTCACTTCACAACTATTTCCAGAACATAGATCACATATATGGTTTTGAAGTGATTACGGGATTGATTCATCTCATATAAGTACACTCTTTTGCTTAATAGATTCACCAAAACCAATCGATGAATTTTCAGTTAACTCAATTTCGATTCCCTCGGAAGTAAGCAAAAGCTAGAGATAGTTCGTACCAATACTCCTCCCCAGGGGTTCTTATTGGTATAAGATCATAAAGCCTTTCAATAACTTCTTAAGTCAATATTAGGCCAAGGTCGATAATCGGTTAATCGATTATCTAGTCGAAACAATTGCTTATACAAATCAATATTTGTATACTCAACTCATTTCCGACAATCCAACTTAACTATTCCTCGCCCAAGAGAGAAGCCAGATAAGTTAGAGCATTGGTTGCATCAAAGCCTTGCCTAGAAACTTTATTCTTGAAACCCACAATTAGATAAGTCAACCTCGTCGGCTTTCAGTGTTAAGTATAGTATTAATGATTTCCATAAAAAAGTAAGAAATCAACACCATTAACCCGTTTTTGACATTTTCCGACTAAACTATTCCTCAACCAAGGGGGAAGCTGGCAGGTTAGAGCTCTATTGCTCATATCCCTACTCGAACATCAATCTTAACTCTGACAAATAGATAAGCCTACTTCATTGGCTTTTAGCGTTAAGCATATTTAATTACTTTTTTAATATGCAATTAAACAACTAATTGTTTGGCCATTAAGCAATTACTAACCCCTTTCTAAACCTTTTGTTTATACTTTTAAAACCCTTTCTAAAATGATATATGTATGTATGTATGTATGTATGTATGTATGTATGGTAATTTGTTTAACAAAACTTTGTTATTTAGTGGAAGATGGATCTTAAGGCTGATTTAATACTAGGGGTGAATAGTGTTTTCTAATTTTTGTGAATCTTTTTGAATTCTTTTAAGATTATAGCTTAAACAATGCAATTAACAATCATAGATTCAAACACAGATAGATATAAATGCAGTGCAAGTAAAAAGGAAAGAACACATCAGGATTTTATATTGGTTCAGAGTTACACTACATCCATTACTGTACAATTCTTTGTACATATTTTTTTCCAAATAGCAAAGTCAATACAATCTTGATTTCAAGGCAACGAGACACACCCTCCAGACTTTTCATGCTCTTGGTAGACTCACTTTGATATTCATAGGCCACAAGCACACCCACTTGAATTTTCGGGTCACCAAGCACACCTAATTGATTTACACCGGCTACAATCACACTCACCAATATACGAGCATGATTTGATAGAGTTTTACAAACACAGATCGTTGATCTTGATTACAAATGATCCTATAACCTCTTGAATAACACTTTAATCTTATTTGAGTTAGAGAAATGAGAGAGATTAAAGAGTAGTCAATAAAGAATCAAATCGGTGGAGTTGAATTTGAGTAGAATTTCTTTTACAAAACAAGAGAGTGAAAGAGGAGAAAAATATGAGAAAGTAGTTAACTAAATTTCATTGGTTTACCCCCTATTTATAAAGAAACAACAGTCATGTCCATTTGCAAAGAGACACGACGAAAAGACACTTCCATACAAAATTTGAATTTTGAAAATTTCGGTCCATATGTTGACATACTCTATGGGGATATGTCGACATACCCTTTTAATATTTAAAAACACTTTACAAAAATTATTTAAAAATATTAAGGTTTGTGAAATATTTTGATACTTTGTAAAATCATTTAAACATAGTTTATACATATTTTAATTATATCAAAACTTAAGAAAACTTCATAAAATTATTTTTAGAATATTTTATGTATATAAAAGATTATAAATATAAATAATAAAGTATAAGTGAATATATTTAAAATCAAAGTTATAACAAATATTATAATATACTTAAAAAAAATTAGAAAGCTTTGAAACTAAAATTACAAGAAAGTATAATATTCAAAGTATATTTTAAAACACTTTAAAAACTTAATTTCTCAAAGTATAATAAAATCAAAAGGTAGAAATAATTAAAAGGTTTTTTTGAAAGATTATTTTGTAAACAAGAATTCTATATTTGATTTCTAAGATATTTGAAATTGAAAACCATTCGAAAAGGAATATAGAGAGAGAGAGATCAAAGAAGTGCTATCAGGGTTTTAATAAAGGTTCTATAACTCTATAACTTATTTGGGAAATCTTGAGTTCTTCAATACTCATGAGTCTTCAGTCTCTAACTCTTGAATCCTTATATCAGCCTCTTGAATCTTCACTTAATACTGTACAATCTTCTCAATCAATCCTATCTAGTACACAACACCACATACTATATATAACTTGATAAAAACATTAGTATCTATATTTTATATAATGTTATCTATATTTTATATAATTTTTTCAATATTTTATATAATGTCATATGGTTGTTGTCACTAAAACCAATGCCTAATGTACTAACAATCTCCCACATTTTGATGATGACAACCATGTATATAAAATATGTTATAACTCCCCTTGAGTTGCAAAACTCCCATTTAGTCTATGCCTAGATTTATATATTTCCCCCCTTTTTCAACAAAAATCTAACTAAAAAAACTCCCCCTAACTAAGGTACTACCTAATATATATATATATATATATAATACTGAGATATAAAAGCAATTTAGAAAAAGCAACAACATTAATATATAAGAGTGATAAGCTTGATAAGTGATAACATAAACTATTTGTATTAATCATATCAATCGAATACATATATTTAAACTAAAGTGACATAAACACAAATTCAAGCAATCAATTTAATTCACACAAGTCTCTCCAATCCAATCAATAAGTCTTACACACCAATCAAAAAGTAAATCCAAATCACACAAAACAAACCAAATTCAAATCCAAACAAATCATGCTAAAACGTGATAATCCTAAGTACTAAGGTTTCTTCTTAATTATGGGAGACTTGTGAATAGAGAAAAAGGGATAATGAAGGCATAAATTTCCTTTTTTTTCGATGAGATTTCCATCTCGATCGAAAAAGACTTATCCAACACAATGGACTTCATCCTTTTTCCATTTGTTCTTCCTCTTCTTCTTCCTCTTTGTCTTATGCATTTGTAGGATTATGATTATCCTCTTTAATCACTATTAGATTTGTTGGATTATCCAATAGATATTTTTGCAGATTTCACAGTCGAAACCTACTAAGCCGAAACCAATACACAAGGTATCACAAAGATGGTACGCAGTGGATTGGAGAAAGGTGGAAGGCTAGGTGTCGAAAGCATGACTTTCGAAGGGGTCGATACCTTGGTTTGTTTTAAAAAGAGAAGCGTCCGCCTTTGTTTTATTTAAGCCTTCGAAGGAGTCGAAGCATATGTTTTCGAAAGAAGTTTTTAAAAGCTTTCAAAGGGGTTGCCATCAACTTATGTTTGCTTTCAAATGGGTTCCTTACTTATGAAATAATGCTTTTGAAAGAAAGGGTTCCGACATAGTCGAAGCCCTGCTGCCGTTGTTTAGCCTTTCGACGGTATTGAAGTCATCAATGCTTTCGAAAGGTAGTGTTTGTTTTTAAAGATGTTTTAAGCCTCATCCTAAATGCTTTCGAAAGGATCCAAGGGTTTCGAAGGTAATAGCTTCGAAAGGGGTTTCGACACCATCCTTCAATGTTTTGTTTAATTGGTTTGAAGCTTTCGAAAGAGGTG
Source organism: Allium fistulosum (assembly GCA_030737815.1). Classification (NCBI taxonomy): domain Eukaryota; kingdom Viridiplantae; phylum Streptophyta; class Magnoliopsida; order Asparagales; family Amaryllidaceae; genus Allium; species Allium fistulosum. Next base: position 210,690,459 of record CM060908.1, read on the forward strand.
GTGCCGAGGCCATCATGTTTTCCCAATCTTTTTATATGATAAAGGATGGTTTTGAAAGAGATACTTTCGTCTATATTCATTTTGACCCAAATAATATTTTAAATATAAACCCAATGGTTTCGAAGGGGGACATTCAATGATTTCGGAAGGGTTACTTACAATGGTTTCAAAAGGGGGACTTTCAATGATTTCGAAAGGGTTACTTCTAATGGTTTCGAAAGGGGTACTTTCAATTGGTTTCGATGCTATGCCTCTAAAGTTAAATGTTGATACTTTAATACATTCGAGAGGTTTTGGAAGAAAGGTTTTAAAGTGTTCGAAAGGCAGGAGCCTAATGTTTTGAAAATAGATTTTTATGCTTTCGAAGGAGGGTACAGTACACAAAAATAGTGATTTTACAACATTTTATATTTGTTAATTTCTAACACTTATAAATGTTACAGCCTACTGATAATAAAAAGGTGTTAGGATACCTGGAAAAGTGTTGGCAAATATAAATAATGTTTTTTATAAACTATCCAACGCATCAGTTATAATTTACAACACAAAAAAGTGTTAGAACGGTTGGTAAATTTGTAAATAACTCACTAAAAATTGGACCCTTCTGTAATCTTGTATACGGAGCGTTTTCTAACGCTTTCCCATTCTCGGCCGCATAATTTTAATTTAAGATTAGGGTTCCTCCAAGTTACCTCTGCGCCAATCAAAACTTTGGCCCCTCCGACTTCAGGCTTTCCCATTCTCGCCTATCAAAACTACCCTCCAAGCTACCCTCCGTGCCTATCAAAGATTTCCCATTTTCGACCGCAAAATTTTCCCATTTAGTTGGCGCATCATCTCCACTCGACATCGGCCAGAGGCTCTCGCGACTTCAGGCTTAACTGATTCGCATCGACCAGACCAGACATCGACTTCATCTTTCCAGGCGACTTTGGCAACCGTAGGTTCGATTTTGACTTTGATTTTTTATATTGGTTCTGTAGGATAGATATTTTATATTGGTAGATGCTAGATGGTATGTTCAGATTTTTTACTTCGCTTGATATATGCTAGATGGTATGTTCAGAATTTTTTTTAACCTCTGATTTTTTACTTTTCAATATATATTTTAAAAAAAGAAATAAAAAAATAATGCGTACATTGTATGCTAGATGGTATTATAGAACTGCTACGATACCCAAATCAAGATTCATAATCGATTTTTTACTTTCCAATATATATATTAAAAAAACAGAAATAAAAAAAGATAAACAAAGAGAAAAAACATACCTGGAATTGAATTGGAAGTGTGGAAGAATGCGTGTTTAATAGCATACTGCTGCTTCCGTAGTATTGTGTTTTATATGCTGATATTCTACTAAAACTGTTAAAGTTTGATTTTAAGAGAAGAAAGAGAGATTTAAACGATAAACACAAAGAAAATTGCATTGTTAATAACTTGATTTGCTCAAATTGTCTATTTAACATACTTTAGCCAAATTTCCTTTTTTATAAAATATTTGATGGTCGTTAATCATTTCTTATCGGAAAGTGTTGTGACTTTAAGGCTTTTGGCATAAGTGTATTATGCAAGCCTATAATCTTGATATCTTCTATAAGTACTTATAGCATGTGTTAAGCTTAGCACTAAGTATGTACTATGTCAAAATGTTAGTAATATAGAGGAACTGATGGATGGTGCGTGAATTTATATAATATAGTAGGCATGAAATCAAAAAATAACAGGCCATATATATGATATATATTTACAGAATGATGGTGAAGTTTAAAATATAACAAAAAAAGTAAGCTTTGAGACATAACCTAAATTGGTTAAGTAGGCATAAGAAATGAAACAGTGCATGACTTTTGTTAATTTTTTCATGCTTAAACCGGTTTTTATACGAGTTTCCAACGGTTGGATCAAAATTTGTGACCACTTAACCGTTAAGTGAAGTGCTTGTAATGATTGTGTAACTTATGTAGGTATGTTTGCGCTGAACTTATTTCTCTTTCCTAACTCATTATTTTTGATTCTTTGCTTCTTTTGATTTCTGCCCAAAGCTAAAATTGTCTTTATCGCTTAGTTCACTACTGAATTTAATGTTTGCACTACTTATAGGGCACTAAGCGGAAATATCACAAAACCAGTTTTTTTCAGTTTTTATAACCAACTTCTATTTTTATTTTTTATGGAACTAGTATTCTATTCATTTGCCAATTATATACTAATAATTTAACATAAAATAATTTGATTTGGTATTATTATTAAGTTAGATTTGCTTTGCACCATAATCTGATGTCTTTATACAAAATGAATTCAGCAAGCCGTTACACTGAGCAAAATAATACATATAAGTTGGTGGGAAATAATAATTTGAAATTTAAAAGCTAATCATTTTGTGTGTGTCAATTTCAAATAAATTAATGTTAGTTCATATAATCAATAATTTTCTTGAAATGTTTCTATAGTTAATGGCGAGCTTGAAAATCATGACACCGTATATTACATTTACAACCAATTTTATATGAAACTATGTCTTTTTTTAATATATATATTGTGGGCTTCCAGTCCACTTAACCGTAGGTTTGATGGATAAACAATTCTTAAGTTATACAATCATACACTAATTGGCAAAAACATGGCATTTTTTTAGTAGGTGCCGCAGCCTGCTGCTCCTGCTTGCAACATGGCATTTTTTTTTCTCCTACACTACTGCTGCTTGCGGTAACCAATTGCTGCTGCTTGCAAGCACCATTTTTTTTGTTAAGAGAGTAGAAGCAACAATAATATTTCACTAGCTTCTAAAATGAACATATATCCTACAATACCCAATACAAACCATACAGTAGAGTTAATTATCAACGGCTAGCAACTAGGCATAAGGTTCAATTTGCATGCCAAGCTAGTAAAAGAAAGGACATCAACGTGCAAAAATGTAATAGCTTGTCCATGCAAACAACTTTTGACCCATGAGTGCACATATGAAAAACAACATGCCGATACATATGCATTAATGTAACACCCCGCATTTTTATATAATTAAATAAAATCAATTGAATTAACATTTTTCAAAACAGAATATAAATGTCAAATATATGCATTTAAGAATTAAGAGGTTACATAGATTTATGCAAGCAATGAGTGTGTGATTAATTGACGCATCAATCAATTAAAAGGGGAATTAATTAAGAGACATAGAGGCGTCAATTAGTCAGAGAATATGTCACTTTTATAACATTAATTAATTAAGGGATCTTCTAATAAAGGAAAATGTATGAGGGGAATAAATTAAATGATAACATATATATATATTAATTTATAATTGAAACAATCAATTAATTAAGAAATTAATTAAAGACATTAAGTAAACCTCAATTAATAAAAGAGGGAAACTTATATGTCAATTAATTGGGTATGAATTGGCGGTTTAAATATATACAACTAATAAACGTGTGATTGAGTGACGCATAGGAATTAATTTGGATATTGATTAAAATGGGAAAACGTGTCAATTAATTAATTGGCAATCCGTTGAGCATTTTAAAAAGGTGTTAATTAATCAAAGAATATGCCCTTGTTACAATAGCTAATAATGTAAATTAATTAGCTAGAAGAGAATGCCAGTTATAGGATTATTTGTTTTCAAGTTAAAAAGAAGAAAAAAAGAGAGTTGGAATGCGTACAAAAATAAAACGGAGTAATTAAGTTTATGATGAAGGTAAGTTAATAAGAATAAATTAAAAAGTATAACTTTATATATAATCAATTAATAGAGGTATTAATTGACGTGTTCAAATAGGTAAGAAATTAAAACGTATAAAAATCAATTAATATTGGATATACATACATACATATATATATATATATGTATGATCTAATTAATTGGGTAATTGTCCGCAGTAGCGGCCCAGTGGTTGAGACACCTGCCTCCTGTTAATGAGGTCACAGGTTCGATTCTCGGACTGCCCTACTACCAGAGCTTACCATGTGCATACGCTCAGATCAATCACTTATGTGGTGCTCGCGGACCAGGCTAGGTGCACTAGGGGGGGTTTTACGACTCCGGTCGGTTTCCCCCCTGAACAAATTAAAAAAAAAAATTGGGTAATTAATGGGAGAATCTTATTAAGAAGGAAACGTGAATTAATAGGGTCGTATAACAAAGGAATAAATGAATAACATTGGAGAATTATATGTTATAAGCTAACGCAAACAAATCAATAAATGTTGGCGAGGATTGTTTCTAGGGTTAATCGGATGGTTCATAGTTGTTTACTACACCTATAAATTGAACGTAACTTAACCCTAGCCCACACTATTTTCTCTGAATCAGCTGCTGTCATTTATAGCAAACTCCTCTTCTCTTCTCCCTCTTCCTTTCTCCTCTATCAATCAAATCTTTCCACAAACAAAAAATAAAATTAGTCAAGGATATACATACAAGCAAATCAGAGAATTGCACAAACAAATCAAGGAATTTATAGCGAATTAAAAAGGGAGAAAAGCGGAGAAAAGCGTAGCAAATTAAAAGGGATAGAGATTGAAGCTAAGGACGACATGTGAGTGGATTTAATTATATTCTTTTACGTTTAATATATATTATCGTTGAATTTTTGTTAGATAATTTATTCCAGTAATTAATTCTATTAGTTATGCAAACACTGTAAATTTTATTTATATTTAATTAGGATTGGCAGTTAGAAAAAGCGTAGGCCTAAAAGTAAGAAATTTACAGTTATTTACCTCTATTTTAAAAGTCATAATTTAGCCTTAATACTGGTTCCTTTTATTCCCTTTTTACGCGAATAATATAGTTAGAAAGAGAATTCGTGGTTATGGATTAAAATACTAGACTTTATAGAAGTAGATGTAAAATAAGAAAATTGGAAAATTGGAATAAAATTAGAAAAGTGGAATTCTGCAATAAATTACGCTGAACGGAAACAATAAATTTATCTGATAATTTAATTTGGGGAGTAAGTAATAGATTAATTGGTTGGTTTAGAAACTAGAATACATTTCTATAATTTAATAAGTAAAAGATAATGATAAACGTAACTGCAAGAATAAAAAGAAAGAAAAAGGGAACTAGTGTAAAATAGAGGGGCCACTGTTGTAACGACCCGTAAATTTCAACTATTTTAATAACGTAATTAGTTGAAATTTTATGAAATTTTAAACGATAAAATTTTGAAATAAAAATTTAATATTTGGAATACGTCTATTTAAACATAGCAACTGGTAAATTTTCGTCCGAAATTATGAAAGTTTATTTCGCGCGTAAATTTACTTCAATTTAATCAGTAAAAAGCGATGAAAATAAAATGTTTCCGAAACCTAAATATTTTTACATAGAAAAATTCTAAACTATCTTCTGAGCAAAACACTATTTTTCGTTTTTTCCAAATTCGGACTTCTTTAGCTCCGTCGATCTTATTTTCTGTGTTTTAACTGCATTTTTCGCTGGTAGAAATTTCGAATTTTTATAATTCAATCGTACCGCCGATATCCATATACCGTTTTGATCGTCTCATCGCACTGATCACCATGGTATATTCAATTCTGTGTTTTGAGGCCGGTAAGCGACGGGGTCCGTGAAACTGTAAACAGTACCGGTACCCGTTCGTTCGTGTCCGTTTGTGTTCCTCGACTATTCGAGTTCCTACCGGTTGAAAATCATCTGTCGCTTGCTTTTATTATTCTTGAAAACCGTGCGTGGCCATTCCTAGTCTCTGGTTTCGAATTAAAATGGGTTTATTTAATTCTTTTTATCTTCTGGCACGATTCTTTTGCTGACCTTCTCATGCATTCCTTTCCTTTATTTGTGTTTCTGCTCTTCACATCTTTTCTTCTTTATTTCTTCCTTCCCCTTAAGTTCTTTCTTCCTCCTCAGTTTCAGCTTCAAAAGAAAATCTTTACATTATTTCTACACTAGCCGCATTCACCAATCCATGCATGCAACCTCACCTAGCATGCATGTGAACCCCTCCAGCTTCCATTGTTCAAAAAAAAATATGATGAAAGAGAATGTGGAGAAGCGTGCATCCCTCTCACGCGTACGAGCCCATTGATACCCGATCCACCCATCACGGAGACCCGCATCACTGGAAACCAGACCCGCCTCTGGCCCATCTTCCCTCGCGAGCAACCCAAAGCACTCGCCACTCCTTCCTCTATTTCCAAGCGCTGCTCTGTCAAGCGCTCATCCACCTCGGCCTCATCTTCTCTCCTCCTCACCTTTACACCACCGCACTGCAAACAGCAGTGGCCTCAAAAAAAAAATACTCTGGCCATCACACTCAGCCCTTGGCCGAGCAACTCAACAACGAGCTCCCCGTATTTTCGAGCGCCACATCATCGACATCCACCCTTCCAATCTCGATCGCCTGCAGTTTCGGTATGTGATATACATATATATATTTTATATGTAAACGTATATATAGAGAAAAAGTGGAGGACATTTACATATATTTTACTGTATGATAGTAGTGAATAGTGTTTGTGACAGTTGATATTGTAGACAATAATCTATATTATGACAGTTTGTTTTAGCGTATAGGTTTCAATATATACATTACATTAAAAAGTATGTTTGTGGCCTCAGCCGAAAGAAATTTTTATCTATTTATTCATATACGTTTTAAACCTCTTGATTTCAAGTATTACAGATATAATAGTATGAACCTGAAAATCTATGTATAGTATAATATATATAACTTAAATAGATGAGTTAAATTTAGTAGTGCTCTTAAAACATATACAGATTTTGATTTTTTTATATATATAATTTTTTTTAAAAAGTTACAGTAGATATACTAAAGTATATATATAAAAGGATAATTATAGGTATCGTTTTACTTTTGGCTTTAAAATTTATATATATAATTTGTTATATGTTTCGCAAGTTTACGTACATATGTTCTGTAAGTTCTCACATTTTTATATATGTTTATATACATACGTTTTATTTCAATGTATATGTATCTATTAAATGGGATCTGTTGTACATGCATGAATTTATAAATTGTTATGTATATATATAAAGTTGTTTATATGTTCTAACTATTGTTTTAAAGGAAGTCGCATATATATGATGTTTATATTTAAGTTCATGTCACAATGTAATTTTAATATGTTATATAATACGAGATTTATAAATATTAATGTATGCATACTATTTTGGGTTATATTTGTAACATTTATAAGTAATAGGTATCTGTCTACCTATTAGTTATACATGTGTGCTGTATGTATAGGTTGAATATGGTAAATATTAATATTTTGACTTTTTACAAGTATATATATAATATCGATTTAAAGATGTAATGCGTTTATATGTTTGAATTTAAGATCGATTTTAAAATGTATATGTGTTTTAAAATTTAATGTTGCTTAAAGAAAATTTGGATATAATATACATCTCGTTAAATTTTATCAAAACAAATTTTGATTTGCTCTCATCGACTTCTATTATCAGCCTTGATCGTCAAATTCGTGCCAAATCTTACTTTGGAACTCATGCTTGGATTCGTAACTCGATTACGGTGCCCGTATATGTGTCCATATCCACGTCATCTCCTGATCTCTCTAGCCTCGAAAGGTGAGCACTCACTCGCGATTAACGTTCTTTTATTTATTAAATTTGATTTCAATTGAAACGACAATTGAAATATGCTGCTGTTAGTTAATTACACTGTTATATATGCTATTACCTGTATCAGTTCACCTATGACATCTGACACCATTATCTGTTAATTATTTATGCGATGATAATACAGTTTGGCTGATAATTGATTGATTGTTGATGTTTATATTGGATGTTAAATTGTAAATGTTAAAATGATAAATAGTATGCAATTGAAATTGATATAGAATAGTTAAATGTTAAATTTGATTTAATGACATTTGTGTAATATGACCCATTTAACTGTCAAAATTTATTGACACGTAGGATTTGTTTAATTACATCTTGAACCACTGAATGTATGTTGTTAAATTGATGATGGATGAAATTGTAATAGATGACAAGTGAAAACCGTAATGTAATAATCTTTAATCTACATGAAATGATAGTGTAGATTCTAGAAATAATTATATTAATTCGTACAAATAACAATGCGAATTAATACGATTATTTCGGGATTATTTGAATTGATTATTGGATTGATATTGGTTGTTGTTATTGCTTGTTTATTTACTTTGACACCATCCCAGTTATCACACTGCAAGTTCCCTTTGCTATGCTTTGATTTAGAATTGAATTGGAATCGGGTTGAAATGATAAATACCCAAATTGAACTTTGACCTAGGATAGAGAATTAAATAAAAACCCGATTGGTCAATAATTTGATTTAAAAATAAAATTAAGATTTTATTTGAATAAATGATAGGGTTTTGAAATGAAGTTGAAATTTGAATTTTAATGAAAGGAAAATGTTAATATTTAATAATCTGAAACAAAATATTAACAATGTAATTAATGAAAGAACGATGTTTAATTTGAGAAATGATTGAATTAAGTTTGAAATGATTTAATAATTAAGTTTGAAATTATAATTAAGTTTGAAATTATTAAACTTTGAAATTATTTAATAATTAAGCTTTGAATTATTTAATAATTAAATAAGATTGAATTATGTAATGATTAAATTAAATTGAATTTTTGAATAAGTGAATTTTACTTCGTAATAATTGAAATTGAGTTTCTTTATTAATTAAGTTTGGAAAATCATTTAAGTAAGAAATAAGTGAAATTGAATTTCTTTATCAAGAAATAAAATGTGATTTTTTTGAAATTAATGTAAGACTTGAAATTTAAAGAATTTGATTTGATGAATTTAATTTAATTCAAATTGTAAGTTTTGAAATAAGGAAGTTGAATTTAAATAATGGATTTAATGAATTGGAAATTAATAAGAATTGTTTTGAATGAAAAATTTACTTAACGAATATTAAATGAAATCGATAAATGAATTTAAATTGAGTTGAATGTTAAATTAAGTTAATTTAAATGATTTCGGAATGAAACTGATATACGAACTTGAATCAATATTTGAAGTGTTTTAAATAAAAATTGAAATTGAATTGTAAGATCTTGAAATTATGAATGTGGAAGTTTTGAAACGTAAATTTTGGAAATTGGTTTAAAAAGACAAATGAAGTGTTGATTTACAAATTCTATTTGAAATTGAATTTGATTTGGTTTTGAAATATATTAAACGACCAATCGGTGTAATAATCACGAAAGTTATTAAAGAGACCGGAATCGGTTATGGGCATACTCTCTGTCTAAACCGAAAACCACTTTAATAACTATACGCGGAGTGGTGATCCAGAATGAAGTGGTTGGAATGATATTCGTGATGACTGAAGAAAGAGAACGATAATGGATAGCCTTGACACTTGTGTCAAATTGGAAATGACTAAAACAGGAGCCGGGCCGGGCCAATGGAGGTCAGCTACCTCAAGTGAACACACTTCTTCGAACTACTCATTACTTGTTGTCAATTGGTGCACCCTTGATTTTGGGAGTGTTGTTTCACGGTGTTGCGGTCGCTGCGGCGATGCGTTCTCACCAGTCCGGATCAGGCAAACGGTAGTTTCACTATCTTGGGTATTGCCTCATGTGCCTTGTCATACTTGGATCCCAATATACGCGACCACTACGAATTTGTTTTGTGTTATACCTATGGAGTACTCCCTGATAGCCCACTAGTTTACGGTGGAGTTTACAGTGCTGTATAGACTATAACGCTTATAAAAATGTGTTAAGGGGGATAATGGTAACACCTTAACACTATTTTGATACCTTATATTACTGATAGACATTATCTACTTAGCGTATATTACTACCTAGTAGATAGTTTAACGGATCCTTAAAGGATGGTTATTCCAAACATCCTTAGAGTTACTTGTATTTCAATTGCTATTTCACTTGAGTTGGATTTATTAATATAAGAATGTTAATCCTAACTCGAGTGTTTTGTGTTTTGCTTTACGCTCGGGTCAGACTGAGTGTACCAGTATTCGAGACTCACCTTTGGAGTTGGAGCTTTGCTTGAAGATCCAGCCATCTATTCTGCTTTCAGTATTCGATGATTCCAGTGATGTATTCTGATTTGTATCTGATGTATCGTGTTACTCTTCCGTTGTATCTGGTTTAACTCTGATGTAACTTATATATTTATATAGTAGCTTCATGAACTACTATCTCTTTTATTTCCGCTGCATTTATTACTCTGTGTCTGTGATCTGTGATTATTTATTTACTGTATATGTTCAGTTTTGCCAAATTTAAATTAACAACGCGGTATTTTGAGCAATTCAATTCCGGACATGTGTGTCTGCCTATGCACTTGTAGGGTGCAACATGATAGGGGGTTCTCGCATTTGGTTTGGTAGCGAGCGGATGACTCTTACTCCTACATGTTCCTTAGGGGTTGGTGCAGTCGAGAGGATGGCTGTAAAGGCAGAACATAGGTACAGCTGTATGCTACGGTGGGAGTTACCCCACTGACGTGGTCCGTTACAGTTGGTATCAGAGCTTTGGTAGCTCTAGGCAAAACTTAGCATATAGGGTAAATGTATTTACAGAATCACTTTCATTCGAGTTGATCTCTTTCTTTTGACTCGATTCCATTGAATTTTGGAACGTTCCCTCGGTTCTGAAATTCATTCGTGTCCTTCACTATTCGTCTTCTTTCAATTCTGGAGCACCCCATAACTCCATTTTGAATGATATCTATAATAGATCGGCGGTCTCGCCAATCTTCGAATGATTCGTAAAGGAGCAAAACTCCTTTATAATAGGCATCGATTTACCGGAGATTTCTGTATCCTCGGTTTACGATGCTATCTATTACCTGCTATACCTGAATTCCATCTCTTGAGATCGAGTGTTGATTTACCTCGGAATTCAACATCGATCTTATTCTTGAAGTTACGGACGACCCGGTTAAGGTTGCCCGTGAATTAAATAAACTCATCCATCTCCCGATTGTGGTAATTGAATTATCTTATCTTCTATTTCAAACTTATTTTCGAATCAAAATTCTCTTTGATTTGATTTCCATCGAATTTGAATCGCTATACATGTTTTGAAATCTATTCTTGTATCGTCGAGTGAGGAATTGTATTTGTAAAATTATATTTAAAATGTTTTAAAATATATTGTGTTGTTTGAGTTGTTGATGTTGATTTGGATTTTTGATCGATCCGTCTGATTAACGCTATCGATAGGATTTCCAAAACACTTGAACAGAGCAAACTGACACAATGTGTTTCCAAATTTGGTAAACAAAATAGTTGGATGATTATATTATATATAATTATAAGTTTTCTGAAATTAAATTCTTAATGAATTTGTTGTCAAAAATAATAATACTTGGTTTTCATTTATTGTTTTGTAAACCATTGATTATCGCATAATATAAATAAATTTATAAAACTTGGTTATAAATTGATTTGAAATTTGAAATATATTTAAATTAGAATTTGGGAATTTAAATTCCCGGTGATTTCAAACTTTGATTTGAAAGTTTTAAAGTGTATAGTATTTAAAATATTTTCGAATATAAATCGTTTCAAAGAATTCTTTAAAATGTTGAAATCAGTGCTCTTCTCTTTATCGCTGGAAAATAATTTCGGTGATGGCGGCCGCATCATCGACATTCATTTTCGAGTTTCGAAGTGGAGAAACCATTCTGTAGTTTTGCTACGGTTTTGTTTTGAAAAATATTTTGATCTGAATTTCTTTAGTATAATTTGATTTATATATATATATAGGTATCCTATTTTAAATTTGATTTGATATAAATATATAGATATATCTCTAAATGGTTTGAAGTAAATCAGAAATTTAAATTCTTAAATTTTAGGTTAAAGATGATTTAAATTATAAACTGAAGTCAAAATTCTTGGATAAGTATTTAACTTGAAAAAAATTATTTGTATAATACTCAATTTCATTTCAATATAACTTACCTAAATTATTCAGAAGTTAAAATGTAATTGGATAATGTACAATAAAAAAATGTCTTTATAAATAAAATTTGAAGTGTTTATAATGAATGTTATACACTAAATTTTGATTATAAAGATGTTAATAGAGTTAGAAAGGATAATAAGTAAAACTCAGTTAATAATGAAATAAATTTGTTTTGAAAGAATTAATAAATTTGTTTTGAAAGAATTAATAAATTTATATTTGATCAACTTATGAAAATACCTTGAATTTAAAAGAAATTAATAGATGTAAATTAATTTAAATCGAAACTTTTATGTTTTAAATTAATTTATATGGGTTAAATATATGTGAGTAGATATATTAAGTAGAATAAATTTAACAATAATTTGGAATAAATAAGAATTTAAAATGGTTGAAGAAAATATGATTATAATAAAAGACTATTCAAAATTTATGGTTTTAGAAATTATAAATTGAAGAAAATGGGATAATAAGAGAATGAATTTAGTAATAGTTGAGATTGATTTTTAGTGGAATCAAATGGATTAAATCAATTATCAAATATCAATTAATTTAAATTTGAATTTATATGGTTTAAATTAATTGTTATTTTGTATTTCAAATCTATTTTTCTTTCTGGTTGTTTCTATTCTCCTACCTCGTTCCTTTTCGGGGACGAAAAGTTTTGAGTGGGGGAGAGTGTAACGACCCGTAAATTTCAACTATTTTAATAACGTAATTAGTTGAAATTTTGTGAAATTTTAAACGATAAAATTTTGAAATAAAAATTTAGTATTTGGAATACGTCTATTTAAACATAGCGATTGGTAAATTTTCGTCCGAAATTATGAAAGTTTATTTCGCGCGTAAATTTACTTCAATTTAATCAGTAAAAAGCGATGAAAATAAAATGTTTCCGAAACCTAAATATTTTTACATAGAAAAATTCTAAACTATCTTCTGAGCAAAACACTATTTTTTGTTTTTCCAAATTCGGACTTCTTTAGCTCCGTCGATCTTATTTTCTGTGTTTTAACTGCATTTTTCACTGGTAGAAATTTCGAATTTTTATAATTCAATCGTACCACCGATATCCGTATACCGTTTTGATCGTCTCATCGCACTGATCATCACGGTATATTAATTTTTGTGTTTTGAGGCCGGTAAGCGACGGGGTCCGTGAAACTGTAAACAGTATCGGTACCCGTTCGTTCGTGTCCGTTTGTGTTCCTCGACTATTCGAGTTCCTACCGGTTGAAAATCATCTGTCGCTTGCTTTTATTATTCTTGAAAACCGTGCGTGGCCATTCCTAGTCTCTGGTTTTGAATTAAAATAGGTTTATTTAATTCTTTTTATCTTCTGGCACGTTTCTTTTGCTGACCTTCTCATGCATTCCTTTCCTTTATTTGTGTTTCTGCTCTTCACATCTTTTCTTCTTTATTTCTTCCTTCCCCTTAAGTTCTTTCTTCCTCCTCAGTTTCAACTTCAAAAGAAAATCTTTACATTTTCTACACTAGCCGCATTCACCAATCCATGCATGCAACCTCACCTAGCATGCATGTGAACCCCTCCAGCTTCCATTGTTTAAAAAAAATGATGAAGGAGAATTGGAGAAGCGTGCATCCCTCTCACGCGTACGAGCCCATTGATACCCGATCCACCCATCACGGAGACCCGCATCACTGGAAACCAGACCCGCCTCTGGCCCATCTTCCCTCGCGAGCAACCCGAAGCACTCGCCACTCCCTCCTCTATTTCCAAGCGCTGCTCTGTCAAGCGCTCATCCACCTCGGCCTCATCTTCTCTCCTCCTCTCCTTTACACCACCGCACTGCAAACAGCAGTGGCCTCGAAAAAAAAAATATACTCTGGCCATCACACTCAGCCCTTGGCCGAGCAACTCAACAACGAGCTCCCCGTATTTTCGAGCGCCACATCATCGACATCCACCCTTCCAATCTCGATCGCCTGCAGTTTCGGTATGTGATATACATATATATTTTATATGTAAACGTATATATAGAGAAAAAGTGGAGGACATTTACATATATTTTACTGTATGATAGTAGTGAATAGTGTTTGTGACAGTTGATATTGTAGACAATAATCTATATTATGAGAGTTTGTTTTAGCGTATAGGTTTCAATATATACATTACGTTAAAAAGTATGTTTGTGGCCTCAGCCGAAAGAAAATTTTATCTATTTATTCATATACGTTTTAAACCTCTTGATTTCAAGTATTACAGATATAATAGTATGAACCTGAAAATCTATGTATAGTATAATATATATAACTTAAATAGATGAGTTAAATTTAGTAGTGCTCTTAAAACATATACAGATTTTGATTTTTTTTATATATATAATTTTTTTAAAAAAAGTTATAGTAGATATACTAAAGTATATATATAAAAGGATAATTATAGGTATCGTTTTACTTTTGGCTTTAAAATTTATATATATAATATGTTATATGTTTCGCAAGTTTACGTACATATGTTCTGTAAGTTCTCACATTTATATATATGTTTATATACATACGTTTTATTTCAATGTATATGTATCTGTTAAATGGGATCTGTTGTGCATGCATGAATTTATAAAGTGTTATGTATATATATAAAGTTGTTTATATGTTCTAACTGTTGTTTTAAAGGAAGTCGCATATATATGATGTTTATATTTAAGTTCATGTCACAATGTAATTTTAATATGTTATATAATACGAGATTTATAAATATTAATGTATGCATACTATTTTGGGTTATATTTGTAACATTTATAAGTCATAGGTATCTGTCTACCTATTAGTTATACATGTGTGCTCTATGTATAGGTTGAATATGGTAAATATTAATATTTTGACTTTTTACTAGTATATATATATATATAAAATATCGATTTAAAGATGTAATGCGTTTATATGTTTGAATTTAAGATCGATTTTAAAATGTATATGTGTTTTAAAATTTAATGTTGCTTAAAGAAAATTTGGATATATTATACATCTCGTTAAATTTTGTCAAAACAAATTTTGATTTGCTCTCATCGAATTCTATTATCAGCCTTGATCGTCAAATTCGTGCCAAATCTTACTTTGGAACTCATGCTTGGATTCGTAACTCGATTACGGTGCCCGTATATGTGTCCATATCCACGTCATCTCCTGATCTCTCTAGCCTCGAAAGGTGAGCACTCACTCGCGATTAACGTTCTTTTATTTATTAAATTTGATTTCAATTGAAACGACAATTGAAATATGCTGCTGTTAGTTAATTACACTGTTATATATGCTATTACATGTATCAGTTCACCTGTGACATCTGACACCATTATCTGTTAATTATTTATGCGATGATAATACAGTTTGGCTGATAATTGATTGATTGTTGATGTTTATATTGGATGTTAAATTGTTAATGTTAAAATGATAAATAGTATGCAATTGAAATTGATATAGAATAGTTAAATGTTAAATTTGATTTAATGACATTTGTGTAATATGACCCATTTAACTGTCAAAATTTATTGACACGTAGTATTTGTTTAATTACATCTTGAACCACTGAATGTATGTTGTTAAATTGATGATGGATGAAATTGTAATAGATGACAAGTGAAAACCGTAATGTAATAATCTTTAATCTACATGAAATGATAGTGTAGATTCTAGAAATAATTATATTAATTCGTACAAATAACAATGCGAATTAATACGATTATTTCGGGATTATTTGAATTGATTATTGGATTGATATTGGTTGTTGTTATTGCTTGTTTATTTACTTTGACACCATCCCAGTTATCACACTGCAAGTTCCCTTTGCTATGCTTTGATTTAGAATTGAATTGGAATCGGGTTGAAATGATAAATACCCAAATTGAACTTTGACCTAGGATAGAGAATTAAATAAAAACCCGATTGGTTAATAATTTGATTTAAAAATAAAATTAAGATTTTATTTGAATAAATGATAGGGTTTTGAAATGAAGTTGAAATTTGAATTTTAATGAAAGGAAAATGTTAATATTTAATAATCTGAAACAAAATATTAACAATGTAATTAATGAAAGAACGATGTTTAATTTGAGAAATGATTGAATTAAGTTTGAAATGATTTAATAATTAAGTTTGAAATTATAATTAAGTTTGAAATTATTAAACTTTGAAATTATTTAATAATTAAGCTTTGAATTATTTAATAATTAAATAAGATTGAATTATGTAATGATTAAATTAAATTGAATTTTTGAATAAGTGAATTTTACTTCGTAATAATTGAAATTGAGTTTCTTTATTAATTAAGTTTGGAAAATCATTTAAGTAAGAAATAAGTGAAATTGAATATCTTTATCAAGAAATAAAATGTGATTTTTTTGAAATTAATGTAAGACTTGAAATTTAAAGAATTCGATTTGATGAATTTAATTTAATTCAAATTGTAAGTTTTGAAATAAGGAAGTTGAATTTAAATAATGGATTTAATGAATTGGAAATTAATAAGAATTGTTTTGAATGACAAATTTACTTAACGAATATTAAATGAAATCGATAAATGAATTTAAATTGAGTTGAATTTTATATTAAGTTAATTTAAATGATTTCGGAATGAAACTGATATACGAACTTGAATCAATATTTGAAGTGTTTTAAATAAAAATTGAAATTGAATTGTAAGATCTTGAAATTATGAATGTGGAAGTTTTGAAACGTAAATTTTGGACATTGGTTTAGAAAGACAAATGAAGTGTTGATTTACAAATTCTATTTGAAATTGAATTTGATTTGGTTTTGAAATATATTAAACGACCAATCGGTGTAATAATCACGAAAGTTATTAAAGAGACCGGAATCGGTTATGGGCATACTCTCTGTCTAAACCGAAAACCACTTTAATAACTATACGCGGAGTGGTGATCCAGAATGAAGTGGTTGGAATGATGTTCTTGATGACTGAAGAAAGAGAACGATAATGGATAGCCTTGACACTTGTGTCAAATTGGAAATGACTAAAATAGGAGCCGTGCTGGGCCAATGGAGGTCAGCTACCTCAAGTGAACACACTTCTTCGAACTACTCATTACTTGTTGTCGATTGGTGCACCCTTGATTTTGGGTGTGTTGTTTCACAGTGTTGCGGTCGCTGCAGCGATGCGTTCTCACCAGTCCGGATCAGGCAAACGGTAGTTTCACTATCTTGGGTATTGCCTCATGTGCCTTGTCATACTTGGATCCCGATATACGCGACCACTACGAATTTGTTTTGTGTTATACCTATGGAGTACTCCCTGATAGCCCACTAGTTTACGGTGGATTTTACAGTGCTGTATAGACTATAACGCTTATAAAAATGTGTTAAGGGGGATAATGGTAACGCCTTAACACTATTTTGATACCTTATATTACTGATAGACATTATCTACTTAGCGTATATTACTACCTAGTAGATAGTTTAACGGATCCTTAAAGGATGGTTATTCCAAACATCCTTAGAGTTACTTGTATTTCAATTGCTATTTCACTTGAGTTGGATTTATTAATATAAGAATGTTAATCCTGACTCGAGTGTTTTGTGTTTTGCTTTACGCTCGGGTCAGACTGAGTGTACCAGTATTCGAGACTCACCTTTGGAGTTGGAGCTTTGCTTGAAGATCCAGCCATCTATTCTGCTTTCAGTATTCGATGATTCCAGTGATGTATTCTGATTTGTATCTGATGTATCGTGTTACTCTTCCGTTGTATCTGGTTTAACTCTGATGTAACTTATATATTTATATAGTAGCTTCATGAACTACTATCTCTTTTATTTCCGCTGCATTTATTACTCCGTGTCTGTGATCTGTGATTATTTATTTACTGTATATGTTCAGTTTTGCCAAATTTAAATTAACAACGCGGTATTTTGAGCAATTCAATTCCGGCATGAGTGTCTACCTATACACTTATAATGGATGCGAATGGTCCAAAATATCGGGTCGTTACAACTGTATTTTACACTAGCCCAAAATAATAAAAGAAATATCCTACAGTTACGAATTATTGTTTATAGTATTATTTAGTATTAAGTTATGAAAAAAGATTTTAGTATAGCTTTCACAACCAACCAAATAAAATAGAATTACTTCCTAGAATAAAATAAAATAAAGTAGAGTATGAAATGAATCAAATAAATTATTAGATAAGAAATTAAGGCTGTGAACAATAAACGAACCTAGGTCTATATTTACCGCGCAGGCTATATAAAAAGACAGTTATTATGATAAGTTAATTATATAATAAAAGAGAATTAAAAAGAATTCTATATCATAATAAAAGAAGACAGACTAAAATAGAAAAGAAACACTTGTAATTATATACATATTTTAAAAGAAATAATAGTAACAATTACAAGTATAATTATAACATAATTTATGATTAAGTAAAAGAACAGAAAGGCTTATTTGGGAACATAGAATAAATAAGCAAAGATAGCAAAGATAAATAGTAAAAGCTTATTTTAGATTTTTATTAAATTAATAAGCAAATGGAATAAAAGATGCTTATTTATTAAACTTAAGACTTAAATTAAGTTAATAAGCAAGAAGTAGCAATACCAATAGCATTCCCTATTAGATCAATGGTGGTCTCACAATAGCCAGAAGCGAGACGAGGGCAAGAATATGCTAATTAGGGTAAATAAGTAGCCAACAAAATAAGAAAAGTAAACTAAATGCAAATTAAAAGATTAGACTTAGGGTCTAATAAAAGAATTGAGATGCATTTGGAGCAGCCCAAAAGATGAAGCGCCTAACGAAGCAGTTCATCACGGATTTCAGAAATGGAGAAGCACGTCCAACTTAGTATTTTTGGGCTTCAAAGAAGTACGAGACTTCAACGGGACGTGCTCTAGGATTGCCCTCTGGGTAGGCCTAACGAAGCTGCATCCCCGGAGGCAGGTCTGTAGGTGTTCCATCAAGAGAGTATGCCTTGACTGCATTTACATTATAGGCCTAACGAAGCAAACCTTTGTAGGAAGTCAGAAGGGCTTGGTCTTCAGAGTAGGGTATTCGTATGTCCAGTACTTGCAAGTAAGTTTAAGGATAGTCGCATGCGGATATCGACCAACATCAAGACCAAGAGCGATTTCGGGAAAGACTAGAGTTCAACCAACATGCCAATGATTCTTTAACTATCGAGACATTGGATGGGGGGCACCACCAATTGGATGTTAGATTGTTTGAAGTAGGGCACGACCACTTAACTCTTTAGAAGTCTTTTGATTAGTTGAGGGGTGGCTGCATGGGGCCATAGCTGTGAGAAATGCGGATTACGGATCTTAAGGCTAGTATAAACACTAGAGGGGGGGTGAATAGTGTTTTAAGGAATTACTAATTCTTTTTGAGTTTATATTAATTTGAACACAGATGTATGCAATATTCAGACACAGATATGATCACAGATTCAAACACAGATGCAAATATAAAGTAAAAGCAGTAAAGGAAAGAACACAACGGATTTTATACTGGTTCGGAGTAACCCTACATCCAGTCCCGCACACAAGTATGAATTTCCTTTCAAAAGCAATCTTTACAATTACAACCCTCGATTTCAAGGCCACGAGGTACACCACTCCAGATTCACAATCCTCTAGGTAGAGATACTTGATTTCTCGGGCAACAACACCCAATTGATTTCCTAAGCTACAATCACACCTTTTCTCACTTGATTGATTTCCAAGGCTACAATCACACCTTTTCTTACTTGATTGATTACAAAGAAGCCAATAACTCTGAATAGCACTGGGATCTTGTTGAGATAGTGATAGAGAATCAAACCAGAAATGATCTAGTTAAATTCAATGGTGATTTCGGAAGAGTAATGGTAAGAATATATATAAAGAAATGTGGAAGAAGAAGAGGAGTGAAAACCAGAAAAATATTGTTAAAAATTCGTTGAAAACATCCCCTATTTATAGAAGAACAACAGCCATGTCTATTCGTGAAAGGTTATGGCGAATAGACACTTCTTTTGAAATTCAAATTTTTGAAACCAACTGCCACTATGTCGACATGGGTATCTTGGGTATGTCGACATCCCAAAGGAAATTTTGGTGATTTGTTTTTCTTTGAAAATTACTTCTATCTTATATTAAAAATATTTTAAACTTTATAAATATAATTAACTATAGTTAAAATACATAAGTAAATATAAAGAATAATATATATATAATTTTACAATAATTTTATATTTAAATCTAAGTATAAATATATTATAATTAAAAGATAGTTTAAAACAAACAAAGTTTAAAATAAGAGTTTATTTAAAAACAAAATCAAAGAATATTTTAAGGTTAAAACATCTTTTTGAAAATCATTTGAAAAGATAATTTTTAAGGCTAAAACATTTTGAAAAGCAGTTTTGAAAATCATTTTGAAGTAGTTTTGCAAGCTTCTTCCTGTAGAATATCTCATCACATCAGGACTCGAGAACTTGTACAAACCAGGATGTTCGTGGGTTTGTAAGCCACTTGTCGTAGGTTTGTAAGCTACTTGTCGTGAATTTGTAAGCCACTAAAAAGGTAGAAATGGGTTCCATCCCAAATGAAATATGGAGTGAAGATTTCAGTGCTATTATGAAGTTTTAACATAATTCTAGACTCAATACTTATCTTGTACTATTTGATAATCTTGCTATTCTTGATATTCTTGATACTCATGAGTCTTCAATCTTGATATCTTGAATCTCTATAATGTACATTCTTCATTCTTGATACCTGCATGGTTAAATCCTGCATATACATATATATCTAAGCTATAATGTTAGTATTTATATTTTATAATCTTATTCTAAGGTTGTTGTCATCAAAACCATCATCTCAAGGACTAACAATCTCCCCCTTTTTGATGATGACAACCTTTGTTTATAAAATATTATTTCTATCCTATTGACTCCCCCTAAAACTAATAAATCCCCCTTAATCTATACCTAACTATCCTATATTTTATACTTCTCCCCCTTTGTCATCAACAAAAACTAACTCCAAACTATATAACTCCCCCTTAGTCTAATATTAAATGATTATAATGATAGTGTTATCATAAATAATCAACACTTAAATCTAAAACTAAAACTTTAGTCCTAAATTACAAACTCTCCTAACTAAGAATCTATATATGATAATATTTGTAATATAAGAACACAAACCATTTATATTGTTATATTTACATGAGCGTAGAGAACGCAAGTAAAAACATACAATAATAGGAAAGAGGAAAGAGAAACTAATGTGTGTCCTTTAAAAATGGGAGATCAATGAACCGAACAATTTGGATAGTGGAAACAGAAATTTCCACGTCGTTCGACAAGATTTCGATCTTTGTCAAAGCACACTTCGCCAACGCAAACGACTTTGTCGTTATCTTCAGCATGCTCTTCTTCCATGGGGGCTTCTTCTTCTTTTTCCTTACTCTCCTCTTGCACTTGATCTCCTGAAGACTCTTCATCAATCAAGATCGGATTAGCATGATTGTGCATTAGAAATTTTTGCAAATTTCTAAGAATTTTGCCTTGCCGTTCTTGTTCTTTGGCCATTTTAAGTTGCACCACTTGAATTTCAGTCATTAGTTGCAGTGCATCCTTCAAAGAATCCTCCATTTTCGTCACTCGTGCAAGTGTAGTTTGTTGAAACGGTCCTGAAGTAGGACAAGGGAACGAAAAGATTGTATTTTTGTTTGATTTGGAAGAGGATGCCATTGTTTAAATGTTTTCAGAAGATAGAACAGAGAAAGAACAGAAAGAATGATCCAATTTTCGAAATAAGAAGAATATATAACCACTTATTTGAATTTTGGTGGGAAAAATTCAAAAATAAAAAAATCGTTATATGTCGACAAGGTTAGGAGGGGGATGTCGACATGGTGCTTGATATTTTTACTATTTGATTTATTTTTAATTTAATTTTAATTATACTTTGTTATTTATATTTTATATTTCAGTTATTGAACAAATACCCAATTCTCTTCTTAATTTAGTAAATATAGATTCATTTAAGGGTTTTGTTAATATATCAGCAATTTGATTCTCAGAATTGATATAATCGAGAGTAATTACTTCCTTACTTATATTATCTCTGGGAAAATGATGTCTGATATCAATATGTTTAGTTCGAGCATGATGAGTAGTATTTTTTGATAAATTTATTGCACTAGTATTATCACAATAAATTGGTGATCTTGAGATATTTAAACCAAAATCTTTTAAAGTTTGTTGCATATATATTACTTGAGAACAAGCTAAAGCAGCAGAAATATACTCTGCTTCAGTTGTTGATAAAGAAACGGTGTTTTGCTTTTTACTAAACCAGGAAATCAGAGAATGCCCCAAAAAGTGACAAGTTCCACTTGTACTTTTTCGGTCTGACTTACAACCAGCATAGTCAGCATCGCAGTAAGATGTTAATTCAAAAGAATCATTTTTAGGATAAAATAAACCATAGTCAATGGTGTGTTTAATATATCTTATGATACATTTTATAGCTTTTAAGTGGGTCTCTTTAGGTTGGGATTGATATCTTGCACACAGGCAAACGCTATGCATGATATCAGGTCTACTAGCAGTGATATAGAGTAGCGATCCAATCATTCCTCTATATAATTTTTGACCTACATCTTTCGAGAGATCTTCTTTACTTAGGTACTCATTGGTTGCCATGAGAGTGGGTTTTCCACTTGCAGTAGTCAAACCAAATTTACTAACTAGGTCTTTAGCATATTTTTCTTGACTAATAAAGATACCATTATCTAATTGTTTTATTTGTAATCCTAGAAAGAAGTTTAATTCACCCATATGACTCATCTCAAACTCTTTTGTCATTATTTCATAAAATTCTTTATTCATTTCACAATTAGTTGATCCAAAAATGATATCATCTACGTAAACTTGTACTAGTTGAATATCATTTTTATTTCTTTTAATAAAAAGAGTATTATCTACTTTACCAATTTCAAAGTTTGATTGAAGTAAGTAAGATCTTAGTCTATCATACCAGGCTCTAGGAGCTTGTTTTAGACCATATAGAGCTTTCTTAACTTTGTAAACATGATTTGGAAATTTTTCATTTTCAAAAAGTGGTGGTTGTCAACATATACTTCTTCTTTTACAAATCCATTTTTCCATTTGAAATTATTATAATTTGCGAAAGCAAGTAGAATCCTAATAGCTTCTAATCTTGCTGCGGGAGCAAAGGTTTCTTGACAATAACCTTGAGCGACTAACCGGGCTTTATTTCTAATGACCTCACTTTGTTCATTCATTTTATTTTTACAAACCCATTTTGTTCCAATTATAGTTTTATTTTCAGGTCTAGGAACAAGTTCCCAAACATCATTTCTAGTGAATTGATTTAATTCGTCTTACATAGCCAAAATCCATGAATCATCAGTTGATGCTTCTTTTTGATTTTCGGGTTCAATAGTTGATATAAAAGCTACATTGCTCATTTTACTTAGTTGATTTCTAGTTGTAACAACAGATTGCATATCTCCTAGTATATTTTTTATGGGATGATCTTTTAAAAGTTTAATCCTTTTATTAGGATGATTAAATTCATTATTAGTTTCAATTGACTCTTGATTTTGAGTAATTAAATCCTCTTCATCATTTATCTCTACAAAATTTTTGAGATTTTCCTCGAATGAAACATGCATTGTTTCTTCAATGGTGTTAGTTCTTAAATTAAACACTCTGTATGCTTTGCTTCTATTAGAATATCCGATAAAGATACCTTTGTTGGATTTAGGATCAAATTTATCTAAGTCATCTTTTGTATTTAAAATAAAACATTTACTTCCAAAAATTCTAAAATAAGATACCTTAGGTTTCTTTCCGTGAAGAAGTTCATAAGATGTCTTATCAGTTAAAGGTCTTATTAAGATTCTATTTAAAATATAACAGGCGCTAGCAACTGCTTCTGCCCAAAAATGTTTTGGTAAATTACTATCTGCAAGCATAGTTCTCATACACTCTTGAATCATCCTATTTTTACGTTCTACTACTCCGTTTTGTTATGGAGTTCTTGGAAATGAAAAATTGTGAGTTATCCCCTTTTTATTGCAGAATTCCTCAAACTTTTCATTTCAAATTCACCACCGTGATCACTACGGATGGTTATAATTTTTACAGAAAGTTGATTTTGAATCCTTTTTGTAAAGTTCTTAAAACATTCAAAAGTATCACTTTTATGTTTCAAAAATACTGTCCATGTAAATCTAGAATAATCATCTACAATTACAAAAACATATTTACTGTGATTTATTGACTGAATTTGAGATGGACCAAATAAATCAAGATGAAGTAATTCAAGAGGTTTTGAAGTTGAAATCATATCTTTTAATTTAAAGGAACTTTTTCTAAGTTTTCCTAATTGACATGCATCACATAAACTATCTACTTTAAAATTCATTTTAGGGAGACCTCTTACTAGATCATATTTTGACAGTCTAGATAAGAGTTTGAAATTCAAATGCCCAAATCTCTTATGCCAAATCCAAGGGTCACTTGTATTTGCCAAAAGACACAAGTTATCATTTGAAACTTTCATACTAAGAATATAAATATTCTTTTTCCTAATTCCCTCAAATATTATGGATGAATTATTATCTTCAATGTGACACTTATCTTTTTCTAATTTAATTTTATATCCTTTATCGCAAAGTTGACTAATACTTAGCAAATTATGTTTCAGATTCTTAACTAGCAAAACGTTAGTAATAATAGGAGTTTTAGAGTTACCAACATTGCCGATGCCAATCACATATCCTTTTGAGTTGTCTCCAAAGTTAACCAATCCTCCGTCTTTGTATATTATATCATTCAGCATATCCGGATTACCAGTCATGTGTCCAGAACATCCACTATCGAGTATCCATTTATTCTTTTTGATCTGCATAATTTGTTCATTGTGGATTGATTCCTCAACACCCATAAAACATGTTTCCTGCACATCATAAAAACCTTGTGAACGATTTTACTTTGAATATAGATTATATGCAGACTTATGATACAATGATGATTTGAATATATTTAAACAAGTATTAACAAAATTTTCAAATATAGCCATTAAATTTTTTTCAAAATTCAGATTATGAAACTTTGAAAACCTTGCTCTAATACCAAATGTGAGAAATGCGGATTACGGATCTTAAGGCTAGTATAAACACTAGAGGAGGGGGGTGAATAGTGTTTTAAGGAATTACTAATTCTTTTTGAGTTTATATTAATTTGAACACAAATGTATGCAATATTCAGACACAAATATGATCACAGATTCAAACATAGATGCAAATATAAAGTAAAAGCAGTAAAGGAAAGAACACACCAGATTTTATACTGGTTCGGAGTTACCCTACATCCAGTCCTGCACACAAGTATGGATTTCCTTTCAAAAGCAATCTTTACAATTACAACCCTCGATTTCAAGGCCATGAGGTACACCACTCCAGATTCACAATCCTCTAGGTAGAGATACTTGATTTCCCGGGCAACAAGTTCACCCAATTGATTTCCTAGGCTACAACCACACCTTTTCTCACTTGATTGATTTCCAACGCTACAATCACACCTTTTCTTACTTGATTGATTACAAAGAAGCCTATAACTCTGAATAACACTGGGATCTTGTTGAGATAGTGATAGAGAATCAAACCAGAAATGATCTAGTTAAATTCAATGGTGATTTCAGCAGAGTAATGGTAAGAATATATATAAAGAAATGTGGAAGAAGAAGAGGAGTGAAAACTAGAAAAATATTGTTAAAAATTCGTTGAAAACATCCCCTATTTATAGAAGAACAACAGCCATGTCTATTCGTGAATGGTTATGGCGAATAGACACTTCTTTTGAAATTCAAATTTTTGAAACCAACTGCCACTATGTCGACATGGGTATCTTGGGTATGTCGACATCCCAAAGGAAATTTTGGTGATTTGTTTTTGTTTGAAAATTACTTCTATCTTATATTAAAACTATTTTAAACTTTATAAATATACTTAACTATAGTTAAAATACATAAGTAAATATAGAGAATAATATATATAAAATTTTACTATAATTTTATATTTAAATCTAAGTATAAATATATTATAATTAAAAGATAGTTTAAAACAAACGAAGTTTAAAACAAGAGTTTATTTAAAAACAAAATCAAAGAATATTTTAAGGCTAAAACACCTTTTTGAAAATCATTTGAAAAGATAATTTTTAAAGCTAAAACATTTTGAAAAGCAGTTTTGAAAATCATTTTGAAGTAGTTTTGCAAGCTTCTTCCTGTAGAATATCTCATCACATCAGTACTCGAGAACTTGTACAAAACCAGGATGTTTGTGGGTTTGTAAGCTACTTGTCGTAGGTTTGTAAGCTACTTGTCTGGGTTTGTAAGCCACTAAAAAGGTAGAAATGGGTTCCATCCCAAATGAAATATGGAGTGAAGATTTCAGTGCTATTATGAAGTTTTAACATAATTCTAGACTCAATACTTATCTTGTACTATTTGATAATCTTGCTATTCTTGATATTCTTGATACTCATGAGTCTTCAATCTTGATATCTTGAATCTCTATACTGTACAGTCTTCATTCTTGATACCTGCATGGTTAAATCCTGCATATACATATATATATAAACTATAATGTTAGTATTTATATTTTATAATCTTATTCTAAGGTTGTTGTCATAAAACCCATCATCTCAAGGACTAACAATAGCCACGATGAGAAAAGAGACAGACCAACTAGAATATCTGTATTGTAGGCCTAACAAAGCTATCCTTTACAAATATAGAAAATCCCCGACTGAATTCCGTACAAGGTAGACCCTTGTTGGCGGGATTCAGAGAGTATACAGAACGATTACGTATAGTCCTGAATGTACACACTGGGTGGTACGTTGCATGTCCGATCATTAGTATAGACTAGTGCAGACGCAGTTTTACGTTTCCATAGCAGACGACGAAACATCTGTATTGTAGGCCTTACGAAGCAGTCCTGTATAGATGTAGTCATAGAACGCTATAGGAGCAAGACGATGGAGTCCTTTGTGAGGAGGATACGGAAGGTACTATGGGTAGTACCTAGGACCAATATGGTCATTGGGCATATAGCTACATATATGTATATATTAGTTATTAGGTTTTTATCTACTATGGAGTAGATGGGCACGGTTCACGAATAGAGGTGAGAATATTGTAACCTAATGAACCTAATATAAGCGTAAATGGAAATGAAACGATATATGTAGAATCAAGCCTAGAAGTATATAATTTATCCATTCAACAGAACTTTTATTCTGACCCCCTCCTCATAACATCCTACAGGTTAGGTAGATGACAGAGACTTCTCAATTATGTGACACTTACTTAGGAAGTGTCATTATTTGGGTGAGTATTTACTTACTATTATATTTTAGTCAATCTCCCTGTGAGATAAATTATTGAGCTCTGATATATTTTTCTTTTCCTATTTGTAGGATACTAGATACCCAACTCGGGCTTCAATGGGCTTGGTTTTTAGCATTTTTGCGAATAATCCGAACCACTAGAATTTGGGTTGTTACAATTAAAATGGAATGTTTATGCACTGAATTTTATAACGTGAAGTATTGTACTTATATCAGTTATCCTTTGCATACGTACACAAGTAAAACAAAAACCAAAGCTAACTATTTACTTTGTACTTCATTTGGTAAAATTAGGTGTCATGCGAATAATGGTTTCATCAAGTGATACACTATCAAGTAATATACAATATTTTATCAAGTGATACACTATCAAACAGTTATGTACAACAATTCATCAAGTGGTAGAGTTGAATTGTTCAAATCATACTATTAAGGCTCATATTTCCGAGCAAGAAGTTTCCACTACTGTTGCCATACTATTAAGGCTCATATTTCTGAGCAAGCAGGTATATAGTTGGTACACCAACTTAATAAGTAATAAACCCATCTTTATTGTTGAATGAATGATGATTTCAAGGCTGCAAATTGACCATCATTCTGCTTATAGATCTTTCTTTGCAAATCTATATGACATTAACGTAACATTATATATTATTTTATTTATGATAGAACAAACGTCAAGAGGGTGGATTAAAAATCCATGTAGAAATGAGGATGAATATAAACAAGGTGTTTAGAACTTCATCAACTTTGTAATGCAACACTCACCATAAGATATCCAGTTATGTGTGTGTCTTTGTAAAAGGTGTAAAAACTCCAAAATAATCTCAATAGAAACAGTTGAGAAACACTTGATATTTTTTTGGTATGCTTTCGACATATGATGTGTGGTTCTTTCATAGAGAGAGAAATAATGCTACAGTACAAATGACTCGTACATCAGATTCCGCCCAAGAGTTTCCTATTCAAGACCAAATGCAAGTAGAAGAGTCTATTGAGGGCGCTCTTGGAAATCTCGTTAATGATGCATTTAGAGTACATGATATGCCACAGGCTAGCAGCGAAGTAAACTTTGAAGAGATACATGTTAGGAAAATGTACCATGAATACAAAAGCAAAGAAAATGAGAAACTATATCCTTCTTGTGAAGATGGACTCACAACTTTACGTGTAACGGTAGAGCTTCATAACTTGAAGAAAGAATTTAACTGGTCAGGAGATAGCATGACAGAATTGTTGAAATTATTATAAAAATGTCTTCCAAAAGAAAATACATTACCCGACAAGTATCCCACCATGAAAAAAATGTTAAAAGATTTGGGAATGAAGGTAAAAAGCATTCATGCATGTGAAAATGATTGCATGTTATTTTGGAAAGAGAACGCCAATATGGTAGAATGTCCTCATTGTCATACACCAAGATTTAAAGATAAGACAAATGCGTTAGGCATAAAAAAATGACAGCCCAACTAAGGAAAGTTCTAAGACATTTCCCTATAATTCCAAGGCTGACCAGATTGTACACTATACCATGGATAGCTCGTAAAATGCAGTGGCATAAGCATGTTGAACCTTCTTAGAATTTCATGCGCCATCCCTTTGACTCAGCTGAATGGAGATCAATCAAATGTAAGTGGCCAGAATTTGCAAATGAAGGACGTAATATTTGGCTTGGTATTGCTTGTGATAGCTTTAATCCGAATGGGGTTCTCTCCAATAGTTATAGTTGTTGGCCCATATATATGATTCCTTATAACCTACCCTCTTCGTTATGCATGAAATCACAATTTAAAATGCTAAGTCTATTAATTCTTGGACCGAAAGCACCAAGTCAAGACATTGATGTATACTTAGAACCTCTTATTGATGAGTTTAAAAAACTTTGGATGGAAGGAGTAGCTTCTTTTGATATTGAAAAGGGAGAAATGTTTACATTGAAGGCAATATTATTATGGGAATCCATGACTTACCAGCATTTGGAAATTTATCTGGTTGCATGACACATGGTTATAAAGCATGTCCAGTTTGTGCTATGGAGACCGAGTCAGAGTACATTGGTAACAAGGTTGTTTATCCAAAGTATAAAAGATTTTTGAAGGATGACCATCCATATAGATTAGTAAAACATGAATGGTATAAGGATACTGAAGATAAAGAACCGCCAACAAGGTTAAGGGGACTATCCCTTTTGGAAAAGCTTAATTGTATAAAATATTTCCCTAGAAAATTACCAAAGAATAAGAAGCGAATGATACATGAAGCTACCGATAAAAGTTTCTTTACAGTTGGAGATGGTGACATAGAAAAATCATCTGGGTATAAGAAGTCAATTTTCTATGATTTAATTTATTGGAGTAGTCATAAAGTGCGACATACTATTGATGTGATGCATACCAAGAAGAATGTTGCAGAGCATCTTATCAACTTAATGTTTGACAAGGGAAAGCAATCATCTAAGTTTGCATGGGATAAGATTCATAAAATGAAATGTTGTCAAGTTCTAAAAGATACCAAACTTCCATCATGCCTTGCGACAAGATTTGGTAGCCTTGTTACTATTCAACCACCTTCTTTGCACATAAATAAACATACGAGTATCATATTTTTATGTAATACTTACTTCCTATAATGGTTTAACATGCATATCCGAAGCTTCGTGAGTTACGACGAGCTATTTTACAAGTGAGTTTGTATTTTAACATAATATGATCGAAAGTTTTAGTTCAAGAACATGTTCAAGCCGCCAAACATATGATTTCCGAGGCATTGTGTGTGCTAGCACATTATTTTCCTACAGACTTCTTTGATATAAGTGTTCATCTTATGGTGCATCTAGCTGACCAAGCTTTTCTATGCGAACCTACAAACTATATATGGATGTATCCATTTGAAAGGTGAGATATTATTTTTACAAGATTTGTAAATATTATTCCAAATGACAATTTCTAAATATATGTGCATGTGTACATGTGTTTAGGGCTATGAAAGAATGCAAAAATATACCTAGTAATAAACACCATATAGAAGGATCAATCGCTGAAGCATATCTTGTTTCGGAATCAGTTAGATATGCAATGGAATATATGCCGAACCCATGTGATGGAAATCATAGTTCTATACAAGCATCCTTTTTAGATGATGGTGATGGTATATATGAATGCCCCATCATTGAAGGCAAATGTATTAAGCTAACTAGGATGCAACGTGTTCAAATTCAAAGGTGGATACTTTTCATAATCGAAGTTCCAGAGAGATGAATATTATAGTATGAATTTACTCCATATTACTATAAATACCGATGACATAAAATAGCGAATGTATTTACATGATAATATCTAATTTGTAGTGCATATCGCTCTTCTTTAGAAGGTGTGTCTTGTGGTAAAAGAAAAGTTACCATAATTGTAGAAGTAGTTGTACAAACTAAATTTATTGATTGGTTGCACAAAAAAGTAAGTTATTTCAATATGAAAATTGTAGGATTTTTCCTTTTATGTTAGCATGCAAATTTGTTTGTTCCTGACAGCTACTAGAAGAAAAATGCATGAACACAATGTGCTGGCAATATGTTATTGGTCCAAAGTGGGAAGCCAAAAGTTATCTCAAGTATAGAGTGAATGGATATTTATTCTCTTCTCAATATTATGATGACACTCTTTTAACCTAAGATAGCGGTGTTTGCATGGATGCGATCACCACATTTGCTGCAAGTGCAAAAGATATAAATCCTACAAATGATGACACTACTTGGTATGGTATCATTAAAGATATCATAGAAGTTGATTATTTGGATTCTCAACATGTAGTATTCTATTGTGATTGGATAAATATCGCGGATAAGACAAATGGTTGTAATATTTGTCCGATTCACATTTGTTGATGGTGAACTTGAATAAGCTCAAAAATTCTAATAGAGAGTATGATGAGCCAGCTATTTTAGCAACCGAAGCAGGTCAAGTTTTCTATGTAAAAGACACTCAAAATCCTGATTGGTCCGTTGTTCGAAGTTCTTCGAAGCGCATGACAGACAACATAGATGACTACACCATACCGACCGATTTTCAGTCTGTTATGAAAGAACAACCCAACTTAGGACCATTATTAAATGTATTGAAATGAAATAGATCTCATTTTGAAATGATGTTGTTTTGTACTTTGATTTTCTTTTAACGTGTGTGAAAAGAAGTTAGTCATTGTTGTGTTTTCAACCACTCATCCTTTTTTGGTTGTGATATTATCAAGTAATTCAGCACGGCACTATTTATATGTTTTACTCAAGAGATGTCTTCAAACATGTAAAGTTTATTAGTTGTTCTGTTAAAAAATTCAAATCATTTTTATGTTTATATGTTTTAGGATATAATCAACCGGTTGTATTTTTCTTTATTGACCTGTTTCACTTAACGAATTTCTTAGTTATATTTTTGTCCAACAACACAATTTTATGTTAAAACAACAAAAACTTCCCATATCATGTTGCTTTGAATAAAAATATATACTATTGCTTTCCTGATTAGAGGTTGGATCATGCATTGCTTTCCTAATTGTTAAAATCATTTCTATGTGAATATTCTGTCTAACTTTGTCCATTACATTCTGATAAACAGTCCTGCTCGTTATTATCTTTGTATTATCTTTGGACTGTCCATTATCTTTGGACTATGAATATTCTATCTATCTTTAGACTGTGCATTATCTTTGTGAATATATTTTGACTTCTTTCCATATCTTTGTATGTTTCATTTTACAATTATCCAAAATCTTATCACTATTATTATTTAATGAAAGATTGGTCCTTAAATTAAGAAGAGCACACATTGTGTAATTATATTATAAAATAACAAAAGCCATCATACAGATGATACATCATTATATCCCTACTGTTGAAATATCCCTGCTGTTGCATTATTTTGGTCCATTGCCTGAAATATGTACAGCATCATTACTACTATAATTATTGAAATGACGTTTTAAGTTTCATTGTATACTAAAATCTTTTTTATGCAGGTCTAAAGATCAAACAATTGCAATGCTAGTGCAACTAAAGGTACAAATGAAGAGCTTGAAGTATATAATCCTCCTCCAACAAGTGATAAAAAACTCAATAATTGTTGATTTTGAGGGTGTTAAAGGGAAAGATGAAGCTAAGTGGAGCTCTAGATGCGGAGCCCTAATTCGTTGTCATATACCGATTGGTTATGACGAGTGGAGAAATGTAGATGATTACTACAAGAACATTTTGTGGCAACAACTATTGGTATGTCATGAATTCACCTTATTTAGTCATTTATTTTTTGCACAAGATTTATCCTTAGTAATAAAATTTCTTTGTTAAAACAGAATGAATTTGACATGGATATTGATCCCGATCTAGCTCGGCCAATTTTAGAAAAATCATTTCCATGATATTATCGT
The DNA here is from genome assembly GCA_030737815.1 of Allium fistulosum. Taxonomy (NCBI): domain Eukaryota; kingdom Viridiplantae; phylum Streptophyta; class Magnoliopsida; order Asparagales; family Amaryllidaceae; genus Allium; species Allium fistulosum. Next base: position 210,723,253 of record CM060908.1, read on the forward strand.
ACGATAAAGTCTACTTTGCGGAATAAATTGCTCAGAGTCGGAGGAACCACCATACCCAAGAATATTACTATTACTAAATATCCCATGGACATAGACAAAGTATGGTGGGAAAATTTTATAGACAATGAATATACTGATAAAAAAAGAGCAATGGTGGAAAAATGCCAAAGCCAAAGCTAAAAATACTATCACTCATACACTAGGAAGAAAATCATACCATACAGTTTATGATGAAATGGTAAGAAATAGTACAAAAAATATTTCTTGTAAATATTAATAATGAATAGTTAATTAGTTTAAAAATATTTGTTCTTTCAGGTCAAGGAAAATCCGAAAGAGAAAGTTACGCGGACAATGGTTTGGAAGGCGGGACATATAAATAAGAAATCTGGACAAGTTCTTCCTTCTGCAGCAAAAACCTATGTAAGTATTTGTATAATTTTTTGAATATTTGGTAATGATTTAAATATATAGTTACAATAAATTTATTAATTTAATAAAATTTGTATAATTAAAAAAGGAAATTACATCTTTACACTTGACTTAAGCAGGCTTATGTTGGAAATGTCTTTCATAACTACGGACCTAAGGAATATAAATTATGTAAATAGAATTAAGAGAATTCAGGAACATACCATGGATGCATTATGTACACATAAGTCGTCTTTAAGTGAACCGACGATGACTAAAATTGCATTTTTTAACATTTTGAATGTTGAGCATTAAATTTTTTGGCTAAAAGGCATGGTCTTAGAAGCATGTTTTGAATTTTTTCTTTTACTAAAACTGCATCCAAAGCCCTCACGTGAACTGGTGATAACTAATAATTCATTTTTACTAATATTGAAGCAATTTTTGACATTTTGAATTCAGTTCAGGAATACTGTTTTATTTGAGTAGTTGTTTTGGAATTGAGATGTCATGAAAAGGTGCGGGGTTGATTTTTATTGATGGCAATAGTTTTACCTGCTAATGACCCGAAGTATGGTTTTTTGGTACACTCCCACGAAATGTTTATATTACTTATCTAGTGAATTGTTATTTTTATGTAGAGGTAGTTCTCCATTGCTGTGGTTGCTTATTTTTACAGTTACAAAATTACATGATAATGTATAAAAATGTATACCATATTATGCATGCATTCGGATGTCATAAGTTCAGTAGCAGTAGTGCAATTATCAGTTGGGTACATTCTTTGATGTTTTTATTTACTTGTGTGGCCTAGGGATTGAAGCTTCTTTTCACCTTTTTAGTTATATTTCAGTTATGTGTAGCACCTGTGAAATCAACGTGAACTGTTTTTTTATATCGTGAACTGTTTGTAAATTTGTGTGACTTAGGGCATTTTAGTCATCCAACTAAGCCGTGTTGTTAATGTTTTGTGTGCGCGCACGTATGTGTATATGAGATGATACTTGCGTATGTGGTGAGACCTTGAATGACTGTGAGTGCAGGAAGGCCAGTGTAACTAGAAATGAAACAAAAAGTAGTTTACTGGGTGCTTTTGAAGTATTTTAGTCATGTTTTGGATTGGGTATCGTTTGGTGCTGTGTATCTTCCTTTGTGAGATAGTGTTCTAATTTTGTATGAGTTGTGTTGAATTTTGGTGTTTTGAGAGACTTCCTTTGCAGCTAGATGGGATTTTATCATTGCATTTGTTCTTGCTTCGGTGATATTTGTTTGGGTCAGCATGCCTTTGCCTTAGTGTGTGCTGTTGCGCCAGTTTCTTGTAAGCTTAGGTCGGAGTGTATTTTGCAACTGTCTTTTGTATAACAGGGTGTGAACAAATTAGAAAATTTCTATGCTACGCTAGTCATTGAATTTTGATGAATTCTAAGGCACTGTTTATTTGATAAATTGATAAAATTTGAGAAATTGCATTTGATAACCAGTATCTTCAATTGCCTCTATTATTGGATCCTCTTACAATAAAATGTTTACTTAACATGACCATGGCTATGGGAAATTTTTCATTGAAAATGGACTTGGTTTTTAATCGTATATGAGAAATTTTTTGTCTTAAATTGCATGGGAAGTATGTATTATCTTGAAAATCAAGCAAGCTTCTTTTTTATTTCAGAAGCTTCTTTTTTATTTCCACATGATTCACACTGTGGACTTTATCAAGGTAGTCTGGATAAACAAGGGCCTAAGTCCTAAGGATTTTATAAAATTGCTTTTATACTAAGTCTTTCATTATAAATTTGAGGTTAGTTTCTCTATTTTTATGATAAACACATATTTTCTTCATTTTATAGTTGTTGATACATACATATTTCAATCAAAGATAATTTTTTGAAATGGTAATTTTGATGTTTGATTTCTCATTTGACATATTAAATGTAGGCACTTGTGGAGGAAGAGGAAGTAAAACAGAAGTTGGAATGTTGTGGTAACGAGGAAGCAAACACATATGACCTTGACAATGATCCCATCTCTAAAGTTTTTGGCTCCGATAGAAAGAAAAACTATTATCGTGCAATTAGCTCCACTTCCTCTATAAAGCAAGTAAAGTTGATGCAAGCTTCAAAAGCAATTGCCGATAAGAATAAAAAGGAAGATTTTCGTCAATGGTCATCGAAATTACAAAACCAAGTGGAAAATCAAGTTGCAAGTCAAGTGGTGAATCAAGTGTCGAGCCAAATCAATGAGGCTCTTAAATCATTTGCTTCATCTTTTCTAACTATGGCACCAGGGTTACAACATAACCTTAATGGTGGTAATGGATGCCTATGACGGAAACCGCTTCTAACTTGGAAATCTCCATAGACTGTTGGAGTTGCTAGTTCGCTTATTCCTTCAAATGATATTGGATCATCTACAAGAGGTAAATAACTTGTAATGCTACTACCACAAGATATGAAGATGAATGTAGCAAAAGCTTATATTGGAACACAAACTATGTGTCATTTCAGAGAGATAGTTCCAAATGTTGAGAAAGTTGATTGGATAACGGAATTTTTAGAACCGGAAGCACCGATTTATGATGGTCCTCAAAATGGGCATTACAAACTTTGTGAATATTCAGATGTAGGCTTTTTGATATGGCCCGTGTTTCATCTTCGCAATATTTAAATTTCTATTTATCAGTAGTAAAACTTTATCTTGTTTTTTGTAATTTGGATATGATATTGTGGTATTTTGAAATTGGAAAGTTTGTAGCTCATATTATAGTATTATCTAAATATGATATTGTTGCATTTGAGATATGGAAACATTTTAGACTTCATATTGAATCGATATGATGAATTATATATGTGATATGGACGTCATCATTTATGAGATATTATATTCATTTGTTTTAAGAATTTAATATTAATTTTGCATAAAATAGGGTAAAAACATAATTTCAATTAGTAACGCATATAAGTGTTACCAATATTTTGGATAACAACGCTTATGTACGTTACAAACCTAAATGATAAGCAAAGCAATTTATGTGTAACAACACATATATGTGTTACTAAATAATCATTTTCCAACACTTATAAGTGTTACCGTATATATCTATACCAACACTTATAAGTGTTACCATATATTTCGTTACCAACACATATAAGCATTACCATATATTTAGGTACCAACACAAGTGTTAGTAATAGGTATGTTCGTAACACTTATAAGTGTTACAAATTTCGCCGCTCCATTCCTCCCAGTCCATTAGTAATACTTAAAAAGTGTTACTGAAATAATTTGAACACTTATAAATGTTAGGATTTGCCTGTTTTGATGTAGTGGTATCCAGCAAGGTGGAAAGCTAGGATTCAAAGGAGTCGAAAGGTTTTGGTTTTCAAAACTAATAACCCAAACTCAATTTTTAAAAGGAGAAACCCATGGCTAAATCAAAGGAGTTTTTGTAATGGTTTTGAGAAGAAGCTTTCCTTGATAAAATAATAGGTTAAAGGGATTAACCATGTTTTATATTAAACCCACAGAAGTGGTATTGTTTTGTAGTTATGGTTGTTTCTTCAAATATAAATATATGCATATTATAATGGACTCTAACGGCATTTTGGGGATAAAAGGGCATAAGAACCAGCTAGGTTAACCCAGTAGTGAATATAAATTGATTAAACTCCTGGATGGTTAGATTTGCATCCAAGAGAACATGGAGACCAGAATATAGGATGCCTAAATATGGAAGTGGTCAAGGAAACAGGTTCATAGTGCACCCATGAAAACTATGATTAGGAAGTTATTATAGCTACCAATAGGTTCATAGTGATCCCAAGAAAACTATGTTATAAAGAGTGGTAGGCAGGGGCCAATTGGTTTGTAGTGAACCCATGAAAACTATATTCGGATTAAGTTATTGACAGTTGTCAATAGTTCCTAGTTAACCCATGAAAACTAGGATAAGAGAGAAGTTATTGGAGTAACCAGTAGGTTCAGGAGAACCCATGAATCAATTAAACCCACAGGAGTGGTATTGTTAAGTTAATTGGCAGGGGCCAATAGGTTCATAGTGCACCCATTAAAACTATGAGATAGGACAGGGAGTCCAGAAGTTAAATACAGGTTATTAGTAAGCCCTTGAAAACTAATAGGTTAATAGTGATCCTAGATACTATAAATATGACAAGGAGTCAATAAAACAGAGGATGGGAAATCCAGAATGTTTTAACTTGTTTGCATATCATCATTATATTTTGAAATGACTATGTTTTAACCATTGTGGATGCAGAAGCAAAGTATATGGTTTTATAAAAGTTTTAGGATACTAGTGAGAGGAAAACCCGTTCCGCTAAGTGGTGTGGTCTCACTAAATATCTAAATGATTTGAGATGGTAGATTATTATTCATACCAGGCTTTATGTCTGACTCGAAGTTTATGATTTCCCCTTAAACTTTCGAGTACTCAATTGATTTTGAGTAGTTTGAGAGTTGAGGTTTTCAGGTACCTCTTTAGAGGAATAAGCTTCCGGAGACGTGTAGGAGGCATGATAGCTATTTAGAGTTCTCTTTTCTTTTGATTCCGCTGTGGTGTTTGTAATGGCAAAGTTGTTAAATTGTCTATATATACTCTGATCATCCAAGGGGGCATCTTTATATGTCGCTGTTGGCGTATGTTGTAGTAAATGTATTTCTATGAACGTGGTTGACGATTATGGGATTATGCAATTAATTGGAAATGTTTTGAAATGGAATGTGATCTCATTTGAAGTTTTAAATTTTTTCCATATTCATGTGTTTCTCTATATCAATGAATCTAACACCACCCTATTTAGTTGCCGATGATTAATAACTATGGATGACTACAACATCTGTAGCCATTAATTTTGGGCCTCCAAGTACAGGGATGTTACAAGTTGGTATCAAAGCATAGGTTTATGAAACTTTAAAAGAAATTTAAACCTAAAATATTTTCAAACATAATTCCAATGAATCAGAAATATGATCGGGGTTTGGGTTAACTTTATAGTAACCTACTTGTATTTGATATATATATATAAAAGTACGTGCTCCCCTCTCTCTTGGACTGTTTGTCTGTATCCTACTAAGGCTCATATGCAGATTTACGAGAAAGAAGATATGGAAATAGGAAACGGAAGAGGAAATCTCGGTGGAGGAAGCACCATAACTAATGGAAATGCTCGACCTAATACCAGGAGGAACCAAGGTCAATAGGCTAATGCTAACCCAAATGCTGAAGCCAATGTTAGTGCTGGAAATCTTCCATTAGATGCAGGGATGGTCTATTAGTCGTTAGCCAATTTTTTGCAAGCTGGGGTTTTTGGTAATGTTGGAGGAGCTAATCCTATGGCTCCAGTTGGGAATATGTATGCTAAGTTGAGTAGAGAGTACACCAGTCTGGGTGGAAAGCAGTTTGCTGGAACGGAGGATGCTATTGAGGTTGAGAATTGGCTATTGCACTATGAGAGGATCTTTACTGATCTAGGCTTGGATGATGAGCAAAAGAGGAGGCTGGCCTCTAAGCAGTTGTAAGGGGCAGTGCTTCATTAGTGGAATAGTGTTACTGCCGGAGTTCCGGAGGAAGAATGGACATGGGCTGATTTCAAAAGGAGGTTTGAGCAGAGTTTTTTATCTGAGGTTGCTAAGTTGGCGTTGATGAGGAAGTTCATGGTTTAGTCCAGAGAAAGATATCAGTAATCGAGTACGCTACTAAGTTTGACGAGCGGTCGATATGCCACTATAGACACTAACATAAGAAGGAATGAGAGGTTCATTCGAGGATTGAGACCCGAGCTTGCTAGAATGACCATGACACATATCCGAGAACCTTGTAATGATGTGATGGAGATGGCCATTCACCATGAAGAGATGTTGGCTGGTTGTGCTAGAGAGAAGCTAGTTGAATCCCAGGGTCCTCGGGGAAAGAAGAGAAAATTCTTTAAGAAGAAGGGAGCTCAGAAAGAGGATGCTGCCAAGAAGGAAAAGGCTGATTTAGTATGCTTCATATGTGATAAGAAGGGTCATTATGCTCATGAGTGTTGGTCAGGCAAGGGGAAGAAGGCTGCAGAGAAGAAGAATGTAATGTGCTTCAACTATGATCAAGTTGGGCATTATAAGAATTAGTGTCCAGAGCCAGTCAGGGCGGAAAAAGGAAAGGTCTTTGCTGTTGGATCATCAGCTAAGCCTACTACAGCTGATAATGGAAAGACTGTGATGGAAGGTACGTTTTTTATTCAGAGTATACCTGTTAGGATACTATTTTATACCAGTGCATCACATTCATTTATATCATGGTATTTGGTTGATAGGTTAGGCTTTGAACCCACATTCCTGGTTACTTCCTTAAGGGTTGCGAATCCAATAGGAGGGTATGAAACTCTTGGTATGAGATGTGACCAGTTAGAACTTGATTTATTAGGTCATAAGTTTGCATGCAGTCTGTAAGTTTTCATTTCATAGATTTCAGAATCATTTTGGGTATGGATTGGTTGAGAAGGTATGAGGCCAGGATATTTTGCCATGATAGGGAGATATCACTAAAACACCCCGATAGTCATAACCAAATTATATTCTCAGTAGATAGTTCTGACAGGCGTAGTTGTGCTTTGTTAAATGCATTGGAAGTGGGAGAAGAGCTAAGTCAGGTTCGAATCACAAGAGAGTTTGCATATGTGTTCAAGCCAATCACAGGACTACCACCGAAACGAGTTGTTGAGTTTCGGATAGATCTTGTGCAAGGAGCTGAACCTGTGAGTAGACCACCTAGCAGGATGACATCGACTGAGATCAAGAAATTGAAGGTGCAGCTAGTGGATCTAGAAGAAAGGAATTTTATTAGACCAAGCAGTTCGCCTCGGGAAGTGGCCGCTGTATTCATGAAGAAACCAGATGGGTCGTTGAGGATGTGTATCGACTATCGTAAGTTGAACGAAAGGACGATAAAGAATAAGTATCCTTTGCAGAGAATTGATGATCTATTTGATCAGTTGACTGGAGCCAGAGTGTTTTCCCAATTGGATTTGGCAACAGGCTTTCATCAGTTAAGAGTGGCATAGGACAGCATTCCTTTGACAGCATTTCGAACTAGATATGGTTCATTTGAGTGGTTAGTAATGCCATTCGGGTTAACGAATGCACCTGCTTTCTTAGTGGATTTAATGAACCGAGTCTTCCGATAGTATTTGGACAGATTCGTGTTGGTGTTTATAGATGACATTTTGGTATACTTTAAGGATGAAAGAGAGCATAAAGATCATCTTAGAGTTGTGCTTGAGACGCTGAGGCAGAATCAGCTAAAGGCGAAGTTTTCCAAGTGTTATTTTTGGAAGAAAGAGGTTAAGTTTCTTGGTCACGTGGTTTCAGAGAAAGGATTGTCAATCAATCCAGATAAAATCGAAGCTATTAATAATTAGAAGAGACAAGAGACGGTGACCAAGATTAGAAGTTTCCTTGGACTTACTGGCTACAACCAGAGATTCATCAAGGATTTCTCACAGATAGTAGCGCCTTTGACTAAGCTCACTAGGAAGGAGGTGAGGTTTGTTTGGTCTGACAAATGTGAGGAAGCATTCCTTGAGTTAAAGCATTTGTTGACCAACACACAAGTGCTAGTAGTTCCAAATGGAAACCAAGGGTTGGTGGTATATACTGATGCATGTGGAACTGGATTGGGAGGTGTGTTGATGCCGAAGGGTATAGTGATTGTCTACACTTCACGACAGCTTAGACTGCATGAAGTATGATATCCTACTCATGATTTGGAGTTGGCTGTGGTGATTTTTGCCTTAAAGATTTGGAGGCATTATCTCTTAGGGGAGAGATTTGAGCTATACATAGATCATAAGTCTTTAAGGTACTTATTCTCTCAGAAGGAGTTGACTATGAGACAGCAGAGGTGGTTGGAGTTTTTGGCTGCTTATGATTTTGGTATAGAGTATACCCCAGGGAAAGGTAATAAAGTAGCGGATGCTCTTAGCAGAAGACACCCGAATGTGGTGTGGGCTATGTTGGCAGAATGGAAGGATATAGAAGTTTTGGCCAGTTGTGGTATGCAGTTAAGATCGACTGCTAGGTCTAGTCAAAGTACTGTCATGTTGTCTTGTTTAGAAGTTCGACAAATGTTGATCGAGATAATTGCTTCTAAATAGAAGGAGGATCCATTATTAGCCGAGAGGATTAGAAGGCTTGAAGTTGGAACTGAGATCGATGATTTGAAAGGTTTTTGTCTTAACCAGAGAAGAAGGTTGAGAAAGAAGGAGTGATTATGTGTTCCAAATGTTGAGAACTTGAGAAGAGAATTTCTTGGGGAATGTCATCGATCCAAGTTTACGATTCATCCTAGAGGGACCAAGATGTATCAGGATATGAAGAGGAGCTTCTTTTGGGAAGGCATGAAGAGGGATGTTGGCTTGTAGGTTAGGTAGTGTGCAAACTGTCAATAAGTGAAGGCCGAACATCAGAACCCGAGTGGATTGCTTCAGCCTCTAGAGATTCTAGTTTGGAAATGGGATTTGATATCCATGGATTTTATAAATGGTTTGCCAAGGTCGAATAGGGGTATGAAAGTATATGGGTCATAGTGGACAGGTTGACCAAGAGTGTCCATTTCATTCCAGTCAAGTCGACCAGAATGGCACCTGTTTTGAAAAAGCTGTTCATGAAGAACATAGTTAGACTACATGGAGTTCCTAGTAGCATAGTCAGTGACAGAGATGCTTTATTCACTAGCGAATTTTGGATGAGTCTACAGGATGTGTTAGGCACTAAGCTTAAGATGAGTACTGCATATCACCCTCAGACGAATGAGCAGATAGAGAGAGTCAATAAGGTACTCGAAGATTTATTGAGAGCTTGTGTATTGGACTTTGGTGGATCTTGGGAGGATCGCCTACATTTGATTGAGGTTTCCTATAATAATAGTTATCGGACTAGTATAGGAATGGCGCCTTTTGAACCTTTGTATGGAAGGCAATGCAAATCAACAATATGTTGGTTGGAGACTGGTGATAGATTAGTCTTAGGTCCAGATTTGGTAAGGGAGGCGTCAGAGGAGATTTAGTTGATCCGAGAAAGGATGAAGGAAGCTCAATCCAGATAGAAGAGTTACACAGATAAGAGGCGTAAAGACCTAGAGTTCTCAGTTGGAGACAGGATATTCATTAAGGTATCAATGATGAAGGGTGTGGTACAGTTTGGGAAGTCAGGGAAACTGGCACCGAGATATGTTGGTCCACTCCAAATTATAGAAAGAATTGGAAAACTCACATATAGAGTAGAGTTGCCGAGCTGTATGAAAGGTGTCCATAATGTATTTCATGTGTCTCATCTACGTAAGTATGTGCATGATCCAGAGGCCACTACTCCTCCGACAGGGTTGGAAGATATAGTAGTAGAGCCTAATTTGACTTTTGTTAGACAACCAATACGGGTTGTAGCGAGAGATCGAAAAAGATTAAGGAACAAGATAGTCAAGTTAGTGACAGTTCAATAGAGCAACAACGGGAAGGACTGTACTTGGGAGACAGAGGACAGGATTTGAGACACTTATCCTGATCTGCTTTGAGGGTATGTCTATATTAGATTTATATAGATATTAGCTAGTCAGGTAGACTAGTATGGTTGTTAGGAGTCATTACAGATGATTGCTATGTGTATTATTTAGTCCTTACTGAATTTCGAGGACGAAATTTTTTAAGGAGGGGAGTCTGTGACACCCCTTATTTTTTATAACAGTATTCAAGTTATTTAATTAGATAAATCAAATAGAATAATGTAAATGTTAAGTGATAATGGGGTTGAGATTTGAATAAATATAATTAAGGCCATGATTAATAAAAAAATTAAATGGGCGTAAGAATGGGTTATAAGCTAATTAATCTACATAAGGGTATATTGGGTATTTGTCGCACATAACCCTTAACCCCTATATATGTTTGTTCCTACCATTTCATTCCAATTCACGTCATTTTGAAAATGTAAACAAAAACTTAAAGGGGAGCCGACCATAAAGAGAAGAGAAATTAAATCAAAAGCTAGAGATTCAAGCTTAGAGGAAATCAATCTCAATCCAATCCCCTTATCTAAATCAAGGTTAATAATAATTCCTTCTCTATTTTGTTTTGAATCATATGTTTTCAGATTTAAGGGTAAATTCATTTTATGATAAATTGGATGATGATATGCTTGAATATTAATATGTTTAATTTAAACAAGATTGTTTAAGTGGGAATATACACGGTTTTAGGAAGAAACCGATCTATGTTGATGTTTAAATGCCATGGAAAAATTTTATGTCATGTCAAACATGATTTTGGAGTTGAGTTTTAATTTTGATAATTTTCCAAGCTATGGAAAGATTGTTGTGAATTTTCAAAGGAAAATATAGTTATTTGGGTTTATAATTTTATTTCGAAAAATATATTGAGAATTTGGGTCTGAAATTTTGATATGTAAGATAACATTATTAAAGTGAAATTCTGGAATTTTTGGGGATTTTTCCAAAGTGATTTGCTATGCAAATTAAATTATTTTAGAAGAGGGACTTCTTTGCAATATTGGTTTTGCTTAATGAAATGGCTTATTTTACTAACTTAACCATGGTTTTGATCTGAAATCAGTGGCAGTTATCTTAGTAAAGAATTTGAAAAGTTAAGGCAACCAATCTTGTGTTTACACATGGCATGTTAGTTAGAATAGGGTTTACTTTAATTAGTATTAAAACAGGTTTACACAGAAAAGTTGGTTTTGCCTTCTTTAGGAGTACCTTTCGATTCAGAGCTTTCGCCTTCAACCCAATCGAAACCTACTAAGCCGAAACCAATACACAAGGTATCACAAAGATGGTACGCAGTGGATTGGAGAAAGGCGGAAGGCTAGGTGTTGAAAGCATGGCTTTCGAAGGGGTCGATACCTTGGTTTGTTTTAAAAAGAGAAGCGCCTGCCTTTGTTTTATTTAAGCCTTCGAAGGAGTCCAAGCATATGTTTTCGAAAGAAGTTTTTGAAAGCTTTCGAAGGGGTTGCCATCAACTTATGTTTGCTTTCGAATGGGTTCCTTACTTATGAAATAATGCTTTTGAAATAAAGGGTTCTGACTTAGTTGAAGCTCTGCTGCCTTCTTTAGGCTTTCGATGGTATTGAAGTCATTAATGCTTTTGAAAGGTAGTGTTTGTTTTTAAAGATGTTTTAAGCCTCTTCCTAAATGCTTTCGAAAGTGTCCAAGGGTTTCGAAGGCAATAGCTTCAAAAGGGGTTTCGACACTATCCTTCAATGTTTTGTTTAAATGGTTTAAAGCTTTCGAAAGAGGTGGTGCCGACGCCATCATGTTTTCCCTAATCTTTTTATATGATAAAGGATGGTTTCGAAAGAGATACTTTTGTCTATATTCGCTTTGACCCAAATAATATTTTAAGTATAAACGAAAGGGGGACTTTCAATGATTTCGGAAGGGTTACTTCCAATGGTTTCGATAGAATGACTTACAATGATTTCGGAAGGGTTACTTCCAATGGTTTCGAAAGGGGTACTTTCAATTGTTTTCGAAGCTATGCCTCTAAAGTTAAATTTTGATACTTTAATACATTTGAAAGGTTTCGAAAGAAAGGTTTTAAAGTGTTCGAAAGGTGGAAGCCTAATGTTTTGAAAATAGATTTTTATATATGCTTTCGAAGGAGGGTATCCAGTGAGGTCGAAAGCTAGGATTCGAAGGATTGAAAGGTTTTGGTTTTCAAAACTAATAACCTAAACTCAATTTTTAAAAGGAGAAACCCATGGCTAAATCAAAGGTGTTTTGGTAATGGTTTTGAGAAGAAGCTTTCCTTGATAAAATAATAGGTTAAAGGGATTAACCATGTTTTATATTAAACCCACAGGAGTGGTATTGTTTTGTAATTATGGTTGCTTCTTCAAATATAAATATATTCACATTATAATGGACCCATAACTGCATTTTGGGGATAAAAGGGCAGAAGAACCAGCTAGGTTGACCCAGTAGTAAATATATATTGATTAAACTCCTGGATGAGTAGATTTGCATCCAAGAGGTTAGGGAGACCAGAATATAGGATGCCTAAATATGGAAGTTATCAGGGAGACAGGTTCATAGTGCACCCATGAAAACTATGATTAGGAAGTTATTGGAGCTACCAATAGGTTCATAGTGATCCCATAAAAACTATGTTATAAAGAGTGGTTGGCAGGGCCCAATTGGTTTGTAGTGAACCCATGAAAACTATATCCAGATTAAGTTATTGACAGTTGTCAATAGTTCCTAGTTAACCCATGAAAACTATATCCAGATTAAGTTATTGATAGTTGTCAATAGTTCCTAGTTAACCCATGAAAACTAAGATAAGAGAGAAGTTATTGGAGTAACCAATAGGTTCAGGAGAACCCATGAATTAATTAAACCCACAGGAGTGGCAGTGCTAAGTTAATTAGCAGGGGCCAATAGGTTCATAGTGAACCCATTAAAACTATGAGATAGGACAGGGAGTTCAAAAGTTAAATACAGGTTATTAGTAAGCCCATGAAAAATAATAGGTTAATAGTGATCCTAGAAACTATAAATATGACAGGGAGTCAATTAAACATAGGATGGGAAATCTAGAATGTTTTAACTTGTTTACATATCATCATAATATTTTGAAATGATCGTGTTTTAACCATTGTGGATGCAAGAGCACAGTATATGGTTTTATAAAAGTTTTAGGATACCGGTGAGAGGAAAACCCATTCCGCTAAGCGGCATGGTCTCACTAGATATCTAAATGATTTGAGATGGTAGATCATTATTCACACCAGACTTTATGTCCGACTCGAAGATTATATTTTCCCTTTAAACTCTCGGGTACTCAATTGATTTTGAGTAGTTTAAGGGTTGATGTTTTCAGGTACCTCTTTAAAGGAATAAGCTTTCGGAGATGTGCAGGAGGCATGATAGCTATTTAGAGTTCTCTTTTCTTTTGATTCAGTTTTGTTGTTTGTAATGGCAAAGTTGTTAAATTGCCCATATATACTATGATCATCCAAGGGGGCATCTTCATATGTCGCTCTTGGCGTATGTTGTAATAAATATATTTCTATGAATGTGGTTGATGATTATGGGATTATGTAATGAATTGGAAATGTTTTGAAATGAAATGTGATCTTATTTGAAGTTTTAATTTTTTTTCACATTCATGTGTTTCTGTGTACCAATGAATCTAACACCGCCGTATTTGGTCATCGAGGATTAATAACTAGGATGACTGCAGCATCCGTAGCCGTTAGTTTTGGGCCTCCAAGTAGGGGGATGTTACAAGAAAATTATAGACTATCCTAAAAGGTGACAAGTTCTACTTATACTTTTTCAGTCTAATTTGCAACCAGCATAATCAACATCACTATATGAAATTAATTCAAAGGAATCCTCTTTTGGATAAAAGAGAACATAGTCAAATGTGTTTTTTATGTATCTTAATATTCGTTTTTTAGATTTTAAATGAGTTTCCTTAGGTTGAGATTGATATCTTGCACGGAGACATATACTGTGCATTATATCAGGTCTACGAGTGATAATATATAATAGTGATCCAATCAATCATGTATATAATTTTTGATCTACATCTTTTGAACTTTCTTCCTTATTTAATTTTTCATTTGTTGCCTTGGGAGTTGACTTACCACTAGTATTTGACATGAATTTTTTTTTAACTAAATCTTTAGCATATTTTTCTTGACTTATAAAATATCATTACTTGATTGTTTTATTTGTAATTCTAAAATGTAATTTAGTTCTCCCATACAACTCATTTCAAATTCCTTCGTTATTATATCTGTTTTTTTTAATTTATTGTTAGTTGATCCAAAAATGATATCATCTACATATATTTGTATTAGTTGAATATCATTGTTATTTCTTTTAATAGAAGAGTACTATCTACTTTGCCTATTTCAAAATTAGATTCTAATAAATATGATTTAACTCTATCATACCGAGCTCTAGGAGCCTACCTTAGACCATATAAAGCTTTCTTTATAATATAAACGTGATTAAGGAATTTCTGATCCTAAAAAAGTGGGGGTTGTTCTACATAAACATCTTCTTTAATAAAACCATTTAAAAAAGCACTTTTAACATCTGTTTGAAATAATTTAAATTATAATGATTTGCAAAAGTGAGTAAGATTCTTATTGCTTCTATTCCACCTACGGATGCAAAGGTTTCATCAAAATAAATACTTTCTTCTTGACAATAACCTTGAGCGGCTAAACAAGCTTTATTTCTGACAACTTCTCCTTGTTCATTCATTTTATTTCTATATACTAATTTAGTTCCTATTACAAATTTATCCTCAGGTCTTGGGACTAATTCCCAAACATCATTGTTTAAGAATTTATTCGATTCTTCTTGCATAGCAAGAATCCTTGAATCATTTGTTGATGCTTCCTTTGGATTTTTAGGTTCAGTGGTTGAAATGAAAGCAATATTACTTATTTTATTTAATTGATTTCTTCTTTTAACAACAAATTCTATATTTCCTGGAATGTTTTCTATAAGATGGTCCTTTAATATTTTGGTTCTCCTTTTGGATATATATATATTTTCAGTTTCTTTATCGTTTTCATCATTAGTAATTTCATTTATATTATCAAAATTTTCTTCTCCATCAATACTTGTATTATTAATTTTGAAATTTTCATCAAATGAAACATGTAATGTCTCTTCAATAGTACTAGTTCTAGTATTAAAAACTCTATATGCTTTACTTCTGTCTGAATATCCAATAAAGGTTCCTCCATCTGATTTAGAATAAAATTTAATTAAACTTTTTTTAGTATTCAATATAAAACATTTATTGTCGAAAACTCTATAGTACGATACTTTAGGCTTTTTATTATAAAATAATTCGTATGTTGTATTCTTAGTTAAAGGTCTTATAAAGCTCTATTTGAAATATAACATGCTGTAGCAACTACTTCAGCCCAAACTTTTTTATGTAAATTACTATCATATAACATAGTTTTAGTGCACTCTTGAATCATTCTAGTTTTACATTCTACTACTCCATTTTGTTGAGGTATTCTTTGAAAAGGAAAATTATGAGTAATTCCTTTCTTATTGCAAAAATTTTCATTTTTGAATTCTCCTCCGTGATCACTTCGAATAGTTTTAATTTTAATAGATATTAGATATTGAATTCTTTTAACAAAGATTTTAAACTTTTCAAAAGCATCACTTTTAAATTTTAGGAAAATTGTCCAAATAAACCTAGAAAGATCATCCACGATTACAAAGACATATCAATTATGATTTATAGATTGTATTTGTAAGGGATCGAAAAGATCTAAATGGAGAAGTTCAAGAGGTTGAGAGGTGGAGATCATAACTTTTGACATAAAAGAACCTTTTCTATGTTTTCCTAATTGAAACGCATCATAAAGATTATTAACATCAGAACTTATTTTAGGAAGACCCTAACTAGATCATTTTTCACAATTTTAGAAAGGTATTTGAAATTAAAATGACCAAATCTTTTGTGCCAAATACTAGGTTCACTTGATTCAACGAAAAGATGCAAATTATTATTTGATACCTTCATACATAATATGTAAATGTTTCATTTCCTAATGCCTTCAAAGATAATGTTCGACTCATTATCTTCAATATGACATTTATCTTTTTCAAATTTAATTTTGAAGCCCTTATCACACAATTGACTCAACATATTATGTTTTAAATTCATAACCAGCAAAACATTAAAAATAGTAGGAGTTTTAGATTTACCGACATTGCCAATGCCAATCACATATCCTTTAGAGTTGTTTCCAAAATTGATTGATCCACCGTCTTTGTAAATGATATCTTTCAAGATTCTAAACTTCCAGTCATATTCCTCCACTATCCAATATCCATTTGTCCTTTTAATTTTTAGAGTTTGATCATCGGGTATTTGTTCATCAAAAGCCATGTAACATATCTGTTCCTACAAATTATACCTTTTCAAAAGATCAAGTTACTTTTCATAATGAATGGATGCCTTATGAAACAATGCCATGTTAATTTTGTCAGATTTCTTTTTAGAAATAGTGTTTAAAATATTATCAATATCCCTTACCATTAAAAATTTCAAAACTCAATTTACTAAATTTTGAAAACCAATGCTCTGATACCACATGTTATTTAGCGGAAGATGGGTCTTAAGGCTAATTTAACAATGCATGGGTGAATAGTGTTTTCTAATTTTTGTGAATCTTTTTGAATTCTTTTAAGATTATATTTTACACAGTGCAATTAACATCATAGATTTAAACACAGATAAATATAAATGTAGTAAAAGTTAAAAGGAAAGCACACACCAGGATTTTATATTTGTTCTGATTTATACTACATCCAGTCTAGTACAATTCCTTATACGGATTTTTTTCAAATAGCAAAGTCAATACAGTCTCGATTTCAAGGAAAAGAGACACACCCTCTAGACTTTCCGAGCTCTGGGTAGACTCACTGATTTACACGGGCCACTAGCATAACCGCTTTAATTTTTGGGTCACCAAGCATACCCAATTGATTTACACGGGCTGCAATCACACCCACCAATATACGAGCATGATTTGATAGAGATTTATAGAAATGGATCGTTCATCTTGAATACAAATGATCCTATAACCTCTTGAATAGCACTTTGATCTTGTTTGAGTGGGAAAAATGAGCGAGATCAGAGATTAGTCAATAAAGAATCAAATCAGTGGAGTTGAATTTGATTCTGATTGAATTTGAGAAGTAGAATTTCTTTTAAAAACAAGAGAGTGAAAGAGGAGAGAAAATATGAGAAAGTAGTTAACTAAATTTCATTTGTTTAACCCCATTTATAAAGAAACAATAGTCATATCCATTCGCGAAGAGATACGATGAAAATACACTTCCATTCAAAATCTGAATTTTGAAAATTTCGGTCCATATGTCGACACTCTATGGGGATATGTCGACATACCCTTTGTAATTTTGAAAAACACTACAAAAATTATTTTAAAAATATTAAGGTTTGTGAAATATTTTGATACTTTGTAAAATCATTAAAACACAGTCTATACAAATTTTAATTACGTCAGAACTTAAGAAAACTATAAAAATTATTTTTAGAATATTTTAAGTATATAAATAATTTTAAATATAAATAATAAAATATAAGTGAATATATTTAACATCAAAGTTATAATAAATATTATAATATACTTAAAAATATTTAGAAAGCTTTAGAACTAAAATTATAACAAAGTATAATATTCAATTTACATTTTAAAACATTTTAAAAAATTAATTTTTCAAGGTAAAATAAAATCAAAAAGTAGAAACAACTTAGCGGCTATTTTGAAAGATTATTTTGAAAACAAGAATTCTCTTTAAAAACTATTTTTGAATTTTAAGAAATTTGAAATTGAAAATCATTTGAAAAGGAAAAATAGAGAGAGAGAGATCAAAGAAGTGTTATTAGGGTTTTAACAAAAATTCTATGACTCTATAACTTATCTAGGAAATCTTGAGCTCTTCAATACTTATGTGTCTTCAATCTCTAACTCTTGAATCTCTATATCAGCCTCTTGAATCTTCACTTGATACTGTACAGTCTTCTTAATTAATACTCGTCTAATATCCTACACTATATACTATATATAATTTGAAAAACATTAGTATCTATATTTTATATAATATTATATATATTTATATAATTTTATATATATTTTATATACTATTATATTGTTATTGTCATCAAAACCAATGCCTAAGGTACTAAAAAACCAGATATGTAAATAAACAAGTCAAAAAATATTTTATTACATAAGATATAAAATAGTCAACATATTGTCTAAAAACTATATATACCTAAAATACTTTTAAAATAATTTATAGTAGTTATAATATGTTTTAAAACATTTTCTCAAAATATTACTTGAGAACAACAATGTTGCAATTTCCTTAAAGGCTTGGAAAAACAAGTTTTTATTATAAAATCATCTTCTTTAAAAACTCACAACTAATTCTTAAAAAATTAACAAATATAAAAAACCACTTTTAAAATACTCTAATATGAGTTAGTAAACACTTGTAGAAAGAATGAAATAAAATAATTAAATTTAAATATCCTTTCTAACCTTTAATGTCCAAAAATCAAGTCTAAACAGGGCAGTTTTGCGCAAGTGAAGTTTTGACCACGTTTCGAGATGTTACTTAGCCTTTTACTATCCAAGCTTTTAATAGAAATAAAAATACATATAAAACATTATAAATATGGCGAGAACTTCCTAAGGATCTCTCTACAAAATTTCATAGAAATCATTGAAAACAAGGCAATTCTAAACTGCATCTATAGCGACTATCGCTATAAGTGCACTTTCAAATCCGAGTCCAATCTAAACCAAAGTCCATTTATAACCTATGTACTTTGTTCCAAGGTCTTGTCAAAAGTCATGCAAGTCCGTTCAAGTCCATTCCAAGTCCATAGACATGGTCACATATGCTTCTTATTAACAAGAAGCAATCCAATGTTTTTAACAATGTCAATAACATTTCAACAACCTAAACGCAATCAAAACACAACATATGTATGCTATATTTTCCATTTAAAGAGATGTCTTAGCTCACTTTTAACCTCACAAACAACCAAATCCAAGCACCCAGGCCCAAATCCAACCTTGCAACCACCTTTCTCCTTCCTCCTCTTGCTTTCCACTTTCTTTTCCTCTCTCCAATCCACTCCATTACTCACGGCCTTCTAAGATAGGGGGAGTGTGGCTTTGATTCTTTAACTTCTAACTAGGTAGGATGTTTTCTAATGTTGTTCCAAGGCTTCACTCCAAATTTGGGTTGATTTGCAAATATTTTTCTTTAGGAAATTATAAAGAGGAAGAAGAAGAAGACATGGAAAGAGAGCTCACTTTGCTTTGTAAATTTGTGATTATAAACTAAGGGTATGCCTTTCCTTTTAAAGGCTCAAGGCGGTATTTCATAAGCTTGTCTTCACCCCCCCCCCCCCAATGCCATGGAAGACTCACCTCCCATTACTTCTCCTTTATGCTAATTACACTTATACCCTTAATATGATATGTCCCTTATCCTAATGGAAGCTTCTAGAATGTTCCATGCTTTTTGAAGAGGGGTGTATGTTAATTAATTGTTAGTGTATTCATTTTATCATTAGATAAGTGCACAAGAGTTCAAACAACTTATATCGATTGAAAAGCTGTTTCCAACAAACCAATTTTCGGTCAGATTATCGATTTTTCTTCGAAATACAGTTTTATTAACAATTTTCAAAAACAAGTTTCCTATCGTTATCTTTTAATTAAATGGTGTCTAACAAGGTTATAAAATCATATTTATAACGCTCAATTATATTTCAAAACAGTACGATATTCGAAGACGAAGTGTTCGAATTTTCGGGTCGCTATAGAATTGGTTTTGGGTTTATTGTAACAACGTGTCAATAAAATTTGTCTTTAACACATTTTGATTTTAGTTAGTAATATAATCAAACACTTAAAAGACTGTTTTAAAGATAATGATAAATGGAATGGTTTTGGTTTTTAGCAACAATGTTTTAATGACATTTGTTTCTAACTCATTTAATTATACTTTTGAAAATGTGAAATCTTGTTTAAATTTATGAATATTCTTATACCATTTAGGATACAAATATGGATACATTCCTAAGTATTGAAAAGAGTAGAAATGAATACTGAAATAGTAGTATAAATGTATATATCTTTTGTAAAGGTATTTTAAATATATATACAAGTATTTACAAAGAGGGTTTAATTAATAAAAATATTAATTAAATAGAAAGGGATTAGAATTTGCTTATGTAGCTTAATCGTGCTTTGTGTAGATTAATCGCGCTTTGTGTGACTTAATCATGCTTTATGTGACTTAATCGTGCTTTATGTGTTTGCATGTTTATGGAAAGTATTTTGTCGTGTACTTAGCATTAAAAGCTGAAAAAGTAGATTTCTTCTATCTATTAGAGTTAAGAATGATGTTCGAGCAGAGTTTAAAAGCACTAGTGCTCTAACCTACTAGCTTTACATTTGACCAAGGGATGTCATAAATTGAGAAAATAAAAAACATGATAAGTATATGAGGCTTGGTTTCTATACGCAATTGTTTCATTTTGTATTTGATAGTCGACTATCGAAATTGATCAATTTAACATTGGAAGTAAATATAAGCTCACGTATTGATACGGTTTGAGATCCTTGGGGAGGGCTCATTCATATGAATCGTCTCTTGCTTTAAGAATGTATATATATATGAGATCCCTCAGGGAGGACTCCTTTATATCGTTCGTTTACTTCTTAAAGAACCAGAATTGACTTAACGAAAATTATCGATTTAGTTTTGAAGAGACCTGGATCAGATAAGTGTTTTACATATCGAAAAACCACTTTAAAACTGATATACGAGCTCTTTATGTTAGAAACAGTTGTGAAGTGAAATGTTATAGAGTTTAATTGTCCATCCCGAGATTAGGTCCTAGAGAGAGGTCAGCGTTAACATTTCATACTAATGCTACAGAGTTGAATTGTCTATCCTAAGGTTAAGTTCAAGGGAGAGGTCAGTGTTAGGATTCGTCAAACAACTTATCTTGGGATATATAGAGATATTCATAAACTGTTCAGGATGTTGGCTTCCAGAGAGAGATTCGAGATCTGTTCGAGCGATGAAGACTTGTGTGTTGAGATGTTGAACATGACCTCTCTACCATAAATGGCTAAAGTAGAGTAGGCTGCTCAACCTGGGATTTTGCTAACCTACGACAAGGTATATCAACTCCATATCTAGAGATGCTTCTAATATGTTGGCCAGTAGGAGTTGATGATACATATTTCTACATATTAGGGCATGTGCTAGTTGTGTTTACCTTATGGTATATTTTATCTAGATATATACAATGCTCGGAAGTTAGTTTTTGATCCTTATGCAGGAGGCCAGATTCGGCTTAACCAGAGAGATCCCCACGTAAAATTCATATGCATACTTACCTTAGCGGTTTTAGTTGTACTTCTAATATTATTATGTTGTGAGATGCAAGTAGCACATCTATTTTCTGATTTATATTCTACCCCTAAGACATTATCTATTATATCACCTTATGTACTTACTAGATGGGTGGTTCTTTTGAGGGGATAACCATAATGGTGGTCCAAACAGTCTCAAAAGTACTATTATACGTTGATCACATATTTATTGAGTTTCTCGACCCAGACTTATGTCTGACTCATGATTTTATATTTCCATTATTTCCATGGCTATCTTTCAAGTAGTCTACGAAATGCAGGTTTTCATTTATATCCTTTGGAGCTCGAGGAGACGAGCTGGATGCATTCGCCTACCACAGTATTCATGTTTCCACTACATTACTATTATTTATATATCAGCATTTGTTAGGATATGTTGTTATAACTGTTCAAGCAGATAGTTGTACTTAGGATTGTAACTTTGAAATGCTATGTATCTTAGAGTGACAGTTTGTACTATCTTTTAATATTATTTGTTATCTTTCCACTGTGAGATTTTGATTCTGTGTTCTTTCTTCCTTGTTCTTTTATTTTTATTTATTTACCCTAGCAATTTGTCTTTTCGACACTTGAGTGCTTGGCACATAAATATCGTAAATGTATTAGTGTCGACATTTGCGGGATCGACGGGTGAACCATTACAGCCTCTATGTACCAAGCAAGCCTAGAGCGAACCCATGAACTTATGTCTATTTGGAACCATACTAGGGAACTAAGATGGTACCTATATCCTAGCCTAACGGTATATGCTTTGCTTGGATCTATAAGGCACATAGTAACTACCTTCTAGAAATTTATCTCACTCCAAACAAAATAAGTCAAAGATATCATCGAGCACCTAATTTATGGTATTGGTCAAGGTTGCTTAGTGATATGCTAAGGCGATTGCGATAATGATGCGTTGGATCCACGAATGAGAGACATTGATAAAAAAGTGATCCAACCAAAGAATTAGAAGAAATTAAGATAGATGACCAAGATAATACCATAGTGTTAAAATTGGAACTAAATTAATTATTCAAGTGTGAGACATTATCAATTTTATCAAATAGAATAAAGGATGTGTTTGCATGGAGCCATTTAGATATGACCGGCTGTAATACCCCATATTTTTAGTAACATTATTTAGGATATTTAATTAGTTAAATAAAATAAAATAATGCAAGTTGATTAATGGATTGAGATTTGTGAATAAATAAGAGGTAGCCGTGCCATGTAAACAATGAACTAAGGAATAAAAATGAAATATATAAGGGGCAAAATAGGAATAAGGCATATCCTTATACCCTAAACTCCTTAGGAATTCACTCTACATGTTCATTTTATTTTCACAATTCAAAAATACAAGCTAAGGCCGGCCACCATTAGGAAGAGAAAAGAAGAGGAATTCAAGAGGAACAATCAAGTCGCTTAATCAAGAACAAATCTCACATCCTTAATCCAAAAGCTAAGGTGAATAATGACTACATCTCTTATTTTTGATTGATTTTGGTTGTAGAAAAATTCCAAAAGTATTTGCAATTGTTTTGCCATGTTTTGAATGATAAATGGATATGTATATACTTGTTGATGATTTAGGCTATTTTATATGCATTTTAGGATGAGAATTGATTTAGAAAACCTATTAAAGGATGTCCAATTGCCTTGCGAATTTAGATTTTGACCAGAAATGATAATTTAGAAATGGGTTTCAATTTTCTGAATTCATGTGAATTTTATATGAATTTTCTAGTAAAGGAAATGTTATTTTGGGTTAAGAATTTATTTCGGCCAAATTATATTAGGTTAGGTACTGAAATTTATATATGTTAGAACATTAAAAATGATTTTCTGGAATTTTTGTAGAATTTTCCTAAGTGTTTTAATATAAAATTATTTAAGGTATGAGACTTAAATGTTTTATATATTTATAAAAAGGAGAAGGGGTATTTTGTAAATAATTCAAAAATCTTTATTTTTGAAAATCGGCAGTGCTTTAAGAAAAAAAAATGGGCAACCAATCAAAATTTGATAAACAAGGCAGGTTAGGTACAAAGAAATAGTTTAAAAAGTCAAACCTACATGCATTTTCCTATTTCAATGTTTTCGGCACCAGGTTCCGACTCCTGCAACTCCATCGAAACCAATGCAGATGGTATCAGATATCTGATACGTAGTGAATTGGACAAAGGTGTAAGGCATTGGGTCGAGACAAGGGGTTCTAAAGGGGTTGAAGCGCTAGTTTGCTTTTAAATGAAAATGTGCCTGCTTTGCTTTCGACTGAATAGCTTTCGACTTGGTCAGCATTCGACTGGGTCAATGACTTTAAAAAGAATGGTTTTTCGGAGGCTGTGCTTTTGTTTTTAAATAAGTGCTTTCAACTTGGTCGAAGCCCCAGACTGCCGCTTTTTACCTATCGACCCCGATTGGTTTTGAAAGGGGTTACTTTGTTTTAAAACCAAGCCGCTTCTCCAATGCTTTCGAAGGTATGGTTTCGACACCATCACTTCTTTACTTAGGAATGGTTTCGAAAGAGATTCTTTCGACTTAAATGATTTAAATGACCCTTTTGTTCTATAAAAAGTATAACCCAAATGGTTTCGAAAGAGACGGTTTTAATGGTTTCGAAAGTTGTTTCCATATGTTATAAATTGAACCCAAATGCTTTCGAAAGGTTTTAAGGAAAATTTTCCAGTGGTTTCGAAAAGTCTAAAAGGAAAGGTTTTCCAATGGTTTCGAAAGGTCCAAAAGGAAAGGTTTTCCAATGGTTTCGAAAGGCAATGTTTAAGTGTTTTAAAGAGGATGTCTAAGGTTTTAAAGCTTTCGAAGTAGGTGTTTTTCAATGCTTTCGAAAGGATAAAGATGAATGGTTTTGAAGGTATGATTTCGAAAGGTATGTTTTAGCCTTTGGCCTAAGGTTTTGCTTATATTGAAAGGGATACTTTCAAAGGTTTCGAAAGGGGTTCTATCAATGGTTTCGAACGAGTTGTTTTGGCAATATAGCTTAAGTGTTTTTGAGTTAAAAAGGATGTTAACTTATTTTGGAATAATGGGAAATTCCTTTGTAATTTCATCAACATTATTTTGGGTAAAGTATATATATAAGATGGAAAATAGTTTAGAGTAAAGCAAGGAGTATATTTCCCTTGTATATGTAAGATTTAAAGGTTTAAATCATTTTGAAAAGTTTTTCAAGGAAAACTTTAAAGGGTAGTTAATCCTAAGAAAATGACTCAGATTATAATACCAGATGGGACTTGTGTAGGGTCACACCCTATACCCATTAGCTATTAGCCATTAGATAATTTAGTCCAAAATTCCAGTATGTAGGGCTTTGTCAGAAGTGAGACTAAAATTTTGTTACGCATAGAAAGGAATCTAAAACGGAAAGACATGTTATTGGTAAGCCCACAAAACCATTAGGGTCAGATAGACCTGAAGAAATAAGTAAGGACAGACCGTTCAGAAGGTAAGTATCTAACATTTGTTAGATTTTTATGTTTTCTGGTAGTTCAGAGTTAGTCAAGTGTTAGTAGTTAGCCAAAAAATCTATAGTGTATGGACAGATAGTCCATATGATAATTGAAATATACATATACATGATATTGCTTTACCAATTTAACCATTTTTGGTTGCAGGATTATAATTTGCAAAAGATATGTTTTAAAAAGGATATTAGTAAGGGGAAACCCGTTCCTCTAAGCGGCGTGGTCTCACTTAATATTAGATAACCGGGATGTTTAGTATTATTCACACAAGGCTTTATGTCTGAATCGAAGTTTAGTTTCCTTAAACTCTCGGGTGCTCAAAATTGATTTAAGTGGCTGATGGTTGATGTTTATAGGTTTTAGTAGGTTGACAAATAAAGCTTCAGGAGACGAGCAGGTGGCTGATGGGTAGCTAATTAGTAGTTGCTGATATATTTTGGATTCATTCTGCTGTATTGTAAATATAGAACTCTAGTCAACCAAGGGGGCATCGTCATATGTCGCTCTTGGCGTAATATTGTAATAACTATATTTTATTTGAACTTGGGAAAGCGAAGAGATTATGTAATTTTGGGAAAAGTAATTAGAAAAATATTGTTTTTTGAAATATGTGATTTTGTTTCATATTCAAGTGCTTCTACTATTATGGATACAATTAACATAGCTGTTTAGTCGCCGGAAGTTAATACTATGGATAACTGTAGCATCTGTAGTGCTCGGCTTTGGGCCTCTAGATAGGGGATGTTACAACTTGGTATCAGAGCATAGGTTTATGAAAAAAACCATAACTAAAAAGGTGATTTTTGAAAACATAATCCTAAGGAATTAGAGATAAGATCGGGGTATGGGATAACGCTATAGTAACGTACTTGTATTTGCCATATATAAGTATGCGCTTTATCTCTAGTCTCCTATCTCTATTAGGTTATTTTTCTGTATCTCATGAAGGTTCGAATGCAGAATGGATTCTCGAAGGGATAATGTTGGAAGAGGAAGCACCGCTGCAGATGGAAATGCCAGACCTAATACTAGGAGTAATCCAGGTCAGGCAGAAGTTGGAAATACTGGTGCCGAAGTCCCGCAAATTGATATGGGAGCCATGTATCAGTTTTTCTTCAATATGATGCAAGCGGGGGTTGCTGCTGGAGTAGTAAGGGGAGAAGCCCAGGAAGCTCCAGTAGTCAACAATTATGCTGCTTTGAGTAGGGACTATGCTAGGTAGGGAGGAAAACCATTTGTTTGGACTGAAGATGCCATAGAAGTTGGGAACTAGTTGTTGCACTATGAGAGGATTTTCATAGATTTAGGGCTCAGTGATGAGCAGAAAAGAAGGCTCGCTTCGAGGCAGCTTCAAAGAGTAGCTTTATACTAGTGGAATAGTGTGACGGCTGGAGTGGATGAAGGAACCATGACATGGGCAGAGTTTAAGAGGAGATTCAAGGAGAGATTCATGTCTGTGATGGCAAAGTCTACCTTGCTTAGAAAGTTTGTTGAGTTAGAGCAGGGAGAGATGACTGTGTTAGAGTATGCTACAAGGTTTGAGGAGTTGGCAAGATATGGTCATGCCACCATGGATACCGTGATTAAGAGAAACGAGAAGTTCATTATGGGTTGAAACCTGAATTTGCCAGGGCTACATTACCTCATATCAGGAATCCTTGTGATGTTGTAGTAGAGATGGCTCTAAGACACGAGGAAATTATTGCTTCTATGGAGAAGAATAAGGCGAAGGAGGTCCAAGTAGGGCAGAGTCAGAAAATGAAGTTCTTTCCTAAGAAGGGAGCCCAGAAGGGTGGAGCCGTGAAAAAGGGAAAGTTTGAGATTGTTTTCTTCAAGTGCAACAAGAAGAGGCATTTTGCTAATGAATGTCGTTCTAGAGGGGCAAAGAAGATGAATGTGAAGAAGAATATCAGGTGCTTCAACTACGATCAGATTGGTCATTATAAGAATCAATGCAAAGAGCCTGCTATGGATAGAAGGGGCAAGGTATTTGCATTGGAGCCTGCTACTTTGAAGCCACCATCGCAGGAAAAAGGGAATACAGTGTTGGGAGGTACGCTTCAGATCCATGGTATGTCTGTTAGTGTTTGTTTGATATTGGTGCATCGCATTCTTTTTTATCTCATTGTTTGGTAGATAAGCTTAACCTAGAACGCTCATACTTAGTTACTTCCTTAAGGGTTGCAAATCTGATAGGAGGGTATGCAACACTTGGGTTGAGATGTGACCAACTAAAGTTTGACTTGTTAGGTCATACTTTTGTTTGCAGTTTGCATGTGTTTGATTTCGTAGGATTCGAAATTATTTTGGGTATGGATTGGTTAAGTAAATACGATGCTAGGATATTTTGCCATGATGGGCAAATATCGCTTAGACACCCTTATTGTAGAGAGCGGATTTATAACACACCATATTTTTAGTGACATTATTTAGGATATTTAATTAGCTAAATAAAATAAAATAATGTGTTGATTAAGGTATTGAGATTTGTGATTTAAGTAAGGGGTAGCCGTGCCATATTAATGAGTAAACAAATGAACTAAAGAATGAAGTGTTAAGGCAAATAAAGGAGGGGTAAAATAGGAAATAGAATATTCTAATACCCTAAACCCTTAGGAACTTACTTCTATAAGTTCATTCCATTTTTACAAGCAAAAATTTTAAGTTCAAGGATGGCCACCATTAGCAATCTCAAGACAAGATAAAGCTAGGATTCAAGAGAGGAATCAAATAAATTAATCAAGATCAAATCTCACATCCTAAATCACAAAGCTAAGACGAATAATGACTACATCTCACTTTTCTTAATGATTTTTGATTTGAAGGTAAAAACCGAATTATTGGCATGATTATGCCATGTTTTCGAATGATTAAACGATTATATATGCTTGTTGATGATTTAAGCTTATTCATATAGAATTTTTGATATGGTTTAATGTAAAAACTCTATTTAATGACATCCAAATGCCTTGCATTTTAGATATAGAGCAGGAATGTTTTAGAGATGGGTTTCAATTCTCATAATTTTCTGAATTAATGTGGATTTTATATAAATTTTCTAGTGAAGAAAATGATTTATTGGGTTATAAATAATTTACAGTTAAATTATAACTAATTTGGGTCTGAAATTTATATATGTTAGAAAACATATTAAAAAGGATTTTCTGGAATTTTTGTAGAATTTTCCAAAGTGTTTTGATGAATATATAAAATTATTTAAGGTTTGAGACTTAAATGTTTTATATATTTATAAAAGGAGAAGGGGTATTTTGTAACTAAATTAAATAGTTATTTCTAAAATTATGGCAGTGCTTTTAGAAAAGAAAATTAGCAACCAATGAGATTTTGACAAACAAGGCAAGTTAGTTAAAAAGATTACTTAAAAAGGTTAAAAATCAATTTTTCATGCCAAATGCATGTTTCGCCACTTTCGGCACCCTGCTTCCGACTCAGATGGCCTTCGACTTAGTTCCTCCACCTCCATCACTAACGAAACCAATGCGCATGGCATCAAAGACTTGGTGCACAGTGAATTGGAAAGAAGGCGGAAGGTATGAGTTCGAAACCAGGGGTTCCGAAGGGGTCGAAGCGCTACTTTGTTTTAAATGAAAATGCGCTTGCTTGCTTTCGACTGTATAGCTTTCGACATAGTTAAAAGGTTTTAAAGAAATGGTTGCGCCTTTGTTTTGAGCAAACTACTTTTGACATAGTTGGCTTTTGACTAGGTCACTGGTTTAAAAAGAATGGATTTAACGGGGTTGCGCCTTTGTTTTAAGTATAGGCTTTCGACTAGGTCGAAGCCCTTTAGCTGCCGCTTCTTACCTTTCGAAGCAATGGCTTCGAAAGGATATACTTTGTTTTGTAAAAACCCTTCGCTTCTCTAATGCTTTTAGAAGGATGGTTTCGAAACCATTACTTCTTTACTTTGTTTTTGGCTTTCGAAAGAGTTGCTTTCGACCCTGTTGGTTGTGACCCTTAGAGATTTTTAAATAATAGCCCAAAGGTTTCGAAAGATAAGGTTTTGAATGGTTTTGAAAGGTGTTTCCACATGTTTTAAAATTGAACCCAAATGCTTTCGAAAGCTTTAAGGATTTGATGCTTTCGAAAGGTTTTTACGGAAGGTTTCTAATGGGTGGTTCCCCAATGGTTTCGAAAGGTTTAGCCAGACGTTTCAGAAGGTTTAAAGAAAAGGTTTTTCCAAAGGTTTCGAAAGGTTTAAAGGAAAGGTTTTTCCAATGGTTTCGAAAGGCCATGTTTAAAAGTTTTTAAAGATAGGATGTCCAAGGTTTTTAGCTTTTGAAGGAAAAGGTATTTCAATGGTTTTGAAAGGTTTATGTAAATGGTTTCGAAATAAAGGTTTTGGCCTTTCGGCCTAGATGAAGGAAAAGGTTTATTTGGTTATGGAAGGGGTACTATCAATGGGATAGAAAGGGGTACTTTCAAATGTTTAAAGGTTTTCATCAACAAAGATTTGGATAAAGTATATATATAAAATGGCAAGGTGATTTTGAGTAAAGCATAGAGGATATGTGTTTTCCTTGTTAAAGTTTTGTTTAAAAAGGGTTTTAAGTCAAGTTCAGATGAAAAGGTTTTCAAGGAAAATTTAAAGGGTAGTTAACCCTAAGTAAAAATGACTCAAGTATTAAAATACAAAATGGGACTGGTATAGGGTCGCGCCCTATGCATTAGCTATTAGCCCCAGAAAATTTTGTCCAAAATTCTAGTGTAGGGATTTGTCACAGGTAAGACTAAAATTATGGTTACACACAGAAGGGAAAACATGTTTGTATACAAATAGGTTATTAGTGAGCCTGCAAAACTATTAGGATCAGGTGACCTTGGGAGATGTTAAGTTAAGGACAGATCGTTTAGAAGAGAAGTATTTAACAGATAGTTAAGGATAGACTGTCCAGAAGAGGAGTATCTACATTTGTTAGATTATTATTTTTATATTATCTGGTAGGCCCGAGTCAGCCAAAGATTAATAGTTAGCCAATCAAAACTAAACTGTTCAGACAGATAGTCCATTTGTTACCTGATATGTATGTATACATAATAATGCTTTACAGTTTTTAACCAGCTTTGGTTACATGCAAAGGATTTGCAAAATATATCTTTTAAAAGGATATTAACGAGGGGAAACCCGTTCCGCTCAGCGGCGTGGTCTCACTTAATATCAAATATCGAGGTGTATAGTATTATTCACACCAGGCTTTATGTCTGACTCGAAGTTTATGTTTTCCCATTAAACTCTTGGGTGCTCAAAATTGATTTGAGTAGACTAAGGGTTAAGGTATTCGGTTTTTTAGTAGGATGACAAATAAAGCTTCCGAAGACGAGTAGGTGGCTGACGGATAGCTATTTAGGAGTTGCAGTTCTATTTTGATGTATTTCCACTATGTTTATGTTAAGCCAGATATGACTATTTAGTGACTCTGATCAACCAAGGGGGCATCTTCATATGTCTCTCTTGGCATATTTATGTAATAATTATTTTATCTGAACCAGCAAAAGTGATGAGATTATGTAATTTGAATATGGAGCATGTTTTGAAAATGTAATGTGAAAAGGTATTTTTGAAATTTGTGATTTTTTTTCATATTCGTGTGATGCTGATATGATGAATACCATTAACATTACCGTATTTGGTCACCGAAAGTTAATACGATGGATGACTACAACATCTGTAGCGCTTAGCTTCGGGCCTCTAGATAAGGGATGTTACAGAATTTCTAGTTGTGAGGTGAGTGCTTTATTGGGTGTTGTGGAAATAGAAGACGAGCTGAACTGAGTTTTTGTGGTTAGAGAATTTGCGGATATTTTGAACCCGTAGTAGGATTGCCACCAAAATGGGCTATTGAGTTTCGAATAAATTTGGTGCCTGGAGCAAAACCGGTTAGTAGACCGCCAAGCAGGATAACACCTACCGAAATGAGGGAGCTCAAGGTGCAGTTGGTGGATTTGGAAGGTAAGAATTTCATCAGACTAGTAGTTCACCCTAGGAAGTAGCCGTAGTGTTCGCTAAGAAGCCGGACGGATCGTTAAGGTTATGTATCGATTACCGCAAGTTGAATGAGAAAACGATAAAGAATCGATATCCTTTTCCTAGGATTGATGATTTGCTTGATCAGTTGAGTGGAGCCAAGATATTTTCGCGGTTGGATTTAGCATCAGGTTTCCATCAGCTTAGAGTGGCAGAGGAAAGTATACCTTCAATGGTGTTTAGAACCAGATATGGATCGTACGAATGGTTAATGATGCTGTTCGGACTGACTAATGCACCAGCTTTCTTTGTAGATTTGATGACCGGATTTTCCGAGACCGCTTGGATAGGTACGTATTGGTATTCATAGATGATATTTTGGAGTACTCTAAGGATGAATGATAGCATGAAGTTCATCTTAGAGTAATGCTTGAAACGCACCGGATTTTCCGAGACCACTTGGATAGGTTCGTATTGGTATTCATAGATGATATTTTGGAGTACTCTAAGGATGAAAGATAGCATGAAGTTCATCTTAGAGTAATGCTTGAAACGCTGAGGCAGCATCAGCTAAAGGCGAAGTTCTCGAAATGTCATTTCTGGAAGAAGGAAGTGAAGTTTCTTGACCATGTAGTTTAAGAGAATGGGTTATCAGTGGATCCAACTAAGATCGAGGCCGTGAATAGTTGGAAGAAACCAAAATTCGGTGACTGAGATACGAAGTTTTCTGGGATTGGCTGGTTACTATCGGAGGTTTATTAAGGATTTTTCGCGGATAGCGGCACTGATGACCAAGCTGACTCGAAAAGATGTTATGTTCGTTTGGATCGATAAGTGTGAGAAGGAATTCCAGTAGCTGAAACACTTATTGACCAATGCACCTGTGTTGGTTGTTCCAGAAGGAAATCATGATTTGGTGGTGTACACAGGTGCATGTGGGACTGGCTTAGGAACCATGTTAATGCAGAGGGGTAGAGTAAATGCCTATGCTTCTCGACAGCTTAGATCGCATGAGGTCAGGTACCCAACCCATGACTTGGAGTTAGCTACGGTGATTTTTGCGCTGTAGGTGTTGAGACATTATCTTTTGGGAGAAAGATTTGAGTTATATATGGATCATAAGTCGTTGAATTATTTACTCTCAGAAGGAGCTGAACATGAGACAACAGGGGTGGTTAGAGTTCTTAGCTGTTTATGACTTCGGTATTGAGTACACACTGGGGAAAGGCAACAAGGTTGCAGATGCACTTAGCAGAAAACATCAGAATATGGTGTTAGCGATGATAGCTGAGTGGAAAGATTTGGAAGTGTTAGCGACTTGCAAAGTACGGTGGAGAACTAAGAGTAGTTCAAGTACATAAACTGTTTGTTATCATGTCTAGAAGTCCGACCAGTTATGATCGAAAAGGTTGCTTCTAAACAGCTAGAGGATCCTGTGTTGGATGAACGGATCAGAAAGCTGACAGAGGGAACGAAGAGTGATGACTTAAAGGATTTTAGTTTTGACCAGAATGGGTGGTTGTGGAAGAAAGGAAGATTGTGTGTTCCGAATGCGGGAGACATTAGGAAGGAAGTTTTGGAGGAATGCTATCGCTCAAAGTTCACTATTCATCTGGGGGGAACTATAATGTATGTGGACATGAAGAGAAGTTTCTTCTGGGAAGGTATGAAGAGGGATGTAGGCTTATGGGTGAGGTAGTGTCTGAACTGCCAATGAGTAAAAGCCGAAAATCAGAAGCCAAGTGGGTTGCTTCAGACTTTATACATTATAGTGTGGAAGTGGGATTCCATGTCGATGGATTTTATAGACAGGTTGCTGAGGTCAAATAGAGGAAATGAAAGTATATGGGTGATAGTGGACAGATTGACCAAGAGTGCCCATTTCATTCCAGTTAAATCAACTAGAACGGCACCTGTTTTGGCAAAGTTGTTTATGAAGAACGTGGTTAGACCGCACAGAATTCCTAGTAATATAGTGAGTGATAGAGATTCTTTATTCACTAGCGAGTTCTGGAAGAATCTACAGGATATCTTAGGTACCAAGCTCAAGATGAGTACCGCTTACCATCCATAGACTGCTGGGAAAATGGAGAGAGTTAACAAAGTCTTGGAGGATCTGTTACGAACTTGTGTGATAGATTTTGGGGGATCATGGGAAGACCATCTACATCTAGTCGAGTTTTCATATAACAATAATTATCAGGCTAATATAGGGATGACACCATTTGAAGCTTTGTATGGAAGGCCATGCAAATCTCCAGTTTATTGGTTAGAGACCGGGGATAGGTTGGTTCTTTGTCCGAATTTGGTTAGAGAAAATGTAGAAATGGTTGAGTTGATTCGAGATAGAATGAAGGAAGCTCAATCTAGGCAGAAGAGTTATGTGGATAGAAGATGGAAAGATTTAGAGTTATTAGTTGGAGATCGGTTTTTTGTCAAAGTATCACCGTTGAAAGGTGTTATCAGGTTCGGGAAGGCAAGAAAGTTAGCACCGAGGTTCGTTGGACCATTTCCTATTATTGAGAGGATCAGGAAACTCGCATATAGAGTAGAGTTATTGAGTAGTATGACAGGAGTCCACGATGTTTTTCATGTTTCTCATCTAAGGAAGTGTATCCGAGATCCGAAAATATCACCGACTGTGTTAGATGACTTAGTCGTAGAGCCGAATTTGACTATAGTAAGAAAGCCAGTTCGCATAGTCATGAGAGATGAGAAGAGGCTTAGGAACAAGACAGTCAGATTAGTTAAAGTCCAGTGGAGCGACGATGACAGAGCCTGTACTTGGGAGACTGAAAACAGGTTGAGAGATACTTATCCTGATTTGTTTGAAGGTATGTTTTATCTTTGATTGTTTTGATGTGTACCTTATCGTAATTTCGAGGATGAAATTCTTTAAAGAGGGGAGTCTTCAACACCCCATATTTTAGTAAAATTATTTAGAATATTTAATTAGCTAAATAAAATAAAATAATGTAAGCAT
Source organism: Allium fistulosum (assembly GCA_030737815.1). NCBI lineage: Eukaryota > Viridiplantae > Streptophyta > Magnoliopsida > Asparagales > Amaryllidaceae > Allium > Allium fistulosum. The sequence goes on from CM060908.1 coordinate 210,757,151, forward strand.
ATTAATGGATTGAGATTTGTGATTAAATAAGAGGTAGTCGTGCCAAGTAAACATCGGACCGAGGAATAAAAATGAAACAGATAAGGGGAAAAATAGGAACAAGACATATTCTTATACCCTAAACTCCTTAGGAATTCATTCTACATGTTCATTTTATTTTCACAATTCAAAAATACAAGCAAAGGCCAGCCACCATTAGGAAGAGCAAAGAAGAATAATTCAAGAGGAAGAATCAAATCACTTAATCAAGAACGAATCTCACATCCTTAATCAAAAAGCTAAGGTGAATAATGACTACATCTCTTATTTTTGATTGATTTAGGTTTTAGAAAAATTCCAAAAGTATTTGCAATGGTTTTCCATGTTTTGAATGATAAATGGATACGTATATACTTGTTGATGATTTAGGCTATTTTATATGCATTTTATGATGAGAATTGATTTAGAAAACCTATTAAATGACATCCAATTGTCTTGCGAATTTAAACTTAGATCAAAAATGATAATTTAGAAATGAGTTTCAATTTTCATAATTTTCTAAATTTATGTGGATTTTATATGAATTTTCCAGTGAAGGAAATGTTATTTTGGGTTAAGAATTTATTTCAGCCAAATTATATTGGCTTAGGGTCTGAAATTTATATTCATTAGGAAACATATTAAAAATGAATTTTTGGAATTTTGATAGAATTTTCCTAAGTGTTTTAATGGATATATATAATTATTTAAGGTATGGGACTTAAATGTTATATATTTATAAAAAGGAGAAGGGGTATTTTGTACATAATTCAAAAATCTTTATTTCTGAAAATCGACAGTACTTTTAGAAAAGAAGAATGGGCAACCAATCATAATTTGACAAACAAGGCAGGTTAGGTACAAAGAAATAATTTAAAAAGTCAAATCTACATGTTTTTTCCTCTTTCAATGTTTTCGGCACTAAGTTCTGACTCCTTACCTCCGCCTCTGACTCCATTGAAACCAATGCACATGGTATTAGATATCTTGTACGTAGTGAATTGGACAAAGGCGGAAGGCATTGGGTCGAAACAAGGAGTTTCGAAGGGGTAGAAGCGGTGCTTTTAAATGAAAATGCGCCTGCTTTTCTTTCGACAGAATAGCTTTCGACTTGGTGAGCTTTCGACTGGGTCAATGAATTTAAAAAGAATGGTTTTAAAGAGGTTGCGCTTTTGTTTTTAAATAACGGCTTTTGACTAGGTTTAAGCCCCCGACTACCGCTTTTTACCTTTCGACCCAGATTAGTTTCGAAAGGGGTTACTTTGTTTTAAAACCAAGCCGCTTCTCCAATGCTTCCGAAGGGATGGTTTTGACACCATCACTTCTTTACTTAGGAATGGTTTTGAAAGAGATGCTTTCAACTTAAATGTTTTAAATGACCCTTTTGCTCTATAAAAAGTATAACCCAAATGGTTTCAAAAGAGATGGTTTTAATGGTTTCGAAAGGTGTTTCCACATGTTATAAATTAAACCCAAATGATTTCGAAAGGCTTGATATTTCAATGCATTCGAAAGGTTTTAAGGAAAAACTTTCCAATGGTTTCGAAAGGTCCAAAAGGAAAGGTTTTCCAATGGGGTTTTGGAAGGTCTAAAAGGAAAGGTTTTCCAATGGTTTCGAAAGGCAATGTTTAAGTTTAAAGAGGATGTCTAAGGTTTTAAAGCTTTCGAAGTAGATGTTTTTCAATGCTTTCGAAAGGATAAAGATGAATGGTTTCGAAAGGTATGATTTTGAAAGGTATGTTTTAGTCTTTGGCCTAAGGTTTTGCTTATATTGAAAGGGATACTTTCAAAGGTTTCAAAAGGGGTTCTTTCAATGGTTTCGAATGAGTCGTTTTGGCAATATAGCCTAAGTGTTTTTGAGTTAAAAAGGATGTTAACTAATTTTGGAAGGATGGGAAATTCCTTAGTAATTTCATTAACATTATTTTGTGTAAAGTGTATATATATAACATGACAAATAGTTTAGATTAAAGAAAAGAGTATATTTCTCTTGTATATGTAAGATTTAAAGGTTTAATCCATTTCGAAAAGGTTTTCAAGGAAAAATTTAAAGAGTAGTTAACCCTAAGAAAATGACTCAGATTAGAATACCAGATGGGACTTGTGTAGGGTCGCGCCCTATACTCATTAGCTATTAGCCCTTAGCTAATTTAGTCTAAAATTTCGGTGTGTAGGGCTTTGTCAAAAGTGAGACTAAAATTTTGTTACACACAGAAATGAATCTAAAAAGGAAAGACATGTTATTAGTAAGCCTGCAAAACCATTAGGATCAGATAGACCTGAAGAAATAAGTAAGGACAAACAGTCCAAAAGGGGAGTATCTAACAGTTGTTAGATTTTTATGTTTTCTAGTACATCCATGTCAACCAAAGGTTAGTAGTTAGCCAAAAAAAACTACAGTGTACAGACAGATAGTTCATATGATAATTGAAATATACATATACATGATATTGCTTTACCAATTTAACTAGTTTTGGTTGTAGGATTATAATTTGCAAAAGATATGTTTCAAAAGGGATATTAGTGAGGGGAAACACGTTCCGCTAAGAGGCATGGTCTCACTTAATATCAGATAACCGAGATGTTTAGTATTATTCACACCAGGCTTTATGTTTAACTCAAAGTTTATTTTCCTTAAACTCTCGGTGCTCAAAATAGATTTGAGTAGGCTGAGGGTTGAGGTTTACAGGTTTTAGTAGGTTGACGAATTAAGCTTCCATAGACAGCTGGTGGCTGACGAATAGCTAATTAGCAGTTGCTAATATATTTTGGATTGTTTCCGATGTATTGTAAATATAGTACTTTGGTCAACCAAGCGGGCATCGTCATATGTTGCTCTTTGCGTAATATTGAAATAACTATATCTTATCTGAACTTGGGAAAGCGATTGGATTATGTAATTTGAATATGGAACATGTTTTGGGAAAAGTAATCAGAAAAATATTATTTTTTGAAACCTGTGATTTTGTTTCATATTCAAGTGCTTCTGATATTATGGATACCGTTAACATAGCCGTATTTAGTCGCCGGAAGTTAATACTATGGATGACTACAGCATCTATAGCGCTTAGCTTTGGGCCTCTAGATCTGGGATGTTACACCGGCATTAATCTAGCCATTACTGGCCTTGTCCTCAACATTAACCTAAAGTCTACACCTATTTTTCAAAAGAGGAGACCACTTAACATTGAATGTTATCATTCATTGAAGAAGAAGTGATGATGTTATTAAAGATTGGTTTCATCTATGAGTCCAAGTATCCAAGCTAGATATCAAACCCAGTCCTCATTATGAAACCCAATCTTGCTTTGTGAATCTACATCAATTTCTCTAACTTATAACAATAATTTCTCGAGGATATTTTCCCTTTACCGTGGATAGACCAAATAGTGTATGCCACTTGTAGCCATGTTCTACTATCATACATGGATGCAACCAAAGAGCCATGTATAAACCCTATCAGGATCGCACTACATCATTACCAACAAGGGGATCTTTTTCTATCTAATAATGCCTTTCGACCATAAGAATGTTAGGACCACATGTCAACAAGTAGTGAACAAGGTGTTATTAGAGCGAATAGGAAATGCATGGAAATATATATAGATGATATTCGAGTCAAGTCATAGAAGACCAATCACTATGTGCAAGATTTAGGAGAGACATTCTACATTTTATGTATACTTAACATGAAACTTAACCAAAAAATGTGCTTGTTCATAGATTGATTATGAAATTCCTAAGAGATGTTGTTAGCGTGACCCAAATTGAAGCAAATCTAAAGAAGACGTGCGAAATAAGAAATTTCAAGCGCTAACGATGCGAAAGCAAGTCCAAAGTTTAAATGGAATGGTAGTCAAACTCAGTCGATTAATATAAAAGGAAACACACAAATGCATAACTTCTTTGACCTATTCAAAAAAAGGAAAGATTTCATATGGATGTCCGAGTGTGCGGCAACATTTGAAGATCTTAAGCAACACATAGCCAAACCACCCCACCCTACCATCTATCCAAATGAGTAGATGAGGAGGAATTGATCCAATAGTTAGCAGTAATAGAGCATGCAGGCTATGGTGTGGGAAGTATATAAAGTTCAAAGACCAATTTATTATGTGAGCAAATGGTTGATAAGACAGGAGAATCGGCACAACAAACTAGAGAATATTAGGAATTTTCTGGGATCACTATATAATTTGATTTAGAAGAGAAAGTAGTAAAGTAAGGAAACAAAAATGATTCCCACAAAAAAAAACTTTTATTGATTCAACCAAGAAAATAAAAAAAAACCTAAAATTGAGAAGAAATCTCAATCCCAAACACCCAACAAAATACTTTCCCACACATCTAATTAGTGAACCATATGCATATCTATTTATAATAGTTTTGATTAAATGCATTCTTTAATCAACCATTTTTATTTCCATTTTCCAAAATAAATCCTTCCTATGTAGATAAATCTTTTCAATTTTAGTGCAACAAAAGAGGCAATTAATTATCTTCAAAATCTACACAATGCATAAAAGAGGCAATGTATTTTAGCCACAAATCCACCTCGACTAAAACATCTCCAAAATCTGTTTTGATTTGGAAATAATGTATTACAAAATCCAACAATCTCCACCTTGATACTATATTTCCAAAAACGTCTTCCAAAACTCCAAACAATATATCCAAGGAAACAAATGTCTCCACCACAATGCTAAACCTCCCTCCAAACTATGCATGCCCGCCAATCAAACATGCACATCATCAACAGATCAGAATTGCTTGAAATACCACAAAGACCTCCAAGTACGCTTTGTGGTTTTTCGTTGTTGGCTCCACCTTGATTCAGACAGACTTCTCTCTCCAATTTCATTTGTATAAGATTTTGTAATCTTTAAGGTTTTTCCAAGCAATGAATAAATATTATTGGTTTTCTTCTTCGCGTGCAGCACCTCCCTGTTACCTTTCCAAACCCTAGTTACTCCACCTCGATTCAAGAAGTTACAACCTTTCCCTTCCAACTGTCCAATAGAAACAAGATTCCTTTTAATTTCTGGGATATGCCTAACCTCTGTAAGCGTCACCAAACTTCCAGTATCCATCTTCAACCTGACAGAACCTGTACCTTGAACATGTAGATCTCCACCATTAGCTGCCTCCACCTTACACGCTTCCTCCTTATAATCAGTGAATGCTTCCCTTTGATTGCAAATGTGGAAACATGCACCATAATCTAGCACCCACTCTCCTCCCTTACTCATATCAACACAAAGAACATCATTGTTAATGCTAAAGTTTACCTCCTCATCACAGTCTACCTCCATCTTATTTTTACTTCCTTCTTGAGTATTCATCCTCTCTTTATCTTCTCTTAATTTATTGCAAAATTTCAGCTGATGGCCTGGTATTTCGCAGTAATAGAAAATGAAGTCTCGATCTGTATTTGGTTTGAAAAAGCGTCTTTCTCTCCTTGCAAGATGGACCTTTGCCAATGGATTTGTAGTTTCTTTGTACCTTGAACATGTAGATCTCCTCATTAAGAAGGCTGCTAACCACAGTCTCCTGGAAACAACAGCACTAGAATTTAAACTGTTCAATGCAACTACAAATGTTTCCCAACATTCAGGCAATGAGCTCATTAATATCAAAGCTTGAGTTTCGTCATCAACTTTGAAGCTTACCGCCACCAATTGGCTCACAATTGCTTCAAAGCTGTTGAGATGTTCACCAATTGATTCGCCTTCCTTTAGTTTTAGATTGACCAACCTTCTCATAGAAATGCCTTATTCGTTGTAGAATTTTTGCATTAATCCCTTCCAATTTCTTCCATATTTCAAAATCAGATGTTTCACAAGCAAAGATATGAAACACATAATTCTCCATAAAACATTGAATTGCCGCCGCCGCCTTCCTATCCAAAATTTCCCACTTTGCCTCAATTATGTTGTTTGGCATTTCCCCTTTGTTTTCCAAGGGTTGGTAAATATCATTAAGATAGAGATAATCTTCTATCTTCGCCTTCCACAACCCCCAGTGCCTTCTAGTAAGCTTTTCAATACTTATCTTCTCCATAGCCAAAGACTCTTCTAAAAATTTGTGTAGTTGGCTACGGTACCAGATGTTAGGAATTTTCTGGGATCACTACACAATTAGAATTAGAAGAGAAAGTAGCGAAGAAAGCAAACAAAAATGATTCCCCCAAAAACAAAAACTTTTATTGGTTCAACCAAGAAAATAAAAAAGAGACCTAAAATTGAGAAGAAATCTCAATCCCAAACACCCAACTAAATACTTTTCCCACACATCTAATTAATGAACCATATGCATATCTATTTATAAAAGTTTTGATTAAATGCATTCTTTAATCAAGCATTTTATTTCCATCTTCCAAAATAAATCCTTTCCATGCAGATAATTCTTTTCTCTTTTTAGTGCAATAAAAGTGGCAATCGATTATCTTCAAAATCTACACAATCCATAAAAGCGACAATGTAATTTAGCCACAAATCCACCTGGACTAAAATATCTCCAAAATATATTTTGATTTGGAAATAATGTATTACAAAATCTAACAGAGAATATATTGTATTTCCACCTCATAGAAGCTTGGCGACTACGTCCATCTTTCTAAGTACACCCGACCAAAGTTATTAATGATGAACCTTAAAGCAAGTTTCTAGCTACCTGGATACATCAAGATGATTATTGAAATGGACCGTTGAACTTGTGGGATATCCATCACCTCTATCCCATATCAACCATCAAAGGGAAAGCTTGACCAACTACAGTGTAGAAAGCATAGGCTAGGGGCCTAAAGAAGGAATGCCGACCACTAAGCTCGAATGGAGCTATATGTATGGAGCCTCCAATAAACACAAAGAAGGAGCATACATTGTTTTAGGTACAGTAGATGTAACACCCCAGATTTTTGGAAACATTATTTAGGATATTTAATTAGCTAAATTAAATAAAGTATTGTGTTGATTCGGGGACTGAGATTTGATTTTAATTAGGAGTAGCCGGGCCATTTAAAAATGAACTAAAGAATGGGTATAAATTGAAATAGAGGAGGGGTAAAATAGGAAAAAGCCATTCCTATATCCTTTCCCTTAAGCCATGTATTCTATACACATTCATTTTCATTTGAAATTTTTTATTATAACTCAAGGCCGACCACCATTAACAAGGAAAAGAAGAAGAAAAGCTAGGAAGAAGCTTAAGTAAATCAAATCTATTCATATCTCAATCTCTTTAATCACAAAGGCTAAGGTGAATAATGTTTACATCTCATTTTTGAATGTATTTTCAGTTTTTAGATGATTGCCGAATATTTTGCAATGATTTTCCATGATTTTGAATGATGGAATGATTATATATACATGTTGATGATTTATGTATATTCATATTGATTTTATGGTATGTTTTAAGGCGAAAATCCTACAAAATGACATCCAAAAGCCTTGCGAATTTTTAGAAAGATCATAAATATTATTTTGGAGATGGGTTTCAATTTTTAGTTTTTTCTGAATTTTCGTGGAATTAATATGAATTTTCTAGAAAAGAAAATGGTATTTTAGGTTATAAATTAATTACGGGTAAATAATTAATTATTTGGATCTGAAATTTTTATATGTTAGAAAACATATATAATGTGATTTTCTAGAATTTTTCTAGATTTTTCCTAAGTGTTTTAAAGGTTATATAAAATTATTTAAGGTATGGGACTTAAATGTTTATATAATTTAAAGAGGAGAATGGGCTTTTTGCAAAATAACTTAAATTATTAAACCTGAAAAGTCGACAGCCCTTTTGACAAAGTGTTGTACTTTTTATTGGTAAAGAAAGCGGCAACCAATCACAATTAGACACGTGAAGCATGTTAGGTGAAAAGAACTATTTGCAACATGTTTTCCACTGTTTCGTCTCCTTCGACACCAGGTTTCGCCTCCATACTATCACTTCCGACAAAGTCAAAACCAATGCATATGGTATCCGGCAACTGGTACATAATGAATTGGATGTGGGCGAAAGGTATAGGGTCGAGACCAGGGGTTTCGAAGGGGTTGAGGCAGTACTTTGTTTTTAAATTGAAAATGTGCTTGCTTGCTTTCGACTAAATGGCTTTCGACAAAGTAGCTTTCGACTAGGTTAAATGATTTAAAGGAAATGGTTTCGATTTGGGTTGTGCCTTTATTTTTAAGTAATTGCTTGCGACTAAGTCAAAACCTTTTTGCTGCCACCTTTTTACCTATCGATCTAGATGGTTTCGAAAGGGTTGTTATGTTTTCTAAAAGCTTGGCCACCTCTCTAATGCTTTCAAAGGGATGGTTTCGACACCATTACTTCATTAATTAGGAAATGGTTTCGAAGCAGTAGCTTTCGACTTAAATGTTTTAAGACCTTTTTCTATAAGTAAAGAAAAACCCAAATGGTTTTTAAAGAGATAGTTTTAAAAAGTTTTGAAATAGTTGCTTTTGACTTTAATGGGTTTTTGATCCTTTTGCTCCACTTGAAGGCAGAATCCAAATGGTTTCGACCGAGAGGTTTTTCAATGGTTTCGAAGGAATGAAATTTTAAATGGTTTCGAAAGGTTTCCACACGTTGTAAATTGAACCCGAAGTGCTTTCGAAAGGATTGAGTTTTGACTGTTTCGAAAGGTTTCAAGGAATGGTTTCGAAAGGGGTGGTTCCCCAGGGTTTCGAAAGGATTGAAAGGAAAGGTTTTCCTATGTTTTCGAAAGGTAATATTTAAAAGGTTTTAAAGGAGGATGTCTAATGTTTCGAAGCTTTCAGAGAAAAGAAAGGAAAGGCTTTTCCAATGTTTTCGAAAGGCAACATTTAATGGTTTCGAAAGGGTCTATCAATGGTTTTAAAGGAGTTATCTTCAATGGTTTCGAAAGGGTTGTTTAAAGATTTTAAACAAAGGGTTCGAATGTAATAAATAGGCCTTGTAGCCTAAGTATTTTCAAGTTAAAAAGGGTTTTGACTTGTTTTGGAAGGATAGTTAATCCTTATTAAATCTCATCAACATTATTTTGAGTAAAGTATATATAACATGGCAAAATGGCTTAGAGTAAAGCTAAAGATATATTTTCCTTGTGTATATATATATATATATGATTTGAAGGGATAAATTGTTTTGAAAAGGTTTTCAAGGAAAATTTAAAGGGTAGTTAACCCTAAGAAAATGATTCAGACAGTTAGTCCATTTTAATTCGGATAGTTAGTCCAGTTTGCAGACAGTCAGCCTAGATTTGGGACAGTTGGTCTAGTTTGTAGGCAGTCAGTCCAGTTTTATGAACAGATAGTTCATTTGTAGCATAACGGACCTTGATATTATGTGTGGGCAAATAGTTCACATATTACTTGTTTTTACGCATGGATAGTCCATTTATTTAGCATAACAGATATTGCTATTTTTATACAATCAGTTTGATTAACCAGTTTGGTTGCAGGAATGGATTTGCAAAATATATGTTTAAAAGAGGATATAAGTGAGGGGAAACACGTTCCGCTAAGCGGTGTGGTCTTACTTAATATTAGTAAACCGAGATGTAACAGAAATTATCCATAACAGACTTTATGTCTGACTTGAATTTTTTGTTTCCCCCTAAACTCTATGGTATTCAAAATTGATTTGTGTAGGCCGAGTGTTGAGGTTTTCAGGTTTTTATTCTTTTGGCGAATAAAGCTTCCAGAGACGAGTTGGTGACTGACGCATAGCTATTTAGGAGTTCCATTTTTATTGATTCCGCTGTGTATATTAAGTCAGTTATGACTATATTGCTTTGATCGACCAAGGAGGCATCGTCATATGTCGCTCTTGGCGTACTTTGTAAATGATATGTTTAATCTTTGCCTGGGAAATGGTTAGGTATTATGTAACATGGATACGAATTATTGTTTTGAAATGTAATCAGAAAAATGTTGTTTTTTAAATCTGTGATTTTTTCATATTCATTTGCTTCTGATATTATGGATACCATTATCATTGCCGTATTTTGTCACCAGAAGTTAATACTATAGATGACCGCAACATCTGTAGCGCTTAGCTTTTGGGCTCCAGATACGATATGTTACAACTTGGCATCAGAGCATGGTTTATGAAAAACTTTAAACTAAAAATGGTTTTTTGTACATTCTCTCTAATCTCCTATCCTTGTTAGGTTATTTTTTTTGTATATCATAAGGTTTGAGTATAGATATGGATGGTAGAAGAGGAAGAGTTAACCCAGGAGGGGGGGGCACCGAAGGGAATGCCAGGCCTAATGTGAGAAGAGGTCAAGGTCAGGCAAAAGCAGAGAATGTATGTGCTGAAGTCCCGTAGGTTGGAATGGAAGCTATGTATCAGTTTTTGTGAATATGGTGTAGGCAGGTGTTGCTGCTGGAGTAGTGGGAGGAGGAGTTTTGGAAGTTTCGACAGTTAACCATTATGCTAAGCTGAGTGGAGATTACACCAAGCTTGGGGGGAGGCCGTTTTTTGGAACAAAGGATGCCATTGAGGTAGAGAATTGCTTGTTCCACTGCAAAAGGATTTTTGCAGACTTGGGGCTCAATGATGAGCAAAATAAGAGGTTGGCATCTAGACAACTATATGGAGCAACTCTGTTCTGGTGGAATAGTGTGACTATGACGGTGGATGAGAAAACTATGACCTAGGAAGATTTCAAGGGAAGGTTCCAGGGGAGGTTTATGTCAGCAATGGCACAGTCAGCTCTGATTAGGAAGTTTGCTGAGTTGGAGCAGGGGTAAATGTCAGTTTTGGAGTATGCTAGAAAGTTCCAGGAGTTGGGCCGGTATGGGTATGCTTCAGTAGATACAGTGATGAAGAGTAACGAGAAGTTTACTAGGGGGTTGAAGCCTGAGTTAGCTAGGGCCACATTACGTCATATTAGAGATCCTTCTGATTTTATTGTGGAGATGGCCTTAAGGCATGAGGAGTTAATTGATTCCCTAGAGAAGAATAAGGCTAAAGAAGTCCAGGTTGGGCAGAATAAGAAGAGGAAGTTCTTTCCTAAGAAACGTGCTCAAAAGGGAGGAGCGGCTAAGAAGGGGAAGTCTAAGATTGTCTGTTTCAAGTGCGATAAGAAGGGGCACTATGCTAATGAGTGTCATGCTAGGAAGGCAAAGGAGGTAGCTGGAAAGAAGGGTGTTAGGTGCTACAATGGGTTGCGAATCCAATAGGAGGGCATGCAACTATAGGGATGAGATGTGATCAGTTAAAGTTTGACCTGTGTTATACTTTTATTTGTAGTTTGCATGTATTTGATTTTGTGGGGTTCGAGATTATTCTTGTGATGGATTGGTTAAGTGAGTACAATGCTAGGATATTTTCCAGGATAGGAAAATATATCTTAGACACCCTGATTGTAGTGATCAGACTTTTTATACCGTAGAAGGTTCTAGTTGTGAGATGTATGTTTTATTGGGTGTTATGGAATTGGATGATGAGTTGAGCCGAGTTTTCGTGGTTAGAGAATTCGCAGATGTTTTTGAGCTTGTATTAGGAAATGAGCCATTGAGTTTCAGATAGATTTGGTTCCGGGAGCAAAACCAGTGAGTAGACCGCCGAGCAGGATGACCCCTACAGAGATTAGGGAGTTGAAGGTGCAGTTGGTGGAATCGGAAGGCAAGATTTTTATCAAGCCGAGTATTTCGCCTTGGGGAGTAGCCGTTGTTTGCTAGGAAGCTAGATGGATCGTTAAGGCTATGTGTCAATTATTGTAAGTTGAATGAGAGGATGATAAAGAATTGATATCCATTGCCAATGATTGATGATTTGTTCGACCAGTTGTGTGGAGCCAAGGTATTTTCGCAGTTGGATTTAGCGATCGGTTTCCATCAGCTCAGGGTAGCAGAGGATAGTATACCTTTGACGGTGTTTAGGACCAGGTATGGGTCGTATGAATGGTTAGTTATGCCGTTCGGACTGGCTAATGCACCAGCTTTCTTTGTGGATTTGATAAACCGGGTTTTCCAAGAGCACTTGGATAGGTGCCTATTGGTCTTTATAGATGATATCTTGATTTACTCTAAGGATGACAAAGAGCATAAAGTTCATCTTAGAGTGGTGCTTGAGGCGCTGAGGCAGCATCAGCTGAAAGCGAAGTTTTTGAAGTGTCACTTCTGAAAGAAAGAAGTGAAAGTTCCTAGTCATGTAGTCTCAAAGGAAGGGTTGTCAGTAGATTCGACTAAGATTGAAGCAGTGAACAGTTGGAAGAGACCCGAGACAGTAACGGAGATAAAGAGTTTCCTTGGGTTGGCTGGTTATTATCGGAGGTTCATTAAGGATTTTTCACGGATAACGGCACCGATGACTAAGCTGACAAGAAAGGACATGAAGTTTGTATGGATCGATAAGTGTGAGGAAGCATTCCAGAGTTTGAAACACTTATTGACCCATGCACCGATTTTGGTTGTTCCAGAAGGGAATCGGGATTTGGTGGTTTATACCGATGCGTGTGGAACAAGGCTAGGGGCTGTGCTAATGCAGAGAGGTAAAGTGATTGTCTACGCGTCTAGATAGCTTAGACCGCATGAGGTCAGATATCCAACGCATGATTTGGAATTGGCTGTAATGATTTTTGCTTTGAAGGTATGGAGACACTACCTTTTGGAAGAGTGGTTTGAGTTATATACAGATCATAAGTCGCTGAAGTATTTGTTCTCTCAAAAGGAGTTGAACATGAGACAGCAGAGGTGGTTAGAGTTTATTTCCGCTTATGATTTTGGGATTGAGTACACACGAGGGAAAGGCAACAAGGTTGCAGATACACTTAGCAAAAAACATCAGAATGCAGTATTGGCGATGATTGCTGAGTGGAAAGATTTGGAAGCATTAGCAGGTTGCAGAGTGCAATGGAGATTCGTCAATAGGTCTAGTGGGGATACAATTGTATTGTCTTATTTGGAAGTTCGACCAACAATGATCGAGAGGATTGCTTATAAACAGATAGAGGATCCAGTGTTAGCTAAAACGGATCGGGAAGTTAAAAGGTTGAACCGAGAGCGATGACTTGAAAGATTTCAGTCTTAACCAGAATGGGAGGTTGAGAAATAAAGGGATATTATGTGTTCCGAGTGTGGGGAACATAAGGAAAGAAGTCTTAGAGGATTGCCATCGTTCGAAGTTCTCTTTTCATCCAAGAAGTACTAAGATGTATCAAGGATATAAAGAGAAGTTTCTTCTGGGAAGGTATGAAGTGGGATATTGGGTTGTGTGTGAAGCAATGCATGATTTGCCAGCAGGCAAAGGCCGAACACCAGAAACCAAGTGGGTTACTTCAGCCATTTGATATTCCAGTATGGAAGTGCGATTCTATCTCCATGGATTTTATTGATGGGTTACCAGGGTAGAGTAGAGGAAATGATAGTATATGGGTCATAGTGGACAAATTGTCCAAGAGTGTCCATTTTATTCCAGTTAAGTCAAACAGAACGACACCTGTTTTGGCAAGGATGTTTACGAAGAAAGCACTTAGACTGCATGGAATTCCTAGTAGCAAAGTTAGTGATAGAGATCCTTTGTTCAGTAGCGAATTCTGGAATAGTCTGCAGGAAGTTTTAGGAACCAAGCTCAAGATGAGTACCGCTTAACATCCGTAGACAGATGGGCAAACGTAAAGAGTTAACAAAATCTTAGAAGATTTGTTAAGAGCTTGTGTGTTAGATTTCAGGGGATCATGGGAAGGCCATCTGCATCTAGTCGAGTTTTCGTAAAACAACATTTATCAGACTAGTATTGGGATAGCACCATTTGAAGCTTTGTATGGAAGGCCATGCAAATCTCCCGTATGTTGGCTAGAAACCGGGGATAGGTTGGTTATTGGTCCAGATTTAGTCAGAGAAGCTGCAGAGATTGAGGTCATTCGGGCAAGAATGAAGGAGGCTCAGTCTAGGCGGAAGAGTTATGCAAATAAGAGACGGAAAGATCTAGAGTTCTCAGCCGGAGATCAGGTTTTCGTCAAAGTACCACCGATGAAGGGTGTGATTAGGTTTGGAAAATCGGGGAAGTTAGCACCGAGATTCGTCGAACCTTTTCCTATTGTTGAGAGGATCGGGAAACTCGCATATAGAATTGAGTTACCGAGCAGTTTGGCAGGAGGCCACGATGTTTTTCATGTTTCTCATCTTAGAAAATGTGTTAGAGACTCGGAGACTACTATTGCACCAACTGTGCTAGATGACTTAGTAGTATAACCGGATTTGACTATAGTGAACAAGCTAGTTCGCATAGTTGCGAGAAATGAGAAGAGGCTTAGAACCAAGACGATCAGGTTAGTCAAAGTCTAGTGGAGTGACAATGATAGGGACTGTACTTGGGAGATTGAGAGCAGGATTAGAGATACTTATCTTGACTTGTTTGATGGTATGTTTTACCTTCTTGTTTGATTTGTTGTGTACCTTATCGTAATTTCGAGGACGAAATTATTCAAGGAGGGGAGTCTATAATACCCTAGATTTTTGGTAACATTATTTTGGATATTTAATTAGCTAAATTAAATAAAGTAATGTGTTGATAAGGGATTGAGATTTGATTTTAATTAGGGGTAGCCGTGCCATTTAAAAATGAACTAAAGAAAGGGTTTAACTTGAAATAGAGGAGAGGTAAAATAGGAAAGAGGCTATTCCTATATCCTTTCCCTTAGGCCGTGTATTACATACACACTCATTTTCATTTTAATTTTTTTATAACTCAAGGCCGGCAACCATTAACAAGGAAAAGAAGAAGAAAAGCTAGGAAGAAGCTTAAGCAAATCAAATCTATTCATATCTCAATTTCTTTAATCACAAAGGCCAAGGTGAATAATGTTTACATCTCATTTTTGATTGTATTTTCTATTTTTAGATGATTGCCGAATATTTTGCAATGATTTGCCATGATTTTGAATGATGGAATGATTATATATAAATGTTGATGATTTATGTATATTCATATTGATTTTATGGTATGTTTTAAGGTGAAAACCCTATAAAATGACATCCAAATGCCTTGCGAATTTTTATGAAGGTCATAAATATTATTAAGGAGATGGGTTTCAATTTTTAGATTTTTCTGAATTTCGTGGAATTAATTTGAATTTTCTAGTAAAGAAAATGGTATTTTGGGTTATAAATTAGTTACGGGTAAATAGTTAATTATTTGGGTCTGAAATCTTTGTAAGTTAAAAAACATATATAATATGATTTTCTAGAATTTTTCTAGATTTTTCCTAAGTGTTTTAATGGTTATATAAAATTATTTAAGGTATGAGACTTAAATGTTTATATAATTTAAAGAGGACAAGGGGCTTTTTGCAAAATAACTTAAATTATTAAATCTGGAAAGTCGGCAGCCCTTTAGACAAAGTGCAGTACTTTTTATTGGTAAAGAAATAGGCAACCAATCATAATTATACACGTGAAGCAGGTTAGGTGAAATGAACTATTTGCTACATGTTTTCCACCGTTTCGTCTCCTTCGGCACCAGGTTCCGCCTCCATACTATCGCCTCCGACACTGTCAAAACAAATGCATATGGTATCTGGTACGTAATGAATTAGACGTGGGCGAAAGGTATAGGGTCGAAACCAGGGGTTTCGAAGGGGCTGAGGCAATACTTTGTTTTTAAATTGAAAATGAGCCTACTTGCTTTCAACTAAATGGCTTTCGACTAAATGGTTTCGACCAGGTCAAATGATTTAAAGAATTGGTTTCGAATTGGGTAGCACCTCTATTTTTAAGTAATTTCTTTCGACTAAGTCAAAAACTTTTTGCTGTCGCCTTTTGACCTCTCAACCTTGATGGTTTCGAAAGGGTTTTTTATTTTCTAAAAACTTGGCCACCTCTCTAATGCTTTCGAAGGGATGGTTTCGACACCATCACTTCATTAATTAGGAAATGGTTTCAAAGCAGTAGCTTTTTACTTAAATGTTTTAAGACCTTTTTCTATAAGTAAAGATAAACCCAAATGGTTTTGAAAGAGATAGTTTTAAAAGGTTTCGAAACAGATGCTTTTGACTTTAATGAGTTTTTGATCCTTTTGCTCTACTTGAAGGCAGAATCCAAATGGTTTCGACCGAGATGTTTTTCAATGGTTTCAAAGGAATGAAATTTTGAATGGTTTCGAAAGGTTTCCACACGTTTTAAATTGAACCCAAAGTGCTTTCGAAAGGATTGAGTTTTGACTGTTTCGAAAGGTTTTAAGGAATGGTTTCGAAAGGGGTGGTTCCCTAGTGTTTCGAAAGGATTGAAAGTAATGGTTTTCCTATGTTTTCTAAAGGTAATATTTAAAAGGTTTTAAAGGAGGATGTCTAATATTTCGAAGCTTTTGGAGAAACGAAAGGAAAGGCTTCTCCAATGTTTTCGAAAGGCAACATTTAACGGTTTCGAAAGGGTCTATCAATGGTTTCGAAGGGGTTACCTTTAATGGTTTCAAAAGGGTTGTTTAAAGGTTTTAAACAAAGGTTTCGAATGTAATAAATATGCCTTGTAGCCTAAGTATTTTCAAGTTAAAAAGGGTTTTGACTTGTTTTGGAAGGATAGTTAATCCTTATTAAATCCCATCAACATTATTTTGAGTAAAGTATATATAACATGGCAAAATAGCTTAGAGTAAAGCTAAAGATTTCGAACAGCTAGTCCAGTTTGCAGGCAGTTAGCCCAGTTTTATGAATAGATAGTTCATTTGTAGCATAACGGACCTTGCAATTATGTGTGGGCGGATAGTTCACATATTACTTGTTTTTACGGACAGATAGTCCATTTATTTAGCATAACGAATATTGCTACTTTGATATAATCAATTTGATTAACAAGTTTGGTTGCAGGAAAGGATCTGCAAAATATATGTTTTAAAGAGGATATAAGTGAGGGGAAACCTGTTCCGCTAAGCGGCGTGGTCTCACTTAATATCAGTAAACCGAGATGTAATAGAAAATTTTCATACCAGGCTTTATGTTTGACTCGAAGTTTTTGTTTCCCCTTAAACTTTCGGGTAATCAAACTTGATTTGAGTAGGCTAAGGGTTGAGGTTTTCTGGTTTTTATTCTTTTAGCGAATAAAGCTTCCAGAGACGAGTAGGTGGTTGACGGATAGCTATTTCGGAGTTTCATTTTGTTTTGATTCCGCTGTGTATATTAAGTCAGTTATGACTATATTGCTTTGATCAACCAAGGGGCATCATCATATGTCGCTTTTGGCGTATTTTGCAAATGATATGTTTAATCATTACTTGGAAAACGTTTAGGGATTATGTAACATGGATATGAATTATTGTTTTGAAATGTAATCAACAAAATGTTGTTTTTGAAATCTGTGATTTGTTCATATTCATGTGCTTCTGATATTATGAATACCATTATCATTACTGTATTTTGTCACCAGAAGTTAATACTATAGATGACTGCAGCATCTGTAGCGCTTAGCTTTTGGCCTCCAGATTTGGAATGTTACACTAGACGTGCATGTAGTTATTTTGTCATCCATTTGGACTATCTATTTACCAACATAGAAGAAAAATGTAGATAGCACCAGATTTTATAGTGCGTCTATAAAATCATACGGAAAGCCCACTCAGAAAATGAAGAGAACAAATTTGGCACGAATCGATCGATACGAAACGCGCCTGTGATTGCGTACTGAATCGAGGCTGAGATCACGCTCAAACTTCGGGAGACTACTTCAGGCACGTGAGGGGGCCCACGTGACCAGTTCCACCAAGTTTCGACTCGATCTGTGATCGCTACGAAATGATTTCGTATCCATCAAGAAATGATCCAATCGAGCTGAAACTTGGCAGAAACATTCTTTACCTTGTGTGCAAGCTTCTGTGAAAATTTTATAGCATTTGGATTTGTAGATCGTGAGATATGATCGATGCAAGCTTGCGTTTTCGTAAGCACTGCCGATTTCGAACCCATGGTTTCGTATCCATCCTTCTCGGATCGATCAGGGGCACGTGCACACAGTTACGTGGAGCGGGATTTCCGTATCGATCCAATCTTTCCTGCGAGTTGACCGGTTCGTTTCCACAAACTTCGCCTCATTTATACCGAATGCATTTACCCAGTTTGCATCGATGGATACGAATTGATCGATACAAACTGAATCGAGGCGAACCGAGGTTCTTTGGTGGATACGAATTTGGCACGAATTGATCGATACGAAACGCGCCGCCCGCTGATGGATACGGAGGTAACCGATGCGAAGCGGTGTGGTCTAATCGATGCGCATGCCATCGATTTGAACCCGATGGATACGAACAGGGCCAAACTCGATGGATTCAAACATGCTGAGGCATTTTCATTCCAATGGATGCGAACCTGGTGGAGTCGAACAGGACATTGCCTAGACTAAATGATGGATACGAACAGCATATCCAAGCTAACTTGTACCGATCATATCTCACTCATACGAGCTCCGATTAACCTGAAATTTGGACCGCTGACTTTCCTGGCTTTGCTTGTAATGTCCTATCAATTGTGGCCTGATCCGGGCTTGGGCAAAATTCATCGATATCCTAGCAAAGCAGTGTATAACCATTCTTTGAGATGAACTATCTTTGGTTTTTCGGTCGATCTTTTGGTATCACGGCCTTGCCAAAAGGTGGGATAACACATGCCCCCCTAAACATGCCTTGCGATAGGAAGGTGTGTTTTGTAATGCCATAAGCTGGATGTTCATATCCTGTCGATGACCTGCAAAGAACTTGATAGTTTCATATAACCTCGAATGATGATCGTTTGGGATCGTGTGCCATTTGAGGTGAAATGTGACCGTTCGCGGTCGAATGCCGTTCGTGGAAAATGGTGGAATGGGACCATTCACAGTCGGGTGCCGTTTGCGGCAAATAAAGGAATGGGACCGTTCGCGGTCAGAGGCCGTTCGCGACAAATAAAGAAATGGGACCGTTCGCGGTCGGAGGTCATTCTTAAATGAATCGTGATCGTTCGCGATCGGATGTTGTTCTAGACGAATTGTGACCGTTCACGATCAAGTGACGTGGAAAGAACAATGTGAAAGTTCACGATCGTGTGCCGTACGAGGCAGAAATGTGATCGTTCGCGATCGAATGTCATATTAGGTGAATTGTGACCGTTCGCGGTCGGGTGCCATACGAGGCAAACGGTGACCGTTCGTGATCGGGTGCCGTACGAGGCAAACGGTGACCGTTCGTGCTCGGGTGCCGTTCGAGGCAAATGAGTGTGCCCGGGGGTGACTTAGTATTATCGATGTCAGGTTCACGTTCGGGTGAATTTCTGAATCAGCGATCGTGGCGGTTCGTCGCCATACAAGTTGTGCTTGTGGACCGTTCGCGATCCAAAGCATACGCGAGTAACTTCTTCTACAGAATTGCAAATATCAAATTAACGTTCACATGAATTCCATAACAGAAATGTCCAAACAAGCAAAGTCTAAATGTCTAAATCAACATGAAACAAAAGCAAAGCAAGGATGTCAAAGTGTAAATTCTCACTACGAGACGGTCAATAATCATTCAGAGCATGCCTGTGGATCGTTCGCGATCTCATACATGTGTAAATGGTTTGATGGTGTTAGTGAGAAGTTTACGACTCGTTCATCGTTATTTAAATCAATTGATAACCATACGTTGCCCCGGCTCGGGGTCACCCCTAGCTGATGTAGACGGTGGTCGCTCTGGTTCCACCGTTGGAGCTCGCCTCCTCACATAATGAAGTAGCCTACCGAACCTGATATGCCCTTCTACCTCATCCTTCAGGTGTCTACAGTCATTTGTGCTATGTCCATTCAGCTCGTGGAATAAGCAATATTTGTCTGATTTTCTCTCGTCGGTTGTCGGATCCCATCGCATTAGTCTACGATAGGCAACTTGCTCTCGGGTGTCTTGGTAGATTCGCTCCAAACCCTCGTTCAGTTCTGAATAGGTGGTAAATCGCAGCTCCCTCCGTTGCCGCTTTAACCTGTCGTCATTTTCTCCAGCTTTTCGGTTCCCTTTACTAGTCTCTGCATCTTTTCCAAGTGAATTACCGCCTCTAACTGCGTAAACATCGATTTCCTCTTCTCTTTCTATACGAGCATCCTCTAATCGCAAAAACTTTTCTACCTCGTGATAAAATTATCCTAGATCCATAGGTGGGTCTTTAGTTAGTGAATTTTTGAATTCTGTGCCATCAGCTATTCCGGACACAGCTGCCATCATAATCATGGATGGATCTGGCCGATCCACCGATGCTGCTGCTGCATTGAATCGCGTCAGAAAATTCCTCAAAGACTCCCCAGCTTTCTGCTTTAGCGTTGCCAAACTCATCACATTCTTGGGTCTTGCAATGTGGACCCTAAATTGCTCCATGAATCTTTCAGTTAAATCTGCCCATGATCTTATGGAGCCATTCTCCAACTGCCTAAACCATAATGCTGCGATATCTTTTAAATACAATGGAAAGCACCGGGCCATGACTTCCTGTGATGCCCCTAGTACCTCCATATGCCTCATATACTTCATCAAATGGACCGCAGGGTCCGTCCTCCCATCGTACATCTCCACTGATGGTAACTTGAATTCTGGTGGGTTCATCCCTCTATCGCCGCCATGTTGCTCGGATGTCCTTGTCTCTCTTCCCGAGTTTGGATCAACATGTCCTAAGTGTGTGCCTCCTAGTTCTGGCGCTGCGCCAGATGGTTCTGTTCCATTCTGAACCCTGGTTGTTCCTTGATTTTGCGCTCCAAGTTGCCCAATCTGTTGAAGCAAGTTCTGTATCATTTCTTCTTGTCTTCTCATCATTGCCTCCATCTCATCCCTGGTGATGAAGGCTGAAGCTTGGTTTGCTCCTGAGGAAGCCTCTTGACTTCCTTCATGGTGACTTCTCTCTGGCCTCTGTCTTGTACTTGATTGTCTCGTTATAACTTTTCAAATCCGAACTTTCAAACCTTTGAATTCAACTTCCAAGCGGTAGAATCCCTGAATTAGCCTTCTCAGTGAAAGCACCAAAATGTTTGCACCAAAATTGGTCACACACCCGATAGTCGTTGAAAGCACCAGTACGAAATCACAATTCACAGATAACAAATATGTAGAGAAATAAAAATGAAGAACACTCAGAAAATTGAAAAGAATAGCAGTAAACAACACAGATTTTATAGTGGTTCGGCGATCTTGCCTACGTCCACTCTAAAGCTTATGATTTTATTGATTCACTTGATAACTTCAATCTGTTACAGCAGATTACAATTGATGATAGCTCTGAAATTCGAATACAATAGTGATGATAAGATGTAGAATTGAATCCGGAAGAGTCTGAATGTTGAATGGCTCAAAGATCCCTTTTCTGTTGGCTTCAGGGGGCTATTTATAGGCGTAGGAGGCTGAGATCGTGCTCAAACTTCGGGAGACTTCTTCAGGCACGTGAGGGGGCCCACGCGACCAGTTCCACCAAGTTTCGACTCGATCTGTGATCGATATGAAATGATTTCGTATCCATCAAGAAATGATCCAATCGAGCTGAAACTTGGCAGAAACATTCTTTACCTTGTGTGCAAGCTTCTGTGAAAATTTCGTAGCATTTGGATTTGTAGATGACATAACATAAATATTCAGCTTCCTGAACACTTAGGACCTTGCCCACAAGACTGCGACCGGGCACACCCCGTTTTCTTTATCTTATGGCTCAGAAGCCGTTATTCCAGTCGAGATGGAAGTGCTTTCCCATCGTGTGACTTACTATGATCCGAAAACAAACGCTATATTGCTTGCTGAATCTTTGGAACTACTGGATGAGAAGCGGGAAGAGGCTGATTTGAAAGCAGCCGCACATCGAAGTCGAGTCGCCCGATTGTACAATACCAAAGTTCGACCCCGAACCTTTGAACTCGGCGATCTCGTCCTCAAGAGAATCTATTCGGTCCCTTCACACATGAAGCCAAATTGGGAAGGACCATACGTGATTACACAAAGACTTGGAGATGGCACATTCAAGTTATCGACTGTTGACGGTCTTACTTTTCCAAGGGCCTGGAACAGCGAGAGTCTCCGCCGCTATTACACCTGACAGGCTTTATTTGTTTCATTCTATTTTTCCATTTACAGTTTGTTTCTGCATTTTTAAGTTTGAATTCTGTAATAAGGCAACTAACTTTGCTGCATTTTCTTACTTCAGCAATAAAATGCCATCTCTTCGAGCCAGAGCGGTGATTCATTGAATACAATGTACGACATCATAATGCACGGAGAGCTAAATTCCATCATGCAATGGAATTTATTCAAATAGAGAGTGGCTGTGATACGACCGGCCACTCGCTAAGCGAAACCCGAGCTCGGGGGCAAGTCATTATACCAATGTTAAATAGGATTGATACACGACAATCCTATAACCAATTCCAAACTCCCAGAGTGTGATCTGGAATATAGACATCAAACAAATACGGTCTTGAGGAGGGCGGATCCGTCCACCTAACGACCTCGACCGTACTACAACTAAATGTAGTTCCGAAGAGGGTTGACCTATCCACCTAACGACTTCGGTTGTATCTTAAACAAGCTCGAGGAGGATAGACCCGTCTATCTATCAACCTCGCTTGTCGACTCAGGGTGGATGCGAATCGACCGTCCACGATCCTGATTAATCCGTTGTTCCTAGAGTGCGAACGTAATCCAAGTGCCCAAACAAACGTGACTGACCGTTTGTCGGCCAACTCCATGCTCCCAGAGTACGAGGTGGAGTATAAACTTTAAAATACAGTGTCGAAGAGAGTGAATCCGTTCACCTAACAACTTCGACCATAACTTAACCAAGCTCGAGAGGGACGAACCCGTCCGTCTAACGATCTCACTTGTGAAATCGGGATGGATATGATCTAACCATCCATGATCCTGATACGCCTTTCAAACTCCCGAAGTGCGAGTCGGAATGTGAACGCTAACTCCAATTTCCCAGATTATGGGTTAGAATATTAACGTCAACCCTGAGTCCCCAGAGTGTGGACTAATACTTGAAAGCTTTCGATAGCTGTGTCTGACTACAAGAATGCAAGTGCAAACCCCCAGAGTGTGGATGTAACAATCTATAAAGAAACGAGTGTAGTTCAACTGCTCGACCCCCACTTGTTGCGATCGCAAGCTGATCTTTACAACTTAACCCCGGAACTGGGGGCAGATTCAAGTGTTAATCACTACCCAAAATAGTATAGCATTCAAGTCCAACTCGATCTCTAATTACAACTTAAGTTCGTAATCTTCAGATTCGACAGATAAAACAAGCTATGCTTAAGAGTTAAAATAATGAAGTATACAGAACTGAGGTTCAAACACTGCAACATTTAAGCATAAAAGGAATGAAAGTTGAAACAAGAAGACAAAACTTTATTTCAACTAATCAAGAGCGGAGGCTCATATTCAAGCCTTTCCAAAAAATTCCTACTAGCGGGGGCTGAACCCGCATCTATACACGGCCTATGAAAGAAAAAAGATGACAAAATTCTTAACTGCAAAAGCAAATATGTGCCTAAAAAAAGTCTATCTACTCTTTCTTTTTCCTTAGTTTCTTCTTCTTCGACGACGAGCCACTGGAACCACTAGTGATCTTCCGTTTTGAGCCCTTTTCTTTAAGCAGGCTATCCTCGGACGGGAGCATAATGTCGACATCCTCCTCCGAACTGGAGTCTAGGGGAATGCTTCCCGCGGGAGGAATCGGAGGAACGGGATCTATAGCCGGAAGAGAGACTGGTGCACTAGAAAATGTTTGCACCAAAATTGGCCACAAACACCCGATAGTCGTTGAAAGCACCAGTACGCAATCACAATTCACATATAACAAATATGTAGAGAAATAAAAATGAAGAACACTCAGAAAATTAAAAAGAATAGCAGTAAACAACACAGATTTTATAGTGGTTCGGCAATCTTACCTACGTCCACTCTGAAGCTTATGATTTTATTGATTCACTTGATAACTTCAATCTGTTACAGCAGATTACAATTGATGATAGCTCTGAAATTCGAATACAACAGTGATGATAAGATGTAGAATTAAATCCGGCAAAGTCTGAACGTTGAATGGCTCAAAGATCCCTTTTCTGTTGGCTTCAAGGGGCTATTTATAGGCGTAGGAGGCTGAGATCGTGCTCAAACTTCAGGAGACTTCTTCAGGAACGTGAGGGGGCCCACGAGACCAGTTCCACCAAGTTTTGACTCGATCTGTGATCGATACGAAATGATTTCGTATCCATCAAGAAATGATCCAATCGAGCTGAAACTTGGCAGAAACATTCTTTACCTTGTCTGCAAGCTTCTGTGAAAATTTTGTAGCATTTGGATTTGTAGATCGTGAGATATGATCGATGAAAGCTTGCATTTTCGTAAGCACTGCCGATTTCAAACCCATGGTTTCGTATCCATCCTTCTCGGATCGATCAGGGGCACGTGCACAGAGTGACGTGGAGCGGGCTTTCCGTATCGATCCAATCTTTCCTGCGAGTTGACCGGTTCATTTCCACAAACTTCGCCTCGTTTATACCGAATGCCTTTACCCAATTTGTATCGATGGATACGAATTGATCGATATGAACTGAATCGAGGCGAACCGAGGTTCTTTGGTGGATACAAATTTGGCATGAATCGATCGATACGAAATGCGCCGCCCGTTGATGGATACGGAGGTGACCGATGCGAAGCGGTGTGGTCTAATCGATGCGCACGCCATCGATTCGAACCCGATGGATACGAACAGGGCCAAACTCGATGGATTCAAACATGCTGAGGCGCTGTCATTCCGATGGATGCGAACATGGTGTATTCGAACAGGACATCGCCTAGACTAAATGATGGATACGAACAGCATATTTAAGCTAATTGTACCGATCATATCTCACTCATACGAGCTCCGATTAACCTGAAATTTGGACCGCTGACTTTCCTAGCTTTGCTTGTCATGTCCAATCAATTGTGGCCTGATCCGAGCTCGGGCAAAATTCATCGATATCCTAGCACAGCAGTGTATAACCATTCTTTGAGACGAACTATCTTTGGTTTTTCGGTCGATCTTTTGGTATCACGGCCTTGACAAAAGGCGGGATAACACTTGCCCCCAAAATACTTGCTTGTCAGGTTCACGTTCGGGTGAATTTCTGAATCAGCGATCGTGGCGGTTCGTCGCCATACAAGTTGTGCTTGTGGACCGTTCGCGATCCAAAGCATATGCGAGTAACTTCTTCTACAGAATTGCAAATATCAAATTAACGTTCACATGAATTCCATAACAGAAATGTCCAAACAAGCAAAGTCTAAATGTCCAAATCAACATGAAACAAAAGCAAAGCAAGGATGTCAAAGTGTAAATTCTCACTACGAGACGGTCAATAATCATTCAGAGCATGCCTGTGGATCGTTCGCGATCTCATACATGTGTAAATGGTTTGATGGTGTTAGTGAGAAGTTTACGACTCGTTCATCGTTATTTAAATCAATTGATAACCATACGTTGCCCCGGCTCGGGGTCACCCCTAGCTGATGTAGACGGTGGTCGCTCTGGTTCCACCGTTGGAGCTCGCCTCCTCACATAATGAAGTAGCCTACCGAACCTGATATGCCCTTCTACCTCATCCTTCAGGTGTCTACAGTCATTTGTGCTATGTCCATTCAGCTCGTGGAATAAGCAATATTTGTCTGATTTTCTCTCGTCGGTTGTCGGATCCCGTCGCATTGGTCTACTATAGGCAACTTGCTCTCGGGTGTCTTTGTAGATTCGCTCCAAACCCTCGTTTAGTTCTGAATAGGTGGTAAATCGCGGCTCCCTCCGTTACCGCTTTAACCTGTCATCATTTTCTCCAGCTTTTCGGTTCCCTTTACTAGTCTCTGCATCTTTTCCAGGTGAATTACCGCCTCTAACTGCGTAAACATCGATTTCCTCTTCTCTTTCTATACGAGCATCTTCTAATCGCAAAAACTTTTCTGCATCGTGATAAAATTCTCCTAGATCCATAGGTGGGTCTTTAGTTAGTGAATTTTTGAATTCTGTGCCATCAGTTATTCCGGACACAGCTGCCATCATAATCATGGATGGATCTGGTCGATCCACCGATGCTGCTGCTGCATTGAATCGCGTCAGAAAATTCCTCAAAGACTCCCCAGCTTTCTGCTTTAGCGTTGCCAAACTCATCACATTCTTGGGTCTTGCAATGTGGACCCTAAATTTCTCCATGAATCTTTCGGTTAAATCTGCCCATGTTCTTATGGAGCCATTCTCCAACTGCCTAAACCATAATGCTGCGATATATTTTAAATACAATGGAAAGCACCGGGCCATGACTTCATGTGATGCCCCTAGTACCTCCATATGCCTCATATACTACATCAGATGGACCGCAGGGTCCGTCCTCCCATCGTACATCTCCACTGATGGTAACTTGAATTCTGGTGGGTTCCTAGCCATCCTAATCGCAGGAGAAAAGGGACTCCTGTTCACGTCTTCAAGATCTCTGTTTAACAATCCGCCTCTCATGGCTCGCCTGACCATCTCTGCCAATCTATCATTGTCTCCTAGTTGTAGTCCTCGTTCACTACCTTCGATCTACCCCCCGAGTCCGTGTGAGCTTTCAGGTGTCTGCCCCCCTAGCTGAGCGTTCATCCCTCTATCGTCGCCAGGTTGCTCGGATGTCCTTGTCTCTCTTCCCGGGTTCGGAGCAACATGTCCTAAGTGTGTGCCCCCCAGTTCTGGCTCTGCGCCAGATGGTCCTGTTCCATTCTGAACCCTGGTTGTTCCTTGATTTTGCGCTCCAAGTTGCCCAATCTATTGAAGCAAGTTCTGTATCATTTCTTCTTGTCTTCTCATCATTGCCTCCATCTCATCCCTGGTGATGAAGGCTGAAGCTTGGTTTGCTCCTGAGGAAGCCTCTTGACTTCCTTTGTGCTGACTTCTCTCTGGCCTCTGTCTTGTACTTGATTGTCTCGTCATAACTTTTCAAATCCGAACTTTCAAACCTTTGAATTCAACTTCCAAGCGGTAGAATCCCTGAATTCGCCTTCTCAGTGAAAGTACCAAAATGTTTGCACCAAAATTAGTCACAAACACCCGATAGTCGTTGAAAGCACCATTACGCAATCACAATTCACAGATAACAAATATGTAGAGAAATAAAAATGAAGAACACTCAGAAAATTGAAAATAATAGCAGTAAACCACACAGATTTTATAGTGGTTCGGCGATCTTGCCTACGTCCACTCTGAAGCTTATGATTTTATTGATTCACTTGATAACTTCAATCTATTACAGCAGATTACAATTGTTGATAGCTCTGAAATTCGAATACAATAGTGATGATAAGATGTAGAATTGAATCCGGTAGAGTCTGAACGTTGAATGGCTCAAAGATCCCTTTTCTGTTGGCTTTAGGGGGCTATTTATAAGCGTAGGTGGCTGAGATTGCACTCAAACTTCGGGAGACTTCTTCAGGCACGTGAGGGGGCCCACGCGACCAGTTCCACCAAGTTTCGACTCGAATTGTGATCGATACGAAATGATTTCGTATCCATCAAGGAATGATCCAATCGAGCTGAAACTTGGCAGAACCATTCTATACCTTGTGTGCAAGCTTCTGTGAAAATTTTGTAGCATTTGGATTTGTAGATCGTGAGATATGATCGATGCAAGCTTGCGTTTTCGTAAGCACTGCCGATTTCAAACCCATGGTTTCGTATCCATCCTTCTCGGATCGATCAGGGGCACGTGCACACAGTGACGTGGAGCGGGCTTTCCGTATCGATCCAATCTTTGCTGCGAGTTGACCGGTTCGTTTCCACAAACTTCTCCTCGTTTATACCGAATGCCTTTACCCAGTTTGCATCGATGGATACGAATTGATCGATACGAACTGAATCGAGGCGAACCGAGGTTTTTTGGTGGATACGAATTTGGCACGAATCGATCGATACGAAACGCACCGCCCGCTGATGGATACGGAGGTGACCGATGCGAAGCGGTGTGGTCTAATCGATGCGCACGCCATCGATTCGAACCCGATGGATACGAACAGGGCCAAACTCGATGGATTCAAACATGCTGAGGCGCTGTCATTCCGATGGATGCGAACCTAGTGGATTCGAACAGGACATCGCCTAGACTAAATGATGGATACGAACAGCATATCCAAGCTAACTTGTACCGATCATATCTCACTCATACGAGCTCCGATTAACCTGAAATTTGGACCGCTGACTTTCATGGCTTTGCTTGTCATGTCCCATCAGTTGTGGCCTGATCCGGGCTCGGGCAAAATTCATCGATATCCTAGCACAGCAGTGTATAACCATTCTTTGAGACAAACTATTTTTGGTTTCGGTCGATCTTTTGGTATCACGGCCTTGCCAAAAGGCGGGATAACATGCATGTAGTTATTTTGTCATCCGTTTGGACTACCTATTTACCAACATAGAAGAAAAATATGAAGTCTTGTTGATTAGGCTAAGAATGGCCTAAGAAAGATCAAAGTGATCAGAATATTCAATGACTTTCTTTTAGTGGTGAATCAGATTCATGTCCAAGGAACAAACTTGATGGCATATGTGTTCGTGGCGTAGGAGATGTTAAGATAGATTGATAATGTCACCCTACAATAGATACTTAGGCGGTAGAATCCAAAGATAAACGCACTGGCCATGATGGCAATCAATTTAGGGAATGAAGCAGGCAACTTTAATCATAGTAGAAATCATGTTGCCCTACCCTCCAAACACAGACAGCCGCCACTAGTCACGGAAATTTATATACTCGAAGCAGAGAATTGAATGACCCTTTTTTGCAGATTCCGACCGATGTGGGATTTCTTGCTGATAGACAGGAAGCTAAGAAATAACACTAAAAGCTTCTAACTAAACATCATAGATGAAGTCATATACATAAAAGTGTATTTGACCCACTTGCCAAGCTGCATTCATGGTCGAGAAGCATAGAAAATATTAGAAGAGTAACATGAAGGATATTATAGAGACTGCAATAGGGGTTGAGCATGACAAAGAGGACTGTCTTCCAAGGATATTACTATCCCACAATGGTCATGGACATGGTAGATTATGCAAAAATATGTGATCAGTGCTGGAAGTGTGCTAAAATCGTTAGCTCAACCTACCAAGCTAATAATGCGACATCACCGTGGCCATTTGACACTTAGGGTTTGACCTTATTGGACAACTTCGTATTACGTAATGAGAATATAAATTTTCCATAGTGGTTATTGATTACTTCACCAAATAGGTGAAAACCAAAGATATTTTCAGGATAACTTCCCAAAATGTGTTGAATTTCATAATAAAAAACAGTCTGCAGATATGGACTCTCAAAGAAGATTAGTGTTGACAACAACACATGGTTAAAAGAAAATAGTTCATGGAGTTTTGTGATAGGAATGGAATATGGAAGTGTGAAGAGTTTATCATCAATGGCTAACCCTCAGGCCAATGGAAAAGTAGAGTCAATCAATATAGTCATCAAAGTAAAATTCAAGAAGCGGTTAGAGAAAGAGAAGGGAAACTGAATAAGGAATTTCCACTGGTCTGTTGGTCATACAAAAAATCAACATGCACATCTATAGGGAACTCACCATTGTCATTAGCTTATGGATACAAATGCATGCTCCTTTGGAGTAGATGTACCTTCATACAAGTGTTTGACTTATGAGCTAAAACAAAATAAAGAGCTGATGAAAGTCCATTTATAAATAGTTTATGAGAAGTTGTGCAAACCTATGTGGATTAGTACACAATAAGAATATTACAACGGTCTTATTTCTTACTCTCGTTAATGGCTGCCTGATTTCTTACATCTGCTCCGATCTCTTTCTCTTTTTCTCTCCTCCTACTTTCGCTTCGGCTATACTACTTCTCGTTTTGCTTCTCAGCGAGAGGCTTTGGGTTATTGTATGGATTTGGGGGTTTTCGCCTTTACAGGCGATTTTGTGAGGCGTTGCCCTCCTTTCGCTGTTGTCGCTGACGCCTTGCTTGCGATTGTCCCTTCTCCGGTGTCGATTTGTTTCTCGAGCGAAAGATCGGTCGCTATTGAAGTATTTTCATCCGTGGCCTTCTCTACTCTGGCTCGTCACAGGTTTTTGTTGGTGGATGGTCAGTTCATGGTTTTGATGCCTTGCTTTGAGAAGTCATCACCGTGTTCGTTTAGATCTGATGTTATGGCGTTTCCGGATCTCCGGAGCCATTTTGCGCCCAAATTGATTTATGAGGAGGCGCTGGATTTGTCGACTTCCTTGTCGACTGCTATTGCTTTTGGTTCCGTTGATGTTGGTCTCGATTGTGGTCTGGAGGGTTCGAACCATGAGGTTGAGTTAAGGTCAAGGAAGAATGGAGAGTTCACCGCTCCCTTCTCTCCTCGCTTGACTATTCTGGGATGTGCGATTGCTTGTCCTACTTCTGTCGATTTCTGTTTTGGTGAGGTTAACGGTGGTTTGGCAGATGAAGATTTGATCACTTTATCTCCATCCCCGTACCTTCCGATGGTGCCTGCTTCGATTTCGAGTGGGTTTTCTCCAGGTTTGGTGAGTGATTCTGATGGGTGGCCTATGGATGGTGGAAGGAACTTGTCTGCATTTTTGATTTTAGGCGATTCAGCAGATAAGCTCTCGACTGCCCCTTGCCTTGTCGTTGTCGAGGAGCATTGTTGGAAGGTATGTCTCTCTTGCTCGCCTTCTTTGGTTGTAGTTGTTGCTGGGTTGCCTTGTGTCTGTTGGGGGTTATCCTTTGTTGTTGATATTGTATTCTTGAGCCATGACACACTTAGGTGTGTGCTCCCTGACACTACTGCCTCTTCCAGGTCTGGCAGTGTGTCAGGTCACTATGGTGATGTTTTCGCCTTTTCGTTTTTCCGTTTGCTTGGTAGCTTTAAGACGAGCTTTTGGTTCTCGTCGGAGTTGTTGGCTTTCAGCAGTGTGGTTGTCCTTTTTTCGTTCAGACACTGGAACTATTTGACTGGTTCTTTCTGCTGGGTTTTGTTTATGAGTCACTTCGACTGCAGTTTTGTGTTGAGAGTGACTTGGTTTTTTCTTCGTTCGCCGGTATTTACTGTACTCTATCGGGGCCATCGATCAGCTCAGTGGGCCTGGAGCGATTGGCGAGGGCGGTATCCTTATTCCTTATCTGTGCGTATAGGGATCGTCGGTGATCACTATACGGACAGCAGGGGATACTGTCAGCCTTCGACACTCCGTTATCCTCGTTCCGCTGATTGGTGCGCCGCGCGAATCTTACCTTTGACACGGGGCTGTACTTTTAGTGACAGTCTCGTTTTGGTAAGATTCCCACAGCAAGATGGGACGCATCTGGATTGCTCCCTTACACCTGACAGGTTTTTTTTCTGTCTCCCCTGTATCGCTCTTCCTTTGCGCCTTTTCCCTGATCTTTCCCTCCAGTTAGTTGAGTCGGGGGCATCAGATCCTGTTATCCCTCCCTCCTCCTTCATTCGCTCCTTAGCAGCTCCTACCTGCCCCGTTTCTGATTGGAGCAGGTGGAAATGCGCTGTTCGCATTATTCGCCTTCCCTGTTGCTTACGTTTTTCTTCTGCTGCTGTTGCTGCTCCTCCTGTTCCTTCGCATCCATCTCCAGCGTTCTGCTCAGCAGAGTGCTCCTTACCCTCCTCCTCATGTTCGCTGTCCATTACCATTCCGTTGATGAGTAAGGCAGAGATTGCGCTCCTGAATGAGCGCCTTGATTGTCTGTCCAGGAACTCCTGTTCGGAGGTTGCTGGGGCTTATCGGTCATCACCGACCGATTGTGAGGAGTCATCTATGGCTTCTGTCGAGCCCGAGGTTTCTTATGCCCGTCCTTCCCGTCGCAGATTGCGTAGAGTTCATTCTACTCCTCGCACCATCCGTACACGCTCTATAGCGGCGTCCGAGCAGGTCGACAGATCTTCTCGATATTCACTTTATCTAGTCTGAGTACGCTCGGTCAATCTGCTTGTTGTGGTCTGCTTTATCCTTCCTTTTTTTTCCGTCATGTCGAATTTTCTCTTCTGGAATGTTCGCGGTATTGGGAACCATGCATCCTTGGCTAGGCTAAAACGCATTGTTCGGAAACATTCGGTCGGTTTGCTTGCTATCCTGGAACCTCTTCTTGATCCGTTGGGCATAAACAGTACTGTTTTATCTTTAGGTTTTGGCGGAGGGTCTGCCAATGTCTCGGGTAAGATTTGGATTTTATGGTCCAAATCCTATTCGGTCCAGCCTATTTTCGACTCTTCTCAACTCTTATCGCTAGCCTGCACTTCTTCTTTTTTTGCTTCACCTATTCTGTTTTCGGCAGTATATGCCAAATGTGTTCGGTCCGACAGGCTAACTCTTTGGACCGATATTTTAGGTCTCGGTTCTATGGGTTTTTCTTCCTCTGTGATTGGGGGCGATTTCAATATCGTCGCATGCCAGGCAGAGAAACGGGGTGGAGCTGCCATCAACCGTCTTGCGATGGCGGATTTTAACTCGTTCATTGTCGGATCTGGTCTTTCTGAGCTCCCGTTCGTGGGATCGGCGTTCACTTGGTCTAATAACCAGGTTGGCCCTAGTCGTATCCTATCCAGGCTAGACCGGGTTTTCGGTTCGGAGGATTGGTTTCGCTTACCTTTCTCCTTTTCGGTTGTCCGTCTTCATCGGACATTCTCTGACCATTCCCCTCTGATTGTCCGTTGCTCTCCTTTCTCGCTGTCAGGGCCCTCATCTTTTCGCTTCCAAAGTATGTGGAGATCACACCATACTTTTCATCAAGTGGTAGCTGATTCTTGGTCAGCTCCCATCACTGGTCCTCCCTGTTCTGTTTTCAGTCGCAAGCTGAAGCGCCTCAAAGGCTGTCTTAAGGTATGGAACACGAATGTTTTCAAGAACATATTCGATCGTGTTCGAACTGCCGAAGAAGCTCTAATTGTTGCGGAAGCTTTGGTAGATGAGTCTCCATCTTTATCCAACAAGGAGGCGTGGGCTTCAGCTCAATCCCTCTTTTCCTCTGAACTTCGTCTTGAGAATGACTTCCTTCGCCAAAAGGCGAGAGTCAAGTGGGTAATCGACGGCGACGCGAACTCCAAGTTCTTCCACTCTTTTATTCGGAAGAAAATCAACCTTCTTTCCATACCGGAGATCCTGCGCCCTGATCTATCTTTAGCTTCTTCGCCTGAGGAAGTCAAAGATACAATTGTGTCTCACTTCCAATCCTTCCTAGGTTCGCATTCGGTTGCCGATACCGACCCTACTCTTTTAGCTTTCATTCCCAGGTTGGTCCTATCGCCAGAAAGTGATATCCTTTCGGAATTCCCGTCGCTTGAGGAAATCCGATCTTCTGTTTTCGCTCTTAGTAAGGATAGTGCTAGCGGCCCAGACGGTTTCAACGGTACCTTCTACTGTTGCTGCTGGCCAATTATTCAGGATGACTTCTGTCGTGCTGTACAGTCTTTTTTCGTCGGTAGTTTCCTTCCCTCTAGCTGGACATCCACCAACCTTTTTCTCATCCCTAAGTGCGACCTGCCGCGCGCCTGTGGCGACTTTCGGCCCATCAGCCTTTGCAACTTCTCAAATAAGGTTATTTCCAAGATCTTGGCTAGCTGTTTGGCCCCTTTCCTTGAGCGTATTATCTCGTCGTCTCAAGCGGGGTTTGTTAAAGGCCGCTTAATTTCTGACAATGTGCTGTTGGCTCAGGAACTTATTTCCCAGATTGACAGGAAAGTGCGGGGCTCTAATGTTGTTTTCAAACTAGACATGGCTAAGGCTTACGATCGGATGTCGTGGTTTTTCGTCATAAAGGTTTTGAGAACTTTCGGTTTCCCGGAAACCTTCATTGACCTTGTTTGGAGGCTTATCTCCAACTGCTGGTTCTCTGTGCTCATTAATGGTTCGGCTAATGGGTATTTCAGGGCTGGGAGAGGTCTGCGCCAAGGAGACCCCCTATCGCCTTCTCTTTTTGTGATCGCGGCTGAGGATTTCATTCGCGGTCTACATACCTTGACGATATACGGTCAGATTCAGCGTTTTGGGATTCCTAGGGGCTGTCCTCTTATTTCATCTCTGTCGTTTGCAGATGACATTGTAATCTTCTCGAACGGTAGTCGCTCCTCTATTTGAAGGCTCCTTAGTTTCATTCATCTTTACGAGAGATCCTCCGGTCAGCTCGTTAACACTTCGAAAAGTTGTTTCGTCCGGGCGAAGGATTGCTCCCCCTCTAGATCTTCCTGGATTGAGACAATTTCTGGTTTCAACGAAACCACGCTTCCTCTACCCTACCTGGGTATAGTTCTGTACCGCGGTAGGAAGCTTAATGCTTATTTCGACCCTTTAGCTGACAAGGTACGGGGTAAGGTCATTCGTTGGAATGCAGCTCTTCTCTCTCAGGCTGGCAGACTGGTCCTCATAAAGTCTGTGTTAGACTCGATGGGGACTCATGTTTTTGCGACTATGACCCCTACCGCCTCCTTCTTTAGGACGTATCGGTCTTTGGCCTCTTCCTTTTTCTGGGGCAACAAGGAAGACGATCGCCGCCATCACTGGATCCCGTGGGACACGGTTTGTCGCCCCAAGAACGAGGGTGGATTGGGGCTGCGCAACCCCAAGGATATTTGCTCCGCCTTCGCTTGCAAACTGTGGTACAGATTCGGTACAAACAACTCTTTATGGTCCTCGTTCCTTCATGCTAAGTACCATAGGCTAGCGGGCTCTAATTATACGGGTTCTCCGTCCTATGCTAGCGAGACTTGGAAGCACATGCAGTCAGTGAAATCTTTATCTGACTCCCATGGCGGTCTATTAGGATGGGACGGCGCCCCGTTTTCCATCCTTAGAGCTTGGACTTCGATTCGTATTCCTTCCCCTATTCGCCCTTTGTTTTCTTTCATCTGGGATTCTCGCTCTCCCCCAAAAGTTTCGACCCTCATGTGGCGTATCCTCCATGATGGCCTTCCTTTAGACGAGAATCTACAGCGGATAGGCATCCCTCTAGTTTCCCGTTGCAGTTGCTGCGACAGCAGGAAATCGGAATCCTTGAACCATTTATTCTTCGCAGGTTCCACAGCCAGATCTTGCTGGAACTTCTTCGGAAATTTGGTAGGTGTCCGAGGAATTACCAGATCTGCTAGCGACCTACCTTCTTCATGGTGGTCTGGGAACTCCAGGAAATCCCTTCGTTCGATCATTCATCGCTTGATTCCTTGTCTCCTCTGCTGGCACATTTGGTGTGCTAGGAACAAGGCAATCTTCGACAGTACTCCTATGGAGCCCGTGACCATTATTAGGCGAGTCAGGAATGATGTATTCCTTGCTTTTCGTGGTCGGCCTTTCAGGGGTCGCTTAAGTCCCGGTATTCGTCCTCTTGTGGATCTCCTTTCTATTACTTGTGCGTTGAGTTCCGCTAGAACTAGCGTCGGTTGAGTGTTCCTGTCGGGGCGTTGGTCTTCAACCGACGGTCTTGACTCTACCTCCCTCTCCCCCCCCCCCCCCCCGTTTTGTTTGTTTTGATGTGGTCGCTAGTTTTTCAGGTCCAGGTATTGTAGGGAGGTTTCGTCCTTTTCTTCTCCGAGGATTATTTACATTGGTTGCACTTCAGCTTTCCGTTATACTAGTCGGATGTTGGTATCCAGTGCTCATCTGGTATTGTTGTTTGGCTGGTTGGGTTTGTTTGAGGTCAGCTTTTATGGCACTCTTGGGTTAGCGTGTGTTGTCTTGCGGTTCTTTGTGGATTCTTGATCTCTATGTCGGTGGGTAGTTTTATTTCTGGTGGACTGGCCTACACCTTTAGGTGTAGCGGGGTTGATGGTTGAGCGGCTGTTTTTCTTCTTTTTAGCTTTGTATTAAGTTGCTTCCGTCAACTTAGCTTTTTCTTCTATTTGGCATTTTTCTGTTTCTTAGTTTAACGGGTTTGTGGGTCGCATACTTTGTATGTCGGGTCGTATTTTGTGAGCCGTTGGAGAAAGGCTTGTTTCTCCTTTCTTATATAAAACTCTGGTTTTTTGGTAAAAAAAAAAAAAAAGAGAAGTAAGAAGATGCAACATTTTGCACAAAGTATTACAAGCATGATATTTATGAATATTTCAAACAAAGAGTCAAGAGTAGAAGTTCATTATAGGAAACCGATCCTACAAAAAGTGTCTGCAAACACAGAAGATTCAGTAAATGGAGTGCTTTATCCTAATTGGGAGGGGATGTGTGATTTTTTAGGCATTAGCCTCGGGGCTATACCAGATCACAACACCTGATGGTGTTCCTATTCCCTATACATGGAACCCTAAATATCTAAAAGCTTATCACATTTGAAAATAAATTATAGCGGAAGATAGATTTTATAGTCCTTTTTATTTTTGATTTGAACTTATTGCAATTCATACCATAAAGCCAAAGTATGCGGAATAAATGTTAAAATAAGAGTTGTCTTAGATATAAAAGCCCACACTTCTTTGACTTTAGGATATTACTCACATCGCTTTCTGAGCAGGATGGCAAAGATCGTGGGTTCCCATGAGCGACCCTGAATCCTTCCAGTCCAGGGTTACTTACGTGCTTTAGTTGAGACATCGCGGATGGAGGTATGGACAATGCTGATGCAACGTCTATAAAGTGAGCTAGGGAAGTGTTAAGTCTATCAATGGTGGCCCTATCGTGCTGTTATTGGTAAGAAAAATGGGATGGGATGTATTTGGGGTTTGACCCTATATCTTCTAATCACCATAACTTTTGAACAATATCTCTGATTCACGCATGGTTTAAAGAGTTGAGGAACTACAGATGTTTTGACATATGGTTTGCTTAACTATGAGATTGTATATGTAAGAGCCTTTTTTGGAGCTCAAGGATTGTACGTATATTTTATTTAATTATAGTTTAACCCCTTATTTTTGTTATATCTTCATATGTGATCTTATTCCTTGATTATGGTTTTATAGAGATGTTTAAGATTATGATATTGGATCAATTTTTATGCAGGTTGAACTATAATGGTGATAGAATGCAATGTTTGTTTATTATTATTATTATCCCCTTATCATTATTATGTATAACCAATTGTTTGCTTGTTTATGTAATTTTAGTGTATGAGTCGAGTTTGTGGTGAACACTTGAATAGTGATAAGTATTTTGTGATAATTATTATTTATGATTTAAGGAAAATAAATAATAATTAATTGAGAATAAGTGAAAATTTATTACTATAAATCTTATTATGATTATTTATAATTTTTGGAGTTATATCTGTGAATAATCAACACGAGATCATTTGTGATGAAATTAGTGTATATTGCTAGGATTATTATTTATGCATTTCTCTACAAATTCACAAACAATAATAAGAAATTCATTTAAGCGGACTTAAGAAAGCTAATATTATTTATATAGTGAAGTAGAAATCAATAAATAATAATGTGAACATGGATATTGATTATGTTTTGTTTATTCATAATGAATAATATCATTACAGTTTTGATTCATTTAAAGTAGAACATTGCTATTGAAGAACAATGATAATATTATGTTATGCACTTTTATTTAGATAAATAACAATATGGTTGTATATAGTTGCAACTAACAGATATAATATATTATATAGAGACAAACTATCATTATTTTTAATCTAAACAAAATAATAATAAAGTTAATTTAAGAAAAATTGGCAAAAGTTATTAATGTTTAAGATAAATCATAATTATTGGATTTTTGAGAAAATTTTGGATAGACTATTATTATTTCATAAACTAACGATTAAGTGATTTAAAGGATTTTTGAGTAAGTTATTATTATCTAAGGAAAATAATAAAAAAAGCATTTAAAAATATTATGATTGTATGGTTTTGAAATATTTAGGACATATTATTAGTACTCTTAGGAATAAATAATAATATTATGGTTTTGAAATGTTACGACATATCATCACTGATTTTGAGTAAATAATAATGTGGATTTGAGTAAATAAAGGTGAAATATTATTCTTTTAGAGATAAATGATAGCAATGTATTTTGAAGTAGATTATTATGCAAAATATTACTATTTTGGAGATAAATGTCAATACCGTATTTTTTTGAAGTCGAGTATTATTATTTAGATATAAAAAATGATAATAATAGTAATTCGAATCATTTAAAGGCAATATTATTTGATGGAAGCGGTGATATTATGTTGTGAAATGGACTATTATTAATTATAGATAAATAATAGTAAAGGGTTTAAAAGTGATCTCGAATAGGTTATTAGTATTATTTTAGGGAAAATAGTAATATTTGTTTTTAAAGGGGTTACTGGAAAGTTGCTGTTGTTTTGGAATAAATAATGATTAGTATTTAATGAAATTTCAAGGTATGTTTGACTCCTTGATGTGTTTGTATCATATTGCTTTTGTTGATCTTTATCTTTAGTGGTTTTCTGGCTTTGATTGTTTGATTATTTTGGTTACTACATGTGTTTATTTACTTTGGATGTTCAGTACGATTGGCTATTTTTTTGATTGATTTGGTTACCATAAACTACTATTCCATTTGTTGATTATGCCAGCTTTTTTGCCATTGTGGTTGTTAGGGTTGTTAAATTGTTGCTTGTCTTGTATATTTGGTCTAGAAGTAGCTAAATATAAGCTAATAAATGGAATTTGAATAGTGAATTAAAATCAATTCATTTGGTGTTATTGACAATTTTTCAGTAATCTCAATATCGACTCAAACCAATGGAAAAATGTTCGTAGTAAAAATAATGAATGTCTGTCAAAAACCACATTCAAATCTGAATTACTATGTGGAGATATAGAGGTTTGAAGAGGATCCACTATTTTTCCCTAGTAGGCCCACCATAGAGAAGCCTAACAAATGTTCATGAAACTAGCTCATGGATTGTGTTGAGATGTTTCAAATAATGATTAAGACTAATGGTCCAAACCATGGTGTTTTTGACTTCGAATGAAGAAGTTATGGACCGTTTGTCCTTTTCTCCCTAGATTGTTTTTATCGATCTACCTATATCGATCAGAATACCACCCTGAAGAATAATATCAATATTTAGGAAGCGACACAATGAAGTGTGTTGTGATGTTCTATATAATGATACAAGATGAATGGTTTGAATCGTAGGTGATTATGACTTAGAGTGGAGGAGTTATGAATTGATCATCTTTTGCTCTCTAAAACGTTCGTATCGGTACTTGGGAAAAGCCAATGAAATATTCCGGAAGAGAGGCAATAGTTGTGTTAGGATGTTTTACATAATTATATTAGATGAATGGTTCAAGCTATAGGTGATTCCAGCTTAGAACGAAGAAGTAATGGATCGATTATATTTTTTCTCCTAAGATCATTCTTATCGTTTAACTCATCGATAAAAGTGCTACCTTGGAGAAGCCTATGAAATATTAAAGAAGCAAGGCAATGAAGTATGCTAAGATATTCTAGATGAGGATACAAATTAATACTTAAAATGAAGGAGTTATATATTGATCGTCCTTTTTTTCCTTAGACCATTCTTATTAATGAACCCTTATCAAGAAAAATGCTACATTGGAGATGCCTATGAAATATTCTAGAAGTGCGAAAATGGAGTGTGATGGGGTGTTCTACATAATGATACAAGGTGAATTGTTCAAACAATGAGTGGTTCCATATTAGAATGAAAGGGTAATGGATTGATCTTCTTTTTTCTCCTTAGACCGTTCTTATCGATCAACACATATGGATAAGAATGCCACCTTGGAGAAGTACCTCAAATAATTGATGAATGAAGTATTAAAGAATTTTGAAGTACTCTTCATGATGATACAATATGGATGGTTTAGTTCTCATTCAAATCCGACTTAAGATGTGGAGTTATATATCGATCATTCTTTTCCTCTCCAGTCCGTTTAATGGATTGGTACTAATCAAACAATACAGACTGATCACAATTAATTGATCAGTATCGACCAATCTCTAGCATTTGATGGGTACTAATTTTATCACTACCCATTGATCATTACCGATCGATAGGAACATACTACCGATCCATGAATCAAAATGGTCGTTTTTCTCTTATTCTTGAATCGATTTTCACTCCGCTTAATCTTGAAACTTGGGATCGATCGGTACAGATCCAAAAACCCTATAGCATGCATCTAGGTGCATATTCGAGTCAAATTAATTGGACATAATTTCTAGATGGACTAAAATAAGGGACATTTTTAAGACATATCACTTTCCCGACAAATTTATCCCCTATAAATAGAAGCATCAGTCCAGAACCACAAAAGCCATTCTATAAAATCGAAACTTTGCCGAAATGTTGATTTTTCACCAAGCTCCACCAAAACTCATCTAATTGGAGTATAATTGGAAATAGAACTTTGTAATTGCAATATAACCTTAATAATAGAGATCAATGTAGACATATGCTAGAGATTTGTCGAACCATTATAAATATTCGAGGTTTTCTTACCTTATCGTATATCCATGATTTTATTTTTATGTGGTGTGATATTGTATGTTTTGGAGATTGATATTGTGTTTTTATCTTGCTTTATATCAATAATTCACTATAGACCCGATTATATTCTCATCTAGTGACTTGTGTTCCTATCATAATAGGCATCTAGGGTGTTGGGACATTTAATAGACCATTATATTGACGCTTCCATTGAGAAGAACCCATATTTGTTTTGTAGAAAAACAAATTGAAGCCTCTTGGAGGAACAACTACTAGCAAAAATACCATTGGAACCAATCCAGGCATGAGGCATCCGGGAGGCTTCCTTGGGTTCTATCAAACCTTCAAACTTTGTGAATGATAACAAATATGCAAGCAATGTATTCCTGATAAGAGAAAACTTTAAACAACTTTTCTCAGTTATTAAACAACAACAAAGGACAATTGGAGCTACTAGAAACCAAGGCCAATGGAAGACAAACTAGAAATAATGGTCAAGAAGGCTTAGAGCATTAGATGGGGCCTTCAATACAGCCCCACTGTCAACCAATCTCATCGATATGTACCGATCAACCTCTATGGATCACTGCAGATCCATCCAGGAAACCACAAAAGGTTGAGTAGGAGCTTGGCTAAAGAGGAGTGTAATAGAAGCATGACTCAAGAGCCTGGAAAATGAATACGAATGCAAACTTGAGGCTATAAGAGGATAGGCCAGGAGGTCCACTTATGGTCCCAAGTAATAAAAAGCACAGTGAGCCCTATAATGAGGGTCATGTTAAACCAAAGGATTGCAAGTGAATTAAGAGGATCACATAACTGAAATGATATGATGGAAACTTCATGAGAAGGCCTAGATCGACGTTTGGAGGATGTGAACTAGAGTCCATTGACCCCGAACATTTGATATGCCAGAAACCCACTAGATTTCAAACTAC
The DNA here is from genome assembly GCA_030737815.1 of Allium fistulosum. Classification (NCBI taxonomy): domain Eukaryota; kingdom Viridiplantae; phylum Streptophyta; class Magnoliopsida; order Asparagales; family Amaryllidaceae; genus Allium; species Allium fistulosum. Next base: position 210,798,443 of record CM060908.1, read on the forward strand.
TAAGATTAGAACCATACACTAGATATATGCAACACATTGAACTGTTGGGAGCTACAAAAGAAGTGATGGGTTGTTGTTTCCAATTGTACTTAACTTACTTGGCATCCATGTGGTTTCAACTATTTGATAATGGATTCATTAACACATGGGCTAAGTTGGTTGAGAAGAATTTAGCCCAATTCAAAGATTGTATTTTTGGACGAGGAGTATGATGTTATTATCTATTGTGAAGCAAAGAGTAAGGAATCTTTGCAAAGCTATTTGACCAAGTTTAACGTGTCATTTGTTATTGTCCATAAACTCGATATTTTCATAGTTCATAAGGTCATTATTGCAGGAATAGGTAATTAGACAGAGTTTGGAAGGGCGTTAAAATGGGATCCACCTGTAGATTTGATGAACTTCTATCGAGCTAATACATACATGTGTTAAGAAGATGCCGACGTTGAGAGAGATGAAGTTAATATAGGTAAGTTTAAAGGATCACCTAAGAGAAATGATGGAAAAGACAAAAGAAAGAGAAATGCTAGTAATGGTTTAGAGTTCAAAAGCATCCGATGAGGGAACCGAAGTTTTCTTCCTACAACGGCTTGAATGAAACCCTAGAGATGATTTACTGAGAAATAAGATGATAAGCCTAGCGTATGAAACCATAAAAAGAGAGCATATAAAATTAGAGAGGAAGAACGTGAAATTACGCTAACTCTATGAGCTAACATGAACGAGATGTATGAGTGTAGGAATTAGCGAGAGGTATTAGGGGAACATTTTTGGAGCAACTGATTGCAACAATATGTAAAAGATCCCACGATCACTAGACCAACAACTTTGGTGACGTAGACCTAACAACTTGCTGCAATGAGTGATTTACTGCCGTAGTGATGAATATGAGCATGAAATAGTACTCCCATGAGCTAGATGGACATATGTTAGGTTTGCATTTGTGTTTTACTTTCGTTTTAGAATAAACTATAAAGCATTACTTCCATTTTACTTATGCATGTAATATCGTTTGGTCCTATAGACATGCTTTGAGCATAGTCTCTAGAGCAACTCTTTATCGAATAGTTACTTTAGACTTCCCTTTGCGATTTGATTTTAATGTAATAAGATAGTATGGAAAACTTGATATGATTCTTAATTTATTGGCTATGGACTCCAGAAGTGATATGAATTTAATTTTGATACTGATATTGAGATATTATTTGGATTAGACTATCCTTTGCGTTTCATACACAAACCAAAAGATTGTGATTCCCAAAACCAGATAGATGGGATGATTAGCCTTAAAGTGCAAGTCCCCTCCATCGAAAGTGAGTGAATGGACTTATATAGGATGCAATGTCCCATAACTGAAGAGTGAATGGATGAAATAACCTAAACATTGAGCCTTCTTGTGTAGATTGAGTGAATGGGCCCACCTTAGATTTATGATTATCTTATCCGGGGAGATTAAAACCTAACTTAAAGGTAGGACCACCTTCTAATTTGGCACAATTTAATCATGATTGTTAAATGACTAATAGGTATAAATACCTTTATCCGGTTAGACATGCTCATTATGGCATGTTGGGAGATACTAGATGATTTATAAGTTATGCTTAAACTAGGGGCATTCCACTTACATGAAACAATAATACATGATATATGATAACTTACTAGTAATACGTTGATAAGGACAAACTTGCTTGTGGTCGAATATTGGGAGATACAAATCGATTTATGAGCCATTTTTGATTAGGGGAAACCCTACACACTAACACATGATTTATAATGCTTGATAGTAAGATATATGAATTATTTATGATCTATGGATCTTGTAACAACCTGTATTTTAACGATTGGATATTTAAATAATTAATTTGAATATTAATTCATTAATTACTAGTACATCTGAATAATCAACTTTGAAGACAAATGAATTGGGATTCAAGATCACTGCCATTGAGACAACAATCCCGTCACAAAAAAATGAGTGTAAGCTTGACTATGTTTGGAGTTGTTAAGTTTTTGGCGGGAATAGTAATTTTGTTTGGATGAAATGGATTAGGGCTAAGGCCCATTATCTAGCCTATAAGCTGGACTCATCATTCATTTCATTACCTATAACATTTCATCTTTATTATTTAATTATTTTCCTAATCTTTTTCTTAAACCCAAGCAGTAAATCCACTAGTCCATGCTTGAATTTATTCCTATAAATTATAATAAAATCACTATGGTTCTTCTCTTCTCATTCCTTACAAAACCCATCATTGGATTAGCTTGAAGTGGAGTTTGGAACTTCTTTTCATATTTCAAGAGAGCAAGAATTGGGTTTTGGTGATTTGAAACATGATTTGGTGAAGAAGAAGGTAAGTGGATGTTCTCTTACCATATTTACCTGTCATACTTCATAGATTTATTTAAATCTGATTATGAAGTAATATGAAGTGATTTGGAGAATGACTCGGTTGATTTGAGCTTATGTTTATGTCGTAAACATGATTATATCGACTCGCTATTTATTAGAAACCTTGATTGCTTATTTTGGAAAAGTTAGTAAGCTTAGGATTTAATCCAGGTTTAATTAAATAATGATGAGTGATGTTATGACTGATTAGAGATTAATTAATTGATATGATTTCGCATATATCAATAGCTAGTATTAATTTAACCATTTGAATTGGTTTTAGAAAAGTTAGTAAATAGCCTTGTGTTAATCGGGTTTTTAACTCAACAGAATTCAACGAGAACTAGAGCATCCACGTCAAGTCAAAAGAACTCACGAATGAACCAAAAGGACCAGAAGAAGAAGCTAAGAAATACCTAAGAGGAAAGATGCAAAAATAGGCTAACGGGCTGGATCACTAGCGATCCATCACCTATGGATCGCTAGCAATCCATGACGATTGCTCATGGATCCTTCTAACTTCTTGCATCGTGAAACAATATCTTTTCTAGGGATGTCTGCCAAGTTTTATGATATTCCAAGCAAGCTAGTTCGAGAAGTGAGCATTCATCTGGTTCCAGTCATAGTTCAATACAACATGTATATGAATCACCATCAAATCAAGACAACTAGTTATGAATACATGGAGAGCATCTGTATAAGGCAAAGAGCGCAATACAAGTGAAACGATCCAAAAATAATTAAACTACATGGATCGCTAGTGATCCATGCTCTATGGATCGCTAGCGATCCATCATGATAAGTAGGTTCGCTATGGAACTTTTGGAGCATCTTCGTATCCTCAAGTATAGGCTTCTGGCAAAGCGGTCTAGCCCAATAGCTCTCCAATCCCTATAAATGCTCACCTATCTGCAATATAAAGAGGATCTTTTGGACTGGCCGTTGGAAATCTGCAGAAACTATTCTTTATTCTTCTCCTCCCACACAATAGTCATCTAAGGGTTCACTGTGATTTCTAGTGAACTCTTGTACTTATGACTTGATCTAACTTAGAAGATTCAATCATATTGTAATCCGATTCAACTTGTAACAGCAGTCAGTTAATAGAAAGTTATAAAGTGGACGCAGGCTTCATTAACATCTGAAACACTAAAAAAGTAACTTGCCTTCTAAGAACCGGTGTTGCTCCAGCAACAATGTGAAGGCCCAAATCAAAGTCGTGCATCGGTTCTTGGGTGGTGTAATCACACCCAAGCAAATATAATTACTTAAGTCATGCATTTCATAAGCCGCACACTCTTAAAAGCCGAGCATTTCGTAAGCCACGTGCGCTCTTAAAAGCCGTGCATTTCGTAAGCCGTGCACCGCTTTTTGGCTTGTAGAATCAGGCCCAAGCAAATATAATTACTTAAGCCATGCATTTCATAAGCCGCACACTCTTAAAGCCACAAATTTCGTAAGCCGCACACGCTCTTAAAGGCTGTGCATTCCGCGTTAGCACTACTTGATGTTGCTTCGGCACCCCAGCAAACCATTAAAGTACCGGTATTGTCCTGATAACACCGGGAAACTCATCTATTGTAGGATTAACATGGATTCGCTTCCACTATCAAAAGTAATTAACATGAATCCAATAATGTTACACAACTAGTAATTGGCGAAGAATTTCGATTGTTGACCGATAAAATCTCTAAAGTCGAGACGCTTGAGTCACAAGTTCCTAAAGATAGGAACCGCAAGGTCTATTCGGTTATAGACATTCGAAGAATCACTCAGATCAACCAGTCGTTTATCAAGTGTTCGGAGAAGACAACCCTATAAAGTAGGGGGCACACACATACCAACATTTAGTTGAAAGGAAAACTACTCCACGGGCTCGTTTCTCCAAACAAAGAATTTTGGCAATCACAATGGATCTAATCATAAAGTTAAAAATGCATACATAATGCGTGAAATCTTGGAAATAAATGTATTGTATACCGCGAAACATGGCACGACAATGTGAAGTATAGAAATTGAAGAACAAGCAATCGTGCCATGTGCACACATAAGTAGTATAAAAACAAGTTATGTATGTGACAAATAAGGAAGAACATAGAAGGTAGGACAATAGAAACATTAATCTTTTCGTTCCTTATAACATTTTCTGTACAAAGTCAAAATGTGGGTGCCGTACCCACACAATATTGGCCAACAAAAAGAAAAGTACAAATACTACAACAAAAAAAGTAATAAGTGCATACTGTGCACTTGTACAAAATACATGTCAAACAAATCAGAATGTTCCAATATCCGGCTCTACTGTCATTCGAACCTGTCAGTGTTTCTTTCCACCACTTACCTTCCCCTCTTTGGTCGGAAGTTTCTTCTTCCTCTTAGCATCCCCGTTAGGAGTTGTATCGCTACCAGAGATATCAATTATCGCCTCCGTGCCCATATCTATTCCTTGTTCTCCGACCCCCTTGGAGGACTCCCCCTTGGTCTTGCGCTTCCGGGACTTGCAGGAGCTCCTCGAAGACTTTCTCTCCTCAATCTTTTCCCTCTTAACTGCCACCATCTACTGTTTATTTTTACATAGCTGGATATGGTCTGTCTACTCTTGAGTGTCATTTATTGTTAAATTACCCTTCAAAGATACAGAAGGGTCATCCAGACCATGCAACATAGCAATCTTTTTAGATTCCGACCTTATTGTGAGCTAGAAACGGGCGTGGTGATCGAAGCAGCTACAGAAACATGCATCGAAGTAGTCAAAATAGCAATAGGCCCCAGGACCAAAGAAATTGGTGGTTCAATAGGAAAATTAGACGGACCTATAAGATCAAAAATGAAGGCATTCAATTCGTCTTGTTCTTACAGCGTGACCTGAAAATTCTCAAACTCGGGAGAAACAAGAAGGTTTCCTGCATCAGAAGTGTGACCTAGAATTTCAACCTCATACTCCCCACCGTCTCCTTCTTTGGATGGCCGCACGATTTTTGTGAAGTTCCAGGACCACCCAAGGCTTCTGAAACAGCCACTGAAGGGGCGGACAACAAAACAATATCGGTTGAACTCGGAATAGTTCTTGACAGATCTTGAGGCAGCTTTGATGATTCACCAGGCATAGAACTGAAAGGCTCTGATAGCACGTTAGCGGTTGCAGTTGTAGGGCGTCGACGGCCTCCCACTCCCTCTCAATCCGAATAATCTCTCAGCACTCGACCAAAGCCTTCTTCGACTCAGGCATCCTCCAACTCTTGCTCCGTGTACACATCCCTATTTTCTCGAAAACAAGCCATAACTTCTTCCCAAACCATAATAAGAGTGTGTGGGAATTTGGGGCCCATATAGTTGAGGCTGCCCCGATGACGCAGGGAGTTGATAGAAATTCAAGATGGTGTCATCCATCCTCTCTATCCTCCTTTCGATGGTATCCTGCAGCTCTAAGTAGTCCGCTGTCACAATGGCCTTCTCAACTTCGACTTGGGTCTTTTAAACGTTAAGCTGCGCGACTCTTTCCTAAAGCAAAGCAATCATTTGAGCCTGGTCCGAAATAGTCTTGTCACGGGATTCCACCATTCCTGCATGATCGGCAATTGCCATTTTAGGAGGTTCGACGGCTTCGTCATGACCAGCAATAGTTCTCCTCTGAGCTTCGATGATCTCGTCTCAAATTTCAAGCTCCTTTTTCAGCTTAACCTCATCAGCATGGGCCTTCTTGATTTCGTCTTTGAACATGATCTCGATTTTTGTGTAGGCCACTATCAATTCCTACAGCAAACCAGCATTGCTCTTACTCTCTCGAATTGCAACATCCCTCTCCTTTGTCAATTGCTCAATTCTGGTGTCACGTTCTGTTAACATCCTCTCATAATCATCCTTTTCTAACTCGAAGGAAAGGATCACTTGGTAGCATTACCGTTTGTGTCCACCAGTTGCTTACATAATTTCTCCCATCCTTCAACTTTATCCAAATCACTCTGAATCGCCTAAAGATGGGGCATATAAGAATCCTTATGGATCGGACGTAGGTCACAATCAAATTTAACTCCCTTCAGAAACCATCTAGGGAGTAGGGCTTCAAGCTTAGGGGACCAGACGGGAGAATATAACTGGCCTCGTATGGGGGCGTGAAGAACCAGAAGTAGGCATTACGTGAGTTGATGGAGTCTGGGTTTATGGAGAGACTTGAACAATAGAAGTTGGAAATTCAATTCCAATAGAGATTGGAGTCGGGGCAAATGCTTGGTGCTCGGAAGGATGAGAATCGTGATCTACCTTTGATTTCTTGGATGGCCCATCCTAATCGTCAGGAGTTCTCCTCTTCTCATACCACTCCTATAAACTTTGCCTTGGTCCCTATCATCCCGACGACGAACTTTGACTTCCCAATCCTTCCTCCTTCTCCGTTCTTCCTTAGTTCTCGGGGCTGCTGGCGGCTTGAAGTCCGTCTCGACCCGCGTTTGCATCCGTAAATTGTTCAAGGTCCTCATAAAGTCCACGACCTCCTATGGAACATGATAAAAAATAAATAAAGAACTTTAGCGATAAAAATGAACACAAATAATGCATATGTAAGTGTACGTGGCCCTAGTGAAATGTGTGACGTGCCGTATGTGGCCAGAAAGGACTTCACAAACCGGATCGAGAAGCAACTACAATGGGAGTCAGGCTAACTCTAGATACAAAATAACTAGGGTGAGAAGACAATACCTCGAACTTGAAATCATCTCCCATGAGTTCATCGATGTTTACATAAACATTGCTCAAGTTCCCAAAGTTAATATCGATTTTCTTAGGTGGAGAACCATGAAGTTGTTCGACCGCTGGGGGAGCATCTTTAGCAATAATCTTTTGGGGAGGTGTCGGGAGAAAAGGACTCATTTCCGGAGTTTCTTCGCATGATTCGAAGTTTCTTTCACTAGAGCTTGCATCAAATTCCTCATCTTTAGAGGAGGAATCATAACTACTACTGTTCTCAATTTTACAGTCCTCCTTTTTCGTGATCAGCACGGCCTTGCCCTCATGCTACTTGAACTCCTCTTCCCCCTCCTCTGGGATCGAGGGCTTCCTAATCGGGCAACTAGCTCTGGTCGTAACACCTTTTCCTTCATGGATTTCTTCAGTTAATCCATTGGATGGACCTTCTCCTTCTAGTAGATCGCCCTCTACGAAGTCGTGTAAAGAAGAAGTGGAGCATGTTCAAATCCTAGAATGGGAAGGAGATGGAACTTCAACGGCGATGGCAGATCTCCCGGGATGCAACAACCCGTACGGAAGAAAATTCTCATCTGTTAGCAAAGACTTGACCGCTCTCTTTCTAGCGTCGATGGCCTTCAGAGTATGGAAGATGGGATCAAGTGATGAATCTTTGTCTGGCCTCAGAATAACTACAAGGAGTATTCGGCCTATTAAAAATCATGCACCATCGTATTAAATCTCAACAAGTAAAAGAGAAGATTTACCCCCTGTCGTCCAAAGGCGATTAAACCCTAAGGACTCCTAATGAAAAAATATTGGGTCTTGAATTGGAACAAGTTACTTTGACACTGCAGCACAATTTTGTGATCTCTTTGAGCTTTGATGATCATAATAGACGGACATTCGTCTCCCTTCTTGAATGAGAGGAAATATCTTAGCTCATCAAAGCTTGGGGCATGATTGAATGTCTGCATAAACAAAATGTGAAGACAAGTCAGAATCACGTATCCATTGGGGTGAATTTGAAATGGAGCAATTCCCAAATTTAGAAGAGTCTCTCTCAAGAAATGATTGAAAGGGGGCACTGCTCCATTCAAGCACATGTACCGATGGAAGGCGGTATACCCTGAAGGTGGCATGTGTGCAAATTCATTTTTTTAATGGAAGGCGTACGTCGTCATCTGAAATTACATGTTATAACAAATGTTGTGCAGAACTTTAGTAGAAATTACGGTGGAAGCTCTCTCCGGAGGATTGAGTAAAACTCTAAAATTTGAAGGAGTTTGATCTACTATCGAACCAATTGGAACCAATTGACCATATTCAACCTATGTTGCTGAAGAAGTAGGCGCTGCTGGAACCATTTGTGAAGGCATAACTGATCGGCTTCTAAGAGTGTCGAACTTCCTCCACTAGATTTAGGACGGGATGATGGGTGCTTTATTCTATATAATAGAACTTGTATTTAACATGGTCAGGTAATTCTATTTATAACTAGATGTCCCCTATGCTTAACACTTGAATTCCGAAAAAATATTGATTTATGTCGACTCATCGAATTTCAAGCATTGACTAGGGCTAGTGCAGTGTGTTATCTATATGGCATGGGCTCGGTGTCCTAAACACTACGAACGCTCTATCCTGTGTAGATAGTTCACTCGCAGCAAAGAAAGGAATAAGCTTTTCATGTCATGCATTAAAGTTATTCCTACTACACTTACCCATTATCGATCAACGACCGATAATGGATCCGCTGTCTGAAGCGATGCAAAAAGCTCTTCCTATTCCAGGTACATCGATTGTGCAATGATAGGACCAATCCAAAATGAGAAACTATAGATCGATAGGTCCGAATCGAGTAGAAAATTCTCAGCATAAGTCAATTTCAGATCTCTAGAAAGTGATAACAGCATGAGCTGCATATGAGACGCTACCCTAAGCCATAATCACCTCCTAGAAAAACCAAAGTCAATCCGCAAGACGTCATGCTATATCAACGTTGTAACTCAGTGCAAGTTAATTCTAACTCTGCGGATGAAGATAGCAAAACATGTCAAGCACCGGGGCAAAACCCTGGCTTCATTCCATGAAGAATTCAAGATTCGATTTACTATCTTCTTCCACAAATTCACAATCAGCTCGATTTTCCATTGCATCCGTCACCAACACAACCTCATCACTAATTGCTAATAGTACACTAAAATCCACATCACCGACCTTAAGTCAGAAGACAAATGCGGTCAATTTCAATTCACTAGTGATCCAAGCTAGGCAAGATCGATCGCGATTCAGGCAGACAATGATTCATGTGTTAGATCTAGCTCGAAGTGGTGGCAAGATTAGGCAGGGTCGGAGGCAAAGAGCTTTGGTAGTGAAGATCGACGATGGCGGTGGCCTGAGCAAGCTTAGGGTTTGGTCGCATTTAGCTCGGTTCATAGAAAGATTAGCACGGGTCATAGAAATGTTAGCTTGGTTCGCAAGGGCAGTGTGAAATGATAAAGGACCGGCCCAAACAAAGTTAAATTGGAGATTGGATGGAAGAAAATTTGCTAAGTCCTTGGATTGCTAGCAATCCATGGACTATAGATCGCTAGCGATCCATCAAGTTGCTGTCAATTTTCTCTAAGCTCGCCAAGCATGATCTAAGTGTTGTTCGCAAGCATCTAAAAAGTTATGGGATCGAAATTGATTTATTGTTATGAGCAATGACTATTCACATCGAAAACATGTACATATAGCTGAATGGCCAAAACCAAATTCGCATGATAGCCCCAACACGATTAATTAAACATCATGAAATGGGAGCTCAAAAGCGGTTACTTCTAGAGCACACCTTATTTCCAATGAAGGCATGCTCTTGGTATGCAAATGTTAACCAGGTTTTTTAACTCAACGGAATTCAATGGGAACTAGAACATCCACGTCAAGTCAAAATAACTCAAGAATCAACTAAAAGGACCAGAAGAAGAAGCTAAGAAAGAGCCAAGAGGAAAGATGCAAAAATAGGCTAAGGTGATGGATTGCTAGCGATCCATCACATATGGTTCACTAGTGATCCATAAGGATTGCTCATGAATCCTCGTAACTTCTTGCATCATGAACCAATTTCGTTTCTAGGGATGTCTGCTAAGTTTCATGATATTACAGACAAGCTAGTTTGAGAAGTCAGCATTCATCCGATTCCAGTCATAGTTCAAAGCAACTTGTATATGAATCACCATCAAAACAAGACAACTAGTTATGAAATCACAAGGAGAGAATCTACATAAGGCAAAGAGTGCAATCCAAGTGAAACGATCCAAAAGTACTTCAACTAAATGGATCGCTAGCGGTCCACGTCCTATGGATCGCTAGCGATCCATCAGGATAAGTCGGTTCGTTGTGAAATTTTTGGAGCATCTTCGTATCATCAAGTATAGGCTTCTAGCAAAGCGGCCTGACCCAATAGTTCTCCAATCCCTATAAAATACTCACCTATCTACAACATAAAGAGGATCTTCTAGACTGGCTACTGGAACTCTGCAGAAACTATTCTTCACTCTTCTCCTCTCACACAATAGTCATCTAAGGGTTCACCGTGATTCTCCAGTGAACTCTTATACTTATGACTTGATCTAACTTAGAAGATTCAATCATAATATAATCCGATTCAACTTGTAATAGCAGTCAGTTAATGGAAAGTTATAAAGTGGACGTAGGTTTCATAACAGCCAAACCACTATAAAATCTTCTTGTTCCTTTACTTTTTCTACGATCTACAATTGCCTTTTCTATTTTATTTGCGTTGATAAACATGGCTGGTGCTTTCACACTCAATCCAAGGTGTTAATCCATTTTGTAGGTAAACAGCTTGGTTGCTAAATGTTGCTTAATGGATGATATGTGATGATTTAAGCTTATGTTCATGTAACAAAAAGGTTATATTAGCACAACGATTATCAAAGACCTTAAACATGACTTTTGAAGAAGTTAGTAAACTAATTAAGTTACTTTTGAGCTCTACACTTATTGGTAAAGCGATTAGAGGCTTAATGAAGCCTATTTCATGCTTTTAAATATTATTTAATGAATAATTTATAGGTGAAAGTAATATTTTATAAAATGGTTATAAGGTTTTATAAAATACTTATGAGATAAGTACTTGATTTTGATGAAGAAATTATGTATTAAAAAGGCTTAAAAATGATTAGTAAGCAAGTTAGTGTTTTTTGAATTAGTTACTCAATTCTATAAAATTGTTGGGAAAGATATCAGACTTTTATAAAGAAGGTTTGTAAATAAAAGTAATAGTTGATTAAGTAATATTTGAATTGTTTATTCAAATATACGCGTATGTTTATGCATATGGGTAAGTATATGCACACGTGTTTGAAAAGATATAATGTCTAAACCAATTCACGAAGAATAATTTGATTTGTTGAATGAGATTGTATGGACATATATATATACATATATATATATACATATATATATATGAGTATATTTGTCTACACACGCATAGAGTTTGTGTGTGAGATGCGGGATAAGGCATGTGAGTGGAGGCCGAATCAAAAGAAGCATCCTATTGAACTCTACGCCTGAGAGAGTGGATTTCATTTTGCAATCGGTTTAATTAAAATGAGAAACCACTTCAGTGGATCAATCAATGGATTCTGGCAAAAATACACTGATCATGTTTGTGAAGTATGGAGCAAAGCTTTAGGGAAGGCTAGACAATCGAAGTGGTCGGGTCAGGGTTGGGTGAAGCCCGAGTGTGACACACTGCTTTGCTAAGCACAGTAGTGCGCAATCTCTTCCGTGTTGATGGAAATGGATGAAACTACTATCACATAGCAGTGCATGACATTGTTGCACAAATAGCAACACGAATGCATTTACACAACAGTCATTATTGTGTTGACAACAGTGCACAACATTGCCGTCACACAATAGTGCATGACATTGTTGTCATATAACAATTACGGTACTGTTGTGCATGTAAGTAGGCGGGGTAAAAAGGCTCTGACATAGGTAGGGCAGGGCGAAGCCCCAAACTTAATCTGAGGCAAGGTGAAGCAGATGTTTCAGTTCGACGACGTTCGAATAATTCAATGCTTTGACACACGGTGTGCTTGAGAGATCCATTTGGGTCAATGTAGGTGCACAGTGAAGGAAGGGTGGGAGAGAAGAACTTAACGACGAGGGATCAATAAGAGATCTAGGCAAATTGCGGAACACATGGTGGTAAGTGATCGATACAAGATCGGGCATACATGTGAACAGGGTGGAACAAATGCAATGGTTTAATGCATTGTTGTGCTTGAGAGATCCCTTAAGGTGGATGCAAGTGCATGAGGAGAGAATAATGGAGGCAACGACAAGATTCGAGTAAGAGTGTAGGACCATTTCTTCATATTATCTTATATTTGTTCTATGTTTTTAGGCCACAACTTCAGGAGCATTCAGAGTAGTGTTTAAGTGATATTCATATCCAGTAATGGTAGAATAGATTCGTCACTAGCAAGCACTGAAGTGGTAGAGATTTTCATTAGTGCTAGGAGAGTGGTCTAGGTCTGTGCGGAGGTACCCATGCAACAACAAGATCATATAAGGGATCTCAATTCTGCTTGTGGACTCTCAATAGGTAGCAATATAGAAAAACCCAACTATTACATCGGGTGTAGTGGCTCCATTGACTTTTTGTTCAGTATCGGGACGACGATAAATGTCGGTTATTTAGACTTATTGTATAAGGGCGATACATGTGTATGTATAATTGATTGTTTGTACTTGTACTTATGTTGTAAGAATTGTTATATTATTTATGATAGGGGGAGTTAGCATCAGTTGACTTAGAGGTACCCTTAATCTGCACAACATCATTCTTAGAGGCATGTGGGCTTTTCTAGCATCGATGTTACTAGGATGTGCTAACATTTTGGTAATATGAGAAGAGTAGGTTATGGTATGATTTCCTATCCTTTGGTATGGGTTTAGTTTACTGTGTATTGTAACGACCCACCCTCTGGATCCTCGAATGTCGACACTAATACATCCATGGTGTTTACATGCTGAGCATCCAAGTGCTGAAAAGACGAGTTGTTAGGGTGAAATAAAAAGAAAAGGAAAAAGAACAAAGAAGAAGAGAACAAAACATCAGAATCTCACTAGCAGAAAGTAATATATAATATTAAAATAATATCACAAAGGTTTACTCCGATATAGAAATTTCAGAGTTACAAAACCTACGAACTATCATCAGCGTGGACAGTTATAAAAACATGTACTCACAAATGTTGATATATGCAATAATAATGCAGCGGAAATAGGAATACTACTGCTACTACTATTATCATCGTTGAAGATGTTCAAGGAAATGGTGCCGAAGAATAGCGACATCACATAAAGTTCATTTGCCTTGATAAAGCCCAGAACTATAAAGCATGATCGTCGTCTTCCATGAGTAATGATGATCGACAAATAATACTATAATTGACGTCGACAATCATGATTTCCGATGAAATGTTGAATGCAGTCATGTCCTATCATATCTACGTTGCCAAAGTCAACCATTCTTAATGCTGCATATGATCAGAGATGAAGTACTAATGGTGTCCTCCATCCCAACTTCGCTGCTCATCGAAACTGCCTTATAAAGGGAAACACAAGTTATAAATGTTACCGAAGTTCAACACTATTACAACAACGACTCTTATGAACATGCTAGGGAGACACCATAATCTACATATGCGATGTTGATGACCTTCGTCGTCAATATTCACAAGTGCAGTTAATGCCGCATTTAGTAAGCTACTAAATATTGACATCGAGGGTCATTAATGTCGCCACTGTTTAATACCGCCAACCATCAATCAAAGAAGGTCTCAGGATGTGGAGCAATCGTCGCCGATATTCATGCCGAGAACTATCAATACACCCAAAAGGGTTTCCAATGGAGCTTTTACTAATTCCGCATTTCATCAATGTTAATGTGTGGTGATAATGAAAGATGATCGACAAAGAAGAAACTATCAACGTCGAGTTTAGAAATGTCGAGTATCGACTCTATTGAATCAATGCCGAAGTCTAACTATGTGAATATAGAAAGGCCGACATTGATGTTCGATGATGCTGCTAATGTCATAGCCGATAGAGTATTAACCTTAATGAACAACGACGTTGCTAATGCTGAAGCCAATGGATGCCAAAGCCTACCACTTGCCGAACCCTATAAATATGGACATAGGGGCTTTTTGGAAGAGGCCGAACTCTCTCTCCTCATTTCTTACTTTTTAAACTTTGTAAACCCTAGATTGAATTGGGGATTTTGCCTATTGTAGCAATTAAACAATTTTACACGTATGGATTTCAAAATTAAACACGGTCAAAGCCTTTTGGACCTGATTTGGACTATGACTTACACATTCGTTTGACTTTGCATATTGATTGACTCAAACTTGTGGCTTGCATAGCATAACTTCCTTGAGCTTGTGATCTAACTTTTACCATACATATTGACTTGAACGTCAACTTTCATATTGGCTCATATTTTGCATACTGCCTCAAGCCATTAATGACGACAATGATAAAGCTTAGAGTTGATATGGATGTATACTCCTACTTGATGAATTCAATTAGCCTCGACAAGGCTTCACTTTGAAGTTTCTCTGTTTTCTACACAATTTTGGAGTTAGGAAATTTATTTGTTAATGTTTTGATACTAGAAGGAGGGCTTGAACCTCCGAATTTGTTAAAATCTGAAGTCGAATTTCCTTAACATGCATATTTAGGGCATAAAGAACATTCCTAACCAAGCGTATCTCATTCCAAGATAACCAACCTTAATCCTTAACACCATGCCATTTAATCGAGTCAAAATGTCTGAACAACGGTCTTCTAAACTTGGAATTATTAGGACCACCTGTTAAGTTACTAACAACCTTTAACTTCATGAGGAACAAGTGTTGAATTTAACAGCCTTGCAAATTATAAATGAGAAGAAGCAAGTAACCCTTTATGATCCAGATAATTGGAGCATAAATCCATTCCATATATGCCCAACTCCAATTTTTGCCTTGGGAAAAGAGAGCTTGAAGAAGGATAATTAGTACTTAAAGATAAGGATGGCCATCATGTTCCAAGTCAAGGGAACTATATTAGAGAAAGAGATAACAAGTGATTTTGACACGTTCGCTCAAAAATGGCATAAGGTCATGAGTCATTCATTGACCCCGATTAAAGTTCACAGGACATCAAAGAGGAAACTAATCATAGAAGATGAAATACCTATAGCAAGATGGAAAATTGTTAAGTATCAGCCAAGAGTGATAGTCTCCAATTCATGGCTTCCAAAAGATTGCATTCTCACCACTTCTCTTAAGAAAATCTATTTCCTAACTAAGGATGAGCTTGACTATTGGCCTTTACAAAAAAGGAGACCCAAGTTCGAAAGGAATCAAGGAGAGTCATATTGTCACTATCATCTTGCAAATGGACATGATACCAATCAGTGCTGGAGCTTAGGAGGAATGATCATCAATTTTCTAAGGCAAGGAAAGTTCAGTCAGTTTGTACAAAGATGTTATGCCAATCATCAACAAAATATTTTAATAAAACAAGTGTACCTACATAGCCATCAAAAGCCCATAACCGCAAGAGATCCCGACCATAAATGGCCCCATCCATCAAAGGCTTAACCATAAGAGGTCCCGGACATCAAAGTCCCCAACCATCAAAGGCTTGATGGCAAGAGGTATCGACCATCAAAAGCCCCAGCCATTAAAGACTTGACCACAAGAGGTCTCAGCCATCAAAGGCCTTAAGCTTTTAGTGCTTGCAATCAAAGGCCTCATTGAAGCGCCTTCTAGAGGGAGGTCAAGTAAGCCTTTAGTGCATGCCATAATATAGCCTCACTAAAGTACTAGAAGCGCCGTCATCAAATGCCTTGCTGAAGCACCTCCTAGAGAGAGGTCGAGTAAGCTTTTAGTGCCATCATCAAAGGTCTTATTAAAGCACCAGGAAAGCCTTTAACCCATGCCTATTAAGCTTAGTTAAAGCACCTCTTAGAGGGAGATGGAGTAATCCTTTAGTGCCTACCATCAAAGGCCTCATTAAAATACCGAAATCTTTAAAAGGAAGATCAATCAAAATACAGGGCCAAAACGTGCTCCCAAGACAATCAAGATCAGAGCCAAGTAGTGCTCCCAAGTCAATCAAGATCAAAGCTAAGAAGAGCACCCAAGTTAATCAAGATAAGAGCCAAGTAGTGCTTAAAATCAGATCAAGTTTTATAAACGAAGGTCCATCAAATATGGGTTATTTATGTCTCCCAACAAATGTAATTCTTAGCCACCAGACAAGAGATTCCGATCTTCCACTATTTCTTGATATGGATTTTTGGACTTCTATTATTATTAATTTCCGGTCTCGTTTCAAATATAGATTTTTTGTCTACTATTAATATTACCAAGTTTGGGTTTTATTCTTCTTTAATTTCTAGATTAAGTTTTAGGGCTTCTTTAAGTTAGTTTTCAACTCAAATTCATTTAACGGGAATCTCTATCACTAAAGCAAACTATCGGATATTTAAATCGATCTCAATTAGTAAGGTTCCTTACTCCCAAAGCAAGCAAAAAGTTAATCTACACATCGAAAAACTCAAATATGGAAAAATGATGTGCTAGTCATCAAGCAATTTTATACCAAAATTGGAATTAAATTCATGATTATATACTTTGTATTTGAGGTAACATTCATTCAATTGTAAATTTATTTATAGTTTAATACATTATGTACAAAGTAGCAGTTACAAAAGTCAAACGAAAAAAGAAGCTAGTTTAAAGCAAATTATCAATAAAGTTTAAGATTATGTGTAGTCTCCTCTAAATCCTGGGCTATTATAGGGTCAACAACATGGCGAATAGCAGCATCAAGGAGTTCTTTAAATTTCTTTTACTTTTTCCGAACCGTATTCGCATCGTCAATTGAAGCAATCTGGGCATTAGAGTGTGTTGGAGAGTCTTATTGGCTTCTCATAAAGTTTTGAATGTGTTATTCAATTCTTCGATCTTTTGTTTGAGAATATATCTATCACACTCAAGCTTTTGAACTTTGCTCTCGTATTCGCTTATATGTTGAGAAACTTTCTCATCCCTTTTCTTGGCAAAATGTTGTAGACCGCAAATTTGACCATTTTGCTCCAAGACCAGATTGTTTCATTACTAAAGCCTAGTGGTAGGTTTAGAAAAGTAGGGAATTCTATGCTCGTCGAAGAACGAGATCTAGTAATTCTTCCAAGAATAGGGGTAGGGAGATCAGCTTCGCCCTCACTCGTGATAAGCTTTATTGATTGGCAGTGAACTTAAATCTATATTAAGTCTACATCAAGATCGTTTACTCCTTAATGTAATTTAGGTATCACTGTGTAAGCTTCGATTGAAGGACCAGACTCACAAATTGAGTTAGTACTCTCTTTTAACACACGAAGCTCTTTCTCCCTTTCTTTACGTGGCTCCTTAATACAAGCAGTCATTTCCTTATATGTAACAACCTTGATTTTTTAGTATTATTTAAATAAAATAAATAAAGATTTAAATTGTAAATTAAAATGAGAATTTTACTTCCCAAGTATTAAAAATGGTGGAATTAGAAATTAGGTGTTTTATTTAAATAATAATGGGAATTTGAGTTGGAAATGAGAATTCTAAAAGTGTGTGTTTATTGGAAAAGGCAATATATGGAATTTAATAATGTAAAATGCTTGTTTTAAACTTGTTAAATAACGAGTTAGAATTCTCTAAATATTGTGTAAACTTATTTTGTATAAAAATAAGCTTGTTGTGTTCAAACAATAAGAAGTGTTAAATTTGGCCTTTTTGGTTAAAATGAAGTATTGTTATATTTTTAATATTAAAAGGAGATCATAATAACTATTCAAAATGTATTTTCTTCCTTTTAAATAGGATGTTGAGATGTAGAAATAAACTTTAGTGTTTT
Source organism: Allium fistulosum (assembly GCA_030737815.1). Classification (NCBI taxonomy): domain Eukaryota; kingdom Viridiplantae; phylum Streptophyta; class Magnoliopsida; order Asparagales; family Amaryllidaceae; genus Allium; species Allium fistulosum. The sequence goes on from CM060908.1 coordinate 210,816,492, forward strand.
GTATAAATTTTAGAAGAAAAATCAATAGGTAAAAATATGGATTTAGAGTGAGATAATAAGTAATGTTTGTTTTATTCTTTAATTTAGTTTAAGTACGGGTTTGGGCCTAAAATAGCATTTCAGTCCATTTGTGCATAAGTGAAAGAAGTTTCTCTCTTTGTAACTGATAGAATAAACAAATACGTTCATTCTCATTTTTACAGTATACAAAACATCGTCTTGCTCATTCTCTAAAAATCAAGCCTCAAGCAAATGAACTTTTTAAATCAAAATAAAATTCCATAAATCAAGATAAATCAAAGTAAGTTTCCCCAACCCTATTTCATATTTTATTCTTGAAAATTCCAATTTTACAGTGTTTGATGTTTGGTTATCTTTTATTTTGATTGAGGCATTCTAAGGTTTGTCAATTTCTAGTATTTGGGCTGCTGTAGGAGTATAACTTCCTACTGCAAGGAGAAAGGTGAGTTGAACTCACAACTATTTCTGATTATACTCTAGTTGAATAAAAAAGAAGTAATGAATGAATGATTTCAGTTTTATTTGATGCTTATTGGTTGTGCTATATTGTTTTAATTGTTGTTGTTCTTAAAATAGTTTACAGCAAACCATATTCAATATATAACTTTTATTGTTCTTCGAATTCATAGTTGTTTGATGGATTGGATGCATGCATGAATTGAAATTGAGTTAGGGATGCTAATACTAAATCGTAGGAACCCGAAACCATTCGTTGGGGTCGAACTGGTGGTAATGGCACTACTTGGAATATGCTCCAAGCAATAGCACCGGTCGACCGGTCGTGAGCCTGGAGTACCAACTCCAGGTCATGCCATGCCTCTTCCTTGCTCCATTGTTTAGCTTTGATTTCCTTGTCTTCGGTCTTGACTTTTTGCACTATTGTAGTGTGATATTATGATGGTCTATTGTTCAATTTTGGGAAGTCCAAATCATAATTTGAGGCTATTGTTTTCATAAGAGAAACTACCTTATACTTGATACATATTTGAGTACACCACTTTATTAAATTGTTTTCAATATAAGCTATTAGTAAAACGATTATTTTAAACTAGTGTTGCACCTATTTTTAGTTTTAAGTAGTGTTCCTTAAGAGAGTTTAAATTATCGATATATAGAGAGAATCATATTTCTCTCAATCCTCTACTCTTAGTATCTAAACAAATTAGTTATCTATGTAATTGGAATATGAATGATTTTGGAAAAAGTTATATATAAATACTTTCAATTTTAAAGTGGTTCAGTTACCTGGTACCCTAACCTGGCTATATTGGACTGATCGCACAAGACAGATTCGACTGTTGAAAAGAAGGATGACCGTGAGGCAACTGCTGCAGGACCCAGAAATAGAGCCCGGACAGTGATACTGAGCCTGGATTGAACAGAGTTGATAGACAGACAACATAGGATGTCAGAAATATGGAGATAAGCTTGGAAGGAATAGGTATTGGCATAGTCACTAGTCAACATAAATGAGTTAACAAAGGGATCGGTATAGCAAAGCAAGATGATATGGATCAGCCTTAGTGGTTATTCAAGTGGTCAGCATAGGCAATGGTACTTAGTTCAACAGGATGTGTCAATACCAGGAGGGATCAACATGGTAAGTTGGGTGGATAGCCAGCATAGCCGGAATCATTAAGGGGTCAGCACTATGAACGGTCACACTCGGGATCGGCATGGTAGCAAGTCCAAGGGTCGACGTATATCCTAGGAACACTATGGATCGGCATAACACTCTAAGCAAGATGGATGGTATACACCTCATAATCTAAAGGGTTTGGCATGTCACCCTATGAAGGGATCAACATTCTTCAGATTAATATGCAACTAAACTAAGGATTGAGCAAAAGCAAGAGCTCCACACATCCAAACACCCTGATATTTGAGACACCATCATATTAGAGCATGAGGAAGCTACCATAGGGGTCCCTGCCCCAAACTCAACATATGGAGGGGTCGGTACCGATCCCACTTAATTGAGAGTTGGGCCTAGCGCTCCCTATGGTGGGTCCATATGGATGAGAAGGTCATGTTGCTGAAGTTCCAGTCAGATTGGTGGTCGCCTTCACCTATAAATACAGGCATATGGGGTCATTTTGAGGATCTTTACGCTGTTGGTTAGACAAAATTATTATTCTAATCAACTCCCTCCATTATTCTCTTGTATCTTACTATTTCTCGCTGTTTCTAATTGTAATCAAGTTAATTGAAAATCATTAAAGAGAATATTTAAAGTGGACGTAGGCAATTAACGCCAAACCATTATAAATTTTTTTGTTCTTGCTTTCTGTTGTATTTTTCTTATTATTTCGATATAATCCTCTGTTTTCATTTAGTTTCTTCATTTATCTCACTACTTAAATATGTTCTTGGGTGTTTGTGGCCAATTTGGTTGTAAACATTTTGGTGCTTTCATTGAGAACTTAATTCTCAACCTGTTAGGATCCCCTTTGCTTCTAATGGATTGAGGAAATCCCCCGAAAGGATATCTAGATTCATCTTTAGAAGCTTGCAGATAATACTCAAATTTACCAGAATCTAAGCAAAGAAATCTAGAATAGTGAGGCATACGAGATCAAATTCTTAGAACGTTGATGTAAATGAAATTGCCAGCATCCAACAAGGAGCTCCAAGTAACTAGCCTGCCAATGTCAATGTGGAGCTTGCTAAAGTCCAAGACCGCGATGATTCCATAACTAGAGATGAATTCAACAACTTAATAAGGGAGTTGATGGAGAGCCATAGGCAGCTGAATGAGCAAATCCAGGCTAATGTTAATCTAGTGAACCAGATTGCTCAACTGCAGTGTCAGAGTGCTAGAAGGGATCTTGCTTCTTACTCGACGTCAGAAAGTTTAGCCTCATCAAAAGATGAGCATCACAGGCGTAGATGTCGCAGGGTTGAAGGAGAGCAAGCTGAGACATCAGAGCATCGCATGGCAGACCAACATGGTCTGCCAAGACGGATCGGTGCCGATCCCTCCCTAGGGATCGGTACCGATCCCTCCACCAGAGAGGGTGTTCCCTCATGTCGCACGCAAGAGGATAATAGGCCAAGGATGCATGAAATGGCCCGTAGACATCGACCAGAACATTCATGTGAGTTGGAGCGCGAACACCACTTGGAACCACTTATCTAGACACTGGAATTATCGGCAATGGTCAAACAGCTGGTGATGGAGAACCAAGGCTCGACGAATGATGATTGGGGAATTTCAAGGAGTAATACCCCATTTACTGACAGTGTTTTACATGCGGAGTATCCGAGAAGGTTTAACATGCCTATGATGCCTGCCCATGAGGGAAAAATAACCCCAAGCAGCACATCATGAGGTACGAATGGTTGATGGACTCAACAAGAGAAAATGACGCAACCAAAATATATGTGCTTCCCTATAACTTTCTCTGGGATCGCAACGATGTGGTTAATAAGATTACCCCCGCAATCGATCTTAAGATTTGATGAATTGGCAACAAAGTTCGTGGAGCAGTTGTGGATCCATGCTACCTGCCCTAAAGACATGATGTCACTGTCCAGTGTGATCCGAGCTCCAGGGGAAACACTAAAGGACTACTTGCAAAGATTTCATGTCGCTTCCACTGAAGTTGGTAACCCAAATGACCATGCGATACTTATGGCTGTGATGATAGGGGTTGACCTGGAATTTGAATTTGATGATTAGCTAGCTGGAAAACCGTCGACCATGTTGGAACGCTTTTATTCAAAGGCAGCTTAGTTTATAGGGAAGGAGGAAGCCAGGTCCTCTAGAAAAAGCAATGTTGTAGGACCGAGAGGAGAAGCGGTACAAAGTAACATTGCAATAAAGCAATTAGATGAGAGTTCTGGGAAGGTTTAGGTCAATGTTCAAAACAAGCCGAATCAACAGAAGAGAAATGGTGAAGGGAATCGATACCGGAAGAGGGAGCCTGGAAGACTAAAGCCTAGGATTCCAATGTATGATAATTACACTCCTCTAAACGCATCCCTGGAGAAAATATACTTATCTACCTGTAATACTTTTCAATACAAGAAACCGTGTCCAAAAGAGTCAACAGAGGCACAAAAGAAGACTGGAAAATATTGCCAATTTCATGAGTGTTATAGGCACAATACGAACGAGTGCAGGCATATCCAGAATGCTATCGAGAAGTTGATTCGGGAAAAGAAGCTGCAGTAGTTTGTGAAAGCTCCACAGGATGACGGACATGGGATGTCCGACCCCAGTCGAACATAAGTTCCACGTGGGGCTGAGGAGCCAGCACGGACCGAAGGAAGATTAGTGATAAACATGATAGTTGGAGGGCCACATCCTGCAGATAGAAGTTGGCAGGAAATGGAGCGCTACGCCAAGGCGATAAGGAATGTGGATTTTGAGTATTGTTCAAATACGAAGGACGGAACTTCGGCCAAGCAACAATGTACGTTGACTGATGATATAATGTTCAGGAGCAGGGATGCAAATAGAGTAGAGGCCCCTACAATTGACCCGATGGTCATTTTTACCATGATTGGCCCTGCTCTAGTGAGAATAATTTTGATTGATTGTGGAAGTTCGGTAAACATTATTTTCAAGAAGGCTTATGATCAAATGAGAATGGGGCTAAAGATTTGAAACCATCTAAGGTTCACATACATGGTTTCAATGGTGTAGCGACTGAGGCAATTGGTTATGTAGAGTTGCTAGTGGAATTGGGGGAAGATGAACATAGGAGAGTGCGGATCCTACCGTTCATTGTGTTGGATGTTGACTCACCATACAACGTTTTTTTGGGCCGACCGGCCCTGGCTGAATTTCAGGCAGCTCTTGCCCCATGGTGTTTGACTTTGAAATTTTCGACCAATAATGGAGTAGGAGTAGTGCATGATGATCAGGTGACTAGACGAACCTATTATGTGGCTGAGTTGGAAGAAGCTCAACGTAAGGAGAAAGGAAAAGGTGTGGACAAATCTGTCCGCATCCAAGTTACTGAAGATTAACAAGTAGTGCCTAAGCCTTGGCTTGGGCGCCACAGTCGGTTCTATAGAGATATAGATCCGAGGGATAACAAAGAGGAGCCTAAGGAGACCAAGGTGGCGCCAGCTGAACTGACGATTGATATAACAGTCAGCCATGATGACCCATCACGGGTCTTGAAGATTGGATCGTAGCTTAGCCCCTCGACGATGAGAGAACTTGCTGATTTTTTACGAGCGAATCTGGATGTATTTGCTTGGACTTATTCTGACATGTGTGGGATCTCACCTGCCATCGCGAGCCGTGCATTGAACGTTGATTCGAAGTATGTACTGGTAAAACAAAAATGGCGAGGCATGGATCCGGAGAGATCCGTAACCCTTAAAGAGGAGTTGGATAAACTGAAAGTCAATGGGTTTATTCATGACGCGCTCTATCCCGAGTGGATATCTAATCCCGTGCCGGTGAAGAAGGCAAATGGGAAGTGGAGAACGTGCTTCGACTATTCTAACTTGAATAAGGCGCGTCCTAAAGCTAGTTTTCCTCTTCCAAGGATTAATCAGCTAGTTGATTCAACTACAGGGCATGAATTGTTATCCTTTATGGATGCGTACTCGGGGTAAAACCAAATCCCGATGCATGTCCCCGATCAAGAACACACCAGCTTTGTAATGGATGTTGGATTATACTGTTACATGGTAATGCCATTTGGGTTGAAGAACGCTGGAGCAACCTATCAACGCTTAGTTAACTGCATGTTCAAAGATCAAATTAGAAGGACAATGGAAGTCTATGTGGATGATATGCTCGTGAAGTCACAATGATCAAACGACCACATCCGAGACTAGGCAGAGATGTTCAACATCCTCCGATTTTATAACATAAAGATCAATCCTTTGAAACGCTCATTCGGTGTTGCGTTAGGAAAGTTCTTGGGCTTTATTGTTAATGCTCGAGGAATTAAAGTAAATCCAAAAAAGATTCAGGCTATCCGAGGTATCGAAGCGCCCAGAACTATTAAACAAGTGCAAGGTTTGAACGGGAAGGTTGCCGCTTTAAGTTGATTTATTTCCAAGGCAGCTGACAAATGCGTTCCTTTCTTTGATTTGATCAAGAATGGAAAGAGAAACTTTGAATGGACGTAGGATTGTGAAGACGCATTTCGAGCTCTAGTAAATCATTTGGAGAGACCCCTAGTCTTGTCAAAGTTGGTAGATCACGAGGAGTTATACATTTACTTGGCTGTATCGTTACATGCTATAAGTGTCGCCTTGATTTGCAAGGAGAACTGTATTCAGAGACCGGTGTATTACGTCAGTAAGCGACTAACAAGTGTAGAAAAGAACTATCTGAAGATAGAGAAATTGGCGTACTGCTTGCTAATCGCGTCATAGAAACTTCGCCCGTATTTGCAAGCACATCCGATCAACTTTTACACCGACCAGCCGTTATGACAAGTCCTACAACGACCTGAGACGTCTGGGAGGTTGCATAAATGGAACATCGAGCTCAGCCAATTCGACATTACATACCTACGGCGAAGAGCTATCTAGGGACAAGCGTTGGCGGACTTTATAGCAGAATTTACCGTCCAAGATGAGCTTCCTGAAAGTTGTGGAATCCCTACAGTGCGATGAAAGCTGTAACCTGATGGAGCATCTAATGATCTCTATTCTAGAGCTGGGATTGTACTTGTAACCCCTGAGAACCGGTCAATTTGCTATGCTTTGAAGTTTAACTTTCCTGCTACAAACAACGAGGCCGAGTATGAAGCGTTGATTGCTTGGACTTAAACTTTCTAGAGAGCTAGGAGTGAAGTCCCTTGAAATCTTTTGCGACTCACAATTGGTGGTGTACCAAGTCACAGGAGACTATCAGGCTAAAGGAAAATGACTTGCCGCGTACCTTACCCGAGTTCAGGAGTTATTGGCGGATATCGAGTACTATGACATTTCACATATCCCACATGAGCAGAATGGAGAAGCCGATTCATTGGCAAAGTTTGCTAGTACTGGTGATGCGCAACAGATGGACTTGGTTCCAGTCGAGTCATTACATACCCTAAGCATAAATATGATGGAAGTTGATCGAGTATTGGAAGCGAAGCCCGAGAGAGAATCGTGGATGACTCCATTTAAAGATTACCTCTTGCATGGAATTTTGCCTAAAAGGAGAAACGAAAAGCAACAAGTCCTTCGTAAAGCATTGCGGTATATTATGCAAGAAGGAACTATGTATAGAAAAGGATTTTCCATTCCCTAACTCTGATGCATCACTCATGACGAGATAAAGCATGTACTGAAAGAAGTTCATGAGGGAGAATGTGGCAACCACACTGGGGGAAAACTCTGGCAAAGAAAATACTCTGTTACGGATATTACTGGCCAACTGTAAACTGGGACGCTGTTGAGTATGTGACGATGCAACAAGTACCAATTATATGCAAAAGTCCCAAGAGCTCCGCCAACAGAGATCACGCAAATGGTCAGTCCATGGCCATTCACTATGTGGGGTATCGACATCATCGGCTCTTTACGAATCTCCAAAGGTGGTGCAAAGTACGCTATTGTAGCAGTTGATTACTTCACCAAATGGGCCGAAGTGGAACCCCTAGCCACGATCACGACCAAGAAAGTTATCAACTTTGTTGTTCGAAACATCATATGCCACTTCGGTCTTCCACGAATTATCGTAACAGATAATGGGACTCATTTCGATAGTGTTGAATTTATAGAATTTTCTCGAAGATATTGTATTGAAAAGAGGTTTGCGGCAGTTGCTCACCCTCAGGCGAATGGACAGGTTGAAGCTGTAAATAACATTATCAAGTCTATTCTGAATAAGCCTTTGGAGAAGGCTAAAGGCAAGTGGGTGGATGAACTTCCTACAACACTTTGGGCCTACAGAACCACTCACAAGTCCACGAATGGCCATACTCCGTTCGCCCATGCTTACGGGACCGAAGCAGTTATTCCAATAGAACTCGAAGTCCCTTCTCATCGAGTGACTTACTACGACCCCAGAACAAACAAAGATCTCCTCTTGGAATCTTTGGAATTTATTGATGAGAAGCACGAGGAAGCCGATTTGAGAGCAGCTGCACTCCAACATCGAGTCGCCTTATATTACAAAACAAAATTACGATCAAGAACCTTTGAAGTTGGCGATCTTGTCCTGAAATAGGTTTTTCCATTCCCATCGCACATGAATCCGACATGGGAATGACCGTATGTCATTGAACAGAGGCTTGGAGAAGGAACTTTCAAGCTAGCGACTGTTGATGGCATAAAACTTCCAAGAGCGTTGAATAGCGAGTATTTACGACGTTATTTCACTTAGAACATTTCCTTTATATTTCTGCACTAGTTACTTTTGACATTTGCTTTAGTATTTGACTTTTTGAATATGTAATTAGACAGATTTGTCTTTTCTTCTCATTTGATGAATAAAATCTTGAACTTCCTTTGCATAAATGACTATCATTGCATTTATACAGTAGACAATGAAATTGATTGATATCGATATGTGTGATGTGTGAATAGGCTCAAGAAGTTTGAAATTGATCGATCATACCAATCCTCGATGGGACCGAACAAGATGAGCTCCGTAAATTTGTTCGACTAACAACTCCCGTAGATGAACCAAAGGGCGGGACGCATGATGAGGAACAAAGATCGCCGACAATCTAAAGACTAAAAAACTCCCTTCCCGGACCGTGGGACCGGAATGAAATCGAGGCGACCAAGAGAAGTAAAAATATAAAAAATTCGGGCGGATACCGACTGCCCACGAGAAAATTCCAAGTCCCCAGAGTGCAAACTGTAGTTTAAACAATTCGGGTGGATACCGACTGCCCATGAGAAATCTAATTCCCCGTAGTGCGGACTAGAGTATAAACAATTCGAGCGGATATCGACTGCCCATGAGAAAACTCTAAATCCCAGAGTGCGGACTGGAGTATAAACAGTTCAGGTGGATACCGACTGCCTATGAGAAAACTCTAAGTCCTTAGAGTGCATACTGGATTTTAAACAATTCGGGCGGATACCGACTGCCCAAGTGAATATCTAAGTCCCCAGAGTGCAGACTGGAGTATAAACAATTCGGGCGGATACCGACTACCCACAAGAAAACTATAAGTCCTTAGAATGAGGACTGGAGTATAAGCAATTCGAGCGGATACCAACTGCCTACGAGAAAACTTCGATCGCCCACGAGAAAACTCTTAGTCTCCAGAGTGCAGACTGGAGTATAAACAATTCGAGCGGATACCGACTACCCATGTGAAAATTTTAGGTCCTTGGAGTGCAGACCGGAGTATAAATAAATCGAGCATGAACCGATTGTTCGCTTAATAAATCTAAGTCCCCAGAGCGCGGACTGACATGTAAGCCCCATCTGATAGGTGAGTGGATTCCGACTGTTCACTATCCCACCAACTCCGACCTGAAATCGACGGGAGAAGTAAAAACTACTGAGGACTAAATATGACGGCTTACAATAGCTACAACTTAGCATTTTTTACGACTTAAGGCAACGACCGCAGAGGGGCCTTTAGATGGAGACGGTGAATAGTTAATGGAATTTGCAATCAATGGATTTCAAGTACATTAATATGGAAAGTAATTATTCGACTACAAAAGTAACGGTTCACGAGACGATTAATCAAAAGCAAAAAAATTTATTCACAAGTCCCAAAATCCCGGTACAAGTTATTTCGAAAACAAGAACAAGAACGGGATTCGTATCCAAACTCCCATGAATGAGGAAAGAAATAACTACTAAAACTATGTACAACGATATGAAGTAGTGACTACTTCTTCGACCTTCTCTCCCTCTTTGATTTTTCAAGAGTAGAGTAGGTCGAGCTTCTCTTCCGGGACCCTTTTCCACCCTTGGTCGGAACGCTTAAAGAAGAAGGAGGGATTTCGTCTGGAATCGACCCGCTTGGTGGAATAACTTGCAGTGGTACAAGATCAAGATCTCCATTTTCCATCTCGTTGGGCTCGCCTTTCACTTTACGCTTTAATTTCTCCTCCTCCTCCGTCTGCTCCTTCATGCTAGTTTTAATAGTGTGCCCCGAAGCACCTGTGATCACTAAATCTTCCGATTCATCAGTAGGGGGTGAATCTTCGATCTTATCTTCATCGAGCGTGCCGATGCCTTGAGCATCGGGCCCCGGGATATCAACAGCGGTCGTGCCTTTGGCCATCTTTTCCTATTGCTCCATGGCGGCAGCGCTCCTATGAGTCTGATCAGAGCCTAGAAGACCTGTAGAGATTTTCCAAAGAATAAGCATTAGTTAAAAGACGTTGCGCATCGAGAACAGAAACTTCTCCTGATTCAAAGCAGTTTAGTACAATACCGGCGTCCGGTTGGCTTTCTGTAGTCAATGGAGTGCTTCCTTCGAGAATGGGAGATAGCATATGTGGTCCAAAGCCAGGCTTGTCCGGATCATAGCCAAGGGTTTTCTCCGTATCGTGAGAAGATGATGGTCCAGACACTTAGATAGGACACGAACCTTTTGGTTTGGTTCTGGCAAACTCAACAATATCCCCTCCTTCTTTAGTCGGTGCAGGAGCCTTAAAGAATTGAAGTTTGGAGGTGGCTAGATCAGACGGCTCGTTACCTCGAAGCACTTGTCTCACAAGTTCCTCTTCATTGAATTCAGCTTCTCCCAATTATTCCTTCTTTTTCTTGACGACGAGCTCCCAGGCTTCGGCGAGTGATTCAAGCTATCCCTCGCTAAGAAAGCTTAAGTTGCGGTAGAGAAGGACCTTCGCGTTATATTTGACAATTAGTGGATCGAATAGGTCCTTAATCTCATTCCTCCCGGACTCGAAGGCAGCCTCCACTCGGGAGTTGGCTTGCTCAAGCACTTCTTTTCTGCCCTCTTCCCGGGCTTCTTCTTTCAAAGCTTCAATCTTGGCAATGTCGAGCTTTTTTCTTAAGCTTCTTGCCTCGATGATTTCCTCGTAGTATCTCTGTGACTCCTCTTGTGCCTCGCTTTTCTCCTCCCTCTCCTTCTTTAACAATTCTTCAAGCTCTTCATTGCGATGAGCCATGGCGTCTTTCTCCTTTTGCAAGGAGTCGTTTTCGAGGGTAAGCATGCCATTGCGTTGAAGCGTTGCGTCAAGTTCCTTATTGTGGGAAGTCTTCAAGCAACTTACCGCCTCTGCCATGTCCTTTGCACTTTTTTGGCCTCTGCAAGTTGGGTCTTCGACTCAAGCAACTCAGCGTCTTGATGCTTGATGATATCTTTGTCGTGGATGGCTTCCAACTTAAGATGGTCAATTTCATGCTGACTTTCTATGGAGACTTTAGAAACCTTCTTGGCCAAATGGATAAATGATTCATGCTGGACGAATACATCATTCATGCACGCTGGTGAGCTCTCTTTGGCATGTCCGGGAATCACATGTACAGAGGTGAGGAATTTGAGACCATCAAAATAGATCTTCGAAAAAATAGCTTTAAGTTACAGCTAGCTTTTCTGCTGTAGTAGGATCAGGAGCAGCAACCGACGGAAGTGGATCAGAAGTGGCAAGTGGATGCATGCCGGAGCGACGCTCACGTGATTGCCTTGAACTAGACAAGGCAGAATGTTGCTTGTGGGGCGCGGCGGTGTGAGGGCCGCGATACGAAGATTTTTCTCCGCTACGTGTAAGGAGATTAGAGTGTTCATCATGACGAGAAGCATGGGATTGAGACTTCCGCTTAGATGAGGAAGAGGATTCTCTTGAATAATAATCTTTATCTCGTCAATCATTTTTCTCTCTACGTCGCCCAGACTCGGAGTCTCGGCTTGAGCGGTAAAAAGTTAAAGAAGCCTGGAGATGATCGAAAGCACGAGACTGAAACATTGCACCTGTAAAGAACCAAATAAGAGCATATTAGAAGTTGTCACTCGAAGGATTAATAACAAGTGTAGTGGAGTGCAAGTGTTAGTGTGTGTCCTAGTGTTCCCCCCGGCGGACCAGTAATAGTGGCTTTACTCACCGAAGTGCTCTCCCCTCTATTGGAAGGTTGGATGCCTTTGCCACTTCTAGTAGGGGAGTTGAGTCCTTCAATGTTGATATTGGGAAAGTTGTAAGTCATTATATCATCTGGAATTTGAAGATCGGAGAATCCTTTTAACGATCTTTCTATGTGCTGAGAAGATGACTCCTTTTCAAGCAGAGTAATGACGAACTCCGGATTTGACCTAGCCATGCTTTTACGTAGTCGGTACACTAACTCTTTCTTCCACTTTGAAGGTGTATGCGATTGAACAACCTGCGGCGGTTCAATCACCGACGCTTTTTCAAGGCCTGTAGTATCATCTCCCATTCAATCAGCTTGAGAACCTTTGATCTCTCCTTCTTCGATATCTTTCCGAGTCCCTTCAGTAGGGGGCACGACGGGGTCGACTGATTCCTATCTTCGATCATCAACAATCATCGGGACTGCTTTGCTTCCGGGGTGCCCGATTTTGCGGTCGTCCTCCAATAGCCCGAATAAAGATAGCATCTAGTCAGTCACAAGGAGTTTAATATCCCGGTCCTAAATCGGAGTGGTGCAGATGGTGGCCACGGCTTTAGAAAACATGGCGCCTTCAGGTCGTGGATGAACACCTGAAGGAACTTCAGACGTTGGTATATTCAAAGGAAAAGTTATGACTTCAGTCATCGAATTTAAGAGGAAAGTAGGAGTAACACTTACGCCCTTTTAACCATCTATTTGCGAAGCTGAGAGGACATCGCACGTAAAACCACTCGTGCTTGAATAAGGAAAGCTTTTTCCATGCGCCCATCAAGACTTGGCAGTTCGGTGAAGGCTCAAGGAAGACATAAGAAGGACTCCCTGATCGTTGTTTGAAATTATAGATAAATCTGATATCCTCGAGAGTTCGTGGGCGGAACAGGACATTCATAAATAAAAGGAAAGTCCCATGAATAAAGGCGTAGCTGTTAGGATGCAACTGAGTAGGGGCGATCCCAAGGTACCTCAACATCTCCCAGATGAAGGAGGTAAAAGGTGGCACACATCCAGCCCAGCACATAAACTTGTTGCAAGCAATATACCCGGCTGGGGGCAAGTGAGGTCTATATTGCCTCGTTGGAACCAAAACATCTTCGAACGAGATCCCGTGAATGGAGCACAATTGACGAAGAGTGTCTTGGTCGATTCTAGAAGCTTGTGAGTCGACATGGTTATCTAGAACGATGGCACCCTCAATGGCGTCGGGAGTCGGACTAATGGTTTCTATTGGAAGAAATGGGATATCAGAGAAAATATTAACTTGAGGATTAGATGCTTCTGGTTGTCCTGCGCGGTGACTCGAAGAAGGCCTTTCAGATATAGTGGCAGAACTTGATTTTGTTGTGGAACTGATGTGTCTTACAGCATATTAAGAAGACATGTTGACTGAACACTTCACGCACCTAAGATCTATGTCTGTTATACTCAGTAGACAATCAATATTAGAAATAATAATCTGTTCACCTCGTGTCAAGTGGGAACCAGTGCGATACAGTGCAGTGCAGTGTGAAACAAGCAAAAACAGTTTTGAATCAGAAAAGCAAGAATAAAATGAAAAGACTTGGAGTTCTGTCTAGAGAAACCATCATCGCTGACCATTTCAATCGACCAGAAAGTTGATCGGCAATGAAAGCTTTAGGACCGGTTATTGACATTTGGAATTATGAAGTCCATTGTCCAAGCTTTTTAGCCAGTTTTTTATTTTGTCCATGTTGAAAAGTCCGTAAGTCTGTTCGTTTAATCTTAAGTCCGACAGTCCAAGTATGCAAGTCACGTTGTTCTTAGTCATCTTATATTCCGGTAAGGCAATACGCAGTTGAGCATTTGAGTGACTTAGGTTGGATTATTTTTTATAGTCAATACCGACCCCTTTGCCATATGCCAATCCCTTACCCCAGCCTCAATACTGATTCCTATAACTTAGCTACCATTACCGATCCCTACACTTAAGTTGCTAACATCGATCCCTCATAGACACACTCCCTACCGTTCCCTCTTCTCTTATTACCGATCCCTACACTATGACTGCACACCGAACCCTCATCAGTACAATAGCCTATCGATCCTTTTCCCCAAAACCATCTCCAGCCGATTCCTCTCATCAAACCTATTTCGTACACCGACCTCTTTCTTCACAGCTACCTTCAACTGACTCCTACATCAAAGCAATCTACACCGATCCCTTTTTCCTATCTCTCATACGGCAATTAAAAACTACCGAACCCTCACCTTTCATCCATCCCTTCCAAGAACACCAGCCGAACCCTCCTTCCTCCATCTTCTACTCCTACTCCTACATCTTCTCCTCCTCCCCTGCGTATCTCAATGAAACCCATCAAGTTATGATTTGAACTCAGGCGCCCCAACACAACTCGGTACATCTAAGAAACACTCGAACTCATGGAAACTCAGGATTCATGACTCAATTACACGATTAAAAAGAGAAGCCGTACCTATATATATATATATCTCCAATTAAATTACAAGCGAGTGGTCGAAACTTTGGATGGAAGATAAGGTTTCATGCTTGGATTTGGTTTTAAAGTCTAGTATTTTTTCTTTCTTTCGTTCGACAATGAGAAATGGCAATAATTTGGGTTAGGCTGAGTATTTGTGCAAAGGTAAAGTAAAAGTTGGAGAAGTAAAAGTGAAAAGGGAAGAGAAGGAAAGTCCATTTATATATGTCTATGTGAATGAGTAAGAACCGGTCACAGCAGGTGACCAGGTCTGAAGCGCAGAGGGTTCGGCATTAGAATATGCCGACCCCTATTCACGTATGTCTACCAAGGGATCGTCATATCATATGCCGATCCCTCCACAAGAAATTAAAAAAAAGAGAAAAAAAGAGAAGAGGAGAAATGATGGACAACTAAAAAATGTTAGACGATCATTATCATGAAGGTTCGATTGTAAACACGAGCGTACATAATACTATTAAAGTTGGAACGGCCTGTGAACGTCCGAACACATCCGGGAGCCAACAATGGAAACGTGTATGTGAATGTGCTCAAGAACGATTCAAGAATTCAACCTTTTTAAATCAACTAAAATTGCGGTCGAGTCTGAAATGGTCAAGTTTGAGATCGAATCATATAAAAGAAATCCTATGAGTCCCGTAAGACCGAATTTGTATGTGCTAACAGAATGCGACATCAGACTTATATTATTGAAGGTCGATAAAGGAACAGAAATCAACTAAGAAGTTATATGGACTTCTTTCCGGTAACTCAAACTTTTCTCAATTCAAAGCACGTTATGTTACCTACAAGACGTGCTTTGGGGGGCAAGTGTTCCCCGGTACCCTGACCCGGCTATATTGGACTGATCACACAAGACAGATTCATCTATTGACAAGAAGGATGACCATGAGGCAACGGCTGTAGGGCCCAGAAATAGAGCTCGGACAGTGATACTAAGCCCGAATTGAACAAAGTTGATAGACAGACAAAACATGATGTCAAATATATGGAGATTAGCTTGGATGGAATAGGGATCGGCATAGTCATTTGTCAACACAAATGAGATAACAAAAGGATCGATATAGCAAAGCAAGATGAAATGGATCGGCCTTAGTGGTTATTCAAGGGGTCGGCATAGGCAATGGTACTTAGTTTAGCATGATGTGTCAATACCAGGAGGGATCGACATGGTAAGTTGGGTGGATAACCAGCGTAGCTAGAATCATTAAGGAGTCGGCATTGTGAAGGGTCACAATAGGGATCGACATCGTAGCAAGTCTAGGGGTCGGGGTATATCCTAGGAACACGATGGATCGGCATAACACTCTAAGCTAGATGGATCGGTATACACCTATAAAGCTAGAGGGTTTTGCATGTCACGCTATGAAGGATTGAGCAAAAGCAAGAGCTCCACAAATCCAAAAACCCTGATATTTGAGACACCATCATATTAAAGCATGAGGAAGCAACCATAGCGGTCGCTGCCACAAACTCAACATATGGTGGAGTCGGTACCAATCCCTTTCCATTGAGAATTGGGCCTAGCGCTCCCTATAGTGGGCCCATATGGATGTGAAGGTTTATTGCCGAAGTTCCTGTTAGATTTGGTTGCCTTCACCTATAAATATAGGTCTAGGGGGTCATTCTGAGGATCTTTACACTGCTGTTTAGTCAAAACTATTATTGTAATCAACTCCCTCCATTATTTTCTTGTCTCTTACTATTTCTTGTTGTTTCTAATTGTAATCAAGTTAATTGAAAAGCAATAAAGAGAATATTAAAGTGGACGTAGGCAATCAATGCCGGACCACTATAAATTTTGTTGTTCCTGCTTTCTGTTGTGTTTTTCCTGTTATTTTGATATAACCCTCTATTTTCATTTAGTTTCTTCATATATCTCACTACTTAAATCTGTTCCTGGGTGTTTGTGGCCAATTTGGTTGCAAACTGTTACAAAGAAGTTTTAAATAAAGATATGAAGTTAAACTTGTTTTCTCTTATATGCTAGTAACTTTTATAAGCAATTATTTCCTATTAGATTTTTTAGAAAAATTATTTTTATACAAGTACACACAACTCACTTGAATGATAAATTGAATTAAACGGTCTAGCAAAACAAGTGGTATGAAATGCTTGCGTTTATTTCACCAGTTAATTCTAGGACTTGTTCAAATAAATATTTATTTGCACGAGTGGAATTTACTAGCTTTTAGTGAATATTCGAGCGTCATCAAGTGATTATGGGACATTAATCGACACTCTAATAATTACTGATCGAAAGTGGATAACACTTATTGACGGGTTCACATACTCGTTCTTGGATGATCCGTTTAGGCAGATTAATTGGGTTTTCAGGCCCATATTATGATAGTCGTTTTCAAGCGAGTTATAATTTGCAAAGTGCAATCTCTTGTATTAGCGCGTGAAATGCATATTTCTTGTGTCGACTTGTTAAGTACAAGTCTATTGCTTGCATATATGGATGTGATTATTTATGCTCTTATTGTTGTGGTTGCTTTAACTTTGATGAATGGGTAAATGAGCATAAAACTTAACCACAAACCATGAATCATTATGTGAAGTATTATTTTGTTAGTGAAGTACAACTTATGAATAATTATCCTTGACATTTATGCAAGTTTATTATTATCAGTATCTCACCTTTGTGATAATAAGAGACAGTTTGACTCAGGTTTTATTTTAATCCTCTGGTCAGACCGAGACTTGACAGGTACAGCCTACAAGGACCCAACAACCTTAGATGTGAGCTAGCTTAAGAAGTCTATTTTAATGTTGTTATTATTTGTGATGCACCATTTGAGCCTTGTATAGATGCTTGTTTATGTTGTCAACTTTTGATTATGTATATATTCAGATTTTGACAGTTTTTAAATAGGTACCTGTGTATAAATATATGTCTAATATTTTCTTTTGTAGACTCATACTTTTAAGTGTTAATGATGTAAATTATTTTCGTTGTGATGTATGATTTCGTGTTGTATATTATGTTATGTATTGTTCTGAATTATATTAACCTTTGTATTTTTGTTTTGTGCCTGGATCAGATATGTCAAATTACCACTTGTAAGAAAATGAAGAATAATATAGCCACATTATTCGATATATCGTACTTCCCTAAAGAAATTATACAGATGGTCGCATTTAACCAGCCTTATTCTTCATATGACTTGACAATATTACTTGTAATATTTTTGGGTAATATGGGCATAAAGGTGTTTCATTACAGTGGGTATCAGAGCAAAGGTTCAGAACAATATAGAATATAATAAACATGAATCGTGGCCTAGATTGACTTAGAGTTCCGTCACTTGGCTGTGTCGGGTAGAGTTTAGGGTTTATTTCCTATTGAGAATAGAAGTATAAATTGTTATTTGAAATAATCATTGGGACGTATTTGTGAAATTTAAAATTTACTTTATAAATTATTTTTATAAAATGTTTTTAGTGTTGTGTAGTAGTGTCCCGATCCATTAGTGATCAGAGATGCACAGCGGATGCAGATTGACTATTTCCGTTGAGCTTAGTTGTTAGATGTTATTTATGTTTGATTACATGATGTGTGCATGGATGAATGGATGTATTTTTAAATTTCTATTAATAGATTTTCAATTATACGAAGATATATATATATCGATTGATAAAGAAATATTTCGAATTTTTTTTGTGTTTAATTGCTCGTTGATTGCTTTAAGAATCTGATCGGTGCGCCTGCTCAACGCTGTCAATAGGGATTCCTAAATTCACGAGATAGTTATACATAGTGCTTCAAGTTTTAATATTTTATATATGTTTTACAAAAGTTTAATAAATCTGGGAATTTAGAAAATTTTATTATAAAACTATAAAGATGTTATATATGTATTAATTTCGATGATGGTTACAGCCATCGAGCATTAGCAATATCAAAGATCAATGGCGAGGCAATGTTGATTTTCCAATCAACATCACAGCCATCTGACAAAGCGAATTCCTATACATAAATGGCAAGACAATGTCGTTATATAATTTTTTATATGTGAAATTGTTTGTGATGCTTGTGCTTTGTTGTATATATCATTTTATGATTTACATGAATGATAATTTTGATTTCTAATTTAAAAGAAGTTAAACAGAAGATGTAAGAAATTAGTTAAATAAATTTTGAATTTCAAAGTAAGGAATTAATTGGAAAGGAAAGTTTGAATTTTATAATTGATGGTTTGGAATTAAAAAGAATAAATCTTTTATTTTTGAATTGGTATATAAATACCATAAGAAGTTAATATATTGTTTGAAGAATATAGAGTTAGAAAATTATTTTGGGAGAAGAGATTTATCCGAAATCAAATCATTTAAATTTTGAAAGGAAATTAGGAGTTTTAAACTATAAACTTTTATAAGGTAAATGTTTTGAGAGCCTTAGTTCTATAACATGGGGAGTACTAATAATCGACTTTGTGTTTCGATTGGTTTAAACACTCTCGAGTAATGCTTCATTGAATATTGTACAGCTCATTGAATAGAATGTTTGAGTGGTATTTACTAGCCCGTTAGTAAATATTTGAATTTCACTAGATAGTATGGGATACCTTGGTTAAATTCTTATGATTGCTATTAGGAAGTATTTAACACTTTTGGGTTGTATTCTCTTTTGGTGTTCGGTAGGACCGATAGATCCTTAAGGGAATATAGTTTAGGTTTTCCAATATAAGGAAAATTCATTTGGGTTGATTATTAGAAGTTAGTTTGCGAGCTTATAAAAATCAGATGTAGAAATTTGAACTGAATGGAATTATAAATGAGTCATGGTTGAATATCTGTGATTTTCATGATATGAAAAATATGATTCCTTGAAATGATTTTTGGTTGCGAATTATTACTTCTATGGAATAAGAACTATGGTTAAACGATTAGGTAATCCCAAGTGGTTATGGGACATTCGAGGTCACCTTATCGATTAATCGTAGGACTTGTTTTATATAATATTTGAGTAACTAAAGCATACTTACTTGTTGTAAATGTTCAAGTAAACCCGAGTGGTTATGGGATGCACGAGAAGTACTCGAATGATTACTATTAGAAGGTATTTGACACTTTCATGACGACGTATGAAGTACATGTCTTAGACTTGCGAATATCAGTCAATTATTATAGGCTTTGGTTCTAGACTTGCGATGTGCAGTCATTTATTATAGACTTGGGACATTCAGTTAGACTTACGATGTGCAGTCATTTATGATAGACTTGCAATTTGTAGGTAGACTTGTGATGTGCAGCCATTTAGGTTAGACTTGCGATGTGCAGGTAGACTTGTGATGTGCAGTCATTTATGTTAAACTTGCAATGTGCAAGTAGACTTGCGAAGTGTGGTAATTTGTATTGAATTGTGAAGTGCAATCATTTGTAGTAGAGCTTGGCCCTACACTCGCGAAGTGCGGTCATTTGTGTAGACTAGTGAAGTGTTTGCCTTTAAATATTCAATAAGTGTAGCGATGTCATTTATGCTGGCTTGCGAAGTGCATGCCATAATCGGTATATTGGACTTATAACTTGCTTTCATGCTAGCTTATTTTGATGATGTAAATTGATTGTTAGCTTGGTCTAACGACCCGGAATTTTGGACCATTCGCGTCCATTATAAGTGAATAGGTAGACACTCATGCCGGAGTTGAATTGCTCAAAATACCGCGTTGTTAATTTAAATTGGCAAAACTGAACATATACAGTAAATAAATAATCACAGATCACAGACACAGAGTAATAAATGCAGCGGAAATAAAAGAGATAGTAGTTCATGAAGCTACTATATGAATATATAAAATACAACAGAGTTTACAACAGAAGAGTAATACGATACATCAGAGTTAAACCAGATACAACGGAAGAGTAACAGATACAAATCAGAATACATCACTGGAATCATCGAATATCTGAAAGCTGGATAGATAGCTGGATCTCCAAGCGAAGCTCCAACTCCAAAGGTGAGTCTCGAAAGCTGAACTACTCAGTCTGACCCGAGCGTAAAGCAAAACACAAAACACTCGAGTCAGGATTAACATTCTTATATTAATAAATCCAACTCAAGTGAAATAGCAATTGAAATACAAGTAACTCAAAGGATGTTTGGAATAACCATCCTTTAAGGATCCGTTAAACTATCTACTAGGTAGTAATGTACGCTAAGTAGATAATGTCTATCAGTAATATAAAGATATCAAAGTAGGGTTAAGCAGGGCCCATACACCTCTTAACCTGTTTATTCCCAAAAGCATATACAAGACCGTAGTTTCCCCAAAACCGGAAGTCACCAGAGGGCAATCCATATACTAAAGGTACAAATCAAAATCGTAGTTGTCGCGATGGGATAATTAGTATGACAAGGTACATGAGGCGATACCAACTAGGATACTAGTAGTTGCCTGATCCGGACTGATGTTGGGCATAGCAGCTACCACCCCAACACCGCGAACAACACTCCCAAATCAAGGGGTGCACCCAAATCGAATCACAAAAGTAATAGATATGGTATCGAAGAAGTGTGTCCGCTAGAGATGGCGATCCTCAATGGCCCAGCGCGGCTCCTGTTTTAGTCATGTCAAGGGTCATCCAAAATCGTTCTCTTTCTTCAGTCAACGCGTTCATCAAAACCATCCACTTCGTTCTGGATCAACACTCCGCGTTTAGTTATTAAAGTGGTTTCGGTTCAGATAGAGAGTATATCCATTACCGATCCCGGTCTCTTTAATAACTTTCGTAATTATTACACCGATTGGTCGTTTATATATTTCAAAAACCAAATCAATTTCAATTTCAAATAGAATTCATAAATCAACATTTCATTTGTCTTTCTAAAACAATTTCCAAATTTTCGTTTCAAAACTTCCAATTTTCCGTTTCAAAATCTTATAATTCAATTTCAATTTCTATTTAAACAATTCAAATATTGATTCAAGTTCAAATACAAGTTTCATTTCGAAACATTTAAATTAAATCTTATTTAACATTCAAATCAATTTAAAATCATTTATCGATTTCATTCAATATTCGTTAAGTTACTATGCCATTCAAAACAATTTCTATTAAATTTCCAATTCATTAAATCAATTCTTAAGTTCAACTTCATTAAATCAAAATTTACAATTTTGAATTAAATTAAATTCGTCAAATCAATTCTTTCAATTACAAGTCTTACATTAATTCCAAAAAAAAATATCACATTTTCATTTCTTGTTAAAGAAAATTCAATTTCACTTATTTATTTACTTACTTTAAATAATTTCCAAAACTTAATTAATAAAGAAATCTCAATTTCAATTATTACGAAGTAAAATTCACTTATTCAAAAATTCAATTTAATTTAATCATTAAATAATTCAATCTTATTTAATCATTAAATAATTCAAAACTTAATTATTAAATAATTTCAAAGTTTAATAATTTCAAACTTAATTATAATTTCCAACTTAACTCAATAGTTTCTCAACTTAAACAACATTCTTTCATCAATTACATTTTTAATAATTTGTTTCAGATTATTAAACATTAACATTTCCTTTCACTTAAATTCAAATTTCAACTTCATTTCAAAACCATATTATTTATTCAAATAAAATCCTTATCTTATTTCAAAATCAAGTTATTGACCAATCGGGTTTATTTAATTTTCTATCCTAGGTCAAAGTTCAATTTTGGGTATTTATCATTTCAACCCGATTCCAATTCAATTAAAAATCAAAGCATAACAGAGGGAACTTGCAGTGTGATAACTGGGATGGTGTCAAAGTAAATAAACAAGCAATAACAACAATCAATATCAATCCAATAATCAATTCAAATAATCCCGAAATAACCATATTAATTCGCATTGTTATTTGTACGAATTAATATAATTATTTCTAGAATCCACACTATCATTTCATGTAGATTAAAGATTATTACATTACGGTTTTCACTTGTCATCTATTTACAATTTCATACATCATCAGTTTAAGCAACATACAATTGATGGTTCAAGGTGTAGTTAACAATCCTACGTGTCAATAAATTTAACAGTTAAAGGGGTCATATTATACAAATGTTCGTTAATCAAATTTAACATTTAATTATCCTATATCAAGTTCAATTTCATACTATTTATCAATTTAACATTAACAATTTTAACGTCCAATATAAACATCAACAATCAATCAATTATCAGCCAAACTGTATTATCATCGCATAAATAATTAACAGATAATGGTGTCAGATGTCAAAGGTGAACTGATACAGGTAATAGTATATATAACAGTGTAATTAACTAACAGCAGTATATTTCAATTGTCGTTTCAATTGAAATCAAATCTAATAAATAAAAGAACGTTAATCGTGAGTGAGTGCTCACCTTTCGAGGCTAGAGAGATGCACGAGAATGAAAGCGAATAAACAAAGACAAGCATACAAATCCAGCGAGCGAAACAACGACAAGTTAGGATTTTGCTGCGATAGAGTTGATATTGAGAATGTTAGTCAAAAAGGCACGACATCAGTGAAATAGAATATATTACATATATATAAATTTCAAAAATCAATTTAAAACATATTTTAAAAGAAGATATATATATATATTTTCAAATCAACATTTAAATACCAACTTATAAAATATCCATATATTTTTGAAAACAAATTCACACATACTTATGTGTGACTAATATATATACACATATCTACAAACTTTCATACTAATAATAATAAGATCAACATAAACTTCACCTTTTATAACAACCCTTTTATACAATTACATCATACTGTATAAATACCAACTATCTATAAACTAATATATATAAATATATAAAACGAATATATACAGACTCACATACGCATTATATTTGAAATTTATATTAAACGTATGATAATTTAATAAAGTTACTATGTAGAAGTACACTCTATATATCTACTTGCCATGCTTCCAGATCCGGCTTTATATATAAAAAATCAAGTAACTTACTTTATTAAAATATCTCTATTCTTAACAGATCATATTAACCTATCAAACTTAAAATTCGAAACTTATATGTATAATATCATTATAAAACCATATATAAAACATACATATCTAAATCCAACAGGTCTATATAACTAGTATACGTATAAATCCTATATATTATAACACTATACACACATTATACTTATACTTTTCATATAAATATACATAACGAAACAGAGTATACTAGAACACTTATAAAACTTGCAAAAATATGAATATATATATAACAAAAAAAAATCGTAACTTATATATATAAAACTAATCATATTTGTAATCCATATAACCAATAGTTTTAAAAGAAATAATTAGAGAGAATTGGGATGCAAAACAAAATATACCACGCAGGCATAGGGCGGATGTGGAGTTCGGCCAAGTAGTGGTTGTTGGAAGCACGTGCTGGCCGCGCTGGCCGCGATCGCTGTGGAGGCTTCAAACCAGGTGGTGGGCGGTCAGCAACTGGGTGGAGGCTCGTGACATGGCGGCAAGGGTCTCGGGAAGGAAGATGGCGATGTGATGGGGTTAGAGGTGGGATCGGTTGCAGGTGGAAGTTTCTGGTCTTGGTGGTGGTGGGTTATAGCAGTTGCATGGGGATGGGTTCGATGTACCTGGGGTTGCTGTGGCGGTTGACGTGGAGTACATGAGAGAGGCTTATGAAAGGTGATGAGAAGAGAAGGCGACTCAAGGTTCCTTCTCTGGTTTGTTGGTTCGAGTGGCTGCAGCGTGGAGGCGCTGGCCAGGCGTGGAGATGTGGGTGGTGATTGTGATCGACGGCAAAGCAAATAGGAGGTAGAAGACGACTGAAAGAGTGGACGTGCGAGATTTGTAAAGTTGAAGAGCAGGAAAAATTTTTGGAATGTCAAGAAGATGCCTTCACATATTTAAGTCTTTACATTGGATTATAAAGTGCATGTCAGGAAGAACAAAGGGGAAATATGGGTAAAGAAAGTGAACAGCTGCAAAAAGAAGTGAGCGCAATATGAACCAGCAAAACAAATTTGTCATTGGAAACCAAAAGGCCAAAAGTTGTAATTACAACAGCTTGATATTTATTATCTCGGAATACGAAATGCAAATGACCATTGGTTTAAACGGTGGAATTTGAATGGGAAAAGAGGACCAAACAAAACTCAATACGGTTACCGATACGGTAGGCGTTACGCAAAATGCAACGTACAACGGAACTCCGAATTTGACAATCGAATATACCGTAGAGATCGGCATGACGAGACGATCAAAACGGTATATAGAAATCAGTGGTACGATCATCCGATAAAAATCGATATCGGTACCAGAATGCTGCATTTTGCAGAAAATAAGAACGACGGAGCAATAGATGTCCGAATTTGGAAAAATGACGAACTGACATCTTGCTCAGAAGATGGTTTAGAATTTTTCTATGTAAAAATATTTAGGTTTCGAAAACATTTTATTTTCATTTCTTTTTAACTGATTAAATTGAAGTGAATTTACACGCGAAATAAATTTTCATATTTTCGGACGAAAATTTACCAGTTGCTATGTTTAACTAGACGTATTCCAAATATTAAATTTTTATTTCAAAATTTTATCGTTTAAAATTTCACAAAATTTCAACTAATTACGTTATTAAAACCGGTTAAATTTACGGGTCGTTACACTTGGTATGATGGATGTTGACGGTGATCATGGTGTGGTTTTAAATTAAGATAAATCCATTAGAATAATTCAAATTGAAGTACAAATTGTGAAGTATAGATTATAAAGTATAAATTTTTAGAAAAACAAATTTTTGATTTTGAAATGTTACAATTTGTGAGGCACAAAATTTTGGAGGAATGTATTTTTGAAAAGGATTGAAGACCATTTGAGATATTAATTCAAAAGAAGTGAATTTTTATGAAAAGAAGTAATTAAATTCAAAATTGATTGAAGAAATCTAATTTTTGGGAATAATTGTATAAATATATAAATTGGATGTTTTAATCTTTGAAAAGTAAGTTAAAGATTTTATTTGAGTATAAATAAAGGATTTTCTTGTATATTGATTGATTATTTTGTTGCTTGGATTTTTGGGTGTTTTTGTGTTAGTAATTATATTTTAAAACAATAGAAATATTATTGCAGTAATATATTTCTTTTAATTATGGATTTTTCTTTGAATTACAAATAGCGGGGTCAATATTTCTTAAAGGGGAAAGTTTGTAACAACCCTGATTATTTAGTGTTGTTTAAATAAAATAAAAAAAGATTTAAATTGTAAATTTAAATGAGAATTTGAATTCCCATGTAGTAGAAATGGAGAAATTAGAAATTAGGCGTTTTATTCAAATAATAATGAGAATTTGATTTGGAAACGAGAATTCTAAAAATGTGTTTATTGGAAAAAGCGATATATGGAATTTAATGATGTAAAATTCTTGTTTGAGAACTTGTTAAATAACGAGTTAGAATTTTCTAAATATTGCGTAAACTTATTTTGAATAAAAATAAGGTAGTTGTGTTCGAACAATAAAAAGGGTTAAATTTGGCCCTTTCTGTTAAAATGAAGTATTGTTATATTTTTAATGTTAAAAGGAGATCATAATAACTATTTAAAATATATCTTCCTTCTTTTAAATGGGATATTGAGATGCAGAAATAAACTTTAGTATTTCGTATAAAGTTTAGAAGAAAAATCAATGGGTAAAAATATGGTTTTAAGAGTGAGATAATAAGTAATATATGTTTTGTTCTTTTATTTAGTTTATCCATGGGTTTGGGTCTAAAATAGCATTTCAATCCATTTGTGCATAAGTGAAAGAAGTTTTCTCTTTTGTAATTGATATAATGAACAAACACGTTCATTCTCATTTTTGCTGTATATAGAACATCCTCCTGCTCGTTCTCTAAAAATCTAGCCTCAAGCAAAATGAAGTTTTTAAATCAAAATAAAATTCCATAAATTAGGATAAAATCAAAGTAAGTTTCTCTAACCCTCTTTCATCTTGTATTCTTGTAAATTCCAATTTTATAGTGTTTGATGTTTGGTTATTCTTTTCTTTTGATTGAGGCGTTCTAAGGTTTGTCAATTTCTAGTATTTGGGCTGCTGTAGGAGTAAAACTGCTATTGCAAAGAGAAAGGTGAGTTGAACTCACAACTATTTCTAATTATAATCTCTAGTTGAGTAAACAAGAAGCAACAAATGAATTATTTCGGTTTTATTTAACGCTTGTTATTTGTGCTCTGTCGTTCTAAAATTGTTTATAGTAAAACCATATTCATTCTATATCTTATATTACTCCTCAAATTCACAGTTGCTTGACGGATTGGATGCATTCATGTATAGAAATTGAGTTAGGAATGCTAATACTAAGTACCAAGAACCCAAAACCATTCATTGGGGTCGAACTGGTGCCAATGGTACAGCCTGGAGCGTGCTCCAAGCAGCGGCATCAGTTGACCGGTGCACAAGACTAGTAGGCCGATCGTGAGCCTAGAGAAACAGCTCTAGGTTGTGCTATGTCTCTTCCTCAGTTCATTGGTTTTCTTTGATTTCCTTATTGTTGGCCTTGCCTTTTTGCACCCTTGTAGTGTGATATTATGATGATTTAATATTCAATTCCGAGAAGTCCAAATCTTTGTTTGAGACCATTGTTTTAATAAGAGAAACTACCCTATATTTGCCTTATCAAATACATTATTTGAGTACACCACTTTGTTAAATTGTTTTCAATAGAAGCTATTTGTAAAATGATTGTTTTAAACTAGTGGTGCACCAATTTTTAGTTTTAAGCAGTGTTCCTTAAGAGAGTTTAAAATATCAATATATAGAGAGAAGCATATTTCTCTCATCCCTCTACTCTTAGTTTCTAAACAAATTAGTATCTATGTAATTAGAATATGAATGATTTTGGAAAACTTATATATAAATATTTTAATTTTAAAGTGGTTAGGAAGAAGTGTTAAATAAAGATATGAAGTTAAACTTGTTTTCTCTTATATGCTAGTAACTTTTGTAAGAAAATATTCCCTATTAGAATTTTTTTAGTAAAATTATTTTTATACAAGAACGCACATCTCACTTGAATAAGATATTGAATTAAACGGTCTAGTAAAACAAGTGGTATGAAACGTTTGTGTTTATTTCATCGGTTAATTCTAGGACTTGTTCAAACGAATATTTTTGCACGAGTGGAATTTACTAGCTTTTAGTAAATATTCGAGCGTCTCAAGTGGTTATGGGACATTAATCGACACTCTTATAATTACTAATTGAAAGTGGATAGCACTTATTGACGGGTTCACATACTCATTCTTAGGTGATCCATTTAGGCGGATTAAATGGGTTTTTAGGCACATATTGTTATACCAGTTTTCAAGCAAGTTATAATCTGTGACGTGCGATCTCCTGTATTAGTGTGCGAAGTGCGTATTTCTTGTGTTGATTTGTGAAGTACAATTCTGTTGCTTTCATATGTGGATGTGATTATTTATGCTCTTATTGTTGTGGTTGCTTTGACTTTGATGAAAAGGTAAATGAGCATAAAATTTAACCATAAACCGTGAATCATTAAGTAAAGTATTATTTTGTTAGTGAAATACAACTTGTGGATAATTATCCTTGACATTTATGCAAGTTTATTATTATTAGTATCCTACCTTTGTGATAATTAGATATAGTTTGACCCGAGTGTTATTTTAATCCTCGAGTCAGACCGAGACTTGACAGGTATAGGGACTCAACGACCTTGGATGTGAGCTAGCTTAAGAAGTCTATTTTGATGTTGTTATTATTTGTGATGTACCATTTGAGTCTTGTATAGATGCTTGTTCATGTTGTCAACTTTTGTGATTATGTATATATTAAGACTTGATAGTGTTTATATACGTATCTGTGTATAAATAAGAGTCTGGATTTTCTTTTGTAGACTCATACTTTTGAGAGTTCATGATGTAAATTATTTCTGTTGTGATGTCTGATTCTGTGTTGTGTATTATGTTATATATAGTTCTGAATTACACCTCTGTGTTAATATTTTGTGCCCAGATCGGATACGTCAAATTAACACTTGTTAGAAAATAAAGAAAAATATAGCCATATTATTCGACTTATCGATACTCGCCCAAAGCAATTATGCGAATGGTTGCTCCTAACCAGCCTTATTCTTCGTATTACTTGATAATATTAATTGTAATATTCTTGGGTAATATGGGCACAAAGGTGGGGCATTACATTATAAGTCCTAAACGTTGATTTCAATATATAGTAATTTCTCTGCCACTCTTGCGCTACAGGATTATTTAGGAATCACAGAGATGAGTCATTTTGAGATGTTCGTTCTTCTACATAAGCGAGCAAACTATCCTTAATTTCAGTAATTCACGAAGCATCCAAGGAATCAGATGCATGCACCAAAAGAGCTCCTATTAAGAATAAAGAAGATGAGAATTTATATATGAAAACAAAATTTCTATTGATGATAAGCAGAGTTCACACGTAATACAAAACTTGAGGTTATATCCCAATTCTATGTTCAAGAACGTTTAATTAGCATTCAAAGTTTCAAGACTACGATTTGGTCTTTTCAAATGACCTAGCAGACAATGTAAGTATAGAATCGAAAGAGGCCTAAATTCCTTTCAGGGTGTAAACACGAGGGAATCTATGATAATCCCATTCCCTAGATGGAGGACACAATGTAAGTATAGAATAAAAGAAGGCCTTAATTACTTTCGGGGTGTAAACATAGGGGAATCTATGATAATCCCATTCCGAAGCTGGAGGACTATCACGACCGCTTATAATCTTGGTGTGATGAGATTGGATTTTGCTGAGCAACTTGTCCTTCTCATCACCAAGAAAGTTAAAACAAAAATGAGGGTAACAGATGTAGACTTCTTGTAAATCTTTAAGGAAGCAAGACCTTCCTAATTGTGATATTTTGAGAATCTAAGACTTTTCCTTAAATTCTTTTCTTAACTTGACAAATTTACTCAAGAGGTCCTTAGGAATCGGATTGCGCGAGAGGTTTTTATTCTTCAACAACATGTTGAAATAAAATTAAACTAACTATAAGAAACTAAAATGGTAAAATTCGTAAACGAACCATGTTGAATATTACATATATCCGGGTTCATACAAAATCAATTTCTTATACAATTCAGAAATGGATAATTTCTTATTGAACTTGAGTTTTTCGAAAGGAGGAGAGCTAGAAGAAAGTGGGATGGATGCCACTCTAGGAAGGTTCCAACACATCCCAAGGTGGGGATCGGAGCCATATTCGTACAAATATCTACGATGAAAGCGTCGAAGCAAACCTCTACAGTTATCACCTAAGTATGAGAAACCGACAAATTTACTCCTACAACAAGCTTTGTATAGAAACTGCACCAGGGTGTTCCTGTCATCAATTAGCATCCAAAAGAGAGTCATAAGTTCTTAATTCTCCTTCATGAGTATTTACTGGTGATGACGGGCTTTCTTCACCTAAGGAAAACTTTCTTTTTCCTTGAAGAGTCGTAACTTCGATGCGCTTTCAGTAAGTTTCTAATATTTTTCGAACAACTCATTATAATCTTTTATTTACTTGTCCAATTCTCTATTTAATCGATCAATTTTTGTTTGTTTCTTTTGAGTATAGTTTCATAATAGTATTTTGAATTTCTTCTTAACAAAATTAATCGATGTGTTAACTAAAAATTATTTCATAACTTAACACATTTTAATAGAGTGACATATACCTGAGAAAGCTGAACCGATGACGAAGAGATTTTCCCTTTGTTCTAGGGTCCTTGGTCTCGAGAAGCGCTGTTTGTCTTAAGAGAATCATTTTTTGAAAGATCCGGTAAGTCAGTAGCTTCAGCATCCTGGACTGTTGAGTCTAAATCAGCTTTAGCAGGTCCATTCTTATCACCTGGCCCTCCAGAAAATTCTGTTTTATCATCTTCATTACCTCCACCATCACCATCATCATCATGATCATCTCCATCATCAAGATTGTTGTCATCAACATCATCATTGTCTTCCTCTTCAGCAAGTTTTGGCTCTTCATCAATAAAAGCATCATCAAATGATAGTCACTTTCCAACATCAATTTCTTCCTCGGTAGGGAACTCTGCATCGAGATTATTCATGTATTTCTTTATTCTAAGAATGAATTTCCTCCTGCAATTTTCATTCAAGGCAGGAAGAGATGGGAAATCCAGATCTAGGCATTTTTTGATGTTGTTGGCATATGCCACATACAGAGCATCTTCATAACATTTCTTAGTGATCTTGGGAAGAGCGACGTCAAGAAAGGAAGTGACCTTTTTCTTAGCATTACTGATGATGTTTTTTGAATAATCCAGGAGATTAGAGTTTCTTTAAAGTTGATCTTCTAATGATTTGTTCTTCTTGGCCAGTTTTGAGTTTTCATTGGCAAGCTTAGAGTTTTCTTCGGTTATCTTCTCTAGATCTGCTTTGAGCCAGTTGAACGACTCGAGGTCAGCTTTCAAGTTTTTCACTCTCTCTTCTAGTAGTTGCCTGGTTTTCATTTCTTCCTCAAGAGAAGCGGCAAGTTTCCCTTTTTTTAAGATTGCTTCATCTCTTGCCACGACAATGTTGATCATATAATTTTGAAGCGAAGAAATTTTCCCTTTAAGCTCAACTACTCCATTTGAAGGTTCATGAGAGGTGCCTCGTAGGAGGAACATATGCTTTCCAACCTAAAATATGTAATCTGTATAAGTTAAAACAGAATCTATAAAATTAAAGCTAACCGAGTGAGCAGGAAAATTTAACGATATAAGCTATTTGGGAATAAGGAAAAGATGGTCATCAAAGTAAATCGGAGGTTGTGATGATCTGAGAGAAGAAAGGGAAGGTGATTGAATAGCCAACCATGCAAGATCTTCAAAATTCATCGATGAAGTTTGAGTTTGAGTCCTCGAAGGAAGTGGATCGTTTGGAGAGAGAACTAGACCGAGTTTAGCGCACATGCAACTGATAGACATTTGAGAAGTAGGGAATGTAATATTAAGAAGGGGGTTGGGGGTTGGAGCCTCCTTAGATATCTCAGTTTGAACCTTTGTTGGTTATTCTAGAGCTTTGCCCAAATAAGTTGCTTCAGGACTTGGACAATATTGACATGCTCCGTCCCATCTATGACAATGAGAGTAAAGTCACCCGCAAATTTGGGCCTCTTATCTTTGGGAGAAAAAGGAGAATTAATGGAAACATCATCACCTATTTCATCTCCATCTAGTTCTTCAATGACTTGAGCGACGAAATCCTTAAAGGAGACAATCTTAGTTGGTTATGATTAAGCCAGAACTTCATCTTTACTTTTTCTCTTTTTTGAAACTTTTTCTTTGACTTTTACTTCTTTGGGAGTAGTAACAAGAGCAGATGAAACTAAAATGAAAATGAAGTTTGTAAGCTGATAACGTTAGAAATTATATTTTTAGCTATATTAAAACTTACCAACATCATTGGTCTGAACTAGGGAGTTGGAGGTGAAGGATTCTGATTTTCCCATCACCAATGAGCATCCTCCTCTAGCATTGAGTCTGACTTTGGGGGCTCTCTCAAGACCTTATGATAGTCCAAAATGATGAAATATTTAAGGAGATTAGCCGGAGTCAGTAATCTAAGCCAATTCCCCATCCTCCTCTAGCTATTTCTACCTCAATGTCTCAAGCACAACTCTAAGATGAATCTCATGCTCTCTTCCATATTTTGAGTACACTAAAATGTCATCTATGAATACAAACACAAACCTATCCAAGTGCCCTCGGAAAACTCGGTTCATCAAATCCACGAAGAAAGCGGGTGCATTCGTCAACCCGAATGGCATTACTAACCACTCACACGAACCGTATCTAGTTCGAAATGTTGTCAATGGAATACTGTCCTCTAACACTCTTTACTGATGGAAGCCTGTCGCCAAATCCAACTGGAAAAACACTCTGGCTCCACTTAATTGATCAAACAGATAATCAATTCTAGGCAAAAGATACTTATTCTTTATCATTCTTTCATTCAACTTACGATAGTCGATGCACATCCTTAACGACCCATCCGGTTTCTTCACGAACACCGCGGTTGCACCCCAAGGTGAACTGCTTGTCCTAATAACATTCCTTCCTTCAAGATCCACTAGCTGCACCTTTAATTCCTTCATCTCTGTCGGTGTCATCCTGCTTGGTGATTTACTCATAAGTTCAGCTCCTGGCACAAGATCTATCTGAAACTCAACGGCTCGTTTCGGTGGTACTCCTGTGACTGGCTCAAAGACATATGCAAACTCTCTTACTATTCGAATCTGACTTAGATCTTCTCCCACTTCCATTGCACTTAACAAAGCACAACTACTCCGGTCAAAATTCCTTATTGAGAATATAATTATCAGGGTGTCTTAGTGATGTCTCCCCATCTTGGAAAAATATCCTGGCCTTGTACCTTCTCAACCAATCCAAACCCAAAATGATTCCAAAATCTATAAAATTGAAAACATACAGACTACATGCCAACTTATGACCTAACAAGTCAAGTTCTAACTGGTCACATATCATCCCAAGAGTTGCATACCCTCATATTGGATTCGCAACCCTTAAGGAAGTAACAAGGTATGTGGGTTTTAAGCATAACTTATCAACCAAATACTATGATAGAAATGAATGTGATGCACCAGTGTCAAATAGTACCTAACTGGTATACTCTGAATCAAAAATGTACCTTCCATCATAGTCTTTCCTTTATCAGCTGCAGTAGGCTTAGCTGATGATCCAATAGCAAAGACCTTCCCCTTGTCTGCCCCGACTGGCTCTGGACACTGGTTCTTATAATGCCCAACTTGATCACAGTTGTAGCACTTCACATTCTTCTAATCTGCAGCCTTCTTCCCCTTGCCTGACTAGCACTCATGAGCATAATGACCCTTCTTGTCACATTTGAAGCACACTAGATCAGCCTTTGCCTTCTTGGCAGCATCCCCTTTCTAGGCTCCCTTCTTCTTAAAGAATTTCCCCTTCTTTCCCTGAGGACCTTGGGATTCAGCTGGCTTCTCTCTAGCACAACCAGCCAACATTTCTTCATGGAGAATGACCATCTCCACCACCACATTAGAAGGTTCTCAGGTATGGGTCATGGTCATTCAAGCAAGCTCGGGTCTCAACCCTCGAATGAACCTCTTATTCCTTCTGATGTCAGTGTCTATAGTGGTATATCCATATCGGGATAGCTTATCAAACTTAGCAACGTACTCAATTACCGACATCTCTCACTGGACTAAACTTATGAACTTCCTCATCAATGCCGACTTAGCAACCTCAGATAAAAACCTCTGCTCAAACCTACTGAAAATCAGCCCATGTCAATTCTTCCTCCGGATCTCCGGCAGTAACACTATTCCACCAGTGAAGCACTACCCCTTGCAACTGCCTAGAGGCCAGCCTCCTCTTTTGCCCATCATCCAATCCTCGATCAGTAAAGATCCTCTCATAGTGCAATAGCCAATTCTCAACCTCAACAGCATCCATAGTTCCAAAAAACAGCTTTCCACCCAGACTAGTGTTGTCTCTGCTCAAATTAGCATAGTTATTCCCAACTGGAGCCACATGATTAGCTCCTCCAACATTACCAGCAACCACAGCTTGCAAAATATTGGCTAACAACTAATACAACATCCCCGCATCTACTGACAAATTTCCAGCACCAACAATGGCTTCAACATTTGGGTTAACATTAGCCTGCTGACCTTGGTTTCTCATGGTATTAGGTCGAGCATTTCGATTAGTTGTGGTGCTTCCTCCATCGAGATTTCCTCTTCCGTTTCCTACTTCCAAATCTTCTTACTTGTAAATCTTCATACGAGCCTTAGTATGATACAGAAGAACAATCTAAGAGAGAGGGGAACACGTACTTATATATATATATCAAATACAAGTACGTTACTATAGTGTTATCCTAACCCCGATCATATTTCTGATTCATTGGATTATGTTTGAAAAAGCTTTTAGGTTTAATTTCCTTTTAAAGTTTCATAAACCTATGCTCTGAAACCAACTTGTAACATCCCCCTACTTGGAGGCCCAAAACTAACGGCTACGGATGCTGTAGTCATATTCACCTTTATCACTAACACTAGAATATGGTAAGTTATCAAAGCAATGGGTTAACAAAGGACATTGTTGATGTAGTGGGATATGCTACTACCGCAACGTTAACTTTAGTTAATACAAAGATGATTGATGTCTCGTTTTAACAATGACGACGTTAATAATTCAGTATGGATCAACAACATGAATAAGTAACAAAGACAGGATTTAATAATGGTTAGGCAACATTAATTAACCCAGGTCAAAAGTTATAATGACGACAAGTATCACAAAGGATTAATGAACACTGCTACTATAGAGAAAGTTGAAGTGATGAAAATCGTCGACATCAATGAATGACGACGACGAGAGATAACGTCTATCAATGAATGGCGACAACATGAGTTAATACATATCAATAAGTGGTGACGTCAACTGTAATCAAAATAACTCTATAACTAATGCACTATCTTTCGACAATAAAAAGTCATCGCATCACATTTTGATTAATAGCAGGCTTATGAAGAATTTTTTCGATGTCGACGATCATGCCAGTATAATAACGTCGACGATAGTTAAAACCAAAATGATCAATGTCGCATCTAATCGATTTAAATGTCATAATTATGGGTATATTACTCACAATATAAAAAATTTGAGTAAAAAATGTTAGCTGATAAAATAATAAGTAAATTTAACATTTTGTTTATTTTATTTGTATTGACAACATTGATGAACGTTATACTGACATCATTAACGACGTCATGAATGAATATAGTGAAAACTGATACTGAGTGTTAGGCCTAATACGCCGCTTTCATTAATAAATAAACTTAGAACATATCAGTTTTCATACCGACATCAATTAGTATTAAGCCTATTAGTGTAGCGCTGAAACGTTGTGTTAATGGATTAACAATTACTAGGTTAACCAACCTACCTCGAGTTTATGGCACCATAAACGATGACATCAACATGAGTCTAAGTAGTAGCGGGTTTAGGTTTGGTATACTATCTATTTTGTCATAAAATAGAAAATGCCCAATCCCCAAATCAACACCACTAAGCAACTAATCCAATATTATGGAAGGTTAATAATAATAATTCACAACAAAATTTGGGTTATTAATACCAGATAATTGAACTCGATTGTTTCAAAAGTAATGAAATCCAAGTGAAACCCTAGTAATGATTTCAACATAAAATTCAAGAAAAACTAATTTATGAGTTAGTTAAGACAAGAGCTCGCACTTGCAGGTAACTTTGAGAATTTAATTATTTGTTCAAGTTTTTGAAATTGCAAGTAAGGAGAAATGGAAGAAAATCTTACATATTTATAAGAAGAAGTAAGCAAATGAGTGCCTTTGGACTTGATTCAAATGAATGGATAAATCAACACAAGAAGACCAAAAGGCAAGAAAAAGGATGATGTCGAGAATATTAATTTGAAAAGTCAATGGTTTCTTTACACTAAGGGGGCAAATGTTACTACATCATCGTCGTAGAAGATGTTTAAGGAAATGGTGCCGAAGAATAGCAACATCACACAAAGTTCATTAGCCTCGATAAAGCCCAGAACTATGAAGCGTGAACATCGTCTTCCATGAGTGACGATGACTGCCGAATAGTATTATGATTGACGTCGAGACTCATGATTTCGGAAGCAATGCAAAATGAAGTCATGTCCTATCAATGTCGTCATTGCCAAAGTCAACCATTCTTAATGCTACTTGTGATCAGAGTTATTAAGTATCGATGGTGTCCTCCATCCCAATGTTGCTACTCATCAAAACTGCGTTATAAAGGGAAACACAAGTTATAAATGTTTCTGAGTTTCAATACCATTACAATGATTACTCTTATGAACATCCTTGGGAGACACCATACATCTACATATACTATGTTGATGAATGTAATCGTTAATATTCACATGTGCGGTTAATGCTGCATTTAGTAAGCTACTAAATATTGACATCGAGGGTCATCAATGTTGCCGCTGTTCAATGCTGCCAACCATCAATTAAAGAAAGACTTGGGATATGGAGTCGTCATCGATATTCATGTCGAGAACCATCAATACACCTAAAAGGGTCGCCGAAGATGCTTTTACTAATGCTGCCTTTCATCAATGTTAATTTGTGGTGATAATGAAAGATGATCGAGGAAGAAGAAACTATCAACGCCGAGTTTAGAATTCCGAGTATTGATCCTATTGAATCAATGCCAAAGTTTAACTATTGTAATACAAAAAGGCTAGCCTTGATGTTTGACGACGCTGCTAATATCAAAGGTGATAGAGTATCGACCCTGATGAATGATGACGTTGCTAATGCTGATGCCAATGGATGGCGAAGCCTACCACTTGCCGAACCCTATAAATATGGACCTAGGGGCTTTGTGGAAGAGGCCGAACTCTCTCTCTCCCCCCTCATTTCTTACTTTTTAAACTTTGTAAACCCTATATTGAATTGGGGTTTTGCGTTTTGTAGCGCTTGAACAATTGTACACATAAAGATTTGGAAATTAAACAAGAACATAGCATTTTTGACTTGATTTGGACTATGACTTACATACTCATTTTACTTTGTACATTGATTGACTCTAACTTGCGGCTTGCATAGTATATTGAACTTCCTTGAATTTGTGATCTAACTTTTACCATACTTATTGACTTGAATGTCGACTTTCATATTAGCTTACATTTTGCATACTGCCTCAAGGCCTTAATGAAGATGATGACTAAGCTTAGAGTCGATATGGATGTATACTCCGATTTGATGACTTCAATTAGCCTTGATAAGGCCTCACTTTGAAGTTGCTCTGTTTTCCACACACTTTTGAGTTTAGTGAATTTATTCTTTAACAACTATGGTAGGTGAAACATCCAGCTCATCTTCTTGAGCTCTAAAGAACATCAACGAAAACTTGTCTTTCTCAAACTACTCAAAAGAGCACACGAGGAATTTAGGGAAAACAAAAGCCACGTGTCAGACACAAGTCTGGTATGAGAAACTCAATAGCATATAACATTACTTTTGAGATGCATGGAATCCCATAGCGATTATCCCTCAAAAGAACTACCATCTAATAAGTAGATAAGGTGGTATATTAGATAATGTCTAAGGTGAAGAATATAAATAAAAAAAATAGTTGGATTGGTTACATTGGTTACTTTCAACAGCATATTAGGAGTACAATCAAATCCGATAAGGAACGTTCGCATATCGGATTTTTCTATGGAGATTACTACGGTTGACGCCGAAACCAATCTCCTACACAAGGGTCAGAAACTACCTTTGAGCGTCGTATATCTCTAGATAAAATATACCATTAAGGAAAACATAGCCAGTCCACGTCTAAATATGTTAATCCAAATACCATCACCTCTTGCGCGCAACATCGATAAGCACACTCTTAAATTCAGTGATAATATCCTATCGTGGGTGAACCAAACCCTAAGCTATGCCCATACTATGTTTTTTGTCATTTCCGATGTCGAGGTTACGTTTAGCATCTTTCACATGAGTCTTCATTACTCGAACAGAACACGAATCCTCAATTGGATTCTCACATCTCGAATAGTTCTCGAAACCACACATGGATTCCAATATCTCGAACAGATACACTTCTAAGAGATAGAAAACATACCTTAGTCTTAAACTGGTTTTCGATAAGTGAAAGACATACTGATCCTGGTCTCTTCAAGACCGAAACGACGAAATTTGGTCATTCAATAATAGTGAGAACGATTGCATATGGAAACAAAGTCTTGTATACTTATCACATTTTTGATATGTTCATCTCACACTATCCCTCGATCAAGAGTGAAGTCGATAGGTTCGAGCTATTTTGGTCATATCCCTACATGAACATCGGTCTTAATTCCCCCAGATAGACAAGCCTACTTCATCGACTATAGTGCTAAGTATATGACTAAATATTTTCCATAAATGAGTAAACATACAAAGAATGATCAATTCACATAAAGCACGATCAAGTCATATAAGTGACTTCTAATCCTCTCTTTTTTTAATCAATCTTTTACTAATTAAAACCATTTTTATTAGTAACACTTCTTTTATCTAATAAAACTTCATTAATGAATTTCTACTATTCATTTGTACTATTTCAATACTTCAAAATATATTCATATACTTATCTCAAATGGGATAAGTATATTCATAAATCATTAACAAGATTTCTCATTTCAAAGCTTTACGTTTTCTATTCTTCAAAAAGTATTCATATACTTACCTTAAATGGTATAAGTATATTCACAAGTCGTTTACAAGGTTTCTTACTTTAAACCATTACTTTTTCTATATTTTTTTTCAAAAGATTTCATATTTATAATTTCCTTTAAAATATCCATTTTAAAGATCTAAGTGGTTTTACAAATCTATTCGAAAGGTTTATGACTAATGTTACTTAAACAATGTCATTGCAAAGCCAAAAACATTTCTTACTTACACTTATCCTTAAAACATTCTTTTAAAGATCTATTTACATTCATAAGTTTAATCAAAAAGGGTTAAAGACAAATGTAATCAACACATTGTCATAGCAAACCCAAAACAATTCCATACTTGTATTATCTTTAAAACATCCTATTTAAAGATCTAAGTTATAATAGGTTAAGTTCGATATTCGATTAATCGATTATCCAGTTAAAACAATTGCTTATACAAATCAATGTTCGTGTACTTAATTCATTTTCGGCATTTCAACTTAACTATTCTTCGTTCAAGAGCGAAGCTAGGTAAGTTAGAGTATTGGTTGCATTGAAGCCTTGCCTAGACACTTCATTCTTAAATCTCACAAATAGATAAGTTTACTCATCGGCTTCTAGCGTCAAGTGTAGTATTAATGATTTCCATAAATAAGTAACAAACAACATGATCAAATCATTTCCGACATTCCCGACTCAACTATTGCTCGTTTAACAGGGATGCTCGATAGGTTAGAGCTCTATTACTCCGTCCCTACTCGACATCAATCTTAACTCTCACAAATAGATAAGCCTATTTCGTCGACTTTTAGCATTAAGTTAATTACCATTTAACAAGTAAGTAAACAACAACACTAATACGTTTTCGACTTTCCAACTTAACTATTCCTCATTCAAGAGGGAAGCCAGGTAGGTTAGAGCTTTATTGCTCATATCCCTACTTTACATCAATCTTAACTCTCAGAAATAAAGAAATCTACCACTTTGGCTTTAAGTGTTAAGCTTAGTCAGTTACCTTTTTCAAAACTTATCTGTACTTTAAAAATACTTGTAAATATGTTATAAATATCTATGTAAAATATTACTTGAAAATAACTAATTTATAATTTGATGAAAACATGTTTATATTATAAAATCTCTTTACTTTCAAAATACATTTATAAGTATTAAAAATATATTTAATCTACAAACCAACTTTAAGATACTTCAAAATGCGTTTGGAAACAACTCTAAAAAGATTAGAGAAAATACTTAATTGAAATATCATTTTGAACATTTAAAACCATAAGCCACTTGCTACAACATTTAAAAATGCAGTTAAAAGTCCTTGTTAAAAACAACATTGAAAAGCATGGTCCAATTTAGGTGTAAACACCCAGACCTAAAATTATTTGTTGTTTTGCAATACCAGGCACACCGGTCACTCAACGCAATAAAACAGGTCATACATACATCAAAATGGCCATTTTCAAGCATTACACAACATATAAACATCATATGAATCATATTAATAAAAAATCAAGCATTTCTATCATCCAAAAGTGACCCTGTGTAAAGATGACGATCATTATGATCAAATATCCAAAAATTTATTAAAATCAATATTTCAAATTTCAAATTTATTCTAAAATTAGTTTTATGTTTGGATCTATCATAAAACACTTTTAAAATTTGAAAAAATTTAAAAAAACATTCTAATACAAATATTAGCACCCATAGTATATAGAGAGGCACAAATCACTCACTTATATCCCAAAATGCATAAAAATTAGAATGGATCCAAGATTAACAGTGAATGCCCTAAATCCCAAAGTCCCAAATTAGTAATTAGCTAACCCTTGCTAATCCCCTTGCTGATCCTTTTTTAATTGCTTGATTTTGTTGAATAAAACAAGAATTTTCAATGGTTTTGGCAAAGGAAACAATTAATGGAAGTTTAGAATAGTTTTTGGGAAGTGTGGAAATAATTGTGGGCTGTCTCATCAGGTTGGTTAGGCACAAATCATGTAATGGGTTAATGGACCTAATTTGGAATAATTTAATCACCCACCAGTCTATCTAAAAACAGTCTAATTTCAAATGCCATATCTCCTTAACCTTAAGACCAAAATTTTATTATGACCATTTTACGGAAAGAGAAACCATCATATCTTTCATTTGGAAGTGGTTTCATATCTTAATTCATCTCCCATCAAAAGTTATATATCTCACACATTTTGAGAGTCAGAACCATCCAATAAAATCTCCGAGGGTCAAATGTTAATTTTAGATATTTTTCAAATTTATAGGCTAAACTAATTTGGATTTTGAAACAAAATTTTACAATCCTCTGATACGTAAAATATGTGTCGTCGTACTCTCTTCCTCATCAGGAATTTCACCCAAAAATCCCATCAAACATGGTAAGGTCAAACAACATGATAACTCTGTAACAACCCTCACTTTCTGCAAGGGCTAGCATTCGAACCGGTGCCAAATCTAAGAACCGAAAGGACGAGTCATTGGGGTGAGATAACATAAGCATATATAGATATGTGTAGATATTTGATATAGTTCTAATTAATACTATCTAACAATTACTTTTAGAGTCTCATGACGGAAGGAAATAAAATATAATACATCAATAAATACCATAGTCACATCACTACAATATGTCTAAAATGTCGAATACATATGTCTAAATAAATACATATATAGCCTAAATCACGTATATAGTCAAATTCAGGTACAGCAATACACCATCGAGTGCTCTCCTTACAAGAGGATCACACTTTCATCTAAAAAACATCAATATACACCATAAATAAAACATAAATGAATCTCCATCTCTGATACCATCTCCCCACTAGATTCCATAAACCTAGATATATGTATAAAATGAAAAATAGGAATGGCTTAGACATAAG
The DNA here is from genome assembly GCA_030737815.1 of Allium fistulosum. Taxonomy (NCBI): domain Eukaryota; kingdom Viridiplantae; phylum Streptophyta; class Magnoliopsida; order Asparagales; family Amaryllidaceae; genus Allium; species Allium fistulosum. The sequence continues at coordinate 210,858,143 of CM060908.1, forward strand.
TCTTGTGAGTGAGTTGTACTTTACTTTACATAAACTACAAAAATAATACTATAACATGATATGAGTCTATCACTTGTCCACCACATGTTTCATCGCCTCGTTATACCTAACTGTCATATATCTCTAACCATATCATATTCACATCTATGCAGACTCTCTTCCCTAGACTCACCTCGCATGCTACAGGGTCACCTATTGTCCATCATCAGGTCAATCGCATATATGACTCATGCCCTAGACCAGCTTCATGCCCTACAGGGTCGCCAATTGTCCATGTGCTACCTAATTGGATTGAAGCCCAAGACAAGCCTCATGCCCTATAGGGTTGCTTACATCCACTGCTCCCATTGGTCTGTCGTAGCACTATGGTGAAGCAACATCATGCCTGGACCATATATTTATGTCAGGGGACTGCATTTATATCTGCATACACACTTTAGGCCATTTATCTGCACCCTGGACTAGTTCACGTCCATGTCCATCATTGTATCACATTCCTGTATCACAACTATATATATATATATATACACACACACTTCAAATAACAACCAAATCATTACACACATTTTTTTTACTTCGTAGCACCATCATTCGCCTCGTCACTAGCCTCAAGTCGTCTTCCAGACCATAAGAGAAACAAGATTCGAATGAGTCGTTATTTATTTATTTAGGCATTTCTGGTCTAGGTTCAACATAGGTTCCAGACACGACCGCAGGTGCACTGGTCTAAGCCTACCGGGGGGCCGATGTACATGTTTCTTAGGCGTTTCAGGTTGGAAATTGGTGTTTTCATCATCCACTGCAGAAAAAACATCTTTTACAACTTTCAAAAATAGTTATAGTAGGTAGATTACATGTTTTCCCAAATGTCGTTTTAGCCAGAGTTGTAATAGGATTGATGTTTGTTACAACTTTTTATAAAAGTTGCGATAAAATGTTGTAATAAACTCTGTTACAACATTTTCATGTTTTTGTAATAGAGTATACAACAACTATTATTTTACGTTGTAATTAGACTATTTTACGACATCTTTTAAATGTTGCAATTTGTTAGCATACAACCAAATACCCAAATTACAGCGCTTGATCTATGTTGTCTATGATTTTATTACAAAATATATAAACGTTGTCACAAACCGTTATTTTACAAAGATTTTTAAAAATTGTCATTATAAACCATCATTTCACAATGATCATCCAAAAAACATTGTTAAAAAACTTTTATTACAACTTTCAGAGTAAAAACGTTGTAACGGAAATGTTGTAATATGGTATTTTTATTGTAATGATCATTTCTGCCACCAACCACCTCCATTGTACCTCTAGTAATCTAAGAACGTATCTATACTCTAGCCCTGTATTTCTAAGTCCATTTATACCCTTTAACTCATGAACTAGGTGTGGTGTACTCGTTTAAACACAAGATATTTGCAAAACCAAGTTTCTACTCACTGTTTGAACCAAATTCCATCCCAAACCCACATTAATTCCAAATTTTAGTGTTAACCACGTTAATTCCAAATTTTAGTATTAACTTATGTCGTACTACTCTAATATAGCCAACATATCATTATTAGAGGATTATAATTGCATCATATGAAGAGGAAAACACGAATAACTTACCGAAACATCAATTTCTATCCAAATCTTCGTTGTCCGGCCTACTACATCTTCTCATTTCTGATTTCTACCTCTAAATCACTGCTGGTGCATAGTCCAGTAGCTTTATATGGATTTTGGTTTCGTTTGATTTGGTAGCATTCTGAGAGGTAATAGGTTTTGATTCTTGGTTAGTCGAGAGAAAGTTAGAGAAAGAATAAAGAAAGTGATGCGGTCATTGAGAGGAATATAGGGGAAGAAGAAAGAAAGTGATGTGGTCATTGAGAGGAAGATAGAGAAAGAAGAAAGAAAGTGATGTGGTCATTGAGAGGAAGATAGAGAAAGAAGAAAGAAAGTGATGCTGCCATTTTCTGAACTGAAATTGTTTATGAGTTGGTTTCTTAAACTATTAGAGGAAAACAGTCAGTTTGTTGACAGGAAAACCTGTCAACACCTCAAATTTTGAATTGGAGTATGAGTAATGCTTTCGAAACTCCCTTTTGAATGAATGAGGATTGTACATGGATTGCTGAAGCTTTTCAGATTGGTAAAAGAGATTGAAAACTTGTCTTTGACACGGTCGAAAGGGTGGTTTTTTCTTAGAAAATCCCTTCGAATATGCTAAGTATGAACTCTGTTGAAACCTCCTTTCGACACGGACAAGGGAGCTTTAATTAGAAACTTTACAAACTCTGGAAATAGTTAAGTTGTAAATGTTTCGACTCTATCGAAAGTGGTAGTGCTTGCGATCTAGTTGATTTGAGCTAAGGTTTCTAGGAAACAAGAAGATTAAGGGTTTCGACTTGGTCGAATGGGCCCCTTTCGATTAAGTCAATTGCAGGCTATCATATTAATGGAAAATAAGGAAATTTTAGCAGCTAAGCAAGCAAGATTATCTCAATCCTCTTTTTATTGAACTCAATTGTACAAATTGACCAAATCCCTAATCTGATTTGGGATTTAGGGTTTTTCTACTCTAAGAAAAATACGAGAAGTATAAGAAATCGGATCCCCCCTTTCATGACCCCTGAGGTCTTATTTATAGGTGCGTATTGACTCCTTTTGACCGAGTACTTTCGATACAGTCGGAAGGCTTGCTTTCCTGCTTCTATGCGCATCTCTTGAGCTATTGCTTTCGACCTAGTCGGAAGGTCTATGTGGATGCTCTTCTGCTGCCATGATGGCTAGGTTTCTTCCTGGCTTCGTTCCTTTCGACTCCATCAGAAGGCTATTGCTTTACCACATTTGACTTCGTCGAAAGGTATTGTTTGATTCCTTTCGGCTCTGTCGAAAGGTGTATAGTTGCGCCTTTCCTTTAGTTGCTGCTGAAGAGACTGGGCTTCTCTCTCTTGCCTTGTTTCCCTTCGACTTCGTCGAAAGATGCTGCTGGCTGGCTTTCGACCTCGTCGACAGGTCTATTGATGCGCTTCTATCTTGGTGTTGATGTGCTACACAGGCTAACTTGGGCGCTAATCTTCGATGCTGTCGAAACATGCCTTCTTTTAGCTTCGAATGAGTCGAAGCACCCAAAATGGCTTTGTTGTAAATGGTCTCTGTCGAAAGCCTCTGCCCCAACTAATTTGGAACCTCCTGTCTTTATGGTGATGGACATGTAGTTCTTCTTACTTAGCTGAGAGTGGCCCTAACTATTTCAAAAGGCTGTATATGCTTTCGAAAGGGTTGAATTGGTTGAATACTTTTCTGGGCGGGAGTGATGAAGGCGAAACCATGACGTTTCGAATGGTTTGGCACAAAAAGTAGAGTGTCTGCTATTCATTTCCTTCGAGAGGTGTTCTTTTGAGTGATTTAGATGCCGTTAACATGCTTGGTATTGCCTTCGAAAGGTAGCCTCTAACCTTGTCGAAAGCTCTCCTTTGACACAGTCGAGACGTCTCTCTATCCTATTCGAAAGGAATTGTTGGCACTGCTACATTCTTGTCGGAAGCTATCTTTAACTACACCATCTTGGTGCTTTCTAATTTTTATCAATGCTCTCATGTTCCTTCTTTCATACTTTTATCCTTAAACGTATTTTATGGATAACACGGTTCAATTTCAAACTCAAATTCTAGTGTTTGGTGATCATTTGACTCAAGGCTTTGTTGACCACATCTCCTTCATATGAACTCCAAAAGAGGTATACAAAAATTATACATGACTGAGAAAAACGAGACAGTTGCAGTGGTGTTGGTTTTGTCGTCACATTCAAACATCTTCAAAATGACCATTTTGCCCCTTCTTTTTTTAAATTAAATTAATTAGTTCATTAATTTCAATTACTTACACATCATTCTATTATTAACATTTCAACAATTTATTTATCAAATTTCAGGGAATTATATTATCCCTCCTTAAAAGAATTTCGTTTTCGAAATTCCTAAGGTGCAAAAACTATAATATAACGTTCGCTCAATTAGATACATCAACCAAGCCACAAACATAACATCCAATTAATGTAAACAACATCATATATAGATGATATGAACAGTATATATGCATGAAATTCATGAACTTGTAATTTCTATCATAAATATTCATAAATGCAGCTAATGCATCATATATGAATACATTGAGATGACATATTGGGCATGATGCATAACATCCTAATACATGCATATATAAATTTCTATATGATGGCTAATCAATCATATGTAAAATTCAATAATCAATCCACCCAAAGCATCCAAATCCTAATCCTAGAATAGTCTAACTAAAGAAATCAAACTGAAGTGAGGAAACGTCCTGGAAAAGAGCTGAGGATATAGCCCTCATCTTCTCATCAGGCTCCCACGTGCTCTCTGTTAGGTCATTTCTCTACCGCACTCTAAAAATTTCATCATCTTATTTCTAAATTGTTTCACCGCACATTCCATAATATGGGTCAGAGCACAGGATGAACTCGGCTCAAATTCTAACACTACCTCTTCCAATTGGTCGGGCGCTATCTGTAAATTAAGCTACTTTCCAATGGTATACTACTAATCCATCCACTGATACTACATGCCCAAGGAAATAAACTTCATCTCTCCAAAAATGTCAATTGGAAATTTAGCTTTCAATTGATTTCTCCATAGGAAATCCATCACATCGCTTAAATTAACCTCATGCACTGCCTCACTCCTGAAATAAATAAAATAACATCCACGAAGACGATAACAACCATGTTTAAATACTCTCAGAATACTCTACTCATCAAATCCACAAAATAAGAAGGAGCATTCATCATCCCAAACGGCATGACCAACCACTTAAAAATCCATTAGGCGTACGAAAAGAGGACTTCTGGATATTATCTTCAGCCATTCGCAACTATTGAAACCAATTGCCAAATCAAGCTATGAGAAAAAATTTGCCCCGACTAACTGATTGAAGAGGTTGTCGATGCGAGATAATGGATAGTTGATTTTCTTCTTCAACCTATTTAGTTCTCCATAGTCGACGCAAAACTGAGAGAACCATCTTCCATAGTAACGAAAACGACACATTCTCCCCATTCCAAGATACTTCATTGAACAAATCCTTTCTGTAATGATTCTAAAACTTGCTTATCCAACTCTCTTCTCTCGTTCGGAGACACATACCAAAGAGGCATCGTAATTAGCCTTGCGATTTTCTCAAGATCAGTACGAATTCAATTTCTCTTCAGGGAAGTAGATAGGAAATTTCTTCAAATACATTAAATAGTCATTCACTGTGGGTATACATAAGAGCTCTTCCTTTGACAGGATCAAAGAATATGAATATGTCTCCAAAACAGAAATATCATGCTCATAACATAGAATTGAATCAAGTCCATTACCCATCCTCAACTGGACCATCCTCCAATCACAATCCAACACTACCCTATAGCAAGATATTTAATCCATTCCTAATATCCACGTCACAGATGACAAACTTTAGATTATGAAATAATATCAACAAATGGGTTGATCCCTCAAAGGGATTTGATACCATAACTGATTCATGCACGATGTTAGGTTTAAGGGCAAGTTTTTTAGCAAATGCACTTGCAATGAATGAATGAGATGCACCAGTATCAAATAAAGTACGAACAAGAGAATAAGAATAAAATCCACATCCCCTTCCATCATTGAAACACACCACACCCCTTAATATACCCAAAAGGACACATTAAAAGGCATGGTGCATTGTAGGTATAACTAAAGCTAACAGAGACTAAGATTCACAAGACAAATATATATAAAAACAGCGGAAACTTAAAATAATAACTTAATTAAAACAAAGCTTCATAATTGCTTCATAAATAAGTCAAATACCAAATACTACATACATGTCTAAAAATCCAGTATGTCTCATGAAACAAAAACTCATAGTCTGAAAAATCAGAGTACATAATATCCCTCAGAATAAGCCAGTACATAGAAAGAACAAAAGCTGAAAATAAAAGAAATACATAGTAGAGAACTCCTTCAAGAAACCGCCAAGCAACAACAATCTACTGACTTCTCCCTTGATTACCTATGGGTGGGAAAGGGGTAAATAGAGGAGTGGGTCAGACTAAAAGTCTGGTGAATGATAGTAATTACTAGAGTCTTTAAGCAAGATAAAAGTAATAGACTCTACAATAGTTCTAGCATAAACAAGGATAATAAAGGAAATAGGAAAGAGATAACAGGAAATAAGTACGATTAAATATTGCTTAATTCATAAGATAGGTTAACTTTGATTGCTTGCACTTGTCCTTGATTTCTGCTTTGATTAGGCTGAATTCCTAATCCTGTAATTAGGATGTACCCTAATTCTATCCTTTTTGATCGGCCTGCTACTCCATAGACCTTACTGCGGACTAGACGCTATATAACTCCCTACTTAGCAGCCAATGGGATCAAATAAAGATGCACGGAGCAACCATTGTGGATCTGGACGACATATATAGCTCCATACATAGAAGGCAATGGTGTCTACGAAAGACACTCATACTAAGCGCTTGGAACTCATAGCTATTACTGAGCACCCGAATGGAAGTTGCACGTGTAGCTGCCAGCATGACCATGCTACCATTTGCTGCACCTATTGGGTCTTCTTATTCCCTCAAACTCCAGCATAAGCGTGCCCCTCATCCCACTTCAGGCTAATGTGAGATCACCGTGTGTCCATAGAATCTATAGGGGAAATGCTGTTGGTACTGGCCCATCATCCAAACAATATCTGGTTGCGCCCCTTATCCAAATCCCCCGTGATTTTGACTTTTATTTGATCAATTACTACCATTCTTAGCATAAGCGTGCCCTAGGCTCACCATTTTGTCTAATAGGAAATGCTATTTGGTACAAGTCCTACTTTCATCTTTGCTTAATAACTTAGGTAAATTATTTAAATAAGCCTTTACATATTTCTCTACTATCTGTGCTTATTAATTTCTCCTAAGTCTTAAAATAAGCCTTATTATGTTCTTTTTCTTATTATAACCTACGTTATACCATGCTTATTACTTAACCCAATGTCTAAGTGTGAAAATAAGCTTCTTTCATCTTTTACCCTTTTAAGTTATAATTCTAAGTTATAACTAAGCCAATCTTTTTAACTCAGTTCAAATAACATCATAATTAGGCGTAATTTCAGTCCAATTCCATTAATATTACAGTCTTTGAAATTTACATCTTATATTTCATTAATTCAGTTTTCTTATAATTTAATCCGTATTCGCATTAATCCTATTCTAATCCATACACAAAGAAGAAGGAGGAATAAAAGAAAACTGAAAATAGAAGAAAATCCAAAGCGTAGAAAGAAGATGTAAATAACGTATGAATAACAGTAAATAAACTAAAATACTATAAATAAACGGAAAAAACTATAATTAACAGGAATATACAAAAATTACTAAAAAGAATAGCTGAAAGGAAATAGAACGAAAATAATTCTAAAAAAAATGTAAATAAACTACTGAAAAGGCTATTCCAAAAATCATAGTAAAACTACAACTACTGGAAACCCTATTATTTTAAATTACTCAAAGAAATCTTAAAATAATTACAATCACTCATCTCTGATCCTTAGCTCTTCCTTTGGTCTTCCCGGATCCACTTGGGGTTGTAAAATAATTTAACTTATAATGATTTTCTCCTTTGGAAAAATTATTCTATTTAGGGTCCTACCTAGAAAGGTGAACCCAATTAGAGAAAACCTAGAATGAGAAAAAGTGTTAGGTCTAGGGGTCTATTTATAGGGGTAGAAGTGAATCTCGGACCGTTGGATTTGGGGATTGAATAGGATGCAACCACGTCATAGGCTAAATAGGAGCCATCGGATGCAAAAATATATGGACTGGATTGGTCAAAAGAATGCAAAACACATCACCAATAGGCTCTGGAACTTTTGAACGAATGAATGTTCGTTCGTAAATAACAGAGGCGGGTCGAATATTAAATCCTTCTTGGTACCGAAAAGAAACTTCGTAAATGAACCTTTTTAATATTAAATCCTTCTTGGTACCGAAAAGAAACTTCTTCTCGAATCCCGACTTGAACATCCTTCAAGTGATAATATTCATATCCACTGCAGCTCTTATCACTTCCCATCAACATGCTACGTCACCTATCAAATGCCTTGTTGTTAACTGTCTCTTAATACCATCACCAAGTCCTAAAAGGTTGAAATTTTTTTCATAATCATTAAGTCATGCCTGAGTCATCGAGTATGGTTCGGTCCCAAGAAATGGCTTCTTACCAAGGCTGGAAAAATAATTATGCGACTTAGAAAAGTCGATATTTGGTAATGTTGGGGCTGGATTCACACTTGAATAGCGGTGGTTTGGTGGTTGCAGGTTCGGTAGGGTTGGTACTAGTTTGGCTCATCGCTTAAAGGTAGTGTTTGAACATACTAGAATATTAACTCAGGGAATATCTAGTATATCCATATAGGTGCTGGTCCCAGCCTTGGTTTCTATCCCATCAACATTGGTTGTGTTAGTCTCTGTCCTAGTTTTGACTGAATTACTCATTTTGGCTATTTGGAAATATGAGATTCATTAGAAACTTCCTAATAGATAGTAAACAAAACTAGAACAATAAACGGGTGTGTGCATATATACTTCGAATTCATATATTTATCTAGTAGAAAATCCAAATACGCTCTCTTAATACCCTCCAATCCTAGTTCATAATCTACGCTTTGATACCAAATATTACAACCCGGCCTTTAAGCCCAAGGTCCGACAACCGAACCAATGCCAAAATCGAGAACCGAAAGGACGAGTCGTTAGGGTGAGATAAAATAATCATCTATAGCTACATGTATATATCAGATAAAGTTCTAGCTAATACTATCAAATATCTACTTTTGGAGTCTCACAACAGAAGGAAATAAAATGTAATAAATTAATAAATACCATTGTCACATCACTGCAATATGTCTAAAATGTCGAATGCATATGTATGAATAAATACAGATGCAACCAAACCCACATATATAGTCGTATCCAGGTACAACACCTTTACACACCATAAATACAATACATAAATTGATCTCCATCTCTAATACTATCTCATCACTAGACTCCATCAACTTGGATATATGTATAAAAAGGAAAATAGGAGTGGGTCATAAATAAGTTTGGTTAGTGAGCCATACTCTACGCTATACATACTACAAAAATAATACTATAACATGACACAAGTCTATCCTTGGCCACCACTTGTTCCATCACCATGTCATACGTAACTTTTATATGCATCTAACTATATCACGTTCAAGTTCATACAGACTCACTTCCCTGGACTCGCCTCCCGTAATATAGGGTCGTCTATTGTCTATCATCACGCCAATCACATATATGACTCATGCCTTGGACTAGCCTCATGGCTTATAGGTTCGCCTGTTGTCCTCATGCAACCTAACTGGACTTATGCCTTAGGCTAGCATCATGCCTTACAGGGTCGCTTACATCCACCCCTCCCACTAGTCCATCATAGCACAACAGGGGAGTAATGCCTTGCCTCGGCCAAATAATTATGTCACATGACAACAGTCATATCCGCATACAAACTATAGGCCATTTAACTGCACCGTAAACTCATTCACGTCTACGTCCATCATCATACCACATTCCTATATCACAACTGCATATTTTTTACATCAAATAACAATCGAATCTCGCACACATTCATTTACTTGTTAGCACTATTATTTGCTTCGTTGATTGCTTCAGATCATCTTTCACAACACAGGTGAAACACGATCTGAATCCTTTGTTCAATATTTATTTAGGCCCTTATAAGTCTAGGTTTAACGTGTGCCTAGACATGACCATCGGTGCACCGGTCCAAGCCCACCAGAGGATCGGTATATGTGTTTTCTAGATGTTTCGTATTTTGGGAAATTAGTGTTTTTGTCATCGTTTCCACCTTCAGCCACCTTCATTCTACCTCTAGTCATCTGTGAACATACGTATACCCTAGCCAGATGTTTCTAAGCCTATTTATTCACTTTAATTCATGATTTAGGATAGTATGATTGTTTAAATACAAGATAAATAAAAAACCTACTTTCTACTCACTATTTGAGCCACATTCCCTCCCAAACCAATGTTAATTCTAAATTTAAGTGTTAACTAATGTCATACCAGTTTAATATAGCCAATGTATCATTGTTAGAGGATGAAAATTGCATTATATGAAAATGAGAACATGAATTACTAACTGAAACCCCTATGTCTGTCTAGATCCTCGCTATCTAGTCTACTGCGTATATGTTTACGAATAAATTAATTAACCCCAAAAGTATATGGAAAGCAAAAAATTTCAAAGAGAGGCCTTTTCATGGCAAGTTGAAGTCGTTTAGGAGAAGTATGCATTCATATAGGCTCTTGGTTTAGTCATCGACGTCATTGAGGCTTCGAGGCAGTATGCAAATCTAAATATAAGTCAAGATGAAGGTCGATGTTCAAGTCAATATGCACAACAAATAGTCAAATAACAATTTCAAGGCAATATGCTATGCAAGTCACAAGTCCAAGTAAACCAATGTGCAAAGTCAAACAAATACGCAAATCATAGTCCAAATTGAGTCAAAAGGCTATGTCCTTTTTTAATTTCCAAATCCATATGTGTATAGTTGTTCAAGTGTTACAATAGGAAAAATCCCCAATTCAATTTAGGGTTTACAAATTGTAAAATGAGTAAGAAATGAGAAGAGAGAATTAGCCCCTTCCACGAAGCCCCTTGGTCCATATTTATATAGTGTTCGGCAAGTGGCAAGCTTTAGCATCCATTGGCTTCGACATTAGTAGCGTCGTTGGACATCAAGGTTGATACTTTATCGACTTCGACATTAGCAGCATCGTTGAACATCAAGGCCAACAGTCTTGTTTTCACATAGCTAAACTTCGGCATTAGTTCAATAGGGTCGATACTCAGCATATCTAAACTCAACGTTGATAGTCTCTTCTTTGTTGATGAACTTTCATTACCACTACATATTAACATTGATGAAAGGCGACATTAGTAAAAGCGGCTTCGACAACACATTTGGATGTACTAACGGTTCTCGGCATGGCTAATGAATATCGGCGATGACGGCTCCATAACTTGAGACCTTCTTTGATTGATGGTTGGGGACATTGAACAGCGGCAACATTGATGACCCTCGATGTCGATATTCAGTAGCTTACAAAATATGGGATTAACAGCACTTGTGGACATTCACAGCAATAGGCATCAGCATCACACATGTAGATGTATGGTGTCTCCAAAACATGTTCATAAGAGTCGACGCTGTAGTAGTATCAAACCTTGGCAACATTCATAACTTGTGTTTCCCTTTATATAGCAATTTCGATGAGTAATGACATTGGGATGGAAACACCATCGGTACTTAATAACTCTGATCACAGGCAGCATTAAGAATGGTTGATGTTGGCAACGTCAACATTGATAGGATATGACTTCATTCAACATTGCTTTGAAAACCAAGAGTATCTACGTCAATTTCCAATGGTTGTTGGAATGCAGTTGTATAGTATTACTTAATAGTGAGGGTGGTCGGTGTAGGAAATGATCGGTTCTTCCTTATGGAAAACGACATCGTTGCCCCAGAGCATCGTGCCTTATTGGTGCTAATGGACTTCATGTGATGTCGCTATTCTTCAGCTTCACTTATTGTAGCTTTCACATCAATGATTCCCCAAGTTATTTCTTTGAACATCTTCGGCGACGATAATAGTACCAACTGTATCCTTATTTTAGATTTCTGCCCCCAAATCACTCTTGGTACGTAGTTTTGCCAGATTGCTTTGCGATGCCTTTGGTCTCTATTGATTTAGCAGGGTTTTTAGATAGGTAATATGTTTTGATTCTTGTTGGTTGAGAGGAAGATGGAGGAAGAAGAAAGAAATGATGCAGTCATTTTCTAAACTGAAATTATGGCTTCTTAAACCGTTGAAGGGAAAATAGTCCACTCAATTTTAAATTCAAATTCTAGGGTTTGGCGCTCGTTTGGCTCATTACTCTTTTGATCATAACTTCTTCATATGAACTCCAAACGAGGGAAAAAATAAGATGCGACTTAGAAAAATAAGATGGTTGCAATAGCGCCGATTTCGTTGTCCAATTCCAACGTCTGAAAATGTCCATTTTGCCCCTTTTTATTTTTTACTTAATTAATTAATTCTTTAGTTTCAATTTTCTTCATCTTATTGTATTATTAACATTTTATTAAATTATTTATCAAATATTTAGGGATTACATCCCCCTAAAATAATTTTGTTCATAATATTCATAAGCAATAGAAAATGTATTATAATATTCGCTCACTTACATACATTAACCAAGCCATAAACATAGCATCTGAATTAATGTAAACAATAGTATATATAAATGATATGAATGGTATATAGAAATGAATGTCATGAAATTGCAATTTCTACCCATAAATTGCATAAATGTAGCAAATGCATCCTATATAAATGCGATGAGAAGATATAATGGGCATGAAGCACAACTTCCTAATATAAGCATATATAAATTTCAGTATGAATCAAATCAATCTTATATAAAATTCAACAATCAATCCACCCAAAGCATCTAAATCCTAATCCTAGAATAATCTAACTAAAGATATCAAATCAAAGTCATGAAACATATAGGAAAGGAGTTAAGGATTTATAGTCCTCGTCTTCTCTTCAAGCGCCCATGTGCTCTCTACCAGGTCCTTTCCCCACTGCTCTCAAACCAATTTCACCATCTTATTTCTAAGTCTTTTCATGCAACTTTCCATGATACTGGTCTAGCAATGGGATGAACTCTTCTCAGATTCTAACTACACTTCTTCCAATTGGCTTGGCGCTGTTACAATCATTGAATGTCGTATACATTTTTGTAAATATGACATGTGAAACACATTATGGAGTCCCACCATCTTCTTCAAAAGCTCCACTCTGTATTCTAAACTCCTTATCTCTCCAAAACTAGAAATGAGCCAATAAATTTGGGTACTAAATTCCCCAAACTTCCAAATCTTACCACTATCTTCAACGAAGAAAATTTGACAAAAACAAAATCTCCTACTTAAATTCCAGTTCTTTTCTCCTCTTATCCACATATGACTTTTGTCAATCCTATGCAGCTTTCTTCCTCTTCCTTATAAGTTCCACCTTCTTTGCAATATCTCTAACCATCTTCGAAGCTAAAATAATCTTATTCATAAACTCCCACAAACATAAAGGTGACTTACATGTCCTTCAATATAATGCTTCAAACGGTGCCATGTTTATACTGGTTGGGAACTATTATTGTGTGTGAACTCCATTAATGTTAAATGATCTACACTTGATCCTCCATAGTCCAGTATACAAGCCCTTAGCGAATCCTCCAACGCTTATCTCACTCTCTCTGCCTTTCCATCTTTTTATGGGTGATATGCAATGCTCAAATTCAACTCTGTTACCAAGGCCTCCTGTAAACTCCTCCCAAATTCAGTTGTAAAATGTGGATCCTGATTGCTCACTACACTGGCTGGAACTCCATGTTGTCGGACCTCTTCTATAGCATATTGTGTTGCTAAAGTCATTGTGGTTCTCATATTTTTAACCATAATAAAATGCCCGCTCTTCATACGATGATCAACTATAACCCATATGCTCTTGTTTCCTCTTATACTCTGGCTAATCCATTTATAAAGTGCAAACATACACACTCCCACTTCGACCATGGCACATCCAGTGGAAATAATAGCCAAATCAGGTATCTTTGCTTTATTTTCACACTTTGGCGCCTCATATATTTCTCAACATACTTTGCTACCAGCCTCTTTATTCGTTGCCAAAACAATACCCTCTTTACATCCCGGTACTATTTTTCTCCTCTAGGATGAATCATCATTCTAGAGGGATGACACTCCGCCATAACTTATACTTCAACTGCTTAACCTGTGGTACACATAACCTTCCATCTCTCTTGAAATACCCCTTCTGATCCTTGGAGTAACGATCTAAATGACTCTGTCGTTCACCCTGTCTAAACTACTCTATAATGTCTACTAAATGCATTGTTCCCTTGACTTACTCCAACACAATCCATCAGAGTGGATTTGACTTCCATTGCTGCTAACAATCCAGATGCATTCTTCGATTTATGTACATAATCAAACTCTTAAATGAACTCCAAACTTCTCTGCTCTAACAAAATAGTATTCACCTTTGCATGCTTCCCACTCAAAGCGTCCACAACTACGTTTCCTTCTAATGGAGTAAACGAAATCCAAAAATTATTCAATGATAGAAACTCCATCTACTATTGATGTCTTAGATTCAGGTCCTTCTGAGAAAATAATTACTCGAGAGATTGATGATCCATATATCACTCAAATATCTTGCCCAATAGATAATGTCTTTGTAACTTCAGTGTGATACAATAGTAGCCAACTCCAAATCATGTGTCAAATAATTCCTCTCACGGTTCATCAACTATCTACTGGCATATGCTACTACTCTTCCTTCTTGCATAAGAATAGCACCAGGATATTATCGCATGCATCGGTATATACGGTGAAAGGTTAAATACCATCGAGAATAACCAAACAGGAGCATTCATCAAAACCTCCTTCTATCGAACAAACACAGCTTCACACTCCGAGCTCCATGTATAAACCAAATTCTTTATAGTCAAAAGTGTTCGAGGTGCCGATATCTTCGTGAAGTTCTTAACGAATCCATCCAAACTATGAAAACTATAGACCTCTGAAGCGTTCTTCGGCTTCTTCCAATCCCTGACTATAGCTATTTTTTCCTAGGTCTACTACTAACCCAATTCCTTGTACTATGTGCTCAAGGAAACGAACTTCACTTCTCTAGAAATGACATTTAGAAAATTTATCTTTAAATTGATTTCTCCTTAGGACATCCATCACCCCCTCAAATAAACCTCATGCTCTGCCTCACTCTTACAATAAATAGGAATATCATCTACATAGACCATAACAAACCTGTTCAACTACTCTTAGAATACTCTACTCATCAAATCGACAAAAGAAGAAGGAGCATTTGTCAGCCCAAATAACATGACCAACCATTTAAAAAATTCATTAGATGTCTTGAAAGCGGTCTTCTTGATACTATCTTCAGTCACTTTCAACTGGGTGAAACCTAGGCGCCAATCGAGCTGCACTTTGCCTTAACTAACTGATTGACAAGGTCGTCAATGCTTGATAATGAATAACGGTTTTTCTTCACCGGCTTATTCAGTTCACGATAGTCGACGTGCATCTTGAGAGAACCACCTACTTTAGTAGTGAAAACAACACGTGCTTCCCACTCTGAGATACTTATTCGAATAAATCCTTTCGATAACAATTATGAAATATGCTTATCCAATTTTCTTCTCTCCTTCGAAACTATATGCCTAAGTGGCATCACAACCGACCTAGGAACTTTCTTAAGATCAATACGAATTCAATTTCTGTTCGAGGAGGGAAACTAGAAATTTCTTCAAATACATCGGATAGTCCTTTACTACTGGTATACATAATACCACTTCCTATGATAGCCTGAGTGAATACAAATACATCTCCGTAATATAATTATCCGGCTCACAACATAGAATCAAACGAAGTCCATCACCCTTCCTCATTCAGACAATCCCCCTATCACAATCCAACACTACCCCAGAGCGAGACATCCAATCCATTCCTAAAATAACCCCATAAACCTAAAGCTTAGTACATATGCATCACAAGGGATCTCCACATCATGGAGGACAAACTTTAGATTATGACATAACATCAATAAATAGGTTGATCATCGAAAATGATTTGACACCATAACGGATTCGTGCACGATGTTAGGTTTAAGGGCAACATTTTGAACTAATGCCTTTGCAATGAATGAATGAGATGCACTAGTGTTAATTAAAGTACGAATAGGAGAATTGTATAAAATAAATAAACTTTCCATCACAATCTACATTCCTTTCTCATGCTTTGACAGTGGTGCCTTACTAGAAGTTGGAACGGCATCAAAAGCATATGCCTTCTGTAACATCCCGTAAAATATAATAAGAAATTAAATAATTAAAGTAAGGTTAAAAATGAAAATTTTGTAAATTTTAGAATTTGACCATGGAAGTTGCACCATTACATCCATGGCAATTTTTTGATTAATTTTCATATATAATATCTTGAAATTGGAGTTTAAAGGGAGAAGTTATGGCGTTTCGAGTTTTCGAGTTTAAAAAAATTTTAAAAAAATTTAAAATTTAAGATCTAAAATATGGAGGAAATTCAAAAGTTTGATGTTGGCAATGTCGATATTGATACGATATGACTTTATTCAACATTGCTTCGAAAACCATGAGCCTCGACATCAATGTCCATTGGTTGTTGGAATGCGGTAGCATAATATTACTTAGTAGTGATGGCGGTCGACGTAGCAAAAGACTGGTTCTTCCTAATAAAAGACAACATCGATGCCCCAGAGCATCGTGCCTTATTGATGCTAATGGACTTCATGTGATGTCTCTATTGTTCGGCTTCACTTATCGTAGCTTTCACATCAATGATGCCCGACGTTATTTCTTTGAACATCTTCGGTGACAATGATAGTAGTAATAGTGGCCGTATATCAAATTTCCACCTCCAAATCACTATTGGTACGTAGTTTTGCCCGATAGCTTTGCAATGCTTTTGGTCTCTTTTGATTTGGTAGAGATTTGGAAGTTATAATATGTTTTGATTTTTGGTTGGTTGAGAGGAAGATGGAGGAAGAAGAAAGAAAGTGATGCGGTCGTTTTCTGAACTAAAATTACGGTCTCTTAAACCGTTGAAGGGAAAATAGTCCGCTAAATTGTATATTCAAATTCTAGTGTTTGGCGCTTGTTTGACTCGTTGCTCTTTGTTAGCACCAAAATTGGTCACTAACCTCGTTCAGAAAGATTGTGTAGAGATATAAGTGATGAAAGTAAATTAAACAGAGAAGACAATGCTAATTTAAATGTAGAAAGTAAGAACACCAAATTTATAGTGGTTCAGCGTAATTGCCTACGTCCACTTTGTTCAACTTTATTGATTTCCTTTATAGTTGATTACAAATACAATTCGTGAATCAAATGCTTGAGTGGAGTTGTTAAGTAGGGAAGATGAGTCTTGAAAATGGCAGAGTCTCCCCGGTGTTTTCTCTCCCAAAAAAGGATCCATTTTCACTGTGACCCTGCCCCTCTATTTATAGACAAATATGGGCTGGACTTCCCAAGTGGGCTGATGGCCGAACACTCTAGCCCAAGTACAGTGGTCGCTGTATGCCGAGCAAGGTATGCCGAACGCGTTGATGCCGAACCACCTTCTCAATGCCGAGCGGTACGTTTGATGTGTGGGAAGTGCAGAATAGTTGTCAGTCGAAGCCGAACGTGCCTTCTGGCCGAACGATGCATTCTGGCCGAACGGTCCTTTGGCCGAACGATGCTGCCATGTAGAGTAGTCGTATACGCCGAGCGTCTTCTAACGCCGAGTACTCCTGGATGCCGAGTACTACGCCGAGCACTATGGATGCCGAGTACTTCGCCGAGTACTATTGGATGTCGCGCACTACGCCGAGTACTCCTGTCGCCGAGTTCTACTGGGCGCCGAGTACTACCTGATGCCGAGTGCTACCCGATGCCGAGCACTACCTGATGCCGAGCACTGGTTGATGCCGAGTGCCTCCTAATGCCGAGCACTACCTGATGCCGAGCACTAGTTGCCTGGTCAAATCTCCAGGAAACACTTGCCCCCCAAAGTGTATTACGTGACTGCACGTAATACGCTTTGAACTATGTATCCTCCATGTCTCGTTTCAAATCCTTGACTAAATTCTAATGGAGATGCCTTCTTTAGAATATCAGTGGTCATCCGTGTCTGATTCTGCAGAGCTATTAGGCTTCGGCTGTCTGATCTAGTCTTCTCTTAATAACCCTTAGTGAGAATTCAATTTCTGTTGATTTCAAGAAGTCGTACTTTTTCGGAAGTACACATGCATGTTCAGGTACATGTTCTTGCCATTGGCTCTCGGATTCGTATAAGTCGTCGCCAACTCCATCTAGTTTAATTGCAATTCAATCGCGATTCCTTGTTTGTATTTTCTGTGAAATAAGGGTTGCAATCAGCCACTTGATGAGTTTTCCAAACCTCTCTTCAGTACAAACTCTATGATTTTGTTCGCAGCTTCGACCTGTCCGTTTGCAGTTATAATGGATCATGGAAGGTCATAAGGACAGATGACGTTACGGATAAAGAAGTTGATTATTTTCTTCATCTTCGTCGTGGTTAAGAGTTCTTCATCTGCCCATTTGGTGACGTAATCAACTGCTATGATGGTGTATTTTGCACCACCTTTAGGATCGACAAGAAGATGATTTTAGTGCCCCCAAGTGGCAAACGGCTATGAACTAGCCATTTGACTAATTTCCATCAGCGGGGTTCCCGGACTTTTTGCAAACATCTTGCACTCGTCACATTGTCTAGCATGATCAACCGCATCTGGGTTGATGGTTGGCCAGTAATACCTGTAGCAGAGTATCTTCTTTATCAAGGTTTTCCCCCTGATGTTATTACCGCATTCATCTTCATAGACTTTGCTCAAGATATCATCATGGGCGATATGCCGAAGCATGGGGATGGATAAACTCCTTTTGACACACGAATTATTCTTAGGTGAGTTGGCGTGAAGCTTTGAGGAGGATCCATCGTTTGCCATTCCTCCGTTCAGTAAGAATTCCTCATTTTAGATAGTCTTTGATAGGAGTCAACCATGACACCTTTTCATTTTGTTCGCTGAGTAAGTGTGTAATGATGTAATACGTGAAGTCAGTTAGTAGCTCTTGGACTTGGCCGAGAAAAGGAGCAAGACAATGCCCCCTAGCAAGATCAACTTCCTTAAATATGTATACTACCAATCAAGAATCACAAAAGATATGTAAAGTTTTCACTTCAAATCCTCTAGCAAGTTTGAGGCTGGCAGTCAAGGCTTCATACTAAGCATCGTTGTTTGTTACAAGTAAATCGAGTTTTAGGACGTAGCAGATTGATCGTTCCTCAGGAGTCATTATCAAGCCATAACACTGATCATTGGATGCTCCATCCACGTACATTTTCCATCTTATGGTTGGTTCTCTGCTACTCTTTGAATAGTCATCTGAGGTAGTGAATTTGGGTGTGAGGTCTGCTAATTTCCGTCCTTGGATAGCCCTTCGTGGGAAATAAGTGATATCGAATTAGCTTAGTTCGATATTCTATTTAAATAGTCTTTCAGACGTCGCAGGTCATCGTATGCCCTATCGCAACGGCTGGTGGGCATAGGCGTTGATGGGGTGAGCCTAAAAGTAAGAGTGGAGCTTTCATGAAGAAATCAATAGAGATTGTTCTAGCTTTTGTAGCTTCGGGCTGATATCCAATGCATGGCTCGCGATAGTTAATGAAATCACATATGCATGTCAGAATGGGTCCAAGGGAACATATCATCATTTATTCAGAAAAATCCAACTAATTCTTCTATCATCACTGCACTGAGTTGTGATCCGATATTCAGCACCCGGAAAGGGTCGCCATGGCTGGTTGTAATGTCGACCGTCAGCTTAGCAGGTGCCATCCCAGATTTTTTGAGTAAAGATGTAACTATTTTGCATAACATTCAATGTGAAATATGGTTGGGACTGGCAATGTTGATGGTTACTCTGGTCGAATCCTAGAGTCTTGTCATGAGTTGTTAAGTCAAATAATGAAGGGCTCTGAAGGCTCTAATTGATTATCTGCAAATGGCCAAAGATCAGGCTTAAAATCTCGTTGAAGGAAATGTCGAGTAGGGGCCAGCCTCGAGTTGCGTGCAACTACATAGCTGGATCTTGCAATGAGTTTGAATTTGCTTGTATATTCGAGTAACGCATTTTCTATTCAATTCATTCATGATCCTTCACTCGACCTTCGGGTTGGAGTGACAGTCAGTTGCCCACAAGCTTTGCGTCGATTTAATGATTCTATCTCTAGGCATCCTTTCGGTCGTTGCCTTGAGTAGCTGTAAGCACTATATATAAGTTTTAATACTGAGCTATCGTGGCCAGTTCTTGGATGACCATGCATCTTCTCCCAGTCTCGGGTTGATAAATGTACTGCATGGACGGTTGAGTCTCATCCTAGCTATGTTTATATTTTCACCTAAACTCCAAAGACATAGAGGTGATTGGTGAATAGTCGGTTCACATTCATCTTGCTTCTCGCTCGTGCCCCCAGGTCTGGGGCATATACCGATAAGTAGGAAGGCCAGCCATGCCCACTTTAGCTTTACTCTCTTTCCCGTTGAATCGTGGGATCATGCAAGTTGATAGGAGACTAGGTCTCGCCTATCTTGGATTTTATCGTGGTTTTTCATTCCAAGAGGAACACTTCGATGCCACGCAAGTTTCAGGGCGTAATTTGGACAGTGGATGGTCATCCACGTCCACTTTGGTTCATGCTCTGTAATCAGATCTCGGGGTAAAGTTGGCTACAAATGCAGTCGGGTTATGCTCATCCAGTTTCATACTCCTCCTGATGAATCGAACGAGGGTGCTGGAGAATTTTTGATCAAGTATTCGTGGTTTACCCTCCTTTCCATACTCTGGGGGTCATAGTTTTCAAAAAACAAACATCCGAGTCACATTCGTATGTGCTTGGTGCGGATCGTCATTGACCCTTGGTCTGAGGTATGATATAGTAGGTTGCTCGTAGCTTTGGATGCCGTTTCGATTGGTTCTGTATTGAGGCCTCCATGCAGTCGCTGCCTCAAGTTATAAAGAACGCCACGCCAGAGCTATAGTAAGCTGTCGTATTCGGCTTTTTAGTGTTTTGTACCCCTGCCCCCAGCATTGATTTGGCCAGGTCACTAGTTGGATGGTCAAACTCCATCCTCAGCGGGTTAATAATCCTCCTGTCGATTCCAGGCCGAAGTTTGCGGAATAGAAAATGGTCGGAATCCACTCGTCTATTTATCGATGTTTATACACCACTCTACATTCTGGTGACTTAGTGTTATTCTTCCTCCGGTTTACTCACGCCCAATTTGTGTTCATGCTTCGGTCCACGCTCCGGGGACTTAGAGATTTGTGGAACGGCTTACGCTTTAGTCCATAGTTCGAGACGCAGAGATTTTCGTCAACTCGTTTATACTCTAGTTCGCACTCTGGGAACTTAGAGTAATCTGGTCCGCTTCTGGGATTTAGGGATTTTTCTGAAGTCGTCTATAATCTAGTCCATGCTCTGGGGACTGAGAGTACTGTAGTCCGCACTCTGGGGACGTAGAGGTTTTTGAGTCATTTATACTCTAGTCCGCACTCAGGGACTTAGAGTACTTTAGTCCGCATTCTGTCTCCCATTCCAGAGGGTGAGACCTCTCATATGGCTGAGAGTTTGCCCGAACCTGGTAGATAATCCTTTTCTTTAAGGTTCTCTTTAAGATTTCGAAAGCCGTTATTCTTTATGCAGGACTATTGCATTCTTGTTTTCCACGATTTTGTGCAGGCCGTTCTGACCCCGAGCCCACTCCGAGGAGCGATGTCGCCAAGGAAGTGGGGGAGAAAACAAGTGAAGCCACTCACGCAGGGGAGGCTTCTGGTCCAGACGCTCAGGTGATCGGAGCGCTTGACGAAGACAAGTCTGAAACCTCCTCTCCTACTGACGGGGGTTATGAAGTAGAAATTACAGGCACCTCTGAGCATACATCCGAATTGAGCAAGGAGGAGTGGCTCGAGAAAGAGAGGGAGGAGACGGTCAAGGTCATAGTAGATCCCCGAGTTGTGGACTTGGACGATCCTTTGAACAAGTCGTTGAAGGTCATCCTTCCTGGCGGGTCCAAGCCCATGGTAGGCCCCCGTACTCCTTCAGTTGCTACCCCTCTATCAAAGAAGAGTACCAAGGGTAAATGCTCTGGAGAGGAGCCGTCTGGAAAGAAGTTGAAGAAGCACAAGAAGTGATTACTATCCTCGTTCAACGAGGGTTAGTTTAAGTCATGTAATTATTTTCATCTATTTCCTTAGTCCTTGTAGATAGAATGTCGACTCTGAACTTTGGAGGGGTTGTAATAGAAACTCATTTCTGAATAAGGTTTAGTTCCTTTTTCTGTCTTACAAAAGACTCTTATTGTTCAGTTTTCTTTGTGATTGTGATTTTAATCCAAGCAGTTGTGAGTAACATAGACTTCTCAGTCCATCTTCATATAACTCGGAAACTCTTCGGGAGTCGTTGAACTTCTATTCTGTGCTTCGAGCACTTAGAATACTTTCTAGCCCGTATGTCAGGGATTTGACAAATTCAAGTCATTTGTGTCATAGTTCATATTCAGGGAACTTGGAGATCCGATTCGCTTATATTCGAGTCTTCACTCTGGGGAGTTAGAGTACTCCAGTCCGCACTCTGGGGACTTGGAGGTTTAAGTCATTTATACTCTAGTCAGTGCTCTGGGGACTTAGAGTACTTCAGTCCGCAATCTGGGACTTGGAGGTTTAAGTCGTTTATACTCTAGTCCGCGCTCTGGGGACTTAGAGTACTCCAGTCCGCACTCTGGGGACTTGGAGGTTTAATTCGTTTATACTCTAGTCCACGCTCTGGGGACTTAGAGTACTCCAGTCCGCACTCTGGGGACTTGGAGGTTTAAGTCGTTTATACTCTAGTCCGCGCTCTGGGGACTTAGAGTACTCCAGTCCGCACTTTGGGGACTTGGAGGTTTAATTCGTTTATACTCTAGTCCACGCTCTTGGGACTTGGAGTACTCCAGTCCGCACTCTGGGGACTTGGAGGTATAATTCGTTTATACTCTAGTCCACGCTCTGGGGACTTAGAGTACTCCAGTCCGCACTCTGGGGACTTGGAGGTTTAAGTCGTTTATAATCTAGTCCGCGCTCTGGGGACTTAGAGTACTCCAGTCCGCACTCTGGGGACTTGGAGGTTTAATTCATTTATACTCTAGTCCACGCTCTGGGGACTTAGAGTACTCCAGTCCGCACTCTGGGGACTTGGAGGTTTAATTCGTTTATACTCTAGTCCATGCTCTGGGGACTTAGAGTACTCCAGTCCGCACTCTGGGGACTTGGAGGTTTAAGTCGTTTATTCTCTAGTCCGCGCTCTGGGGACTTAGAGTACTCCAGTCCGCACTCTGGGGACTTGGAGGTTTAATTCGTTTATACTCTAGTCCACGCTCTGGGGACTTAGAGTACTCCAGTCCGCACTCTGGGGACTTGGAGGTTTAAGTCGTTTATACTCTAGTCCGCGCTCTGGGGACTTAGAGTACTCCAGTCCGCACTCTGGGGACTTGGAGGTTTAATTCGTTTATACTCTAGTCCACGCTCTAGGGACTTAGAGTACTCCAGTCCGCACTCTGGGGAGTTAGAGTACTCCAGTCCGCACTCTGGGGACTTGGAGGTTTAAGTCATTTATACTCTAGTCCGTGCTCTGGGGACTTAGAGTACTTCAGTCCGCAATCTGGGGACTTGGAGGTTTAAGTCGTTCATACTCTAGTCCGCACTTTGGGGACTTAGAGTACTCCAGTCCGCACTCTGGGGACTTGGAGGTTTAATTCGTTTATACTCTAGTCCACGCTCTGGGGACTTAGAGTACTCCAGTCCGCACTCTGGGGACTTGGAGGTTTAAGTCGTTTATACTCTAGTCCGCGCTCTGGGGACTTAGAGTACTCCAGTCCGCACTCTGGGGACTTGGAGGTTTAATTCGTTTATACTCTAGTCCACGCTCTGGGGACTTAGAGTACTCCAGTCCGCACTCTGGGGACTTGGAGGTTTAAGTCGTTTATACTCTAGTCCGCGCTCTGGGGACTTAGAGTACTCCAGTCCGCACTCTGGGGACTTGGAGGTTTAATTCGCTTATACTCTAGTCCACGCTCTGGGGACTTAGAGTACTCCAATCCGCACTCTGGGGACTTGGAGGTTTAAGTTGAGAGCAGTCGTATTTCCACTCTTTAATTTGTATTCATCCACTGTATCGAGGCTAATTTCGTCGAATGAACAATCGAACCACGTTTGCTCACGGAATGGGATTCTGCCCCCAAGATGAGGGATGGAATTTGAAAAATGGACGATCGATTCTCGTCCGCTTGGTGATTATAGCTCTTCCAATCAAGTCAAGGAAGGAGGTATATGACAGATGGTTGGATCACATCCATGTTGGGTTAGATAGCCAAATCTCTTACAATTTGCTTTGTATCTCCTTCTAGAAAATAAGGATAATAGATTGTTGAGTAGACAAAGTAAGTTGCTATGTTCCAAGGTGCAGTCGTGTCCATATATTGACAGCGATGGTTAGCGAGTACGCAGTCTACCATAGCTACTTCAAGTTGGGATTTCGAACAACCTTTCGTGTTCAGGGTAGGATTTGATGTGTAGATGATCAAATCACGTCCACTTTTGACGGATCCCGGCGTCACTGAGCTTCATGAGGGGTATCTGTATTTTGTCGAACTTTGTTCTATGACTCGATTGGAGTGGATGATCGGGCCATATTCATTCCAAGCAGTTTAGGTCTCCAAGTCAAATGTGGATGTTGATGGATGGATGGTCGGTTGTTCGAATCGATCATAAGTTGAGCATACGAACTCGGATCGTCTTGAAACTTGGAACATTGGCTTCCCTGGATTTGATTGTTATGTCTTGTTAATCGTGGCTCGATCCAAACTCGGACAAAATCCATCGATATCCATAGTGAGCCTTTGTGTAACCGATCTCCAAGACGAACTGTCACTGGTTTCTAATCAAGTTCTTGGTGTCACGGCCTTGCCAAAAGGCGGGATAACATTTGCCCCCCAAAGGACGTCTTGTGTAAACATGACGTGCTTTGAAAAACCACAATCTTTCATGCTGAATATTTCCGTTCAGTTGATTGCTTGACAGTCGTCTCTTAATCGTTTCGTTGCAATCTTCTTTTAGACAAATGTTCAACTAGCATGCTTTGCTTTGGTTCTGCCCCCAGTTTTGGGGATTAGTATGGAGTTGATGTATGTTTATACTCCGTCTCGCACTCTGGGAGTACGGAGTTAAGCGATTATTTATACTCCGTCTCACACTCTGGGAGTACGGAGTTGATTAATGTTTATACTCCATCTCGCACTCTGGGAGTACGGAGTTGATCAATGTTTATACTCCGTCTCACACTCTGGGAGTACGGAGTTAAGTAGATGTTTTTACTCCGTCTCGCACTCTGGGAGTACGTAGTTGATTAATGTTTATACTCTGTCTCGCACTCTGGGAGTACGGAGTTGTGTGAAGGATCGTCGTGTATCAACCCATTTTTAGCCTTGATGTGATGGCTTGCCCCTGAGCTCGAGTTTCACTTAGCGAGTGGCCGGCCGTATCGCAGCCGCTCTCTACTTGAATAAATTCCACTTGTAGGATGGAATTCAGCTCTCCGTGCATCATGATGTTGTACATTGTATTTAACCCATAGCCCCAAATCAAAGGCATATGGTTGATGATGAGCGATAGAATTATGCTCGTCCAGATGTAACTCCACACGTCCGATCATGGTCTGCGTAGATTGGTTGGAAACCAAATCTGAGTTCCTGGTCACCTGCATCGTTTTGAAAGTAGTTTAGTTCAAGCTAGTCGTAGTTCATAGAACAATTGAAATAGAGATGGAAATGGAAATAATTCAAAGAAGATTATGGTAAATCTCATTGATATGTGAAGCAGCATCGTGTGCTCGCTATTCGACTCTGCCCTTGGCTCCTTTCAAAGGGATGTCGGCCGTCAACCATCCTCGGAGGTGTTTGTAATCGCCCCGTGTTAGGATCAGTGAGCATTTGGGAATATACAACATTCCCCTGATTTTCTTTAGACTTTCTTTAGACTTTGGTGTACTCTCTCGAGGTTGGTTTCCAGTACCACTCCGAGCCGTGAGTCTTCAAGTAGAGGTTGTCAATTGAACCTTTCAAAGAGCATATGAGCTAAATTCTGAAGTCTTGTTTCGGATACTGGGATCTTCATCCTTAGCCAACGGCCCTTCATTGTTATTTTTCTTAGTATGCTCCACTCCACCTCACTTTAGTCCCTTGTACATTGGTTTGCTTGGAGTCACTAAATTCGAAGTGCTGGGTCAGCGAAGAATGGTGCTTGGAGTCATCTTGACGTTTGCTAGAGTCACATCATCTATGTTCTCCAACCTTTGGGAGTACCGTTTGAATAGCGGTTGCTTGTCCGTTCCCTTGATGTCGTTCATAAGCTGCCGCTAGATCCTCTATGCCCTGGTCGATCATGGGATGTCAGGGAAGTGGTTAGAATGTTCCTTTACTAAGTTGAGTTTTGAACTCATTATCCGGAGGCACTGCGCTGCGGCTAGGGTCGTACCCGAAAAAGGTTTTTTTTTTGAAAATAAGGGTCGTACCCGATCCATATATTTTTTATATATGGACTAGTCAGATTGTTTTTTGAGAGAGAGATCGGTATACAGTGCATGGATCGGTCTGGATACTTCGTTCGACACAGAAGTACCGTTCGGTCATACAGAAGTACCATTCGGCATTGGGGCGTTCGGCGTTGGCACGTGGCTCAGCCAAAGCTATTCGGCACAAGGCTGTTCGGCAGAGTGGATCGGCCTGGAGTGGTTTGGCCAAAACTGTTCGGCCAAGGCTGTTTGTCCAAAGTGAATCGTCCAGAAGTGGTTCGGCCAAAGCTGTTCGGCATCCACACTGTTCGGCACAACCGAGTCGTTCGGCATACAATACCGTTCGGCATTAGGGCGTTCGGTGTAGAGGTATGGTCGGCCTAGAAGTGTGTTCGACCTAGAGGTATGTTCGGCCTGGAAGAGCGTTCGGCCTAGTGGTATGTTCGGCCTGGAAGAGCGTTCGGCCCAGAGGTATGTTCGGCCTGGAAGAGCGTTCGGCCTACGCCTTTTCTGGAGCGTTCGGCATATGCCTTTTCTGGAGCGTTCGGCATATGCCTTCTCTGGAGCGTTCGGCCTACGCCTTTTCTGGGCGTTCGGCATATGCCTTTTCTGGAGCGTTCGGCATATGCCTTCTCTGGAGCGTTCGGCCTACGCCTTTTCTGGAGCGTTCGGCCTACGCCTTTTCTGGAGCGTTCTGATAGTTTGGGCCTCCAGCCTCCATTTGTACTCCTGTCCTGAAGTTTCCAGCTCTTGCTTGGTCACGGTCTCCAGCTGTTTGAACAGCAGCTTCAGTCTTGCGGCGTCTGCTCTCCTAGTTGTCTCCTGCTTTCCCTGAGCTCTCTCATCAAGTCGTTGAACTCTATTCTGGCGACAACTGGAGTTTGGTCATGGGCGGCAATTCCTTCACCCGGAATTGCTGGTTGATTGCTAGGTCCTGCTTGTTGCACGCTAGCTGTCTCGCGGGCATCCGCATTATGAGAAGCTGACCTGGTACGTGGTCCTGCCATTGTAGAGTTATTGGTATGAACTCTGAGTAGAATCAACGGATGTCCTATCAGTGAGTCGGATCTTCTTTGGGGGATTTGTTCAATCCAGTAGCTTCAAAGCAGATCCTTGAGGTCTGAGAATTCAATTCTCAGTGAAAGCACCAAAGTGTTAGCACCAAAATTGGTCACTAACCTCGTTCAGAAAGATTGTGTAGAGATATAAGTGATGAAAGTAAATTAAACAGAGAAGACAATGCTAATTTAAATGCAGAAAGTAAGAACACCAAATTTATAGTGGTTCAGCGTAATTGCCTACGTCCACTTTGTTCAACTTTATTGATTTCCTTTATAGTTGATTACAAATACAATTCGTGAATCAAATGCTTGAGTGGAGTTGTTAAGTAGGGAAGATGAGTCTTGAAAATGGCAGAGTCTCCCCGGTGTTTTCTCTCCCAAAAAAGGATCCCTTTTCACTGTGACCCTGCCCCTCTATTTATAGACAAATATGGGCTGGACTTCCCAAGTGGGCTGATGGCCGAACACTCTAGCCCAAGTACAGTGGTCGCTGTATGCCGAGCAAGGTATGCCGAACGCGTTGATGCCGAACCACCTTCTCAATGCCGAGCGGTACGTTTGATGTGTGGGAAGTGCAGAATAGTTGTTAGTCGAAGCCGAACGTGCCTTCTGGCCGAACGATGCATTCTGGCCGAACGGTCCTTTGGCCGAACGATGCTGCCATGTAGAGTAGTCGTATACGCCGAGCGTCTTCTAACGCCGAGTACTCCTGGATGCCGAGTACTACGCCGAGCACTATGGATGCCGAGTACTTCGCCGAGTACTATTGGATGTCGCGCACTACGCCGAGTACTCCTGTCGCCGAGTTCTACTGGGCGCCGAGTACTACCTAATGCCGAGTACTACCCGATGCCGAGCACTACCTGATGCCGAGCACTGGTTGATGCCGAGTGCCTCCTAATGCCGAGCACTACCTGATGCCGAGCACTAGTTGCTTGGTCAAATCTCCAGGAAACACTCTTTTGACCATAAATCCTACATATGAACTCCAAATGAGGCAAAACAATAGTATGCAACTTAGAAAATGAAGATGGTCCCAATAGCACAAGTTTCTTTGTCAAATTTGAACGTTTGAAAATGATCATTTTGCCCCTTCTTATTTTTAATTTAATTAATTCAATAATTTCAGTTATCTTCATATTATTCTATTATTAATATTTTATTAAATTATTTATCAAATATCTAGGGATTACATCCCCTTAAAAGAATTTCGTTCCTAAAATTCATAAGGAACATAAAATATAATATAATATTCCTCACTTACATACATTAACCAAGCCATAAACATATCATCCGAATTAATGTAAACAATAGTATATATAAATGATATGAATGGTATATAGCAATGAATGTCATGAAATTGTAATTTCTACCTATAAAATGCATAAATGCAGCAAATGCATCCTATATATATATGATGAGATGACATATTAGGCATGATGCACAACATCCTAATGCATGCATATATAAATTTCAATATGAATCTAATCAATGATATATAAAATTCAACAATCAATCCACCCAAAGCACCTAAATCCTAATCCTAGAATAATCTAACTAAAGAAATCACAAGAAAGTAATGAAAGGTATGAGAAAATAGTTGAGGATTTGTAGTCCTCATCTTCTCTTCAGGCTCCCACGTGCTCTCTACCGGGTCATTTCTCCACTGCACTCTAACCAATTTCACCATCTTATTTCTAAGTCGTCTGGTCCCACATTCCATGATACTAGTTCGACCATGGGATGAACTCTACTCATATTCTAACTCCACTTCTTCCAATTGGCTAGGCGTTATTACAATCGTTGGATCACGTACACATTTTTGTAAATGTGACACGTGAAACACATTTTAGACTCCTGCCATCTTCTTCGGAAGCTCCACTCTGTATTCTAAACTCCCTATCCTCCCTAGAACTAGAAATGGGCCGTTAAATCTTGGTACAAACTTACCCGAACTTCCAAATCTTACCACTATGTTCAACAGAAATAATTTGACAAAAACCAAATTTCCTACTTCAATTCCAGTTCTTTTCTCCTCTTATTCGCATATGACTTTTGATCAGCTTTCATCCTCTTTCTTATAAGTTCCACCTTCTCTGCGGTATCTCTAACCATCTTTGGAGCCAAAATAGTCTTATTCGTAGACTCCCACAAACACAAAGGTGACTTATATGCCCTTCAATATAATGCTTCAAACGCTGTTATGTCTATACTAGTTGGGAACTGTTATTGTACGAAAACTCCAGTAATGGTAATGATCTCCCATGATCCTCCATAGTCTAGTATACAAGCCCTTAGCAAATCCTCCAATGCTCATTTCATTCTCTCCGTCATTCCATCTATTTATGGGTGATATGCCATGATCAAAGTCAATTCCATTACCAATACCTCCTGTAAACTCCTCCTAAATTCACCTATAAAAAGTAGATCATGATAGCTCACTATACTGGCTAAAACTCCATGTAGTCGGACCTCTTCTTTTGCATACTATGATGCTAAGGTCGTTACAGTTCTCGTATTTTTAACCATAGTAAAATGTTCGCTCTTCATACGGCGATCTACTATTACCTATATACCCTCGTTTCCTCTTATACTCTAGGGTAATCCAACTATAACTTCCATAGAGACAAACTTCCATTTCCACCATGGCACTTCTGGTGTAAGTAATAACCTAATTAGCTTTCTTTTCTCTGCTTTCACTCTTTGGCACCCCATATGTTTCTCCATATATTTGCCACCTGCCTCTTCATTCCAAGCCAAAACAATATCCTATTTACATCTTGATACAACCTATCTCCTCTGGGATGAATCGTCATTCTAGAGTGATGACATTTCCCCCAAAACTTCTTCTTCGACGCCTTAACCCGTGGTACACATAAACTTCCATATCTCCTGAAATACCCCTTCTGATCCTTAAAGTAATGATTTAAATGACTCTACCGTCCACCTTATCAAAGCTACTCTATAATGTCAACTAATGATGCATTTTGCCCTTGGCTTACTCCAACACGATCCATTGAAGTGGATTTGACTTCCATTGCTGCTAACAATCCAGATGCATACTCCAATTGATGTCCAAAATCAAACTCTTGAAGGAACTCCAAACTTCTCTACTCTAACAAAATAGTATTCACCTTTGCATGCTTCCCATATAAAGCATCCACAACTACATTTCCTTTCCCTACAGTAAAGGAAATCAGAAAATCATATAACGATAGAAACACCACCCACCGTTGATGTCTTAGATTTAGGTCCATCTGAGAAAATAAGTACTCGAGAGATTGATGATTCATAAATTACTCAAATATCTTGCCCAATAGATAATGTCTTCACGGCTTCAATGCGATACAATAGTAGTCAACTCTAAGTAATGTGTTAGATAACTCCTTTCGTGGTTCATCAACTATCTACTAGCATATGCTACTACTCATCCTTCTTGCATAATAATAGCACCAAGACTAGTATCACGTGCATTGGTATATACTGTGAAAGGTTTAATACAAGCGGGAATAACCAGACAGGAGCATTTTTTAATAACTCCTATCGAACAAACAAAGCTTCACACTTCGATCTCCATGTATAAACCAAATTCTTCTTAGTCAAAAGAGTCAGAGGTGCTGATATCTTCGCGAAATCCTCAATAAAGCTTCGATAGAATCATTCAAACCATGAAAACTATGGACCTCTGAAGCATTCTTTGGCATCTTCCAATCCCTGACTATAGCTAAATTTCCTGGGTCTACTGATAATCCAACCGCTTGTACTATGTGCTCAAGGAAACGAATTTCATTACTCAATAAATGACGTTTAGAAAATTTTCTTTCAATTGATTTCTGCAAGGGATATCCATCACTCCCTCAAATAAACCTTATGCTTGGCCTCACTCTTGGAATAAATAGTAATATCGTCCACGTAGACCATAACAAACCTGTTCGACTGCTCTAAGAATACTCTACTCATCAAATCTATAGAATAACCAGGAGCATTCATTAGCCCAAACAGCATGACCAACTACTTAAATAATCCATTAGTGTCCAGAAAGTGGTCTTCTGGATACTATCTTCAGCCACTCTCAAATGGTGAAACCTGGGCACCAAATCAAGCTATGAGAAAATGGTTTGTCCCAATTAACTGATCGACAAGGTCGTGAATGCGAGATAAGGAGTAGTAGTTTATCTTCACAGGCTTATTCAGTTCTCGATAGTCGATGCACAACCTAAGAGAACTGCCTGCTTTAGCAGTGAAAATGACACATGCTCCCTATTCTGAGATACTTCTTCGAATAAATCGTTTCTATAACAATTTTGAAATATGCTTATCCAACTCTCTTCTCTCCTTTAAAGCCATATGCCTAAGAGGCATCACAACTGACCTAGCGACTTACTCAAGATGAATACAAGATTCAATTTCTGTTTGGGGAGGGAAACTGGAAATTTCCCAAAATAGATCGGATAGTCCTTTACCTTTGGTAAACATAATATTGCTTCCTACGGTAGCTTGAGTGGATACAAGTACGCCTCCATAATAGAATTATCAGGCTCATAACATAGAATCAAACCAAGTCCATCATCCTTCCTCATTCAGACAATCCTCTTATCAAAATCCAGCACTACCCTAGAGCGAGACGTCCAATCCATTCCTAAAATCAACCCACACCCAAGAAACTTAGTACATATGCATCACAAGGGAACTCCACATCATGGATGACCAACTTTAGATTATGACACAACATCAATATATAATATATTTAAATCAGAGTTCAAATGTTGATGTTACGGATGTTTAAAGTTTTCGAGTTTAAAATAATTTAAAACGAATTTAAAATTTAAGATCTAAAATATGAAGGAAATTCAAAAGTTTGAAATTTGAATTTAAATAGCACCTTGGGCTGGAAATAACATTAAGTATAACGTTAACAAAAGTTAAATCAAGTAATTTGGGTAATAAAGCATTAAACAACAACATAATGGCCGAAATTAGAAGGAACCGGTCGACCGCCCAAGAGGTAGCGGTTGAGGTATTGCTATGTTTGGGAGATGAAAAACCCTAGGCTAGAACGGCTTGGATTTGTTTATTTTATATTTAATGGTTCTCGTTCCCTCTCACCTCTACAAATCGACCCTCACTTTTCTTTTGTAAAATTCTACAGCGACGGCGAAGCTCTATCAAAATCTTTCCCCTTAGTTTTTCAAAAACAGTAAACTTTATGGTAATTAATTCTCTTGTCTATCTTCTAATTTCTGAAATCTAATATATATACGCACACACAATCTATTTGTTGTATATTATAAAAGGGAAACACCTGACAGAGAATTAGGAGCAGTGTAAATCAGATGTCTTCTTCTTCTTTTTCATGGGTTTCAAAATCAGTTAGGATTTGTACTTAAGAGGGTTAGATGTTTAGTTCTTTTGATTTCTAATTCTATTCCTCTCTAGTTTCTTATTCTAGATCTAATTTGTATATACAATTCACTTTATTGTATATTTCAAAAGAAGGAGATCTGAAAGAGAATTATGCATGGTGGAATCAAATCCCGTTAGGAAGCAAACAATTTTTTGTGAGTGGAAATATCAAGTTTTTCACATTTTTGTAATTAAATAACATTTATTTTGATTTGATGTATGCCTTGGAAAATTTTGTAAACGAAAATATAACATCTAAAAACCCCTAGAATTTCCCTAACTAAATACCAATATTTGTATAAGCTAGAATTATAATTGTTTTTGGTATTAATATATTAGAATCTAATTACTTGTTTAGAATTAGATATTCTATGGTCCATTCAACATATTTTCCTTATTTTAAATTGGAGTGTTGAAGGGTTCAAATATAAGGAACCCTTTCTCAATCCAAAATAATGTATATAAAGGTTGAATTGAACATAAGCGATCAATTTGTGAATGTATGTTCTTTAAAAAGGATATTGGATTCTTATTTAATAATGTGGAGCAAGTTGTAGGTATTTCATGTTTTTGCCAATCTATTTTATTTGGCTATGGTAGTAGCTGTTCTTATTGGTGTAGATTTGTATGAGATTGATATTTCAAAATACGTTGTAAACGAATTATTATTGAATTATTATAATGTAACGATTAGATATTAAATTCTACATGTAAAAATATATGTATATAATATTAATGTTTGACTATCAAAACTAATATCATATTGATTATAGCATATTGAGCATGATAATTAGTATTGTTAGAAGAGTTAGGTAATATTAATTTGTAGGAAGGAAGTGACTATAAATTAGGGAGTTAATCCCTAATTAGAGATGTAATAAGGGGATACCTTATATGGCCTCAGTTATTATTTATTAATAGTGTAGGATAATAGATGTATATAGTTGATATACATATAAGGTATGACTAAGTTAGGGATACCAGGTTAGTCCAAAGCTACACGAAAGTCTGCCCTGTTAAATCTGGCTACCAGTGGTGTGGCTTTATGGACTAATGTGGGACATCGTCTATAATAAATAACCACGTGAGGTTAGTCCCAATTCTATAGAGTAAACCTACTCAGTCAATCTTACTACCAACACCTACGAATAGTCGGACTAATGTGAGATGTCATGAGTGGGTTATGGATCATAAGTTGCGTTTTTGGATGTGGTAGGTGAAATCCTCAGGAGGGGCCCGCTTCAGGTTAGAGGTATTAAGTGGCTATTGTAGGGTCTGCCTCTTTCTCAAGTGAAGTACTAAGTGAAATAATTGGATTTCTTACATTGTCATTAAGGAAGAACCATGTAGGGATCCGCCTTGGGGTAAGGTCTTAAATGAAGTGGATCTACCTATTTTATAGGTCTTAAATGATCAAAGTCTGCCTAAATCCCTTTAACGAGGTATTAAGCATTCGGGTGCTTTCTCTTACATCAAAAACACTAGGTACGTTAGAGTTGTATAGTCAGGCTAGAAGTGACTTCGGGCTTACAGTTAAATTTTGTATAGTTAGATTGAAAGATCCTACGGGCTTATAGTTGAATTTTGTATAGTTGGATTGGACGAGCCTTCGGGCTTATAGTTGATTTTATATGTATGTTATATAGTTGAACAGGAAGAGCCTTTGACTTACAATTGACTTTATATGTATGTTATGATTTTAATACATAAGAAATATTTCTTATTTAAATAATACTACCCTAGTACAATTATGGTAAAGCTTGAGATTTCCATTCCACTAGACATTTGTTGTTCTGACCCGTTCCCCATTACAATATAGGTTAGAGAGAGTAATGCTAATTTAGGAGACGAAGGTGGAGGTGAAGGCTTATGGTAGTTATCTATCTATTTATGTTTTTCAATTAATTTTATTATACCTAGTTCAGATAGTTGTGTTATTTTCGAATATTGTACTATAAAGATATTATGTTGACATGTTGTAAGATTTAACATGTTATGTTTCTGAAATGGTTTTCTTTATAAGATGGGTACTCGTTTCTGATATTATATTTTATACATTCCATTATTAGATTCTAAAAGTATAGATAGATAGCTCTGTGTACTATATATTTTTGTGATTTATACAACTTAACAGCTCGTCTTGAGATAGCCGTAAGGTTCAACGGGCTTTTGTTGGGTCAAAATTAGGTCCGTTTCGGGGTGGATTATTACAGCTAGTATAAGAGCTTAGGTTACTCGATCAACGGGGATAGGTATACGTATGATTGGCATACTTGTTACATTTAAAAGTCTTTTTCAAAATACACACACACACACACACACTTAATTTGAATTTACTCTATAAATTTTGACTATAGAAGTAGTCGCGACCATATTCCAAAAGGATAGGCAAGGAGGCTATGGGTTGGAAAAAAAATATACTAAGGATTGGGCGACAGAAGGTTACATCGTAAGGAATGTAAATGGAAAGTTTGTGACCCTAAAATTTATAGGGCAGTAAATAGGAAGTTACAGTAGTTTAATAAGGATATAAATAGGCTTATTAAAGAGATTATTAGGGTAATTATGGAGAGGTAAAGAAGTTTTAATAGGAAAATTTGGATGAATAAATAAATTTCCGTAGAAATTGTCCAGTTAGAATATTATTCATTTATCTCGGACAATTGACATTTATAGTAACAGCAAATAAGCATGTTAAGTAGTATTAATACTATGAGGTAATTTAGTTGTAAACATTTGGGAGTACGGGATGGTAGAAGAAGAAAATGCAATAGAGAGGACAATTAAAGTCAATTTCTAAAATCGAACCCCACGTGAAAGAATTTGATAAAAAGATTTTCTTTGGAAACTTCCTTGAAATTTTTTGAATGGAATTTTTAACAGATTTATTAAGAAGTTGTTATTTTGAAAAAGTAAGAAAATTTGGAAAATCATTACTTACAAAGAAATTATGGGGTCAAAAGTTCTGATAAACAGATTTCGGTAAAAACGGGTTTTTCATTTTTGAAACTCTTAGTTTTTTTATAAAATAAATAGTTGAGTTAAAAAGTTTTCAGTTTAAAGGTTTTTGATAAAGGGATTTTTCTTTTTGAAATAAATATAAAATAGAGTGTAAGATGGACTTGATGATTTTTCCTATTTTGTAAACTTGGAAGTTCTTTTAAAATTCTTCTTTTTTAAAAATAAAAATGGAATTTGACTAAAATGATGTAAAAGCAAGTTAGGTAGGTGAAATATGAACAAAGGCAATATTGGGAGATTTGGAAAGGAATAGCGTTAGGAACTCGTAAAATAGGATTAATAATCTACTTAGAGATAATTTAGGAGAGAAGTGATGAGAATGGGATAGGAAAATGATGGGATAAGAGTTTACCTTGTCTATGCTACTCTTCACTGTTTAACGTTGCAGAAGATGTTTTTAAATGTTTTGAATCAAAAAGACAAATTTTTAAAGGAATAAATCTTAATGTAGAAAGTTTTTGAAAGAGGAAAATTATTTTACTCCTTTTTGGTATTAAGCAATCCTTTTTGACATTTTGATAGTTTGGTTTAATAATTGAGTTTTGGAATATTTTGGTGTTAAAGACCCTACTTTTAAAGAAGTAATTCATTGAAGTAAAAGTATTAAAGAAGGAAAATTATTTTACTAAGCAATTTTAGAATCTTTTGAATTTGGGGTTAAGAATAATGCGGTAAATGGTTTGAAAATTTTGAAAAGTTGGGTTCTAATATTTTTGGAAGATTTTTTTTAGATGTTTAATAAAAATGGAATATATATGGAATAAAATAAAATATGATGATTAGATGCTTTTGGGAATTCAATTCCCCAATCGTTTTTACATGTTGGAAATTCTGTTGGAAAGTATGCTTAAAAGTTTTCTTTTGAGATGTGAAAATTCTTTTGCAAATTTGAATTTCATACGTCACATACTAGGGTAATCTGAGTTCCTAAGTTTATATTTTTTGGAGTAGATAGGGATCACTATCTAATAGTGGTTAAAGGCTTCAAGATATAAATAAAATAAGATTCGTATGTACAACATGATCTAGAAATTTCAAATTAGTACTAAGCATTTATTTGTAAATATTGATAATGTTGTAATGACATTCTAGATATATAATTTGGTTATAAGTTTGGTTGCCCTTGGAATCCTAATTTCTATATTTTGATTTGTTGGGAGCGGCTCAACGTAATTTCCGTAAATTAGCTGATTCCTTAAATGAATAAAAGTGCGGCGTTTGAAATGACAAGGGATATACCAAAATGGAAAAGAGATGTATAAGCTATGGATATTCTTTTCTGTAGTTTACACTATCTATTTTAATAAAAGAAAAGGAAATAATCCCTTGTAATTTCAAACAAAGTAAGAAAATCACTTGTGGTTAATTTATGGAAATTTTTAACAGTAATCCTGTAAGGTAGCATGGCTTTGATATAATATAATATAAAAAGGAATGTTCTAGTTTAGTGATTAATAAAAATAAGAAATATATAACTAACATAATTAACAACAGTATTCTTATTAATTATAAACGGCGTAGTAATTATAGGGCTAGGATTTATAGACAGTAATTACAGATTTAACGAGCAATAAATTTTAGTTAATAAGAATAAAAAGGGAATAAATAGGGGACTGATTAAGGAAACTAATATGGTCATTATGGAGGTTTTGAATACTCATAATAAGAAAATCTTGAAATTGGTAATAGGTTGAAATAGATTTAATAAGGATTGACTAGAGATTATCAATTTTAACATTAATGATCGGTTATTATGGGTAATGGATATTTATTAGGACTAAGACGTAAATTTGACAAAGGTAGGAAATGATGGGTTGACATTCTAGGAATGTCCATCAAAAATTGGTAAGTAGCATTAGGACCCCAATTAACAGGAACTAATGATTAGTGGCAGCTTCCAGCAAAATTTTCTTTTAGGGTTTTGAGTTGTAATGCTAGTTGCCTCCTTTAGAAAAAGTGTTTGATATGGTATAAGGTATGTTAATAATTTATCACTATGTTGAATTTAGGGATGAGACTAGACCGTTAAATACACACACACACACATTGAGAAACATCATAAATAAAAAAATTAATAAGGACACTTAACTAACGATAAACCAAAGATAAGGCGGGAAGTTAGAGAGGACATTAAGTTAGAATGCTTCAAGCCTAAAACTTGTGGAGTATCACCGTTCACCATGAATGTGGTAATTTTTATAGGGATATGAAGATAATTTTATAATTGGCCATGGATGAAAGGAGAGTTGCTGAATTTATTTCCAGTTGTTTGACATGCCAATAGGTAAAGGCTAAGCAAGGCAAGCCTGGAGGGTTGTTCTTACCATTGGAGATTCCAACTTGGACATGGGAGCATATATCGGTGGACTTTATAGATGGGTTGCCTAGAGGTAGTGATGTTGTTTAGGCTATAGAAAATTGGCTCATTTTATTCCCGTTAGGGGTAGTAGGATTGTAGCGTCTCTTGCACAGATTTATGCCAAGAAAGTAGTGCGACTACATGGAGTTCCAATTAGCATTGTTAATGATAGAGATCCTTGTTCACTAGTGAATTCTAGAGGGGTTTGCAATCTACTTTGAAAATGACTTTGAATTTAGAAGATTTGTTGAGAGCTTGCATCATGGATTTTGGAGGACCTTAGTGAACGTAGAAGTGTTTATGTGGCTAATGAAAACTGCACAAGACCGTTAGACGTCTTGTACTGACAGGCGAAGAAAAGGATCAGAATTTTTTGTTAGGGACATGCTATTCGTTTAGGTTTCCCTTCTTAGAAGGGTTATGAGATTTGGTACATCTAATAAGTTGGCGCCAAGGTTCATTGGCTCTTTATTGATTTTAGAGAGGGTGGGGGAAACTGGCATATTAGGTGTGTCTTCCAGAGTAGTTAGCGTGAGTCTATGACGTATTTCATGTTCCACGCTTGAGGAAATGTCTACACGACATTGCCTTATTAATAGAGCCTGGTCAGTTAATTTATGTTGAAATGGAGCTCATCGTCCCCATGCAACTACATGCATTCTGGAGCATGGTATTAAAAGGCTTCGTAAGAATGAAAATTTGGTTTGTTCGAGTAGATGTCGAGATAACCCAGTATAAAGCAAATAGGAAACCGAAGAAAAGATGAATGTTTCTCATCTTGTGCTATTCTGTGGTAAGCATTTCTCTCCAAAAACATTGGTATTTGGTTGCATCGTGGTTGCTAGACTGGATGGTTGGAGATGATTGCCATAATTTTTAGTGTTATTTTTGCACTCATATAGAATATCATGTATATTTAGGATGTTCGCATACATGCTTATATGTCGCGACCTTACATTCACGCTAAGATTGAGCTCAGCTATAGTATATTTGTACACAAAATCACATTACAGTTTTGGTTGAGTAGGTGGTTGTGTAGATTATTATAAATAACTTGGTTGTATAACATGGTTGTTGAGTGCGCATTACACTATCATTCTTTGGTGATTTCGAGGGCGAAACACCTTTTAACGGGGGAGAATGTAATAACCCATAAAATAAAATAAAATAAGAAATTAAATAATTTAAGTAAGGTTATAAATTGAAATTTTGTAAATGTCAGTATTTGACTACGAAATTTGTAACATTGCGTCCATAGCGATTTTATGATCAATTTCCATATATGATATGTTGGAATCGGAGTTCAGCAGAGAAGTTCTAAATGTTTGAAGTTTTCAAGTTTAAAATAATTTAAAACAAATTTAAATTTTAATATTTAAAATATGGTGGAAACTCAAAAGTTTGAAATTTGAATTTAAATAGTGCCTTGTGCTGAAAGTAACATTAAGTATAACGTTAACAGGAATTAAATCTAGTAATTAGGGTAATAAAGCAATAAACAATAGAAAAAAAGAAAACGATCGAAATTATAGGGAACCGGTCGACAGCCTTGCTTGGGTCGGTCGATTGCTTGAAGTTTATCACCCAAAATGCAGCGATCGATCGGTGATTGCGTTTGGGCAATGAAACACTAGGCCAGAACAGCCCGAATTTGTTTATTTTAAATCCAACAGTTCTCGTTCCCTCAAACCTCTATAAATAGAACCCACTGATTCCGTTGACCTCCTTTTATGCAATCTTGTCCGTGCCATGTATCCAAATGAATGAAATTTTTTCCTAATGGTATTGATAATTCTATATGCGTGCTACAAACATCATCCAAATGCAAAAATCTTGTGATAAACATCCATTTATAGCAATCATGGAAATAAAATAAAAATGGACACACATCCATATGCATATGCTCTAGTGTCCTAGTTAGGCCAATCCCTAAAGAATAATAGTGCCTAGTGTACCTATATGCATCCATTAGCATCCACTAGCAAACACTTGCAACCACTAGCATACATCATTCATAACATGTTCTATTAACATATTTACATCAAATCCTACCATCCATAGGTTAAATCCTAAGTTCTATCCTCCCAAAGATAATAAAGGAAAGAACCTATTCAAAACTAAAGATGGAAAAAGGAATTCTAAAACTTACTATCAAAAGGATGAGGATAGGAAGTACGAATCTTCTCTTCTGCTTCCCAAGTGATGTCTGCAACATCATCTCCCCATTGCACCTTCACCAGTGAAACCTCCTTATTCCTTAGTCGCTTGATGTTTCTTCCAACAATCTTCGTGGGGATACGCCGAACAAAAGCTTCTCTTTCTACCTCCACCTCCTCTAACTGACTAGGCTCTACAACCTCCGCTGAGTCATGTAAGCACTTTCGCAAGTGCGAAATATGGAAAATGTCGTGCACTCCTGCGAGCCTCTCTGGTAGCTTCACTCGTTAAGCCATCTTCCCAACTCTCTCTTTCTGATAGGAAATGGTCCAATAAATCTATGGGCTAACTTTCCATTTTATCCGAACCTTACCACCTTCCTAAGTGGGGATACTTTGATAAAAACTAAGTCTCCAACCTCAAACGCTAAGTCTCTCCTCCGCTTGTCCGCATTCGACTTTTGTCTGTGTTGAGCCGTCTTCATCCTTCGCCGAATCAAATCCACCCTCTCAAAGGTCTCCCTAAGCATATCGGGTCCAAGTAATAACTTCTCCGTAGACTCTACCCAACATGATGGTGACTTGCAAGGTCTCCCATATAAAGCCTCAAATGGAGCCATTCTTATACTTGTTTGATAACTATTATTATACGCAAACACAACCAACGGAAGATGCTCCTCCCAAGTACCTCCAAAGTCCAAAATGCACATCCATAGAAAATCCTCAAGCACCCTATTTACCCTCTCCGTTTGGCCATTTTTCTGGGAGTGATAAGCCATACTCAAGCTAAGTTGTGTCCCTAGCGCCTCCTGTAAGCTTCTCCAAAACTTACTAGTGAAAATGAGATCTCTATCGCTAACAATGCTAGAAGGAACTCCGTGTAGACGGACTATCTCTCGAATATATAAGGATGCCAAAAATGAATCCGTATGCTTACTCTTAACTGGGATGAAGTGGGAACTCTTGGGCAATCTATCAACAATCACCCAAATTCTAGTGTTCCCCTTCCTAGAACGGGGTAAACCATCAATGAAATCCATAGAAATACTGTCCCACTTCTACTTCGGCACATCTAAGGGCTGAAGTAATCCACCGGGCTTCTGCTGTTCTACTTTTACCCTTTGGCATATGAGACACTTAGCTACGAATTCCACCACGTCCTTCTTCATACCACCCCAATAGAACATCCTCTTCATATCACGATACATTTTGTCACCACCTGGATGAATAGTCATATGGGAATGGTGCGCCTCCTCCAAAACTGCTCTCAATAAGTCACTAGCGCATGGAACACAAAGCCTCCCATCTCTCCTAAACAACCCCCTACTATCTATGGAATAACGTTGGAGATGCCTAGTGACCTCTCTTCGGCTAATCCTATCCATAATGTCCATGAGCTCTGAATCCTCCCGTTGCCTTGAGCCAATCTGATCTATAAGGGTAAGCCTCAACTCTAAAGTCGCCAATAATCCGGGAGTAATGTCCATAGAGGGCTTAAAATCAAAAGTAGAAATAAAATCCAAGTTCCTCCACCGTACGAACAAAGGACTAAGGGTTGCTTTCTTTCTACTCAATGCATCCACAACCACATTACCCTTGCCAGGGTTATAAGCTATCTCAAAATCATACGAGGTTAAAAACTCCATCCACCTCTGTTGCCTCAAGTTCAAGTCCTTCTACGAGAGGTACTTTAATGACTTGTGGTCGGTAAAAAGCTCAAACCTCTCTCCAAGCAAATAGTGCCTCCAAGACTTAAGTGCAAAAACTATGGCAGCCAACTCCAAATCGTGGGTAGGGTAGTTCTTCTCATGCGTCCTCAACTGCCTACTACCATAACACACTACCCTCCCTTCTTGCATCAACACCGCTCCTAGACCCGTTCCGCATGCATCAGTGTATACGCTGAAAGGCTTAGCTCCGTCGGGTTAAACTAACACCGATGCACTAGTAAGGGCTCTCTTAAGCTTCGTGAAAGAATCCTCACAATCCATGTCCCATACAAAAGCTTTATTCTTCTTAGTAAGGCACGTGAGTGGTGCCGAAATCTTGGAAACGTCCCTAAGGAACTTCCTATAGTAGCCAGTCAATCCTAAGAAGCTCCTAACCTCGGTAACGTTCTTGGGGACCTTCCAATCTTGCACTGCAATAACCTTGGCGAGGTCAACAGCCAAACCTTCCTTCGAGACTACGTGCTCCAAGAAACGAACATTCTCTCTCCAAAAATGAAACTTTGATAACTTAGCTCTCAAATGATGACTACAAAGTGTGCGAAGAACTTCTTCCAAATGAACAGTATGATCCTCCGTATTCTTGGAAAATACCAAGATATCATCCACGAATACCACCACAAACTTATTTAGGACATCCCTAAAGACGCGGCTCATCAAATCAACGAAATAGAATGGAGCATTTGTTATCCCAAAAGGCATAACCAACCACTCGAAGAATCCGTTTGGTGTCCTAAAGGCAGTCTTATCTATGATACCATCAGCAACTCTAAGATGATGGAATCCCGTGTGTAACGACCCGTATTTTTAACACTTTAAAAATACGAATTAAAATGAAAATTTTGGATAAAAATCCGAAGGAAATAAAATTTTGTGTTGTTAAATGTGAATTACAAGTTAAAATACAAAACTGAATTCTGAAATAACTTATTTGTAAATTAAATATGGTTGTAAACTTGTAATTGAACGTAAGTAAAAGATTTAAATTTGAATGTAACAAGTAATTGAATTGAATTGAATTTGATTGTAAACAACGAAATAAATAAAATGTTACATTTAATATTGAAGTTATAATATGGAAATCAACGTAAATGAATGTAATTTAATATTACTGTGAATTTAAATAAGATGATAGCTGAAGAAAATGAAAGTAAATGAATTATAGACTATTGATAATAAAGTATAAGTAAATGGTTGATTCAATAATGAAAGTGTAAATCGAAATAAAAGAATTCATTTGGAATTAAGTAACTTGAATTTGAATTACAATATAATTGAACGCTGAATCTAATATAATCTTTTATATTGGATTTATAATGGAAAACTGCATTGTAGAAGATTGTTAATTACTGTGAAACTAAAAATGGGATTTGTGAACAATTGAAATTTGATTTAAAAGTTAATAATTTAAAATTGGGAATTTTATATTGAAATTAAACAGTAGAAATAGCCATTTTTACATCTGTCTCGGATTTCGACGAAACTAGTTTCATCAGATCCGTAATAGTGAATTATTGTAAGGTTTCAATTTTTGTAGCAATCAGACTTGTCGTTTGGTCGTGCGAGCTTGAAACGCGTAGAAATTTAATTTGGAATTTAATTAAAATAATCGACTTCAAAAGCTATCTTCCACATACGATTGAATTAAGCCTTGGGACTAGTTCCATTGCGTCCGGAATAGGGGTATAACATTATAAACGCCTAGCGGCACGCCTCGATAGAGGTTCAAGATTTTAAGTTGCATAAATTGGGATATTTTGAAATTTAAATTAATATATTTTCTAGTCAACTTTTCACATCAGCTTCTTTTATTTCATTTCAAATCACTGTAGTAAGCCTCCCACACGCAAGAATCAACTCTCCTCCCTTTTAAATCTGCACGCAAGCTTCAGGCAGTAAGAGAAAAAAAACAATGGAAACTTTGAAAAACCATAACTCGATTTCCACTCAACTAAATCGCGAAACTTGTTTCTAAATTCTTGTTTTCACCCGAGCTTCGAAGCGGTATGCGATTTGAAGGGTGCGGCTTCGATCTGGGTTGCTCGACTATGAAGGTCGAATGGGCGTAGAGCTAGGGTTGCTTGTTTCTCGAGCTTTGGCCATCGATAAGGAGCGGGGTTTGTGGCATCGCATTCGTCACGAGGAATAGCACCTAGGTGCCAAGTTTGGAGACGTGCGGCCACTCCTTGAGGGGCGCGACTTTTACTGTAGCGGGAGGTTGTTCGCTTGCGCATTTCGGTTGGTAGGTGCGAGCTTCGATGTGAGGGGTCCGGGAGATGGAGATCGAGAGGAGAAGCTTCGCGACGCAATCGGTTTCGATTTTCATCGCCTGCAGCTCCGTATCACTGGAGATTAGTGCACGGCTTGGTGGGTTTCTTCCTCTGTGCGT
The DNA here is from genome assembly GCA_030737815.1 of Allium fistulosum. Classification (NCBI taxonomy): domain Eukaryota; kingdom Viridiplantae; phylum Streptophyta; class Magnoliopsida; order Asparagales; family Amaryllidaceae; genus Allium; species Allium fistulosum. Next base: position 210,902,695 of record CM060908.1, read on the forward strand.
GTCCAGGCAAGTTGGGGAAGATGGAGTTTAGTGGGCTGGGCTTCTTTTCTTTGGGATATGGTTTTATTTAAGTATAATATGAATTGTTTTATAAATTCAAATGCCGATAACTTAAAAATGTATAACTCTCTCATACGAGGTCCGATTGGAACGAAACTTTTTGCATTGCGATGGTAATGACGAGAGCTTCGAAATAAAACTGGTTTGGATGGATTTGGAGATGGTGTAAATTTGGGCTAAAGTTGGGCGTCGTCTAGTTTTAGTTCCAAACCGGAACGTCTCGGCGACAACAGAAAATCAAGGTGAGTGTTTTACGCTCACATTTGACTAAAAATTTTTATGTTAGTTAAATAGAAATTCCTATGATAATATGTTTGCGTTGTTTGTTGTTTGATGGTTGAAATTGGTTGTTTATCTCGTACTATAAATTATATGATTTAAATTGCTCGTTAAATTTAAATTTAACTGTTAGGTTAGAATTTAAATTTTATTGCCAATTTAAAACCCCGACACCCCTGAATAGTAAATGACTGTGATATTATGACTGTTTGGATTGATTGTTGTGACTGATGATTTATTTGATATATTGGACATATGCTGATGCTTTACATTGATTATTCTTGATATTTACCCACTGATAAGATTGTTGTTGATTTGTCGATCAATCCCAATCATTACCCTAGATGTTACGGGCATCAAATTAACCGGGATTAATCGTTAAGGAATTAAAATTGAAATAATAAAAATTTCACTTGGCCATAGGATAGAAAATTTTATACAGACACCGATTGGATAAATTTAATGTTTTCAACATTGAAATTTGGTTTAATTGAATTTGTTTAAAAGAGATAAATGAATTTGGATTTTTGAAACTAAAACTTGAATTAGAAACCGTTGGAAATAAAACTGAAAGTAAAATTTAAATTAAGTATGATTTAAATTTAATGAAAGGAATTGTGAATTTAGATTGAACATACTTTATTAAATGGTATAAATTTAAATGATCAATAATTGAAATTTGAATTCAAAATTTTGTATATATATCAAATGTTCAAATGAAAGTTTAAGTTGAAGTTAACTAATCTAATTGAACCTTTTGAATCGAGTTAGATCGTGGAAATTTGATTGAAATTTATTTGAACTGAATGAAGATTTATCTAAAAATATAAACTTGAACTTTGATTTGGATTAACTGAGAATTGAAATGAATTTGAAAGGAATCGAGATATTTGGAAATTTAACTGGTTTGACTTGGGAAGGTATTTTAAACAAATTATTTTAGTATAACTATTTCAAATCTATTTTATTTATTCAAACAAATTTGTTTTCTCAAACTATTTACTTTATAAACCATTTTATTTGTAAAAACTATTTTCTATTAAACTAATACAATTATTTATTTTATAAACCATATGTATCTTAAATTATTTTCTATAAAAAAAATTTATTTAACTATTAAATTTTCTAAAACTATTTTTAAACTATTTTCTAAAAATTGAAACCAGTAAAAGTGAATAAAGGTTATGTTTAATTCCTTGATTTAAATGTGAATTGGATTAATGGAAATTTAATCATATTTAAAAATTCAAATGAAGTTTTGAAGTAAACGATTTTGAAATGAATTGACTTATCGAAAATTTGGCTTTGGAAAAATGATATAATATTTGAAATGGTTTTGTTTTCGAAACAAATACGAGATTTGATTTTAAAAAGATGAATTGTTTTCGAAGCATAATAAAACCAATCGGTGTAATAAATACGTAGTTATTAAAGAGACCGGGATCGGATATGGGCATACTCTTTGTCGATACCGAAACCACTTTAATAACTAATATACGCGAAGTGTTGATCCAGAATGAAGTGGATGGTTTTGGTGAAAGTGTTGACTGAAGAAAGAGAACGATTTTGGATGACCCCTGACATGACTAAAACAGGAGCCGTGCCGGGCCATTGAGGTTCGCCATCTCTAGCGGGCACACTTCTTCGATACCTTATCTATTACTATGTGATTCGATTTGGGTGCACCCCTCGATTTATGGGAGTGTTGTTCGCGGTGTTGGGGTAGTAGCTGCTATGCCCAACATCAGTCCGGATCAGGCAACTACTAGTATCCTAGTTGGTATTTCCTCATGTACCTTGTCATACTGATTATCCTATTCGCGACCACTACGTTTTGGTTTGTACCTTTAGTATATGGATTGCCCTCTGGTGACTTCCGGTTTTGGGGAAACTACGGTCCTGTATATGCTCTTGGGAATATAAACTGTGTTAAGGGTGGAATGGGCCATGGCTTAACGCTATTTTAATACTTTTACTTTAATGTAGACATATTATAATAGCGTATTGTACTACATAGTAGATAGTTTAACGGATCCTTGAGAGATGGAAAATCCCGTAACATCTCTTAAGTTATTGCACTCACGTTGACACTGGACAGGAGATGTCAAACCCCGTAAACATCTCTGACGCCGTCACACTCATATTTTCTTATTCGATTTGACTTACATGAGATATTTTAGTCCTGACTCGAGTGTTTTGTCTTTTCATTACGCTCGGGTCAGCCTGAGCATTTCAGATAAGGTTGAAGAACTATTTTGGAGGATGAAGACGGAGTTTGGTATTACATCATTTTTATTCTACTACCATATTATTTTTCCACTGCATTATTGTATTATCTCTGATATGTATGTAACTCTGATTTATGATGTATAATAATAATCAAATGTATTTATTTAACAGCTTCATGAACTGTTATTTTATTATTATATCTTGTTCCTTCCGCTGCAAGATTCTGAGTTTGCTTCTGTTCTTTCTTTCCTTTTCTTATTTAACCCCAATAACCATCTGCCTTTTTGAACGGTTTGAGTGGGACATGTGTGGATTATTGTCGACTTGAACGGTCAAAAATGCGGGTTGTTACATCGTGGCTATATCAAGCTAAGAGAAAACTGAAGAACCTACCAACTGATCAAAAAGATCATCAATCCTAGGGAGTGGATATCGGTTCTTCTTGGCGAGCTTATTTAATTCCCTATAATCCACCCAAAGTCGGAGAGAACCATCCGCCTTAGTGGTGAAGACGACTGGTGCTCCCCACTCCGATATGCTCCTTCTTATAAATCCCTTCTCCAAAAGCTCATGAATCTACTTGCTCAATTCTTTCCTCTCCCTATGTGCCATGTACCTCACAGGTAATGCTACTGGCTTGGCATTCTCGGTCAAATAAATCCTGAAGTCAATCTCTCTCTTAGGGGAAGTCCCCTAACCTCCTCAAAGACGTCTGCAAAATCTCTGACGATAGGAACCGAATGCAACTCTGATGATGATGAATCGAGGGAATAGAGAAAACTCAACATGACTGACCCTTGCGGGTCGTAAGATACCTCTAAAGTCCTACCACTGCAAGTCTTAAGTCTAACGACTCCCCTCTCGCAGTCCAAGATAGCTCCATATGTGGATAGCCAATCCATCCCTAAGATCATCCCATACCCCGAGAATCCCAAAACATAGGCGTCATAGTCAAATTCTACGCCTAGTATAAAGATTTTCAAACCCCTACAAACCATAGATAAGTGTGTCGATCCTCCTATGGGGTTTGAAACAATAATGGGGTCTACTACTAATGATATGTCCAAGTGCAAACAATCTACTAGAGAGCAAGAGATAAAAGAGTGTGATGCTCTAGAATCAAATAAAGTCTGAATGGACAAATCGGATATATAAATCAAACCTTCAACTGTGACTTTCCTACCTCTATCTGGAATGCTATTGGAAGGTGTTGTGTCTAACGCCTGAATCTGCGCAACTGGTGCACTCACTCGCTGGGGACAACTCCTACTCATATGACCGGGTTGCCCGCAAGTATAGCACTTACCGTTCATCTTCTCCTTCCATCAATCCTTGTCCATATGTCCAACCTTACCACAACTATGGCACTTTATTCCATTCTTAATCTGCTTCTAAGGACCATCGCCATTCTTCTTCTTCTTATTCTTTTCCCATCACTTCTTCTTTGAACCTTCTGACTTAACCTCCTCTTTAGACTCTCCCTCCTTGACTGTATCCAACATAAGCGCCATCTCGACCAAAGACTCATAAGTACCTCCCATTGGTATATGAGTCAGCAATAGTCCCTGAAGGGGTTGATTCAATCCCTTCGCAAACTTTGTAGCTTTCTTGTGCGGCGTGTTCACCAAATCCATACCAAACTGTGACAACTCATTGAATTGATTGATGTATTCCTCAACAGACAAACTCTCTTGCTTCAAATTGATAAACCTCTCCAGCTGAACACTCTCTTCCGCTTGAGATAGAAACTTCCTATCGAATCGCTCCCGGAATCCATCCCAAGTAACATTTCTACCCTCCAATTCGATCACCTCCCACCAATAAGATGCCTCCTCCTTTATCTGCCAAGCGGCTAGCTGAACTCGCTGCTGACCATCCAATCCCAAAAGACCAAAAATCCTCTTTGTGTCCCTAAGCCAAGCTCTAGCCTCTACAAAAGTCTCCTTTCCATAAAAAGTCTTGAAAGTGTATATGGATCGATAATATAGTTAAACTACGACTAGAAAGTGCGGAATTATAAATAATAGTAAATAGCAGTAAAAAAATGACACTAGGGATTTTTATACTGGTTCGAACTTCTCGTTCTACGTCCAGTCCCAGACTCCTTCTGGAATTTCTCTAACTACCCTCACTTAACTCGGAGGAACAGGTATTACACCGCCTGAGCAACCGAACAGGACTTTCCGCCTAAGCAACCGAATAGGACTTCAAATACAATTTGAAAATTGTTTCTTGACTTGTGTGTTCTTTGAATAACACGAATATAGTCAATGTAGTACACCCTTCCTATAATCTTCTTGATATGATGATTTGAATGTGCAAAGATAGGAAGTAGAGATTTGAAAATCACTTGATATTATAACAATATAAGATCAGAATAGATAGAAAGAATTGGTTATTAAAATAGTGAATTTTCATCTCTATTTATAGTATTGAATAGTCTTAATTTAATAGTTGCAACTATTAGAAGAAGTGCAACTCTTGGTGAAGAAGACAACTCTTCAGAATTTGATATTTCATGAAGAGATGCTTTAGTTCGTCAAGTTCAGATGTCTAAGAGAAAAGTGACAGATGTCTGAATAAAGTTTTAAAATTCAAAAAATGAAAGAAAGAAAAAACAGTTATTTCATACGTCTGTCTTTTAATTCAGACGTTTGTCTAGGATGACAGACGTCTGTTATTAAATTAACAGACGTCTATTTCATATAGAAATAGAAGCACTATATACATAGAGTTCAGACGTCTGTTATATTATCTTTAGACGTCTGATATTGATGTCAGACGTCTGAATTAATATACAGACGTCTAATTCTGTATTGTTTTGTTCCTTCCTTTATTTTAGCACTTTTGAACTTGAGATAATATATAATTTTGAAAATACCTTTTTATATCTTTTAAATAATAAAAGATATTTATTTTAAAACATGATTTTCAAAAGTATATTTGTGTGTGTGTGTGTTTCATCACCATATCAGAGATTGTACATAGATATCTAAATAGATTTTTGAGAACTTTAATCTTGTTGATGATATGATAATAGCTTCTTTTGTAGATTCCTGCAAGAATATTTGACATTATAGTATATAGATTGAAATATATAGTTGTCGCATTAAAATCGAAGAAGGCAGGTTCCAACAAGTCTTCCCACCCAAACTCGCAACATCTTTACACAGCTTAGAGAAATTGATGGTGGCAGGTGGGTTGATGGGATTCCCACCCGCTGGTCTAGGATTGGGCTCAGACCCGTGCACCTCTGGAGTCATGGCTTGTAAGTACCTACGAAACCAGGCTGGGATAAGGACACCCTCGGGAAGGTTCGGGGCATCAGCCATTCTACGAAAAGGAAAAGATAGTTTAGGAAAGAGTCAAAGGGAGATTGAACTGGACTTATGATGGGATTTTTATAAAAATTCTTTTATACTTAAAAAATCATTTCTAAAAGTTCTTTTTTGAAAAATACTTTTAAAACAAGTTAATTTGAAAAATATTATACTTTTAAAAATAATTTTTTTGAAATCCTGTAACCTTAGGCTCTTATACTAAGTGAAACACCCCACACCCCTTAATATATCCAAAAGGACACATTAAAAGGCATGGTGCATTGTAAGTATAACTAAAGCTAACAGAGACTAAGATTCACAAGACAAATATAGATAAAAATAGCGGAAACTTAAAATAATAACTTAATTAAAACAAAGCTTCATAATTACTTTATAAATAAGTCAAATACCAAATACCACATACATGTCTAAAAATCTTGTATGTCTCATGAAACAAAAACTCATAGTCTCAAAAATCAGAGTACATAATATCCCTTATAATAAGCCAGTACATAGAAAGAACAAAAGCTGAAAATAAAATAAATAAATAGTAGAGAACTCCTCCAAGAAACCGCCAAGCAACAGCAATCTACTGACTTCTCCCTTGATTTCCTATGGAGGGGAAAGGGAAAAATAGAGGAGTGGGTCAGACTAAAAATTCGGTGATGATAGTAATTACTAGAGTCTTTAAGAAAGATAAAAGTAAAAGACTCTACAACAGTTCTGGCATAAACAAGGATAATAAAGGAAATAGGAAAGAGATAAACTGGAAATAAGTACAATTAAATATTGCTCAATTTATAAGATAGGTTAACTTTGATTGCGTGCACTTGTTCTTGATTTCTGCTTTGATTAGGTTGAATTCCTAATCCTGTAATTAGGATGTAACCCTAATTCTACCCTTTTTGATTGGCATGCTACTCCATAGACCTTACTGCGGACCAGACGCTATATAACTCCCTACACAGCAGCTAATGGTATCTACGAAAGATGCACAGAGCAACCACTATGGATTCGGACGACATATATAGCTCCCTACACAGAAGGAAATAATGTCTACGAAAGACACTCATACTAAGCGCTTGGAACTCATAGCTATTAGTGAGCACCCGAATGAAAGTCGCATGCGTAACTGCCACCATGCCCATGCTACCTTTTGCTCCACCTATTGGGTCTTCTTATTACCTCAAACTCCAGCATAAGCATGCCCCTCATCCCACTTTAGGCTAACGTGAGATCACCATGTGTCCATAGAATCTATAGGGGAAATGATGTTGGTACTGGCCCGTCATCCAAACAATATCTGGTTGCGCCCCTTATCCAAATCCCCCGTGATTTGGAGTTTTATTTGACCAATTACTACCATTCTTAGCATAAGTGTGCCCTAGGCTCACCGTTTTGTCTAATAGGGAATGCTATTTGGTACAGGTCCTACATTCATCTTTGCTTATTAACTTAGGTAAAATATTTAAATAAGCCTTTACATTTTTCTCTACTATCTGTGCTTATTATTTTTTCCTAAGTCTTAAATAAGCCTTATTATGTTCTTTTTCTTATTATAACCTACGTTATAATCATGCTAATTACTTTACCCAATGTCTAATTATGAAAATAAGCTTCTTTCATCTTTTACTCTTTTTAGTTATAATTCTAAGTTCTAACTAGGCCAATCATTTTAATTCAGTCCAATTGACGTTATAATTAGGCGTAATTTCAGTCCAATTCCATTTATATTACAGTCTTTGAAATTTACATCTTATATTCCATTATTTCAGTTTTCTTACAATTTAATCCGTATTCGCGTTAATCCTATTCTAATCCATACGCAAAGAAGAAGGAGGAATAAAAGAAAACTGAAATAGAAGAAAATCCAAAGCGCAGAAAGAAGATGTAAATAACGTATAAATAACAGTAAATAAAATAAAATACTGTAAATAAACGGAAAAACTATAATTAACAGAAATAAACTAAAATTACTGAAAAGAATAGCAAAAGGGAAATAGACTGAAAATAATTCTAAAAAACCGTAAATAAACTACTGAAAAGGCTATTCCAAAAATCGTAGTAAAACTACAACTATTGGAAACTCTATTATTTTAAATTACTTAAAATAATTACAATCACTCACCTCCGGTCCTAAGCTCTTCCTTTGGTCTTCCCGGATCCACTTGGAGTTGTAAAATAATTAAATTTATAACGATTTTCTCCTTTGGAAAAATTATTCCGTTTAGGGTCTTTCCTAGAAAGGTGAACCCAATTAGAGAAAACCTAGAATCAGAAAAAGTGTTAGGTTTAGGGGTCTATTTATAGGGGTAGAAGTGGATCTCGGACCATTGGATTTGGAGATTGAATAGGATGCAACCACATCATTGGCTGAATAGGAGCCATCGGATGTAAAAATAGATGGACCGGATTGGTCAGAAGAATGCAAAACACGTCACCAATAGGCTCTGGAACGTTTAAATGAACAAACGTTCGTTCGTTCGTAAATAACAGAGGCGGGTCGACCGGTAACTTGGTGATATTAGCTCGGTTTCTAACGTTCTATATATTGTAATTGACTAGAAAATTACCATGGACACAATGGTGCAATCCCTGTGGCTTAATTCTGATAATTTCACAAAGTTATTTTATTATTTAGTTAATTAATGAATTAATTATTACGGGTTAAATTTTGAGTTGTTACAATCATAATCTACTTTCCCGTCTCCAACGCTAATTATAGTGCCTTACTAGAAGTTGGGACGAAATCCAGAGAATATGCCTTCACAATCTGGCTCTCGTTCCTCAATTCCGAATAGCCCATTTTCATTTGTCAGAACTGATCATAATTTTAGCATTTTAGCTTCTTTTAAGCTGGGGTTGCCTTGCAATCCTTTTCTATATGTCCCACTTAGTTGTATTTTTAATATTTACTCTTCGAGAGGTTCGTCCTATAATTTTTTGGAATGTGTCCCACCTTTTGAAATCTATTACAAGTAATCGTTTTCCGTTTTCCTAGACCACTTTATGGTCCATTTCCCTTACGCTTACAATGTTGTTGTCCCATCCTTTTCATAGCCTAGTGCTTAGCAATAGTCCCATTCAGAGAAATTCAGTAATGCTGTCTCTACTAGTCCTTAAAACATAGCTCCAAATGGTATCCGATTCAATGCCAACTCCCTTAAAGGTGAACTCAATCCCTTTGCGAACTTAACGCCTTCTTCGTTTGAGTATTCACTAACTTGAGTTCAAATCAAGCTAATTCATTAATCTAACTAACATACTCCTCAATTATCATTTCTCCTTGCTTTAGATGATGAACTTCTTTAATATTAAATCCTTCTTGGTATCGAAAAGAAACATCGTCTCGAATCCCGACTTGAACATCCTTTAAGTGATAATATTCATATCCACTGCAGCTCTTATCACTTCCCATCAACATGCTACTTCACATATCAAATGCCTAGTTGTTAACTGTCTCTTAATACCATTACCAAGTCCTAAAACGTTGAAAATATTTTCATAACCATTAAGCCATGCCTGAGTCATCGAGTATGGTTCGGTCCCAAGAAATTGCTTCTTACCAAGGCTGGAAAAATAATTATACGACATAGGAAAGTCGATATTTGGTAATGTTGGGGCTGGAATCACACCTTGATTAGCAGTGGTATTAGTGGTTGCAGGTTCGGTAGGGTTGGTACTAGTTTGGCTCATCGCTTAGAGGTAGTGTTTGAACATACTGGAATATTAACTCAGGGAATATCTAGTATATCCATATAGGTGCTGGTCCCAGCCCTGGTTTCTATCCCATCAACATTGGTTGTGTTAGTCTCTGTCCTAGTTTTGACTGAATTACTCATTTTGGCTATTTGGAAATATGAGATTCATTAGCAACTTCCCAATAGATAGTAAACAAAACTAGAACAATAAATGGGTGTGTGCATATATACTTCGAATTCCTATATATATCTAGTAGAAAATCCAAATATGCTCTCTTAATACCCTCCAATCCTAGTTCATAATCTATGCTTTGATACCAAATATTACAACCCGGCCTTTAAGCCCAAGGTCCGACAACCGAAACATTACCAAAACCGATAACCGAAAGGACGAGTCGTTGGGGTGAGATAAAATAATCATCTATAGCTACATGTAGGTATCAGATAAAGTTCTAGCTAATACTATCAAATAACTACTTTTAGAGTCTCACAGCAGAAGGAAATAAAATGTAATAAATTAATAAATACCATTGTCACATCACCACAATATGTCTAAAATATCGTATGCATACGTACGAATAAATACAGATGCAACCAAACCCACATATATAGTCGTATCCAGGTACAACACCTTTACACACCATAAATACAATACATAAATGGATCTCCATCTCTAATACTATCTCATTACTAGACTCCATCAACTTGGATATATGTGTAAAAAGGAAAATAGGAGTGGGTCATAAATAAGTTTGGTTAGTGAGCCATACTCTACACTATACATACTACAAAAATAATACTATAACATGACACAAAAAAGTCTATCCTTGGCCACCACTTGTTCCATCACCATGTCATACGTAACTTTTATATACATCTAACTATATCGCATTCAAATTCATACGGACTCACTTCCCTGGACACGCCTCCCGTAATATAGGGTCTTCTATTGTCTATCATCACGCAAATCATGGCTAGCCTCATGGCTTATAGGGTCGCATGTTGTCCTATTGCAACCTCACTGGACTTATGCCTTAGGCTAGCATCATGCCTTACAGGGTCTTACATCCACCCCTCCCACTAGTCCTTCATAGCACAACAGGGGAGTAATTCCTTGCCTCGACCAAATAATTATGTTACAGGACAACAATCATATCCGCATACACACTATGGGCCATTTAACTGCACCGTAAACTCATTCACGTCTACGTCCATCATCGTCCACATTCCCATATCACAACTGCATATATTTTACATCAAATAACAAACGAATCTTGCACACATTCATTTACTTGTTAGCACTATTATTTGCTTCAGATCATCTTTCACAACACAAGAGAAACAAGATCTGAATCGTTTGTTCATTATTTATTTATTTATTTAGGCCCTTCTAAGTCTACGTTTAACGTGTGCCTAGACATGACCATCGGCGCACCGGTCCAAGCCTATCGGAGGATCGGTATATGTGTTTTCTAGATGTTTCGGATTTTGGGAAATTAGTGTTTTTGTCGTCGTTTCCACCTTCAGCCACCTCCATTCTACCTCTAGTCATCTGAGAATGTACCTATACCCTAGCCATATGTTTCTAAGCCTATTTATTCACTTTAATTCATGAGTTGGGATAGTATGATTGTTTAAATACAAGATATATAAAAAACCTACTTTCTACTCACTATTTGAGCCACATTCCCTCCCAAACCCATGTTAATTCTAAATTTAAGTGTTAATTAATGTCATACCAGTTTAATATAGCCAATGTATCATTGTTAGAGGATGACAATTGCATTATATGAAGATGAGAACATGAATTACTAACTGAAACCCCTATGTCTGTCCAGATCCTTGCTATCTAGTCTACTGCGTATATGTTTACGAATAAATTGAATAACCCCAAAAGTATATGGAAAGCAGAAAAATTTCAAAGAGAGGCCTTGTCATGGCAAGTTGAAGTCCTTTAGGAGAAGTATGCATTCATATAGACTCTTGGTTTAGTCATCGACGTCATTGAGGCTTCGAGGCAGTATGCAAATCTAAATATAAGTCAATATGAAGGTTGATGTTCAAGTCAATATGCACAACAAATTGTCAAATAACAAGTTCAAGGAAATTCAATATGCTATGCAAGTCAGAAGTACAAGTAAACCAATGTGCAAAGTCAAACAAATATGCAAATCATAGTACAAATTGAGTCAAAAGGCTATGTTCTTTTTTAATTTCCAAATCCATATGTGTACAGTTGTTCAAGTGTTACAATAGGGAAAATTCCTAATTCAATTTAGGGTTTACAAAATGTAAAAGGAGTAAGGAATGAGAAGAGAGAATTAGCCCCTTCCACGAAGCCCTTTGGTCCATATTTATATAGGGTTTGGCAAGTGGCAAGCTTTAGCATCCATTTGCTTCGGCATTAGCAGCGTCGTTGAACATCAAGGCCAGCAATCTTGTGTTCACATAGCTAAACTTTGGCATTAGTTCAATAGGGTCGATACTCGGCATATCTAAACTCGACGTTGATAGTCTCTTCTTCATTGATGAACTTTCATTACCACTACATATTACATTGATGAAAGGCGACATTAGTAAAAGCGGCTTCGACAACCCATTTGGATGTACTGACGGTTCTCGGCATGACTAATGAATATCGGCGACGACGACTCCATAACTTGAGACCTTCTTTGATTGAAGGTTGGGGACATTGGGCAGCGGCAACATTGATGACCCTCGATGTCGATATTCAGTAGCTTACAAAATGTAGCATTAACAGCACTTGTGGACATTGACAACGACATTCATCAGCATCGCACATGTAGATGTATGGTGTCTCCCAAGCATGTTCATAAGAGTCGACGCTGTAGTAGCATCAAACCTCGGCAACATTCATAACTCATGTTTCCCTTTATATAGAAGTTTCAATGAGCAGTGACATTGGGATGGAAAACACCATCGGTACTTAATAACTCTGATCACAGGCAGCATTAAGAATGGTTGATGTTGGCAACGTCAACATTGATAGGATATGACTTCATTCAACATTGCTTTGAAACCAAGAGTCTGTACGTCAATGTCCAGTGGTTGTCGGAATGCAGTTGTATAGTATTACTTGATAGTGAGGGTAGTCGACGTAGGAAATGATCGGTTCTTCCTTATGAAAAACGACATCGATGCCCCAAAGAATCGTGCCTTATTGGTGCTAATGGACTTCATGTGATGTCGCAATTCTTCGGTTTCACTTATCGTAGCTTTCACATCAATGATTCCTGAAGTTATTTATTTGAACATCTTCGGCAAGGATAATAGTACCAACTGTATCCTTATTTCAAATTTCCGCCCCCAAATCACCGTTGGTACTTAGATTTACCTGATAGCTTTGCGATGCTTTTGATCTCTATTGATTTAGTGGGGTTTTCAGACAGATAATATGTTTTTATTCTTGTTGGTTGAGAGGAAGATTGAGGAAGAAGAAAGAAATGATGCGGTCATTTGCTGAACTGAAATTATGGCTTCTTAAACGGTTGAAGGGAAAATAGTCCACTCAATTTTAAATTCAAATTCTAGGGTTTGGCGCTCGTTTGGCTCATTACTCTTTTGATCATAACTTCTTCATATTAACTCCAAACGAGGGAAAAAATAATATGCGACTTAAAAAAATAAGATGGTTGCAATAGCGCCGATTTCCTTGTCCAATTCCAACGTCTAAAAATGTCCATTTTGCCCCCATTTTATATTTAATTTAATTAATTAATTCATTAGTTTCAATTTTCTTCATATTATTCTATTATTAACATTTTATTAAATTGTTTATCAGATATTTAGGGATTACATACCCCTAAAATAATTTTGTTCATAATATTCATAAGCAACAGAAAATATATTATAATATTCACTCACTTACATTAACCAAGCCATAAACATAACATCTGAATAAATGTAAACAATAGTATATATAAATGATATGAATGGTATATAGAAATGAATTTCATGAAATTTCAATTTCTACCCATAAAATGCATAAATGTAGCAAATGCATCCTATATAAATGCGATGAGAAGACATATTTGGCATGAAGCACAACTTCCTAATATAAGCACATATAAATTTCAATATGAATCAAATCAATCTTATATAAAATTCAATAATCAATACACCCATAACATCTAAATCCTAATCCTAGAATAATCTAACTAAAGAAATGAAATAAAAGTCATCAAAAGTACAGGAAAGTAGTTGAGGATTTATAGTCCTCGTCTTCTCTTCAAGCGCCCATGTGCTCTCTACCAGGTCATTTCCCCAGTGCTCTCAAACCAATTTCACCATCTTATTTCTAAGTCGTTTCATCCCACGTTCCATGATACTGATCCAGTAATAGGATGAACTCTTCTTAGATTCTAACTCCACTTCTTCCAATTGGCTTGGCGCTGTTACAATCATTGAATGTCGTATACATATTTGTAAATATGACATGTGAAACACATTATGGAGTCCCACCATCTCCTTCAAAAGCTCCATTCTGTATTCTAAATTCCTTATCTCTCTAAAACTAGAAATGGGCCAATAAATCTGGGTACTAACTTCCCCTAACTTCCAAATCTTACCACTATCTTCAATGAAGAAAATTTGACAAAAACAAAATCTCCTACTTAAATTCCAGTTCTTTTCTCCTCTTATCCGCATATGACTTTTGTCAATCCTATGCAGCTTTCTTCCTCTTCCTTATAAGTTCCACCTTCTCTGCAATATCTCTAACCATCTTTGAAGCCAAAATAATCTTATTCATAAACTCCCATAAACATAAAGGTGACTACATATCCTTCAATATAATGCTTCAAACGGTGCCATGTTTATGCTGGCTGGGAGCTATTATTGTGTGCGAACTCCGTTAATGTTAAATGATCTTCACATGATCCTACATAGTCCAGTATACAAGCGCTTAGTGAATCCTCCAACGCTTATCTCACTCTCTATGCCTTTCCATCTTTTTATGGGTGATATGCAATGCTCAAATTCAATTCCATTACCAACGCCACCTGTAAACTCCTCCCAAATTCACTTGTAAAATGTGGATCCTAATAGCTCACTACACTGGCTGGAACTCCATGTCGTCGGACCTCTTCTATAGCATACTGTGTTTCTAAAGTCATTGTGGTTCTCGTATTTTTAACCATAATAAAATGCTCGCTTTTCATACGATGATCTACTATAACCCATATGCTCTTGTTTCCTCTTATACTCTGGGTAATCCATCTATAAAGTGCATACATACACACTCCCACTTCCACCATGGCACATCCAGTGGAAATAATACCCTAATCAGGTATCTTTGCTCTATTTCACACTTTGTCACCTCATACATTTCTCCACAAACTTTGCCACCAGCCTCTTTATTCGTCGCCAAAACAATACCCTCTTTACATCCCGATACTATTTTTCTCCTCTGGGATGAATCATCATTCTAGAGTGATGAAACTCCCCCAGAACTTCTACTTCAACTACTTAACCTGTGGTACACACAACCTTCCATCTCTCTTGAAATACCCATTCCGATCCTTGGAGTAACGATCGAAATGACTCTATCGTTCACCATGTCTAAACTATCCTATAATGTCTACTAAATGCATTTTGCCCTTGACTTACTCCAACACAATCCATCAGAGTGGATTTGACTTCCATTGTTGCTAACAATCCAGATGCATTCTCCGATTGATGTACATAATCAAACTCTTAAATGAACTCCAAACTTCTATGCTCTAACAAAATAGTATTCACCTTTGCATGCTTCCCACTCAAAGCGTTCGCAACTATGTTTCCTTATAATGGAGTAAAGGAAATCCAAAAATCATACAATGATAGAAACTCCATCTACTATTGATGTCTTAGATTTAGGTCCTTCTACAAGCATATATAAATTTCAATATGAATCAAATCAATCATATATAAAATTCAACAATCAATCCACCCAAAGCACCTAAATCCTAATCCTAGAATAATCTAACTAAAGAAATCACATGAAAGTCATGAAAGGTATGGGAAAATAGTTGAGGATTTGTAGTCCTCATCTTCTCTTCATGCTCCCACGTGCTTTCTGCCGGGTCATTTCTCCACTGCACTCTAACCAATTTCACCATCTTATTTCTAAGTCGTTTGGTCCCACATTCCATGATACTAGTTCGACCATGGGATGAACTCTACTCATATTCTAACTCCAATTCTTCCAATTGGCTAGGCCATGATTTATGTAGTCCTAACTTGGTTACTAAAATGAATTTCTATATTAGGTTAAGCACTTATGCCTGAAACTTAGGTATTTACCTTAACTTTTTTGATTTAGTTTAAAAGAGAACTAGTCAAATTAACCTTTCTGTATTAATATTGTTAAAGTGGATGCTATAAACCACTGATTTAGCGGGTGTACCAGAATATAGCGGGGCTTTAAGCAGACCTATTGTTTAATAGCACTAAACTGAAAAAGCATAGGGGCCAAAGAGTGTTATATGCTTTAGTGGGGATATAGCAAGGCTTTAGAGGGGGTTTAACTGCATAGCCCCAACTTCGTGCGACTCATTATCCCCCTCTTACACTCGTGGCCAAGTGATTTCCTAAATTTTGGACAGCCAATTTCAAGAGTTGCAGGGATGAAAGCTTAGAAAGCAGAATAACTCAATTAATGTTTGAACGATAACTAGAATCGAGCAATAATCGATGGAAAGAGCATGAAATACATCAACTATAGGGTAGGAAAGCAGAGCAAAGGAGATAGCCAACTTTCCAACCAAGGAAATAACTCTTCTCCGAGTTAAATGACTCGTTACCGAGTTATTTTTTTAACTTGGTTGCCTCCAAGTTTTCTTATGTGACCTTGGGCCAACTTCGGGACTCTACTACAAGCAGGCTTCTGACTTAGGACACCTATTTCCTTATAAATAAAACCTACAATGCAACCAAAATAGGATCTTCTCCCTGCTCTTCCTTCTTCACTCTAGATCTAGGACTCCATTGCTCTTCAACATCTTCCTCCTTCACAATAGTCACTAAGGCAGCTACTCTTGGCAGTTCTAGGCCTTAGAACGTGTCAACTTCTTGTACTCGTGACCCTAATTCTCTGTAATCTCATACAATTTTAACGTCATGCATTCCAAGGCTTGAAAATAAGCGCTACTGATGCTGCAGTCATCAATAGTATTATTACCAGGTGGCAAAATGAGATCAGTTAATAGTCTCATTAACAATAGAAGCACATGAATATGAATAATTTTCAAAATACAAATTTCATTAATTAATTTCCATATTCATTACATAATCCCAAAACATTGTCTAAGTTCAGATAAAATATAATTATTACAAAATACTCCAAGAGTGGCATATGAAGATGCCCCTTGGTTGACCAGAGTTAACAACTAGACATATACAATTTCTACCATTACATACATATAGACAAAAGTCATAACAACATAGTGGATAAATAAATAAATAAATAAATAAATAGACTCCTACATAGCTAGCTCTGCCTCTTGCACGTCTCTGGAAGCTTTATTCATCAAATCTAAAGACTTGGAAACCTTACTCTTGAACTATTAAAATAAATAACCGAGAGTTTAATGGAAAACCAAAAACTTCAGATCAGATAAAAAGTTTGGTGTGAATAATAATATGCCATCTTGGTTAATAGATATCTAATGAGACCACACAGCTGAGCAGAATAGGTATTCCCCTCACTAGTACCCTCTTAAATAAGTCTTTTAGAGATCTAGCACCTGCAACCACAATGGTTAAACTAGGTAATATAAACAATCATATGCATGCATGCAACCTTGGTAATCATGACCAGTCTTTCAAATAAATGGACTATCTTCCCCACATCATAGTTTTCTTAGGGTAGCTACAAACCTATATGGCTGACTCGATCCTGCCAGATATATCAAATTATCCAACTTACTATTAGAAGGAAACTAGACGGTCTATCTAAAATTTACTATTCCTAAGGTCACTCTGATCCTAATGGTTTTACAGGCCAACCTTTAATCTGCCTCATCTTTGTGTATTTCCTTTTGTGCATAAACCTACTTTTAGTCTTACCATTGACAAAGTCCTATGTTTTGAGTTTTGCATAATATCAGCTAGGGGCTAACAGCTGAAATATAGGGGGCGATCCTACACATGTCCTATCTTGTTTTCTAATCTTTGAGTCAATTCATCCTATCACAATTTATCTAAAGGTGATAAGAACTATAATCTTTTAGGTGAAATCCTAGGCTAAATACCCTTTTTATTTCCTTGAAAACTTAAGTCTTTATAATTGATTTAACCCTTGAAATCATACTTTAAAACAAGGAAACTATAGCCCTTTACTTTATCCAAAATATTATGCTAAGATATATATGCTTTATAAAATAACATTGATGAATTTCAAAGTCACGTAGATGTTGTCGCACCTCAAAACTTTAGGCTATGAAGCAATATACAATAATACTATTTATATTGATAAAGTGCGGCATTGTATTGCCTATATGGGTTATCACACCCCTTCTATATTGAAACCATGTTAAAGCATCTGATTTATAAAACATAAGGCCATGAGACCAAAATCATTTATGTCGCATATATAAATTACCAAAGAAAAGAAGTATAGAGTTCGGTTTGCGTAAAATACAGGCTTATAGCCTTAATAAAATAATGTCAAAATCATGAAAAGGCAGCATCATCGTCGTAAAATAATCAATGTCGAAAATAGCCTTAGTGACATTATGGCTAAACACTGCGACATAAGAAAATAGTGGCAACATTGCCGTATAAAACCAATGTCAGAGTAATAATAGTGGCACTACAGCCAAAGTATAGTCAATGCTGAAAAGGTTAATTAGCGGCATAGACGACATGCAGTATTGAAATCATAAGGAGTTGATACTGAAAACTAGCAGCACCATTGCCTCTTTGTCGTCAATGTCGAAATTCATATATGCGGCATCAATGCCGTAACATAGCTTATGTCGAAAATATACTTATAGCAGCATTGCTAGCTTACGGAGTTGATTTCGGTATAGAAAATATGTGGCATTATGGACTTTGCTATAACACTTGTGGCATTATCAATGTCACAATAAAACATGCGACATAAAACATATGTGGCAGTCATAGGCATCGATGTCGGCATTGATATACAAGCCCCAACCTTAGTGGAATCGTTGCATACCAATGTGGTTGATATCATATGTTTCCCTATAGGTTAATGACGGCATGCAGCATAGATGGGCTACATCATTGATTAAAGGCGCATGGCAATATCACAATTAACATAAAAACTATTTTATTTCTTTAAAAAGCAATATTTTTCACCAACTCCAATTCTTTATCGAATTCTTAATTGATAATAACTTTCTTTAGCAAAACCTTTTCGGAAAACTGCTGTATATCAGATTTCTTGTTCCCAAAATAATTTGCAAATCATATAATTTATATCAATATTTCGATTTAATCATTATGTTTTTATAGCCTAATAAATTCGTAATAATTCATAACACTTGAGAAATATCCCCAAAAATCACAATATATCATATTATTTAACATATAAAAAATTCGGGACCAAAATCATTATTTAATTATTTTAGATAATTAAAACCCAAAATAAACCATTTTTCCCCTTAAGAAATTCATAAAATATTCATACTTGATCGGAAAATTAAAAATGTAAAAACCAACATCTAAAATAATGTTTCTAACATCATATCAAAATTTCAAGTTAAATGGATCTTATAAACTAGTTTTTCACTTTTGAAACCTATTAAATAATTTCATAATAAATCCAATAATTCATCATTCAAGCATTTAATCTACCAATCATTCAAAACTTGGCATAAAACAATCATAAGATTGGGTTTAATTATAAAACCAAAATTAAATAAGCAAACTTGGGATGGGTTATCATTATTCGCCATGGTTTGATAAAGAAACTTGAGATTTGAATGTTGATTTGATTTCCCCAAGCTAGATCTTAATTTCTTAGCTTCTCTTCGTCTTTGAACTCCTTAGTCATGGCAGTCTTGTATTTGCTCTAGTTTGTGTAATTGAAGGTGAATGAGGGAGATGAAAGTGTAAAGGTTTGTAATATCCCAGATTTTTGATAACATTATTTAGAAGATTTAGTTAGATAAACTAAATAAAATAATGCATTGATAAGAGGATTGAGATTTGATTTAATTAAGGTAGCCGTGCCTTTTAACTAATACATTAAAAGAAAGGTTTAAAATGAATTAGAGGAGGGGTATTATGGAAAAGAGGCCATTCCTATATTGTCTTCCTTAGGCCGTGTATTTAAAAACACACGTTCATTCTCACTTTCAAAATTTTAAAAGCTTCGTCGGCCACCATTAACGAAGGAAGAAAAAGAGGAAACAAAAGAGAAGCTTAAGTAAAGCAAATTCAAATCAAACTCATTCAAATCTCATGTTCCCTAATCATTAAAGCAAAAGGTGAATAATGCTTATATCTCTAAATAATTTTGGTTTTGGTTTTAAGGTTAATTCCAAATGATTTTGCAAAGAGTTGCCATGTGTTTGAATGATAAAAATATTATATATACGTGTTGATGATTTATATATGTTCATATAGATTTTATGACATGTCTTGAGATAAAACCTTATTAAATGACATCTGTTAGCCTTGCGAATTTTTATGATGATCTAAAAAGTTATTTTAGAGATGGTTTTTGATTTTTAGAATTTTTGTGGAATTGTTATGAATTTTCCAAGGAAGAAAAGGTTAATTTGGATAAAATTATTTACGGGAAAAATAATTATAGTTTGGATTCGAAATTATGTATGTTGAAGAGAACATATTATTTGATTTGTTGGAATTTTTCCAGGATATTTCAAGGTTTTTTAATAGTTATATAAAATTATTTAAGGTATGGGATTTAAGTGTTTTATATAATTATAAAGAAAGGGGCTTTTTCAAAATTATTCAAATTTCTAAATATGGAAAGTCAACAGCACTTTTGAATATAAAATTCAGGAAACTAATCAAATTTAGACAAAAAAGGCAGGTGAGGTACAAAAGAACTGTTTTAAAGTACAAATAAATAGTCTTTCTTCTATTTCAACCCTTTCGGCAGAGCTTCCGCCTTCATTCCAGACCTTCCGACAAAGTCGAAAGGTAACAAACCTTTCGGCTAGGTCAAATACCAGTACACAAGGTATCTGGCAACTGGTACGTAGTGGATTGGATGGAGTTGAATGGTTTAGGGACGAAAGGTTATAGCTTTTGAAAGAGATGAAGTTTTGTTTTGATTTAAAGAAAATACGCCTGCTAACTTTCGATAAAGAGCTTTTGAAATTGTCAAAAAGGTTTAACAGAAAAAGGTTTTGCTTGGTTTTCTTTCTTATTTTAAGTGAAACCTTCTGACAAGGTCGAAAGGTATAGCTTTCGACAAGGCCGAAAGCATTGTTGCCGCTTCCTAACATTTCGACATAGATGGAGTCAAAGGTTATCTTTTGTTTCCTAAAACTTGTCGACTCTCTTCATTGATTTCAAAGGGTTGGTTCCAATGCCAACACTTCATTGTTTTCGCATGGTTTCGAAATGTTTTATAAAGGTTTCAAAGTAGTTGCTTTCGACTCTAATGTTTTTCTGATCCTTTTGCATGATCCAAATGTTTTAATTCGAAACATTTTAAAGGTTTCAAAGTTGTTAACTTTGATTGGTTTTGAAAGGTTTTCCACCTGTTTTAGATTGAACCCAATGTCTTTGAAAGGTTTTGATTTACATTGCTTTTGAAAGGTTTATTTTATAGGGGAGGTACCCCAGGCTTTTGACAAAGTCTAAAGGTGAAACCTTTCGACTAGGTCGAAATGAAACCTTCCGACAAGGTCGAAAGGTAAGACCTTCCGACAAGGTTGAAAGATATGGTTTTGCAATGTTTTCAAAAGGTTAAGGTTTAAAGGATTTAAAAGGCGGATGTCATATGTTTTAAAGCTTGTTAAAGGAAAGCTTTTAAAAGGTTTAGAAGGAGTTACCTTCAATGATTTCGAAAGGTTTATTAAAGGATATGAATGAGTTACCTTCAATACTTTCGAAGGGTTTTATAAATGGTTTTGAAGGAGTCACCTTCAATGTTTTTGAAAGGTTGTTTAAAGGCTTTAAACAAAGGTTTCGAATATAAGAACTAGGCAGATAGCCTAAGGGTTTTAAGTTATAAAGGACATTAACTTATTATAAAGGATAGAAAATCCTTATTGAACATCATCAACATTATTTTGAGTAAAGTATATATAAAAAATAGCTTGGAGTAAAGCTAAAGAAATATTTTACTTGTATATATATGATTTGACGGATTAAATCATTCTGAAAAGGTTTCAAGGAAAATTTAAAGAGCAGTTAGCTTAGATATTTTGTAGAGCTGTTAGCTCAGATATTTGAAGGGTAGTTAACCTAATAGAAAATGGGGCAGTTAGCTCATTTTAAATTTGGACGGTCGGTCCATTTTGAGGGTAGTCAGCCCGAAGGACAGTCAGCCCAGAGGATAGTTAGTCCAGAAACTCTGACATGAACAGATAGTTCATTTATTAGGATAACAGACCTTTCTAAATTTTTAAGGACAGTTAGTCCACCCTTTTTACCTGTTTTGAGCAGATAGCCCATTATATAGCATAAAAGATATTGCTATAATCAATTTTAGGACAGATAGTCCAAAAAAGAGTATATAGCTTAGAATTTAGAATAGATAGTTCAGATTTTAGACAGATAGTCTCTTTCATTTCCTATTTTAGCATAATGGATATTGCTATATTATTATTATAATCAGTTGATTAACCAGTTTGGCTGCAGGAAACGGTTTGCAAAATATATGTTTTGAAAAGAGATATTAGTGAGGGAAAACCCGTTCCACTAAGCGGTGTGGTCTCACTATTTATCGGTAAAATGAGATGTAATATAAATTATTCATACTAGGCTTTAAGTTTGACTCGAAGTTTTTGTTTCCCCTTAAACTGTCGGGTGCTCAAAATTTGACTTGAGTAGGCTGAGGGTTTAGGTTTTCAGGTTTTAGTAGTTTTTGGAGAATAAAGCATTTGAAGACGAGCAAATGGATGATGGTTAGGAGTTCTGTTTTAAAATTATTTACGCTGTGTATTAAGACATTTATGTCTATATTTCTTTGATCATGTAAGGGGGCATCTTCATATGTCGCTCTTGGCGTATGGTTGTAAATTATATTTGATCAATGCCTAGTATTATGTTTGAGATTTTTGTAAGTGGGATATGATTTATTTGAAATATAATCACTGAAATTATTGTTTTTGGAAATGTGTGATTTTGTTCATATTCAAGTGCTTCTGATATTATGGATATTATTAACACTACCGTATTTTGTCACCAAAAGTTAATACTATGGATGATTGCAGCATTCATAGCGCTTAGCTTTGGCCTCCAAATACGGGATGTTACAGCTTGGTATCGGAGCATAGGTTTATGAAAAATTTAACTAAAAATTGGTTTTGAAAACAAAAATCCAAGAAAATTGGAGTAAGATTTAATGTTGGGTTAACGCAATAGTAACGTACTTGTATTTGTTATATATAAGTATGTGCTTTATCTCCATTCATCTATCTTTGATTAGGTTATCTTTCTGCATCTCATGAGGTTTGAATACAAATATGGATGGTAGAAGAAGCCGAGTTAACCAAGGAGGGGGAAGCACCGAAAGGATTGCCGGACCTAATGCAGGGAGAGGCCAAGGTCAGGCAGAGAATGCTGGTGCAGAAGTCCCGCAAGTCGTAATGGAAGCCATGTATCAGTTTTTCAGGAATATGGTGCAGGCAGGAGTTGCAGCCGGAGTGGTAGGAGAAAATGCCGCAGGAGTAGGGGTTCCAGAAGTTCCAGTAGTTAATCATTTCTCTAAGATGAGCGGTGATTATGTGAAGCTAGGAGGGAAGCCGTTTATGGGAACAGAGGATACCATTAAAGTGGAGAATTGGTTGTTGCACTGCGAAAGGATTTTTGCAGATTTAGGGCTCAATGACGAGCAGAAGAGGAGGTTGGCATCCAGGCAACTTCAGAGGATCGCATTGTTCTGGTGGAACAGTGTAACAGTGACAGTTGATGAGGAGACAGTAACCTAGGAGGATTTCAAAAGGTTATTTTAGGAGAGGTTTATGTCAGTAATGGCATAGTCAGCTTTGATTAGGTAGTTTGCTGAGCTGGTGCAGTGAGAGATGTCTATTGCTGAGTATGTAAGAAAGTTCGAAGAGCTGGCTCGGTATGAGTATGCTTCAGTGGATACCATGTTGAAACAGAATGGGAAGTTTATCAAAGGGTTGAAGCCAGAATTGGCTAGTGCTACTTTGTCTCATCTTAGAGATCCTTCTGATATTGTTATGGAGATGGCTTTGAGGTAGGAAGAAGTCCGTAAGTCTTTGGAGAAGAGCAACGCAAAAGTGGTCCAGGTTGGGCAGAGCAAGAAGAGGAAGTTCTTTCCCAAGAAAGGTGCTCAGAAGGGTGGACCAGCCAAGAAAGCGAACTCTGAAGTTGTTTGCTATAAATGTGACAAGAAAGGGCACTTTGCTAATGAGTGTTGCTCAGGGAAAGCGAAGAATGTGGCTAAGGGGAAGAATATCAGGTGTTTTAGCTGTGAATAGATAGGCCATTATAAGAACCATTGCAAGGAGCCCATTAGAGATGGTAAGGGCAAGGTGTATGCATTGGAGCCTGCCACTTCCAAGCCAACAACCTAGGAGAAGAGAAAGTCAGTTCTTGGGGGAACGATTCAGATTCATGGTATGTCTGTTAACGTTTTATTTGATAAGGGTGCATCGCATTCTTTTATATCTAGATGTTTGATAGATAAGCTTAACCTTGAACCCACATATTTAGTTACTTCCTTATGGGTTGCGAATCCAATAGGAGGGTGTGCAACTCTAGGGTTGAGGTGTGACCAATTTGAGTTTGACCTGTTAGGTCATACTTTTGAGTGCAGTTTGCATGTGTTTGATTTTGTGGGGTTTGGGATCATCCTAGGTATGGATTGGTTAAGTGAGTACGATGCAAAGATATTTCGCTAGGGTAGGAAGATATCTCTTTGTCACTCGGATTGTAGCGATCAGATTGTTTTCACCATAGGAGGTTCTAGCGGTGCAGTGTTTGCTTTGTTGGGTGCATTGGATTCAGATGATGAGTTGAGTAGAGTTTTCGTGGTTAGAGAAATCATAGATGTTTTTGAGCCTGTAGTTGGATTTCCACCGAAACAAGCTATTGAGTTTCAGATAGATTTGGTTCCGGGAGCAGAACCAGTGAGTAGACCGCCAAGCAAGATGACCCCTTCAGAGATAAGGGAGTTGATGGTGTGGTTGGTGGACTTAGAGGGCAACAGTTTTGTCAGGCTGAGCAGTTCACCGTGGGGTGCAGTGGCAGTGTTTGCTAAGAAGCCGGACGAATCGTTGAGGCTATGTATCTATTATCGTAAGTTGAATGAGAGGACGATAAAGAATCGATATCCATTTCCTAGGATTAACGATTTGTTCGATCAGCTAAGTGGAGCAAAGGTTCTTTCTCAGTTGGATTTGGCAACGGGTTTCCATCAGCTCAAAGTAGTAGAGGATAGTATACCTTTGACAGCATTCTGGACCAGATATGGATCGTACGAATGGTTAGTTATGCCGTTCGGACTAACAAATGCTCCAGCTTTCTTTATGGATTTGATGAACCGGATTTTCCAAGAGCACTTGGATAGGTTCGTGCTGGTTTTCATAGATGATACCTTGATTTACTCTAAGGATGAAAGAGAGCATGAAGTTCATCTTAGAATAGTGCTTAAGACGTTGAGGCAGCATCCGCTGAAAGTGAAGTTTTTTAAGTGTCACTTTTGGAAAAAGGAGGTGAAGTCTTGGTCATGTCGTCTCAGAGGAAGGGTTATCAGTAGATCCGACTAAGATCGAGGCAGTGAATAGTTGTAAGATACCCGAGACAGTAACCGAGATTAAGAGTTTCCTTAGGTTGGCTAGTTATTATCGGAGATTCATTAAAGATTTCTCATGTATAGCAGCACCGATGACCAAGCTGACGAGGAAGGATGTGAAGTTTGTGTGGACCGATAAGTGTGAATAAGCAATCCAGAGTTTGAAAACTTATTGATCCATGCACTTGTGTTGGTAGTTCCAAAGGGGAATCAGGACTTGGTAGTTTATACCGATACGTGTGGAACATGATTTGGAGCTGTGCTGATGCAGAGAGGTAAAGTGATTGCCTATGCTTCTAGACAGCTTAGACCGCATGAGGTCAGATATCCAACGCATGATTTAGAGTTGGGTGCTGTTTGTACCAAAATTGGGCACAACACTCTTCGGAAGTTTTTGAAGAGATAAAATGAAGAAATTAAATGGAAAAAGAGGAATTATCTAACAAAAACTCCAGATCTCAGATATGAAAATAATTAACATGTAAGGAGACACAAGAATTTATAGTGGTTCGGTGTATTGCCTACGTCCACTATGAAGTAGTTTGCTTTATTGATCTTTCTTTGATGTTTACAATTGATTTCAGCAAATTACAGCGAATAACAATGATTTGCAGCAGTGAAATTCGTTGGTAGCAGCAGCAATTGAGTTCAGATCTGGATCCGGCAGAGTCTGGGCGTTGGAGATCTCAAAGAGGAAGAAGAACCCCTTTTCTGTTGTCTTTGGGGGTCTATTTATAGGTGTAGGAAACTAGTATTTCGCTCAGTTCTCGTGAGACCCACTTTGGCGCGTGACCAGGCCCGCGCGCCCAAGCCCGTGAAGTTTTGGTCCGATCCGTGATTGATATGAACAGATTTCATATCGATCAAGATTTCATCCAATGGAGTTGAAATTTGGCGTGGACATTCTTTAGCATGCACGTAGTCTTCTATGAAAATTTCATAGCATTTGGACTTGTATATTAGGAGATATGATCGACACGAATTGGGATTCTCGGTTGGCTGTTTCGTTCAACTTGGTTCTGTTCGACTCGGTGACGTAGCGTTTATTCATATTGACTGCTGTACCTTGCTTCGCATTGATGGACACGAAGTAGGAGTCTTCGGATGGATGCGAAGTTGACGAAGTGGAGCAAGGCGAAATGTGGCCCTCTGATGGAGTCGAACTAGATGGAGTCGAACAAAGGCTATTTGATGGACACGAAGAAGAGCGATTCGAAGTGGAGCGATTCGAAGTGTAGCGAGTCGAAGTAGGCTTTTCTGAGGGATGCGAACTGAGCGAGTCGAAGTAGGCTCTTCTGAGGGATGCGAACTGAGCGAGTCGAAGAAGGCTGTTTTTAATCAATTTTGCATCGGTTGTAACTTGAGCATACGAACTCGGATTGACTTGAGATTTGGAACGTTGACTCTCACTGCTTAGTTTGTCATGTTGTATAATTTTAAGCTCGATTCGGACTCAGACAAAATTCTTCGATATCCATAGTGGGCCTGTGTATAACCGATTTCTGGGATGGATCGTCACTGGTTTACTAGTCAATTCCTTGGTGTCACGGCCTTGCCAAAAGGCGGGATAACATTTGCCCCCCAAAGTACGTCTTGTGGAAACATGATGTGCTTTGAAATGCTGCCATCTTTACTCTGAATAGTTATTGTCTTTTCGATGAAAGCTGTAATCTTCGCCTGATTTTCTTGATAATTTAAATTGTTGACTGTTAACTGTTGTACCCTGTATTGTTGCAACTGATTGTTGTATGCCAGTGATTAGCCGTTTGCTGTTGTAATGATTAGCCGTTTGATGCATATATGTTAACCTGGCTCTCGTTGACGTTTGTACGTTCACGAGTCGTTGTCAGTTTATTTTATATTGAATTCTGTATCGATCCTCTCCTGAACCGATGTGAAATTCGTTGTAACAACGCTCGATGGTTATTTTTGAATGTTCCTTCGTAACGATCCTCTCCTGAATCGATGTGAAGTGTTGAAACGTTGAAGAAGACTTTCATTGAGTTTAGGGATGCAAAATGAGCATTTCAAATCGATATAGATGGAGTCACTGGACACGAACAGGCAATTCATATCGATGGAGTTGGCCTTTGGAAGCAGTGATTCGATGGATTCGAACTGCATAGGAGGTGGAGTCGAACGGCACAGGGGACGGAGTCGAAGATGATCGATACGAAGTGTGGTTCCGTAGCGATGGAGTCGAACCGATTGCTCGTACTGCTGCACTGGTGATGGAGTCGAAGGCAAGCGATACGAAGGAGGGTTTTGTATCGATGGATTTGGTGAAGACTGAAAGTCCCTCGCTGGCGACTTTGTATCGATAACAGATCGCGTTGGTGGGTTCGAATAGCTTATTCGACTCGCTCTCGTGGTGACACTTCGTAGCCAGTTGAACTCGCTGGGATACGAAGCATTTTTTACCTTTGTGCCCGAGTCCATATAAATACTCCGTACTTAGACATTTTTTCACTTTTCACTTTCTGTTTTCCTACCTTGCTTTCGTATCGCTCTGAGACTTGGGAAAATAAAGAACTGTTCTTGCCTTTGAACCGATTCGTAGCTTCAATTACTCGAACTAACTGCCAGATTTAGGTAATCCACTAAGTGAATCCAACGTGTAAACGATGAGACTCGATTTTTAACATCAAATCAATCAGAGTAGTGATCGCTCGAAGATTCCTTGGCCTCAGCTTCGCGTCGATCTGGAGTATGGTTTTCGAGATGATGAGACGGAGGCCTTCGTATCGATCGATGGTTGAGCTTTGCATCGAATCGAATGCTTCGTAGATGTGGATTGATACGAAGGGTTTGCGTCTGATCGATTCGAAATGATGGTCTTGGATCGAGTCGTAAAGGATGGCTTTGGATCGATTCGAAGCCATGGCCTTGGAATGAGTCGAAGTGGAGGCCTGGGAACGAGTCGAAAGGGAGGCCTTGGAACGAGTCGAAGTGCACAGCCCTCGGATCGACTCGAACTGGAGGCTTTTTATCGATTCGAAGTGTTGCGCTCCGATCGATTCGAAATCCCCAACCTCTTGATCGAGTCGAACTTGCACGCCAACCTTCTGACTGAGTCTAACTCATACGGAGATGACCATGACTTATCGATGCGAACACGGCTCTTGTGAGCGATACGAATCGAACATTAAAAAATTTGAAACTCCTTGCACATTTGAACAATTGACTCCGACGAGCTTCAAACCTGCATAACTGGACTTGATCGTTTCACCGCATATCTGATTTCCTATTGGAGCTTGTCGATGAAACTGAAACTTATCAAAATGATAACAAACTTTAACTTGGAATGATAGTTAATAGCCGGATGGCATGGTTGTGACGGTCAGCAATGACGGTCCTTCCGACCGATACGTGTGGAACATGATTTGGAGCTGTGCTGATGCAGAGAGGTAAAGTGATTGCCTATGCCTCTAGACAGCTTAGACCGCATGAGGTCAGATATCCAACGAATGATTTAGAGTTGGGTGATGTTTGTACCAAAATTAGGCACAACACTCTTCGGAAGTTTTTGAAGAGATAAAATGAAGAAACTAAATGGAAAAAGAGGAATTATCTAACAAAAACTCCAGATCTCAGATATGAAAATAATTAACATGCAAGGAGACACAAGAATTTAGAGTGTTTCGGCGTATTGCCTACGTCCACTATGAAGTAGTTTGCTTTATTGATCTTTCTTTGATGTTTACAATTGATTTTAGCAAATTACAGCGAATAACAACGATTTGCAGCAGTGAAATTCGTTGGTAGCAGCAACAATGGAGTTCAGATCTGGATCCGGCGGAGTCTGGGCATTGGAGATCTCAAAGAGGAAGAAGAACCCATTTTCTGTTGTCTTTGGGGGTCTATTTATAGGTGTAGGAGGGTGGTATTTCGCTCAGATCTCGGGAGACCCTCTCTGGCACGTGACCAGGCCCGTGCGCCCAAGCTCGTGAAGTTTCTGTCCGATCCGTGATCGATACGAACAGATTTCGTATCGATCAAGATTTCATCCAATGCAGACGAAATTTGGCGTGGACATTCTTTAGCATGCACGTAGTCTTCTGTGAAAATTTCATAGCATTTGGACTTGTAGATTAGGAGATATGATCGACACGAATTGGGATTCTCGGTTGGATGTTTCGTTCGACTCGCTCTTGTTTCGACTCGCTCTTTGTTCGACTCGGTTCTGTTTGACTCAGTGACGTAGCGTTTATTCGTATTGACTGTTGTGCCTTGCTCCGCATTGATGGACACGAAGTAGGAGTCTTCGGATGGATGCGAAGTTGACGAAGTGGAGCGAGGCGAAATGTGGCCCTCTGATGGAGTCGAACTAGATGGAGTCAAACAAAGGCTATCTGATGGACGCGAAGCGAAGCGAGTCAAAGTGGAGCGAGTCAAAGTGAAGTGAGTCGAAGTAGGCTTTTCTAAGGGATGTGAACTGAGCGAGTCGAAGTAGGCTCTTTTGAGGGATGCGAACTGAGCGAGTCGAAGAAGGCTGTTTTTAATCAATTCGGATTGACTTGAGATTTGGAACGTTGACTCTCACATCTTAGCTTGTCATGTTGTATCATTTTAAGCTCGATCCGGACTCGGAAAAAATTCGTCGATATCCATAGTGGGCCTGTGTATAACCGATTTTTGGGATGGATCGTCACTGGTTTACTAGTCAATTCCTTGGTGTCACGGCCTTGCCAAAAAGCGGGATAACAGGTGCTGTGATTTTTGCTTTGAAGGTGTGGACATTACCTTTTGGGAGAAAGTTTTGAGCTATTTACAGATTGTAAGTCGCTGAAATATTTGTTCTCTCAGAAGGAGCTGAACATGAGACAACAGAGATGGTTAGAATTCATAGTCGCTTATGATTTTTGGATTGAGTACACACCAGGGAAAGGCAACTGGGTTGCAGTTGCGCTTAGTAAGAAACATTAGAATGCAGTGCTAGCAATGATGGCTAAGTGGAAAGATTTAGAAGCATTAGTAGATTGCATATTGCAGTGGAGATCCGAGGCAGGGTCTAGTGGTGATACAATTGTATTGTCTTGTTTAGAAGTTCGACCAGTTTTGATCGAACGGATTGCTTCTAAGTAGATAAAGGATCCAGTGTTAGTTGAACGAATCAGTAAGCTAAAGGTAGGAACCAAGAGCGATGACTTGAAAGGTTTCAGTCTTGACCAGAATGGGTGGTTGAGAAAGAAAGTAAGATTATGCGTTCCAAGTGTAGGAAACATAAGAAAGGAAGTCTTAGATGAATGCCATCATTCGAAGTTCACTACACATCCCGAAGGTACCAAGATGTATCAGGATATGAAGCGGAGTTTCTTCTGGGAAGGAATGAAGCGGGATATTGGTTTGCGTGTAAGGCAGTGCTTGAATTGCTAGCAGACAAAGACCGAACAGCAGAAAACCGAGTGGTTTGCTTCAGCCGTTAGATATTCTAGTTTGGAAGTGGGATTCTATTTCTATGGGCTTCATAGACGGGTTGCCAAGGTCGAACAGGGGAAATGAAAGTATATGGGTTATAGTGGATAGATTGACCAAGAGTGCTCATTCATTCCAGTTAAGTCAACCAGGACGGCACCTGTTTTAGCAAGGTTGTTCATGAAGAATGTGGTTAGACTGGATGGGGTTCCTAGCAGCATAGTTAGTGATAGAGATTCCTTGTTCACTAGCGAGTTTTGGAAATGTATGCATGAAGTTTTGGGAACCAAGGTTATGATGAGTACCGCTTACCATCCATAGACAGATGAGAAAACAGAAAGAGTTAACAAGATCTTAGAAGATCCGTTGAGAGCTTGTGTTCTGGACTTTGGGGGATCATGGGAGGACCATTTGCATCTAGTTGAGTTTTCATATAACAACTGTTATCAGACTAGTATTGGATGGCAGCATTTGAAGCTTTGTATGGATGGCCATGCAAATCTCCTATTTATTGGTTGGAGACTGGAGATAGATTGATTCTTGGTCCAGATTTGGTCAGAGAAGATGCAGAAAAGATTGAGGTCATTCGAGATAGGATGAAGGATGCTCAATCTAGGCAGAAAAGTTATGGAGATAAGAGACGCAAAAATTTGGAGTTCTTAGTTGGGGACCAAGTTTTCGTCAAAGTATCACCGATGAAGGGTGTGCTTAGATTTGGGAAGTCGGGAAGTTATCTCCTACATTATTAGGACCTTTTCCTATTCTTGAGAGGATCAGGAAGCTCGCATATAGACTTGAGTTACCGAGCAGTTTGGCAGGTCTCCATGGTGTTTTTCGTATTTCTCATCTTAGAAAGTGTGTTAGATACTTGGAGACTGCTATTGCACTGACGGTGCTAGATGATTTAGTTGTAGAACAGGACTTGACCATAGTAAGGAAGTCAGTTCCCATTGTTGCACGATATGCGAAGAGGCTTAGAACCAATAATGTAAGATTAGCCAAAGTCCAGTGGAGTGACAATGATAGAGACTATACTTGGGAGGTTGTTAACCCGCCTTTTGGCAAGGCCATAAACAGGCGGATTTAACTAAAATCAATAGACATACATTCTATCTATTATCTGTGACTATTGGTTGGTGCTTTCATCTAGATTTGGGTGTTAAAAATGTTAGCGCCAAAATTGGTCACTAACACCCAAATCCAGATGAAAGCACCAAACCACAATCATAGATCACAAATAGAATGTATGTAGAGAGTATGAATGTGAAGAACGGTAAAAATTAAAATAATAGCAGTAATAACACATGATTTATAGTGGTTCGGCCGACTTCGGCCTACGTCCACTCATGAAATTTCCTTTTTATTGATGTTAGAATCAATTACAGTTACAATCCATAGTTTTTAGAACAATAATGGCATAGCATCCTTAGTGTAGAAGATGAAGGGAAACAGAATGAAGAAGATCCCCTTTTCTGAAGCCCCACCTGTTGTATTTATAGGCAAAACCTGAGTTACTAGGCTTCCTGAGTGATCTAGGCCCATCAAGACCATAGTCGAACCAAAATCATCATTATGACCGAACGTAAACTCTGAGAATGCTGATCCAATCTCGCCCTGGGAATGACTCGAAGCACTAAAATTCCAAGAATGAATTAATAAAAAAGAAGCCATCATATGCAATTGGGGGTCATCGTGTCCAATTTAGAGCCTTCATATGTAAATGGTAGCCATCGAGCCTAATCGAAGCCATCACATATAGTAGAAGCCGCTGCGCATAGTAGAAGCCTTCATACATATATATAGAATTATCATGAATAAATGGAGTCATCGCAAGATAATTTATAGAGGTCATTGAAATACAATTTACAAGTCATCGTGGGACATCCAGTTGAGTCATCGTGAAATGAACAAGCCATATTTATCATGCTTAGTTCTTGAAACAATCATTAGATAAGGTAAAAAGCCACCGTGAGTAATCCTACGAGGCCATCGTGACCTATCTCTAAATGATAAGCCAAAGAAGTCAAACCATCACGTGCAAACAAAGCAACTTGAACAAACATCCAAATGAAGGTTATCACGGGAGATTTGATAAGTTCATCATAAAGAATCTCCAAGAGACACCAAGGACCATTCTTTTATAGCTATCATGAAGAGTCCCATATAAGCCATTAAGAAATGTTTAGAGCCAATCGAGACAAATCCTAGGGTTATCGAAGTAGCTATTGTAGTGTTATCACGGTAAGTTATTATAGTCATCTCATGCAATCTTCAAAAAGAAAACGGGATTATCGTGGAAAGTTCAAATATATTAAGTATGTGACATCCTCAAATGACAATGCAAGTCCATTATGAAGTAGTCGTGAAACAACTTGATAAATCATTCGTGATAGTTCCAAAGGTCATCGTGAGTAAACGATAACACAGGAAAGAGCTAAAAAATAAAAATAAAAAGCTATCATGGTACAAAGAGAATGGGTCATCGTGGAGATTTCCCATAAAGCCTTCATGATGAAAAGCAATAAGAGCTATGGCAAAGCAATATAATAGAGCCATCATGGAGAGTTCCTTGGAATCATCATAAAAGGAAGAATTAGAGCCATCATGAGGTAGCTTGTTAGAGTAATTTATGTGCTAAAGCTAAAGATTATTGGAGAAATGAATAGGTAGCTATCGTGGGATAACAAAGTTAGCACTTCCAAGACAACTACAAGGAAATAAATAAGGGCTTCTACATCCATTGTCTTCACAAGATAATGCACGAAGGTCATTGTGGAGCAATAGCTAATAAAATAATTGCAGAGTCATCATAATAAATAAATAAGCCAACTACTGTGAAGCTATTATGGTTTGTTTTATTAGAGCCTTCATGATGCATATGAGCCTTCACGAGACAAGTTCACAAAGCAAAGTAAAAAGCCATGAAGAGGATGTTGTCGCGAGGAATCTTCAAGGGTCATTACATATCAAATTACTACATGAATGTTGGTTTCTTCCTATGAACGTCAACATGCACCATCCATTCATTCTAGGCGACACATGGCACTAATCCAACGATTGAAATCTTCTCTAAATACGGAGGTACACCCTAGAAAGGGACGAATTTCCAACTTCAACTCCTTCTTCATTTTCTATTTTTTACCTCGTATAGGAAAATCTTTTGTAGAGAGCTTAATGGTAGACCACACTATCTAGGATTTATGACTTTGTGTAAAAGGACGTGAATAACAAACAAATTGCATAATGTCATCTTTAGAATGCAAGGTCATTTCTCATCAATGTATGATTTACATATTTGACTAGGTGTGCAACTTTACTTAACTATTCCAAATTATCTTGGCCTAAAATTTATGCTAACATCTTTAACCCTAAAAACTTTAGAATTTTGGAAAAAATAATTTTCAACAAGCGAAGGATAGGGAAGGGTTATTGCAAAACCATGAGTCACTTTCCATGTGCCTTAAAAGCTAAAATTTGTAAATATGCTTATGTGTTGTTTGTTGTTGTGAAATAAAAGGAGATGGTTTCAAAATTTAAATTATATGCACAATGCCAGGGTCAATCATATGCATTAACTCATTGACTAAATCCTGGTTATGTTAAGATGTGGCCTGGTTTGTTTTAGAAGACGAAAAGGCGAATGCTTTTGAAAAATTATGTTCAAACGGTTTTAAAAGTTCTATCTAAATGCTTTTTCGAAACAAAATTGAATTATTTTGCAAGTTTGATAGAAGGGGAAAAAACTTAATGGAAAACGAGAAAAAAAAATTCAAGTGCCAAAGGCTTAGCGTAGGGAGGGTCGACGTGTTAGTGCATATGAATTTTACTATTCAATGATGGTGATAGTATATAAAACATAGAGAATAACAAGGGAAAAAACTATTTTAGCTAGGAAATTTCTATTTCTATACCATATTGATAGTGAACAAAACTTGCATATAGAATAATTCCATTTTAAAATACAAAACTAAACCTTCTTATGCAAATTTTAGTTTGAAAAGTTAGAAAAGATTTAGGGGCAAAAGAGAAGGTTTCAAGGTACAACGGAATAGGTATCTAAAAGAAGGGTGGAATGTAAAATTCTGTATCTAAATTCTTTTTCCGGCGTAGGACTATAGATTTAGGAAAATTGGTTTTCCAAAATTTTGAATGTTAGAAATTGTGTATTAGGTATTGGATGGTAAGAATTAGATGCAAAATTGGTTGGACCATCCTCATATTCGTAGGAGTATGGAGATTGTTTTGTGAAAAAGGATTTTTTTTTTTGAAAAATTGCATACATGTAGAACTGCCAATATATATAAGTTATTTGCATCATGTTTTCAAGATTGCTTTAAAAGAATGCATCCATATAGGAGGCGCCGATTTAGTATTTTTCAACATATATATCATATGTGTTGTTACACATTGCACACTTGCACACGATTGGCTGCAAAATTGGTTGTACACAAATTGGTTGGATAGTTTAGAATGGTTGTGCACTGTGTTACATAATTCAATCCTTGATGAATTTCAAGGATGAAATTCTTTTAAGGGGTGAGAATGTAACAACCCGTAAAATAAACAACAGTTAATTGAATATAAGTAATAAATAATTATTAATGCTC
Source organism: Allium fistulosum (assembly GCA_030737815.1). Lineage (NCBI taxonomy): Eukaryota > Viridiplantae > Streptophyta > Magnoliopsida > Asparagales > Amaryllidaceae > Allium > Allium fistulosum. The sequence continues at coordinate 210,938,240 of CM060908.1, forward strand.
AAAAATGGAGTTTGAGCAAATGTTAGAATTAGCCCATGACATATGCACCATTGTATTCATGATAATTTTTTGAGCAACTTTCATATATAAAGTTTTGCGATCGGAGTTCAAACAAAAAAGTTATAAGCGTTTGAAGTTTGCGAATCAAAATAATTAAAAACGAATAAGAAAATAAATAATAATTGACGTATGGATCCCATAAGTCGACACTAGGACATGATCGGTCAACCCCTAGTAGTGGACCGTCGCCTAACATAAGTCGACCGATCGACCTAAGGCCGGCGTGCCTTGAACCTTGGCCGAGTGGTCCAGATTTAATAATAGTTTATAAAATATAATCCAATGGATAGAATTGAATCCAACGCCTAATAATACAGGCATAGACCCTCACCATTCTTATCATATTTTCTAAATAGAGCAGTGGAGCTCTGCTATTTTCTCTTCTTTGCTGTTTCTAGAAATTATAAAAATACTACATTATATAATATATATATATATATGTATGTATGTATATATTGGAGAAGGGTGGAAAACAAATGAGAAGAAGAGAAAGAGTGAATCAATTCTGCGAAAAAGGTAAATTCTATAATTATAAATCTATATTCTACTTAATTCAATTCTCCTTTCGGATTTGTAATTCTAATGGGTATGTATATATCTTATTATATATATTTATGGATTAGAATAGGAAAAGTGGTCGATTAAAGAGATGAATTCGGATTTGCGAGATTTGGAAAGAAAGAAAGGCGAGCCGGAAATTATATGCTTTATATATAACATTGAAATTTATACCACTGAATTTTATTTGATTATGATGCATAAGCAAGATTTGTTCAAATGTATGCTTAAAATGAATGTATTTAATTGAAATCTCGCCTACGTATTCTGTAAGCTATTTAATTGTGATGAAATGGTATATACACCATAGTCTAGAAATTTTGTAAATTATTCCCCTAAAATTTTAAAGTATGATGTTGATTATGAAGTTTATTCCAAATTTATGGTGATTGGATTGTAAATTGTTTAGTACTTGTTTGGAATGCCTTAATTTGACATCAAATGTAAATTTCTATATTTTAATTTAATGGGAGCATTGAATGTATGATTTAATTGAATTTATTACCATGTAAATTTCAATAAACTTTCTAACTTCAACTATGTATAAAAAGTGTGTAGTCTAGAATAATAAGATATATACCATAATGAAAGAGATGTATTAAGTACGGATCCCGTTCTCCGTAGTTTGGATTGTCTATTTCAATAGAAACAAAAAGCGATGATTTCTTGTAATTTCAAATGGAGCAAAGGTCTCACTTTTAGGTAGTTTATGGAAAGTCATAATGGTAATAATTTATTTCTTTGGGAAAGGATAACTCCAATATATTAAAATATGGAAATAAACATTCTTTGTAGAATTCGTAGCATAGGAAGTAACGCCAATATATGGTGTATATTATGAGATTTCGTAGCATAGGAAGTAACGAGTTAAAAATAAAAATATATAAATATATGTATAATCACGCTTACTAATTAAAAATGCAAAAGTTCATAAAATAACAAATAAAGCATAATAAATAAATATATGTCGGTGCTCGTATTAGTTACAATTAGGACGCTTAAATATTAATAACATAGAAAATTATAAGACTAGGAGGTTGCAATGAAAAGAGGCAGTAACTCCAACATTCACAAATAATTATTATAATTTTAATGGGAAATAAATTCTCAGTTAATAGGGTGTTACAGAAATCAAATGGTCACATAAATGTGTATAAGGGGATTAATTGCAGAATTAAACATTACATTTATGGGGAAAACAGAATAGGCATAATAAGCTGAATTTGAAGTGATTGAATAAATACCATTGGTGATTGTTCAATTTGAGTAATAATGACCATTTATTTAGGATAATTAATTGGGGGTAAAGAAATAAGCAGCATTTTGGTGGCATAAAAAGGAAATGAAGTCTATATGAAATAAGCGTATAAGATAGGAATAGATTCACAATAAATAAATAAATGAATACTAATAAATAAACGTAGGAGGAAATATAATTTCCATGGTGAAAATTATATCGCTTCAATAATATGTTTAGAACGAGCGTGAATTAGTGGGTCTAGCCTTACATTTAGGTTTATGATGAATGGCTTGGTTTAGTATGGGTTGGAATGTGAGGTCAGTGGAGTTACACGACAGAAGTCTGCCCTTCACTAGAGGCTACCAGTAGTTGTGTATACATACTACTGTTGTAGGACATCTCCAACTATAGGACCCGTGAGGAAGACATACGCGTGTAGGTGTAGGAAAATTTACCAAGGGTTCACCTTGGATTTGAAGTATTAAATTGCACATTATCTTTAGGGATATCAAGGGGTTGGCTTCGGAGTGGAAGTTACTAAATGGCTGTTAGGTCTACCTCTTCTTTAAATAAGAAATCTTAAATAACTACGACAGTGCCTAATAGGGAAATGGGGTCTATTTAATTTCTAAACAAGAGGTATTAAGTAACTGAAGTGGGTATTTTCCTTGACGTATATTAGGCAAGTCTAAATGGGATTTTGGCTGTGGGGGTCGGTTGGCTATGTTAGTGTTGTTGGTAAACTAGTATTTAGAAGTAGGACTGGCATATAGGCTTTGACTACAAGCATTCTCGACCGGTCATTACCAAAGACTTGGGTTATATCCCGACGGATTTCGTTTCCTACTAGTGTAGAATCCGTATGGGATACATAAAGACCTCAAAGTTTAATTAGTTGTTTGTTTGTCAAAGGTGTGTTAGTTAACCCTTAGATAAATCTTTGAGATGCATTAGTAATACGGCTAATTAAATTATAGAGCCATACCTAGGGATCATCGGCCTTCATAGCTAAGGGCCGATTGACTAGCGATTATGTTATAGAGGGTCCACTATAGGATTGAGATATTAAATGGCCATTAGGTTTGCCTTCTTCTTATTTAAGAAGTATCAAGTGGCCAGTGTTTTCTTTTAGGTAGTACATTGTTTATATATACACACATACATATACGTATATATATAGTTATACCTCAGAGAAGATTGGATATAATGTATGTGCATATGGAATTGAAAGGATAAGCAGTGAATAATATACATAACACTTAAATAAAAATCAATTGGCATAAACTAGTGCTATAGATAAACTATGTAATTTTCGAGTCACCAGAACATTGTTCTGAGCCCCTCGTCATTACAACCCACATGATAGATTTAGAGGAACATGCTACTGGTGTAAGACGGGAATGGTAGTTGGAGAAGTCTTCTCATTCATGCTCGACACTGAGAAGGCAACTAGATATCCAAGGAATAATATTCATTCCAAGATAGTAGCCTTAGTCAATATATATATGCTCTATTATATTTTTCCATTCCGTTGTGAGATTATGTTGATAGATCTCTAATATACTTATGTTTATTTCAAGTTACCAACACCAACGATCCTTACCCTAGCGGACTTGAGTTTCAATTTAATCGAAATTCGGGCCTATTAAGGTAAAGGTTTTTACATCCAACTACCAGACCAAGGCAAGGATGGCATGTGTTCATCCTACTTCTTTCAACCACTCTATTCACTTTTCTTCCAGGGTAGTCTGTCTCTCCCACTAAGGTTATTCTAATAAACCTTACCCTTTGTAGCACTTATACTATATTTGTCTTCATCCTAGCTTGATTCATACCACGTAACTTCCTTCCTGGATGTAAATACCTATAACACTTGCCACCCAAAGCTCGCTTCCTAGGATACGAAGTGAGCTTTGTTTGACATTTTCTTATGGACTTAACATCATTATGTCAAATATCATCTTTTCTATGTCATTACTGATAAACAAATAAGCATTGGTTCGCCACCTTCTCTGTCTTGGCATGCATCATGGTTCGGCATTCTAGGCGTTTCGGCATGGTTTTGGGTTCAGTTCACATTGTTTAGGATTGTCCTACCGAACATCGTTTTCTATTCGACCCTATGCTGTCCAGTGACGAATGAAGTGGGGAGGCCATATAAAGGCCAAGCCACTCCTAAACCGTAACTTCCTTCACTTTTCAACCCCTTATTTTCTTGTGCTTGTTCGTCTCCTAATGTTGCATTGCCTTAAAATTTGATTTCTACTCGTTCATTTATCTTATCACCAAGGTATGATTTCTAGCATCTTCCTCTTATATCTGTTTATTCAAATTTAGTCAATTTTTTTAATCCACTCATCATTCTGCCTTGATTCGGCAAATTCTAGAGATTAGAGTTTTCAAAAGATGTTCGATCCTTGCTATACATTAGAAGTTGACATTGTATTTTTAAATTAGTAAGGCTGGACTGTTAATCCAAGGTGCTCTTGAATCAATATAGATTAGGGTTTTTAGTTGGCACTTTGCCAGATCGCTTGTTTAGTTATTGGTGACCGCCGAGAAAATATTAACCGAACAGGGATGAAAACATAAGGGATGCGATGCGAACTTGGGTTGTCCACATTGACTTTCCTTATCATTTCATGCTTCATTTCGAGCCTAGGAGGGGGATTGGTTTGGTGATTGATTGATTCCACTTAGTTTCATCGATGCCATACTTTAACGCACCTCTAGTACCACCTAAAAACAAAATTGTATACCTCTGGCTACCTGGGAGAGCTTTCAACTTTCTATGGGTTCTATCCTATTTGAAATGGAAAAAAAGAAAACAATGCTTCCTATAACTTGATTGTCAAACCAAAACCCCATGCAAATTAGTTGGACAGTGGACGATGCCATACCATTTAATCACTAATATATATTAACTAGGAGTTCTAAGTAGATATTATTTAATAATTTACTACCTTTTCTATTGCGAGCACATACACTCACTAATGTATACACTCCATGAGATAGGTCGTTATATTAGATAGGCATGTCGAGTAATTAGAATACTCGTTCGTTGAGAGCTACTAGAGATCATGCTCCTTCTTCCGCTCTTCATGTCCCCACATCGTTTGGGTATCAGACTAGTCGACCTAGCTCTACTTGCTCTCTGGTACATGATGGCTTGTCATAATTGTTGTGAATCCCAACGAATCTGTAGCTTCTACTTTACCGGCCAAGTAGATGGATACTATAGCAGCTACCCATGGTCTTTCATGGGATGATATGCTCATACCTACTCCCAAACAATAGGCTCATGCCCCTCCAGAAGGATATATGGATTACTCAAGATATCATTACATGGTTGGGGCTCCACCTCCTCTGTCAAAATTGATTATGGGTTTCCTATGTATCTGTAGATCGCTCCTTTTCAATTATATCCTAACATGTATGCCATACCGACCAGTCTCTACGCTGTCTTCATATGGGAGTTTCAGGTTTCCCCACTCATTGATAGATTAGATTTCTTTATGTGATGAAGAGCAAGGAGGAAGGTTCCTCTTTCATTTATCTCAAAGTTGGAATAAACCGATGGAGGACTTATACACCAAGTATAGTATGTTCAAGAAAGAGTACTTCTTCATCCAGGATGCATCTTCGTGCTTCCATAATTGGCGCTGGGGATGTAAGTTATCTTAACTACTCATCCAAATTCATTCCTTCCTAGATAAGACCTTGTTTTAACCATTTAATCCCCTATTTTGGTTTCATTTTCAGTTTTGGTGAGAGATGTGTAAGGAGACTACTTGGAAGAGATGTTGAGGAACCTGCAGAAAATACCCAAGAAATTTAGGGAGGTTCCCCGTCTAGTGACGGATGAGAATTTAAGACTGCTTGGACTATAAGCTGCTGGGCATTCGATTGGGAAGGGCAAGGCCCCCTTCATGCGCAAACCTATAAAGAAGGGTAAAGTAAAACCCTCGACAATTGGTGATACGAGCGAAGAACCATTTTCCTAGCCCTTTGCTTCTTATGCTGATTTTACATTAGACCCACCCTGAGTCGATTTGGAAGTTCATACAAATCTTACATATTCAGAGCTGGATTCCTTCAGAATTTAACCTCATAAAGGTAGTCAACTTACTTCCATAAGAGAATGGGATAATGTCATCATTTGTACCAAGGTGGTCGGGGGGCGAGCCCTCATTGTTTTGACAATGATGCCACTGCTTCAAATCACAACAAAGGTCACCCTTTTGGGCACATCGGCCTTGAGACTCTATCTAACCTTAATGTTGAGGAGGCTCCGAACTAGACTTTCGAAGCTAGGAATAAGAAGAGTCCATTCCTAAAAATATCATGATTTTCGATAATTTATAGGATCCTAAATTAGGGATTGATTATGGTGACTTCATCTCAATGGTATAGATTCAACAACAATTGGAGTCGCATAAGGACCATAAGGGTTCGTTGAAACGTCATGCACTCTTTACATGCACACACACCTCTTTTTTCTATGCTACAGTGATGCACTTCTTGGATTTTCTTCTTGACTGTAGCTCAATTCTAATTCTTTGTTTCTTGCACTTTTGTACCTAGCATGAGTTCTAAAAGACGAAAACTGCTATCTAAGTTTAACCAGGTCAAGCCGAATGCACCCCCTACGAACGTTAAGAAAGTTGCCTCCTCATTTGGCCCAAGAAAATATGTCGGGCAGCCGGCTATAGATCTTAAAATAGGGGAGATGGTATCCTACTGCCCAGTTGGAGACAGAAGCAACCAGGTTTCTTACAATGTTTCCTACAAGAGATCCCGCTCTCCTGGTAGGAAGTCGAGGTCTCGGACTCCCATTCATCCCTTTAAATCTCTTAAGGCTTCACCTTTTCACCTATAAAATTCAAAAGCCTCCAAGCATCAGGAGAAAACTAATAGGCAGGGAGAGATTGTCATTGCTCCTAAGGAAAAAGAGAAGGAAAAGGAAAAGAAAGGGGCTGTCATCATCAAAAATCCCAACGACCCCAATTACAATGAATTCCAGCAACCCTACCAGCTGAGGGACCCCATCGCCCACCAATTAGTTGATACCCTGCTCTTTCTTTTTCCAACATAATTGATCTCCTTGGGGATGGATTGAGTGGCGTGAAGGCTTTATTGGAGTTTCATGCCAATGTGATTAAGGTTGGAGAGGAGATCATTAAGAATAACATCGATCAAAACCTAAGGATCTTCGAGCTACAAAAAAGATGCACAAGGAGGATAAGGAGCACTGAAAGGTGTTGGATACACTAGAATGGTCCCAGGTAGAGGGGATTAAAAAGCTAAAAACTACTTATTTTAAAGAGCAGGGGAGGCTGAAGAAAGAGCACACTCATGCCCTTCGTGCTTCTAATAAAGATTACAATGCCAAAGGTGGGAGGTTATTTGAAGACTCAATAACATCAAGGCGAAGTTCAGCAAAAGGCTGGACGAGATTCAAGCGGTTGCTAAAAAAAGAGCCCTGCTTTGCAAAACTAAAGAAGATGGTTGTAGATTGGAAGATTAAGAGGGCCTCTCTCCAACAAGGCTTGGGGCTATGACTGTCGAAAAGGCGGTTGAAACCAAGACAGTCGAGAAGCTATAGGCATAATGCAATGAGATGAATAACTAGCTAGATCAGGTTGTAGAGCTTCTGATGAGATTTACTTTCGGATGTTCACTGAGAAAAGCTTAGCATAGATGAACGATTACTAAGAATTTATGGTCTCCATCCATAAACGGTTAATCAAGATGCTAAGGCGGTAAGTAGCAGGGAGGCCTACCATTTAGTCTTGAGGCCATCGAAGCTTGCTTCTTAGCGAAGGAAAGGGAAGCTATCTGCTAAGTTAATATAAAGCTAACTACTACTGAGAAAGCCTAGAAGGAGTTATAGGAAGCGAAAAGGAATGTGGGTGAACTTCCGAGGCTACAACCAATGGTAAGACTTCGAAGTCGGTTATTTATGCCCTCATGCACGATGTTCCTCTAACTGTTTTCCATGTTTCTTCAAATACGCCAGTCGAAGGCTAGGCTTATAACATTCCACGGCCTCGAGATGACACTCAACGCTAGGGAAATGCTCTAGTCTCTCCCAAAGAAGGAAAGATTCTTCTATATAGCCCATGGGCCACTTCTCAGTACATTCGAGCCTGCTTGGGTAAGATCATACTTGATAGCCCCCCTATTTCCATGCAAGTGATACTACTATGACAAATCCTTACATAGTTATGGTTTCTTCGAAAGTCCCCTCGCTAAGGATCATGCCCTCAGGACCTTCATACTTTACAGTCGAGGAGAGTCATGGTGAGATGATTGTCGCCCTCAAAGATGACGTTGATGTCGAGATTATGGGCTTCAATGAGTCCATCGAGGACTTTGATAGGGAGGAAATCCTTAGGCGGAATGTCATGGCTAAGTTTCAAAGGGAGGTATCTTGGGTCAAGCTAGAGGCGATGGAGGAGCTAATGATAATGACGAAGTAACAGTCAAAGCTGGATGAGGTTGCTGCATCCATGTCGAAGGAGGACAAGAAAGAGGAAGACTGTGCAGGATCCAAGCCATCTAGCAATAGTTGCTCCTCCAAATCCAAGTTTAAGTGAAGGCAAAGGTCATATTTTTTTTGTTTTAGAACAATTTATCCTATGATTCTGGGGGTATTTAGACATTCTGATAGTGCTCCCCAATTTTGATATTTTTGTGACGATGAACATGTATTATTTTTTACAGTTACAAGTCAGTATAACAAATATTTACATATTTGTTGACGTCTGGATGTTCTTGCTTTTCTATAACATGCGTTTTTGCTATATCGCCACTATTCCAATTTATTTGTTTTCATATAGTATTCCATGTGTACTTTATATTAGCTTGTTCTAGCATTAATAAGTCAGTAGTCGTTCCTTGAGATTCTAGGATTGATCGCCTGCATTGAATCGTCTGGTTGGAAGTCGTGTTTTGACTATGGGTGATTTAGCTATTCGTCGTTGTTTGAAGTTCAGGGTCGATTGATAGCAGCGAACTAATCAATCGATGGTCATGTCCCGATGTTAGTAAGTCTAATCTGCCTCTACCGTTCGAAGGTTGGGGCCGGTTGCTAATGGCGAACTACCCAGTCGACGGTCATGTCATGACCATGGATTGATCTGGTGAAACATCTCCTATCTGTAGGCCCAAAACTAAGTGCTACAGAAGCTGCAATCATCTATAGTATTAGCTTTCGGCGACTAAATACGACTATGTTAATGGTATCAATAATATCATAAGCACTTCAATATGAAACAAAACATGGATTTCCAAAATCACAGATTACTTCATTACATTTCCACATAAAATTTGTTCCACATTCATGTCACATAATCAGTTTTCCCAGGCACAGATTAAATATATTTATTACAAATTACGTCGAGAGCGGTATATGAAGATACACCCTCGATTGATCAAAGTCAAATGGTCTTATAAGACCTATTACATCATAACACAGCGGATAATCATCTAAACATAAATAAAAGCAGCAAATCCTAAATAGCTATCTGTTGCCTCCAGCAACCTCCGGTAGCTTATTCATCAACTTTCTAAAAACCTAAAAAGATCCTTAACCTCTCAACCTACTCAAATTAATTTTGAGTACCCGAGAGTTTAAGGGGAAAACATAAACTTCATGTCAGACATAAAGTCTGGTATGAATAATACTATACATCCCGGTTTAATTATGTTAAGTGAGACCACGCCGCTTAATGGAATGGGTTTCCTCTCACTAACATCTTTTTAAAACATATCTTTGCAAATACTCCCATATAACCATATATTATGCTCCTGCATCCACAATGGTTAAATACTACAAAATAAACATTTGTAAACCAACATAAATATCAGGTAATAATGAACTACCTGTTTAACACAAATAACTTTTAACATTTGGCTGACTCATGCCTACCAGACAACATAATTGAAATTTAACTAACATCTATTAGATATTCATATTTAGGATTATCTATCCTTATCTATCTGTTTCCCATTAGGACGGTCTGTCCTAAACTATTTGTTAAATATCTCCCTTCTAGACGATCTGTCCCTAACTTAATCATCTCCCAGGTTCTCCCGAGCCTAATGGGTTTCCGGGCTTACGAATAACCTATCTGTATACAACATATATTCCTTTCGGTGTATAATCATAATTTTAGTCTACTTGTGACCAAGCCCTACACACTGGAATTTTGGACAACAATTAGCTGGGGCTACAAGCTAATTTATAGGGCGCGACCCTATACTAGTCCCATTTGGTTTTCTAATATCTGAGTCATTTATACTTAAGGATCCCCTCCTATAATTTTCCTTAAAACAACTTCAAAATGATTTAAACCTTTAAATCAAACTTCAAACAAGGAAAAGAAATAAGTCTTTATACTTTACTCAAACCATATTACCATGCTAGATATATATACCCTCTTCTCAAAACTTAGTTGATGAAAACACTTTACTATTTGAAAGAACCTCTTTCCATACTTTGAAACTACCTCCTTCAAAATCCAAGTTTAAACCTTTCGAAATCGTCTCTAAAACCTTTCGAATTTATTCAAAGCAATCCTTTCGGAAGTTATAAACCTTAGACCTCCTTCTTTAAAATCACTTTGAGTCTTTGCCTTAGAAAAACCTTTGGAAAACCTTCCTTTAAAAACCTTTCGAAAACTTCTAATAAACCTTTCGAAACAAAACCCTTCGAATACATAAAACCTTTTAAAACAGAAACCCTTCGTAGGCATACTGGGTTCAACTTAAAACAATCTGGAAACCCTCTTTTAAAACCTTTTGTCTTTATATAAACTACCTTTCGAAAATGTCTAAATAAACTTTCGAAAGCCTTTGGTTATATTTCACAAAACAATGGTAACCACCTAAGTTGAAAGCTTCCCTCTGAAAGCATTGGAGAAACGGTTAGTTTTAAAAATAGGTAAACCTTTCGACTGGGTTGGAAGGTTCAAAGTAAAACCTTTATAAAAGAAGTGGAAACCCTTCGGCTGTGCCGGAAAGTTTCAAAACAAAGTAATGGCGGTAGCAGCTATGACCTGTCGACTACATCAGAAGGTTTTAAAGTCTTTTCTTTTAAATAACTTGACCTGGCTGGAAGTGACCAAGTCGAAAGCTCAAATTCGAAAGCAAAGCAGGTGAAAGCTTTTCACTTATAAGATAATTATATTTCAACCTTTTAGGCCATCAACCTTTCGGCTTAAAACCTTTCGGCTATGTTCAATTCATTACGTACCAATTACTTGATACCTTATGCATTGAACTTTGACCTTATCGAAAGCTAACCCTTCGACTGAGATGAAAGGTCTAGGGCGGAAGGTATACTGCCATATGGGCTGAAGCATAGAAAAAGAGTGATTTATGTTTTTAAACTTAGAAAGGAAACTTTTTAACCAACCTGTCTTTGTTTGTCAAATTTTCATTAGTCAATAAAATGCTTTTCAAAAATGTGCTGCCGCAATTACCAGAATTTATAAATCATTTTATTTTGCAAAATGCCCTTCTCTTTTATAAATATATAAAACATTTAAGTCTCATACCTTAAATAATTTTATATATCCCTCAAAATGACTTAGGAAAATTCTAGAAAAAATTCTAGAAAATATATTTTAATATATTGCCTAACATATTAAAATCTCAAACACAAACAATTTTTATTTCAGCCAAAAATAATTTAAAACCTAATAAACAATTACCTTCATTCAAAAATTCATATAAAATCCATAATAAATCGGAAAATTATGAAAATCAAAACCCATCTCTAAAATATTATTCCAGGTCTATATTTAAATTTCCAAGGTATTCAGATGTCATTAAATAGGGTTTTCGTGGTAAACATATCATAAAACACGAATAAACATTTATAAATTCACCAACAATAAATAAATAAATAAATATATATATATATATCTTAAAACATCCAACATGGCAAAATTACAGCAAAAACATTTCAGATCTTACCACAAAACCGGAAACTAAAAGTATTAGGGATGTAATAATTATTCACCTTAGCTTTAGAGATTATAGATGAGATTTTTGAGTGTTGAATTAGTTGATTTCTTCTTTCCTCTTGAATCTTAGCTTTAATTCTTTTCTTGAGATTGGAAATGGTGGTCGGCCTTAGAAATTTTTGTTTTTAATGAAATGAGAATAATGATCGTGAGTTACCCATTTCCAAAGGGTTTAGGGTGTAAGGTTTTGCTATTTCCCAAAATACCCTTCTCATTTCCTAACACATTACCTAGTGTTATTTTATTTTAGTTAACCCACTTAATCATGGCATGGCTACCTCTAACTAATCAAATCTCAACCTATTAATCTTCACATTCTCTAATTTAATTTAACTAATTAAATATCTTAAATAAGGTTATAAACTATATGGAGTGTTACATCTGGTTCCCGTTTTGGCTAGAGATTTAGGGTCAATCGTCAATGGCGAACTATTCATTCAGCGATCATGTCTTGACCATGGGTTGATTTGTTTCACCATTGTCGGCAAGAGATTTGGGGTCTATTGTCAATGGCGAACTACCCATTGGTGATCATGTCTTGACCGTGGGTTGATCTAGTTTGCCACTGCTGGCTAGAGATTTAGGGCCAATCGTCAATGGCAAACTATGGTAGTAATGTGCTGACCATGGGTTGATCTGGTTCACCACTACCAGGTAGATATTTCGGGATGATCATCAATGCCGAATTACCTAATCGATGGAGGGTTAATCAAGTTCACCGCTGCTGACTAGAGAATGGGGCCGATCGTTAATGGTAAACTACCTATTCTAGTCATGTCCTGATCATGGGTTGATCTCATTTTCCACTACCAATTAGAGATTTAAGGCCGATCCTCAATGGAGAACTACCCATTTGATGATCATGTCCTAACTATGGGTTGATTTAGTTCGCCATTATCGGCCAAATAATGGGAAGGATAAGCACTTCGTTATTAAGATGTCGTTTGCCCCCGGGTTTAGCTCGTTAGGCTTTTGTGATGCTCTCTTAGTGTAAACATCGATTCGACATGCTTGGGTTATTTAACTTTACACTCATCAATCGTGGATGAATATCGAGTTAGACGAAGTTAACAACCATGTCCTATTACTTAGCTTAAGCATTCATAATAATCCATATGCCATCAAGAGGTAGCTGATCCATCTAACTCTTCCCTCGCGTATCTTGCATCTATAATATTTTTGCCCTGGTGGATCTCTCTCTCATTTCAAAAAATTCTAGAACCTTGGATTATTCATTGGTGGAATACTTGGCAATCCAAAAAAAAATTGAATGATATTCAAGAGAAAAATGTTTTAGAAAATTCCTAGAATTAGAAGACCTATTCTTGTTGGAAGAAATGATAAAAGAATACCTAGAGACACATATAAAAAGGCTTAGTATAGGAATACACAAGAAACGATACAATTGGTCAAAACACATAATGAATATCATCACTGTATAATTTTGCATTTGTCGACAAATGTAATCTATTTTACTATTCTAAGTGGTTATTTTATTAACACAACAAGATTCCAAGAAATGCACATTTTATTACATTTCAGAATTGCTTCAATTACACAGTAGCAACACAATTAGAAGACAATTGAAATTAAGTAAAATAATGGCAAAGATTTTGTGCATCTAAGCCTTTCTAAATACAAATCCATTTACCGTGCTCAGAATGAAAGCTCTATTGCCTAAGTCTTTATGGATGACATACAGTCCTTCTTGGATCCGGTCGATTACCCCTAGTCTAGGAAATATCACTTTTAGCACTATATATCCCTCTTTGAGAGAGGGCTTGGATATCCTTCGTTTATGCACCTCAACTATTAAAATAGCTTCTTCAGGCCTTTCATCAATCAAATCCAATGGGATATTTGGAAGCTCTTCATTCTCATTTGCGTCATAATAAATCCTCCAAAGTGACTGTTGTTTTTACCTGTAACATCGCCTTTGACCCATAAGCCCGGGAGAAAGGGGTATGTCCTATTACCATTTTGAAGGAAGTTTGATAAACAAACAGTACTCGAGTAAGCTCATCCACCCATGCTCCTTCTGCCTTTTCATGCCACTTCTTTATGAGGATCTACAGAAACTTATTGATCGCTTCCACCTATCCATTGGCTTATGGGTACGCTATTGCAGAAAAACTCTTCTTTATTCCATATTGTCGACAAAAGTCGGTAAAATCCTCGCTGTCAAACTACAATCCATTGTCTCAGATGATCTGAAGAGAGATTGCATTACTACATATTACATTCCTGACTAAAAAAATTATAACTATGGTAGACAATGCCTTATTAAGTGGTTCGACTTTGATTCACTTAGTAAAGTAATCGACTGCCACTATAGCATATTTTGCTCTATCCATGGCTATGGAAAGTTCGCCGATCATATTTATTCCCCAGACCGCAAAGGGCCTAGGGCTAACCATGTGTGTCAGCTCGGTCGGGGGTAATCATGGAATCTTCACAAACCACTGGCATTTGTCACACTTCTTCGCATATTCCATCACATCATGATTTAATGTCGAGTAGAAGTATCAATACCATAACACCTTTTCCACCAAGGTTTTTCCTTCCAATATGGTCTCCACAGCTTATGTATACATTCCAACAGCTCCTTGGCTTCTCTTCAGCTACACACCTTAGCAGCAGGCTAGAAAATCTCCTTTGATATAACATACCATCTAGAGTAATAAAGTGAGGCGCCTTCCCCAAGATCTTCCAAGCTTCATTTCTATTGTCTGGTAAGATTCCCTTGCTCAAGTACCTTATAATTGGCGTTATCCAGGTTTCCTGACCCTTGATAGCTGCAATCACGTTCACCTTCTCAAAGTTGGGGATAATAAGGGTCACAACTAGTACTAACCCTAACAATGGCTTGTTATAATGACCCTAATTTTTATTAACATTATTTAGGATATTTAATTAGATAAATTAAATAAAATAATGTAATGATTAGGGGATTGAGATTTGTGATTAATCAGGGGTATCCGTTTCGAAGAGAATAAATGAACTAAAATAAAATGGGTAAAAGAAATAGGTGAGGGGTAAAGTTGGAATAAGAATATTCTAATACCCTAAACCCTTAGGTTCATTTCATACGTTCATTTGCATTACCAAACTAAATAAAGGACGGCCACCATTAGCAAGAGCAAGAGGAAGAAGATATAGAAAATCAAAGGAAGGAAGATTAATCAAAATCAAATCCATTCAAATCTCAAATCCTTAATCTCAAAGCTAAGGTGAATAACGACTACATCTCATATTTTTCTTGTTTTCGGTTTTATGATGAAATCTGAATTATTTTGCAAAGTTATTTGCTATGTTTTGATTATAGAAATGGAGATATATGCTTGTTTATGATTTATGCTTATTCATATAGCTTTTATGATATGTTTTGATGTGAAAACCCTATTAAATGACATCCAAATGCCTTGCGAATTTAGATTTAGATCAAAAATGACATTTTAGAGATGGGTTTCAATTTTCATAATTTTCTAAATTAATATGGAATTAATATTAATTTTCTAGTGAGGAAATTGATTAATTGGGTTTAAGAATTATTTATGGTTAAATAATATATGCTTAGGGTTTGAAATTATTATATGTTAGAAAACATATTAAAAATGATTTTCTGGAATTTTTGTAGAATTTTCCTAAGTGTTTTAATAGATATATAAAATTATTTAAGGTATGGGACTTAAATGTTTTATATATTTATAAAAGGAGAAGGGGTATTTTGTAAATTATTTAAATTGTTTAATTCTGAAATTTCGGCAGTGCTTTTGGAAAAGAAAATTTGCAGCCAAACATATTTTGACAAATAAGGCTGGTTAGTTGAAAAGATCACTTTAAAATGGTAAAAATCAGTTTAAACATGTTTTATACATGTTTCACGACTTTCGGCATCTTGCTTTCGACCCAGTACTCACGCCTACATCTCAGTCAAAACCAATGCGCCTGGTATTAATACTTGGTACATAGCGAATTGGACTAAGGCAGATGGTATGAAGTCGAACGGGGGGGTTCCGAAGGAGGTCGAAGCCTTACTTTGTTTTAAATGAAATTGTGCCTGCTTTGCTTTCGAAAGGAAGGCTTACGACTTGGTTGGCTTTCGACTGAATCAAATGTTTTAAAGGAAAGGTTTTGAAATGGGTTGCGCCTTTGTTTTAAGTAAACGCTTTCATCGAGGTCGAAACCCCTTTGCTGTCGCTTTCTACCTTTCAAAGTGATGCCATCGAAAGTGCTAATTTGTTTTATAAAACCCAAGCCGCTTCTCTAATGCTTTCAGAAGGTTGGTTTCGATACCATCACTTCTTTACTTAGGAAATGCTTTCGAATTAAATGTCTTATGACCCTTTTGCTCTGTTGAAGGTAGAACCCAAAGGTTTCGAAGAAGATAGTTCAACTGGTTTCGAAAGGTTGATCCATTTGTATTATTTGAACCCAAAATGCTTTCGAAAGGTTTGAAGTTTTAATGCTTTCAAAAGGTTTTAATGAAGGTTTCGAAGGGGTGGTTCCCCAATGGTTTTGAAAGGTTTTCCAATGTTTTCGAAAGGCAATGTTTAAGTGTTTTAGAGATAAGATGTCTAAGGCTTTATAGCTTTCGAAGGAAAGGTTTTTCAATGGTTTCGAAAGGTTTATATGAATGGTTTCGAAAGGAATGTTTTGGCCTTTCGGTGTAGGCGATAAAGGGTTTACTTGGTTTCGAATGGGATACTTTCAATGGGATTGAAAGGGGTACTTTCAAAGATTAAATGTTTCCATCAACAAAGTTTTGAGTAAAATATGTATAACATGGCAAGGTGATTTGAGTAAAGCATGGAGTATATTTTCCTTTAAAGAATGATTTAAAGGTTTAAATCAATTTGAAAGAGATGGTTTTCAAGGAAAATTTATGGGTAGTTAACCCTAAGTAAAATGACTCGGATATTATAATACCATATGGGACTGGTATAGGGTCGCGCCGTATACATTAGCTATTAGCCCCTAGCTAATTTAGTCCAAAATTCCAGTGTGTAGGGCTTTGTCACAGGTAAGACTAAAATGATGGTACACACAGAAAGGAATATATTTGTACAGAGGTAGGTTATTGGTGAGCCCCCAAAAACATTAGGATCGGTTGACCCTGGAGAAAGTAAGTTAGGGATAGATAGTCCAGAAGAGGAGTATCTAATAGAAGTTAGATTATTTGTTTATTTTGTCTGGTAGGCCCGAGTCAGCCAAAGGTTAGTAGTTAGCCAAACAAAACAATAGTGTTCGGATAGATAGTACATTTGTTACTTGATATGTATTTAACCAGTTTTGGTTGCAGGAAAAGGTTTGAAATTGAAAGATATATTTTAAAATGATATTATTGAGGGGAAACCAATTCCGCTAAGCGGCGTGGTCTCACTTAATATCAAATAACCAAGATGTATAGTATTATTCACACCAGGCTTTATGTTTGACTCGAAGTTTATGTTTTTCCCCTTAAACTCTCGGGTGCTCAAAATTGATTTGAGTAGGCTGAGGGTTAAGGATTTTTAGGTTTATAGTAGGTTGGCGAATAAAGCTTCCAAAGGCGAGCAGGTAGCTGACGGATAGCTATTTTGGAGTTGGTGTTTTATTTTTTTTATTCCGTTGTGTTGTATTATGTTAGTTATGACTATATAGTACTCTGGTCAACCAAGAGGGCATCTTTATATCTCGCTCTTGGCCAATTTTGTAATAATTATATTTAGTCTAAACTTGAGAAACGATTGGGATTATGTAATGGAATATGAAACATGTTTTGTGAAATGTAATCAGAAAAGTTATTTTTGAAGTCTATGATTTTGTTTTATATTCATGTGCTTCTGATATTATGCATACCATTAACATTACCGTATTTGGTCACCGGAGGTTAATATTATGGATGACTGCAACATCTGTAGCACTTAGCTTCGGGCCTCCAGATAGGGGATGTTACAACTTGGTATCTGAGCATAGGGTTATGAAAAACTTTAAACTAAAATGGTTTTTAAGAAAATAATTCTAAGGAATTAGAGATAAGATCGGGGTATGAGATAACGCTATAGCAACGTACTTGTATTTGCTATATATAAGTATACGATATATCTATTCTCTTATCTCTATTAGGCTATTTTTCTGTATCTTATGAGGCTTGAATACAGATATGGATGCTAGAAGTGGAAGAGTTAACCTTGGAAGAGGAAGCACCACAACAAATGGAAATTCCAGACCGAATACCAGGAGAATTCCAGGTCAGGCACAAGCTGGAAATGTTGGTGCTGGAGTCCCACAAGTTGACATGGGAGCTATGTATCAGTTCTTTGTCAACATGATGCAAATGGGTATTGCTGCTGGAGTGGTTGGAGGAAATGCTTGAGTAGGGAATCAGGAAGCTCCGATGGTCAACAATTATGTTATTCTGAGTAGAGACTGTGCTAGGCTAGTAGGAAAGCCATTTATTGGAACTGAAGATGCAATTGAAGTAGAAAACTGGTTGCTACATTGTGAGAGGATCTTTGCAGATTTAGGGCTCAATGATGATTAGAAGAGAAGGCTTGCATCGAGACAGCTTCAGGGAGCAGCTTTTTTCTGGTGGAATAGTGCTACGGTGGGAGTGAATGAAGAGAAGATGACATGGGCTGAGTTTAGGAAGAGATTCACGGAGAGGTTCCTATCTATGATGATGAAGTCTACCTTGCTTAGAAAGTTTGCTGAGTTGGTGCAGCGGGAGTTGACTGTGTTGGAGTATGCTAGAAGGTTTGAGGAGTTGGATAGGTATTGATATGCCACTGTGGATACCGTGATTAAGAAGAACGAGAAGTTCATAAGAGGGTTGAAGCTTGAGTTGGGAAGGGCTACATTATCTCATATTAGGGATCTGTGTGATGTTGTCATGGAGATGGCGTTGAGGCATGAGGAGACGCTTGCTTCACCAAAGAAGGACAAGGCAAAGGAAGTCCAGGTGGGGCAGAGTTAGAAAAGGAAGTTCTTTCATAAGAAGGGTGCTCAGAAAGGTGGAGCCATGAAGAAGGGAAAGTCTGAAGTTGTTTGCTATAAGTGCGGTAAGAAGGGACATTTTGCTAATGAATGTCGTACTGGAAAGGCAAAGGAAGTGATCGGGAAGAAGAATGTTAGATGCTTCAACTACGATCAAATTGGCCATTATAAGAACTAGTGCAAAGAGCCTGCTAAGGATGGGAAGGGAAAGGTGTTTGCATTGGAACCAATTACCTCAAGGCCAACGGCAAAGGAGAAAGGAAAGGCTCTGTTTGCAGGTACGCTATAGATTCATGGTATGTCTGTTAGCGTTCTGTTTGATACCGGTGCATCGCATTCTTTTATATCTCGTTGTTTGGTAGATAAGCTTAACCTAGAACCCTCATATTTAGTTACTTCCTTAAGGGTTGTGAATCAGATAGGAGGGTATGCGACACTTGGGATGAAGTGCGACCACCTAGAGTTCGATTTGTTAGGTCATACCTTTATTTGCAGTTTGCATGTGTTTGACTTTTTAAGGTTCGGAATTATTTTGGGTATGGATTGGTTAAGTAAGTACGATGCAAGGATATTTTTCCATGATAGGAAAATATCGCTTAGACACCCTGACAGTAGTGATCGGATAATATATACCATAGAAAACCCTAGTTGTGAGGTGAATGCTTTGTTGGGTGTCATGGAGTTAGAAGATGAGATGAGCCGAGTTTTCATGGTTAGAGAATTCGCAGATGTTTTTGAGCCAGTAGTAGGATTCCTACCGAAACGAGCCATTGAGTTTCGGATAGATTTGGTGCTTGGAGGAGACCGGTGAGTTGATCGCCAAGCAGGATGACACCTACCGAGATGAGGGAGCTAAAGGTGCAGTTGGTGGATTTGGAAGGCAAGAATTTTATTAGGCCAAGTAGTTCACCTTGGGGAGCAGCCGTAATGTTTGCTAAGAAGCCGGATGGATCGTTAAGGTTATGTATGGATTATCGCAAGTGGAATGAGAAGACGATAAAGAATCGATATCTATTGCCTAGAATTAACGATTTGTTCGATCAGTTGAGTGGAGTCAAGATATTTTCCCAAATGGATTTAGCAATAGGTTTCCATCAGCGTATAGTAGTAGATGATAGTATTCCTTTAATGGCGTTTAGAACCAGATATGGATCATACGAATGGTTAGTGATGCATGTTACTCCAAAAAATCCACCTTTCGACTAAGTCGAAAGGTCCTTAAACAAAGATCAAGAGAGAAGAGTCCAGATCAAACCTTTCGAAGGAGTCGAAGGGATGCTGCCATCAAAGTTTAGAAACCTCAAAACCTTTCGAAGGTGTCGGAAGGTCCCTTCTATCAATATTTACAGGGTTTCAACCTTTCGAAGAAGATGAAAAAGACTAAAGCTCCCTTCCGCCTTCATTTACAACCTTTCGAAGAAGACCTTTCAATTGAGTTAAAGCAACATCTTTCGAAGACAAAGGGAACAACTACTTGCATATGTGTCAAACCTTTCGACACCAAAGGTTTCGCCTTTGTTTTAACTACTCGAAAGCAAAGCATTGACCAGAACAACCTCTTCGGAAGCTATAGTAAGCCTTTCGAATCGGTCAAAACCAACATGGTCTAGGAGGGTTCTACATCATATCAAAACAAGGGCATGGGCTACTCGACAATGTCGAGACTAATGACTGTTGAATCTCTTTGAAACCAATGTGATCAACCTACCGACCGTGCCGGAAGCTCCAAACTTACTTTACTAATAATAAGGAGGCAAAGACCCATCCAGGACACCTTTCGACAATGTCGAAAGGTGCTATGAAGAAAGCAATGCTCAGAAGCAAATGAATGATAAGGACACCTTTCGACAACGTCGGAAGGAGACATGGTTTTTGATCAGGTCGAAAGGTTAAAAGAGAATGAAGGAATTGCTGGAGTATGACAAGAAGTACAAGGACACATTTCGACAATGTCGAAAGGAGGCATAGCTTTTGACAAGCTCGAAAGGTTCATAACAGTGTATATTGGGACACCTATCGACAACGTCGAAAGGAGGCATAGCTTTTTTGACCAGGTCGAAAGGTTCATAACAGAATATAAAAGGAGGACCTTTCGACGTTGTCGAAAGCAATGGCGCGGAAGGGTGGCCTCCTGCATCTATAAATAAGACCCAAGAGGTCACATTTTGGGGATCCGATTTCTCTCATTCCAAACTTGTATTTTCTTTAACAAATCATTGTAACCCTAATTAGGTGATCATTTGGGAATTTAATGAAATAAAATTTCTTTGAATAGAAAAAGGGAAGTCTTGAGCATTGTTAATCTCTTTACTGTTTATTAAATCTTTTGTTGGATTAACCTTTATATTTCTGGTTTAACCCCATCGAAGAAACCTATCGACAAAGTCGACACCTCTTCAGGCTCTAAGAACTTTTGTAACCTTTCGAAGCCATTAACTATGCGATCTAAATCTCTCGACAAGGTCAAAACCAGTTCTATAAACACCAAAACTTGGACTTACAGATTTGATCTAAAAGAGGTCGTTCCCATAGCTTTCGACAAGGTCGAAACCTACTCCAAATCTATTAGAGCATAAGATTTCCTGCCTAAACCCAAGGAAAGCTAATACTCAAGCCTTCGACAAGGTCGATTCCAACTTTAAAAGGACTTAACTCAAAGAATTTAAATCTAGTCGAAAGGAAGGCTTTCGAAAGAGATCTCATTCTAACTCAATATGATCAAAAGTTCACTTAACCCAGAGAACATACCTTTCAACATTGTCGAAAGGTCTGATTTGAGGAGTATCAACAAATAAACCGAATTGGAAGGCAATTCCTAAGGGATTCATTCTCACCATTCATACAAAAGATTATTCATCCTTCTTAGCATTACTTTGGGGTGTTGAAAGAAATCTTGTTAGTATTTTTGGCGCTAGAAGGAGGGCTTAAACCTCTAACTTGGATACAACCCCAACACTGCTAATCTCTAACCCTTCTTAAGTCAATTCCACTTCAAGTTTATCTGGATTGGTAAACCATGGCTACAAGAATTAAGAGATTTGAAAAAAGGTCCTCTGAACCACATTTGTCAAGGTTCCCCCAAACAATCATCAAGAACTCCAATCAAGATGAATAATAGAGATTAAGGCTCAAAGGCCTAAGAATTATAAACAAGAAGAAAGCATAATTTTATAATCCTTAGAAATGGAGTCTAAATCCTTTTCATGTTGGTCCTACCCCTATGTTTGCACTCGAAAAGAGGACAATGGAAGTGATAATGTTTTTAATTAAATGAGAAGAACCATTCAATATTATTTAAAAGGCACAATCTTTGAGAAAGAAATAATGGCTGATTACAACGCCTTTGCAAATAAATGGCAACAACCAATTGTAAAGAAAACACTTCCTACATGAGATGTACAAAGGGTGATAAAAAGAAAAGAAATTAAGGGGCATGAGAACTCAGAGCCAAGGAATAAAAAGTCAAGAAGCCATCCGCAAGAATCAAGCTTCAAGTCTAGACTTCCAAAGGAGTGCAACTTAACAACATCAATTAAGAACGTCTACTTGCTTACAAGGATGAGCTCAACTATTGGCCATCACAGAAAAAGAAGCCAAAACATGAAAGGAATTTAGGAGGATCCTACTGGCACTATCATATGATGAATGGTCATGAAACCAACCATTGCAGAGCCCTAGAGGGGATGATCATAAACTTCTTTCATCAAGGAAAAATCCATGAGTTTGTAAAAAGAATTTGAGATAAATTCAATAAAGAGCAACTTTCTATAAAGAGAAAATCTACATGGTTGGGAGTGAAATGCTCCTTATATTTGGATACTACCTAAGATGGTAGAAAAGCCTCTGTCCGTGTCGAGATGGCCAGGGCAGAGCACCTCCTGGAGGGATGGCGGGTAAGCCTTTAGCCGCGCCATAAGATGGCCAGGTTAAAGCACCGGACAAGCCCTTGGCTGCGCCTCTGGTTAGATCAAGGCACCTCCTAGAGGGAGGACGGAGTAAGCCTTTATCCACGCCATAAGATGGCCAGGTTAAAGCACCGAACAAGCCCTTATCCATGCCATGCTATGGCCAGGTTAAGGCACCTCCTAGAGGGAGGATGGAGTAAGCCTTTATCCGCTCCATAAGATGGCCTGGGTAAAGCACCGAATAAGCCCCTGTCCACGCTGCAAAAGGACCAGGGCAGGGCACCTCCTGGAGGGAGGTCGGGTAAGTCCTTGATTCCAGCCTCTAAGATGAGCTAACCAAGAGCACCAGATAACAATGGACTAAGACGTCCAGGCCCAAGAAGAGGCTCATCAAATAACGGACTAAGATGTCCAAGCCCAAGGGGAGGCCCATTCAATAAAGGACTGAGACGTCCAAGCCCGAGAAGAGGCTCATCAAATCATGAACTAAGATGTTCAAGCTCGAGAAAAAGCATATCCAATCATGGACTAAGACGTCCTAGCTCAAGAGGCAGCCAATCAGATTATTTCTATATATATTCAAAACCTGAAGGGTTCGTACATGTCAAAGAAGACAGAAGCAAAGGAGTGGGACAGAACTCCGCTTATTATTACCCGAATCTGGGTTTCAGGACTTCCATTTCTAAACATCAGCTATTAATACCCGAATGAGGGTTTTAAGTCTTTCATATATGAATTCCATCATCTAACGCCCGAATCTAGGCTTCAGGTCTTTATCAATCACTGACTTATTATACCTGAATCTGGGTATCAAGACTGTTGCTTTTGTAAACCCTAATCTGGGTGCAAGATCATTGGATTTCTATTCATCCCAAATGTCCGAATCTGGGCCAAAGAGTATCATCATAAAGATCGTTGTTAAGAGTTTCCGAATGGAAACTTTGGTTTTCTAACTTATTAAATCCCATTAATGTTAAGAAATGGATCGAAGAGTTACTACTTTAAAATTTCAAACACTGATTTCTGAATCAAGTTCTTTATTAAAAAGAGGTTACATTCTAATATTATACCGCTATGATAAAGTGGAATTTTCTGTCAGCAAATTTCATACTTTCCAGCCAAGTGGAAGGAGTTACATTCTTGATCATCTCTCGTCGTGGTCAAAGATGAGATTTTAACATTTAGTATAAGCTATTTTATATTAATTAACGATGCGATTTATTAATCAAAGAAAATGACATACATAGACAAATATGTCGATTTCAAGCTAACAATTAGAAATGTTGTTTGCTACATGCTTTTCAGGAAAGTTACAACAACAAGAAATAGAAAAAGATTCAGCAAGTCCAAAAATCAATGAGTGAGCAATTCAAAGACATTTCAAAAGTAACATTACAGAAAAGGATTACAAATCAAGTGATATTTACAAAGTTTATGTGATTTACATAAGTTATGAAATGTTTACAAGACTACAAAATTATTTACATATAAACAAAATAAATATACATAATTCGAACATGTAAACGAATTACAAATCTTGAGCGGCTTTATCAAGAGAATCTGCAACTGAAGGATCTACAACGTGACGAATTGCGGCACAGAGAACTTCCTTAAGTTTCTTTTCCTTTCTTCTTATGTTGTTCTCGTCGTCAATCGCATCAATGTTGGTCTTCAGGACACGATTAAAAGCTCTGGTTGCAACCCTGACTATTTTATTCTCTCTTTCCAACTCTGCGACACGCTTGATAAGCAAGTAGTTGTCGTGCTCTAGCTTCTGATTCTTGGCAGCGTATTCATTAATAGTCTAGGAGTACTTCATTTTCTACTGCTCATCAAAATATTTGGCTATTTTGAATTTTACTCTCCTGCACCAGTTGCCAACAGCATTCTCGTCTAAGCCCAAGGGAGGGTTGAGCATGGTAGGGAATTTTACGACCACAAGAAGTTTTGACCTGGTGGATTTAATAACCGTAGGGGTTGAGTGAGGGACCGGCAGGTTAATACTCGAAGTTTTGTCCCCCATGTTGAATTCTAGAGAGGCACACTGTGCCTGACTATCTTTTAGTTTCAACTCCAAGTCACTTATTTACTGAATAAGTTCAGCCATCTTTTAATCGAAGTCGATTATGGGATTTGTCTTCACTTGACGTTTAAGCGTGGTGATCATCTCATCTTTATTTTTGATTTCAGCCTCAAGGTAGGCAATATGATCTTTGTGACCGCTAGCGATGATTTTTTGAAGAAAATACCTCTTGTGCCATTTTACAGCTTCGACGTTACTGCCAAAGCGTTCCAATAAGACCACATCACTAACCATAATCCCTCTGCTCGCTGTCAACAACTTCTCTCTAATGGCATCAACGCGTGACGATAAGTTATAAGGAAGAGAAGTTGAGGATAACTGTAGCTCCTATTAAACAAAAGAGATAAAATAAAGTCAAAATCAAGCTAAGAAATCTCTTTATTATTGTAGTAACAGATTACAACTCAAATAACAACGAAATTAAAAAGGTACAACAAACAACTTGATTACATTTAAAGTTGGGAGACTACTTTTCTAACTTTATCTAAAGAGTTAGCTGAAAGCATTACTGTCGAATCAAAAGGCATAGTAACTCCTTCTAGTGTTATGACCGGCGGGCATTTGTTATAGTCACATTTCTCAGCCGGGGGACTATCGCGACCACAAATTAGTTTAGAGTGAAATGTTCTGATCTCTTAAAGGAAAGTTTCCTTCTCATCGCCGAGGAAGTCAAAACGGAGGCGATGGTATTCCAAGTATAATTTTTGTAAATCCCGAAGAAAGCAATATCTCGCTAATTTTGATGTCTTTAAATTTGATGCATTTTCAGAATAAAACCTTCTCAATTTAACATAGAGGCTTAAGTGGTCTCTAGGGACGAGTCGACTTAGAGAACTGTCATTCTGTAATAGTATAGTAAAGAGAAGCTAAGCATAGAAAACAGAGCTAAAACATATATTCATAAATCAATTAATGGTTACATATTCAATCATTCATCTGGTTCATACAAAATAAACTTAGAGACAAACTCAGAAACGAATTTATCTTTATAGTACTTAAGCTTTTCAGGGGGGAGATCTTAAGGAATCGACTTGACCCACGATAAGTTCCAGCAAGCTCCGGGATGCGGGTCAGATCTGAATTCATCTAAGTATCTTTTATGGAAATGTCTAAGTAAACCCCCGCTGAATTAGCCTAAGTACGAAAAGTCTATAATAGAATGTCTACAATAAGCTTTATACAAAAAGTTAGCTAAAATATCCCTTTCTTCGATCATCATCCAAAATAAAGTAAGCAACTCTCGATTCTCCTTTAAAAGAGCGTCGTATCGAAGACGCGCTCTCTTTAATAACGGGGTAGCTCTCTGATCTTTAAAAGATGCTAGGACAGAGGCACTCCAGTCAAGACTATAATACTTTTCAAAGAGGATGTTATGCTCCTTTATCTGTCTGTCTAACTCCCTATATAACTTGTTAATTTCCGCTTGTTTCCTTTCAAGTTTTGTTTTATAGGGAAATTGTTACTTCCTCCTTATCTAAAATGAATAATTTTACACTAATTATTATCTTCAAAGAGAAAGATATTTAAACAGGGAATTCTATAGCTGGGAAACTGGAACAGAAGCCTAGGAGGCCTGTTCTTTCTCTTTTGGATCCTCAGTTTGGGCAGGAGCAGGCTCACCATCTAGAGCAGCGGAAGGCCCAGGGGATGCAGGTGGAACATCCTTTTGAGGGGATGACCCTATTTCAGGAAATTCAGTTTGATCGTCACCGTCCTTTTTTGAAGCTCCAGAAGGACCTTCATTGTCACCATCAAGACCTTGACCTCCTGCAGGGTCATCATCATTATCATTACCATCGTTATCATCATCACTGCCATCGCCGTCATCATCATCTTTATCCACGATGGCGTCATCCTCGTCACCCTCCTCCTCAGAATCTGATTCGATTTCGAAGGAGGGGACATCAAAAGAAAGGGCTTCAGAAGGGTCAATTTCCTCCTCGTCCGCAGGCTCAATACCCTACTTCATCTGATTGATTTTTCCCATCACTCTTTCGGCAAGGGAAGAATCAAGAGAAGGAAAGCCAAAATCAGGGCATTTCTTGTAATTGTCGACGTACGCGAGCATGAGAGCATCTTCATAATTTTTTACATCATTTTCCCCAGGGTAGCGCCGGCAAATTAGGACACTTGCTGCTTAACATCAGAGAGGGTGCAAACAGCAAGTTTGAGCGAGGCTCTTGTCTTCTTGAATTTGTCTTTCAAAGAAGTGTTCTTAGCAACCAGGCAAGTTTTTTCATCTTCTGTATCTTTCAGAGTGAGCTCCATGGTGAGTTTTTCATCAGTAGTAAATTGATAGGCCTGCTTCTCTGCTTCTAAATCGGCCTTGACCCTGGCAAGGGCTTTTACTCGCTCCAACTCTGTGGAAGCGTCGTTTTTGGTAGCTGTCAAGGAAGACACTTGACTTTTAAGCTTGGAATTTTCCTTCTACGGCTTGGAGGGTCCGACTTAAGACTTTGAAACGTGTTCGTTCAAAGCTATCCAACTCCTAGAAATCTGGGGTGAGAATTGTAACACAAATTAGCGATTAGAGAAAACCAATGATGATAAGGTCGGTTGAGTAAGAGCTTACAAAGAATTGCTGCTCCATTAGAGAGTGATAATTCCCCGCCAAGTCTGGAGAGAAAGAGGGCGGAGAAGAAGAAGTGAAGGCTTGAGAATGCAAAATGAGCTCGACTAGTTCCTCAAAATTTGTAGATGGAGGAGTAGAAGGTGATGACTCCAGAGGAATTTGTTTCATGGAAGGATTCATCAATAAAGCTAGCTGCATCTGCTCAAGTGCAGCTGGGGCATCAGAAATGGAGATGCGTGAAAAAGGGTCGGGAATAGGCGAAGTTTGCTCTGGTTTATCTTTGGGGGCTTCAACAATGGGGCTCTTCGGGACATGTTCAGAAGATAGGCACTCTTCCTCTTTCTCCACATCAATGATTTTAGCAACTTTCTCCAGGGGTGCGTCTTCAAGAGACTCCATTAGTTTTCTTTTAGAGGTTTTCTTAGATTTTGCAAAGGCTGCCATGATTGATGTCACTCCAGAAGTTGATGGAGGAGGGGCAGCATTGCTAGAAGACACTATGACTTGAGAAGAAGCTGTAACAAATTCAAGCAGATGTAAAGTTAGCTGAGATAATTCATAGAATGCCAGGGACAAAAAAATAAAATTCTAAAATAATAATATACTGAAGGGTTGGCACAGATTGGTGACATTGGGGAGAAGTGTTCAGCATCTCCTAGGGAGAGGAAGCGTTTTCCGCGTGAAGTGTGCAGGATAGAAGGAGGAGTTCCCAAGATTCTCTGTCCCACCGACAGAAGAGAGTGTTTTCTTAAGTTTGAGGGAGTTAGAAGCGTCAATCTGCTCCTAATTTTTCTTGAAGCCACAAATAGAGAGTCGACTGTTCTCTTGTTGACATCATTAAGCTTCTTGGAAGAGACACTTGATAAAGCAAGAGATTAGTTAACGGAAAACATAAAGTAGGGGAAAGACAACACAAGACCAGACTTACGAGGAGAGGCAAAAGTCTCGTGAATATTAGCAAAACATTTGACAAAGAAGAACTGGTTCTCCCAGTCCCTGAATTTGTTGACCCCGTCTGATATTAACTTCTTGTAAGGGTTAACTCTGTATATTTGGTTATTGAGATTGCTCAGCCTTGCCAACTTGGTCAAGAAGTTTAACACTTTAGCATTAAGAGAAGGGAGCCTAGATTCTAGTGCCATCATCTCTAGAGACATGAGATGAGTGTAAATGTTTGGAGACAGCTGGATTGGGGCGATTCCAACATAGGATAGATATGATGATAAAAATTCCAGGAAAGGTGAAAATCCACCATGCCATATTTGAATGGCGGTATAAGCAAAATATCCTTCAGGAGGGTTGTCTATGGTGTCAGTTTCCTAAGGAGGGATAGCTTCAATTCCGGTGATACCAAAATCCCTAAGGATGGCATTGACTTCCTCTAGGGATGCTATGGTAGAATGCTTAGAAATGGCATCAGCTTTCTTAGGAGAACTAATGATTCTGCCAGGTGAAAACGTTTTAGTTAAAATCCTTGATTATTTATGAATTTGAAATGCATTCGAGAATTAAACAAAGAAATCTACTTAGATAATTTAAACATGAAAACAGACATTGAACTTTAAGATTGTGCAAACAGTTTAAGTCAGAAACCAAATAGCTTAGCTTGAGCTTTCGACAATGTCAAAACGACAATTTGAGCCTTCGACAATGTCGAAAGGACAATAGCTTTAGCTTTCGACAATGTCCAAAGGACAATAGCATTAACTTTAAACCAATGTACCCCAACATTTTCGAAAGCCTAAAAAACAAATAAGTAATGATATGTGTTCATTGAGCTAATGACAAAGTCGAAAGGACATGACGTAACATTAATCCATTCGACACTTTTCAACAATGTCGAAAGCTCTATGGGAGCCTGGATACACTGCAAGCCTAACATAAAGCTAAGCAACAAGACCTTTCGACATCGTCAAAACCAATAACTTAAAATTCCTAAGTAAAAATATTAATGTTGTCGACATTGTCGAAGGGTCTGATCAATGTTGTTGAAACCTAGTCTACCCATTGAAGTCGAAAGGTTTCAAGTTAAACTCATATATACTTTAGACGTTTCGGCAAAGATGGGCAGAGACAACTCTAGGGTCAAAGAGATTCAACCTCGTCGAAGGCTTGTTGTCGAAGGGGTCAAAGGGTTCGACTAAGTCGAAACGTTTGACTATCGAAGGAATAAATCCACTCCACTTAACTACATATCCTTTCGACAACATTGATTAAATTGGCTCCACAACACCTTTCGATCCCATCGACAGGGGCTAAGAAAGAAAACCCATGTTGCCGCCTCAATCCCTTTCAAAAGGGTAGAAAAGTCATTTATGGTGCCAATTTTTCATCTATACGTTCAAAACTTCCAGGTGCAGAAAACAAGATCCGCTATCTTACCCAAACCCGATTACGAACCCAGCATTCCAAAACCTCTTAAAGTAAACAAATGAAACTTGTTAGGAAAATGGATTTTAATAGAAATCAATCTTAATAATCCAAACCTGATAAATCCAAACCCGATAATTCACTAATGAATAACAAAATAATAAATTTTGAAATGATGATTCAAACCCGATAAGGAGATTTTCCAAAATAACCACTGTCAATCTCAAAATCCAAAACGAGAAACGAACTCTATTAGTTAAAGAAACTGAATCAAGAGGAATTTCCTCGATAAATCAAACCCAATCTTCTCTCAAAAGAATGAGATTCGGATGTTTTAAAATTGAATTTCAATTTTGAAATTTTAAAAAAGCAAAACTCAAGTAAAGCATGAATGAAGTTCAAATTAAAACTAGAGAAACATAGATTAATCTAAACTTACGGTTTGGATTTGGAGATTATCTTGATTTCTGGAAGCGAAGTTTATGAAATTTTGGAGAATTCTTTTACTTTTTCTCGATAATTTTGATTGCAGGTAAAAGAAGAAGAGGGAGAAGAAGCGTACTTTATAAGAAAAGTCGCCTAAAATTCCAACCGCTAGATAAGATTTGAATGGACGGCCCAGATTTGCACGGGAAGACCAAGAGGCGGGAAACTTCTAGGTTTCGGCAAAGATGACTTGGAAAGTCAAGGGCATCCCTTCGCAAGGGGGTGGGGCAAATGTTACTCCAAAAAATCCACCTTTCGACTAAGTCGAAAGGTCCTTAAACAAAGACCAAGGGAGAAGAGTCTAGACCAAATTTTTCGAAGGAGTCGAAAGGATGCTGCCATCAAAGTTTAAAAACCTCAAAACCTTTTAAAGGTGTTGGAAGGTCCCTTCTATCAATATTTAGAGGGTTTCAACCTTTTGAAGAAGGTGAAAAAGTCGAAAGCTCCCTTCCGCCTTCATTTACAACCTTTTGAAGAAGACCTTTCGATTGAGTCAAACCAACATCTTTCGAAGACAAAGGGAACAACTACTTGCATATGTGCCAAACCTTTCGACACCAAAGGTTTCGCCTTTGTTTTAACTACTCGAAAGCAAAGCATTGACCAAAACAACCTCTTCGGAAGCTATAATAAGCCTTTCGAATCGGTCAAAACCAACATGGTCTAAGAGGGTTCTGCAATATATCAAAACAAGGGCATGGGCTACTCAACAACGTCGAGACCGATGACAATTGAATCTCTTTGAAACCAATGTGATCAACCTACCGACCATGTCGAAAGCTCCAAACTTACTTCACTAATAATAAGGAGGCAAAGACCAATCTAGGACACCTTTCGACAATGTCGAAAGGTGCTATGAAGAAAGCAATGCTCAGAAGCGAATGAATGATAAGGACACCTTTCGACAACATTGGAAGGAGACATGGTTTTCGATCAGGTCGAAAGGTTAAGAGAGAATAAAGGAATTGCTAGAGTATGACAAGAAGAACAAGGGTACCTTTCGACAACGTCGAAAGGAGGCATAGCTTTTGACCAGGTCGAAAGGTTCATAATAGTGTATATAGGGTCACCTTTCTACAACATCGAAAGGAGGCATAGCTTTAGACCAGGTCGAAAGGTTCATAACAGCATATAAAAGGAGGACCTTTCGATGTTATCAAAAGTAATGCTGCGGAGGGTGGCCGCCTGCATCTATAAATAAGACCCATGGGGTCACATTTTGGGGATCTGATTTCTCTCATTCCAAACTTGTATTTTCTTTACCAAATCATTGTAACCCTAGTTGGGTGATCATTTGGGAATTTAATGAAATAAAATTTCATTGGATGGAAAAAGGGAATTCTTGAGCATTGTTAATTTCTTTACTGTTTACTTAAGCTTTTGTTGGATTAACCTTTATATTTCAGGTTTAACCCCATCGAAAGGAACCTATCGAAAAAGTCGACAACTCTTTAGGCTCTAACAACTTTTGTAACCTTTCAAAGCCATTAACTTTGCGATCTAAAGCTCTCGACAAGGTCAAAACAAGTTCTCTAAACACCAAAACTTGGACTTACAGATTTGATCTAAAAGTGGTCGTTCCCATAGCTTTCTACAAGGTCGAAACCTACTCCAAATCTATTAATGCATAAGATTTCCTGCCTAAACCCAAGGAAAGCTAACACTCAAGCCTTCGACAAGGTCGATTCCAACTTTAAAAGGACTTAACTCAAAGAATTTCAATCTAGTCGAAAGGAAGGCTTTTGCAAGAGATCTCATTCCAACTCAATAGGATCGAAAGGTCACTTAACCTGGATAACATACCTTTCGACATCGTCAAAAGGTCTGATTTGAGGAGTATCAACAAATAAAGCCGAATTGGAAGGCAATTCCTAAGTGATTCACTCTCACCATTCATACAAAAGATTATTCATCCTCTTAACATTACTTTAGGGTGTTGACAAGAAATCTTATTAACAATGCCATTCAAACAAACTAATGCGCCAGCGTTCTTTATAGATTTGATGAACCGAGTTTTCCAAGAGCACTTGGATAGGTTCGTATTGGTGTTCATAGATGATATTTTGATATACTCTAAGGATGAAAGGGAGCATAAAGTTCGTCTTAGAGTGGTGCTTGAGACGCGAAGGCAGAATCAGCTGAAGTCGATGTTTTCGAAGTGTCATTTCTGGAAGAAGGAAGTGAAGTTTCTTGGTCATGTAGTCTCAGAGAAAGGGTTGTCTATAGATCCGAATAAGATTGAAGCGGTGAATAATTGGAAGAGACCCGAGACAATTACTGAGATAAAGAGTTTTATTGGATTGGATGGATATTATAGGAGGTTTATTAAGGATTTTTCATGGATAGCAGCACCGATGACCAAGCTGACGCGAAAGGATGTGAAGTTTGTTTGGACCGATAAGTGTGAGGAAGCATTCCAGAAGCTGAAACACTTATTGACTAATGCACCCGTGTTAGTTGTTTTGGAAGGGAATCGGGATTTGGTAGTATACACAGATGTTGTAGAGCTGGATTAGGAGTCGTGTTAATGCAGAAAGGTAAAGTGATTGCTTATGCTTCTCGACAGCTTAGACCGCATGATATCCAACGCATGATTTGGAATTAGCTGCGGTGATATTTGCATTATAGGTGTGGAGACATTACCTTTTGGGTGAGAGGTTTGAGCTTTAAACGGTTCATAAGTCGTTGAAGTATTTATTCTCTCAAAAGGAGCTAAACATGAGGCAGTAGAGATGGTCAGAGTTTTTAGCCGCTTATGACTTCAGTATTGGATATACACCGGGAAAGGGCAACAAGGTTGCAGATGCACTTAGCATAAAACATCAGAATGCAGTATTGGTAATGGTAGCTGAGTGGAAAGATTTGGAAGCGTTGTCAACTTGCAGAGTGCAGTGGAGATCTTAAGCTGGGTCTAGTTGAGGGTCTGTTGTGTTGTCTTGTTTAGAAGTTGAACCGATAATAATTGAAAAGATTGCTTCTAAATAGGAGAAGGACCCAATATTGGTCGAACGGATCAAGAAGTTAAAGGAAGGAACGGAGAGCGATGACATGAAGGATTTTAGTCTTGACCAGAATGGGTGGTTGAGAAAGAAAGGAAGGTTGTGTCTTCCGAATTTGAGAGACATTAGGAAGGAAGTTTTGGAGGAATGCCATCATTCGAAGTTCACTATTCATCTAGGAGGAACGAAGATGTATCAGGACATGAAGAGAAGTTTCTTTTGGGAAGGTATGAAGAGGGATGTAGGCTTTTGGGTAAAGCAGTGTCTAAACTATAAAAGCCGAACATCAGAAGCCAAGTGGGTTGTTTCATCCATTAGATATTCCAGTATGGAAGTGGGATTTTATTTCTATGGATTTTATAGATGGATTGCCAAGATCTAACAAAGGAAATGAAAGTATATGGGTCATAGTGGATAGGTAGACCAAGAGTGCCCATTTCATTCCAGTTAAGTCAACTAGGACGTTACCTGTCTTAGCTAAGTTATTTATGAAGAATATAATTAGACTTCATGGTTCCTAGTAGTATCGTCAGTGATAGAGATTCCTTATTAACTAGCAAGTTCTGGAAGAGTCTACAGGAGATTTTATGAACCAAGCTCAAGATGAGTACCGCTTACCATCCACAGACCGATGGGCAAACAAAAAGAGTTAACAAAATCTTGGAGGATTTGTTATGAGCTTGTGTGCTAGATTTTGGGGGATTATGGGAAGACCACCTACACTTAGTCGAGTTTTCGTATAACAACAGTTATCAAACTAGTATAGGGATGGCACCGTTTGAAGTTTTGTATGGAAGACCATGCAAATCTCCAATTTGTTGGTTAGAGACCGGGGATAGATTAGTTCTTGGTCCAGATTTGATTAGAGAAGCTGCAGAGAAGATTGAGTTGATTCGAGCTAGAATGAAGGATACTCGATCTAGGCAAAAGAGTTATGCAGACAGAAGATGGAAAGACTTAGAGTTCTTTGTTGGAAATCATATTTTTATTAAGGTGTCACCGATGAAGGGTGTGATTCGATTTGGAAAATCAGGGAAATTGGCACTGAGATTTGTAGGACCATTTCCTATTGTAGAGAGGATCGGGAAACTCGCATATAGAGTAGAGTTACCGAATAGTTTGGTAGGAGTCCACATTGTTTTCCATGTTTCTCATTTAAGGAAGTGTGTTAGAGACCCGGAGTCTACTATAACATCGACTGTGTTAGATGACTTGGTATTAGAACTAGACTTGACTGTAGTTAGAAAGCCAGTACGTATAGTTGCGAGAGATGAGAAGAAGTTGAGGAACAAGATAGTCAGATTAGTTAAGGTCCAGTGGAGCGACGATGAGAGAGACTATACTTAGGAGACTTAGAGCAGGATTAGAGAGCTTATCCTGACTTGTTGGATGGTATGTTTTACCTTTATGATTTATTTATTGAGTACCTTATCATAATTTCAAGGACGAAATTCTTTAAGGAGGGGAGTCTGTAATGACCTTAATTTTTAGTAACATTACTTAGGATATTTGATTAGCTAAATAAAATAAAATAATGTGATGATTAGGGGATTGAGATTTGTGATTAATAAGCAGAAGTCGTGCCTAAGAGAATAAATGAACTAAAATAAAATGGGTAAAAGAAATAAGTGAGGGGTAAAGTTGAAATAAGAATATTCTAATACCTTAACCCTTAGGAATTCATTTCATACGTTCATTTGCAATACCAAACTAAATAGAGGCTGGCCATCATTAGCAAGAGATAGAGGAAGAAGATAAAAAAAATCAAAAGAAGGAAGATTAATCAAATCAAATCCATTCAAATCTCAAATCCTTAATCTCAAAGCTAAGGTGAATAATGACTACATCTCTTTTTTTTGTTTTATGATGAAATCCGAATTATTTTGCAAAGTTATTTGCCATGTTTTGATTATAGAATTGGAGATATATGCTTGTTGATGATTTATGCTTATTCATATAGCTTTTATGATATGTTTTGATGTGAAAACCTATTAAATGACATCCAAATGCTTTGCGAATTTAGATCAGAAATGATATTTTAGAGATGGATTTCAATTTTCATAATTTTCTAAATTAATATGGAATTAATATTAATTTTCTAGTGAGGAAATTGATTAATTGGGTTTAAAAATTATTTAAGGTTAAATAATATATGCTTTGGGTCTGAAATTATTATATGTTAGAAAATATATTAAAAATTGTTTAATTATTTAAATTGTTTAATTCTGAAATTTCGGCAGTGCTTTTGGAAAAGAAAATTTGCAACCAACCATATTTTTACAAATAAGGCAGGTTAGTTGAAAAGATCACTTTAAAAATATAAAAATCAGTTTAAACATTCTTTATACATATTTGACCACTTTCGGCATGTTGCTTTCGACCCAGTACTCTTGCCTCCATCTCATTCGAAACCATTGCGCCTGGTATCAATACTTGGTACGTAGCGAATTGGACTAAGGCGAAAGGATGAAGTCGAAAGGGGAATTCTGAAGGAGGTCGAAGCCTTACTTTGTTTTAAATGAAATTGCTTGCTTTGCTTTCGAAGGAAGGCTTACGACTTGGTTGGCTTTTGACTGAATCAAATGTTTTAAAGGAAAGGTTTCGAAATGGGTTGCGCCTTTGTTTTAAGAAAACGCTTTCGTTGGGGTCGAAACCCCTTTGCTGCTGCTTTCTACCTTTCAAAGTGATGCCTTCGAAAGGGCTAATATGTTTTATAAACCCAAGCCACTTCTCCAATGCTTTCGGAAGGTTGGTTTCGACACCATCACTTCTTTATCCAAGAAATGCTTTCGAAAGAGTGCTTTCGACTTAAATGTCTTATGGCCCTTTTGCTCTGTTGAAGGTAGAACCCAAAGTTTTCGAAGAAGATAGTTTAAGTGGTTTCGAAAGGTTGTTCCACATGGATTATTTGAACCCAAAAGCTTTTAAAAGGTTTGATGTGTTAATGCTTTCAAAAGATTTTAATGAAGGTTTTGAAGTGGTGGTTCCCCAATGGTTTCGAAAGGTTTGAAAGGAAAGGTTTTCCAATGTTTTCGAAAGGCAATGTTTAAGTGTTTTAGAGATAGGATGTCTAAGGCTTTATAGCTTTCGAAGAAAAGGTTTTTCAATTGTTTTGAAAGGTTTATATGAATGGTTTCGAAAGGAATGTTTTGTCCTTTCGGCCTAGGCTACAAAGGGCTTACTTGGTTTCGAAAGGGATACTTTCAATGGGATCGAAAGGGGTACTTTCAAAGGTTAAATCTTTTCATCAACAAAGTTTTGAGTAAAATATGTATAACATGGCAAGGTGATTTGAGTAAAGCATAGAGTATATTTTCCTTGTTTAAAGAATGATTTAATGGTTTAAATCAATTTGAAAGAAATGGTTTTCAAGGAAAAATTATGGGTAGTTAACCCTAAATAAAATGACTCAGATATTAGAATACCAGATGGGACTGGTATAGGGTCGCGCCTTATACATTAGATATTAGCCCCTAGCTAATTTAGTCCAAAATTCCAGCGTGTAGGGCTTTGTCACAGGTAAGACTAAAATGATGGTACACACAGAAAGGAATATATTTGTACATAGGTAGGTTATTGGTGAGCCCGCAAAACCATTAGGATCAGTTGACCCTGGAGAAAATAAGTTAGGGACAGACCGTCTAGAAGAGGAGTATCTAACAGAAGTTATCTTATTTGTTTATTTTGTCTGGTAGGCCCGAGCCAACCAAAGGTTAGTACTTAGCCAAACAAAACTATAGTGTTCGGACAGATAGTCCATTTGTTACCTGATATGTATGTTTACATGATAATGCTTTACTGTTTTAACAATTTTTGGTTGCAAGATTATGATTTGCAAAAGATATGTTTTAAAAGGATATTAGTGAGGGGAAACTTGTTCTGCTAAGTGGCGTGGTCTCACTTAATATCAAATAACCGAGATGTATAGTATTATTCACACCAGGCTTTATGTCTGACTCGAAGTTTATGTTTTCCCCTTTAAACTCTCGGGTTTTCAAAATTGATTTGAGTAGGCTGAGGGTTAAGGATTTTCAGTTTTTAGTAGGTTGGTGAATAAAGCTTCCGGAGACGAGCGGGTGGCTAACTGATATCTATTTAGGAGTTGATGTTTTATTTTGTTTGATTCTGCTGTGCTGTATTATGTCAGTTTTGACTATATAGTACTCTGGTCAACCAAGGGGGCATCTTCATATATCGCTCTTAGCGTATTTTATAATAATTATATTAAATTTGAACGTAGGAAACGATTGGGATTATGTAATGGAATATGAAACATGTTTTGTGAAATGTAATTAGAAAAGTTGTTTTTGAAATCTGTGATTTTGTTTCATATTCATGTGCTTCTGATATTATGGATATCATTAACATTACCGTATTTGGTCACTGGAGGTTAATACTATGGATGACTGCAGCATCTGTAGCGCTTAGCTTTGGGCCTCCAAATAAGGGATGTTACACTTGTCTCCTGAACTTGCCAATTTTTCCAACTCATCCGCCTCCTGGTTTTCTTCCTATGGAACATGTATAATCACATAGAGCTCCATTTCATTAAGTAAAGTGTTCACCTTTCTTAGATAAGCTGCCAAACGCTCCTCTTTGGCTTGGAACTCTCCCAACGCCAGATTTACAACCAACTAAGAGTCGTTGTGCACACACAACGACCTTATACCTGCTTCTTTAGCTATCTCTAATCCTGCTATCAGCGCCTCACATTTGGGTTCATTATTCATTGCCTTGAACCCCAAACGCACTACGTAGTTCACTCTCCCTCTAGGTATTAACAGTACTTTTCCTGCACCAAAGTCATGCTTGTTTGAAGCTCCATAAAATTTTCCATTTAAGAGCTTCATCCTCCTAGGATTCCAATTCATCATCCCTAATAGTAACTCATTAATAAAGTCTGCCAGGACTTGTCCCTTGATCGCCATTCGAGGATGATAGGTAATCGTGTATTGACTCGATTCAATAGTCCACTTCATTAGTCTTCCAGATGTCAAGCAGATGTAGGATCTTCCTCAATGGCTGGTCTATCGATACCTGGATGGGATGTGACTGGAAATAGTGCCTCAACTTTCGAAATGCTAATAGCAGGCATACGCTAACTTGTCCAATTTGAGATATCCATATTCCAGCTCGGTGAAGCGCTTACACACATAATATTCCTATCGTTGTACCCGATCTCCTTCCCAAACCAATGCTGGACTCAAGGCATGGGTTGAAACAACTATGTACAAATATAGATCCTCCCTTTCTACTAGTGTAGAAAGAACGGGTGGCATTTGCATTTATTCTAGTAAATTGAGGAATGCCGCCAAACATTCATTCGTCCAGACAAAATTGTCTTTCTCCTTCTTGAGTTCTTCAAAGAGTGGACCATACTTATCAATAGATTTAGATATGAACCTACAGTATGCTGTCGCCTTGCTGTTCAGGCTTTGTATCTCCATTCAGGTTTCGAGGATCTTATGTCTTTCAAACATTGGACTTATTCTGGGTTAGCTTCGATTTCCCTATAGTGTATGATGTATCCCAAGAACTTTCCAGACGAAACCCCAAAGGAACACTTTAGCAGATTCAGCTTAATCCCTAACACCTATAAAATTTGAAACATCTCACCCAGATAAGAAATATGATTCTCGTCCTTCTTTGATTTCACCAACATGTCGTCAACATATACCTCCATAGTTCTTTTCATTTGACTAGCGAACATCTTATTGACTAAGCATTGATACATTGCTCTTGTGTTATTAAGCATAAACAGCATAATTTTGTAACAATAGAGTCCCAAGTCTGTAATAAACTAGTTTGCTCCTAGTCTGGGATGTACATAGCAATATGATTGTATCCAGATTATGTGTTAATAAAGGATAAAAGCTTATGTCCTACGATAACATCCACTAGCCGATCGATTCTCATGAGTCGGAAGCAATCTTTAGGACATGCATCATTCATGCTAGAGAATTTGATACACATCCGCCATTTCCCATTTGGCGTCCTCACTAAGACCAGGTCCGCTATCCGTTTTAGGTACCGAGATTCCCTGATAAATCCATTTGCTAATAAAGTTTCCACTCTTCATTAAGGGTTACCGACTGCTTGAGGCCCATACTTTTCTTCTTCTGCTTCATCAGGAGTTTCTTTGGGTCGATATTCAAAGTATGACATGCTACCGAGGGAGAGATTCCATACATATCCACATGGGACCACGCAAATATGTGCTGATTATCCCATAAAAATCCTATCAACTATATCTTTAAATCTTTGTCCAACCTAGACTCAGTCTTTATCAGTTTTGTCGGGTCATTGCTATCTACCTCTACGAATTCTATCGCTTCTCCAGGCTCTGCTAAGGCCCCTTCTCCTCTATCCCTTAAGTTAAGTTCATTATAAGGATCACTTTAAACCCAAGTTTGGGGCTCTTAATTGCTACGCGATCAAATTTTTGGCATAGAGCGCGACCTTTGTGCCCTTTCCTTTCATTTATTTTCACAAAGCTTTGCTAATAACACTCTCTAGTGGCATCCTGATTCCCTTCTATTGCCCCCACTCCATAAGGTGTAGGAAATTTCATGATCAAGCATTATTGGGCTATCACTGCACGGAAATCTGATTGGGCTAGTCACCTCCAAAAGGTGTGATAATTGAGCGTCCGTCCACCAGAATAAATATTTTTATATATAGCTAATCTAGAATGGGTTCCTAGCTCGACAAACAAATCCAACTTCTTAAGGGCATTTTGCCTTCTCGAGCAAAGCTATGCAGTTGTTCGTTGTATGGACTGACATCCTTTATCGAGAATCTGTCTTGTCAAACTCATCTTTGAAGAGGATGTTCATTGAACTTCCACCATCTACCAAGATTCGATGTACCTCTGTTGGACCGAGCATAGCTGAAATAACCATAGGGTCCATATGTGGGTATTGCTTACCTGCTAGTCACTATTGCTGAGGATTATCTCATCCTACTCCTGATGAGTGGCCTTATCCTTTTGCTCCTCGCTTATAATGTATACAAAAGCTTCTCCGTCCATTAAAGATTTTGCATATATTTCCATCTTGGCCCAACTTTTATTGGCTATATGAGGTCCTTCCATTATGGTGTTAATCGCTAATCTCTCATCTTCTCATAGTTAGCACTGGTTCCTTCCCCTCCATTTCCTAGTGGGGTTGCCTTAAGGCCTGCTACATAGAAACAGGGAGGAGGGGAGTGTTAGGATTCCTAACATATTGCTCCAACTTCTTCTTCCTAATATATTCCTCTATAAGGTCTCGTAAACGTCGGCATTCATTGGTGTCATGTCTATGAGATTCGTGAAACCTATAATACTTTCTCCTGTTTATGTCAACTTCAGTCTCCTTTCTTGGTAGAGGCATGTTTTATGTAAGTTTTGCTTGCGTTGTAAGGTAGTTGTTCTCCACGGTGTCAATCGGGTCCGTGTAAGCATCGAACCTTGTTCCAGGCCCAAACCCCGTTCGTTCCATTTTCTTTCCATTAGAACCGCTTTGATTATTTTCCTTATTCTCGATATAACCACCTCCACTACCTTTAGCAATAGCGTTGACACTATTGGATGCCATTGATGATTTGACAACCGCTCCAGTTTATCGTCGGTTGCGGCCTCCTCCGACCGCATATACTTCGCTGCTTTATTGAATAACTTGCAAAGTGGTTGCTTTATCCTTAGTTAATCTCTGGGCCATCTTCATACCTAGGTACACACCACTACATGGCACTATAAGAGTTAGTCGCTCATCAACATTTTGGACGCTAGCCGTTGTGGCGTTGAAGCGAGTTAAGTACTTCCGTAGTGTTCCAACCTCTCTTTAGTTCACATCCGATAATGAATACAGATCCTTAAGATGCTCTACATGAACTCAAAATTGGCTGATAGATTTTCCCTTTAACATTTCTCATGAATGGATTAAGCCAGGAGGAAGGCGGCAAAACCGCACAGTCACTAAATCTGACAAGAATAAGGGGAAACACTTACATAAAACTTCCTCCATGGGGTACAGTCTATTTCTATCTCCATGGAGAATGGACTGTCAAATCTCGCTCCAATTCCTCATTCTACTTGTTCACAACACACACATTCACTTATAATATATGCCATCCAATCCTTCGGTTTGGGGAATGAATGGAGCTGGATCGACCTCTCATTATGAGGTGAAGTACTTCTTTCGGTTCTTTTGTGGCAACTTATTCTGCGGTCCCGGTTTCGATCTCAGCTTCGGGATCGTTCATGGTGGTAAGTTCGACTTTTGTCAATTGCTACTTCTGCTAAGACTAGAGAGCGTTGCCTAGATTGGGAAGGTTCATCCATAGCCGACCCTGGTCCACCACCTTCCCTAGTTAGCTCGGTGTCGAAATATCCACGAGCGTAGCTTCGGGCCGAATCCTTGCTCAGTTTTCTTCCTCGGCAATCACTCATCCTGCTCCTCGATTTTCTTGATCAGATCTTCTGCCAGAGTACGACCTCCTTTGCCTCCTGGATCCTCAAGACTGGGATCGCCCTCTTGCTTCAGTGTTTTGTGTGGCTGGTTATGTCTGCCCCCGACATGTCATGATTTGGTCCACAATAGCTTGCTGGTGGGTAGCAAACCGGGTATTAAGTTCTACAATAACTCTATCCAAGTCGTCTTTGGTGACAATATCTGGTCCTGGAGTACTGGATAAATGGTCGTATTAATTGGTAGCTATTTGTTTTGCATTCCCATTGGTGGCACCAGCCTTGTGAACAGATTTAGGAGGAATGCTGAGAATTAGGTTCTCGGTGAAACACCAAAAATGTTTGCATGAAAAGTGGATAAAGATCTCCAAAAGAATTTATATCGGTGAAGAACATAGAAAGAAAACACTATAAAAGTAAAGTACACATCAATTTATAGTGGTTCAGCTATAACGGGCCTACATCCATTGTTTATTTTTATTCTCTTTCTTATATTTCATCTTTTACAAGGATTTTAATGCGAAGTTCAATCATGTACCATTAAATAATGTAGTTACTAGGCTCTATTCAGCTATTTCGGTTCGGTAGAGTTTGGTTGCTTCAAAAAGTTGCCCCCATGGCTACCAAAAGCTTGGATATTTATAGGAGTGGAGAGGTAGGGAGGTCGTCCTGGTAAATCAGGTAGTTTCCTTGTATAACATGCTCTGTTTGGTTATTTCCATGTATAGATGATACGATTCAGAATTTTCTTATATTATATTTCATTCCTTAAGTAGTCGGTTCGGTTCAGTTCAGTTCAATGTAATAAGGGATGGCTTGGTAGTGTCTTGGTCGGCATAAAGTAGGGGTTCGGTGGTAGTTATGGGCTAGGTTAAGGTTTTGGGTTCAGCTACTTCATGTGCACTGAACAAGAAATCTTGTTCGGTGTCCAACTAACCAAACATAAATTCCTGTTCGGTAGGGTGACTACTGGATAAAAATTATGATTTGGTAGTTCTATCACCGAGACAAGCTTAAACAACTTCCCATCGGACCACAAAAGAGGCTGGATCACCGAACCGAATAGTGCTAGGTAGACAACCAGACCGAGCTAATCAAGGTCAAACTATCAGACCAAGGCAAGCATGGCATGTGTGCATGTTGACCTACCTGACCAAGGCAAGGATGGCATGTATGCGTCTTGCTCCTTTCAACCACTCTATCCACTTAGCTTCTAGGGTGGTATGCCTCTCCCACTAAGGTTATGCTAATAAATCTTGCCTTTTGTAGTACTCGTAATTTTTTTGTTTTCATCCTAGCTTGGTTCGCAACATTTAACTTCCCGGACGTAACACTACAAGAAAAGGCCCCATTTTGTGTTGGAAGGTTGCAACGGCTGGCAACGGCTAAAAAAAGCGGCTGTTGCTAGCCGTTGCATATCGCGATTACAGATCTGGAACCCGCAAACAGATTCTTATTTCCCACCAAAAACCATTTCCTCCCCGAACCCTCCTCCCCGTCGCAATCCGCCGCCTCTCCAACT
Organism: Allium fistulosum; assembly: GCA_030737815.1. Lineage (NCBI taxonomy): Eukaryota > Viridiplantae > Streptophyta > Magnoliopsida > Asparagales > Amaryllidaceae > Allium > Allium fistulosum. The sequence continues at coordinate 210,981,496 of CM060908.1, forward strand.
CCAGCCGTCGCTCGTTGCCTCCATGTCGCTCAAACATCTCCAAAACTCGCTGGTATTTCTTCTAAACTTGATTTGACTTTGATTTAGGTTTAATTTAGGATTAATTGGAAAACCCTAATTTCGAAAATAATTGTATTAGTTGATCATAGTGATATTGGGTGATGATTATAGTGTTTTAAGTTAGGTGGAAGTTAAATTAGTTTATGATTATGTTGAAAATGATGATTAATGCGTATTAGTTATAGTAATATTTGTATTAGTTGATTTTGATTGGTGGTTTGATTTTAAAATTAGTGTATATTATTGATGAACATGCTTGTTGATATTTAAGTTTATGACAATATTTGTTTTTATTTAAAATAATGTGTATAGTTTACGCCAAAGTTAATTGTATAGAAATTAATACATATCATGATAGATTGGTACAGTTAACGATAATTTAATTCAGAAGTGCTAATTATAATTGTTATCGTAGTTTAAAATAAATATAATTCGTTGAATGAATTATAAAATTTTGAAATGAGCGTAATAACAATGAGCTAATTATTCAGTGAAAGTTAAAACACGTTTTAAATTTTAGTTAATAAATATAATGAATTAATTAATTATAAAATATTTTGTAGTTGTTAGAAGAATAATTAGAAAATATGTTTTATTTCTGTAAATCCCTTAGAGATATTTTGGCCCCGTCTGACAAGAGTTGTATATGATCGTTATATGGATATTCATTTTTTCCAAGAACGGACATTTATTTTCATCTCATACAATATTTGTTGGATTTGTCCTAGTATTTGGACAAGTTACAAACACAATAAAGTAATCACATTTTGTAAATCATTTCAGTTTAAACGGTTTACAAAATTTTGGTGGCACTTCCTTTTTGTTCCCTGTGTACACGCATTTTGTGTACGATACAGGGAATAAAGGGAAGTGCTGTCGAAATTTTGTTGAATCGTTTAACCTGAAATGATTTATAAAATGTAATTACGATATTGTGTTTGTAATGGGAAGTAGGATGACCGGCCGTCAATGAATTATAAAATGTTTTTCAATTGTTAAATAGTTGATTTAATGACAAATTATAAATCAATCGTAAAATACTGTAATATGAAGTGAAGTGTTTAGTTGAATCTTCTAACATATTTTATCAAATTAGGAAAAATGTTCGATTATTTTCTCGATCGTAGTTTGAGTTTATAAACTGTAATATTATTTAATCATATTAGTAACGTTTTTTATTCATGTATAATTTCAGCATTCAAGAACCGGACAGGAGCCTACAATGGCCGAGGTTTTTAGAGTCATTCATGCGGTGGAGCAGACCGATGATGATGGGAATGTCACCTATGAGTGGACAGATGCGAAGGCTGAATCTGTTATGGTAAATATGTTTATTCGCAATGACAACATTTCACATTCCTTTAGTAGTGTATAAGTAAATTATATAGCTATATATTGAGTCAAATTTGTATTCGTAATTGCAGGGTAGATATGAAGCGGAGCGGGCAGCGATGGCGCAAAGAACTGGACGAAAGGATATTACGCTTCAAGAGTCCAATCAAATATGGGATAGAATTATTGATCCGCCTTCTCGCAGTAGGCGTTATGGATACGGCAATCAGGAGGTAAACTGTTTTAATAACTTATATTTGAATTTAATATAGCCGTTGCGAGCGTGAATTAGAACTAGTTTGTTTGATCGTTTTACAGGCTCTTAACTTCTAGAGGGCTTACAAGAAATCTATAGCCGAAGAGGAGATAGCCCAGATGCAACGACAGCTGGATGAGATAAATGATTGGCGATAGAGCTTCTTGTCTCAGCAGATAGATGAGCGCATTGCCGCATTCGTTTCAGAGCATGGGACCATGCCAGGGTCTGGTGGTGGTGGTGGTGGTGGTGATGACGATGACGCTGATGATGATGAGTAGGTATGTTTTGTTGATGGTTATTTTTTTGGGCAAGATTGTGGTTTTAATGGATATTTGTTGGACTTGTGTACTTATGTTGGTTGATGGGCTTGGTAGTTTGTTTGGTGTTTTGTGTACCTATGGTGTTGGTAATGGATATTATGTGTGATGGATTTGAGATGTATTTTGTTTGGTTGATGATGAAATATTTGTGTTAGTTGATTATATAGTTGCGTGATTATTGATATATATGTGTTTTATTTGATTATTTGCGATGTATTTGGTTATATGATGGTTGGAATGGAATATATATGATGGATTGGAAGTGATTATTGTGATGTGGAATGGTTTGCGACGACAGAGGTTGGAAGAGTGAAAGCTAAGCTGCTGGTAAACAGAAAAGTTTCAAGCTTGCAACGGCTCGCAACGGCTAGCAACGGCTATCTGGTTCCAGGCTTGCAACGGCTCGCGACGCCATGGGACGACAACGGTTGGAACTAACTGTTGCCACGTGGACAACTTGTCGTCGCTAGCCGTTGCTAAATTGGTAACGGAGCCGTTGCTATTGCCGTTGCTGGAACAAGTAGCAACGAGCTTAATTGCAACGACTAGCAACGGCCGCCAACGGCTATTTGTCGTTGTTATGGCTTCCGTTCCTTGTAGTGTAAATACCCATAACAAACGGTTTTTTAAACTTGTTTTTTAAAAAGGATGGCTATGTATTTCGAAACTTAAAGATAGAAGTGTAAATGGGTCGAACCGGAATATACGAAGGTGTGTCCATGTCATATCCAATAAAATAGTCGGACGGGCACAGACCAGACAAGGGTTTATGTTCAAACATTTTTCGGACGAGCCGAACAACAGACCGAAAACGCATGGATAAAGAAAAAACATCGAACAACTTCAGACGTATATATTTTCGTACATTTTTTCTTATCTCAATTCACGTTTTAAAGAGAATCAGACGAACACAGACCAGACGTTTTATAGTTTCAGACTGAGTCAGACATCGGACACTCTTACAAAATTTACATTCTACCTAAAGATGATGTTTTACAAAAGTTCGCTATTGCTATAGTTTTTGTATTGCATCGGATCTCCTCTTCAACTATAGTTTAGTCCCATGTACGGAAATTTGGTCTTCTCTTTACATACTAATTTGAGACATAAGCTTACAGTTCCGAAGGCTGGAATTTTTTGCTAATTGCATAACAATACAAGTATAATAGTATCTAACTTGTATAATCTTTGATCATTCCCTTTAATTATGCAAGTAAATGTCGGTGATCTACAAAATAATTGTTTGTTTTGAAGTTTGTCAGTACATTGTGATTGAAGGTGACCACAATTTAGGTGGTTAAATCCGTTGGATTCAATTGATTTTATAAAAACAGCGGTAGTTAACCGAGCATTATTCTATGTCATACTTAATAATATTCTACTCTAATGTTGTTTGGTCAGTGTAAGAATTGAAAAGTTAACATAACAAAATAAATGAAATATTTTATAATTATATATGTCAGTTGATATTAGATACCTGGTCTCTAATGACTCCATATTAGACCCACAATTATGTTATTCGGTGCAATATATTTGGTAGGCAATCATTACCGCGTTCACTTAATGATCGATAGACCCACCCTCTACACCAATCTTGTGTCAAGTACATGCACTCTTTTATAGGAATAGCATGCTAAGCCGCAGTTTTTATGATAACCATGAGTCAAACTATAATAATTCAAGATTTAAGATTTTGATAATTCAACCAATAAAACCATCAGAAACTTGAATTTTTTTATAGAAAATTTAAACATTTAAATACAAGCTATATGTAGAAATAGGAAAATAGAAATACTACGTAGAGGAGCGGTAAAGAGCCTTCATGGCCTTTAACCTGTGCAGTTAAAGCGCTCGGTGGATTCAATGTGGTAGAGGTGCAAAAAGTCATAGCGGGGATGTAGCGAAGATATAGCGGGATATATCGGATTACTCTAAAATAGCATATAAATCTCATACTTGTTGTTTTTACAAATATATAGATAGTAATTATGTGAAAAATTAACATTCAATTGAATTAGAGTTAATACAAAAATAATTTTAAATAAAAATATGTGCAAATGTATTGTAAATGAACGTAAAACTGTTATATAACTTAATTTAATTTAGTAGAATATTAGAGTATTATCATTTCTAAACATATATAAAAAATTCAATAAAATAAATTAATTTCATAATTTTTATAGCGTATAAATATCATTTTTCAATCCAATTTTTTATAGAAGATATAGCGGAAATAGCGAAATATAGCGGAAATAACGGGATATAGCGGAAATAGCGGGGATTAAAGCGGAAAGGCTATATGTTGAGGATATATGGAAAAATCGTAGCGGTAGGAATCCGCTATAAGATATATCGGAGTTATAGTGGAGATATAGCGGGGCATTAACTGCACAGCCTTTAACCGAAGGTGTATATTATTGCAGTGTACAACTGCACCAACACAATTACAATTGTGTACATAGTAACAGCGTACAACGATGGAAGTTTAGTGACGTCGAACTTGAACAAGTTTGCAGTGGTTTGGAGGAGCTTGTAGCGGCGAAGAAACGAATGATGTATCTTTATGTTTAGATTTTGGTGGCGATTATGATTTTTGCAATGTAAATTCTTTTTTCTTTTCAAAACAGAAAAAAGAATGACGAGCGAGGAAGTAAGGGGAAAGTCAAAGAACCACGGTCTAATCGGTTAAATAGACGGTTGGACTGCTGGTTCAAAGGTCCGATCTGAATTCGTACACTACTTGGGTCTGTTTAAGTTTAGGAGCGAAGTGGTAGTCATTCAAGATCATTCGAGGTTCGGCGGTCTGGTCCGCTCATGAAAACACTTTGCTCAGCAATTCTCAGTGTGAATTAACCACCAATTCAATAAATACAGTGTGTTTTCGTCAGGGACCATATATATGTGACAGGCTGTATTTTGTTTTTCAGTTTGAGCAACTCGAAGTGTGGGCGTCCATCAATGTTTTTTGTTTTATTTATCTATTTTTATTTGCATACGTTATTGTCCGTCTACAACACAGACGAAACAATGACATACAATTGATCGATCACTTCAAAACTTCTCCAATAAAACTTCATCGCCCTGACCCGTGCCCAGTCTCTATATATGATCAATATTCACTTTTATATAATAATCATTAGATTTGATTCAGTGGATCTCAGGAGATCACACTTGAGCTTTACTTGAGTACATGAGACATGGAAGGATGATGACATCGGATTTCATCCTATTTTTGCTTCAGTATATCTTGCAACTTACACATTCTGGGCTATATCATCCAGTAATGCAGTGGGTTCGGCATAATGATGGAATGAATGATTAAAATTTGGGGACAGAGAGATTTGATAGGGTGATCATTGTAATCATCGAGCTTAATTATCTATTTTCCAGCCAAAAGCATGGAAAACCCAACGTAATTATCTTATATATAAGGAGTCAGCAGTAAATTTCAGAAAAATAATTGAACTTTACGTTTGAAAAATATCGGTTGCTTTGTTGTGAATAATCGGTTGAAGATTCTATAATTGATTTGAGTTGTTCAATGATTATTTTTTTCTAACACTATTGTGATGTCTAGAATCTGATTACATTGGAATACAGATTGTCAGATTCCTGGGTCCTCGGAGAACTGTTGGATGATGTACAATTTTCATATTGGTTTATGTAGATCACTTATATTTTATTCTTAGTCGATCTACTTTTTAGTTGTACGTTATTTTTGTTGTTTGGGATGCATAAATAAATGCCTATTTTAGGTAAATGGTTAACTTGTTCAGGTTACATAACATATTTTAAACAAATTTTTTTTTCTTGATAAAAAAAAGAAAAAAAGATCAAACTAGTAATTCCGATACCATGCCAGAACAGTTTTACTGAAATTATCAATAACGTAAATATGAAGCTAAATTACATTTATATGATATGAAATACAAATTTTGTTGAAGCCAATGTTACATTCTTACTGTTGTCCAATAACTCATGTCATTGATTTGCTGATCTTTTGCATACTCTATTTTTCAGCTTAAAACTGGAAAATATTCTGTGCCTTATATGTAGCATCCAATTCCCTTTAATAAAAAAGAAAAGAAAAGGAAATCCAATTGAATCTGGAGCTTCATAATATGTAATGATGATTATAGATTAACTACTAACTAATCAATCAGAAGAGCATGCTACAAGTTGTCTGCACTTGTATTGCGCAATTGTACTCCACAAATAAAATGAAAGCTGTGTTGTATCCATTGCTTAAATTATTTATATTGTCAGTTTCCTTTTTTGATACATGTCTTAGTTTCAATATTTCTCTTTTATGTCCAAACAACAAACTATCACTTTACTGTATATTAGTGTACTAGCCTACAGTTCTCAAATTTAAAAGCTTTCACATGAAAATACTTGCGGGAAACTTGACAATGAAATATTTAAGGGAATTTTCGTTAACTATCAAAATTTTAAAATTAATAACATGTTTTAGAAAACATATAATTAAGTTCGGATTTGATTTAAAAAAAACAAAAATTGGAAGGTAGTAATTTGTCAAAACTTACTTTATTGATGTAATTTAAATATTTTTAATAATGATTTTCTGTTTATCTAACATCTACGTGCCCAATTGAGATGTTGCCGATCCTTATCTATTCACACATTCCGAATTAAATAATAATACATTTTCTCTTTTTACAAGCTATATTATTTAATTTTAACATGTGATCAGAATCAAGAGTATTTAAGGTGTATCAAAATTGAGGTGTAGTCGATATATATGTGTATGTGTGTCTGAGTGAGCAAGATTCAAGATTCAATGACACTCATATTTTGAAACATTTATATCATATTTTGAGCAACGCTATTTCAAGTTACAAAAGCATTGTAGTATTGTAGATCCAGATATGATAGTAGTGCTATAGGGATGCTATAAATAGGCATGTCATTGAACCTTCCCCTATGTATTGTTATTCGCAATCACGTAAAAGTGTCGCGAAACCGATAGTAACCAAAGAAATGTTACTAAACCAGTTTACAATTCTGGTACAGAATGCTACGGTGCGGAATCGTTACAAAATTTGTTGTAATAGTATTATATCTATTGAGATGTCCGAGTCCAGAGAGTAGTTTTATGGTTGTTAGCAATTTGCTTCCCAGGATGAAACGGACCAGCCCCGCAGTTACTGACGGAGCGCCGACGAACTGAAGAGATTATAGCACTAGAACAGAGGTAGAAGGAACAGAATTTGGGAGAGGGATAACTTTTTTTTTTAATATTTTCTCATATTCTGGCCGCTTATTTATAGGCTGGAGGAGGTGCCTAATCACGAGACCCCAAGAGCCCCAAGGCCCAAGGCCCAATCTTTGACATTTTAATATTAATTATCAATACATATGCCAAGCCTTCATGCATACAAGCCCAAGCCCAAGCTTCCTTCTCTCTTTGTTTTGATAAGGTATAGTGGGTATTAGTATATATATTGGTATTGGCATAAGAATCCTACAATGTGGGACTTTGATTTTCACTCAATACCCAATATCCCTCTTCCTCTCTCTACATCATTCATTATTCTAACAATCCCCCACATGAATGAGTAGTTGTTCTTAGTTTCATGAGATATTTATCGTATCGGTTTAAAGTAGCACTTTGGCCTTGAACTTTTCCTAGTGATTACCTATTTGAATTACATGCGAATCAGTAGACTTAGAAGGTCCTTGAACTGTAAGCCTTTTGTGTAATTCTAAAATAGATAACACACGATAAATGTTTCTTATAATCCTTCGTTCTCTGTTTGTGTTCGTTTTAGCCATGAACACCTGCCTGGTCTCATAAGTGTTTTAGAGAATCGGCCTTACAATTCTCCTTGAAGCGGCGCCTTCACACTTACGTAGGTGATTCTGTAATGGTTATTTCCAATACCCCAAGTACAGACATCATTAAAAGTATTAATACTTATCCTATTTTCAAACAAGTAATGCACTGACTTATCATAGGAATGGTTTGTGAGTAACAGTGCTACCAAGTTTCTCTTAAACTCAGTTGTCCCTTTGAACCTAGATCTTGGGATCTCCAGTCAACTAGGTAGGGTTTCCATTTTAGAAAAACTTTTATTCTATGGGCCTTAATCTCATTCCCATCGATAAGGTTTGAACTTTCTCTCTTGGCAAGCCTTTTGTTAGTGGATCCGCTATGTTATCTTTAGACCTTATGTAGTCTATAGTGATAACTCTATTAGAGAGAAGTTGTCTTATTGTCTTATGTCTACGACGAATATGCCTAGATTTACCATTGTATAATGTATTATTAGCTCTTCCAATAGCTGATTGACTATCACAATGTATACATATTGGAGGCACAGGTTTGCTCCAATTTGGAATATCTTCCAAGAAACTTCGAAGCCAGTCTGCTTCTTCTACAGTCTTATCTAGTGCAATAAACTCTGATTCCATCGTAGATCTAGCTATACAAGTCTGTTTGGATGATTTCCATGATATTGCTCCATTTCTTAATGTGAACACATATCCGCTTGTAGACTTTGTATCATGTGATCCAGTTATCCAATTGGCATCACTGTATCCTTCCACTGTTGAAGGATAGTTTGTATACTGTAGACCATAGTTCTGCGTATACTTTAGGTATCCTAGAACTCTGATTATCGCTTTCCAATGATGTTTACCAGGATTGCTGGTAAATCTACTCAGCTTACTTACAGCGTATGCGATATCTGGCCTAGTGCAGTTCATAACATACATGATACTTCCTAGTATACGAGAGTATTCAAGCTGGTAGATACCATCACCAGTGTTCTTTACCCAATTCTGGGTCATATCTACTGGTGTTTTTGCAATAGTAATATTATATTGCTTGAATTTTTCAAGTATCTTGGCGATGTAATGTGATTGGGATAATGCATATCCTTGTGGTGTTCTCAAAATTTTGACACCCAATATCACATCAGCCAGTCCTAGGTCTTTCATATCGAATCTAGAGGATAACATATTTTTTGTAGATGTTATTATGGCCTTGTTATTACCTAGGATCAACAAGTCATCAACATAAAGACAAACAATGACATACCCAATATGTGCTTGTTTTATATAGACACATTTATCTGATTCATTTATTGTGAATCCGTTTGATAACATAGTTTCATCAAACTTCTTATGCCATTGTTTTGGGGCTTGTTTAAGGCCATAAAGCGATTTTACTAATTTGCACACTTTATTCTCATTTCCAAAGCTCATAAACCCTTTGGGTTGCTTCATATATATTTCTTCCTCTAGTTCACCATTCAAAAATGCAGTTTTAACATCCATTTGATGTATTTCTAAATCAAGTATGGATGCAATTGCAATAAGCATCCTTATCGATGTTATCCTTGTTACTGGTGAATATGTATCAAAATAGTCCAGATCTTCCTTTTGTCTAAATCCTTGGACTACAAGACGAGCTTTGTACTTGTCTATTGAACCATCAGGTTTCAATTTCTTTTTGAATATCCATTTATTACCTATGGTTTTGCATCCTTGAGGTAAATCAACTAACTCCCATGTGTGGTTAGCCATGATGGATTCTATCTCACTGTTAATGGTCTCTTTCCAGTAAGGGGCATCGCTGGAGGACATAGCTTGTTTGTAGGTTAATGGATCATCTTCTAACATAAATGTGTAGAAATCTGGTCCAAAAGTTCTTGAGGTCCTTGACCTCTTGCTCCTTCTTGGTTCCTCCACTTGTTGATCAGCATTATCTTGTCGAAGGTTATTTTGTTCAGTATTCTCAAGAGAATCATTGATTTCATCTTCCTTTGCTCTCTTCTGAACACAATTGTCAGTACCCTGTTTTAAAGGGAATATATGTTCGAAAAATCTTGCATTTCTCGACACGATGATGGTATTTTCATGAATATCATTAATTTCAGATTTGTGTACTAGAAATCGATAAGCAGCACTGTTTTGTGCATATCCAATGAATACACAATCGATTGTTTTTGGTCCAATTTTGATCTTCTTTGGTTTAGGTATCTCTACTTTGGCCAAACACCCCCACACTTTTAAGTATTTGTAGGATGGCGGTCTATTTTTCCAAAGTTCATGAGGAGACTTAGATGTTTTCTTTCGTGGTATTTTATTTAAAATATGATTTGCCGAAAGAATAGCTTCTCCCCAAAAATTATCTGGTAAGCCAGAACTGATTAGTAAATCATTCATCATTTCTTTAAGAGTTCTATTTTTTCGTTCGGCTATACCGTTGGATTGAGGTGAATATGGTGATGTAGTTTGGTGTATAATACCATGTTCAGCGCAGAATTCTTCAAAAGGAAATTCATATTCTCCTTCTCTATCACTTCTTAAAGCTTTAATTTTCCTATTGAGTTGATTCTCAACTTCGGCTTTATACTGTTTAAACATGTCGAATGCTTCATCCTTGCTTCTAAGGAGATACACATAACAATATCTAGTACAATCATCAATGAATGTAACGAAATACCTTTTTCCACCTCTAGTTTGACACATTTTCAAGTCACATACATCAGTGTGTATAAGGTCTAAAGGTTCAGTTTCTCGTTCAACATGATGAAATGAGGTTCTTGTCAATTTTGCTTCTGCACAAATTTGACATTTATAATTGGAGTCTATATCACATTTTGGTATAAATTCTAGATTAATCATTTTTCGCAGTGTATCAAAATTCACATGCCCTAATCTAGAATGTCATATATTAGAGGAGTCAACAATATAAGCAGAAGATTCACTTTTATTCATATCATTGTTTGGTACAATAGTGGTTACATTTGCTTTGAATAAACCATCACACACATATCCTCTTCCTACATACACTCCATTCTTTGATAATACAAACTTATCAGCCACAAAGGTTAATTTAAAACCATGCTTGCTAAGCAAGGACCCTGAAATCAGGTTCTTTCGAATGTCTGGAACATGGAGAACGTCACTTAAGGTAAGTTCCTTTCCAGAGGTTAGTTTCAGCACAACTTTTCCTTTGCCTTCTACCTTTGATGCAAATGAATTGCCCATGAAAAGTTGTTCATCATCAGTTGTAGTTTTATAGGTCGTAAACATCCACTTATTAGAACATATGTGTCGAGTGGCTCCTGTGTCTACGAACCATTCCTTTGAGTTACCAACAAGGTTGCATTCTGATATTACTGCACATAAATCCATATCAGAAATGCCATCTGCAACTTCAGCCATATTTGCTTCCGATTTCTTCTTCTTGGGAGCGCGACATTCGGCTGCTTTGTGCCCCTTCTTTCCACAGTTATGACAAGAACTCTGAAATTTCTTCTTTGACTTCTTAGGCGCATTTTCACGTTTTCTCTTGTTAGGGTTATCTGACTCAACAACATTTGCTTTGGCAGCCATATTCGGAGAAATCTTTTTCTCAGAATTCCTATTATCTTCCTCAATCCGCAAACGAACTATGAGTTCTTCCATTGTCATTTCCTTACGCTTGTGCTTAAGATAGTTTTTGAAGTCCTTCCAAGATGGAGGAAGTTTCTCAATGGTTGCGGCGACTTGGAAAGATTCGCTCAGTGTCATCCCTTCATCATTTAGTTGACGGATGATCACTTGTAATTCTTGAGTCTGGTTGATCACAGTCTTTGAATCTACCATTTTGAAGTCGAGAAATTTGCCAGCGATGAATTTCTTCATGCCTGCATCTTCAGTTTTGTACTTTCTGTCCAAGACTGTCCAGAGTTCCTTGGATGTTGCAACAGTACAATAAACATTATAGAGGCTATTATCCAGACCATTCAGAATATAGTTTTTACATATAAAATCTGAATTTTTCCAAACAGTTGCAGCCTCTACTTTGACTGCGTCGGGTTCGAGTTCGCCAACTTCAGGAGCATCTTCGGTTAGATATTTGACGAGCCCTAATGTCGTCAGATAGAACAACATCTTCTGTTGCCAACGCTTGAAATCTGTCCCATTGAATTTTTCTGGCCTTTCTCCATGATACATTGCCATAGTTGGAACCAGAGCCGTAGGCTGAGCGGTTGTCACCGTTTGTGTTGGTGCAGCGTTATTGTTGCTATTTTGAGTCATCGTCGTCTGCAACAATACAATATTGTTTCAAGATTGTTATTCGCAATCACGTAAAAGTGTCGCGAAACCGATAGTAACCAAAGAAATGTTACTAAACCAGTTTACAATTCTGGTATAGAATGCTACGGTGCGGAACCGTTACAAAAATTGTTGTAATAGTATTATATCTATTGAGATGTCCGAGTCCAGAGAGTATCTGTTTCCTTGAAACAATATTGCTGCCGTAGTAGTTTTACGGTTGTTAGCAATTTGCTTCCCAGGATGAAACGGACCAGCCCCGCGGTTGCTGACGGAGCGCCGACGAACTGAGGAGATTATAGCACTAGAACAGAGGTAGAAGGAACAGAATTTGGGAGAGGGAGAACTTTTTTTTTTTAATATTTTCTCATATTCTGGCCGCCTATGTATAGGCTGGAGGAGGTGCCTATTCGGAGCGGTCGTGACTGCTGGAAAGGTTGCGACCCTTTAACCCGCAGCCGTACGAACGTGTGCGCCTGGAAGGAAACGGACGCGTCTGTGTGAACAGACACGTGCGAATCAAAATTAGCCCAAGGCCCAATCTTTGACATTTTAATATTAATTATCAATACATATGCCAAGCCTTCATGCACACAAGCCCAAGCTTCCTTCTCTCTTTGTTTTGATAAGGTATAGTGGGTATTAGTATATATATTGGTATTGGCATAAGAATCCTACAATGTGGGACTTTGATTTTCACTCAATACCCAATATCCCTCTTCCTCTCTCTACATCATTCATTATTCTAACATGTATGTATACATATTGATTCTACTTTTATTAGTAGTTTTTTTCTCACTAATAAATGAGGGGTTGAGATAGTAACACAAATGTAATAATTTTTATTTTTGGATAAAGAATTTCATTTGGTCGCCATGATGTGAGATAAATATATGAGCAAACTTACTTCACATTTGTTTGAACCGAGGGGCCAACATTGTTCTTTTTCTTTAGAAGTACAACAAAAATAAGAACTTAACCAAACATTTTTTAAATTTAGTTGTGATTGTGAAAAGAGAAACAATTTTTAAACAAAGGTGATTTAAATTCGTCTTTGTATTGGTTTATTAGTTGTAATTTCAAAATTAGGTTTTTTGTATAAATGATAAAAAATTGTATTTTTTTTGCCTCGAGTACACAACCTCAATATTTTAGCCACAAAAACAAACATTGCTAAAATTATTGATAAGGACAAACATTTTTTCAAACTTAGTCATAAGGACAAACCGTCAAAATTAATTATCATCCACCACTCGTCGCACCACCACCCACCGCCATCACCTACACCACCAGCCTCGCCGCCGCCCCCAACACCACCCGCCGCCATCACATGCTACCGATAACTCTTAACATAAAAATCGATACCTAAAAACTGCTACCGGTAACTAAAAACCAATACCTAAAAACTGCTACATAAAAAATGATATCTAAAAACTGCTACAAACAACTAAAACTGATACCTAATAACTGATACTCAAATAAACCACCTATAACCTTCTAGGTTCTCAAATTTATCAAATTCTATCACCATTATCTAAGTTTACAGTTCATTCTTAAACAAACATTTCAATCATAACAATCATCCTTGTAGATCATCAGCTCACAATCATATTTAAAGCACAGATAAACTAACCATAATCAACATCTATCATGCTCATGAAATTGCATCGTTATCTCATATAACGACGCTTTGACTCAAGCATTTACATTCTCCGATGCAAGCCAGATCGAGGGACTTTACTCCAGCATAAGCATGGATTGCATTCAATTAAGGTAGTGTGCACAATGGCGAGCACGACAGAGATTTATCTCTAGGTAAAAAATAAATAGTTTTTACAAAATAATGTCTATTGTCACTAAAACTGACACCTAAAAACCGATCCTCAAATTAACAGTAAAACTGATACTTAAACAAAATTCATTAAAAATTTGATACTAACGAAACAATAATTCAACTCAATGATTCATCATATTTACTCTATAACAACTTCATTTTTTATATAATCAAACCAACAAAATGGTAAAAAACTTCCACACTACATTATGGTAAAAAACAATACTCAGAACAAAAAATTGATACCTAAAAACTGATTCTTACTAAACTCAACACAGCAATACATTATCAATCAAACCAATATTAATACAAAAAAACAAAACAATAATTAAAATGTTTGCTTCAAAATGTGAATTTATTATAGTATAATAATTTTGTTATACAACCATCACAAACTCAACAATAACAAATATTTTCAAAAATGGTACCTACAAACTAGAAAACTGATACCTAACAGCTGATACCACATCTCCCTAATTCTTCCATGACTTACTCTTCTTCTTCCTTGACTTGCTCTTCTTCTTCCATCATCACAATCGATATCAAACAACACCCATACTGCAATTTTTCAACAAACCAACTCATCATCAACACTACATCTCCATTCATGTGCAAGTCACGACATATTCAACATAACTCACCTAGATAGAACTTCAGGCAAACCTCAGAAGCTAGACATCAATTTTAATTCAGGCATCAAAGGACGAAGCACAACCCTCAAGAAATTCAGCAACGCATCTCGAGCCTTTAGATCTTCAGATTCGGGCGATGACAATAAAATCGATAACGACGGCTCCGAGGTTCGGATGATGAGTTCTTCGGCGATTACTTTCCCATCGATGAATTTTTTTCTATTGTCATGCCGTAGTAAAAAGATTTGAGAGTTGTCCTTCAGACTAAAAATTTGAAGACGGGTACTTAAGGCTAAATTGTTGTGAAATTTTATCCTTCAGGGTATTTTCCTTTTTCAAAATCACATCTTTCAACCTTTTTGAAGCTTCAAAGTTTAGATGGAACAAACCATAAAATGTGTGCTCCTCGACATTGTAAAATAACCGTTATGCATCTTTTTTTATTGTTGAGCATATATATACAAAAACCAAACAATTCAAAATGGTTGGTAATGTTGGAATAACTTAGTTGGTTAGAGTGTGCAGACCTTGAGCATAAGCTTTGCAGTTCAAGTCCTTTTAACATGCATATTGCATAGTTTCTACCTCTGTTTTTTAAGTATATATTCCACGAATTCGTCATGTATAAGTAAACGAAGTATCTTTTATGCTGGTGTGTGTATATATACATATACACATACACATAAAGCAATGATCCACAACCTCACTTATTTAGCACCATCATGTAGTCCCCTGATATTTATCACATGTTTATATATAAATATTCAGCCAATATGACAGAAGAGAAAAATGTTGAATATTTAAATATAAAATATGGTGGATATCAAAAGGCTACAAATTTTTAAGCTAAATAATGAATGCTACCTATCCTAGCTTATGTGTGTGTAGACAACGATCGGCTCCTCCTCACTTTTGTTACACCCTCAAATCCCCTTGATTTGGTCACATGTTACATTTAAATAATATGCAGCGGTATTTGAGGTATATTAAAAGTGAGGAAGAGCCGATACTTGCTCTCTTTGTGTACACACGGGCACAAAAGATACTTTATTTACTTATACACGACGAATTCATGGAATATATACAAAAAATTGATCTTTACTACTGATACATGTACATATTATACTTCAAGACATTATATTTATACATACACACCAGCAAAAAAGAAAATTTATTAACTTGTACGTATAACTAGGGCTGTTATGGTAATGGTTACCGTTACCATTTTGTAAATACCGTTACCGTACCGTTTTTACTGGTAAAATAAAATTGTTTGCCGTTACCGTTACCGATTGACTGGTATACCGACGACTGGTATAACGATAAACTGGTAACCGTTCACTACAAGAGGAAAAGGCTATTCCAACGGCTCCAAGCCGTTGGCGGCCGTTGGGAGCCGTTGGAATTGCCGTTGGAATAGCGTTCACGCTTTCCAACGGCTTCCAACGGAAGTAACGGGGCTATTCCAACGGCATTTCCAACGGCTACCAACGGCAATTAACCGATGGGCGCCGTTGGAAGCCGTTGCAATAAACTGATCAATAAGCCGTTGGTAGCCGTTGCTAATCTGGGTGAATTTTTTTTATAGCAGCAAGCGATTCACCTTCCAACCACACACAATCAATATATATCAATTTCCATTCCATTTTACATATATATCACATATTCAACACATTATACCACAAACAATATAAACAACCAAAAATCAACATCAAACATTACATATTCAAGTCCAACTCCAACTCCATATTCAAACATTACAACCAAACCCTCGCCAACTCCAACTCCATATTCAAGTCAATATATACAATGTAAACACTTAAACCTCACCACCTCAAAGTCAATACATACACAATAACCATCAAACACAATCCTCACCACCTCAAAGTCAATATATACAATAACCAACCACAAAGACAATAATCATCATACCTCTCAAGCATCATCATCACCTCCGGAAGCACCAGACGACGAAGGGAAGGAACCATGCCTCTGCACGTACTCCGCTAAACGTTGATTCAACTGCTCCATTTGTATAGTGCGAAGACGATCCTGCTCTTGCAACTGCTCAACCATGGTTCTAAGCTCTTTTATTTCAGCTTTGTCACACGCCTTTTGAGCTGCCCGAACCTGCAAATAGAATATGAGATGTTCACATTTGTATTATAATCATTTTCTTAAGCAGTGTATATTTTAAAATATAGAAACGTAAATGACGGATCTTAAGCAATGCATATACCACAAATAAATGCATATTTTTCATACAATATATAGGTGTTAAAATTATTCTTTTTTTTTTGTTCATCCATTTTCATCACATATCTTTGTATATTTTTCCTTTTTTACTTATCTGATATTTATAAATCACGTATATGTTAGATTTAACTCAACTAGAAATCATCATATGTATAGTGTATCTATAGGTTAATTTATTAAATATAATATTGCAATGTTTATAATATTACCGCTTAGTTTCCATAGCCATAGCGCCTATTCCGCTGCGTCGGATCCATAATAACGTCGAAAATATTATCTTCCTCCTCTACTGTCAACTCATCGCGATCCGATTCTGAAAGCAGCTCTGCCCGTGCCTCCTGAAACTTTGCCTAAAATAAAAAACAATTACAGGTTAAAATTAGTAGAATAGGATTTAAACATATCGATATTAATAAAATAAGTTTTAAAATATGCATACATATGCAGCCGTCGCCTTATCATCACCATCCCACTGATATGTAATATTGCCAGCATTGTCTGCTTGTCTTGATGCGTGGGTGCGGGTAAATACCTCCATCATAGACACGCGACGTCCAACCGATCTTTCCTGCAATAAATAATTTATATATTTTATTTTTTCATAGCTAATTACCGAACTAATTAATATACAAAATGTAATAACGGTTTAGATAAATTTACCAAGTCCTCACGGTGATGCTGAAAAGACTTAGATCCGCCACGATGCGTTACAGGATTCCTACTTCTATTGGTAGAGTTCCTCTCCGACTCCATCTGCAATTTAAATTGAATATTATATTTATACTAATTGCGAAATAATTAACTATATATTTGGTAGATTTACTTTGAACTCGTCGGTCTCCCACCAACTCATCCAAGAATCCCATACGGAAGCGCCCATCCAGTTCGGTTTCTTCCCAGATTTTTTAAGAGCTAACATTACCTCTCTGTAATTTTTGGCGACCTTCGAATTCCAGTGGCGCTGAACCATGGCGACATCGGCCTCCACCAAGTCCACTTGCCCCTGTACAAAGAGAAAACATTACTAAGTGTTCATTTATACTTATTCATATAGTAAAATGGTATAAACTCACCAGAAAATCCTCCTAGATGGCCTCCCTGACATAGTCAGGGATCTTACTCCACTTAGGCCAGCAATCTGTCATCCTGCTCATATATGATTGCTTGGAAATGCCAAGCACAACTCCTGAGGGCTCCAAATCAAATCCCCTGTGTTAAATAAAACAAAGCTTTAGACAAGTATATATATGTATGGACAAATTTATATTGTTATCATTTTAATTTTGAGCCTCCCATTAAGAAAATGTGTACCCCGTTAAGAAACTTAAAGCAAATTTATATGTATGAACAAACTTAAAGCAAATTCGACAAACACATTTACCCCGTTAAGAAAATGTGTACTTATTGAGCCTCCCATTTCTCTTCTTTGATACATCCAGCTTCGATCAATAAAATAATTGACCATTTTTCCTACTGTAAAACCTATGATCAATAGTAAAAAAACTATTAATAAAATTCGATAAATACATTTTAGATTTTACTGTTTTTTATAATCCATTTTTGTTTATATACAAAGTTATATTTCTTGCTATTTTGTTTACATTTTTGTACCTTTTGTGATGGTCGGTTATCCTACTTCCCATTACAAATACAATAGTAATTACATTTCTTAAATCATATCATTATAAATGGTTTCCCAAAATTTCGGCAGCACTTCCCCCGTGTTCCTTGTATCGTACACAAGGAACAAAAAGGAAATGTCGTCGAAATTTTGTGAACCGTTTATAACGATATGATTTACGAAACGTAATTACTTTATAGTGTTTGTAGCTTGTCCAATACAGGGACAAATCCAACAAATATTGCATCAGATGAATATGAATATCCGTTTTACAATAAAGATGAATATTCATACAACGATCATATACAACACTTGTCAGACGGGGCCAAAAATTCACTAAGGGATTTAAATTTTGTTTATATGTTACCGTTTTATTAAATATATAAAATAAAGCATATTATGCATTTTTTATTTATAATCTACCATTTTACTAAATAGATAGTAATTTATATGATTTTTACTATTTCACAAAATATATAATTCATGTGTATATATATACTAAATTATATACTTATCTAATGCTAATATATTTTGTAAAAGATATAATTCATGTTCGTAAAATATTCGACTAATTCATGTTTGCCTAATATTTTACAAAACATACACAAAATAATTTAAATCAATCCTAACTAATCTAAAGCTAACTCAAATGCGCATTTACACTAAATTATCATCATATGTATATATGTGCATAATATATATACACAAACAATTTGGACATTTGGATGGTAATAATTGTAATTAGCACTTAGTTTGGTATAATAAACAATTAATAGGCTATTAGATACAACTATAACAACAAATTAACACAAAATTAAAAAAACTTAAAATTTTAGGGTTAGGCAAACCTAATTTTGGAGATGTATGGGGATGGAGAGAGGCTGCAGGCGGCGATTGATGGCGTCGGAGAGGCTGCCGATTGCGTGGGGAAGCTGGGAGCAAGAGAAGAGGAGTGGAGGAGGGTTTTGGCGTTTTTGGGAGGAAGAGAATAATGGTTTAGCTCTCGGCCACGCTGCAGGTTTACACGAATATTTCCAACGGCTTCCAACGGCCGCAAACGACTCTTTTTCCAACGGTTACCAACGGCTACCAACGACAAATTAAAAATTAACGAGCCGTTGGTAGCCGTTGGAAAATACCGTTGGCGGTCGTTGGAAACCTTTCGTGGCTATATACTGTATTTCTAGTAGTGGTTACACTGGTAATGGTAAATTACCGTTGTCTAGAAAAATAATAAGTTGATATATTTTTACACTGAATGATGATTCATTGTATATCTCATTGGGTCACTTAATAAAGAACATAAAAAAAAAGTGTATTTATCATCATTTGAGTTGAATTATTGAAATAAATTGAACTGTTTTCTTACTTCTAAATGCCCGTAATACAACATGTTACATGAATATCAATGTATTATGAATGGACTGGTAAATTACCGTTACCGTTGGTTTTGAAAAAATATTACCGATATTTTACCGTAAAAAATGATAAATTTACCGTTACTTACCGATTATGCCGGTATACCGACTTTACTTTAAAACGGTAACCAATTGATTTATAATGGTATGCTAATGGTAAATTTATGGTTACTATAACAGCGCTACGTGTAACAATTTCATGCGATATATGTACAAAAATTTTGACCCTCACTTTGGTATTCACATGACTTTTTGGTTAGTGTACTTAATATACGAATTGAATCAACTCAGGTAACCGATTCTTTTCTTCCTTTTTACTTTTATGTTGTTATTTCATATTTACAACATAATAATAAATTCACAATTGAATATCTGTCGTTATCAGCTAGTCTTATTTTCAAAATAGTGTCGATTCTTGGCATCTATGAAAATAACAATACATTTTGTCTTCAATTAACATGAAAGTATATATCATTGTCATCTGATAAACCTCCAATTGCCTATTTTTAAAAGTTTGTGTCCATTGTCTGTTTATTACTGTGTGTCCTATGTACTAATTAGATTATTATATAAACAATAACCAATAATATTCAGATATTTCACCCTGCATATTCAATTATTTTATCGAGCCCCTGTGCATGGTTCTATTACAAAAGACGACACACAATGTACAAGTTTATCTCTTTTCATGCATCGTATATTATAAAAGTAAACTTCAGTAATAACCGGCATTTTCTGCAGCTGAAATGCCAAAACGAATGAAAACTGCAGCCATTTACAATACTATAAATTTACAGTGACAGCTCTTTTATGTGGGACAGAGAAAGTGAAGGAGGAAGACAAAGAGGTGGGTCGAATGAGTTATATGTTGATAGGGGCAGGACAAGCTGGCCTCGTGGATCCTAGGTGGATCTCACTAACTACTCTCTCAAGTCAATATCAGGTTCATTATATTAGCATTTTATCTAGGGATGGCAATGGGGCGGGTCTAGGGTCCAAACCCGGTCGACCCGCCCCTGTTTTGGCCCATCCAGACCCGCCCCATTGGGTCATTGGGGCGGGTAGACCCGTGACCCGTTCTTAAGTGCTCCGGGTCTAGGGTCGGGTCGGGGCTCGGCTGACCCGCCCCAACCCGACCCGCACTACTAACATCTCATGAAACTGCTTTATTACTATAATGATTTATTAATCTTCTTAGATATAAGTGATTCTAGCATGGATATTAAAATGTTCCAATCAATAATTTATAGAAAAAATTAGAGTATTAAGTTGCGTCATTGATAATTATACAATAACATATGTATATGTTTTTCTGAATTGTTATTGTAGACATCATTTTTATTAACTTCCCTTAGACACATTGTTTTTTTTATTTCATGTATTATTTGGTGATAACGAGTATAAACAAATAAATATATGTACGTTGGTACACAATTTTGAATCAATATATAGAGACTCATCGGGTCTTGGGCGGGTCGGGTCTACCCTGACCCGTACGGGTCCCGGGTACGGGGCAAAATTCCAGACCCGCACCGGGTCTACGGGGCGGGTCTGGGGCGAGGTCTAAAAAATCCGGGACGGGTACGGGGCACCTAAAACCCGCCCCAACCCGCCCCATTGCCATTCCTAATTTTATCATCATTATTCGTCACTAATACACATTGTTTAAGTGCATAACTAATCATATTTGTTACATCTTTCATATCTGTCCATTTACTTTTTATGTTGTCTGGAGCATGTCATTTTTGACATTGAGATCGATCGAGGAATCTTAAATTATTGGCTTTTTAATGTGAAAAGAATGCAGTATGATTGACACATTAAATGCTTACAGAATTAATTAAATAAACAAACAACACTTGGACTTCACGTGGATTACCAGTTCCATCTAATGTTTTTTTTTCTAAACACTCAAACTAAAATGTGGATGTTCTGCTAACTATTTCCAGTTTAGACTATCTAAAATAGTTTGCTTATACCAACTAAACTGGTGTAGTGGATGTTAGAAGAGGAAATCATTCCCATTAGGTTCATTGATTCAAAATAAAATAAAAAAATGGATAAAGTTTGCATTAAGTACAAATCCACTTTTGTTTTAGAACACAAATCATGTGATATGTAGCCTGTAGGTCTTTGAAACCCTAATTATGTGAGAGTTATGAGTATTACACTGATGTTAACCTCTAGCTACATGATGGATGGGAAGCTCTTCGCGCTTTTCTATTTTCATTCCTTGCACCAATTTTTTTTTCCCTATTTAGAGCTGCTCTCAAACCTCTATAATTTTACAAAAGTTTGGGCAAGCTCGCTCTGTTTAGTTGATAAGATTAACGTAAACTACTTTAACTGTATAGTTTTCAAGACAGGGAAGGAAAAAAGGGTTTTAATCTTTTAACACTATCCAAATTACAATTTGGTCTCTACAGCATATTTTTTCATGTTTTTCAGAAATTTGCTTTTGAATAAAACATACCGTGATGAAACTTAAGACTTTAGGATGGAAAAGATCCAAATGCAAATCAACCCGCTATTTGATTTGCAACAATTCCAGAAATGAAAAATGAAGTGCAGAACATGGAACAAAAAGAGGGACATGAGACAAAGAAGAATATGGAATCCAAGGCTTTGCAGACAGAGCTGGAGTTGGAAAAGAGAAAACAATAGAAACCACTGAGCAAACGATATTTTGTGCTTCGTGCGCTAAATCTAGAGCATCGCTTCTCCCAAGACATACATTTATTATTTTCCGGTCCCACATTCCATATATGACCATACTAATTAGCTCCTATATTTGGTATATTTTCTATGCACTAGAATTAGAAACCCACACTTCTTACCTTCTTTCGCCTCTTCACAGATTATGGGACACACCTACAACCTACTTGACCCAATACGGTCTCAAGTCGTATATGTTTATTTATGGTATTGTAGTATGGGTTCCCATTCAGTATATGATTGATGATATGATAAATACCACTCAAACGCAATCCTTAATTATTGTTTCAAACAGAAGCAGAATTGGAGCACTGATGACTAAATTGTAGTGTATCAAACTGCATGTTGTAATAATGGTTATCCTGTTCCTTGGTCATCTTTGATTCTTAACTCAGCTAATGTATTATGTGCAAAAGGGAATCTTCTGCTGTAAATTCGAATCTCATGTTTTATTTGGTTTTATAAAAGCTTTTATGTGCATCTAGTAAAAAAAACAAGAACCTTCACAGCAGTTGGAATTAGTCGTGGTTGATCGTAGGCGTGTAAGTAGATAGAAGCAAATTGAACGTATGTGTGCTTCTGTCTTGTTGTTCAATAAGAGATTTAAGACTTACACATACCGAAGCTAGACGTATAACCGTGGTTAAACCACGAAAAACTTGTTTGTTTAAAACGGTTAAAGCTAAATTCTGAACGTTAGTTCCTAAATGCTGAATTCTGATTGCTGATTATTAAATATTGAATTATAAATAATTGTTTCTTTATATTTTAAAAACTTCTGCTTAAAATTAAAGTGTATAATTGTCAACACAATCATGATATATTTAGGATGAGAGGTTCAAATTATGATAAATTCTTATTATCAAAAAGCTTTATTTCAAAATTCAAAAATTTCATAATATTTGAATTTTAAATACACGCGCCCCCACACACACGTATATATATATATATGATTATTGGATTATATAAATTGGAAATGTTAAGTTTTGAATGATTTAAATTTTAAATTTTTATATTTCAAAATTTTAGTTTTAATACATAAAATAAAATAAACTTTAAAAAATTAAGTTAAAATATATTTTGAAAAACCTAGTTATTAAATTTTGAACTTCTGTCAAATTCATGGAACGTCGAACTTCAAAACTCTTATTTTTTAGCCTTCTCTTAGGAGTTTTGTAGTACATGTTATGAGTGATTTTTAGAGAATTCGTGTTGATCATAAATGATCGTAGTGGCTTTAATTGGTTTACATGAAGTGTTGTTATAACCGATCAATATATATTTGAGAGTTTAACATAAACCGGTCGTAAGAGTTTTCCATTAAAATAATAATACATGTATACACTTATATTTATTCTCTAGTTTTGTAAAGATTAATTTGTCAATAAAATTAATTGGGGTATATTGGAAAAAAAGTCAGAACCACTCATAAAACTTCTATTTGATGAGTTGAGAATTGACATTAAAATCACACAACAACAGTTTTACAATCGATAATAACCGGTGTGAAAAAAAACTTACAAGGAAGGGTTATCAGAACACCTGAAATACAAAACCATCCAAAACCAATCAAAACCGGGTTAAAAAAAACTTCCAAGTGGAGCATCCGAGTTTCGAATATTTGATATTTAAACTTAAAATAATCAGTAATCACTTATTTATCAATTTTACTTAATGCTTAATTAAAACAAACAACTTTTAAATGTTTATTCATAAATAAGTGGTCAGTTAAGTGATTGTTGATCATAAACAAACAATACCTTATTGGATAATCGGAATAGTCACAACTTTGTAGATCTTTTTTTCTTGATCTTATTTCCTATGTTAAATGAAAATATAATTCAAAGAACGTTTTCGACTAACTAAATACACGACTATAAAATATTAAGTTAATAAATGCTTTTTAGTAACGGTTTTATGGTGCAACCCGTCTTTGGTAAATGCCCACGGATGAATTCTAAATTGTATATGTTATAACCATAAAAAATACTACATTTGTTGTTTAAATTGGTACATAAAGAGACAGAGAAAAAAACTATCTTTGAATTTACATTGCTACTTCATCATGAATCGTATGTTTACCTTGTTTAAAGCAATTGCGTCGTTCATTCGTTATAATTGATACCGACATTAAGCATTTATTTCCGATCAACGTAGTTTTTTCAAATGGGCTTTTAGCTATGGTTTTTGTTAATATTTGCCCCAGGGACATATGTTAATAATGATTATTTCAGCCTAATAGATAAAAAGAATTAAATTAAATATCTAGATTATCTTTACACAATTAAAAAAAATGAGGGAATTAATTTAAAGGACTAAAATTTATATATTTTTAGCTTCAAGAACACGACCTCAATATTTTAACCACAAAGACAAACATTCTTCCAAAATTATTAATAAGAACAAACATTCTTTCAAAACTGTTACTGAACTAAAACCTAATACATAAAAAATGCTACCGACAACTACAAACTGATACCTAAAAACTCTATCAATAACTAAAAACTGATAACTAAAAAAGGTTGTCCTTCAGACCAAAATACCGAAGATCTGTCCTTAGGCTAAAATGTTGAGAAATTTTGTTCATAACAATAATTTCCTGTTAAGAAAAATATGGAATTTACAGATGGTTATATGACAATTTTATGATTTAGCATCTCCCTTTTAACTATTGATTAATTGCGATTGAAGAGGAACTGCACTAACAACGTATGGGCTATACGACGTCTTTAATATGGGAAACGGTTGAAACGATAACAGAAAAGTAATTAATTTATTTACAAATAAAGAGGCGGGCGGTACTTAAAATCTCTATATATAGAGGACGAAACGAAACCTCTTTGTTCCTTCCTTTTATTTCTCCTGATTTTCTGTTTCTTTTATTCTAGGGTTTCGTCACAAACCCAAATCCCAAGGTTTTCCTTTCGTTATTTTCCCCCTTCTATTTCCAGGGTTTCGCTTTTGCTGCATTACTGTGATTCTGTCTCGAAGTTTCCTCAGGTATCATATGATTGTTTGAATCCTTTGTTGTGTAGGCTATGATCTTAAATTCGAGTACATTACTGATAATGAAATATAACATTATTTTTAATTCATCTTCTTGTTATTCAAGTAGAGCTATTTTATTTTTTGGATATTTGATTATGAAGGAGTGTAAGGCCTTTGATCTGAGTTAATTTGTGGTTTAAAATCATATTTGTTTTAAATGATATCGTTTTTGCGTCCTTTGCGAAGAAATGTTTTCACGAAAGTTAAAAGGAATTGTTCAATTTTATTTCTATTTTTATTTGGTGGTTGTTACTCTGTTCTATCTCCATAGGCCGCCCATGGTTTCTTCGGGTTTGATTTGCGTAGTAACTGAAGAAGGCCCACCACTTGTAATCGATGTTCACTTTGTTTGATGTAGGACAAAGTTGGTGAATCTAATAATAGCAAAAAAATTATTTATTTGTTGTTTACATTTCTTTTAATGGTTGCTTGGGGCCTAAGGCCCTACACTGTTATTGCTGTCGCACCGATGTTGCTTTTTAACCTTTTATACTCTTTTACTGAGCTAAGTACGGTAAGCTTATATTGATTTCGTTAAGCATTGTACTTGCCACATCAATCAATTGATGGAGACTGTAATTATTTAGCATTGTTATTGTTTTTTTTGGATTTTTGTTTCAATTTAGGCTGGCTTGTAAACTTAATTACGCAATTAGACTGCTTTTAAAACAATTTGTTACTGGAGAATTAATTTAAAGGACAAAGATTTGTATATTTTTTGCCACAACCTCAATATTTTTACCATAAGGACAAACATTCTTCTAAAAATTATTCAAAACGCTGAAAATTTTTGTCTTTGACAATAATTTCCTGTTACTAATATATGTTATTTTTGGTCATGTTATCGTCTGGCAAAATTGTACGACTAGTGATATTTTACGAAATAAAATAGGCATATTATCAAAAGTCGCATGTACCGTTTCTCGCATAAATATGGATGACTTTTAAAATAGCGAATGTTTAGTGCATCTTGTATGGGTGACTTTTTAAATGGCATCGGTAAAAATTTTACAGCGTGGCGATGACATGACTAAAATTGATGTATATTTGTAAATAATTTTAAAAGTGATTTAATTGCGTAATTAAGTATTAAAAGTGGCTCAAATTTAAAATTTTCCTTTTTTTATTCCTTGAACATATAAATATGTAATGATGTGCTATTGAGTCATCAGTCCTATTTCACTTCAGACAAAATTTTATTATCATTTTTATCCTAAAGATAACATGTATGGGATGGTTCCAAAATTTGCTGTCGCATGAAGTTTCTTTTGATGTCATTTTTTGTGTCCAGTTGTTATCAAGTACTCCATATCGTATTAGATCAATGTACGCTGACAAGAGTATGTATTTGATCTCATGCTTGTAGTTATTTCACTTGGGGATTTCCTGTTTGAAGTCCTCATTGAAAAGTTTGTCGCACCAATGATGTTTCACTTGCTAGATGATGCCACTTATCCTGTTATATGTAGTTTAGGAAAGTTCATTACTGTGAAATTTTAAAACTATTTATATGTTATATGTTATATATTATTACTAAGTGTGAGACACAATTAATGGTGTGTTCTACCACTCAGCGGACCACTATCAACGTGAACACTCCAACCATTCCCTGATGGCACCTCACACGAACGATGAACACTAGTGTGTAGGTCTGAAACAACACATCAAGATCTTACTAAAACGGTGGACTCATAGGTCTGATGCACTCATTGCTGTCCATTTCTATTGTCTGAATACACACTCTAAAATTTCATACTGTGTATACACTACTTCAGTGATAGCGGTGAATGTGGAGTCTTCTCATCCTCTTCGTTGGGAAAATTTTGGAACCATCCCGTATAAATTTGCTTATAAATTATAATGTGGAGTCTTCTCTTCCTCTTTATCACTATCTTACTATTTTATAATTTATAGAACTGTCTAGGTGTTGCGTATCAATTAAAATAGTATGACATCCTTTCAACCAACACCGAGACATTTTTAGAGAAACCCCACACTTTGGTTGTCCATATGGTGGTGTTTTTTTAGGTTGGATACAATATTTGTGTTAAGTGAGTGAAGTTACTAACCGTTCCGTTTTACTATAGTCCTGCTTCTAATCTTTATTCAACTAATTTCACCTGTCCTAACGAAAATGGTTGAAGTATAAACTTGCATTGTGGCAGTCAAGCCTTTCAGAAAGGACCGCTCATGGAAGGAATATCCTTTTTGATGGCCATGAGATTTTTTCATCACCTTCATTTTTATTTTATCTTATAATAAGAAATCCTAAAGGTATTCTTCTTTTTTTGGGTAGATTTGACTATAATACAGTATATTGTAAAAAGCGTCATTTTTTACACTTCATAATGACACCATATGATATTAGAAAATGTAAACAGGGTGCCTTTAGCGTCACCATCACCATCATATATAATGTTGATGGCACCATAAAAACTACTTCCTAATGCTATGGTGGTATATCAAGCGTAAAGGACGGTACACTTAGCACTATCCAATTAATTCACATTTTCAAGCTCCATAATATAACTCCCTAATGCCACTTCGAATTTCTTTAATCATAAATCATACTGAAAATCAGAGCAACTAAACAGTATTTTCATGTCTATAGTGCTTAGTTATTATTTCTGTCCGTAAGTAAACCCTTACCGTTGGGTATTCTTGTACCACCTGCAACTTGAGAGTGTTCATGTTTTAGTACTAGTTCTGCTGTTTTATTCATGGGAGGCTGAATTGATAATACATCCTCGGGTTGGGTTGTTCTTCTCTTATTTAGGAAATTAGGAATAGTTATATTTGTAAAACCAAGTTTATTCCTTGTACACATAACCCATAAAAAACAATTATTTATAAACAAGGATGGATATATTTTTTCTTGGATTCACTAGGGATGGTTGGATAGACAAAAATACTTCATTTGTTAACACTTATTTTTTTGTAACAATGCTCCATAAGCAAGGTCAAACTTGACCAGAGTCACCTACGGGCACGCAATTCAAGAAATACCATCAGGTTTGTTCGAAGTGTGCTAACTTATAGACTCTGTCATTTTCTATGGACTAAACCTATGAGAACTACAAATTTGAATAATCTATCGTGGATACTACTCAAAAGACTTGGTATTTTGTTGCCTAGTAGTGATAATAAAGTTTACGGGGTTAGTATGTCCATTTTGCAATTATTATAATAGGTAGTAATGATTGTATCACGGTCAACCATTTTCCTAACCTGTCATGTATTTTAATTGATGTTTTCTCGTACAAGTTCAGTATTAGTTGCAATAGTTACTAGTTTACGGAATACTATGCTCGTGAGAGGTCATATCATATATTTCTACTTACATGGCAAAATGAGGCTGTTGTTTTGTAGACAGAGTGAGTAATTCCGTTTTTACCTTTTTCCACTCTTATGGATGCTCTATAAAGTTGATGAAGAGTTGTTTTCTTATAAAATAATTTATAAAAGCCGTCTTATCATAAGATAATTTTGGTAAATTATCATCATTTTCTTATAAAAGTTGTTTTGTAAACTCAGCTTTTATTCTTTATCAGCTATAAATAAAACATTTTTCTGTGCTATCTCGTTCAGATTTCTTATCCTCTCTTGTTGTATAATGCAGTACGTACGAATTTTCTACCGAAGTGTGAGCAATACTTCTGAATCAAATGTTTCGCTGCTCCATATAAATGCTAATTAATATCGGTAATGAGAAGGTATTTATCACCCTTACCTAAAAATGTAATGAGTTGTTTGCTAATATGTATTATTGATGCTTGTATGCCTAATCTAACAACCTTCACTAAACAGTTCTCGGAAAGCTTGCATTTGATGGACTGTCTGCACAACTGCAGTGACAAAAAAACATTGAAGAGGTGGTTTTTCATTGATAAGAGAGTTGGGTAGTCTTCCAATTTCCAAGTTCACTTCAACCGGAATTTTTATCATAGCTTTTTTATATTGATTTTACTATCCTCTAATCGATCTGGATCAAATGGATTTACAATTAAACCATAGTTCTCCTGTCCTTACCGATCCCGTCCCTGTAAACAATTCAAGAATGGAAGTGTCAACTAATCTGGGGTATTCATCAACAATGTATTCTTCTGGTTTGTATTTATCAATTCCTAGAAGAAAAGTTATTACTAGCAATTCTGATGATGTGAAGAGAAGCGGATGGCTTGATGCTATGCGATCTTCATCCCCTCCTCGAAAAAAAGCAAGCAAGGAAATAAGTTTTGAGTCTTTTACAGATGAAACCGAATCTGCGTATCGTAACTGGGTGGTATGCTTCTACAGTACTTTTGTTTTATATGTCAACTTATTTATTCAAGCTCTCAATAGCTTATTGTTCAATTAATGCAGATGAAGTATCCCTCTGCTCTAACTACATTTGAGCAACTGACAAGTAATGCGAAAGGAAAGACGATAGCTTTGTTTCTTGATTACGATGGAACACTTTCTCCAATTGTCAGCAATCCAGATCGTGCTTTTATGTCTAGCGGAGTAAGCATTTCTTTCATGAAATGTTTTCTTATTGCTATCTAATTGCAAATTACTTGTATTATAACTAAGTTGTGGTAATACAGTGTCTTTCTCCATATGTGAACTCATTTTTTGGTAATATTTTAACAATAAATTGTCTTCCTACCAAATTTCTATTTAAACCAGATGCGTACTGCTGTGAGTAATGTTGCCAAGCATTTTCCAACTGCTATTATCAGTGGAAGAAGCCGTGATAAGGTAATGCCGAAGTTTATGACTGTGTTTGTCAGTATTTTTCTTAGATTAATATATTTCGGGGCTTATCAAATCGATATTCTTTCAGGTTTGCGATTTTGTAGCACTACCAGAGCTTTATTATGCTGGTAGTCATGGAATGGACATAATGGGCCCTGTACAAAGGTGTGGGTCTTCTTCTGATCATTCAAATTCCATTAGGACTACCGACAAGCAGGTAACCCAAAAAAATGTGCTAAAATATTCTGTGGATGTGATATATTTATCACCCAATTAAAGATGTTAAATCGCTCGTATTTTACACTTACAGGGTAAGGAAGTAATTCTCTTCCAGCCTGCAAGTGAGTTTTTACCCATGATCGATGAGGTAAAAATAAAT
Source organism: Allium fistulosum (assembly GCA_030737815.1). Taxonomy (NCBI): domain Eukaryota; kingdom Viridiplantae; phylum Streptophyta; class Magnoliopsida; order Asparagales; family Amaryllidaceae; genus Allium; species Allium fistulosum. Next base: position 211,012,181 of record CM060908.1, read on the forward strand.
AAATAAAACGAACATCTCATTTACTATGATTCATTTCTTTTACCAAGGTATTGAGGCAGTCTTTCTTTAATAATGCATCAGGTTTTTCGATCCCTTGTCGAAACCACTCATGATATCAAAGGTGCTAAAGTAGAGAACAATAAGTTTTGTGTCTCTGTGCATTACCGCCTAGTAGATGAAGATGTAAGATCTACTTATCATTTGATTTAGTCATGGTAGCTACTCAGTTTTGTAGAATTATTGTTAATATTTGCATTTTCCTTTTGTAATGTCCAGCTTTGGCCAGTTGTAGCTGAAATTGTTCACAATGTCGTTAAAGGCTACCCTCGACTGAAACTGACTTATGGGCGGAAGGTATAGTCTAAACTGACAATTCTTTTTCACGAATACTTTGTGCATATACAGATGCTCTTCTGGTGTTCCTAGTGTTGTATGTGAATAACGTCAAATTTACGTGTACAGGTTTTGGAGGTCCGACCCGATATCACTTGGAACAAAGGAAAAGCTGTTGAATTTTTGCTGGAATCTCTTGAACTAAACATTCGTGATGATGTTCTTCCTATATACGTTGGTGATGACAAAACTGATGAGGATGCTTTTAAGGTAAAGTTACAAGATAATATAGTGAATACAAAGATGGCTATAATTTACTAAGATCTTTTTTCCTCCCTTTTTTCCATTATCCAAACAGGTTTTAAGAGAAGGTAACCGAGGTTACGGTATTTTAGTATCTTCCGTGCCCAAAGAAACCAATGCTTTATACTCTCTTAGAGACCCATCTGAGGTAAATTTGGCTTATATTTTCCAGTACATAGTTAGGGGCTGTGGCAAAAGGAAAAAGTATACAAATAAAAAAGTTAGGACAGTTAATATATCTTGAAATTTCAAGTATTTTCTTTTCAGCACATTGAGAAAACTAATACACAATCTAGGTACAATGATCTAGGTAGTATGATGAGTTCATACAGTCTCATGTTGTTTTTTTATTCGTATTCTGTAGGTTAAGGAGTTTCTAAAAAACCTGGTGAATTGGAAGAAAACTGCAGTCTAAGCACGAGGATGGCCTTCAATGCTTGTCTATAAATAAGTTGCTCTATTGGTCTTTTTCAGTTTGTAATCTTCATTGTAGACAGCTCTGTTGGTCTCTTAAATTATATATCCTTCATCGTTTTTCTTGGTAAATATGTTATCTATGTGCATGATTCGGGTTTTTTTTAAAGGTTTTCCACCATGACTCATTTTGGTAGCCTTCATTGTAGTTGGAATAACTGATGTAAAGTTTGACACACTTCACACATGAGGATTATATTTAATGAAAATGCCATCCGCTCCTATTTTGCGGTAGTGCATCTGGGAACCTATTCGTATACATTCTTATTTTACTTAAAAGCAGAAGAGTATATAAGAAAGTTCACATTTACAACAAAAAAAGTTATACTAAAGAACTGTTATGAATTACCCTGTATTATTCATACCATTATCATAAATGATCGATTTGTCTCAAAATTTTATATGTTATTTGGATGATAATTCTAAAGATAGATCCATAATTTCATCATTAATTAGAGACAATGAAAAATCAAGCATAGAATTTCCGAACAACTAAGTAACTCAAATTATATTCCAACGTCTAAACAAAAAGCCCTAGGTTTCCAGGCCAAAATAAAAAAGAACAAAATTAAACTCTTAAAAAGCATATTTTTAAAGAAAATAAAATAGTTATGTCTTAGGCATTTAAATTCATATTGGTTAACTACCGATTGCACAATCATGAAGTCATAAAACAGTGTAATGAGTTCCGCAGAAAAGTGTCGAATCTACCTTTTGAGATAAATTGGTTTAAATCGGTTTCGATCTGATCTTTTAGATTAGATTAGATGAAATTGACAACCAATCTATGGGATTCGTTATGCCAACATCGTTTACTACAATGTTGCACTGTGCATTTACATAACCTGCATATCGCTGTTCTACCTTCACTAGCGTTTAGGGTGTTTACATAATATATACATGTTGGACTTTTGCGATATAAACATATGCCAAGTTGTATGTCATGTTTAAGAGAAGTTCAAGAGCTTTGTAATGGAATTATTAAAGATGATTTAGAGGCACGGAGTGAAACTTATTGAAGTTTAAAGATTGGAAAAACATTGGAGCAGCAATAATAGAATACTAGGACATACACAGAGAATATTGGAGCTATACATAGAGCTAAGATATCAACAATTCTCAACCTAGTGATCGACCACCCATGCCCATGAGGTGTAAAATTGACTTTTTTGACCCATTGGTTGACCGGTTTTGCTTTTGACTCGATAGTTCTGAGAGGTTGTGCTATATATATTGGGATTAGCTTCTTCATATCTACGATGTTGATTCTATTGAACTCATCCAATAGTTCTGCTGAGATAGAGATTATATAAACATCTTAATCACCTTAGTTTCGACTAATAAGAGATCTCCACTAAACCTGATTAGAATTGAAAACTATTGCTCATTCAATTTAGAGGGTTCCAATATTGTTGAGTGCTCATTGTAATTCATAGCTTCTTATAGAGATTGAAGCAATTGTCCACCTTATTCTGATCAATAATCATTGATTGGGTAACTGCGACTTCTTCAAATTGTTGAAGTGAATGAAGTTGTTGAGTTTTTGCGAACGGTTAGTCAATCTGACCAAACCACGTTAAATCCTCTATGTTCTTTTTTGTTTTTGTTCATAGCCATATATTTTAGTTCTTGGTGTTTAATCAACATGCTAAATTCTTGGTTTTTCATGAAACAAATATAAAAGTCACTATAGATTGGTATCAGCACTAGTTGTCATGTTTGAGATTATGCATTAGTGGCAGATTCTTGAAAAAAGGTTGGTAGAGCTAGTAATAAATATGCAGTTATCAAATTTGATGGAAAGGGAGATTTTGGAACCTAGAAGATGAAGATTGAGGTGACGTTGAAAAAGAATAAGTTTTCTAAGGTAGTTTCATATGCGGATAAACTGAAAGGTCTATAAGCTAATGTGTTAGAGGAGACGGAAAAATGAAAAGACCCTAATCTTGACCAACATTATTTAGGACATTTAATTAGATAAATTAAATGAAATAATGTAAATGGTTGAGGGATTGAGATTTGAATAATATAAGGTAACCGTGCCTAATTAATCTATAAGCCAAAGAGTAATAGAATGAAATAGGTAAGAGGATTAAGATAAGGGCAAAATAGGAATAAGTTATATTCTTATACCCATTCCATTTTCATTTACATCATTCACAAACAAAAATTAAACTTAAGCTTGGTCGGCCACCATTAGAAGAAGATTAGAGGAAGATAAGAAAGAACCAAAGGAAGAAGCTTAATCAAATCAATTCAAGAGCTAATCTCAAACTCCTTAACAACAAGCTAAGGTGAATAATAGTTCTTACATCTCATTTTTATGGTTTCGGTTTCTAGATGAGATCCGAATATATTTTGCAAATAAAATGCCATGTTTTGATTATTTAAATGAATATATATGCTTGTTGATGATCTATGTTGTTTCATATAGATTTTATGATAAGTTTTGATTTGAAAAACTATTAAATGACATCCAAATGACTTGCTTTTTTGATATAAGGTCAGAAATATTATTTTGGAGATGGGTTCAAGTTTCACAATTTTCTGAGATTTTGTGGATTTATTATGAGTTTTCTAGTAAAGAAAATAGTTAAATTGGGTTTAAATTAATTTCGACTATTATATGTTAGCTTTGGGTCCGAAATTTAAATATGTTAGACAATTAAAAGTAATCATGCAAAATTTTGGAGAATTTTCCTAAGTTTTTTATTAAAGATGTATAATTATTTAAGGCATGTGACTTAAATGTTTTATATGTTTATAAAAGGAGAATGTGCAATTTGTAAATGTTTTAATTTGTTAACTTCTAAAATTTGGCAGCACTTTTAGAAAGATTTTGTAGAAGTATTGGCAACCAATTATAGGTTGACGTATAAGGCAAATTAGTTGGAAAGAAATTGCTTTAAAAAGTTAAATTCTGTTTTATAAAGATTTACTGCTTCGCCACTTATAGCAGCCACCTTTCGACCCTATACTGCCGCCTCCAACCAGGTCGAAACCAATACACATGGTATCAGTTTCGGTATGTGGTGGATTGAAGTTAGGCGAAATGTATGAAGTCGAAACAGGCTTTTGAAGGGGTAGAAGTAGCTCCTTGAAATTTAGAACTATTTTGGTTACAAATGAAGCTTTCGAAGGAACCAACTTTCGACTTGGTCCATTGTTTTTGAAAAAGGGCTTTCGAAAGGGGTTGCAGCCTTTTGTTTTCAAATAAAGCTTTCGAAGGATTCGAAACCTCTGCTGTCGCATTCAACTTTTCAAAGCAATGCTTTCGAAAGGGTTCTTTTGCTTTAAACTCAGAAGCCGCTTCTCTAGGCTTTCGAAGGAGTTGGTTTCGACACCATCCACTTTCTTGTATTTAGGAATAAAGCTTTCGAAAGAAATGCTTTCGTCCCAGTTCTTTTAAGACCCTTTGATATACTGAAAGTTGAACCCAAAGGTTCCGAAAGAAATGGTTTTAAATGGTTTCGAAACTATATTCCACAAACTCTTACTTGAATCCAATACTTTTGAAAGGTTTGTTTTAAGTAAAGACTTTACTGCTTTCGAAAGGTATCTAATGAAGGTTTCGAAGGGGAGGTTCTCCATTGTTTTCGAAAAGTTTACTTTTAGTAATTGAATGGAAGGTTTCCAATGCTTTCGAAAGGTAAGTTTGAAGTGTTTTGAAAAGAGGATGTCTAAGGTTCTATAAAGCTTTTGAAAGGACACTTTCAATAGTCTCGAAAGGTCTATTTTAAATGGTTTCGAAAGGTATGTTTTGGCTTTTCGGCCTATAGTTTCAAGGTAAAGTTTTTAACTTGTTTCGAAAGGGATACTTTCAAATATTTCGAAAGAGATTGGTTAAAGCATTTAAACAATGGTTTCAAGGGTTTTCATCAACAATGTTTTGTGTAAAGCATATATCATGGCAAATAGTTTTGAGTAAAGCAAAAGTATATTTTCCTTGTTTAAGTATAATTTAAAGGGTTAAATCAATTTGGAAGAAAGGATTCCAAGGAAAACTTGATGGGTAGTTAAGCCTAAGTAAATGACTCAGATATTAGAATACCAGATGGGACAGGTATAGGGTCGCGCCCTATACTTTAGAGCTAATAAGCCCTTAGCTAATATAAGCCAAAAATTCCAGTGTGTAGGGCTTTGTCACAAGTAAGACTAAAATGATGTTATACACCAAAAGGAATATACAGAGAGAAGATAGGTTATTGGTGAGCCAGCAAAACCATTAGGTTCAGTTGACCCTAGAAGAAGATAGTTAAGGGCAGGTAGCTGAGTAATGTGTCTAACAGATGTTAGATAATTGTTTATGTCTGGTAGGCCTGAGTCAGTCAATGGTTAATAGTTAGCCAAACAAACTGTATTTTGGGGACCGATAGTCCATTTATTACTTGATTTATATGCATATATGATATTGCTACTATTGCTTTAATCCGTATGATTGCAAGTTTTGATTTGCAAAAGATATGTTTTAAAAAGGGATATTAGTGAGGGGAAACCCGTTCCGCTAAGCGGGTCTCACTTAATATCAGATAACCGAGATGTATAGTATTATTCACACTAGGCTTTATATCTGACTCGAAGTTTATATTTTTCCCCTTAAACTCTCGGATGCTCAAAATTTAATTTGAGTAGACTGAGAGTTAAGGTTTTTCACGTTTAGTAGGTTGGGCGAATAAGCTTACAAAGACGTGCATGAGGCAGTGCTAGCTATATAGGAGTTACTTAGTTTCATTTTTGCTGTGATGTATTGAGACTGATAGGTCTATTTAGTACTCTGATCATCCTAGGGGGCATCTTCATATGTCGCTCTTGGCGTAATTTGTAATAATTATATTTGATCAAAACCTGGGAATCATTTTTGGATTATGTATCTGAATATGAAATATTGATTTGAAATGTAATCAAAAAAGTTGTTTTAATTTTGTGTTCATTTTATTTCATATTTATGTGCTTCTGATATTATGGATACCATTAACATTACCGCATTTTTTCATCGGAAGTTAATACTATAGATAATTACAGTATCTGTAGCGCTTAGCTTCGGGCCTCAAGATAAGGGATGCTATAACTTGGTACCAGAGCGTAGGTTTATGAAAACTTAAAAGAGAATTTCAAACTTAAAATGATTTTGAAAACATAATCCTAAGGAATTAGAGAAAAGATTGGGGTATGTGATAACGCTAAAGTAATTTACTTGTATTGTTATATATAAGTATATGTTTTATCTTTATTAGCCCATCTCTCTTAGGTTATTCTTCTGTATCTTACAAAAACTCGAATGCAGATTTTGCGGACGTAAGATATGGATGCTAGAGGGGGAAGAGTTAACATTGCTGGAGGAAGCACCACAACTAATGGAAATGCCAGACCAAACAATAAGAGAAATCCAGGTTAGGCACAAGCTGCCAATGTGGGTGCTGGGATACCGCAAGTTGACATGGGAGCAATGTATCAGTTCTTCGTTAACATGATGCAAGCAGGAGTTGCTGCGGGGTTGGCTGGAGGAAATGCTGAAGGAGGAAATCAAGGAGCTCTATTGGTCAATAACTATGCTATATTGAGTAGGGATTATGCAAGGCTGGGAGGAAAACCATTTATCGGGACTGAGGACACAATTGAAGTGGAGAATTGGTTACTTCATTGCAACATGTTTTTGCTGATTTGGGGTTCAATGATGAGCAGAAGAGGCGACTCGCTTCTAGGCAATTACAGGGAGCACTGTATTGGTGGAACAATGTTACGGTTGGAGTCAATGAGGAGACTATGACTTGGGCTAAGTTCAGGAGAAGGTTTGATGAAAGATTTATGTCGGAGATTGCTAAGTCTATTCTGCTCAGGAAGTTTGCTGAGTTGGAGCAGGGAGATATGACAGTGCTTGAGTATGAAAACAGTTTTGAGGAGCTATCGAGATATGGATACGCTATGGTTGATACTGTTATTAAAAGGAATAAGAACTTTATCTGTGGGTTGAAGCTTGAGCTTGCTAAGGCCACATTATCACATATTGGAGATCTGTGCGATGTAGTTGTTGAGATGGCTTTAAGGCAGGAAGAGATGCTTGCGTATCTTGAGGGTAACAAGGCAAGGGGAGCTCAAGGAGGGCGAACTAGAAGAGGAAAATTTCCCATAAGAAGGGCGCTCAGAAGAGTGGAGCTGCCAAGAAAGGAAAGTCTGAGGTAGTTTGTTACAAGTGTGATAAGAAGGGACACTATGCTCATGGGTGTCGGACAGGCAAAGGGAAGAAAGCTGCTAACAAGAAAGGAGTGAGATGTTTCAACTGCGATCAGATAGGAAATTATAAGAACTAGTGCAAGGAGCCAGCTAAGGATGGAAAAGGCAAGATGTTTTCATTGGAACCAGCTACCTCGAGACCAACAACAAAGGAAAAGGGAAAAGCTGTGTTGGGAGGTACACTTTTGATTTATGGTGTATCAATTAGAGTTCTATTTGATACGGGTGCATCTCATTCTTTTAACCTAGAACCCTCATACCTAGTTACTTCCTTAAGGGAAGCGAATACGATAGGAGGATATGTGACTTTTGGGATGAGATATGATCATTTAGAATTTGAATTATTAGGTCATGTATTTGTTTGCATGTGTTTGATTTCGTAGGGTTCAAAATTATTTTGGGTATGGATTGGTTAAGTAAATACGATGCTAGGATATTTTGCCATGATAGGAAAATATCACTTAGACAACCTGACTGCAATGATCGGATCGTATACTCCGTAGAAAACCCTAGTTTTGAAGTTAATGCTTTATTGGGTGTTGTGGAGGCAGAAGACGAGTTGAATCGAGTTTTCGTTGTTAAATAATTTGCAAATGTCTTTGAACCTGTAGTAGGACTACCACCGAAATGAGCCATTGAGTTTTGGATAGATTTAGTACCAGGAGCAGAACTAGTGAGTAGACCGCCAAGTAGAATGACACCTACCGAGATGAGGGAACCAAATGTATAGTTGGTGGATTTAGAAGGCAAGAATTTTATCAGACCAAGCAGTTCGCCTTGGGGAGAAACCGCAGTGTTTGCAAAGAAACCGGATGGATCGTTAAGGTTATGTATCGATTATCGTAAGTTGAATAAGAAGATAAAGAATCGATATCCGTTACCTAGAATGATGATTTGTTCGACCAGTTAAGTGGAGTCAAAGTATTTTCCCAGTTGGATTTGGCAACAGGATTCCATCAGCTTAGGGTGGCAGAGGATAGTATACCTTTGACGGAATCAGATATGGATCGTACGAATGGTTAGTAATGCCGTTCGGACTAACTAATGCGCCATCATTCTTTGTACATTTGATGAACCAAGTTTTCCGAGAGCACTTGGATAGGTTCGCATTGGTCTTCATAGATGACATTTTAGTATACTCTAAAGATGAAAGAGAGCATGAAGTTCATCTTAGAGTGGTGCTTGAGACATTGAGGCAGCATCAACTGAAGGCGAAACTTTCGAAGTGTAATTTCTAGAAGAAGAAAGTGAAGTTACTTGGACATGTAGTCTCAGAGAAAGGGTTGTCTGTAGATCCGACTAAGATCGAGGCAACAAATAATTGGAAGATACCCGAGACATTAACTGAGATAAAAAGTTTTCTTGGATTAGCTGGGTATTTTCGGAGATTCATCAAGGATTTTTCGCGGATAGCGGCACCGATAACCAAGCTAATGTGGAAAGATGTGAAGTTCATTTGGACCGATAAGTGTGAGGAAGCATTCCAAAGATTGAAACACTTATTGACTAATGCACCTGTGTTAGTTTTTCCGGAAGGGAATTAAGATTTGGTAGTGTATACAGATGTATGTAGAACATGGTTAGGAGCTGTTAATGCAAAGAGGCAAGGTGATTGCCTATGCTTCTCGATAGATTAGACCATAGGAGGTTAGATACCCCACACATGATTTGGAATTAGCTACGGTAATTTTTGCATTGAAGGTGTGGATGCATTAACTTTTGGGAGAAAGATTCGAATTATATATGGATCATACATCGCTGAAGTATTTATTCTCTCAGAAGGAGTTGAATATGAGACAACAGAGATGGTTAGAGTTTTTAGCCGCTTGTGAGAGTACACGGAAGGAAAAGGCAACAAGGTTGCGGATGCACTTAGCAAAAAGCACCAGAATGCAGTATTAGCAATGATAGCTGAGTGGAAAGATTTAGAAGCATTGACCACATGTAGAATACAGTGGGGATCTGAAGCTAGATCTAGTAAGGAAACCGCTATGTTGTCATGTTTAGATTCGACCGGTGATGATCAAAAGGATTGCTTCTAAGCAGAAAGGAGGATCCATTATTAGTTGAACAGATCAAAAAGTTAAGGGATGGAACAGAGAGCAATGACTTGAAAGATTTCAATCTTGACCAAAATGGTTGGTTATGGAAGAAAGGAAGACTATGTGTTCCGAATGTGAGAAACATTAGAAAGGAAGTTCTTGAAGAATGCCATAGTTCGAAGTTCATTATTCATCCAGGAGGAACTAAGATGTACCAGGACATGAGAAGGAGTTTCTTCTGGGAAGGTATGAAGAGGGATGTAGGCTTATAGGTGAAACAATGTTTGAACTGTCAACAGGTAAAAGCCAGACATCAGAAGCCGAGTGGGTTACTTCAGCCTTTAGATGTTCCAGTATGGAAATGGGATTCTATCTCAATGGACTTTATTGATGGGTTGCCTACGTCAAATCGAGGAAATGAAAGTATATAGGTCATAGTGGACAGGTTGACCAAGAGTGCACATTTCATTCCAGTTAAGTCAACCAGAATGGCACCTGTTTTAGCCAAGTTGTTTATGAAGAATATAGTTAGACTGCATGTAATTCCTAGTAGTATAGTAAGCGATAAAGATTTCTTATTCACTAGCGAGTTCTAGAAGAGTCTACAGGAGACTTTGGGTACCAAGCTCAAGATGAGTATCGCTTACCATCCGTAGACAGATGGGCAAACAGAAAGAATTAACAAAGTCTTAGAGGATTTGTTAAGAGCTTGCATGCTAGATTTTGGAGGATCATGGGAAGACCATCTATACTTAGTTGAGTTTTCGTATAACAACAATTATCAGGCTATCATAGGATGGCACCATTTGAAGCTTTGTATGGAAGGCCATGCAAATCTCCCGTTTGTTGGTTAGAGACCGGGGATATATTAGTTCTTGGTCTGGATTTGGTTAGAGAAGCTAAACAAAAGATTGAGTTCATTCGAGCCAAAATGAAGGAAGCTCAGCCTAGGTAGAAGAGCTATGCAGATAGAAGACGGAAAGACTTAGAGTTCTCAGTTGGAGATCATGTTTTTGTTAGAATATCACCGATGAAAGGTGTAATCAGGTTTGGAAAATCAGGAAAATTGGCACCAAGGTTCGTTGGACCATTTCCTATTATGGAAAGGATTGGGGAACTCACATATAGAGTAGGGTTACTGAGCAGTTTGGCAGGAGTACACAATGAATTTCATGTTTCTCATCTAAGGAAGTGTATTCGAGATCCAGAAACAACTATTGCACCGACTGTGTTAGGCGATATAGTAGTGGAACCAGATATGACTATAGTTAGAAAGTTAGTTCGTATAGTCGCGAGAGATGAGAAGAGACTAAGGAACAGAACAGTCGGATTAGTCAAAGTCCAATCGAGTGACGACGAGAGAGACTGTACTTGAGAAACAGAAATCATGGCTAAAGATACTTATCCTGACTTGTTTCATGGTATGTTTTACCTTTATGATTGTTATGAGTACCTTATCGTAATTTCGAGGACGAAATTCTTTAAGGAGGGGAGTCTGTAACGACCCTAATTTTGACTAACATTATTTAGGACATTTAATTAGATAAATTAAATGAAATAATGTAAATGGTTAAGGGATTGAGATTTGAATAATATAAGGTAGTCGTGCCTAATTAATCTAGAAGCCAAAGAGTAATAGAATGAAATAGGTAAGAGGGTTAAGTTAAGGGAAAAATAGGAATAAGTTATATTCTTATACCCTAAACCCTCATTCCATTTTCATTACATCATTCACAAACAAAAATTAAACTTAAGCTTGGCCGACCACCACTAGAAGAAGATAAGGGGAAGATAAGCAAGAATCAAAGGAAGAAGCTTAATCAAATCAATTCAAGAGCAAATCTCAAACTCCTTAACAATAAGCTAAGGTGAATAATAGTTCTTACATCTCATTTTTATGGTTTCAGTTTCTAGATAAGATCCGAATATACTTTGCAAATAAAATGCCATGTTTTGATTATTTAAATGAATATATATGCTTGTTGATGATCTATGTTGTTTCATATAGACTTTATAATAAGTTTTGATTTGAAACACCTATTAAATGACATTTAAATGGCTTGCATTTTTGATAAGGTCATAAATATTATTTTAGAGATAGGTTTCAAGTTTTATAATTTTTTGAAATTTTGTGGATATATTATGAATTTTCTAGTAAAAAAATTAGGTAAATTCGGTTTAAATTAATTTCGGCTATTATATGTTAGCTTTAGGTCCGAAATTTAAATATGTTAGAAAACAGATTAAAAGTGATTTATGGGAATTTTTGGAGAATTTTCCTAAGTATTTTATTAAAGGTATAAAATTATTTAAGGTATGGGACTTAAATGTTTTATATGTTTATAAAAGGAGAAGGGGCAGTTTGTAAATGTTTTAATTTGTTAACTTTTGAAATTTGCCAGCACTTTCAGAAAAGATTTTGTAAAAGTATTGGCAATTAATTATAGGTTAACAAATAAGGAAAATTAGTCGGAAAGAAATTGCTTTAAAAAGTTAAAATTCAGTTTTATAAAGATTTACTGCTTCGCCACTTATAGCAGCCAACTTTCGACCCTATACAGCCACCTCCAACCAGGTCGAAACCAATACACATGGTATCAGCTTCGATACGTAGTGGATTGAAGTTAGGCGAAAGGTATGGAGTCGAAACTGGCTTCCGAAGGGGTAGAAGTAGCTCCTTAAAACTTAGAATTATTTTGGTTACAACTGAAGCTTTCAACTTGGTCAATTGTTTTTGAAAAAAGGCTTTCGAAAGGGGTTGCCGCCATTTGTTTTAAAATAAAGCTTTCGAAGGGGTCAAAACCTCTGCTGCCGCATTCAACCTTTCAAAGTAATGCTTTCGAAAGGATTCTTTTGCTTTAAACTTAGAAGCCGCTTCTCCAGGCTTTCGAAGGGGTTTCTTTCGACACCATCCACTTTGTTGTATTTTGGAATCAAGCTTTCGAAAGAGTTGCTTTCGTCCCAGTTCTTTTAAGACTTTAATATACTGAAAGCTAAACCTAAATGTTTCGAAAGGAATGGTTTTGAAACTATGTTCGACAAACTTTTACTTGAACCCAATGCTTTTGAATGGTTTGTTTTAAGTAAAGGACTTTACTGCTTTTGAAAGGTATCTAATGAAGGTTTCAAAAGGGAGGTTCCCCAATGTTTTCGAGAGGTTTACTCTTAGTAATTGAATGGACGGTTTCCAATGCTTTCAAAAGGCAAGTTTGAAGTTTTTTTTGAAAAGAGGATGTCTAAGGTTCTATAAAGCTTTCAAAAGGACACTTTCAATACTTTCGAAAGGTCTATTTTAAATGATTTCGAAAGGTATGTTCTAGCCTTTCGGCCTAGAGTTTCAAGGTAAAGTAGTTAACTTGTTTCAAAAGGGGTACTTTCAAAGGTTCGAAAGAGATTGTTTAAAGCATTTAAACAAGGATTTCGGGGGGTTTTCATCAATAATGTTTTGTATGAAGCATATATTATGGAAAATAGATTTGAGTAAAGCAAAAGTATATTATCCTTGTTTAAGTATGATTTAACGGGCCAAATCAATTTGAAAGAGAGGTTTTCAAGGAAATTTTGATGGGTAATTAACCCTAAGTAAATTTCTCAGATATTAGAATACCAGATGGGATTGGTATAGGGTCGCGCCCTATACTTTAGCAAATAAGCCCCTAGCTAATATAAGTCCAAAATTCCAATGTGTAGGGATTTGTACAAGGTATGACTAAAATGATGTTACACATCGAAAGGAATATACAAAGAGAAGATAGGTTCTTGGTGAGCCCACAAAACCATTTGGTACAGTTGACCCTAAAAGTAGATAGTTAAGGGCAGATAGCCCAATAGTGTGTCTAACAAATGTTAGATAATTATTTATGTCTGGTAGGCCCAAGTCAGCTAATGGTTAATAGTTAGCCAAACAAAACTATATTTTGGAGACAGATAGTCCATTGATTACCTGATTTATATGCATATATGGTATTGCTACTATTGCTTTAAACTGTTTGGTTGTAGGTTTTGATTTGCAAAAGATATGTTTTGAAAAGGGATATTAGTGAGGGGAAACCCGTTCCGCTAAGCGGCGTGGTCTCACTTAATATTAGATAACCGAGATGTATAGTATTATTCACACCAGGCTTTATGTCTGACTCGAAGTTTATGTTTTCCCCTTAAACTCTCGGGTGCTCAAAATTTAATTTGAGTAGATTGAGAGTTAAGGTTTTTTAGGTTTAGTAGGTTGGGCAAATAAGCTTCCAAAGATGTGTAGGAGGCAATGCTAGATATATAAGAGTTATTTAGTTTCATTTCTGCTGTGATGCATTGAGACTGATAAGTCTATTTAGTACTCTGATCATCTAAGGGGACATCTTCATATGTCACTTTTAGCGTAATTTGTAATAATTATATTTGATCAAAACATGGGAATCGTTTTGGTATTATGTATCTGAATATGAAATATTGATTTGAAATGTAATCAGAAAAGTTGTTTTAATTCTGTGTTGATTTTATTTCATATTCATGTGTTTCTAATATTATGGATATCATTAACATTACCATATTTTGTCATCGGAAGTTAATGCTATAGATGACTGCAGTATCTGTAGCGCTTAGCTTCGGGCCTCAAGATAGGGGATGTTACAAAGAAGTGCCTCCTACAACCATCCAACTAAGATTATTAGATGAAATTCCTAAGGAGTTCTATCATAAGAAGATGAGAAAGAAAGTAAATGTTCCAATGCGTATTAGGATAAGTTTCCCACTAGCCGCATCATTCTTCAACCCAAAATATATTCCTTTGAGATGAAGATCTATTTACCTTATGAATCATGTGAATACTCTTACCACTTTGATTAAAATTTAAAAGCAATGAATGCTGATATTACAAATAAAGCCTAAGCAATGATTGTTTGTGTTCCTTAGCTAAAAAGTATAATGCGTTTGTGAATTCAATGATATATGAGCGTAGTAAGATTAGCTTGACTGATGTGAAGGATGGTGTCCGTAAATAAGTATTTTAGGGAGCTAGTGCTAGTTTAAAAGGTGATTCATATAGCATATTTGTGCACGGAGGTAGAAGAGTAACCCTTGGTATGGTGGAGGTAGAAATAAATCAAAATCTCAATATGGGGTTCCTAATAATAAGTCTTGCTATTATTGTAATGATCTTTGGTACTTAAATGCTAAATATCCAAAGCTAGAAGGAAGGAATAATAGTCTTAACGAAGCTTCAACATCTATTGTAGAGACATAAGAAACAAAATGTTGCATCGGTGTGTTTGTAGTTTGTTACTCTACTATAAAGAGTGATTTATGTGATCTAATGCATCTTATCACCACATCCGATAGCAACTATTTTCCACTTATGTGAGGTTAATGGAGGAAAGGTTTTGATGGGTAATGATACTTTAATAGGTGTTGGTACCGTGATGATTAAGATATTTGATGGTGTTGTTCTAATTACTACTGATATTAGATATGTGCATGATTTGAGGAGAATTTGATTTGATAGATCACGACGGAGGAGAATTCTGTTACTAGCATTCTCCCCCTTTTTGATGATGACAACCATACGACTTATATAATCTGAAATTGAATAAAATTCCGCTTGAATTATTACTTACCCTATGTTATGTACTCCCCACGTCGATATGCTCGAGTTTTCTCTCATTTTGTCATCAACGAAAGGAGCAAAAATTTAGGAAATATACATTAATACTTAATAAAATAATTTTCTCCCCTGTGTAATTTCACTCTTGCAATAAAGACAAATGATCATTTTAGTTCAAGTCGTTTAAAGCCCAAATTCCCAATTCTCGTCTTAATTTAATATAAGTAGCTTATACAAAGGTTTAGTAAATATATTTGATAATTTGTTTCTGTGTTAACAAGGTCCAAAGTGATATTTTCCTTTAGTACATGCTTATGTAGAAAATGATATCTAATGTTAATAAGTTTATTTCTTGACTGATTCACTAATCTTTTGGATAAATTAATTGCACTCACGTTATCACAATATATAGGAGACTTAGTTAAGTTTAATCCAAAATCTTTATGTGTTTATTGCATATATATTACTTGTGCACAAGCTAATGCTACCAAAATACATCTCAATTCACAAGTTTTACACAATTTTGTTTCCTAATAAACCAGAAGACTATGGACTAACCAACAAAGTAACATTTGTCACTTGTTCTTTTTCTATCCATCTTATAGCCTCTAAAGTCAGCATCGTTATAGGATACTAACTCAAAAGGACAACCTATAACGACCCACTTTTCTGCATGGTTTAAGCTGACAATAAACCACACATGTTTCAACCCAAATCGAACGGCAAGGCGGAGAGTTAAGGGAAAGAAAGAATAAAGAAGAAGAGAAAACGAGACTAAAACGACACAGAATCTCACAACCGTAGTGGAACAACATATAATATAATATTAATGATTTTTACACATGAGAAACTGTAATATACATACATCCATCAGAGTACAACCACAAATCACAACCATCAGTCTGGACAGTTATAATAACCTGTCCTCACAATTGCTGGTAATTAAAATAACCAATGCAGCGGAAAAATAGATATATTCGTGAAAACGAATAGAAAACTTCCAACTCGTCTCCTGAGCTCCAATGCATCCAAAATGATCTGTAAATATGCTCGTTTTGACCCGAGCATTATAATAAAAGTACACCCAAGTCATTCTGGAAAACCAGCGTGCGATAAACACACCTTAATTGAATTTTAAAGTTATAAAAACTCTTCGAAAATAAAGGTATCTCATAAGACCACACCGCATATAAACATAGACGGGTTTTTACCTTACGATAACCAAACCATTTCGTATGAAATTCTCTGATATTATAATAGTGTCTAAGATACAAATACTTATTAATCATAGCCGAAATTGTTGCATTAATTAAATTCCAGCGTAATAGGTATACAACTAAAACCGTAAAGGCTCGTATTGGAAATGGATTCCATACAATGACTGGATTACTGGGGTATCGCCTGTCACAGTGCATCTCTGGGTAAAATAACACCTAGGACCTCACAAGGACCCCTTGCAAACACAGGACCGGCCTACCACTTGACTAGTAGTACCGAATATGATCACCCCTCCATTAATGGACCCCAAGCATACAAATGACAGATAATATCGACTCTAGATAGGGATGATCATACCCTACTTGGGAGCGACCCAATTAGCCCTACGGCATCTCCCCTGTTTTAGTCATTCTCGGTTGATGAGGCTTGAGGCTACATTTTACCTTTTATATAGCACTTTTCACTTGGGATGTTAACACTACCCTCCAAGCAACAATACAATGTCAGCATTCATCCATACAAGTTCGTTCTAGGACCGAACAAAATGCTTGAGAGCTCCGTCTTCAAATTCCATCATCTTCAAGATGTCTTCACTTCGAAACGCTTGAGTTGGATTGAATGGTTTTCGGATAATATACCCGATCCGGTCTCTTCGAAATAACATTCGATAATTTTCGATAAACTCAACCTCGGTTCTTTAGGAAATAAACAGTCAAAGATAAGAGCGGAGATCACCTCCTAATTGTTAGTGGACAGATTTCCTTATCATTTATCCTACGAGAACGAATTGAGATTTATATGCATAGTACAATATCATCGGAGATAACTGTGCCATATGACTCACATGTTTCTCTTAGATATTTCCAATGTTATATTTGGGTCCAAATTTGATAGTCAGTTATTAATTATCAACAAATATACATCTAAATCAGGGACTTAATTCCATAGAAAAACCAACATTGGTTAAGCACATAAGCAAAAACTAGCCTCCTTAGTTAATCTTCTACTAATTTAATTCACTTTGTAAATATTTGTATCAAAATCCATTTACAAAGATATATATATATATATATATATATATATATATCCAAAAATCCCCATATTTCAGTACTAGGAAAATATCTGTATACTTATCTCAACGGTGTAAGTATATTCATGAAATGCTGAGGAATATTTTCTTTTCATATGATTCTAAATCATTTATAAACTCCATTATAATTGTTTTTAAAAACCATTTTTAAACTATTTTATAAATCTCAAAAACTATTTATAAACGTCTCTAAATCATATCTCAAATAATTTACAAACCCTTTAAATATCCATAAAACCAATTATAAAACTCTTTTTATAGGTCTATAAACCCATCTCTAAAATTCTTTTATAATATCTAAAACCATTTATAAAACTCTTTTACTCTTAACTAATCTTCCTTTGATTTTCCAAACCATGTTATAAAACTCCTCCTATAAAACCAAGTCTGTTTATAAAACTCTATTTGTAAATCCCGAAAACATTTATAAATAAATTCTAATCATTTACTTCAACACTGTTATATAATAGTAATTATTAATAATAAACATTATAAATAAATAATAATTTTTAACTTTAAAACATCTTAGAATAATAATTAAGAATTTCAAAGACATTATTAACAAAACACTAATAATTAATTTTCAACATTAATGTAAATAATAATAATTTACTTTCAAAACACATTAATAAATCAATATTATTAATTTCAAACCATATTAATTACTTAAATGATTAACCCTTCAAAATATTAAAATATTGATATATAACTTTAAAACAACATTAAATATAAATAAAAATCTTTAAAACAATATTAAATAAAAATAACCACAAAACAGTATAAAATATAAAAATTTTAAAACAATATTAAATATAAGTAAATAACTTTAAAATAATATATATTATTATATTATTACCGAGTTTGGTTTCAAGGGCACAGAAGCCCCTTAGATTTTTTGTGAAATGGAACGTCGCCTTTCCTATTTTTTCCTCTGCCGGCCTTTCTCCCTCCTTCACACTCCTTTCCTATAAAGAAACCAAAGGCTACCCCTTCCCTCAATTCTTATTTCCTTCTTATTCCACTGCACCACTTCTCCGATTTGCTGCTTTTCCACTTTGCCGCAGTTGTCCGCCCTTCTTGGCGCCTTTGCTTGCCAAATAGACTTCCCGCTAATTGGCTTCAGGAAAGCCTTTCATTTTCCTTTCTCCTCTATTTCATAATCCTTTTATTTCCCTTAAAGGAATGCTAATCCCTTCGACTATATGTTCTAAACAAAACCCTAATCTTTTTATTAATTTTGATTTCACGAATTTAGGTTTCATGTTTACTGATTTTCTTTTGAAATTGTGCATTTTCCTATTATTCTTTGTCCAATTTCTGCTTACTCTTTTATTTAATATATGAACATTATTTTGATTTTTGCTTCTATTTGCTTTTACGATGCAAAAAATAAAGTTTTTGTGCATTTTGGCTGATTTCGAGATAATACCTACAGGTTCTTCTCAAATGGTAATTACAACGTATTGATTATCAATGCACAGATGGGTTGGTCGCTTTGAAGCTGTGACATTGATAGAAAAAATAATTCCATCACGTAGGTATTTTAATAGGTTCTTCATTTATTAGGTTTTGATTTCATTGTTTAAATTTAGAATATGAATTTTATAAGCTGCAAATATATAATCTTATGACTCGTAATCTGGATAATGAATTCTTACTCTGATTGATTTGTATGTGTTGTTTAGGTAGCAAACCTTTTCTTCTTTTAGTTTTTACTGAAGACTTTGGATTTGAAATTGTTTCATACCCTCTTTTATATCATAGATTTTTGGAGGATGAAGAACAATGGATATTGCTTCCTTTTTCATATATAAGCGTTCAATTCTCTATTGTGATTCCAATTCAACACACTTATCATATCCATAGTTTAAATTATTTTGTATCAAATACCTATGTTGTACGGATATAAAATTTTCCATTTGGTATAAAATTTCGACATAATATCTAACTTTCCATCAACAGAGTGGTGTGGTTTTGACATTTTAAATATTTTACATGTTACATCCTACATGTATAAAGCAAGAACTATTGCTCAAAGTTAGTTGTTTGTTTTTATATTATCATTTCAATCCTTCCACCCAAGAATTACCAGAAAAAATGTTGGAAAATAATATTGCTATATATGCAAAAGTTTAGAAGTTGGAAAGAATGCAAACTTACCCTAACTCAAACAGCCTTAGCATGGAGCTTTTCTACTAAAGGACTACTTAGTTCTTAGTGTAGGTGTCCATTCCTTTTTTATATTCTTATTTTTGTAGTAATTTTACGAAATTCATAGTTTCAAAACCTTTAACAATACCTCTTTAAATAATAGTTTATGTGAAGTATGCAGTGCATAGCATGCATTTTGCATTAATCACATAACTAGGTATTAAGTTTAAGGAGCATTATATCTTAGTGGTTATGTTGTAATTCAATCTGAACAATCAGTAACTAGAGATTAGTAGTTGTGGATTATAAATTTTGTTAGGGTATATTCTTATTAAAAAATACAAATAATTTAGTATGGTAACCCCTTTACAATTCATGGTTTATGTTCAACGGCTTATAAATATGAAATCTACTTTGGATGTTGAATTACCTTATTTTAAGTTATGTTTGTTTTTAGAATAAAATTTAATTTTGTTCAATTATTACAACTAAATCACTGTTTCTAAACTGTACTGCTTGAGTGGAACTATTTTAAGTAAGAAGATTAGTAACTATGAATGGTTACAATAGTATTTTGTGGATTAATGCACTATAAGGAATATGTTAATGTTTTTTCAAAATATTTAGATATTGAATTATAGCCATAAAGTATTTGCCTTAAAGTATAATTACTAATAAGCTAAAAAGTTAGCATTATTCATCAGAAAAGGAATTATCATATTATGAGATCGGTATTGTTGTTATTCAAATAAGGTGTAACAACCCTGAGATTTTTGTAACAATTATTTATCGCCAAAATGACGATTAAGTCGTTGTTAATTGCTAATGCAGATTTAATTCGAATTGAAATCCTTTTATAAGTTGTTAAGTGTAGTTTGGGCTTTAAAGATTGAATTTCAGCCCACTTATGTTTAGATGCCCATTCCTCTCTTGATTTGATTCAAAACCCGACCCCTCCATTCGTTCATTCAAAAAAAAAACCCTAGGCTAAGAAAACGCAACGAAAATAAATGATGGCGGCTCCATTTTCTTCTCCGTTCGCTCGCTCGAAATTGGAGCGTGTTCGTTGGTATCGTTCGTCCCCAAATTGGGCTTCTGCCGATTTGAGTAGCTTGATCGAAAGCTCATCTTCCACTCGTCGATGCTAAGGTGAGTACTACTCACATCTATTTCACTCAAACTCTGTGGTTTTCGTTCGTTTCTGGTTAACTTCGATCGATTGGTTTTGGGGTTCTTTTCAAATCAGTGCTATGCTCGTGTTCGATTTTTGTGTTAATACTTGGGTTTTGAAATCACTGGGCTTCGGCCATTCGATTTGTCTAGAGGATTGGTAACTTTTCTGACTTGGTTCGTTTTGGTTCGATGTTGATAAAGTTTTATTTGACATGGTCAGACTTCTTGTGATTTCGGCATTATCGTGAATTTTGTTTAGTGTTTCAATTCGTTATCACCTGGCTTTAGCTTGGGATAATGCTGGCCTCGGCTTTGAATTCTTTGGCATGTTTACTTCGGTCTTGTCACTGCTTAGATTTGTGAATTAATTGATTCTCTGAATATCGCTGCATTGGGTTTTGATATTCGAATTTGATAGTGTTTATAATTTGGTGTGGTCATCCTGCTTTGCTTGATTTTGTTCACTGTTTCATTTGAGATAGATATGTATGCGTATACATATATATATATGCATACATGTATATTTGTATTTGCTCGGCTTTGGAATTGTTCGAACTTGCCACCATGGTTTGTTCATCTCTGATCGATTTTCAGTTGTATTTAGTATCATTGATGCAGTAGTCTTGTTTGCTGGTGCATATGTTTACTTAATTGTCGGAGCATTCGTTTATGAGAAGCAGTGTTGAATACCTTTGTGCTCGACCCTAATCTGTTGGCATTGTTGAACTTTGAAGCATATCATATTTTATTTTGACTGTATGTAGAGGCTGCACTTGGCCACACCATGCTGTAACTTGACCTTTGGTGCAGTTTGTTTTGCATCTCCATTTGCACTCAAGTTAGCCTGTAGCACGCATTGTTCATTGACATATACATCCCGTCGATTGCATTATGTGGTCTGGTCATCCATGTTAGCTTGTCTGGTTGTCATTGCGTACATGGTCATATATTCATTTAGGAGCCTGACAGCATATGTATGAACATATATATATATATATATATATATATATATATATATATATATAAGTATATGGCCATGTATAGTCTGGTTTGCATTCGTGCTCTTCTTGTAGTCTACAGGTGATTACTGATTCAAGATACTGCCTTGTAATTGCAGTCTTCATTTCTGGGTTTAGATGTGTCATGTACATGCAGTGTCTTTATGTTGCATTGCATTCATATTTGGGTGATCTCAGATATATTTCACTATAGTCGTGAAACTTCATCGACCTTTATACTTGTTGTTGCTTGGTCTTGTGCCTTGAACTGCTTCATTTATGCTTTGGTCTTATGCCATGAGTCTGGACCATGTGCATTGAATTGTTCATGTGTTAATATGTTTTATATATGTGTATACATGCTTATACCCACATGTATACATGTATATACATGTAACACCTTTTTCCAGATTTTGAATAACTTTGGGCTGCCTTTAAATTGTTCATGGATTTGTATGTTGAATTTTTAATGTTGTTGCCATTTTGGTCGTTTTGACCCTTTTATTGAACTGTTAGCTTTTGAGGTGAAATTTCTGATTCATCGGTGACTTTGTTGATTTTTGGGTTGGCTTATGGCCTTTGCATTCTGGTCATTTGTGTGGTAGCCATACACTGGCATATATCCTGGGTGCAGTTACATCCCTGCTCTTGTCATTGTTTGTATTGTCGACTTATGTGGTTTATGAGGTTGAAGTATTTTTGTTGTCCACTGTTTGGACATTTGGGCTCTTTGTAGCTGCAGTTTCATTTGTATTGGCATTACACTTGAGTTGAACCCGATCATTGGGTTTGACCTTGTGTTCATTTGTGATCTTGTGTGTATCTCTTGCGATAGTGGCGAGGCAGTACACGCGTGCGTGTACTGCAGCCCTATCAGTTGTGACAGTTTTAAATTAATGTTTCGAATTGTTGAATTGCTTCGTTGGTTAATTTCAATGTTTTAAAGTTGTATTCTGCTTCGGATTTGCTGGTTTGTTGTTTAACACTGTTTAGTGCTATATTTGCCGTTATCCAATTCTCGTATCGAGAGTTGGATATACGAGATTTCTGTGACTGTCGTCTATTTGACGTTTGATTATTATTGCTCCTATGCACTAATAACTGAGTTTGAATTAGACTGACCCGTGTATTATTTTCTTTTGAATGTAATACTCGGGTCAGACCCGAGTTATTTCAGGTAGTAGATTTCCTTCTTTGAGTTGCTGTTCGGGATTTGAAGACTTTTCATATCTTCTGAAGTTGTCAGTGTCATTTTGTAGTAGTCGTGTCATTGTATAGAACGATATGTATTCATGTATATTAGTCGATAATGTACTTGTATATATAACTTCTAGAGTCGACAGTTGTGGTTGTATCATATGTATTGTGTCAACTATGTATTAACTGACATCAGTTATATATATATGAGACTTTTGTTTTTATCTGTGTTCCGCATTTATATTATCTGTGTTATTGTTATATCTAATGTCCTAAACTATTATGAACTATCGTAGTTTGTTTTATACTGATAATTGGATATGTCGATGGGAGTAAATAAATAATAGATGAAAAATAAAAAGTATATACCACTCCTATCGAGATAACCAATATTAGTGTAAGGCCAATTACGGATGGTCGCTCCTATCCAGCCTTATTCTTCGTAATAATAGACAGTATTTCTTTTAATACTCTTTGTTATTATGAGCATATAGGTGGGGCGTCACAGTTGGTATCAGAGCTTGGGGTTTATGGACATAATATAAAACTTAACTCGGATGGAACATATGTTACAACTATTGGTCGATGTTTTAATTGTGTTTGAGTCAAAATTAAAGTTTTGAAATTTGGATGAAATTTTTAAATATCTTTATTTAAAAATAATAGTGAAATTGTGTTCTGATGATTTGATTGATTTGTGTTCTGTTTATCAGAGTGCGCAGCGGAAACAGTGAAACTGTCTTCGCTGAGTACAACTGATAATCTTTTTGATTTAAAAATCAAAATACGAAATTGATATGAATTTCATTTGTTGTTTACATAGCTGTAATTATTTTGTTTCTTTGAGAATTTCGAATCCGAATTGAGGATTTGAAGAAATTGCAGATATGTGATTTTTGTTGAAATTTACGCTGGCTTTCTTTTGTACTAATCATCTAGTGATTAGATTTTTGCTGTTTTGAATTATCTTCATTGAAGATACATTTGAATGATTTCTTTGTTCATTTTGTAGTACGTGCAAAAATTTGAATTGCACGTTATTACATTTATTTTACGTTGAACCGATGCTTGGTTATGATACGTATTTTGTTGCCGTTATTTTTATACCGGACTTTTTACACCAATGCTGAATTTTTGAGGCACGGTGTTTTGTTGACAATTTTAATGAATGAAAATTCACTGATGTCACATTTTGATGTGAATTCTTTTGATGAGATATTTGGTGTTTTAAAATTTCTGTCGCTTTGACTTCAGTAACAACCAAATTTTTAAAAGTGGATTTTCAAGCGGTTATTCCGCAATACTGATGTGTAACCATTTTTACGGTATTTTGTGAAGTACAATTTCCTTATCGAAATTGTTACTAATATTGCTGCTTTAATCACGTGATTGGAAAATCGTTTTGAAATGAAAATTGTTTTATAAAATTTTAGCAGTTTGCGTTTTCAAAAGAATGAGAAAGCGACTTAAACGATTCAGCAAAATCGAGGATTATGACCCCTTTCTTTTACTGTTTCGCTTAACTCCGGACTTGTTCAGTTGAGAATGCGAATTGTTATTTTTACAAAATAAATAAAATTGTTTTCAGAAATTTTAACAGTTTGCGCTTTCAAAAGAATGAGGAAGCGATTTAAACGTTTCAGCAAAATCGAGGACTATGACCCCTTTCTTTTACTGATTCGCTTAATTCCGGACTTGTCCGTTTGAGAATGTGAAATGTAATTTTACAAAATACACAATTTTGCACTTTCAAGGAAACGATGAAGAGAATCAAACGATTTAGTAAAACACGTGGTATGGGACATGTGCGTTTGCTATTTCGGTTAATTCCGGACTCGTTAATTGAAATATTTGATGATTTCGTGTGCTTTCGAGCCACTATGAGGACCTTCGGGTCATTTGTTGGGCTTTCGGGCCACTCTGCGGACCTTCGGGTCATTGGTTGGGCTTTCTGGCCACTCTGCGGACCTTCGGGTCAAATACCAATACTAGACCTTCGGGTCACTCTGCGGACCTCCGGGTCAATCTGATGGGTGCCAAAATTATGTTGAGTACTTGGTAGGCTTCGGCCACTCTGAGATGCACGTGCGGCGAATTAAAAACTCGCCATCTGATGGGATCGATCCAAACTTTTATGTTGATTTTCTAGTCTTCTTAATTGATTTCTAGATATTTGTTGCTTCCAATTATCTGCAGGTAATTGGATATTTGTTGATATGAGTTCTGATTATCGTTTTTGATAATCAGATATTTGTTGTTTCTAATTATCGCTTGTGATAATTAGATATTTGCTGATATGAGTTCTGATTATCGTTTTTGATAATCAGATATTTGTTGTTTCTAATTATCGCTTGTGATAATTAGATATTTGTTGATATGAGTTCTGATTATCGTTTTTGATAATTAGATATTTGTTGTTTTGTGATATCCCGGGTTTTTGGGCAATATAAATTTAATAATCAGTATTGATAATTTAATTGATTTGATAATTTTCTTTATAATTTAAATTTAAATTGGTTAATTTAATATTTTAAAGTTTAATAAATACTTAATCTGGAAATATTGATTTAAAATTGATAAGATTTGTTTGTTAAAGCTAATAAAGTTTTATTCTATTTATAATATATATTTGATATATATTGTGAATGGAAATATCTTTTGTTTTAAATAAAAGATGAATTTTTCAAATTGTAATATATATGTATGTATATGTTATAATTTGATATTGTTGATAATTGATGTATGAATGGATATTGTAATTTTAAAAGCTTTGATTTAAATTTAATATCTTTTAAAAGTTAAAGATTAATTCAATTGTTTTCAAAATATAAGATAATTATTATTTCTAAAATATGATAGTTTAAACAAGATTTAATAAAAGATTTATTTTTATCTTGTTTTCTTTTAATAAGTATAAGACTAAAATGATTAAATATATATAGTTTTAAATAAGCTTTCTTTTTAATATCTCTTTAAGTTAAATAATCTTAACATAAATAAATAATAATTCACATTTACATAAATAGAAAAACATAATTACTTTTATTAATAAGGGTTTAGACATAATTATGTATTGTTTTAACACTTGTAAAACATATAAAACAAGTTGGACAATTGTCTAACTTATAAAATAAACAAGTGGCATACTTAATTTCTTTTGAAATTTAAATTATAAGTAAATATAGAAGAAGATCTGATCTTCATTTTTTTTTCTTCAGTTCAAATCGTTCAAAACATATTTTCTCAATTCTTTTTCTCCTCTTTTCTAAAATCTAAAAGAAAACTGAAAAAAAATTTTCAAAGAAAAAGATCAAAGCCTGTAAAAAAATTCTCAATGCAAATGAAGATAAAAATCTAGGATTCAAACATGCATTTCGAATGAAGATCATCTGCAATTTTTTTTAAATCATCAAAATTAAAGGCATACAAAGGATTTCAATAGCAAAGGAAATCAAATGCAAGTTTCCGGAATTCAAAATATAAAAGCCTGGGAAACCTGCTCTGTTTTGTTCTCTGGAAAATAACAGGTGAGTAAACAAATTTTAAAAACAGTTTAAATTGGTTTTAAACTAAAATGCATGTGATGGTATTGGTTTATATTGAATTCTTTAGCTCGAATTTAATCTGGATTTATATATATATGTATATGAATTGCCTGTTCTCTGTTTATAACCTGTGAGTAAACTTAAATCCTGAAATTTTGTTTAAAACTGATGTTGAGTGTTGTCTTGTGAAATGTTATATTGTTTGTTATAATTTATGTATGCGTGCTCTAAAACATGTTGATATGAAGTAGATGAACATGCATGTCTATTTACCAGTAGATATATCTCTGTACATATCTCTGTTTTAAATTCAGAGACAAGAATTTGAAGAAAAATCTTGTTCTTTTTATTCATTCTTTTAGAACTTCAGCTTTTCAAACAAAATATGGTTGTTTAGGTAAAATCTTGAATTTAAAAGTAAGTTAAAACATTTTAAATTTTAGAACTGTCTGGAATCAAGAAATATCAGTGAAATGTATAAGTATGTTTAAATTCAAGTATTTCAATTCAATGATTCAATTATATAATTTGATTCAACTCAGAAAAATAAGATTTTTAAAACGAATATGGTGATTTTTCATTTAGTAAATTAAGAGCAGTTTGGAGTGGAACTTGAAATGGGTTTTCACCATTTTCTGGTGATCGAGAGACATTGGGATCGCGGGGTTTTGGTCGAAGCTTGGTTGATGGCCAGGGATGTCGAGAAAAATGTCAGATGATTTTATCATCCATCGTGGCGTTGGGGATTCGATGATCTAGGGTTTAACATCTGTATGGGGACGTGGTGAAGAACTTGACGACTGGATCGTCTACGGTGGATCGAGCTTCATCGGAGCATTGGGGATGGATGCGTGGAAGTCTTGCGATGTTATAACCGGAGTTTCAGGAGGATCGATGGTCGGAGGCGCGATGGCGAGGCGTTTCTTCCAGGCGATGTCGAATATCTGTTTCGAGTTGAACTCTCGAATTCGATTTAGGCTAGATAAGTTTGGTTGTATGATCGTAGATGGATGTCGAGTAGATTTACGACTTGTCGAAGGTGGTCGAGTCCATCGGTGATGGCCAGAATCGCTGTGCACGTGCATGTGTGCACGTTTGGGCATCTGGTTTTGTTGCAGTGGAGAAGAAGGAGATGTCTCGGGACGGTCTCGTGATATTTGCAGTTTTTCTCGAAGCAGATGCGTAGGGAAAGGTCTCGAAGACGACTCGGGGTTTTAGTGGGGTTTACTCGGGTTTGGTAGGAGCAGGTTTAAGATTTTTTTAAAAGGAAATGTTTTAAAGTTTTAAACAAAAGAAATTTTGTTTTGTAATGTTTTCTGAGTTTTAAAATAAAGGTAAAACAAGATTTAACTATTAAACTAGATTGTTTTCTAGAATTGTTTTAATAAGTTTTAAATAATTTAAATAAATAAGTTTTAAAGATTAGAAAAGTGGATTTTCAAAATGATCTTTGTATTAAAGTTTATTTAAATAACTTTGAAAGGTTTCAAAGATTTTAAAGGTTAAAATTAATGTTGTAATTGTTTAATTAAAATAAAGAGTTTATCTTAAGTAATTAAGATTTGATTTATTAAAGGAAATTAATATGTGAAATTAATAAGGATAATTCATTTATTGAAAATAATAATAGATAATAATTTAATTAAGATAATGTTTTTCTTAATTAAGATCTTTAAGTATTAAAAGTTAAGAAATTATTTAATTAGTTAAATAATTAGTTAAATAATTAACCAAGTAATTAATTAATGATTAATTAGAGATAATCATTTATAAATTAATTAAGCATAATTACTTGATGGAGTAACTAAGGAATAATTACTAGATGTAATTAAATAAAGGGAAGTTATTTAATAAAGTAATTAGAGGATAATTATTTTATAAAGTAATTAAATGAAAGTGATTAAGGGTTAATCATCCAGTGTTATTAATTAAAAAATTTAGTTAATAAACTTAATTAAAGGATTAAGATTAATTAATAAAGTTATTAATTAATTGTTAAGGTAATTAATTATAAAGTAATTAATAAATGGAAGTAATTAAGGAAAGTTAATTACTGGATTATATTAATCAAAAGTAATTAATAATTATGGATTAATTAAGAATAATTACTTAATGTAATTAATAAAATAAGATGTAATTAAGGGTAATTAGTTTATAATTAATTAATGATGTAATTAAGAGTTGATTAATTAAGATTAATTAATAAATTGTAGGTGATTATAGAATAACTAATTAATTGTAATTAATTAAGGATTAAAGTAATTGATTATAATTAATTAATTAATGAAGTAATTAAAGGTTAATTACTGTATTGGTTAAGAATAATTAATTTGTGAAATTAATTAAGGATAATTACTTAAATGTAATTAAAGTAGAATTAATCAAGGTGATTAATTAAGTGGATAATTACAGAAAGATTAATTAATTTATTTGTAATTAATTAATGATTATATAAGTAAGATTTATGATGAAGTAATTAATTTAATTTATTTTAAATTAATTAGAAATGAAGTAATTAATTTAATTCACTTTAAATTAATTAAAGATAGAGATAGTTAATTTAATTCATTTTAAATTAATTATGTTGTGATTAAGTAAATCATTGCTTATGTATGAATGGATGACATTGATTGTCTTGAATGGATGTAATCTCAGAAATGAGATAAGTAATGATGTATGGTATGAATGCTTGGTTGTATTATGATGGTAATATTGATTAACTATTGTGATGTTGATATGGATTACCTATTTGGTTATGAATCATCTGTTTAAATTGATAATGTGATTATCAATTATGATTTGTGAATTATCTATCTGTATGAATATAGATAAGTTAAATTGTTTAAACCTTTAAACAACTTGGCCTTAAAAGATACGTTTTGGATTTCGATGAGACCGGGATCGGGTTTCCGTATACCGGTATTCCAGGTCTAGAGACCCGAATACCACATCGATCCAAATTAACGATAGGTCGTGAATCTCAAGTGAAGATGAAGATTTAGAGTGCAAGGGTTATTGTCGTTAACTCTGAGGGTGATTCCAAAATGAGTGTAACGAGATAATGCCTTCGGTTTCGTTCGAACCCGGAACGAACTTGTATGGATCGAATACTTTCAGAACATCGTCAGGCGGACGATGAGTATTCTAAGTGATATATGTTCTGATTAAAGGTAATCGTAAACCTCAAGCCTCATCAACCGGGAATGGCTAAAACAGGGGAGGTGCAGCAAGGTTTCGTGGGTAGCACCCACTGAGAGCAAGATAGATCCCTGTCTAGAGGTCCCTTTTCTTTTTATTCGGCTTAGTGTGTGGTTGGTCGCGCCAACTACGGGATTATCTTGTTCGGAATTATCCAGTAAGGGATGGTTCCGGCTTTGTGTTGCAGGGGAGCGGGCGTACTCCTCGGTACGGTGATCTAGGCCACGTACTGTGACGGGCGGTACCCCAGTAGCCCTGCCATTGTATGGAATCCAAACTCCAATAAGTGCCATACGTATTAGTTGTGCCCAACTATGTTGGAATGTGAGATGTAAGCATTTCAACTATTTCTGTATTTTACTTGAAAACCCTAGACCCTATTATAATATAACTGGATTTCCTATCAAATGTTTTGGTTAGCGTAAGGTAAAAACTTACCCATGTTTATTTGTGGGGAGTCTTACGTGATACCTTTTCTTTTTAAAGGTTTTCAAAGTTAAGCAACTTTAACCTGTTACTCACACCAGACCCATGTCTGACCCAAGTGTTTATTTCTGTTTTATAAACTCTTGGGTACTCAAATTTTTACGAGTAGCCAAGGGATTCAGGTTTAGCTTTGACGAATATTCTGGAGGAGCAATGGAGCAGGAGGCTTCGGCGTTCGTAGATATAGTATTCCGCTGTGTTGATATCTGTGTTAGTGACTTGTCTTGTATTTGAGTTGTAATGTCTAGACAGATGTTTATAACTGTCTAGTAAGTGATGTATATGCTGTGTAACTCTGTAAATTGTTGTATACTATGTAATAGTTTATGTTATTAATATAATTTATTCGTTCCGCTGTGAGATCGTTGTTGTTGTTTCTTTCTTTCTTCTCTTCTTTTCTATTTTCTACCCCTTTCTTTCTTCATAATGATGCGACTTTCTGGGCATAGGAAGTCGGGTCGTTACAGTTGGTATCAGAGCAGTAGGTTGAGTGAATACCTAGGCTCTGAAGTGGTGTCTATCTTGAGAGCGCGTAATTGTTAGTTATATAAAAATGGTTTTATATTGTGTTAATTGATCGGTTGAGTGGTATATGGATTCTGGTCAATACGAGTAGCTAACGTTATTGATAGGGATCTCTAAACACTTGAACCAGGCCAACGGACACAATATTGTTTTAAAGAGGTAGATGAAATAATTTTACCCAGAAATAATTTCTATATAAAAAAATATATATCATTTTAAATATATATATTTATGTATTTCTACCTATTTATTGGGTTACCTGTTCGGGTTTTCCAATATAAGTTATAAAGGTAGATAAGGTGGTAGTGTGTGTAACACAATTACCAATAGTTGGAGTTTGAATGTTTGAGGTTGGAAGTATATATCGAGACTGTAAACTTAATATCGTCTCGAGTAAGTTGGCAGTATGGAGTAAGGATGTCTCGGATCTCTGAAGAAAATCCTTTTCAAGATTCGGAGTCCATTATTGGAATGTAAGATTGGTTGAGCTCGGGTGAGCAGATTTTCTAGAGTTGAATCTATCAGTTGTGCAGAAGTAAGTGATGGTAGCTTGGCGACTTCAGGAAGGAGCAGTTGTGTGATAAGACGCAGTACCTATGAATGTTCCCGAAGGAGATGTTCTTTTTGGAGCAAGATCAAGAAGGTATTGGAGGAACAGTTGATGTCTACCGCAGGAAAGACTCGGCTGTATAGGAATTCTCTGGATATCGAGTAAGAGAGTTTTATCTATTTTGAAGTATGGGACTAAGGTCGATTATTTGTTCTTTGGACATGGTCTCATTGTTTCCCTTAAGAAGAGTAAGTTATTGGCGATTGGTTTGGAGCCCGAGTTTCTTTTGGATGTCTGCCATCTCGGAGATTCGTTGAGAGGTTTGTTGATGGTTTTAGTTTTGAGAAGCCTTTGGATTAGAAGTTCTTGGTTAGCTGTGATAGCAGTGCAGCTCGGAGTGTTCGGTGTGCTGTCGAGATAGAGTTTGGAAGCAGCAGTGTGGTTCGTTTCTTCGATGGTTCCAGAATCTTTGTGGTTCTTCTATCAGCAGTCCGAGTAGATGGTGAAGTTTTTCTTGAAGGGTTAACCTTGTTTGGAAAAGCTTAAAGCTGTTCTAATTGGTAAAGAGAGAACAGTTTCTTTGAAATCTGAACTAGGTTGTAACGCAAAAGTGACTTGCGATTAGTTTGAGAGTTCATCTTGAGTAATCTTTTGTATGGAGTTGAGGCATCTCAAGAGGAAGTAAAAGTTATCGAAGAGGTCAAAGATTTAGTTTATATCGATTTGGTTCCTAGAGAAGGATTTGGTGAAGCATCTTAGAATTTTATGGAGTATCTGTGTTTTCTCTTCTGTTTCTAATTTCGAGTTTCCTCTAGCCAAGGATAGCTGAAGACAGTACCCTTGATCGAGGACTCGTCTATTCTTTGAGTAGTTGGTTATGTCTTTAAGATAACCAATGTTTCCGCTTATTTGTGGATCTAGTTTGTGCTCGAGTTCATCGACATTCTCATCTATTTCAAAATCAGAGTTGTGCAGCGGAAGCAAAGGTAGTAGCTATGCAAGAAAGGAAGTAACCTCAGATTTCTACAAGAAGTTTATGTGAATTTCTAAGTGTGTATAGAATTTTCTGGAATCTGGAAGAAGGAAGTTCAGTCTTCTATTTCTTGTGGAGTAGAGTTTGTGGATTTCAGTAGATTTTGGAATATCATCTTGTTGATAGGATCTGGAAATCATTTTGTTCTTGGTCCAGTTGTTTCAAGAAGCATCAACAAAGGTTAAGTTGATCAGGAAGAGATGAGGTAGCTCGGGATCGTCTGGTGAGCTATGCAGATATGAGTTAGAGTTTGGAATTCGGAGTTGGAAATTGGAAACTGTTTAAATTTTCCTCGATTATAAGAGCTATAAGATTTGGTAAGTCTGGAAGCTAGCTCCAAAATATTTTGGAATTTTCTTGTGTTCTTGAGAGGAGTAATTCTTTGTCTACAGGGTTGAATGGCCAGTTTGGATATCTGGAATCCATTCTATTTCACGTATCTCTGAGGGAGTACGTGTATGATCTATTACTGATTGTAGAATCTGCAGTTCAGATGGATTTGGAAGTTGAGTTGGACTTGGGTATGATCTGATATTTTGTTCAGATTGGTGAATCTAAAGAAGAGAGGAGCTCTGGATTATGGTGTGTAGTTTATTTAGCTTCTGTAGAGCGAGTCTCCCGGTGATTTTTACTCGGGAAAACTCGAGATAGTATTATGAAGTCTATTCTGATTTATGTCAGAATAGTTAGTTAGATTAGATTGTTTGATTGGTTGCTTTGATTGATAGGAATTGGATGATAGGTTTGTGTTTAAAATTAAAAATCTTTGCTGGGTTATTAAATTAACTTTGCTTTTAATTTCGGGGACGAAATTATTTTAAGGGGGGAGGAATGTGATATCCCGGGTTTTTGGGCAATATAAATTTAATAATCAGTATTGATAATTTAATTGATTTGATAATTTTCTTTATAATTTAAATTTAAATTGGTTAATTTAATATTTTAAAGTTTAATAAATACTTAATCTGGAAATATTGATTTAAAATTGATAAGATTTGTTTGTTAAAGCTAATAAAGTTTTATTCTATTTATAATATATATATTTGATATATATTGTGAATGGAAATATCTTTTGTTTTAAATAAAAGATGAATTTTTCAAATTGTAATATATATGTATGTATATGTTATAATTTGATATTGTTGATAATTGATGTATGAATGGATATTGTAATTTTAAAAGCTTTGATTTAAATTTAATATCTTTTAAAAGTTAAAGATTAATTCAATTGTTTTCAAAATATAAGATAATTATTATTTCTAAAATATGATAGTTTAAACAAGATTTAATAAAAGATTTATTTTTATCTTGTTTTCTTTTAATAAGTATAAGACTAAAATGATTAAATATATATAGTTTTAAATAAGCTTTCTTTTTAATATCTCTTTAAGTTAAATAATCTTAACATAAATAAATAATAATTCACATTTACATAAATAGAAAAACATAATTACTTTTATTAATAAGGGTTTAGACATAATTATGTATTGTTTTAACACTTGTAAAACATATAAAACAAGTTGGACAATTGTCTAACTTATAAAATAAACAAGTGGCATACTTAATTTCTTTTGAAATTTAAATTATAAGTAAATATAGAAGAAGATCTGATCTTCATTTTTTTTTCTTCAGTTCAAATCGTTCAAAACATATTTTCTCAATTCTTTTTCTCCTCTTTTCTAAAATCTAAAAGAAAACTGAAAACAAATTTTCAAAGAAAAAGATCAAAGCCTGTAAAAAAATTCTCAATGCAAATGAAGATAAAAATCTAGGATTCAAACATGCATTTCGAATGAAGATCATCTGCAATTTTTTTTAAATCATCAAAATTAAAGGCATACAAAGGATTTCAATAGCAAAGGAAATCAAATGCAAGTTTCCGGAATTCAAAATATAAAAGCCTGGGAAACCTGCTCTGTTTTGTTCTCTGGAAAATAACAGGTGAGTAAACAAATTTTAAAAACAGTTTAAATTGGTTTTAAACTAAAATGCATGTGATGGTATTGGTTTATATTGAATTCTTTAGCTCGAATTTAATCTGGATTTATATATATATGTATATGAATTGCCTGTTCTCTGTTTATAACCTGTGAGTAAACTTAAATCCTGAAATTTTGTTTAAAACTGATGTTGAGTGTTGTCTTGTGAAATGTTATATTGTTTGTTATAATTTATGTATGCGTGCTCTAAAACATGTTGATATGAAGTAGATGAACATGCATGTCTATTTACCAGTAGATATATCTCTGTACATATCTCTGTTTTAAATTCAGAGACAAGAATTTGAAGAAAAATCTTGTTCTTTTTATTCATTCTTTTAGAACTTCAGCTTTTCAAACAAAATATGGTTGTTTAGGTAAAATCTTGAATTTAAAAGTAAGTTAAAACATTTTAAATTTTAGAACTGTCTGGAATCAAGAAATATCAGTGAAATGTATAAGTATGTTTAAATTCAAGTATTTCAATTCAATGATTCAATTATATAATTTGATTCAACTCAGAAAAATAAGATTTTTAAAACGAATATGGTGATTTTTCATTTAGTAAATTAAGAGCAGTTTGGAGTGGAACTTGAAATGGGTTTTCACCATTTTCTGGTGATCGAGAGACATTGGGATCGCGGGGTTTTGGTCGAAGCTTGGTTGATGGCCAGGGATGTCGAGAAAAATGTCAGATGATTTTATCATCCATCGTGGCGTTGGGGATTCGATGATCTAGGGTTTAACATCTGTATGGGGACGTGGTGAAGAACTTGACGACTGGATCGTCTACGGTGGATCGAGCTTCATCGGAGCATTGGGGATGGATGCGTGGAAGTCTTGCGATGTTATAACCGGAGTTTCAGGAGGATCGATGGTCGGAGGCGCGATGGCGAGGCGTTTCTTCCAGGCGATGTCGAATATCTGTTTCGAGTTGAACTCTCGAATTCGATTTAGGCTAGATAAGTTTGGTTGTATGATCGTAGATGGATGTCGAGTAGATTTACGACTTGTCGAAGGTGGTCGAGTCCATCGGTGATGGCCAGAATCGCTGTGCACGTGCATGTGTGCACGTTTGGGCATCTGGTTTTGTTGCAGTGGAGAAGAAGGAGATGTCTCGGGACGGTCTCGTGATATTTGCAGTTTTTCTCGAAGCAGATGCGTAGGGAAAGGTCTCGAAGACGACTCGGGGTTTTAGTGGGGTTTACTCGGGTTTGGTAGGAGCAGGTTTAAGATTTTTTAAAAAGGAAATGTTTTAAAGTTTTAAACAAAAGAAATTTTGTTTTGTAATGTTTTCTGAGTTTTAAAATAAAGGTAAAACAAGATTTAACTATTAAACTAGATTGTTTTCTAGAATTGTTTTAATAAGTTTTAAATAATTTAAATAAATAAGTTTTAAAGATTAGAAAAGTGGATTTTCAAAATGATCTTTGTATTAAAGTTTATTTAAATAACTTTGAAAGGTTTCAAAGATTTTAAAGGTTAAAATTAATGTTGTAATTGTTTAATTAAAATAAAGAGTTTATCTTAAGTAATTAAGATTTGATTTATTAAAGGAAATTAATATGTGAAATTAATAAGGATAATTCATTTATTGAAAATAAGAATAGATAATAATTTAATTAAGATAATGTTTTTCTTAATTAAGATCTTTAAGTATTAAAAGTTAAGAAATTATTTAATTAGTTAAATAATTAGTTAAATAATTAACCAAGTAATTAATTAATGATTAATTAGAGATAATCATTTATAAATTAATTAAGCATAATTACTTGATGGAGTAACTAAGGAATAATTACTAGATGTAATTAAATAAAGGGAAGTTATTTAATAAAGTAATTAGAGGATAATTATTTTATAAAGTAATTAAATGAAAGTGATTAAGGGTTAATCATCCAGTGTTATTAATTAAAAAATTTAGTTAATAAACTTAATTAAAGGATTAAGATTAATTAATAAAGTTATTAATTAATTGTTAAGGTAATTAATTATAAAGTAATTAATAAATGGAAGTAATTAAGGAAAGTTAATTACTGGATTATATTAATCAAAAGTAATTAATAATTATGGATTAATTAAGAATAATTACTTAATGTAATTAATAAAATAAGATGTAATTAAGGGTAATTAGTTTATAATTAATTAATGATGTAATTAAGAGTTGATTAATTAAGATTAATTAATAAATTGTAGGTGATTATAGAATAACTAATTAATTGTAATTAATTAAGGATTAAAGTAATTGATTATAATTAATTAATTAATGAAGTAATTAAAGGTTAATTACTGTATTGGTTAAGAATAATTAATTTGTGAAATTAATTAAGGATAATTACTTAAATGTAATTAAAGTAGAATTAATCAAGGTGATTAATTAAGTGGATAATTAGAGAAAGATTAATTAATTTATTTGTAATTAATTAATGATTATATAAGTAAGATTTATGATGAAGTAATTAATTTAATTTATTTTAAATTAATTAGAAATGAAGTAATTAATTTAATTCACTTTAAATTAATTAAAGATAGAGATAGTTAATTTAATTCATTTTAAATTAATTATGTTGTGATTAAGTAAATCATTGCTTATGTATGAATGGATGACATTGATTGTCTTAAATGGATGTAATCTCAGAAATGAGATAAGTAATGATGTATGGTATGAATGCTTGGTTGTATTATGATGGTAATATTGATTAACTATTGTGATGTTGATATGGATTACCTATTTGGTTATGAATCATCTGTTTAAATTGATAATGTGATTATCAATTATGATTTGTGAATTATCTATCTGTATGAATATAGATAAGTTAAATTGTTTAAACCTTTAAACAACTTGGCCTTAAAAGATACGTTTTGGATTTCGATGAGACCGGGATCGGGTTTCCGTATACCGGTATTCCAGGTCTGGAGACCCGAATACCACATCGATCCAAATTAACGATAGGTCGTGAATCTCAAGTGAAGATGAAGATTCAGAGTGCAAGGGTTATTGTCGTTAACTCTGAGGGTGATTCCAAAACGAGTGTAACGAGATAATGCCTTCGGTTTCGTTCGAACCCGGAACGAACTTGTATGGATCGAATACTTTCAGAACATCGTCAGGCGGACGATGAGTATTCTAAGTGATATATGTTCTGATTAAAGGTAATCGTAAACCTCAAGCCTCATCAACCGGGAATGGCTAAAACAGGGGAGGTGCAGCAAGGTTTCGTGGGTAGCACCCACTGAGAGCAAGATAGATCCATGTCTAGAGGTCCCTTTTCTTTTTATTCGGCTTAGTGTGTGGTTGGTCGCGCCAACTACGGGATTATCTTGTTCGGAATTATCCAGTAAGGGATGGTTCCGGCTTTGTGTTGCAGGGGAGCGGGCGTACTCCTCGGTACGGTGATCTAGGCCACGTACTGTGACGGGCGGTACCCCAGTAGCCCTGCCATTGTATGGAATCCAAACTCCAATAAGTGCCGTACGTATTAGTTGTGCCCAACTATGTTGGAATGTGAGATGTAAGCATTTCAACTATTTCTGTATTTTACTTGAAAACCCTAGACCCTATTATAATATAACTGGATTTCCTATCAAATGTTTTGGTTAGCGTAAGGTAAAAACTTACCCATGTTTATTTGTGGGGAGTCTTACGTGATACCTTTTCTTTTTAAAGGTTTTCAAAGTTAAGCAACTTTAACCTGTTACTCACACCAGACCCATGTCTGACCCAAGTGTTTATTTCTGTTTTATAAACTCTTGGGTACTCAAATTTTTACGAGTAGCCAAGGGATTCAGGTTTAGCTTTGACGAATATTCTGGAGGAGCAATGGAGCAGGAGGCTTCGGCGTTCGTAGATATAGTATTCCGCTGTGTTGATATCTGTGTTAGTGACTTGTCTTGTATTTGAGTTGTAATGTCTAGACAGATGTTTATAACTGTCTAGTAAGTGATGTATATGCTGTGTAACTCTGTAAATTGTTGTATACTATGTAATAGTTTATGTTATTAATATAATTTATTCGTTCCGCTGTGAGATCGTTGTTGTTGTTTCTTTCTTTCTTCTCTTCTTTTCTATTTTCTACCCCTTTCTTTCTTCATAATGATGCGACTTTCTGGGCATAGGAAGTCGGGTCGTTACAGTTGGTATCAGAGCAGTAGGTTGAGTGAATACCTAGGCTCTGAAGTGGTGTCTATCTTGAGAGCGCGTAATTGTTAGTTATATAAAAATGGTTTTATATTGTGTTAATTGATCGGTTGAGTGGTATATGGATTCTGGTCAATACGAGTAGCTAACGTTATTGATAGGGATCTCTAAACACTTGAACCAGGCCAACGGACACAATATTGTTTTAAAGAGGTAGATGAAATAATTTTACCCAGAAATAATTTCTATATAAAAAAATATATATCATTTTAAATATATATATTTATGTATTTCTACCTATTTATTGGGTTACCTGTTCGGGTTTTCCAATATAAGTTATAAAGGTAGATAAGGTGGTAGTGTGTGTAACACAATTACCAATAGTTGGAGTTTGAATGTTTGAGGTTGGAAGTATATATCGAGACTGTAAACTTAATATCGTCTCGAGTAAGTTGGCAGTATGGAGTAAGGATGTCTCGGATCTCTGAAGAAAATCCTTTTCAAGATTCGGAGTCCATTATTGGAATGTAAGATTGGTTGAGCTCGGGTGAGCAGATTTTCTAGAGTTGAATCTATCAGTTGTGCAGAAGTAAGTGATGGTAGCTTGGCGACTTCAGGAAGGAGCAGTTGTGTGATAAGACGCAGTACCTATGAATGTTCCCGAAGGAGATGTTCTTTTTGGAGCAAGATCAAGAAGGTATTGGAGGAACAGTTGATGTCTACCGCAGGAAAGACTCGGCTGTATAGGAATTCTCTGGATATCGAGTAAGAGAGTTTTATCTATTTTGAAGTATGGGACTAAGGTCGATTATTTGTTCTTTGGACATGGTCTCATTGTTTCCCTTAAGAAGAGTAAGTTATTGGCGATTGGTTTGGAGCCCGAGTTTCTTTTGGATGTCTGCCATCTCGGAGATTCGTTGAGAGGTTTGTTGATGGTTTTAGTTTTGAGAAGCCTTTGGATTAGAAGTTCTTGGTTAGCTGTGATAGCAGTGCAGCTCGGAGTGTTCGGTGTGCTGTCGAGATAGAGTTTGGAAGCAGCAGTGTGGTTCGTTTCTTTGATGGTTCCGGAATCTTTGTGGTTCTTCTATCAGCAGTCCGAGTAGATGGTGAAGTTTTTCTTGAAGGGTTAACCTTGTTTGGAAAAGCTTAAAGCTGTTCTAATTGGTAAAGAGAGAACAGTTTCTTTGAAATCTGAACTAGGTTGTAACGCAAAAGTGACATGCAATTAGTTTGAGAGTTCATCTTGAGTAATCTTTTGTATGGAGTTGAGGCATCTCAAGAGGAAGTAAAAGTTATCGAAGAGGTCAAAGATTTAGTTTATATCGATTTGGTTCCTAGAGAAGGATTTGGTGAAGCATCTTAGAATTTTATGGAGTATCTGTGTTTTCTCTTCTGTTTCTAATTTCGAGTTTCCTCTAGCCAAGGATAGCTGAAGACAGTACCCTTGATCGAGGACTCGTCTATTCTTTGAGTAGTTGGTTATGTCTTTAAGATAACCAATGTTTCCGCTTGTTTGTGGATCTAGTTTGTGCTCGAGTTCATCGACATTCTCATCTATTTCAAAATCAGAGTTGTGCAGCGGAAGCAAAGGTAGTAGCTATGCAAGAAAGGAAGTAACCTCAGATTTCTACAAGAAGTTTATGTGAATTTCTAAGTGTGTATAGAATTTTCTGGAATCTGGAAGAAGGAAGTTCAGTCTTCTATTTCTTGTGGAGTAGAGTTTGTGGATTTCAGTAGATTTTGGAATATCATCTTGTTGATAGGATCTGGAAATCATTTTGTTCTTGGTCCAGTTGTTTCAAGAAGCATCAGCAAAGGTTAAGTTGATCAGGAAGAGATGAGGTAGCTCGGGATCGTCTGGTGAGCTTTGCAGATATGAGTTAGAGTTTGGAATTCGGAGTTGGAAATTGGAAACTGTTTAAATTTTCCTCGATTATAAGAGCTATAAGATTTGGTAAGTCTGGAAGCTAGCTCCAAAATATTTTGGAATTTTCTTGTGTTCTTGAGAGGAGTAATTCTTTGTCTACAGGGTTGAATGGCCACTTTGGATATCTGGAATCCATTCTATTTCACGTATCTCTGAGGGAGTACGTGTATGATCTATTACTGATTATAGAATCTGCAGTTCAGATGGATTTGGAAGTTGAGTTGGACTTGGGTATGATCTGATATTTTGTTCAGATTGGTGAATCTAAAGAAGAGAGGAGCTCTGGATTATGGTGTGTAGTTTATTTAGCTTCTATAGAGCGAGTCTCCCGGTGATTTTTACTCGGGAAAACTCGAGATAGTATTATGAAGTCTATTCTGATTTATGTCAGAATAGTTAGTTAGATTAGATTGTTTGATTGGTTGCTTTGATTGATAGGAATTGGATGATAGGTTTGTGTTTAAAATTAAAAATCTTTGCTGGGTTATTAAATTAACTTTGCTTTTAATTTCGGGGACGAAATTATTTTAAGGGGGGAGGAATGTGATATCCCGGGTTTTTGGGCAATATAAATTTAATAATCAGTATTGATAATTTAATTGATTTGATAATTTTCTTTATAATTTAAATTTAAATTGGTTAATTTAATATTTTAAAGTTTAATAAATACTTAATCTGGAAATATTGATTTAAAATTGATAAGATTTGTTTGTTAAAGCTAATAAAGTTTTATTCTATTTATAATATATATATTTGATATATATTGTGAATGGAAATATCTTTTGTTTTAAATAAAAGATGAATTTTTCAAATTGTAATATATATGTATGTATATGTTATAATTTGATATTGTTGATAATTGATGTATGAATGGATATTGTAATTTTAAAAGCTTTGATTTAAATTTAATATCTTTTAAAAGTTAAAGATTAATTCAATTGTTTTCAAAATATAAGATAATTATTATTTCTAAAATATGATAGTTTAAACAAGATTTAATAAAAGATTTATTTTTATCTTGTTTTCTTTTAATAAGTATAAGACTAAAATGATTAAATATATATAGTTTTAAATAAGCTTTCTTTTTAATATCTCTTTAAGTTAAATAATCTTAACATAAATAAATAATAATTCACATTTACATAAATAGAAAAACATAATTACTTTTATTAATAAGGGTTTAGACATAATTATGTATTGTTTTAACACTTGTAAAACATATAAAACAAGTTGGACAATTGTCTAACTTATAAAATAAACAAGTGGCATACTTAATTTCTTTTGAAATTTAAATTATAAGTAAATATAGAAGAAGATCTGATCTTCATTTTTTTTTTCTTCAGTTCAAATCGTTCAAAACATATTTTCTCAATTCTTTTTCTCCTCTTTTCTAAAATCTAAAAGAAAACTGAAAACAAATTTTCAAAGAAAAAGATCAAAGCCTGTAAAAAAATTCTCAATGCAAATGAAGATAAAAATCTAGGATTCAAACATGCATTTCGAATGAAGATCATCTGCAATTTTTTTTAAATCATCAAAATTAAAGGCATACAAAGGATTTCAACAGCAAAGGAAATCAAATGCAAGTTTCCGGAATTCAAAATATAAAAGCCTGGGAAACCTGCTCTGTTTTGTTCTCTGGAAAATAACAGGTGAGTAAACAAATTTTAAAAACAGTTTAAATTGGTTTTAAACTAAAATGCATGTGATGGTATTGGTTTATATTGAATTCTTTAGCTCGAATTTAATCTGGATTTATATATATATGTATATGAATTGCCTGTTCTCTGTTTATAACCTGTGAGTAAACTTAAATCCTGAAATTTTGTTTAAAACTGATGTTGAGTGTTGTCTTGTGAAATGTTATATTGTTTGTTATAATTTATGTATGCGTGCTCTAAAACATGTTGATATGAAGTAGATGAACATGCATGTCTATTTACCAGTAGATATATCTCTGTACATATCTCTGTTTTAAATTCAGAAACAAGAATTTGAAGAAAAATCTTGTTCTTTTTATTCATTCTTTTAGAACTTCAGCTTTTCAAACAAAATATGGTTGTTTAGGTAAAATCTTGAATTTAAAAGTAAGTTAAAACATTTTAAATTTTAGAACTGTCTGGAATCAAGAAATATCAGTGAAATGTATAAGTATGTTTAAATTCAAGTATTTCAATTCAATGATTCAATTATATAATTTGATTCAACTCAGAAAAATAAGATTTTTAAAACGAATATGGTGATTTTTCATTTAGTAAATTAAGAGCAGTTTGGAGTGGAACTTGAAATGGGTTTTCACCATTTTCTGGTGATCGAGAGACATTGGGATCGCGAGGTTTTGGTCGAAGCTTGGTTGATGGCCAGGGATGTCGAGAAAAATGTCAGATGATTTTATCATCCATCGTGGCGTTGGGGATTCGATGATCTAGGGTTTAACATCTGTATGGGGACGTGGTGAAGAACTTGACGACTGGATCGTCTACGGTGGATCGAGCTTCATCGAAGCATTGGGGATGGATGCGTGGAAGTCTTGCAATGTTATAACCGGAGTTTCAGGAGGATCGATGGTCGGAGGCGCGATGGCGAGGCGTTTCTTCCAGGCGATGTCGAATATCTGTTTCGAGTTGAACTCTCGAATTCGATTTAGGCTAGATAAGTTTGGTTGTATGATCGTAGATGGATGTCGAGTA
This sequence comes from Allium fistulosum, assembly GCA_030737815.1. Classification (NCBI taxonomy): domain Eukaryota; kingdom Viridiplantae; phylum Streptophyta; class Magnoliopsida; order Asparagales; family Amaryllidaceae; genus Allium; species Allium fistulosum. The sequence continues at coordinate 211,055,052 of CM060908.1, forward strand.
GATTTACGACTTGTCGAAGGTGGTCGAGTCCATCGGTGATGGCCAGAATCGCTGTGCACGTGCATGTGTGCACGTTTGGGCATCTGGTTTTGTTGCAGTGGAGAAGAAGGAGATGTCTCGGGACGGTCTCGTGATATTTGCAGTTTTTCTCGAAGCAGATGCGTAGGGAAAGGTCTCGAAGACGACTCGGGGTTTTAGTGGGGTTTACTCGGGTTTGGTAGGAGCAGGTTTAAGATTTTTTTAAAAGGAAATGTTTTAAAGTTTTAAACAAAAGAAATTTTGTTTTGTAATGTTTTCTGAGTTTTAAAATAAAGGTAAAACAAGATTTAACTATTAAACTAGATTGTTTTCTAGAATTGTTTTAATAAGTTTTAAATAATTTAAATAAATAAGTTTTAAAGATTAGAAAAGTGGATTTTCAAAATGATCTTTGTATTAAAGTTTATTTAAATAACTTTGAAAGGTTTCAAAGATTTTAAAGGTTAAAATTAATGTTGTAATTGTTTAATTAAAATAAAGAGTTTATCTTAAGTAATTAAGATTTGATTTATTAAAGGAAATTAATATGTGAAATTAATAAGGATAATTCATTTATTGAAAATAATAATAGATAATAATTTAATTAAGATAATGTTTTTCTTAATTAAGATCTTTAAGTATTAAAAGTTAAGAAATTATTTAATTAGTTAAATAATTAGTTAAATAATTAACCAAGTAATTAATTAATGATTAATTAGAGATAATCATTTATAAATTAATTAAGCATAATTACTTGATGGAGTAACTAAGGAATAATTACTAGATGTAATTAAATAAAGGGAAGTTATTTAATAAAGTAATTAGAGGATAATTATTTTATAAAGTAATTAAATGAAAGTGATTAAGGGTTAATCATCCAGTGTTATTAATTAAAAAATTTAGTTAATAAACTTAATTAAAGGATTAAGATTAATTAATAAAGTTATTAATTAATTGTTAAGGTAATTAATTATAAAGTAATTAATAAATGGAAGTAATTAAGGAAAGTTAATTACTGGATTATATTAATCAAAAGTAATTAATAATTATGGATTAATTAAGAATAATTACTTAATGTAATTAATAAAATAAGATGTAATTAAGGGTAATTAGTTTATAATTAATTAATGATGTAATTAAGAGTTGATTAATTAAGATTAATTAATAAATTGTAGGTGATTATAGAATAACTAATTAATTGTAATTAATTAAGGATTAAAGTAATTGATTATAATTAATTAATTAATGAAGTAATTAAAGGTTAATTACTGTATTGGTTAAGAATAATTAATTTGTGAAATTAATTAAGGATAATTACTTAAATGTAATTAAAGTAGAATTAATCAAGGTGATTAATTAAGTGGATAATTAGAGAAAGATTAATTAATTTATTTGTAATTAATTAATGATTATATAAGTAAGATTTATGATGAAGTAATTAATTTAATTTATTTTAAATTAATTAGAAATGAAGTAATTAATTTAATTCACTTTAAATTAATTAAAGATAGAGATAGTTAATTTAATTCATTTTAAATTAATTATGTTGTGATTAAGTAAATCATTGCTTATGTATGAATGGATGACATTGATTGTCTTGAATGGATGTAATCTCAGAAATGAGATAAGTAATGATGTATGGTATGAATGCTTGGTTGTATTATGATGGTAATATTGATTAACTATTGTGATGTTGATATGGATTACCTATTTGGTTATGAATCATCTGTTTAAATTGATAATGTGATTATCAATTATGATTTGTGAATTATCTATCTGTATGAATATAGATAAGTTAAATTGTTTAAACCTTTAAACAACTTGGCCTTAAAAGATACGTTTTGGATTTCGATGAGACCGGGATCGGGTTTCCGTATACCGGTATTCCAGGTCTGGAGACCCGAATACCACATCGATCCAAATTAACGATAGGTCGTGAATCTCAAGTGAAGATGAAGATTCAGAGTGCAAGGGTTATTGTCGTTAACTCTGAGGGTGATTCCAAAACGAGTGTAACGAGATAATGCCTTCGGTTTCGTTCGAACCCGGAACGAACTTGTATGGATCGAATACTTTCAGAACATCGTCAGGCGGACGATGAGTATTCTAAGTGATATATGTTCTGATTAAAGGTAATCGTAAACCTCAAGCCTCATCAACCGGGAATGGCTAAAACAGGGGAGGTGCAGCAAGGTTTCGTGGGTAGCACCCACTGAGAGCAAGATAGATCCATGTCTAGAGGTCCCTTTTCTTTTTATTCGGCTTAGTGTGTGGTTGGTCGCGCCAACTACGGGATTATCTTGTTCGGAATTATCCAGTAAGGGATGGTTCCGGCTTTGTGTTGCAGGGGAGCGGGCGTACTCCTCGGTACGGTGATCTAGGCCACGTACTGTGACGGGCGGTACCCCAGTAGCCCTGCCATTGTATGGAATCCAAACTCCAATAAGTGCCGTACGTATTAGTTGTGCCCAACTATGTTGGAATGTGAGATGTAAGCATTTCAACTATTTCTGTATTTTACTTGAAAACCCTAGACCCTATTATAATATAACTGGATTTCCTATCAAATGTTTTGGTTAGCGTAAGGTAAAAACTTACCCATGTTTATTTGTGGGGAGTCTTACGTGATACCTTTTCTTTTTAAAGGTTTTCAAAGTTAAGCAACTTTAACCTGTTACTCACACCAGACCCATGTCTGACCCAAGTGTTTATTTCTGTTTTATAAACTCTTGGGTACTCAAATTTTTACGAGTAGCCAAGGGATTCAGGTTTAGCTTTGACGAATATTCTGGAGGAGCAATGGAGCAGGAGGCTTCGGCGTTCGTAGATATAGTATTCCGCTGTGTTGATATCTGTGTTAGTGACTTGTCTTGTATTTGAGTTGTAATGTCTAGACAGATGTTTATAACTGTCTAGTAAGTGATGTATATGCTGTGTAACTCTGTAAATTGTTGTATACTATGTAATAGTTTATGTTATTAATATAATTTATTCGTTCCGCTGTGAGATCGTTGTTGTTGTTTCTTTCTTTCTTCTCTTCTTTTCTATTTTCTACCCCTTTCTTTCTTCATAATGATGCGACTTTCTGGGCATAGGAAGTCGGGTCGTTACATGTTTCTAATTATCGCTTGTGATAATTAGATATTTGTTGATATGAGTTCTGATTATCGTTTTTGATAATCAGATATTTGTTGTTTCTAATTATCGCTTGTGATAATTAGATATTTGTCGATATGAGTTCTGATTATCGTTTTTGATAATCAGATATTTGTTGTTTCTAATTATCGCTTGTGATAATTAGATATTTGTTGATATGAGTTCTAATTATCGTTTTTGATAATCAGATATTTGTTGTTTCTAATTATCGCTTGTGATAATTAGATATTTGTTGATATGAGTTCTGATTATCGTTTTTGATAATCAGATATTTGTTGTTTCTAATTATCGCTTGTGATAATTAGACATTTGTTGATATGAGTTCTGATTATCGTTTTCGATAATCGGATATTTGTTGCTTTTAATTATCGCTTTAGATAATTAAATATTTGTTGATTTGAGATTTAATTATCGCTTTAGATAATTAAATATTTGTTGATTTGAGATTTAATTATCGCTTTAGATAATTAAATATTTGCTGATTTGAGATTTAATTATCGCTTTTGATAATTAAATAATTGCTTATTTGAGATTTAATTATCGCTTTAGATAATTAAATATTTGTTGATTTGAGATTTAATTATCGCTTTAGATAATTAAATATTTGCTGATTTCAAATTTAATTATCGCTTTAGATAATTAAATATTTGTTGATTTGAGATTTAATTATCGCTTTAGATAATTAAATATTTGTTGATTTTAGATTTAATTATCGCTTGAGATAATTAAATATTTGTTGATTTTAGATTTAATTATCGCTTCAGATAATTAAATATTTGTTGATTTTAGATTTAATTATCGCTTGAGATAATCAAATATTTGTTGAATTTGAAATTTGATTATCGTTGGTAATAATCGGATAATTGTTGATTTGTTTTCTGAGTATCGTTTGGAAGATTGGATGTTTACTAATTTTATTGATATGAGATTTCCTAGTCTCCAATAGACTCTAGAATATGCTGATTTTATTGAATTGCCATTTTCTATCTATCTCTGTTGATAGTCAGAGTTTGATGATTATGAAGTTCGTGTTTTCTATTTATCTGTTAGATAACTAGATGCTTGCAGTTTTGCGATTTGCGAATTCTGTTTTCTAATTATCTTTGCTAATAATTAGACATTGGCTGTTTTCTAATTATCATATCGACAATTAGATATTGCTGTTTTGTGATTTCGGTATTTCTGAATATCTAATTGATAATTGAATATTGCTGATAATTGTATTTATCCTGTTTTGCTGTTTTCTGATTATCTATTGATAATTAGGCTTTGTTGAGAATTGTGAATTTCTTTTGCGAAATTAAAAGATTCCTTTGGCATTTGAATTCTCGACAGCTATTTTCTAGCTTAACCAGTTTATGTTAGAAAATTAATTGTTATTGACAACCTTAATTATGAAAATTGCGGGGACGCAATTTTTATAAGGGGGGGAATCTGTAACAACCCTGAGATTTTTGTAACAATTATTTATCGCCAAAATGACGATTAAGTCGTTGTTAATTGCTAATGCAGATTTAATTCGAATTGAAATCCTTTTATAAGTTGTTAAGTGTAGTTTGGGCTTTAAAGATTGAATTTCAGCCCACTTATGTTTAGATGCCCATTCCTCTCTTGATTCGATTCAAAACCCGACCCCTCCATTCGTTCATTCAAAAAAAAAACCCTAGGCTAAGAAAACGCAACAAAAATAAATGATGGCGGCTCCATTTTCTTCTCCGTTCGCTCGCTCGAAATTGGAGCGTGTTCGTTGGTATCGTTCGTCCCCAAATTGGGCTTCTGCCGATTTGAGTAGCTTGATCGAAAGCTCATCTTCCACTCGTCGATGCTAAGGTGAGTTCTACTCACATCTATTTCACTCAAACTCTGTGGTTTTCGTTCGTTTCTGGTTAACTTCGATCGATTGGTTTTGGGGTTCTTTTCAAATCAGTGCTATGCTCGTGTTCGATTTTTGTGTTAATACTTGGGTTTTGAAATCACTGGGCTTCGGCCATTCGATTTGTCTAGAGGATTGGTAACTTTTCTGACTTGGTTCGTTTTGGTTCGATGTTGATAAAGTTTTATTTGACATGGTCAGACTTCTTGTGATTTCGGCATTATCGTGAATTTTGTTTAGTGTTTAAATTCGTTATCACCTGGCTTTAGCTTGGGATAATGCTGGCCTCGGCTTTGAATTCTTTGGCATGTTTACTTCGGTCTTGTCACTGCTTAGATTTGTGAATTAATTGATTCTCTGAATATCGCTGCATTGGGTTTTGATATTCGAATTTGATAGTGTTTATAATTTGGTGTGGTCATCCTGCTTTGCTTGATTTTGTTCACTGTTTCATTTGAGATAGATATGTATGCGTATACATATATATATATACATACATGTATATTTGTATTTGCTCGGCTTTGGAATTGTTCGAACTTGCCACCATGGTTTGTTCATCTCTGATCGATTTTCAGTTGTATTTAGTATCATTGATGCAGTAGTCTTGTTTGCTGGTGCATATGTTTACTTAATTGTCGGAGCATTCGTTTATGAGAAGCAGTGTTGAATACCTTTGTGCTCGACCCTAATCTGTTGGCATTGTTGAACTTTGAAGCATATCATATTTTATTTTGACTGTATGTAGAGGCTGCACTTGGCCACACCATGCTGTAACTTGACCTTTGGTGCAGTTTGTTTTGCATCTCCATTTGCACTCAAGTTAGCCTGTAGCACGCATTGTTCATTGACATATACATCCCGTCGATTGCATTATGTGGTCTGGTCATCCATGTTAGCTTGTCTGGTTGTCATTGCGTACATGGTCATATATTCATTTAGGAGCCTGACAGCATATGTATGAACATATATATATATATAAGTATATGGCCATGTATAGTCTGGTTTGCATTCGTGCTCTTCTTGTAGTCTACAGGTGATTACTGATTCAAGATACTGCCTTGTAATTGCAGTCTTCATTTCTGGGTTTAGATGTGTCATGTACATGCAGTGTCTTTATGTTGCATTGCATTCATATTTGGGTGATCTCAGATATATTTCACTATAGTCGTGAAACTTCATAAACCTTTATACTTGTTGTTGCTTGGTCTTGTGCCTTGAACTGCTTCATTTATGCTTTGGTCTTATGCCATGAGTCTGGACCATGTGCATTGAATTGTTCATGTGTTAATATGTTTTATATATGTGTATACATGCTTATACCCACATGTATACATGTATATACATGTAACACCTTTTTCCAGATTTTGAATAACTTTGGGCTGCCTTTAAATTGTTCATGGATTTGTATGTTGAATTTTTGATGTTGTTGCCATTTTGGTCGTTTTGACCCTTTTATTGAACTGTTAGCTTTTGAGGTGAAATTTCTGATTCATCGGTGACTTTGTTGATTTTTGGGTTGGCTTATGGCCTTTGCATTCTGGTCATTTGTGTGGTAGCCATACACTGGCATATATCCTGGGTGCAGTTACATCCCTGCTCTTGTCATTGTTTGTATTGTCGACTTATGTGGTTTATGAGGTTGAAGTATTTTTGTTGTCCACTGTTTGGACATTTGGGCTCTTTGTAGCTGCAGTTTCATTTGTGTTGGCATTACACTTGAGTTGAACCCGATCATTGGGTTTGACCTTGTGTTCATTTGTGATCTTGTGTGTATCTCTTGCGATAGTGGCGAGGCAGTACACGCGTGCGTGTACTGCAGCCCTATCAGTTGTGACAGTTTTAAATTAATGTTTCGAATTGTTGAATTGCTTCGTTGGTTAATTTCAATGTTTTAAAGTTGTATTCTGCTTCGGATTTGCTGGTTTGTTGTTTAACACTGTTTAGTGCTATATTTGCCGTTATCCAATTCTCGTATCGAGAGTTGGATATACGAGATTTCTGTGACTGTCGTCTATTTGACGTTTGATTATTATTGCTCCTATGCACTAATAACTGAGTTTGAATTAGACTGACCCATGTATTATTTTCTTTTGAATGTAATACTCGGGTCAGACCCGAGTTATTTCAGGTAGTAGATTTCCTTCTTTGAGTTGCTGTTCGGGATTTGAAGACTTTTCATATCTTCTGAAGTTGTCAGTGTCATTTTGTAGTAGTCGTGTCATTGTATAGAACGATATGTATTCATGTATATTAGTCGATAATGTACTTGTATATATAACTTCTAGAGTCGACAGTTGTGGTTGTATCATATGTATTGTGTCAACTATGTATTAACTGACATCAATTATATATATATGAGACTTTTGTTTTTATCTGTGTTCCGTATTTATATTATCTGTGTTATTGTTATATCTAATGTCCTAAACTATTATGAACTATCGTAGTTTGTTTTATACTGATAATTGGATATGTCGATGGGAGTAAATAAATAATAGATGAAAAATAAAAAGTATATACGACTCCTATCGAGATAACCAATATTAGTGTAAGGCCAATTATGGATGGTCGCTCCTATCCAGCCTTATTCTTCGTAATAATAGACAGTATTTCTTTTAATACTCTTTGTTATTATGAGCATAGAGGTGGGGCGTCACATAAGGTTTGTTCATAATCTCATATGCATGAGTTATTTAAACTGTGTACACCATGTCTGTGTTACATATTATGCCTCAAAGGTTTACAATTCCTGCTATTTTGTAATGGATTTTGAGTTTAGATTAATCTTATATTACCCATTAAAAAAGTATCCTTTAAAAGGTTTAATTTTTAAATTTAAGCTTCATTCAGTGTGCTTTTCTCAAAACAAGACTTTGTTCTATACCCACTAATTAGCAACCCTCAAAAAGGAAAAATTAGAAGCGATGGTCAATGAGCTTATCTAAATAAAGACTAATATGTATTCTGCGTAACCCTCTTGAGTAAGATTGGGTGTTTTACCTTGAAATCTATGGTATTTATTTACTATTTTTTGAAAATTAATTTCTAAATCTCCACATTGATATTTATGCCTTATTTTTAGTGGCTCATTTTCATATTATCATATTCAATATGATTTATTGAATTACCAAACCTATCTCATTACTTTTCCAATTATAATGTTTGATATAGGTTCAAAATCTTAATCTTGATTTTTAAATTTCATTTAATGATGGACAATTTAAATTAACCATTCAATTTCGTTTATGCGAATTACATGGCATTTAAGGTTACTTATCGATTATTTTATACGTGTTATTGAGAGAACTGCTTTATCTAATTTGGTTCACATGATATTGCCCAAATATTACTTTATTTGTAATTAGAGTTGTTTCTATCTTTGTTTCTGCACTTCCTAGTGTGTCTCTTAGGAGTTTGTTATTTTTTCCATGAGTGTTTTACAATTAAATAGCCTTGGTAACGTGTTGAAGAATAAAGCACTACTGGTAATTAATTTCAAGTGGTTTCCAAAATAAAAAGGCGAATGACAGATTAAGTTATCATTTTCAATTTAGAGATGGACTTCGTATACTATGTCTTTTGCAAAAGCGAGTTTAGCTTTCGGGTTGGGGTTATGTCTGCATTTAGGGTGATGCTACACAGACGTTCTACTGAAAATCCTACAGGGGCCATATTGATTGTTCCAAAAGCAATTTGTTACATTACGTTCAGATATAGGACAAGGCTTCTGCTCCAGTTTCATCTTAATCACAGATACTGGTGGTACAAATGATCAGCATATAAAAAGGAGGTAGCGTTGATCTGAATTTTTTTGCTCTTTTCCCTTTGCAAACGAAATGCACCAAAGGAGCTAAAAACTAAACCAAATTCTAAACAGTGAAAACATTTATGCTATCCATAGTGAAATGGTAAACATAGAGGTTAATTGAATGCATATGGATATATAATGAACTTTTAGAGTAGAATTTAAGATGTCTTGAAGGCTTCCAAAAAACAACACCAATTTTTTTCGGTTTGTTTCAAAAACTAAATCCAGGTGCTTACAGTACACGTTTGTTATCTACACTAATGAAGTTTTAAATATCGTTGTATGCATGATTATGTATTAACTATTGTGTAGCTTATATCATTTAAGAATACAAAAGCATCAGTATATAGGATCTGCACATATAAGTATGAGAACGATGTGCATAAATAGGAAAAAGCTTTAGGAAATATGATGAATTCATGTATACAAAAACTTTGTGTAAACCATATTTGATGTTTACACACACAGACATATATAAATATCTGTTTTTTATCGAAATTCTGATATAACTAGAAAGTGAATACATGGCTGACTTCATTTTAATATGTTGTTGGATTTGTCTGGATATACCTGTTTATTGAATATCATGCATACTACTAGTTAGTTTTTAATCTACACCTGATACTTCACATTTATGATATTGTCAATTATTTACAGTTTTTTTCGTGCCTGATGCAATCTAATCACTTCAGTTGGCCAAGTAAGGAATAAATGAGTTACCAGGTTTTCTTAAACCAAATGTTTACAGCATTTTTCCACAAAGATACACTATGCTGTGTGTCTTTCATGAGTTTATGGCGATAAAGTTTTGTGAGATATAATTTAAAAATGTGGGTCTTCTCTTTGATGTGGTTATGCTCTTATTGTCTGACTGTGTAGGGATGGTCAACTTACTATAAATTAACCAGTATCATACCAGTTCAGTCAGTTTTATTTTAATAATTTACAACAAAACTCTTGAGAAAATATGAATGTGGCTTTTTTACCAAAATATTACATTGGAAAGGTGTTCTATTTAATGGTATTTTAAGTTATTTAAATGTTATAAATAATTTTTTCCATGATAACTACAATGCCAGCAAGCTCTTATTTGTTTACCTCTCATGCAGGACTTTGGGCTCAGTTGCAGGAACTAATTCTAAAATAGTAAGTTATTATTTTCTCCTATTTTTATGTTTTCTGCTAAAGTATTATGCGCCTTTAGTGACAGAATTTATAACATAATAATTAAGATCGGGTTAATAATACAGCTAGGTTTCTCTTTGATTTGGTCAAGTACATGCCCATTTTATGATCTTTAGCTATACATCATTTTCCAACTAGAAAATGCTTGGTTTCATCACTATCAAAACTTCAAATATTGGTTTAACCATTAATATTTGAAATTGTTATGTCATCTGTTGCCACTAATTCTTTAGATTTTCCTAATATATGGTCATAAATTATGAAATTGTTCTCTTTTTAAGACATTTGTATTAAACATCCCTAAATGCCTGTATAAAAAAACTTTTACACCAATACTTGCATGTATTTTATATTAAGCTTTCCTTATTATTATTATTAGCAAAAAAGTAAATTCTTCACCATCATCAAAAGTCACTTCTAATAGTTGCAAAGTACTCTAATTACCAATATGTGTGTTTGTAGTAGCTAGGTGAGCTTAATTTTATATATGGTTGATTGTTGTTAATCGTTTCATAGAAGCATTTAATTTTCAAAACATGCAATTACATTTATCACAAATATTGCGAAGCTTCTATGCTCCTTAATTCACCTTCATATATTACAGTGCTGCATATTCCCATTAGTTAGCCTTTTATAGTCAATGCAGCTAAATATTTAATTGTGTATATCAATAATTTTGATAAGTGAGTATACGGTGTATGTGAACACTCATATACTGCATGACAATCAACATATGTAAACATATAACCAATTTGATTTAATCATAACATATTTTAATCTGATTATTTTTAATATTCTGGTTTGGGACTTAATATGCTAAATATCTGCATTATATTTAGCTTAGGTAGAAGTTCTTATTTACTAATTGATTCTCCCACTTTAGAATTAGCCTTACTCTGAGTAAAATAGTACCAGAAAGTTATAACTAACTATAATTTAAGACAGTAAGCATTTGAAAGCTACAACAATGCATCAATGGGTGGTATGCATTCTTAATATATTTACTTAATATTTGGGTTAACCTTTAAGAGCTTCATTGGATATCTCTGCATACATTAAGTTTCCTTTTATATTTTTTCAAACCGTTGTTTTATCTCAAGATAAAAGTATGGATATGGAAGTTTGGTATTTGTGCTTACTATTACTTTTTTAATAACGTGTCTCACATAAAGAACGTTTTGTAAAATATTTTATCCATAGTTGGATCAAAAATGTATACAAACATATTTAAAGCTTACCATAATAAAACAACTGCGTCGAAGAATTTTACATTTTAAATCTGCTGTTTTAAATAGAATATAAACTTGAGAAAAAAAACCAGCAATGAACATTTTCCCCATGTTTTTTTACTATTGATATGCAAATTTTTTGCCTCCCATTTAACATAAGTTGATTGATCTTCAAAATTTTGTAGTTTACTAGCTATGAATTGAAGTTTGCAACCAAAAATATAGGTCTGAAATGATTGACAGGTGGTGCTGAATTATATTTCACTGGTATTACTCGTATTAATGATGCCTATTTTCTCTACTTGGCTAATGCAAGGATGTTAAGTAAAATACCTTTTAACTTGGTAAATTAACCAGATTCACCTGTAATCCTTTGTTTAACCAGACCAACTTGGATTTTCATGTGTCAAAGTTTTGTCTACGACATAAGTACGTTACAAATGTTTTTGTTGTATAACATACAAGAGTAGATTGATATGTTCTACCATGATTTCATTTAGCTTTCTTTTATTTCCTTTTTAAATTTCTAGGCCATTTCATATTTTTTGACTAACGTCAATGATAAATTCTCTAGGTTCATGACATTCTCTTTGAAGTTATTAGCTATATCTTTGATCAAGAGAGATGAAAATTGCTCGATAATGGCCAATTTTTATCTTCGGACTTAGAATCATACATGCTCACTCTTTTATATTTGGTTGGACAGAATGACTTTGCGAATGATGATGGGAGTAATGTACAAGTATACATATGAAAAGAAGGTAAACTTCACTAAGAAGTTGTTGTCTTAAATGTAATAGTAGGGATTGGTTGTTATTTGTGTTTTGAAGTACTATGAAATTCAGAATATGAAGTTAACTGTTGTTCTAAAAAATAAAATAAAGAATGTCTGATGAAAAGCTAGATATGAGAACGTGAGAGAATTAACATGATCTGACATATATTGGGAAATCTTTTTGCAATATCTTTGATCCTTTGATATTTTTAATTATCTACTACTTTTTTTGCAAGGTTTGTTGTAAATGAATGAAACAATGACGTGTGCTTTACAAGCATTTGGTTTATACATGCTCATTCTTATTCTACTTACGTTTTGCTACATAAAATTACTTCAGAGTTCCAATCTTCTATAACCATCATAATTCAACGTATAATATATAGCATTTAATGGTTTAGTTCAGTTTCTTATAAACTTGAAATTGTGTACATACATTTAATATTTCATCATGGTTTTGGAGAATGAGAATACTGGGAAAGTTGATCATATAACCATCACAACAAAACAAAACGTATTATGAAAAGCAAATTCTATTTACAATTTTGGAACATTCATGTAAATACGTTTTTATTTGTAATGTTAGTAGAGAACATTTGGGCAATGGAAGCTGCACATGACAAGATTGAAAATATTTGCCCACAACATATGATTTATTGCTATATATATATTTTTGAAGACGGGTAAAACCGCCTCACTAAAACCTATTCAAGATTTGTCGTAAAGCTTTGTAGTGACCGTTCTTGCATATATCTAAATGTGATATGCTGTACACGGTAGCATATACCGCTTTGATTCCAGTTCTTTTCCCAAATAAAATACACTTCAATAGTCTTTTTGTATTCACTCATAAATGATAATATTTTGTTAGGTGGAACGAATATTATTTGGATATATCTAATTGTTTAGCAATCAGCTGATAGTTCTTTCATGTGTAAAACCGCTTTTGTTGTTAAGTTATAACTGCTGCTACATACATGTCCTTTTTAATTGGATACTTATTCTGTTGTATTCAAATTTTATACATGATACAAATTTTCTGCCACAACCATTCTTCCTATTTTGTTATGACCTTTACGAATGCAATATTTTCGCGACAACCATGTGCGAAGCACGGGTTCACACTAGTATTAAATATAAATAAGTAAATTTTTTGAAAGAAAACATTTCTAATGACTTTGAAAAGACAGATAATAAAGTTGGGGTGAAATAGAAATTAAATCCTTAAAAACAAAATATTTCTGAAACACAATTCCAGATTTAATATCATTTCTAGTTTCAAAATCAATCCCAACCCAAATGGCAATTTATAGTATTTAAAAACACTAATTTAAGGCCAATAGCTACCAAATGCTCAACCAATATTGATATTGATTTTCTATCATTACAGGGTTCTAAGTTTCAAACATATAATAATGTCATAACCAAAAGTGTCGACAATTAGGTTTAATATCCAATAATTCATATAACAGGAATATTACCGAAATTTAAAACCAACAATGGTGAGGAATCCTTTGGATCCCTCAGAACTGTCCCCCTACATCATAGCTTATATACATCAGCACATATATTTAAATAAAACCACCAACGGTGAAGAATCCTGTTGGATCCCTCCAACATGTTCCCCTACGTCACAAAAATTATATAATTATATAATATGGGTCATTCGCTACTAGCGGGTATATATAAAGGGTCATCTGCTCCAGGGGCGGGAATAAATCTAAACCAACTGATAAAAATAGTAAATCATCCAAACATCTAATTAATAATTTCTATTAACAATATAACATTTCTGGTTAACCAAAAAGGTAAGTTTAACTCACCAGAGTTCCAGCTGTTGCTTTCGCATTCTGGTTTCATCTAAAATCAAACAACGTTCGATTTAGCGTGAAATTTCCACAAGTTTCAAATCCTACCAAACCAATTCCATGAAGTAGTATTCGTCGACATGAACCTAACACAATTGACCGAGTTTGATTTGGACCTAGTATGAATAAGTTATACAATTATAAGATTTGTAAATTAAAAATAAGTAAATTAATACTCAATTACATTTTTAAACCTTAACCCCCCACTAATGATCTTCTTCACCCAATCTTCCCATCGCTTTTCCTAAAGCATGCTCCTCTATAGCCGCAACTTCAGTGGCCAAAATGTTTGTCGTTCCTCCATGAAACACCAAGCAACCACCACTAATCACTTCCCCATCGAAAACTACACCCTCCCGACACCTCAAAGGCCACCCCGACTCTCTTAGAAAATCGCGACTCCACCCAATGAGACCCGTTTGTACCATGTCAGACCTTCACTCTTGCTGCCGTGAGCCAACAAACTCCGGCCTCTGAGGCCAAACTCCACCATGAGCTCAACTACAACTTCTAATTTACACATTGACAACCAAAACACTCCAAAAATCCAAGTCCTAATTTGCTTATATCTTACTATACCGTCGCTTCTCCCCAATGATGATCGCACTCCTTTAAACCACTACCATATTGAATATCTAGCTTACCCAAAGATACCAACTTTCAATTTTCTAGAATTTAATTGGAATTATTTTCGAATTCAAAATGATCAGCCTTTTCTTCTTCTTTTTTTGAATTCCATTTTGCTGTACGAGAAGAAGGCATAAATAACTGACAGGGTACGAAGAAGTATGGTGAAAATGCGGGATTATGGCCTATGGATGGTTTGATTATGGTATTTATTTATTTTATTGTAAAATACCTAGCTTAGTATGCTCAAAAATTTCGAACCCCAAACGAGACCTGTCACCTGACGTTTATATGTAATACCCATATTCCAAACAAAATGGAGCTAGTTTCAAGACCTAATTCAATCATATATAGAAGATAGCTTTTTAAATCGAATTATATTATTTTAAATTTCTCTAATTAATTTCTTCGCGTTTCGAGCTCGCACGATCACACAATTCGTTCTGTCACCATGAAATTCGTTAACATGAAATAATACACTATTACAAATCCAATGAAACTGGTTTCGTCGAAATCCTAGACCGTTCCCCAAAAGGCTATTTTCACATGTTAATTAAAGTGATTTATTATTAAAAGAAGTTTAATCACTTTTAGATCTAAACTAAAAGTTTATTATTACCATTCTTATTCGAACAAAATTTTAAATAAGCTTTTGAAATCATTTTTATCCAAATTAAATCAAAGATTCAATTATTAATTTCCCAATTAATGTATTCAAATAAATCCCTATATTTGAAATTTAAGCTATTTGGCTCATAAAATTAACTTTTCAATATTTGAAATCAATTAAATATTTCAAACTCAAACGACTGAAATTCCGCGTTGTTGCATTCTTCTCCTCTTAAAAGAATTTCATCCCCGAAATTTCCAAGGTAAGAAAAATGCCCCCCAAACGCATTAAATTTTCAAAACCAATTAATTGTAATAGATTTCTAAATTTTTTGAGCCTTTACCCTTTCAAAATCAATTTGTTGAAACTTTGTTATCATATTTTCTCAATCTTTAATTCATTCATAGTTACCAACTAATACCATTCCAAGTCATAACAGAAACATCTAATTTTAGTTATCAAAAATTTCCCAAATTCTCAAAAGTTTTCTAACGCCTTAAATTTACGGAAAATTTCGCCAACGTCTCCTTGCGCTGCTAGATCTGAACATGTAACACCCTGCATTTTTAGATAACTAAATAATCAAATAACGATGAATAGTGAAAATAAACATTTTTGGAATTGTCAGAATATGGCCTCGAAACTTATACCATTGTGTCCATGGCGATTTTCTGAACAATTTTCATATATAACTTGTCGAAATTCGAGTTAATACAAAGAAGTTACAAACAGAACAAGAAAGCAGAAAAAATAAATAAATATATATGGGTCGACCCATAGGTTGACCCACAATGCCACATGACAACCCTAAGGTCGACCTGAAGAGAACACAGGTCCACCTGTAGGTCGACCCGCGTTTGCTCCTAGACGTTAAACCGTCCAGGGACGTGCTGAACCAAATAGATTTGATTTTTTATTTAATCGGAGCCATACATTAATGGATCTGATGGCTCCAAACGACCTTGTGACGTGGTGGCTCCAGATTCAATCCAAAAATCTAACATTTTGAGATCCCCAAGCTACGCTATAAATAGAACCCTAGGCCTAGCAATTTTCTCACAATTAGATTTTCTCCTGATTGGGTTCATTTCCTGAGGCTAAACACTAAATAGAAAATATTTCTGGGAAGAAGATCTTCTTAATAAAAATATTAGACACCTTAGAAGGGTATCCAGGAAGGCCATAGAGCAGAGCTAAGACCATAGAGCAAAGCTAAGGATGACAAGTGTAACAATCGAGTTCCAGTGGGTCTGGATTTTTCGCAAAAATGCTAAAATCCAAGCCCACTGAAAACCGAGTTAGGGATCTGGTATCCTGCAAATAGGCAAAGGTAAATATATCAGAGATCAAATAAATATCTCATAGCGGAAATGACTAAAATATAATAGTAAGTAAATACTCACCAAGGTAATAACATTTTCTAAACAAGTGTCACAAAGCTGGATAATCTCTAGTTGGAATGTTATGAGGAGGGGGTCAGAACTAAAGTTCTGGTGAATGGGCAAATTATACACTTCTAAGCATAATTCTACATATACCGTTCTATTTCCATTTTCTGCTATATTAGGTTTATTGGGTTTATAATACTCTCGCCTCTATGCGTGAATCGTACTCATCTACTCCCTAGTAGATTAAGACCTAATAACCAATATATATATATATATATATATATATACATGCCCAATGACCATATCGGTCCTTGTTACTACCCATGGCTCCTTCCGTATCCTCCTCGAAAAGGACTCCATCATCTTGCTCCTAGAGCATTCAGTTACTACATCTGTAAAGTACAGCTTCGTGAGGCCTACAATACAGATGTTTCGTCATCTACTATGAAAACGTAAATTGCATCCGCACTAGCCTATACAAATGCTCGGACATCCATAATGTACCACCCAGTGCGTACCTTGAGGACTATATGTAATCGTTCTATCTACTCACTAAATCCCGCCAATAAGGTCTACCTTGTACGGAACTTAGTCGGGGATTTTCTATATCTGTAAAGGACCGCTTCATTAGGCCTACAATACAGATATTCTACTTGATCTATCTCTTTTCTCATTGTGGCTATGGCCCTACGCAGCCACCCCTCAACTAATTGAAAGACCTCTAAATAGCTAAGTGGCTATGCCCTACTGCAAACAATCTAAACATCCAATTGGCTGCGTCCCTCATCCAATGTCTCGATAGAGAAAGAATCATTGGCCTGTTGGTTTAACTCTAGTCTTTCCCAAACTCGTTCTTGGTTGATGATGGTTTGAACTCCGCATGCGACTATCCTTTTGGGTCCTGCCCACTAAAACCTACTCGTAAGTCAGAGTATGGTGTCATATGAATATCCAACTCCATTCATCAACCTTTTGACTGCCTATAAAGGTCCGCTTCGTTAGGCCTGCAATGCAAAAGTAGTCAAGGCATACTCTCTTGATGGAACACCTACAGACCGGCCTCCGGGGGTGCAGTTTCATTAGGCCTACCTTAGAGGGCCATCCTAGAGTACCCTCACGTCCTATTGAAGTCTCGTACTTCCTTCTAGCCCAAATTAACTGAGTTGGATGTGCTATTTCTGTTCTAATAACCAAATTAATTAAGTTGGATGTGCTATTTCTGTGCTAAAAATCCGTGATGAATTACTTCATTAGGCTCTTTATCCTTTGGGCTACTCCAAATGCATCTTACCATTTTATTAGACCCTACGTCTAATCTTTTATTATGCGTTTAGTTTACTTTTCTAATTCTGTTGGCTACTTATTTACCCTAATCAGCATAAGCGTGTCCCAGCCTCACCTAACTCTTGTGAGACCATTAGTTCCTGAGTGAAAGGGAATGTTGTTGGTATGGGCCTTTCTTCTATGTTTGCTTATTAAATTAGTATATGTTTTAAAATAAAATTTTTCTGTTATCTCTAATTATAATCTATGTTATAATTATACTTTTTTTGGCAAAGCCAGCGGGGTTGAATGGTCCCCTACCATTTTATTGAACTAGCAAAAATTGATACAACACAATACAACAAAACTACCAACAAGCCATAACAAACATGTTATAATTATACTTGCAATTGTTATTTCTATATTCTTTTATAATCTACATGTTATAAATATAATTGCAAGTGTCTCTTTTCTATTCTAGTCTGTCTTCTTTTATTATGATACTGAATTCTCTTTAGTTCTCTTATATTATATGACAATCTTGGCTTGGGACTATGTCCGACTGTCACAAATTTACTTATCATAATAACTAAATTGCTTTTATTCTACTATCTGCGTAGTAAATGCAGATCTAGGAACATTTCTGTTTATTGTTTCTAGTCTTGTCAAATAATTAACTTGATTTCTTCTTTAATTTCTTTAACTCTTCACTTTATTTTCTTTTATTCTAGGAAGTAGTTCTATTCTATTTGGTTGGTTACAAAAACTGTGCTAAATAACCATCTCCATATTTTAATATTAAATAATGCTATAAACAATAACTCATAATTGCAAGACATTTCTTTTATTGTCTATTTAATTATTGGATAATGCAAAATACAGAAATGTCTCTGTTTTACACTAATTCCTTTTTTCTTTCTTCTATTCTTGCAATTACGTTTATCGTTATTCTTACAATATTAAATTATGGAAATGTATTCTCTTTTCTAAACCAACCAACAAATCTATCACTAACTTCCAAATCAAGTTATTAAATTTTCCCCTTTTTAATTTATTTCACCCATTTTAGCATAGTTTACTATAAATTTCTTAATTTTAGGCTTATGCCTTTCTCTATAACTGTTAAGCCTAATATTATTCATATTTAATTGGATTCCTATCTTTCTTTTCCATATAAATAATAATTAAATATAATCTCTCTTATATAATCTACAGTTTCAACATAACTAATGAGCAGAACTAATTACTGAATAAATGATGAATTAAAATATTTAACGGGAATCTAACGATAATATATCATAAACGTAAAAGATATATAATTTAAATCCACTCACATGTCATCCTTAGCTTTGCTCCATGGTCTTAGCTCTGCTCGATGGTCTTCCTAGATCCCCTTCCAAGGCGCTTAATATTTTTATTAAGAAGATCTTCTCGCTAGAAATATTTTCTATTGAGGGTCCAGCCTCAGGTAATGAACCCAATTGAGAATAAATCTGATTGTGAGAAAATAGTTAGGCCTAGGGTCCTATTTATAGTGTAGATTGGGGATCTCAAACCATCGTATTTTTGGATTGAATCTGTAGTCACCACGTCATAGGCTTGTTGCGAATCGTTGGATCCAAAAAAAAACGCTCGAGATTGCACGAAAATCAAATTATTAAACGTTAACTTTTAACCGTTGCCTATTCATTCTAATTAACTTCCATCAATTGCAAATTTAATTCCCTTTATAACGCATGTTTATTTTGAAATTCAAACGTTGCTAATTAATGTAAATTAATTTCCTTTAATTGCTTATTTGATTAACATTGCTTACTAATGTTAATTAATTACCTCTAATTGCTGATGTCAATTAATTTCCTTTATGACGCGCATCTATTTTGAAATTCAAATGCACGTTATTTCTGGAATTTATACACGCATATATTTATAAACAAATATATTCAAGCACATTTACACATATAATTATTTTTCGATACGAAACTTCGAACGTCAATAACTTTTTCATACGAAGTCCGTTCGAGGCATATTATATATGTAAATTAACCAGAAAAGCACCACGAACACAATGGTATAAGTTTTAAGGCCATATTCTAACAATTTCAAAAACGCTCATTTTCACTGTTTATAATTATTTTGGTTATTTAATTATCTAAAAATGCGGGGTGTTACATTCTCCCATCCTATAGGAAATTTCGTCCCCGAAATTTAAAGGGTAAAACTATGTAATTCTCCGCATCAATCACATCCATTTTGTGTACATTCAATTTTTACAACCATCCGTGTCATTGTGCAAAGTGTCATTCAACATAAAATATATGCATGTACATGAATTTCTAAGCGGTACCTCCTATATGAATGTTTTTCTTCTTTAAAAACTCCTTTTTAAAATATGTTGCACACATCCTAAATATACTTGCAATTTTTATATGAATGCAATCTTTTGAAAACTCAAAATGTTTTTCATCCAATTTTTCCCACACTCCTACTGAATAGGGGCGTAGCTCAACGAATTTTACATCCAAATCCTACCGCACAACTTTTAATATTCGAATTTCAGAAAAATCTAATTTTTTCCTAACTCGATTTCTTATGTCAAAAAGAAGGTAGAAAATGGAAAACCTCACATTTACCGTTTTACTTTAGCGCACCTCTTTCTCTGTACCTGGAACCTATGCCGCTATTCTATAAAAATCTCTATTTGCTTTCCCAAGCATAGTTCACATCAGAAAAATTTTCTTTTCAATTTTTTTTTTCTATTGACGTTTCTGTCGCTTTCTTTAAATTTGTTGTTTTTTCTTTTAGTTACTCTTTTTAGCTTTTAGTTTTCTTTCATTACTTACATCCTATGTTTTTATTCTCTTCTTCTGAACATCACAGAAAAAGAGCATCATACTAATCATCACCGATTTACTACAATAGGAACTAAATGCTTACATAGGAGTACAATCTGATAACTAAAAGAGAAAACAAGTCCTACTATAAGCGATACTTGATAGGTAAATATAGCAGCTAAACACATCTATTATCTAGGGTTAGGAGGCCTAGGACCATGTCTACTCTGACATAGAAGAGTCATACTCTAGGAATCCATGTAACTCATATGCTCCTCTTGCCGCCTATTACTCGTTACTAACTTACACTGTGATACTCACGATGAATAAGATATATTCATCTCTTCCATTCCATACTCAAAATGGAATAACCAAGTCTCATTTACTACAACGAACATGGGTTTCAATCTATGCAGTCTCTATCTAAAAAGGCAACTAAGTTTGGGGAAATTTTCTCTTTACCTTTACCTTTCATTTTTTTCCCCAACTAAGGTTTACCTATCCCAACCACGTGTGTCTTACTATCTTACTAATATCATTTCACTATTCTTCTATAGTCTACATTCATGAAGCAACATGCTAGGGTTCTCACTAGTGTCCTATACACTTTACGGGAACTTTTATTATTACTACTAAAAGTAATCACTGCTATAGCCTTACATTATTCCCGTCACACCTAGGAAATGATTCCTATCTACTCCATATTTAAAAGTTTGGTTTGGTATTTATCATTTAATTTCAAAAATTAAAGTTTCTAAATTTTTGAAACATCAAATCCCAAAATTCTTGCCTTTAAAAGTGTTACTTTGAAGTTTCTATTAAATTCAAAGGTACTTGGTTACTTAATATTTTATCTTTTTAGACTTGCATCTTTATAGCTCTTTGAATTTAAATTATTCCCCAAACCTAGAGGGGAAAACTTACAAATTATAAGTTCAAAACTTATTCCTCTTTTACTTTTAAAGACCTTTGCAGCTTTCCACAAAAAAAATTCTAGATTTTTAAATTTAACTGTTTACTATGTTTTTCTCTTTCAAAAACTCATTTACTTTTTCACCAAACCATTTTTCTTTAAAACATGCCTTGCTTGTTCTTAAAACATTTTTTTCTTGATTTCCAAAAATGTCCTCATATGTTTTCAAAACATCTTCTTTTCATATATTTTCAAATTTACAAAAACTAGAGTAGATAAGAACAATTATTTTATCAAAAATCCCTTAACTTTCCTACTCTTCCAATTACCTAACCTTGGAGGAGTTTCTAACTTACTACAAATGGGGACTTTCTACAAAGGCAAGCAACCAATGCGCATAATCAATGGAAAAATATGAAAGTTCCATTGCTTAGCTTTCCTACTAAGGCTCCCTATAATATCCCTCCTAACTAACACTGTCTCCAATTATTACACTTCTTATTACACCTAATAGTTTTATATCTTAGTGTATTGGAACTACTTTCTCTTATGAGAAACGATTAACGCTAAAACCTTCTATGAATCCTTTAAAAGAGGAGTTCATGTTTATGTGAAATTACAAGGAACTTATTTTAATTTTTTCGAAATAGGCTATACAAAATATGGTGCTTCCCATACCTTATACATCTCCTTCACGTATTCCTTATAAATTGCACAAAACATCTTTATTTGTTATTTGGTTTCATAGAAAATTATATCATTATTCATTTCATTCCAATGGATTAAATTATGTTTAATCTATATTCACTTACATAGACATTTCCTACAAAATTTATTAATTTCCTAATATTTAACTTACATCTTCTTTTTCTCCAGAAGAACTCATTTTCAAAATTGTTTTAATATTTTTATAACTAGAAAATATTTCCATATACTTATTTAAATAATAAGTGTACTTACAAACCACTTTATTTCTATACTTAGAAATTATCTTCAAAACACATTTTTATTTGGGTCAAAACAGATGTTGCGTAAAACACCGTTACTATAACCCAAAAATACTAGTATATGGATTCAATTTAAATAAGTATTAATTAATCCCATATGCTATGTAAAAACATTTCCTTTTGGAGTCACCTACTATAACAATAGTGTCATAGTCTATGCTTCCTTTATTTTTTACGAAAACATCTATTACAACAATAAATGTTATAACCTATGTTTTCAATACTTAACACACTCTAGGTTTTTATATTTAAAATCTTTGTTTACCTACAAAGAAACTAGCGAGCTATACATGCTTTATAATTCTTCAAAACGAATTTCACTTTTAACAAAATTTACATAATATAAAAACCAATTTAAATTTCATACCACTTTTTTTCTTCAAAAACTCAATGTTTACTTCCTCAAACATATTAACAATTATATTTTTCAACTTTTCAATTCCAAAAGTCTCATTTTATTGGGCTAGACCTAAAGTGGATTCTCTTCTTACCACCTTAGGAATACCTTTCCTAAACCTTGGAAATCTCATTTCCTTACTAAAATCTCTTATTCCTTCCAAAATAAAAATACTCTCCCTACTATCGCTAGGGTACTTTCCCACTTCCTATAACATATGGATACAAATCTTCTCTCAAAACATATCTTATTGTACACTATAAATCGGCAATAACACAGGGCTCAACATCCTTGGGTTATCCCAAACCCAACTAGCAAACTATGCACAAATATACTTCTAAAAACTTTCCATATGTTAAAATCTATAATTGGGGACTATTTGGATTTTAGTACAAAATATATTTGTATTTTACTCAAAAATACAAATACGTTCACTCATATTTCCTAATTTACTTAGGATCTACTAACCTAAGCTCTGATACCAAATGTAACAACCCGAGTTCCAGTGGGTCTGGATTTTACGCAAAAATGCTAAAATCCAAGCCTCTTGAAGCCCGATTTGGGTATCTGGTATCCTACAAATAGGCAAAGATAAATATATCAAAGATCAAATAAATATCTCACAGTGGAACTGACTAAAATATAGTAGTAAGTAAATATTCACCAAGGTAATAACACTTTATAAACAAGTGTCACAAAGCTGGATAATCTCTGCCTTCTATCTAACCTATGGGATGTTATGAGGAGGGGGTCAGAACTAAAATTCTGGTGAATGGAGAAATTATACACTTCTAAGCATAATTTTACATATACCGTTCTATTTTCATTTTTTGTTATATTAGGTTTATTGGGTTTATAATACTCTCTCCTCTGTGCGTGAATCGTACCCATCTACTCCCTAGTAGATTAAGACCTAATAACCAATATATATATATATATATAGCTACATGCCCAATGACCGTATTGGTCCTAGGTACTTCTCATGGTACCTTCTGTATCCTCCTCGAAAAGGAGTCCATCGTCTTGCTCCTAGAGCGTTCTATAACTACATCTGTAAAGGACATCTTTGTGAGGCCTACAATACAGATGTTCCATCATCTACTATGAAAACATAAACTGCATCCGCACTAGCCTATACTAATGCTCAGACATCCACAATGTACCACCCAGTGCGTACTTTGAGGACTATACGTAATCGTTCTGTTTACTCCCAGAATCCCACCAATAAGGTCTACCTTGTACGGAACTCTGTTGGGGATTTTCTAAATCTATAAAGGACGGCTTCGTTAGGCCTACAATACAGATATTCTACTTAGTCTGTCTATTTTCTCATCG
Source organism: Allium fistulosum (assembly GCA_030737815.1). NCBI lineage: Eukaryota > Viridiplantae > Streptophyta > Magnoliopsida > Asparagales > Amaryllidaceae > Allium > Allium fistulosum. The sequence continues at coordinate 211,079,335 of CM060908.1, forward strand.
TGGCTATGGCCCCGCGAAGCCACCCCTTAACTAATCAAAATACCTCCAAAGAGCTAAGTGGTTGTACCCTACTGCAAACAATCTAAACATCCAATTGGTTGTGCCCCTCATCCAATGTCTCGATAGTGAAAGAATCGGTAGCTTGTTGGTTTAACTCTAGTCTTTCCCGAACTCGTTCTTGGTTGATAATGGCTTGATCTCCGCATGCGACAACCCTTTTGGGTCCTGCCCACTAAAACCTACTCTCAAGTCAGAGTATGGTGCCATACGAATATCCTACTCCATTCATCTACCATTTGACTGCCTACAATGTTCCGCTTCTTTTGGCCTGCAATGCAAAATCAGTCAAGGTATACTCACTTGATGGAACATCTACATACCTGCCTCCGAGGGTGCAGCTTTGTTAGGCCTACCCCAAAGGGCCATCCTAGAGTACCCTCACGTCCCGTTGAAGTCTCGTACAACCTAGTAGCCAAATTAACTAAGTTGGACGTGTTATTTCTGTGCTAAAAATGGTGATGAACTGCTTCATTAGGCTCTTCATCCTTTGGGCTACTCCAAACGCATCTTACCATTTTATTAGACCCTACGTCTAATCTTTTATTATGCGTTTAGTTTACTTTTCTAATTCTATTGGCTACTTATTTACCCTAATCAACATAAGCATGTCCCAACCTCACCTAACTATTGTGAGACCATCAGTTCCTGACTGAAAGGGAATGCTGTTGGTATGGGCCTTTCTTCTATGTTTGCTTATTAACTTAGTGTAAGTTTTAAAATAAGACTTTTCTATTATCTCTAATTATAACCTACGTTATAATTATACTTGCAATTGTTACTTCTATATTCTTTTATAATCTACATGTTATAATTTTAATTGCAAGTGTCTCTTTTCTATTCCAGTCTGTCTTTTTTTATTATGATATTGAATTCTCTTTAGTTCTCTTATATTATATGACAATCTTGGCTTGGGACTACGTCCGACTATCACAAATTTACTTATCATAATAACTGCTTTGCTTTTATTCTACTATCTGCGCAGTAAATGCAGATCTAGGCACATTTCTATTTATTGTTTCTAGTCTTGTCCAATAATTAACTTGATTTCTTCTTTAATTTCTTTAACTCTTCACTTTATTTTTTTTATTCTAGGAAGTAGTTCTATTCTATTTGGTTGGTTACAAAAACTGTGCAAAAAATCCATTTCCATATTTTAATACTAAATAATGCTATAAACAAAAACTCGTAATTACAAGATATTTCTTTTATTGTCTCTTTAATTATAGGATAATGCAAAATACAAAAATGTCTCTATTTTACACTAATTCCCTTTTTTTTCTTTTATTATTGCAATTACATTTTTCGTTATTCTTATAATATTAAACTATGGAACTGTATTCTCTTTTCTAAACCAACCAACTAATCTATCACTAACTTCCAAATCAAGTTACTAAAATTTCCCCCTTTTTATTTATTCTCCCATTTAAGCATAATTTACTGTAAATTTCTTACTTTTAGGCTTATGCCTTTCTCTATAACTGTTAAGCCTAATATTATTCATATTTAATTGGATTCCTATCTTTCTTTTCCATATAAATAATAATTAAATATAAGCTCTCTTATAGAATTTACAGTTTCAACATAACTAATTAGCAGAATTGATTACTGAATTAATGTTGAATTAAAATATTTAACGGGAATCTAACGATAATATATCATAAATGTAAACGATATATAATTTAAATCCACTCACATGTCGTCCTCAGCTTTGCTCCATGGTCTTAGCTCTACTCCATAGCCTTCCTGGATCCCCTTCTAAGGTATCTAATATTTTTATTAAGAAGATCTTCTCCCTAGGAATATTTTCTATTTAGGGTCCAGCCTCAGGCAATGAACCCAATTGGGAGAAAATCCGATGGGTGCGTTTGGCATACATCCCTGGTAAGGTTTGAAAATACACAAAACATCCCTCTGTTTTTTTAATAAGTTTCTAGTCCCTATTTTCAAATTCACGCACGCACAAAGACCCAACTACCCTTTACATTTTTAACATTTCAAACGCGTATAACTTTTTGTAGAAACATCGGATCAGTATACCATTTTCACCAAAAAATCAAAAAATTTATGATCTTTAAAATGAGGTCCATTGTTGATACCAAAAAATTATATTTGCAGTAAAGGTGCAATTATTCCATATATTTGCAGATAATTCTCAAATTATAAACATCTTCGATTTTTCTTTAAATCTGCAACCATTTCATATAATTGTAGACATGTCTGCAATTATATGGTATTATATGGTATAATTGTAGACATGTTTGCAATTATTGCATATAGTTGCAGAAATGTCTGCAACTATTGCATATAATTGCAGACATTTCTACAATTATATGGTACAATTACAAACATGTCTGCAATTATTACATACAGTTACAACTATTGCATATAATTGCAGATATTTCTGCAATTATATGGTATAATTGCAGACATGTCTGTAATTATATGCAATAGTTGCAGACATTTCTGCAACTATATGCAATAATTGCAAACATGTCTGCAATTATATGGTATAATTGCAAACATTTCTGCAATTATTGCATATAATTGCGGAATTGTCTGCAATCAAACCATATAATTACAGAAATTTAAAAAATAGTTGGATCCTCGAATAACTTGTCCTGCTATTGTTTTTACATATGCATAATGCCACTCGTTAAAAAGGTAATAAAATTTGTGATGTACTGGTGAAAATGGTTTATTAATTCGTCATTTCTACAAGAAGTTATTGCGTTTTAAAGATTGATAATTAATGGGGTACAAATTTTAATTACGGATGTGAGAATAAAATCCATATATGAAGAATCAACGTTGCTGCAATGGAGAAGAGAGGTATTGTAAGGAAGAAAATTGTAGTATTTGAAAATAGGGATGTAATTTATATCTTTTTTATGAGGAGGATGTTTTGTGTATTAAGTTTGATTTTAGAGATGTGTCTCTTATTTTCACCAATTTGACTGTGAGAAAATAGCTAGGCCTAGGGTCCTATTTATAGTGTAGCTTAGGGATCTCAGACCGTCAGATTTTTGGATTGAATCTGGAGTCATCACGTCACAGGCTTGCTGCGAACCGTTGGATCCAAAAATCAACACTCGAGATTGCGCGAAAATCAAATTATTAAACGTTAACTTTTAACCATTGCCTATTCATTCTAATTAATCTCCATCAATTGCAAATTTAATTCTCATTATAACACATGTTTATTTTGAAATTCAAACGTTGCTAATTAATGTAAATTAATTTCCTTTAATTGCTGATTTGATTAACATTGCCCACTAATGTTAATTAATTACCTCTAATTACTGATGTCAATTAATTTCCTTTATGACGTGCGTCTATTTTAAAATTTAAACGCGCGTTATTTCTGAAATTATACGCGTATATATTTATAAACAAATATATTCATGCACATTTACACGTATAATTATTTTTTGATACGGAACTTCGAACGTCAATAACTTTTTCATACGAAGTCCGTTCGAGGCATATTATATATGTAAATTAATCAAAAAATGACCACGAACACAATGGTATAAGTTTCAAGGCCATATTTTGACAATTCCAAAAACTCTCATTTTCAGTGTTTATAATTATTTTGGTTATTTAATTATCTAAAAATGCGGGGTGTTACAACAAGTGAGTGGATTTAAATTATATATCTCTTACGTTTATGATATATTATCGTTAGATTCCCGTTAAATGTTTAATTCCACATTCATTTTCAGCAATTAGTTCTGTTAATTAGTTATATTGAATGCTGTAAATTTTATAAGAAAGCTTATAATTAATTATTATTTATATGGAAAAGAAAAAAAGAAATCCAATTAAATATGAATAATATTAGGCTTAACAGCTATAGAGAAAGGCTTAATCCTAAATGCAAGAAATTTATAGTAAATTATGCCAAAACGGGAGAAATAAATTAAAAAGAGGGAAATCCAATAACTTAATTTGGAAGTTAGTGATAGATTAATTGGTTGGTTTAGAAAAGAGAATACATTTCAATAGTTTAATATTTAAAAGATAAAGATAAAACGTAATTGCAAGAATAAAAGAAAGAAAAATGGGATTAGTGCAATATAGAGATATTTTTGTATTTTACATTTCCCAACAACTAAAGAAACAATAAAAAGAAATATCTTGCAATTACGAGTTGTTGTTTATAGCATCATTTAATAATTAAAATAAGGAAATGGATTTCTAGCATAGTTTTTGTCACCAACCAAATAGAATAGAACTACTTCCTAGAATAAAAGAAAATAAAGCGAAGAGTTAAACAAATTAAAGAAGAAATCAAGTTAATTATTTGACAAGACTAGAAACAATAAACAGAAATGTGCCTAGATCTGCATTTACTGCACAGATAGTAGAATAAAAGCAAAAGAAGTTATTATGATAAGTAAATTTGTGACAGTCGAACGTAGTCCCAAGCCTAGATTTGTCATATAATATAAGAGAATTAAAGAGAATTCAATATCATAATAAAAGAAGACAAACTAGAATAGAAAAGAGACACTCGCAATTATATTTATAACATGCAGATTATAAAAGAATATAGAAGTAACAAATGCAAGCATAATTATAACATAGGTTATAATTAGAGATAACAGAAAAGGCTTATTTTAAAACTTACACTAAGTTAATAAGCAAACATAGAAGAAAGGCCCATACCAACAGCATTCCCTTTTAGTGAGGAACTGATGGTCTCACAACAGTTAGGTGAAGCTGGGCAAGCTTATACTGATTAGGGTAAATAAGTAGCCAACAAAATTAGAAAAGTAAACTAAACGCATAATAAAAGATTATACGTAGGGTCTAATAAAATGGTAAGATGCATTTAAAGCAGCCCAAAGGATGAAGAGCCTAATGAAGCAATTCATCATAGATTTTTAGCATAGAAATAGGATGTCCAAATTAGTTAATTTGGACTAAAAGGAAGTACAAGACTTCAACGGGACGTGAGGGTACTCTAAGATGGCTCTCTAGGATAGGCCTAACAAAGCTGCACCCCTGGGGACAGGTCTGTAGGTGTTCCATCAAGAGAGTATGCCTTGACTGCTTTTGCATTGCAGGCCTAACGAAGCGGACCTTTGTAGGCAGTCAAAAGGTTGATGAATGAAGTAGGATATTCGTATGACACCGTACTCTAACTTGCGAGTATGTTTTAGTGGGCAGGACCCATGGGCAAGCCCCAAAAGGATAGTCGCATGCGGAGATCAAGCCATCATCAACCAGGAACAAGTTCGAGAAAGACTAGAGCTAATCCAACATGCCAATGATTCTTTCACTATCGACACATTGGATGAGGGGCACAACCAATTAATGTTTAGATTGTCTACAGTAGGGCACAACCACTTAGCTCTTTAGAGATCTTTCGATTAGTTGAGAGGTGGCTGCATAGGGCCACAACCATGATGAGAAAAGAGACAAACCAAGTAGAATATCTGTATTGTAGGCCTAACGAAGTTGTCCTTTACAAATATAGAAAATCCCCAACTGAGCTCCATACAAGGTAGACCTTGTTGGCGGGATTCAGGGAGTAGATAGAACGATTACGTATAGTCCTCAAAGTACGAACTGGGAGGTACATTGTGGATGTCCGAGCATTAGTATAGGCTGGTGCGAATGCAGTTTTACGTTTTCATAGCGGACGACAGAACTTCTGTATTGTAAGCCTCACGAAGCTGTCCTTTACAGATGTAGTTATAAAACGCTCTAGGAGCAAGACGATGGAGTCTTTTTCGAGGAGGATACGGATGGTACGATGGGTAGAACCTAGGACCGATGCGGTCATTGGGCATAGAACTACATATATATTAGTTATTAGGTTTCAATCTACTAGGGAGTAGATGGGTACGATTCACGCACCGAGGAGAGAGTATTACAAATTCAGTAAACCTAATATAACAGAAAATGGAAATAAAACGGTATATGTAGAATTAAGCTTAGAAGTATATAATTTTTCCATTCACCAGAACTTTAGTTCTGACCCCCTCCTCATAACATCCTACCAGTTTGGTAGATTGCAGAGACTTTCCAGCTTTAAGACACTTGTTTAGAAAGTGTTATTATCTTGGTGAGTATTTACTTACTATTATATTTTAGTCAGTTCCGCTGTGAGACATTTATTTGAGCTCTAATATATTTGTCTTTGCCTATTTGCATGATACAAGATACCCAAGTCTGGCTTCAGTGGGCTTGAATTTCAGCATTTTTGCAAAAAATCTGGACCCTCTAGAATTTGGGTTGTTGCATTTGGTATCAGAGCCTAGGTTTAGGGTTCCTAGGTAGATACTGAGTGAACGTATTTTTATTTTTGAATAAAATATAAATATATTATGTACTAAAATCTAAATAGCCCCAATTATAGATTTTGACATACGGAAAGTTTTTAGAAGTACAATTGTGCATAGTTTGCGAGTTAGGTTTAGGATGACCCAAGAGTGTTGAGCCCTAAGTCACCCAAGCCAAGATTTGTCATATAATATAAGAGAACTAAAGAGAATTCAATATCATAATAAAAGAAGACAGACTAGAAAAGAGACACTCGCAATTATATTTATTACATGCAGATTATAAAAGAATATAGAAGTAACAATTGCAAGTATAATTATAACATATGTTATAATTAGAGATAACAGAAAAGACTTATTTTAAAACTTACACTAAGTTAACAAGCAAACATAGAAGAAAGGCCCATACCAACAGCATTCCCTTTCAATCAGGAACTGATGGTCTCATAATAGTTAGGTGAGGCTGGCAAGCTTATGCTAATTATGGTAAATAAGTAGCCAATAGAATTAGAACAGTAAACTAAACACATAATAAAAGATTAGACGTAGGGTCTAATAAAATGGTAAGTTGCGTTTGAAGCAGCCCAAAGGATGAAGAGCATAACGAAGCAGTTCATCATAGATTTTTAGCCCACAAATAGCATGTCCAAATTAGTTAATTTGGACTAGAAGGAAGTACGAGACTTCAACGAGACGTGAGGGTACTCTAGGATGGCCCTCTGGGGTAGGCCTAACGAAGCTGCACCCCCAAAGGCAGGTCTGTAGGTGTTCCATCAAGAGAGTATGCCTTGACTGCTTTTGCATTGCAGGCCTAATAAAGCAGACCTTTGTAGGCAGTCAAAAGTTTGGTGAATGGAGTAGGATATTCGTATGCCACCGTACTCTGACTTGCGAGTAGGTTTTACAATAACTGGAGCTGTTCTTGGTGAATTAGTATCAAGAAGATTCATTGATAGCCATGTATTAAAACTTTAAAATATTTCATATTCAGAATTATTATTATTTCTATCCAAATAATTACAAACAGATCTGGTATTATCCATAATATTTGCCGATAAATTAGCAATTCAACATAATATTTACAAATTAATATTTATGTATTCCCAGAAATTTACAAGTATATTATTATTTAATAAAATAACTATTATTGTAGGTCATAGACTAGTATGGACATCAATTGGAAAACGATAATCCAAGAAATTTGTTCTTCAAAGTTTATGCTGCTGTATGGTTCTAAACTTGTCATGAAATATTTGTTTAAAAGTTTGTAAATTAAATGTGCTAACATGTATTACTGCAGGGTGCCATAGATTACGACTCAAAATCAAATGCAACAATTCTAGTTGATAAGTTCATACATAATTTTTGGCCAAACTGTGGAAAAATATTCTTATTTGTAACACTTAAAAAGTGATATTGAAATTATTTGTAATAGTTATAAATGTTGGGATTTGCCTGTCTTGGTGTAGTGTATTAAACACCTTAGAAGGGGATACAGGAAGGCCATGGAGCAAAACTAAGGACGAGCAAAGCTAAGGACGATAAGTGAGTGGGTTTGAATTATATATCTTTTACGTTTATGATATATTATCGTTAGATTCCCATTAAATATTTTAATTCAGCATTTATTTTAGAAATTAGTTCTGTTAATTAGTTATATTGAGGCTGTAAATTTTATATGAGAACTTATATTTAATTATTATTTCTATAGAAAAGAAATGAAAGAAATCCAATTAAATATGAATAATATTAGGCCTAACAGTTATAGAGCAAGGCTTAAGCCTAAAAGTAAGAAATTTTATAGTAAATTATGCTAAAACGGGAGAAATAAATTAAAATGGGGAAAATCTAATAACTTGATTTGCAAGTTAGTGATAGATTAGTTGGTTGGTTTAGAAAAGAGAATACATTTCCATAGTTTAATATTGCAAATATAACGATAAACGTAATTGCAAAAATAAAAGAAAGAAAAAGGGAATTAGTGTAAAATAGAGACATTTCTGTATTTTGCAATACCCAATAGTTAAAGAAACAATAAAAGAAATATCTTGCAATTTCCAGTTATTGTTTATAGCATTATTAAGTATTAAAATATGGAAATAGATTTTTAGCACAGTTTTTGTAACTAACCAAATAGAATAGAACTACTTCCTAGAATAAAAGAGAATAAAGTGAAGAGTTAAAGAAATTAAAAAAGAAATCAAGTTAATTATTTGACAAGACTAGAAACAATAAACAGAAATGTGTCTAGATCTGCATTTACTGCGTAGATAGTAGAATAAAAGCAAAGTAGTTATTATGATAAGTAAATTTATGATAGTCGGACGTAGTCCCAAGCCAAGATTGCCATATATTATAAGAGAACTAAAGAGAATTCAATATCATATTAAGAAGACAGACTAGAATAGAAAAGAGACGCTTGCAATTATATTTGTAACGTGTAGATTATAAAAGAATATAGAAGTAACAATTGCAAGTATAATTATAACATAGGTTATAATTAGAGATAACAGAAAAGGTTTATTTTAAAACTTACACCAATTTAATAAGCAAACATGGAAGAAAGGCCCATACCAACAACATTCCCTTTCAGTTAGGAACCGATGGCCTCATGGTAGTTAGGTGAGGTTAGGCAAGCTTATGCTGATTAGGGTAAATAAGTAGCCAACAGAATTAGAAAAGTAAACTAAATGCATAATAGAAGATTAGACGTAGGGTCTAATAAAATGGTAAGATACGTTTGGAGCAGCCCAAAGGATGAAGAGCCTAACGAAGAACTTCATCGCAGATTTTTAGCACCGAAATAACATGTTCAACTTAGTTAATTTGTGCTAGAAGGAAGTACGAGACTTCAACGGGACGTAAGGGTACTCTAGGATGGCCCTCTGGGGTAGGCCTAACGATGCTGCACCCCCGAAGGCAGGTCTGTAGGTGTTCCATCAAGAGAGTATGCCTTGATTTCTTTTGCATTGCAGGCCTAACGAAGTGGACCTTTGTAGGTAGTCAAAAGGTTGATGAATGGAGTAGGATATTCGTATGACACCATACTCTGACTTGCGAGTAGGTTTTAGTGGGTAGGACCCAAAAGGATAGTCGCATGCAGAGATCAAGCCATCATCAACCAAGTACGAGTTCGGGAAAGACTAGAGCTAAACCAACAGGCTAATGATTCTTTCACTATCGAGACATTGGATGAGGGGCGCAGCCAATTGGATGTTTAGATTGTCTGCAGTAAGGCAGAACCACTTAGCTCTTTAGAGATCTTTCGATTAGTTGACAGGTGGTTGCATGGGGCCATAGCCACGATGAGAAAAGAGACAAACCAAGTAGAATATCTGTACTGTAGGCCTAACGAAGCTGTCCTTTACAGATATAAAAAATCCATGACAAAGCTCCGTACAAGGTAGACCTTGTTGGCGGGATTTAGGGAGTAGACAAAACGATTACGTATACTCCTCAAAGTACGAACTGGGTGGTACATTGTGGATGTTCAAGCATTAGTATAGGCTGGTGTGAATGCAGTTTTACATTTTCATAGCAGACGACGTAACATCTGTATTGTAGGCCCCACGAAGCTGTCCTTTACAGTTGTAGTTATAAAATGCTCTAGGTGCAAGATGATGGAGTCCTTTTCGAGGAGCATATGGATGGTACTATGGGTAGTACCTAGGACCAATGCGGTCATTGGGCATAGAACTACATATATATTAGTTATTAGGTTTTAATCTACTAGGGAGTAGATGAGTACGATTCACGCACCGAGGCGAGAGTATTACAAACCCGGAAAACCTAATATAACATAAAATGGAAATAAAACGGTATATGTAGAATTAAGCTTAGAAGTATATAATTTGTCCATTCACTAGAACTTTAGTTCTGACCCCCTCCTCATAACATCCTACAGGTTAGGTAGATGGCAGAGACTTTCCAGCTTTAAGACACTTGTTTAGAAAGTGTTATTATCTTGGTGAGTATTTACTTACTATTATATTTTAGTCAGTTCCGCTGTGAGATATTTATTTGAGCTCTAATATATTTGTCTTTTCCTATTTTCAAGATACAAGATACCCAAGTCGGGCTTCAGTGGGCTTGGATTTTAGCATTGTTGCAAAAAATTCAGACCCTCTAGAATTCGGGTTGTTACATTTGGTATCAGAGCCTAGGTTTAGGGTTCCTAGGTAGATACTGAGTGAACGTATTTGTATTTTTGAATAAAATATAAATATATTATGTACTAAAATCTAAATAGCCCCCAATTATAGATTTTAACATATGAAAACTTTTTAGAAGTACAATTGTGCATAGTTTGCGAGTTAGGTTTGGGATGACCCAAGAGTGTTGAGCCCTAAGTTATTACCGATTTATAGTGCACAATAAGCTATGTTTAGAGAGAAGATTGGTATCCATATGTTATAAGAAGTGGGAAAGTTCCCTAGGGATAATAGGGTGAGTATTTTGAAGGAATAAGAGATTTTAGTAAGGAAATGAGATTTCCAAGGTTTATGAGGGGTATTCCTAGGGTAGTAAGAAGAAAATACACTTTATGTCTAGCCCAATAAAATGAAACTATTTGGAATTGAAAAGTTGAAAAATATAATTGTTAATATGTTTGAGGAAGTAAATATTGGGTTTTTGAAAAAAAAGTGGTAAGAAATTTAAATTGGTTTTTATATGATGTAAATTTTGTTAAAAGTGAGATTCTTTTTGAAGAATTATAGAGCATGTATAGCTTGCTAGTTTCTTTGTAGGTAAACAAAGATTTTAAATATAAAAACCTAGAGTGTGTTAAGTATCGAGAACGTAGGTTACAACATTTATTGTTGTAATAGATGTTTTCGTGAAAAATAAAGAAAGCATAGACTATGGCATTATTGTTATAGTAGGTGACTCCCAAAGGAAACGTTTTTACATAACATATGGGATTTATTAATATTTATTTTAATTGAATCCATATACTAGTATTTTTTTGGGTTGTAGTAACGATGTTTTACGCAGCATCTGTTTTGACCCAAATAAAAATGTGTTTTGAAGATAATTTCCATGTATAGAAATAAAGTGGTTTGTAAGTACACTTATTATTTAAATAAGTATATGAAAATGTTTTCTAGTTATGAAAATATTAAAAACAGTTTTGAAAATCAGTTCTTTTGAAAAGAATAAAAAGATGTAAGTTAAATATTAGGAAATTAATAAATTTCGTAGGAAATGTCTATTATAAGTGAATATAGATTAAACATACTTTAATCTATTGGAATGAAATGAATAATGATATATTTTCTATGAAACCAAATCATAAATAAAGATGTTTTGTGCAAGTTATATGGAATACGTGAAAGAGATGTATAAGGTATGGAAAGAACCATATTTTGTATAGCCTATTTCGATAAATTATAAAATAAGTTCATTGTAATTTTACATAAACATGAAATCCTCCTTTAAAGGATTCATAGAAGGTTTTAGCGTTAATGGTTTTTCATAAGAGAAAGTAGTCCCAACACATTAAGGTATAAAGCCATTAGGTGTAATAAGAAGTGCAATAATTAAAGACAATGTTAGTTAGAAGGAATATTATAGAGAGCCTTAGTAGGAAAGCTAAGCAATGGAAATTTCATATTTTTCCATTGATTATGTGCATTGGTTGCTTGCCTTTATAAAAAGTCCCCATTGTTAGTAAGTTAGAAACTCCCCCAAGGTTAAGTAATTGGAAGAATTGAAAAGTTAAGGGATTTTTGATAAAATAATTGTTCTTATCTACTCCAGTTTTAGTAAATTTGAAAATCTACGAAAAGAAGATATTTTGAGAACATGTGAGGACACTTTTCGAAGTCAAGAAAAAATAAAAATGTTTTAAGAACAAGCAAGGCATGTTTTAAAGAAAAATGCTTTGGTGAAAAAGTAAATAAGTTTTTGGACGAGAAAAACTTAGTAAACGGTTAAATTTAAAAGTCCAATTTTTTATTATCGAAAGCTGTAAAGGTCTTTAAAAGGAAAAGAGGAATAAGTTTTGAACTTAGAATTTGTAATTTTCCCCCCTCTAGGTTTGGGGAATAATTTAAATTCAAAGAGCTGTAAAGATGCAAGTCGAGGAAGATAAAATGTTAAGTAACCAAGTACCTTTGAATTTAGTAGAAACTTCAAAGTAACACTTTTGAAGGCAAGAATTTTGGGATTTGATGTTTCAAAAATTTAGAAGCTTTAATTTTTGAAATGAAATAATAAATACCAAACCAAACTTTTAAATATGGAGTAGATAGGAATCATTCCTAGGTATGATGGGAAAAAGTGTAAGGCTATGTAGGAGATATCAATGATTACTTTTAGTAGTAATAATAAAAGTCCCCATAAAGTGTATATGACACTAGTGAGAACCTAGGAATGTTGCTTCATGTGTGCAAACTATAAAAGAATAGTAAAGTGAAATTAGTAAGATAGTAAGACACACGTGATTGGGATAAATAGACCTTAGTTGAGGAAAAATGAAAATAAAAGGTAAAGAGAAAATTTCTCCAAGCTTAGTTGCCTTCTTAGATAGAGACTGCCATATTAAAGAAAAGTAAAAGCATATAAAAGTAACTAAAAGAAAAATAGTAAGATCTAAAGAAAGCGACAAAAATGTCAATAGAAATAAATGAGAATTGCAAAAGAAAAATACATTTTTCCCATAAATTGAGCTTAGGAAAAAGTTTGTAAAGGAAAGTTTTCTTATGTAAACCATGCTTGGGAAAGAAAATAGAGATTTTTATAGAATAGCGGCATAAGTTCTAAGTAGAAGGAAAGAGGTGCATAAAAGTAAAACGGTAAACGTAAGGTTTTCCGTTTTCTACCTTCTTTTTGACATAAGAAATCGAGTTTGAAAAATTAGATTTTTTCTGAAAATCGAATATTAAAAGTTGTGTGGTAGGATTTGGATGTAAAATTCATTGAAATACGCCCCTATTCAGTAGGTGTGTGGGAAAAATTGGATGAAAAACCTTTTGAGTTTTCAAAAGATTGCATTCATATAAAAATTGCAAGTATATTTAGGATGTGTGCATCATATTTTAAAATAGGAGTTTTAAAGAAGAAAAGCATTCATATAGGAGGTACCGCATAGAAATTCATGTATATGCATATATTTTATGTTGAATGACACTTTGCACAAAGACACAAATGGTTGCAAAAATTGGTTGTACACAAAATTGATGTGATAGATGCGGAGAATTGCATAGTTTTACCCTTACACTACAAGAAAACATGTCTTTAGTAGCATTTATTGGTAGCATTTATGGTGTGAATGCAACAAATATTATTTTAAACCTTTTTTCCTCTTATTTTTATTTTACTAGAATGCGAACAAAATTTACAGCCTATACCAGCGAATAGCCAAACCGTTGTCACGTTTATTCACCTTTTCCTTCTTTCACCAAAATTTTCCTCCACTTGAAATTTTTCCCCCCTCTATTGCTTTCGTCTCTTGCGTATTCAACCTAAAACCACTATTTTTTTCCCGCTTTTTGGTTTTCATCTCCTCCCAACGTATACAACATAATTCATCCCGTTCACCGCCTTCGTTTTTTCAGCTACCGTCGCCTTTTTGGGGTTGTTTCCATCGCGCTTTCGATTGAGGTTTTGGGTTCGATTCCATTGCGTTTTTGGGTTAGTGGAATGGTAGACGTTGAGCAATCAATTCAGATTTAGATCCATAGTTAAGGTACGTAAATTAGTTTTTGATTTTGACGTATTAAATCGTTCTTTAGCTGCAATATTTTTTTGGTTGGCAGTTTGATTTATAACCATAAATTTCTTCATGCCTTGTTGTTCCGTCATCTAACAGCTTTGGATAATGACTTAGAAACATAAATATGTTTTACTATTTACAAACACTACACTAGTTTTGTCAGAATATATTTGTAAATGCTTAATGCTTAATGCTTAAATGTAACAGATAATTTGTTTATGTAGGGGCCTGGCATTATAATTGTTCATGTGTTATAACCATGTATATTGAAAATTTCAATACTAATAATTATGATTGAACTAGCACGGTAGAAATCTGTTATGCCTATCCCTTGCAAAAAATATAAAACCAGTCAAGACAATTAACAGTTACTGCTTTTTTTGTGAGGTTTATAATATTGAAGAGAGGTTTCGAAGTGATACAAGGGTCCAAATATAAATGGCTTATTAGGAGTACATAATTACTGCCTCAAATATATGTGATTTCAAAAACTAGATTGGGCTTCTTATCAATACTTTTTAATGTATGTAGTTGACAGTCATAAAATATATATGTATTCAGATTCAAATATATGTATGCATGCTAATGTGTTAAATCTCTTATGTATACAAGTTAAAAGTGTCAGTTTTCTATATCTAGTTTAAAACATAAATGCTTTGTGCATTTGATTTCAAATATCCCAAGGTTTTATAGGATATAGTTTTAAATATAATATCTTATAAGTGTAGTTTTGTGGGTTCCTAACATATGAATTTTTTTTGAGTATGTTCTAGTTTCGAATACACTCAAATATGAAGTTTAGAATACATCAGATTTTGATGGGATTTCAAAATATATATGACTTTGCATATATGATCTACATGATTTTGGAAGACACCAGGTCCTTGAGGATCTAATAAATTTTATAAGTATAAATATGAGTCATATTTTTGTTTTGAACACACGTGATCTTCTGAGGAAATATAAGGCTTTAGTTATGCTCACATAAAAGTTTTGTATAAACTAAATTACATATTTATATATCAACTTTAAGTTAATTTTGGGATATAAGTAATTTCAAAAGATGTTAGGTCCCAAAAATTTATTGGCTTTGAATACATATGTGAGTATTGAGCTTCAAGTAGATATATGGTTTTTGATAGACATACAAATTTGAAAATATCAAGGGTTCTGAAATAAATAAGCCCAATATTTTCGATTTTTTATATAAGTAACCTTTTTGATAAGTGTAATTTCATAAATATGTACGAATCCAAAATACATGTCAGTTTTGAATTTTAAGTTTTAAAGCATATGCCGTTTTGCATATGCATGAATTTTTTGTTTCAAATAATCATATGATCTTAAATACATATACATACATATATAGTTATAAAAATATGATTGTCTAAGTATATAAAACTCATATATATGTTGCTGCAGACATAAATAAATGCACAAAGGTATAAAAGTAAATGTGTTATATTACGATGTTAGGAACAAATGCTTCTGAAGTATTTAAACTCCATTTATTTAAAATCTCAAAAGCATACCTGATGTAAACCTTTTTTTGATGAGTAGTTCTAAGTGCATAGGTTTTAAATGTGAATATGATTTTAAGTATATAATTATGCTTCAGGTTCCTGTTAAATGAAGATTTTGGATATACATCATTTTTTAAGTGTCTAGTAAGCTTGGAGTTTCAAGAATATTTCATATGGAACAAAAGTGTGAAGTTTTAATGGGTTTTAGTTCTAAATGTGTATGTCATCAGGTAGCAAAACCATTAAGATCAATAATAAACTTTCTAGTACATCACAAAATGTGTGTTGCTTCTATATGTATCGGTTTAATGATATACCAATTTATCGTGAATGAAAATTTCTAGTGTGTGGGTTAATGTTTGAGTTCAAGTATGAAGGTTCAGGTTTATCTAGTATGCGTCAGTATTAGGCAAATGAAGCCTGAGTGCATGTCTACACATAAATCAGTATTAAGTATATCATATGCATAAGATTTTCAAAGTGTTTGCCAAAATTATAAGTGTCCTTGTCTATAATATATGCATACATGCATATAAGTATTAGGAAAAGTATATCATTTTATCTGTTATTCCCTATTTGTATCCCATTTCGATTTGAAACCTACTTTACAATTTGAATCCCATTTTGGAATCTTGATTGAAAATGCAGAAATACATATCTTCTTTACATGTTATCAGTTTAGGATTCTAGTTTCCCTTCAAAACAAGTGTGTATTATGGTGCTTATTAGTTGTGGACTTATCTGAGTTGTCAAGCTCCATACTTACGGACTAAACAGGATCGTTTGTAGCACTGTTAATGTTTAAGTTGCTCTCCACATTAGTGTTTGGACCTAGTGATTTTTGCACCCATACCTTTCCAACAATACAAATTTTTTGTTGATGTCCAAAACAGTCGCACTTCTGGCAACCGTAGGCTTCCGTTCATATTCCACTGGCTATAGATGTATACTGTCATTGTCGTCTAAGGAATATAAAAGTAACTTGCTATAGATGTAACGATACGATCTTTAGACGCTCGAAAGTCAACATTAATACGTCCACGGTATCAAATGCCGCACAATCGAATGCCGGAAAACCGAATCATTAGGGTTAAAAAGAAGAGGTAGAAGAAGAAAGAAAGAAAAAGAAACAACAACAATATCAGAATCTCACATTCGCAGCGGAACAATATATAATAGATGAATGAATAATCTTTATAACACAGAACTATATCAGTTTATACAATACATCATCAGAGTTTACAACAACAACACATAACACTGGACAGTTATATAAACTTGTCCACATAACATAATACACAGCGGAATAATACTAGTATAAGTGATACGTCTTGCCATCCAGCTCGCCTCAAGATCTCCATAGCAACTTCTGAATTCCAAAATGACCTGATAACCCGACACTAGGCTTCCCGTGTGGAAAATTATGGGCACCCAGAGTTTAGAAAGGGAACAATAAACTCCAGGTCAGTCGTGGGACTGGTGTGAGATCTCAAAAACAGTTATTTTCACAAAGAAAATAAAAGAAATTCACAATGCTTTTGGAAAGTGAAACTACCATAAGACATCCCGCCACACACACAATGCAAACGCATAATTGGAGGAGATTTCTCCTTATGATAGTCAAACATGCTTGATATGCAAAATCTTTTAATATTGTCATTAGTGCCTAGTGTGGAAAACATTTCAAAGTATAATATTAATCTTAGCCAGCATAGGTACCATTATATTATGCCTGCTATAGCTGCCACTTAAGGTGACAGGTTATACAAATTGCAATCGTAAAGGGCTCGTATTGTTTCTTTAGATTTCCAACGAATGGTCAGGCTAAGGAACTTCCTACTACCACATGGGTACGCCTCTGGAGGGACGTCCCGAGAACTTAACCAACTCTCTACCAACACAAGGCCGGGTTACCTCTGTAACTAGGCAACTACTACACGAGTATGCCACCCCCCGGTCGTTTGCGACCTTTATCTTAGGGCCCTCGATCACAAAGCAACAATCACACAGTAAATGAGATTGGTGCAACCACACAGGTAAAATATCTGGGCTCCATACCATGATACCACCTTTTTCCAGAAGGAAATGACATACCCTAAAGGGTGCGACCCTCATAACCTTGCCGCATTTTTCTGTTTCGACCATTTCCGGGGTGTGTGGTCTGATGAGGTCTCGTCCACAAAGCTACGCTTTACACGAAAGCCAAGCTTTGATCACAAATGATCTGCAGCACATAGCAACACTTAGCATGCCACACTACCAAATTGGGAGTATATCACTGATAACCTTCACCTACATAACCTCTGAGCTCGTACGTCTCAGAGAAGGGTGTTAAGCTAAGAGAATAAATTCTCCACCACCAACAGATATGTATTTGAAAGAAATCTGCTTTATATCTCAAAGTGTAGCGTCAGACATACATCCATACAAGTCTGTTCCAGGCTCGAACAGAACCGAAGTCATTTCCAAAGAAGCCCTTGCAAATCGGGTTTTCAATTGCAATTCATAATGTCGTATCATTATTCGGAATGGGTTATATGACACAAAGTCCTCTCCCGGCTAAACCGACTAACTAGCGCTTGTTTTAAAAACAAATTCAAATGCCATTTCAAAGGTCAACATTGATAGTCGGTTATTTAACTATCAAACAACATTCACAACAATCATCAGATTTAAATAAATTTCCCAAATTATTTATTTTCAAAATATCTTCGCAAGATATATATATATTTCCATACTTCAACATTTTGAAAACCAATCTCAAATCACTTTTCACTCGCGGAATAAAATTCCCGATATTATTTATTTCCCTTTCTCTTTATAAATTCCCACTGTGAATTTAAATTTTCAAATATCCACTTATATATGATTTTTCAAATATTCACTCTCAACCCCCAAATCAAATTTCAAATTGATTTCTAATTTCTTTTTAAGCACCAAATCAATTACAAATTGATTTCTAAGTTTAATCCCAAATACCAAATCATTTTCATTCAGAACACCAATAAATTTTCATATTGATTTTCCAAAGATTTATTTTCAAATGCCAAATCAATTATCAAATTGATTTCAACAGATTTATCACCTTTTTAAAATAAATCCCTTTATTTCTCCCAAACTATTTAAAATTCCATTTCAATAAATTCTTCAACTTTTAAACAATATTACTCAAAACCCATTTATTAAAATCTTTTCCCTTTTTCGGAAATAATTCGATAAGATTTCGAAAATCAACTTTATGCTTTTAAATTCCTTCTTTTAAATTCACCCAATTCTTTCGAAAGGAATCTACTTAAAATTTCCTACTTTAATTTCAAAAATCCAATTTTATTTATTTCTGGTATCCAACGATACCAAAAAAACATTCGGCTAAATTATAGCCTTCAACAAATTCAATCGTCAATATAATCATTCACAGATTATCAACAAATTCATATAACATATGAAACAAATTCATACAATTTGAGGAATCTAGTTGGATCCCTCCAACCTGTTTCCCTGTATCCACAGATGTTAACACAACCGATAGATATCGATCAGATCAGATAATAATTATCATATTCAACTAATTATCCAAATCAAGCATTTAAATATTAACTATTTAAACCGACATCCAAATGTGAGTGAGATTAACTCACCTTGCATTCAAAACGCCGAGCGTTACAATTTCAAATTAAATCGACCGCCTTCGATTTAATCTAAAATTTCACGAGCTTTAATCATTCCCAGATCTGCTCCACTACGTAGCGCTCGTCGCTGCGATTCCGGCGTCGCCGGTTTCGTCGATTTCTGATAACGTATGCATGAGATATGAATTTTTAAACACTTGAATATATATTTATAAATAAAAATTCCCTTTAATATATATAAAATACCCTAAAGGGATCGTGGCCGTTAGATCTGGAATGTGGAATCAAGGCCGCAAATACTTTCTTCCTCATCGCGTTAATACGCAGCACGAACAAACCCAAAACCTCCGTCCCAAAGCCATTGCCGCGCCTCCCCTACGCGATCGGAAAACGATCCACTGCCGCCAAGACGTGCGCCGTGGCCAGCCCCACCCACTGCCTCCACCACGTCGAACCCGGTCACGCCTCCGCTCCTAAAATCGCGTTCGAACGCATGACGAACGGGCTCCAATTACGCCCCCAAACTTCGACGATTCTCCAGATCCACTGTTGGATCTGAAGCTCTCGATGAGCTAACGTTTCTCTAGTTGAAGGTTTTTGAAATCAGTGAGTGGATTGATCGAAAATTGAAGATGAAAGTTGATATTTTTCGGCCATTGAAAAATTTCGTGGCGGCTGGAAGAAATAGGGTTAGGGTTTGGCCGATAATGTGTATATATAGGTTAATATATTAATTTAATAATATATATATATATATATTCATAAATTTTCTCAATTTTCAAACGAACTCCAAATCACACATGCCGCCTGGCGTTTATAAGGTTTTACCCACGTTCCGAACATAATGGAACGTGTTTCGGAGGCTAATTCGATCATATACGCGAGTTGCGAAAATAAACGATCAATTTAAATCAAATCGATTAAAATAATTTCTATGCGTTTTGAGTTGCCACGATCAAATGTCAACTCCGATTGCTACGAAAATTGAAATCCAATAATAATTAACTATTACGGATCCAATGAAACTGGTTTCGTCGAATTCCGAAACTGTGCCCCGGAAAGCTATTTTAGCTCGTTGATAAATTCGACCGATTTCAAAAATTGTCGAAATCATTTAAAATTTCACTTTTAAAACTTTATTAACTTTATTATAAATCAAATAGAACTTATATTTACCTTATAAATCATTCTGATTCATTCCGGACCAAAATATGATTATTTGCAATATTATATTATTAAATATCACTATTAAATTAATATAAAATCCCAAATTTAATTTATCAGCTTTTGATTCCATCCAAAAGCCCAACAAAATTATTTAAATCCAAATAGACTTAAAATAAATCTTAGAAACCATTTCATACCCATTTACATCCAGATTCACAATTTATCCCAATTTCAAATATTTAATTATTATTATCCAAATCCAATTAAATCATTATATTTGAAATTATTACCCATTTTTATTACTTCAACCAAACCTTCATATTTCAAAATCAAATTATAATTCACATTCAACATTTAAATTGGATTAAATGTTCAAAATCTAACGACCAAAGTTTCGGGTCGTTCAATTCTTCCCCCCTTAAAAGAGTTTCGTCCTGAAATTTTCTAAGTAGAAAAATGCTACTAAACCCATTTACTTACCCAAACTTACGCAGTTAAAACTTTCATTCACTTTACCAAAATCTTTTAGCTCAATTCCAAAACATTTTCTTATTCATAGCTTAAAAGCTTGTTTTCAACACTATTTCAAAAACAACTTTCCAAGTTAACCAAAAATTTTAAAATTCCCAAAAAATTTCTAACTCCCACAAATTTTGAAAATATTTGACATCGTCGCCTTTGTACAGAGAGCCTTTTACAATATCACAATAGATATAAATATGTATACATCGACCCACACGGTCGGAATAACCAAAAATAGTTCATATTTCCTATTTTTATTGTGTAGGCGTACCTTAGATTAGCATTTTTAAAAGCAAGCAGCTAATTAATTATGCATTTACACGCTCCAACTCAATCGATGGCCTTCCGCACCTGTACTTACTCAAACAAACACATCAGTTTCCAATAATATGAGATTTTTTTAACAACCTTCCATACATTTATCTTAGCTAGACATATCAATTACATAGCATATACACAAATTTGCATAATCTTACATGCGAACCATATTTTAAAGGCTATATCACAAGGTTTCAACATCATTTTACAAATTTAAACTTCATTTCATTCCACTCGAATGATTTACCTTCAAGTTTTCTATATACAATCCATATTTACCATAAACAATTCATATTTACTTCAAATCGGTTCATATGCCTTAACTTACATACAATTCATTTTTAAGCAAAACAACTCATGTATAATTCAATTGATCTCAAAAATCAATTTATTTAACTTCTACCCAAATTCGAATTGATTCACAATCAATTTTCTATTTTCAATTGGATACATTCGCACTTCTTTTATGATTAACTTGCATTTATACTCAAATCCACTTAATAAGGTTTCAATTCATTCCAATTGGTTCAAAAACCAACTTCATTTGCTTCTTTTAATCCATTTCTTTCGTTTTCGACAACGACTAATTTCTTAAGCAAATTCTAAAGTTATCCATGCAAGTAACCATCACTTAAGCTTATAACCATTTAAAATTAATTCTAGCTTAAGTTTATACTAATTTTATTCCATTCGGAAATATTCACAACCCAATCAATTTTTTTTACTTCATTACAATTATTAAATCAAATTCCTATTCTTACATTCTTATTCCATTTCAATTATTAAATTAAATCCCTTCAGTTGCATTTTATTTCATTATCCATTCAGATTCATTCAAAACCATTTCATGAAACTCGACAACAAACACTTCATAATTTACTTAAGTTATTTCAACTTCACAATAACTTCATTTCTTCTTACATAAATTTTATTTCCATTTCAATTTGATTCTCATCCCATCAAATTCCAATCCATTTACTAATTTTAATTCAATTAAATTACTCATTCAATCCATTTAAATTTTAATTCACCTTCACAATTCATTCCTGAATTTACTAATAACATGACCGTTCCAATTATTCTAAATCAGAACTGGATTTTATTTTGCTTTTCAAATTTTTAACAAGCTATCAAAATTTATTCATCCCTCTACAATTTCCATTTATTTTAGTTGAGTAAGCATCTACTTCATTAATATCATTTCAACTAAATTAAATTTTCTTTTAATTCAATTCTTTTCCAATTTAATTCAAATTCAACCAACTTCATTTAGCCAACTTAAATTCATACCACTTCCTTACAAATTTAAGTAAGGATTTAGATTCCCATCAATATTATTTATAATACAACTGAAAATTTTAATTTCAGTTCAATTCAACCCAAACTCAATTAAATTTTACTTCTCAATATATAAGATTCAACACTTATTGATTAACCTAAGTCCATCCACATTTCATATTGGGATTTATATTTGGATTTTCCATAAAATACTCACCATTTTATTTTTTTTGTTTCACAATGCATTTCTCTATTCATAAGTTCAACAGCTTATTTATTTAAAAGCTTATATTGCTTGTTGGAGTCATTTTCATCTTATAAGCACAATTCCAAATTACATATATAACACTTAATAACTTAAGGGTATAAAACTTCATTTCACCATTATAACCCCTAATTATGATCATTTTACATTTCAACCTTATGTCCAATTAAATTCAATCTCAATTCACATTTTATATTTAACTTATCCGGAGTTAAATCTAAATATATCTTATTAGATCAACTTCACTTTATAAGCTCAATAATTGATTCATCTTAACCCACATTATTTAAATAGAATTTCCAGAATTCCATTGCCCGGATTTATTTCAAAACCAATTTGAAATCATAAATAACACATACCCATTTGGTATATCAAATCAAATCTCCTGATCCCAAAATACTTGGTTTTACCAAAACAAATTTCCCTTTCGAAATTTCTAAAACAACTTGTTTATCAAACAAGTCTAAACAAATATCATAGCCAATCACCCTGGTAGCAATTCATCACTTAGAAACTCGAAAATGAATTCTAATGATGTGGCCATCATCATCAGGATTATTTTCCAGCGACTAAAGTGAGTTCAGTGCTTCTTTACTTCCACAAATTCATTTCAAAATAATTTTCCCATCCAAAATATTTTCCAAAATAAACTCCATTATTGCCTTCAAACACTTTGGAAAACATTTTCATACATTCCCAAGATTTTAAATTTCCAAACTTTTGTTTTAAATCCATTCAAAACACTTTTCAAAATTTCCGGGATTTAAATTCTGGTTTAAATCAAATTTTAGTTATATTTCTATTCGATAAGTCATACTTATAGAATTCTATTTGGTTATAACCATTTCAAATTTTAGATTCTTATTTGATTACAATATTAACAACCAAACATCCAAATATATATAATAATTTCAGAAAATTATTTCTTTTATACCAAAATATAATTTTGGGTAAAATTATTTCATTTACCCACTTTAAAACAATACTATGTTGGTTTATCTTGTTTAAGAGTTTAGAAACCCCTATCGATACGGTTGTACTTCCCGTACCGACCAGAATACATAAACACTCAACCGATAAGTCAACACAGTACAAAAACAGTTTTATATTCACTAACAAGTACGCTCTCATATCTATTATTACTCACACTCATTCTAGAGTACTACTGACTCTATCTCTAATGAGTAACACCCAACAGAGCCAAGGTTGTCGCTTAACCAATTGCTCTGATACCACATGTAACGATACGATCTTTCGACGCTCGAAAGTCGACATTAATACGTCCACGGTATCAAATGCCGCACAATCGAATGCCGGAAAACCGAATCATTAGGGTTAAAAAGAAGAGGTAGAAGAAGAAAGAAAGAAAAAGAAACAGCAACAATATTAGAATCTCACATTCGCAACGGAACAATATATATTAGATGAATGAATAATCTTTATAACACAGAACTATATCAGTTTATACAATACATCATCAGAGTTTACAACAACAACACACAACACTGGACAGTTATATAAACTTGTCCACATAACATAATACACAACGGAATAATACTAGTATAAGTGATACGTCTCGCCATCCAACTCGCCTCCAGATCTCCACAGCAACTTCTGAATTCCAGAATGACCTGATAACCTGACTCTAGGCTGCCAGTGTGGAAAATTATGGGCACCCAGAGTTTAGAAAGGGAATAATAAACTCCAGGTCAGTCGTGGGACTGGTGTGAGATCTCAAAAACAGTTATTTTCACAAAGAAAATAAAAGAAATTCGCAATGCTTTTGGGAAGTGAAACTACCATAAGGCCTCCCGCCACACACACAATGAAAACGCAGAATTGGAGGAGATTTCTCCTTATGATAGTCAAACATGCTTGATACGCAAAATCTTTTAATATTGTCATTAGTGCCTAGTGTGGAAAACATTTCGAAAGTATAATATTAATCTTAGCCAGCATAGGTACCATTATATTATGCCTGCTATAGCTGCCACCTGAGGTGACAGGTTATACAAATTGCAATCGTAAAGGGCTCGTATTGTTTCTTTGGATTTCCAACGAATGGTCAGGCTAAGGAACTTCCTACTGCCACATGGGTACGCCTCTGGAGGGACGTCCCGAGAACTTAACCAGCTCTCTACCAACACAAGGCCGGGTTACCTCTGTAACTAGGTAACTACTACACGAGTATGCCACCCCCCGGTCGTTTGCGACCTTTATCTGAGGGCCCTCGATCATAAAGCAACAATCACACAGTAAATGAGATTGGAGCAACAACACAAGTAAAATATCTGGGCTCCATACCATGATACCACCTTTTTCCAAAAGGAAATGACATACCCTAAAGGGTGCGACCCTCATAACCTTGCCGCATTTTCCTGTTTCGACCATTTCCGGGGTGTGAGGTCCGATGAGGTCTCGTCCACAAAGCTACGCTTTACACGAAAGACATTGTAACGACCCGTATTTTTAACACTTTAAAAATACGAATTAAAATGAAAATTTTGGATAAAAATCCGAAGGAAATAAAATTTTGTGTTGTTAAATGTGAATTACAAGTTAAAATACAAAACTGAATTCTGAAATAACTTATTTGTAAATTAAATATGGATGTTAACTTGTAGTGAATGTAAATAATGAATTGAATTTAATTTGATTGTAAACAATGAAATAAATAAAAATGTTACATTTAATATTGAAGTTATAATATGGAAATCAACGTAAATGAATGTAATTTACTATTAAATAAGATGATAAGAAAATGAAAGTAAATGAATTATAAACTATTGATAATAATGTATAAGTAAATAGTTGATTCAATAATGAAAGTGTAAATCGAAACAAAAGAATTCATTTGGAATTAAATAACTTGAATTTGAATTATAATATAATTGAACGCTGAATCTAATATAATCTTTTATATTGGATTTATAATGGAAAATTGTATTGTAAAAGATTGTTAATTACTGCGAAATTAAAAATGGAATATGTGAACAATTGAAATTTGATTTAAAAAGTTAATAATTTAAAATTGGGAATTTTATATTGAAATTAAACAGTCGAATAATTTATTTTTCGAATATTGGATTTAATTAGACAATTAAATCGATAATCTAATAAGTTAAATTTCAGAAATAATTGAAATCGAGTTGAATATGATTGAAAATGATTTGTAAAATTTTATCTTATCATATTGGAGTTATAGTAATGTTATAGAACTTTTAAAATTGAATTTAAAGTTAATTTGTGAAAATTGAATATTTTAATATTTAATTATCGACTGAAAAATAGCCATTTTTCAAACAGTCTCAGAATTGAATGAAACTAGTTCCATTGGATCCGTAATAGTTTGTTATTGCCGGATTTCAATTTTCGTAGCAATCGGAGTTATAGTTTGACCGTGGCAGCTCTAAACGCATCAAATTGTTCTTAATATTAATTCGGCGAGTTAAAATAGTCATTTTTCCAAAAGTCTCGGATTTCGACGAAACCAGTTTCATCGGATCCGTAATGTCATATTATTGTAAGGTTTCAAATTTCAAGTCGATTGGATTTACCGTTTGTTCGGTACGAATTAAAACGCATCGAAATCGGTTTAAATCGGTTTAATTTAAATCGATCGTTTATTGCCATAACTCACACATACGATCGAATTAGCTTCCGAAACCTATTCCATTGTGTCCGGAACGTGGGATAAACCCTAGAAACGCCGGTCACCGCGCGTAAATCGGAGTTCGGAAAATCGAGTGAATAGTGATTTTCGGTAAATTTCTATAAAAGGACCCCTTTATCGTTCCATTTGCACTCAAGCCCTTGTCTTCAACAGCAGCCGGCCCTAGATTTCAATGGCTGAAAAATTTCGAAATTTCTTCTCTTAATATCTCTCAATCCGTTCAACGAAATCGAAAAATTCCAAAAGCAAAGTTGTAGATCTCGGCGAGCTCTTCAAATCCATACGGAGATGATCGAAAACGGAGCAACAAATTAACGGGAAATCGCGTTCAAAGTGGCTGCGTTTTTCACGTTTTTCGAGGCGAGATGGGAGGCCGAGTTCAACTGCAGTCATGGCATGGGTCGAGCTCGAGACGAGCTTCCATTCGGCGGTCTCTGATCAACTTCCCGACGCTTGTGGTGGCCGCGACATGGAGGAGTTGTGCGTGCATATGGGTTCAAAGGTACGTGATTTTCACGTTTGGAAGAGAAGCAAAGCATGCGGCCTGATGATGGAGGGATAGGGATCAATGGCTCAGATCTGATAGGGTTAGAAAATAAAAAGAGAATTGTGATTTATATATATATAAATTCGTACAATCTTTAAAATGCTCTAACTTTTGCATACGAGGTCGGAATTCAACGAAACGAATTGCGTTGGCTTCGTTTTGACGAGCACTACGCTATGGAGTTGGATTGGAAGCATTTGGAGTTAGAGAAAATTTTGAGTTAAATCGAACGCCATTCGATTTGATTTAAAATCGTAAAATCAAGGTGAGTGTTTTATAACGCTCACAATGTACTAGAATATTCTGATGCTAGTTAAATTTGATATTGTGAAGTGATATGATTTTTATTAGTCGTTGTTGATAAAAATTTAATTGTCATCTAGATCGTCGTTGAATTTAATGTTAGAAATTAAAATTGACAGTTAAATTAAATAGGAATTTGATTGCGATTAAATTACCTGACATTGATAACTATGAAATTTCCATGAATTATATTGTTGTCTGGATGATTGGTTGCGATGAATGCTATTGATTGATGTTGAATGTTTGAATGTTTATTTGTTGTATATATCCTGTCATCACCCTGCGTATTATTTACAGTTGTAAATTTAATCATTTTGAATAAATTGAGATATATGTTGAAATGATATATACCTATGACACTATGATTCGAATTGAAATGATATATCTATTCCTGAAATTTAATTGAAATAATTATCCACTTGGCCATAGGTTAGAAAATTATATACGGACACCGGATTGGCTAAATTAATTGATTTTAAAAGTTGTTTTGAAATTATTTAAATGAATTGATTTTAAGAATAAAATCCAAATTATGGAAAATGAATTATTTTGAATTGGAGCTTGAAATGTTGGAATTTAAACTTGATAAACGAAATTGTTTAATTAATCGAAGTTTAGTTTTTTTTTTTTTTTTTTTTTTAAAATTAAAAATTGAAATTCGGCATATATTTTCGGAAGTTGATTTGTTTTAAAGATTGGACTTTTATTCAAACTTTGAATATTTCTAAGAAAACTTATATGAAATGATATTTTAGGTTTGAGCTTAGAATTGAAATTTGGATTCAAAAATTTGGTATTGAAAGTAAATTTGATTTAATGTTTAAATCGATATTTTGAATTTGGAATTGGGATTGAAATTGGAAATAAATTGGGAATTGGAAATTAATTTGGAATTAGAAATTAATTTGAAATTGGAAATTAAAAGTGAACGGAATTTGTTTATTGGAATCGAAATTTATATGGAATCAAAATTTATTCGAGTTGAAATCGGAATTGAATCGATTAAATCGAAATGGAAATTTGAATTGATTTGGGTAGGAAATTGGGAAGTTGACCGGTTTGACTTTGGAATTTGTTTTAAATGAATATTTTAGTATAATTGATTTAAAATCTATATTCTTTAAATATTGAAATTATTTTGATTTTCAAACTGTTTTACTATATAAACCATTTTTATATTCAAATTATTTTCGATTAAACTATTTAAATATTTTCTATTAAACTATTTTAACTATTTTAATTATTTAAACTACTTTTAAATTACTTAAAACTATTTTCTAAAATTTTCAAGCTGGTCAATAAGGTGAATTGTTTATATTTAAATCTCGAATTTAAATACGAATTGGGTTAAATGAAGTTGCAACCTAAATTGAAATTCGAAATGATTTTGAAATTTAAATGAGATATTGAGGCGAAAAATGATTTTTGAAACGAAATCGTATATTTTGAGTAGATATGATGATTTTGAAATGGATTTGATCTTTGAAGCGAATATGATATTTTTGATAATCAATTATGAATTGATTTTGAAAATGTAAAAGATCCAACCGGTGTGAAAAATATAACGTAGTTATTAAAGAGACCGGGATCGGATATGGACATACTCTCTGTCGATACCGAAAACCACTTTAATAACTATATTCGCGGAGTGTTGATCCAGAACGAAGTGGATGGTTTGGTGAACGTGTTGACTGAAGAAAGAGAACGATATTGGATGACCCCTGACATGACTAAAACAGGAGCCGCGCCGGGCCATTGAGGATCGCCATCTCTAGCGGACACACTCCTTCGATACCATGTCTATTACTTTTGTGATTCGATTTAGGTGCACCCCGCGATTATGGGAGTGTTGTTTCGCGGTGTTGGGGTAGTAGCTGCTATGCCCAACATCAGTCCGGATCACGCAACTACTAGTATCCTAGTTGGTATCGCCTCATGTACCTTGTCATACTGATTATCCTATTCGCGACCACTACGTTATGGTTTGTACCTTGAGTATATGGATTGCCCTCTGGTGACTTCCGGTTTTGGGGAAACTACGGTCTTGTATATGCTCTTGGGAATATAAATGTGTTAAGCGGCGAATGGGCGTTGACTTAACACTATTTTGATACCTTTACTTTACTTTAGACATTATCTATATAGCGTATCTTATTGTATATATAGATAGTTTAACGGATCCTTGAGAGATGGAAAATCCCGTAACATCTTTTGAGTTATTGCACGCACGTTGACACTGGATAGGAGATGTCAAACCCCGTAAACATCTCTGACGCCGTTTACACTCATATTTATTACGATTGATTTAACTTTCATAAGGATATTTTAGTCCTGACTCGAGTGTTTTGTCTTTTCATTACGCTCGGGTCAGCCTGAGCATTTCAGTTTAGGTTGAAGATCATTTCCTTGGAGGACGGAGACGAAGATTTGGTATATTATCTACTACTATTATATTCATTCCATTCCACTACATTGTTGTATGATATTTGCTGTGTATGTAACTATGATAAATGTTGTATAATAATAATCAAATGTATTCATTTCAAATGTATTCATTTAATTAACAGCTTCATGAACTGTTATTTTATTATCATACTTTAGCCTTCCGCTGTGAGATTCTGTGTTGTTTCATTTCCTTTATTTCTTTTCTTTTCTTTTCTTATTTAACCCCAATAACCATCCGCCCTTTTGAATGGTTTAGAATCGACATGTGTGTCTGATTTGTCGATTTGAACGGTCCAAAAAAGGCGGGTCGTTACAGTTGGTATCAGAGCTTTGGTTTAGCGATAAACCTTGGCTCTAGTGGGGAATAACTCATTGAAATAGAGGTAAACTATATGAATGAGTTGAGTGTATATGAGAGAGCGTATTTGTAATTTTGATATAAAAATGATTTTATATTGTGTTAATTTGTTCCGTTGAGTATTTATGAATTCTGGTTGGTACTTGGGACGCCAAGGCATCGATAGGAATTTCTAAACACTCGAATAGGACAGATTGACATAATATTGTTTTGGATTATATTCTATATATAAAAGACTTATCTTGAAAATTTATAAATGTTGATTGTATTGGTTAGAGATGATAATATTAGATTATCATCGTTTATTGTTGATTAGTCAATATTTCTAACTATTGACTATTGAATGATTTTAAGAAATGAAACTTGTAAATATGATTGACAATGAATATAAATGGTAAATAAAATAAAATAAAAATGAATTTAAATTAAGATGGAGAATTTAAATTCCGGTGTTTTGAAAATTTATTATCAAAATTTTGAAATGTATAATATAAGTATTATATGATAGTATATTCGATTAGAAATTGTTTTCAAAGGATTTTCAAATGAAGTAAGTGTTATACTCCCCTCTTGACACTAGAAAATGATTCCGGTGATGAGTGCACGCATCATCGACTTTATTTTCGAGAGTCCAAGTGGGGGAGATCACTTAATAGTTTTTCTAAACCCTGTTTTGATTAAAATTGAATTTTATTTTGTATTCTCTATAGTATGACTTGATATATATTAATATAAGTATATATTATTTCAAACTTGATTTGAAATGAAACCGGAGTTGAAAATTTTAAGTTCTTTAATATTTAATGACTTTAAACTATTGAAATAAACTAGAAACTGTACTCTTTTGGATTAAATAGAACTTGAACTGAAATTTTCTAAAGTATGTAATGAAAATAAGTATATATATATATATATATTTCAATGCTGATTAAAATTTTTCTAAAAAGTATGATTTGAGATATAAAGATATTAGTATATATATATATATTTATTTAAAAAAAAGGGGTTTAATCGAATCCGGTGTTGAAATTCTTAAGTTCTCTAATAAGGAATGATTTTAATTATTAAACTAAAGTAAATCTTGAATTGTTAGAAACTTATGAATTGAAAAAGGTGAAATTGAATTTAAGTGTTCAAAAAAAAAAAAATTTATTAAAATTGTAGGAGTAACCCTTAATTTGGAAAATAATAAATTGGAAATTTATTTAATAGGTATAACACTCAAATTGAATGAAAAGAAGTTGTATATTGTTTAACTACATTCTATTTGCATAGCTATAACTTACCAAATACTTAAAAAGTTTAAAATGCTAATATGGATAAGTAAATGAATAATATACAAGTGTGATTGCGAATAATAAAATGTGAAGATCTATTGATAGTTGTAAATATAAAGCAAATTTAAGTTGTAAAATGAATTAAATTTAAAATTAATTAAATATAAAATTAGTAAATGGAAACTAATTAAATTTGAATAAAACTAAATGTCAATAAACTTGGAAGTATATGAAATTAAAATTTTGCCTTGGAAATGTATAATTGATTTAGTGTAGATTTGGATGGATGTTAATGTTTGATATGCATTGGTTGTTAGATGGATGGTAATTGATTAAATAGAATTCATTAGTGTTAATGGAATTGAATAAACGGAATAAAATTTTAAATAATTAAATTCAAATTTGAAGCAAAGTGAAATTAAATATAATTGAATTCAAATTAAATTGAAGCAAATTGACTTGAATTTAAATTAAGAATGAAACAAACTTGAATAAATTGGAAACAAATCGAATGTAAACTTATTTCATGGATATATAAGAAAATAAACGACTTTGTGTTTGTGATTGTTTCTTTAGAAAATTTGAAGATTGATGGTTTGTACTTTGAAATAACAAAAGCAAAATATGAAAAATCCAAAATACTCAAAGAGAGCTGAAATGAAAATAGCCAAAACTTTTAAATGGTTGAACGAAATTAGACGATCTTAGACTTTTCAGAAAGCCTGGAAACTGTGCTACATGTTTTGTTTAGAATGTTTTGATAAATACCTTCATCCACTAGGCTTAAAACACCAATATTAGTCGCTGACCTGTGCGAAGTAGAAATCTGAAGCACCTTAGTATTCTTGCCATAACTTTTTACTGGTGTATCGGATTTTGATGATCTTGCCCTTTCTGGAAAGCTTAGAACTTAAGCTAAAACTTTTGTTTTAAATGTCTTGTGTTTTTCTGTCATTTAGAAGGTCAAAAACGTGACCAAACGTCGCTGACCTGCGCAATTCATTGCCCAGGCTGAGGCGTGTGATTTTAGTAAAATGGCCGTAACTTTTGAACGGATGGTCCGAATTTGATAATTTTGGACATTCCGTAAAGCCTGAAACGAATGCAACAACTTTTGTTTGGATTCCATTGTCAAATTTTATTGTTTAGATGACCAAAAACTAGGATTCGTTTGCTGTTCTGGAATTGGAATTTCAGTTTTGAAGCTAAACATGTTATATGTATGTTGTTTATACTAAGTATATCAATCTATCTTTATATGCATGGTTCTAACTTGGTTATTGAGCATTTTAGTAGGTAGCAAAGGGGTTGCGCTTCGCTTGTGGAACTCGCTTCTACGCTAAATGCAAAATGTAAGTTAAAATGCTAATAAACGCTTAACAAAAGGTACGTTCTCGGATTACGGTTTATGTTGTGGTATATTATTGTGTTCCCCATGTTTTGGGATGCCTCATTCTTGTAATGAGATGTATATCATGCAATTATTACCACTGTGAAATTTTTCGGTCCTAGCCGCGCAAAGGAGGTGCTGCCGAATTTTTCAAAAATCCGGGAGTTAGAAAATTTTGAGATTGAAAAAAAAATCCTATAACTAAATTTTGCAAATAAGTCGAATATTTTGAATGAATTATATCTAAATGATGGTTTCTCCTTCTCCGTTCCTTTTCGAGGACGAAAAGTTTTAAGTGGGGGAGAATGTAACGACCCGTATTTTTAACACTTTAAAAATACGAATTAAAATGAAAATTTTGGATAAAAATCCGAAGGAAATAAAATTTTGTGTTGTTAAATGTGAATTACAAGTTAAAATACAAAACTGAATTCTGAAATAACTTATTTGTAAATTAAATATGGATGTTAACTTGTAGTGAATGTAAATAATGAATTGAATTTAATTTGATTGTAAACAATGAAATAAATAAAAATGTTACATTTAATATTGAAGTTATAATATGGAAATCAACGTAAATGAATGTAATTTACTATTAAATAAGATGATAAGAAAATGAAAGTAAATGAATTATAAACTATTGATAATAATGTATAAGTAAATAGTTGATTCAATAATGAAAGTGTAAATCGAAACAAAAGAATTCATTTGGAATTAAATAACTTGAATTTGAATTATAATATAATTGAACGCTGAATCTAATATAATCTTTTATATTGGATTTATAATGGAAAATTGTATTGTAAAAGATTGTTAATTACTGCGAAATTAAAAATGGAATATGTGAACAATTGAAATTTGATTTAAAAAGTTAATAATTTAAAATTGGGAATTTTATATTGAAATTAAACAGTCGAATAATTTATTTTTCGAATATTGGATTTAATTAGACAATTAAATCGATAATCTAATAAGTTAAATTTCAGAAATAATTGAAATCGAGTTGAATATGATTGAAAATGATTTGTAAAATTTTATCTTATCATATTGGAGTTATAGTAATGTTATAGAACTTTTAAAATTGAATTTAAAGTTAATTTGTGAAAATTGAATATTTTAATATTTAATTATCGACTGAAAAATAGCCATTTTTCGAACAGTCTCAGAATTGAATGAAACTAGTTCCATTGGATCCGTAATAGTTTGTTATTGCCGGATTTCAATTTTCGTAGCAATCGGAGTTATAGTTTGACCGTGGCAGCTCTAAACGCATCAAATTGTTCTTAATATTAATTCGGCGAGTTAAAATAGTCATTTTTCCAAAAGTCTCGGATTTCGACGAAACCAGTTTCATCGGATCCGTAATGTCATATTATTGTAAGGTTTCAAATTTCAAGTCGATTGGATTTACCGTTTGTTCGGTACGAATTAAAACGCATCGAAATCGGTTTAAATCGGTTTAATTTAAATCGATCGTTTATTGCCATAACTCACACATACGATCGAATTAGCTTCCGAAACCTATTCCATTGTGTCCGGAACGTGGGATAAACCCTAGAAACGCCGGTCACCGCGCGTAAATCGGAGTTCGGAAAATCGAGTGAATAGTGATTTTCGGTAAATTTCTATAAAAGGACCCCTTTATCGTTCCATTTGCACTCAAGCCCTTGTCTTCAACAGCAGCCGGCCCTAGATTTCAATGGCTGAAAAATTTCGAAATTTCTTCTCTTAATATCTCTCAATCCGTTCAACGAAATCGAAAAATTCCAAAAGCAAAGTTGTAGATCTCGGCGAGCTCTTCAAATCCATACGGAGATGATCGAAAACGGAGCAACAAATTAACGGGAAATCGCGTTCAAAGTGGCTGCGTTTTTCACGTTTTTCGAGGCGAGATGGGAGGCCGAGTTCAACTGCAGTCATGGCATGGGTCGAGCTCGAGACGAGCTTCCATTCGGCGGTCTCTGATCAACTTCCCGACGCTTGTGGTGGCCGCGACATGGAGGAGTTGTGCGTGCATATGGGTTCAAAGGTACGTGATTTTCACGTTTGGAAGAGAAGCAAAGCATGCGGCCTGATGATGGAGGGATAGGGATCAATGGCTCAGATCTGATAGGGTTAGAAAATAAAAAGAGAATTGTGATTTATATATATATAAATTCGTACAATCTTTAAAATGCTCTAACTTTTGCATACGAGGTCGGAATTCAACGAAACGAATTGCGTTGGCTTCGTTTTGACGAGCACTACGCTATGGAGTTGGATTGGAAGCATTTGGAGTTAGAGAAAATTTTGAGTTAAATCGAACGCCATTCGATTTGATTTAAAATCGTAAAATCAAGGTGAGTGTTTTATAACGCTCACAATGTACTAGAATATTCTGATGCTAGTTAAATTTGATATTGTGAAGTGATATGATTTTTATTAGTCGTTGTTGATAAAAATTTAATTGTCATCTAGATCGTCGTTGAATTTAATGTTAGAAATTAAAATTGACAGTTAAATTAAATAGGAATTTGATTGCGATTAAATTACCTGACATTGATAACTATGAAATTTCCATGAATTATATTGTTGTCTGGATGATTGGTTGCGATGAATGCTATTGATTGATGTTGAATGTTTGAATGTTTATTTGTTGTATATATCCTGTCATCACCCTGCGTATTATTTACAGTTGTAAATTTAATCATTTTGAATAAATTGAGATATATGTTGAAATGATATATACCTATGACACTATGATTCGAATTGAAATGATATATCTATTCCTGAAATTTAATTGAAATAATTATCCACTTGGCCATAGGTTAGAAAATTATATACGGACACCGGATTGGCTAAATTAATTGATTTTAAAAGTTGTTTTGAAATTATTTAAATGAATTGATTTTAAGAATAAAATCCAAATTATGGAAAATGAATTATTTTGAATTGGAGCTTGAAATGTTGGAATTTAAACTTGATAAACGAAATTGTTTAATTAATCGAAGTTTAGTTTTTTTTTTTTTTTTTTAAATTAAAAATTGAAATACGGCATATATTTTCGGAAGTTGATTTGTTTTAAAGATTGGACTTTTATTCAAACTTTGAATATTTCTAAGAAAACTTATATGAAATGATATTTTAGGTTTGAGCTTAGAATTGAAATTTGGATTCAAAAATTTGGTATTGAAAGTAAATTTGATTTAATGTTTAAATCGATATTTTGAATTTGGAATTGGGATTGAAATTGGAAATAAATTGGGAATTGGAAATTAATTTGGAATTAGAAATTAATTTGAAATTGGAAATTAAAAGTGAACGGAATTTGTTTATTGGAATCGAAATTTATATGGAATCAAAATTTATTCGAGTTGAAATCGGAATTGAATCGATTAAATCGAAATGGAAATTTGAATTGATTTGGGTAGGAAATTGGGAAGTTGACCGGTTTGACTTTGGAATTTGTTTTAAATGAATATTTTAGTATAATTGATTTAAAATCTATATTCTTTAAATATTGAAATTATTTTGATTTTCAAACTGTTTTACTATATAAACCATTTTTATATTCAAATTATTTTTGATTAAACTATTTAAATATTTTCTATTAAACTATTTTAACTATTTTAATTATTTAAACTACTTTTAAATTACTTAAAACTATTTTCTAAAATTTTCAAGCTGGTCAATAAGGTGAATTGTTTATATTTAAATCTCGAATTTAAATACGAATTGGGTTAAATGAAGTTGCAACCTAAATTGAAATTCGAAATGATTTTGAAATTTAAATGAGATATTGAGGCGAAAAATGATTTTTGAAACGAAATCGTATATTTTGAGTAGATATGATGATTTTGAAATGGATTTGATCTTTGAAGCGAATATGATATTTTTGATAATCAATTATGAATTGATTTTGAAAATGTAAAAGATCCAACCGGTGTGAAAAATATAACGTAGTTATTAAAGAGACCGGGATCGGATATGGACATACTCTCTGTCGATACCGAAAACCACTTTAATAACTATATTCGCGGAGTGTTGATCCAGAACGAAGTGGATGGTTTGGTGAACGTGTTGACTGAAGAAAGAGAACGATATTGGATGACCCCTGACATGACTAAAACAGGAGCCGCGCCGGGCCATTGAGGATCGCCATCTCTAGCGGACACACTCCTTCGATACCATGTCTATTACTTTTGTGATTCGATTTGGGTGCACCCCGCGATTATGGGAGTGTTGTTTCGCGGTGTTGGGGTAGTAGCTGCTATGCCCAACATCAGTCCGGATCACGCAACTACTAGTATCCTAGTTGGTATCGCCTCATGTACCTTGTCATACTGATTATCCTATTCGCGACCACTACGTTATGGTTTGTACCTTGAGTATATGGATTGCCCTCTGGTGACTTCCGGTTTTGGGGAAACTACGGTCTTGTATATGCTCTTGGGAATATAAATGTGTTAAGCGGCGAATGGGCGTTGACTTAACACTATTTTGATACCTTTACTTTACTTTAGACATTATCTATATAGCGTATCTTATTGTATATATAGATAGTTTAACGGATCCTTGAGAGATGGAAAATCCCGTAACATCTTTTGAGTTATTGCACGCACGTTGACACTGGATAGGAGATGTCAAACCCCGTAAACATCTCTGACGCCGTTTACACTCATATTTATTACGATTGATTTAACTTTCATAAGGATATTTTAGTCCTGACTCGAGTGTTTTGTCTTTTCATTACGCTCGGGTCAGCCTGAGCATTTCAGTTTAGGTTGAAGATCATTTCCTTGGAGGACGGAGACGAAGATTTGGTATATTATCTACTACTATTATATTCATTCCATTCCACTACATTGTTGTATGATATTTGCTGTGTATGTAACTATGATAAATGTTGTATAATAATAATCAAATGTATTCATTTCAAATGTATTCATTTAATTAACAGCTTCATGAACTGTTATTTTATTATCATACTTTAGCCTTCCGCTGTGAGATTCTGTGTTGTTTCATTTCCTTTATTTCTTTTCTTTTCTTTTCTTATTTAACCCCAATAACCATCCGCCCTTTTGAATGGTTTAGAATCGACATGTGTGTCTGATTTGTCGATTTGAACGGTCCAAAAAAGGCGGGTCGTTACAGACATGCTTTGATCACAAATGATCAACAAATGATCAGCAACACTTAGCATGCCACACTACCAAATTGGGAGTATATCACTGATAACCTTCAACTACATAACCTCTGAGCTCTTACGTCTCAGAGAAGGGTGTTAAGCTAAGAGAATAAATTCTCCGCCACCAACAGATATGTATTTGAAAGAAATTTGCTTTATATCTCAAAGTGTAGCATCAGACATACATCCATACAAGTCTGTTCCAGGCTCGAACAGGACCGAAGGCATTTCCAAAGAAGCCCTTGCAAATTGGGTTTTCAATTGCAATTCATAACGTAGTATCATTATTCGGAATGGGTTATATGACACAAAGTTCTCTCCCGGCTAAACCAAATAACGAGCGCTTGTTTTAAAAACAAATTCAAATGCCATTTCAAAGGCCAACATTGATAGTCGGTTATTTAACTATCAAACAACATTCACAACAATCATCAGATTTAATAATTTTCCCAAATTATTTATTTTCAAAATATCTTCGCAAGATATATATATTTTTCCACACTTCAACATTTTGAAAACCAATCTCAAATCACTTTTCACTCGCGGAATAAAAGTCCCGATATTATTTATTTCCCTTTTTCTTTATAAATTCCCACTGTGAATTTAAATTTTCAAATATCCACTTATATATGATTTTTCAAATATTCACTCTCAACCCCCAAATCAAATTTCAAATTGATTTCTAATTTCTTTTTAAGCACCAAATCAATTACAAATTGATTTCTAAGTTTAATCCCAAATACCAAATCATTTTCATTCAGAACACCGATAAATTTTCATATTGATTTTCCAAAGATTTATTTTCAAATGCCAAATCAATTATCAAATTGATTTCAACAGATTTATCACCTTTTTAAAATAAATCCCTTTATTTCTCCCAAACTATTTAAAATTCCATTTCAATAACTTTTAAACAATATTACTCAAAACCCATTTATTAAAATCTTTTCCCTTTTTTGGAAATAATTCGATAAGATTTCAAAAATCAACTTTATGCTTTTAAATTCCTTCTTTTAAATTCACCCAATTCTTTCGAAAGGAATCTACTTAAAATTTCCTACTTTAATTTCAAAAATCCAATTTTATTTATTTCTGGTATCCAACGATACCAAAAATACATTCGGCTAAATTATAGCTGTAACGACCCGCTATTTTGGACCATTCGCATCCGCACATGTCGGACTTGAATAATTCAAAATACCGCGTTGTTAATTTAAATTTGGCAAAACTGAACATATACAGTAAATAAATAATCATAGATCACAGACTCAGAGTAATATATGCAGCGGAAGTAAAAGATAGTAGTTCATGAAGCTACTATATACATATCAGAGTTAAATAAGGTACAACAGATGTCTCGAATACAATAGTCAAATACAAGAATCAGAATACAATCACTAGAATCAACTGGATATCTGAAAGCCGGATAGATAGCTGGATCTCCAAGCGAAGCTCCAACTCCAATGGTGAGTCTCGAATACTGGTACACTCGGTCTGACCCGAGCGTAAAGCAAAACACAAAACACTCGAGTTAGGATTAACATTCTTATATCAATAAATCCAACTCAAGTGAAATAGCAATTGAAATACAAGTAACTCAAAGGATGTTTGGAATAACCATCCTTTAAGGATCCGTTAAACTATCTACTATGTAGTAGTGTACGGTAAATAGATAATGCCTATCAGTAATATAAAATATCAAAATAGTGTGAAGGCGTTACCATTATCCCCCTTAACACATTTTAAATAAGCGTTATAGTCTATACAGCACTGTAAACTCCACCGTAAACTAGTGGGATATCAGGGAGTACTCCATAGGTATAACACAAAACAAATCGTAGTGGTCGCGTATATAGGGATACAAGTATGACAAGGCACATGAGGCAATACCCAAGGTAGTGAAACTACCGTTTGCCTGATCCGGACTGGTGAGAACGCATCGCCGCAGCGATCGCAACACCGCGAAACAACACTCCCAAATCAAGGGTGCACCAATCGACAACAAGTATTTAGTAGTTTTCGAAGAAGTGTGTTCGCTCGAGGTAGCTAGCCCCCATTTGGCCCGGCACGGCTCCTGTTTTAGTCATTTCCAATTTGACACAAGTGTCAAGGCTATCCATTATCGTTCTCTTTCTTCAGTCATCACGTTCATCATTCCAACCACTTCATTCTGGATAACACTCCGCGTATAGTTATTAAAGTGGTTTTCGGTTTAGACAGTGAGTATGTCCCTAACCGATTCCGGTCTCTTTAATAACTTCCGTAATTATTACACCGATTGGTCGTTTATATATTTCAAAAGAACAAATCAATTACAATTTCAATTAGAATTTGTAAACCAACATTTCATTCGTCTTTCTAAAACAATTTCCATAATTTATGTTTCAAAACTTCCAAATTACCATTTCAAAATCTTATAATTCAATTTCAATCTTTATTTAAAACAATTCAAATATTGATTTAAATTCGTATATAAGTTTCATTCCGAAATCATTTAAATTAATTTAATTTAACATTCAAATCAATTTACCTTCATTTATCGATTTCATTCAATAATTCCTTAAGTAAATTTATCATTCAAAACAATTTCTATTTAATTTCCAATTCATTAAATCAATTACTTAAGTTCAACTTCATTATATCAAAACTTACAAATTTGAATTAAATTAAATTCATCAAATCAAGTTCTTTAAATTCCAAGTCTTTCATTAATTCAATAAATCCCATTTTAATTCTTGTTAAAGAAATTCAATTTCATTTATTCATTTACTTAGTTACAAATTCAAAACTCAATTAATAAAGAAACTTAATTTCACTTATTCAAGAAGTTCAATTTCACTTAATAAAGAATTCAATTTTATTTAATTCTTAAATAATTCAATCTTATTTAATTATTAAACATTTTCAAGACTTTAATTATTAACTAATTTCAAACTTAATTATTAATAATTCCAAATTTAATTATTAAATAATTAATTTTAAAACAACATTTTTTCAACAACTACTATGTTAATATTTTGTTTCAGATTATTAAATATTAACATTTCCTTTCTTTAAAATTCAAATTCCCACTTTATTTCAAAACCTTATCATTTATTCAAATAAAATCTTTATTATATTTTAAATTAAATTATTGACCAATCGGGTTTTATTTAATTCTCTATCCTAGGTCAAAGTTCAATTTGGGTATTTATCATTTCAACCCGATTCCAATTCAATTCAAAATCAAAGCATAGCAAAGGGAACTTGCAGTGTGATAACTGGGATGGTGTCAAAGTAAATAAACCAGCAATAACAACAACCAATATCAATCCAATAATCAATTCAAATAATCATGAAATAATCGTCTTAATTCACATTGTTGTTTGTGCAAATTAATATAATTATTTC
Source organism: Allium fistulosum (assembly GCA_030737815.1). Classification (NCBI taxonomy): domain Eukaryota; kingdom Viridiplantae; phylum Streptophyta; class Magnoliopsida; order Asparagales; family Amaryllidaceae; genus Allium; species Allium fistulosum. Next base: position 211,120,654 of record CM060908.1, read on the forward strand.
TAGAATCTACACTATCATTTCATGTAGATTAAAGATTATTACACTAATAATTATACGGTTCTTCACTTGATATCTATTGTTCAATTTCAAACTACATCAATTTATACACATACATTTAAATGGTTCAAGGTGTGGTTAACACTATTTCTACGTGTCAATTTATTTAAAATTGAAAGAGGTCATATTATGCAATGTCATCAATCAAATTAACACATATATCAAATCTAACTATCCTACGTCAATTTCAATTTCAAATTATTTATCACTTAAAACATTAACAATTTAACGTCCAATGTAAACATCAAACAATCAATCATTTAGCAAACAAACTAGATTATCATTGTATATATAACAGATAATGGTGTCAGATGTCACAGGTGAACTTATATAAGTAATAACATATATAACAGTGTAATTAACTAACAGCAACATATTTCAATTGTCGTTTCAAATGAAATCAAATTTAATAAATAAAAGAACATTAATCGTGAGTGATTGCTCACCTTTCGAGGCTAGAGACGAACGGGAAAGAGATGAGTTACAAATCCAGGTACGAATTCCAAAACAAGCTAGATGGCCCGAATTGACGAATAAGCCCGATAAATCAAAATTGACGAGATCAAATTAGTACTGGACCGATGAAAACAATTTGAATAATTTTTTGATATAACTATATATATATAACATTATTATTTCCTTACTTAATCAATATTTCATTTTTAAGACCGATAACAAAAAAATGCACATGTAAATAAAATCATTGTTTATATTAAAACACATATATTGAGATTTAAAATACATACAGTACACGTATATTTGATATCTACCTATATATAATATATCTTATAAAAAAACCATAACAAATATAACTAGTACATATAGACACTACTGGAAAATTACAAAAATCCGGGCCTAACAGGTTAAAATTTATACAAGCACAAATATTTATTTTTAATGTATGTGTATTTTAATTAAGTAAAAATAAACTATAAACAGATTTGAACATGAATGTACTTGCTAATATAAACTTACATACAGAGAAAACAACACTAGACTTACATCCATCTTTTGAAACATAAAAGCTTCGCATGCAGAAGCCTGTGCATATATGTATATAATGCATATATAATAAAATACACTATTATATTTTAAAGATGTGTACAAATTATATATAATACTTCTTGATACAAAAATGTACATATATAGACAACAGAAATCTACAATATATATATATAAGCAGTATACTTATACACTTTAAAAAAACAATATATACGTATTATTGACTATAAAGGAAGTCTACAAACAAAACTTATAAACAAAGGAACCAATCAGCTCATATAGTAATAGCTATGGTAACAGCTCATATAACTCACGCATATACTAACATATTAAACCATAACCATATATGCAACTCAATAACTATATATATACTATATGTGTTAGCTTAGATAAACCTGAATACATACCAATGCATAGATATATATACGTAAAAATTAACGGTAACCGAGATTTTATAAAACTCTAATAGATCTGAAAAACACACTTTATATCTGCACATATTTACAAAGCACGAACAACTGATGACAAAGATAGGTATATAAAACAAGATGATTTCAATATAAAGGAACTCACGGCTGCGTTGACAGATCTGAGCATGGGATGAGGCGGAGTGCACGTGGCTGTGTTAGAGGCTCGGGCACGGTCAGGCGAACGGTGCCGGGGAGATCGGCCGTGTTGCGTGCATTAGTGGAGGGGAAAGGAGGAAGAGAACCGAGGCGAGCATGGTGGTTTGGTGCTACTAGGCAGACATGGGAGAGGAAAACGTGGATGACAGGTGGAGGAGCACTGGCTCGGGTGGAAGCGTGGGCTAAGTGAGTGGTCGGGGCTGAAGAAGGTGATCGGGGTGAGTGGGTGCGGTGATGGCGTGGGCGGAGGAAGGCCGATGAGAAGAGCAGTGAAATGGAATAGGCGGAGGAATACTTTGTAAACTTCATTCATTTTTTTAGGGACAAGGAAAAGAATGAGAGGGGAAGGAGAATGAATGTTTGCATGGAATGTAGGAGGAGGCCATGCAATTGCCAAGAAAAAATCATAAAGTTAGATATGTAATTTAAAAATTTTGAGAAGCTGTAACCTGTTCCCAAAAATATGTGAACAAGCTTTTAATAAATACGTTGTACGTTTTTTCTTCTTTCTTTAGGCTAGTGGAGATGAACAGTTAATGTAACTTATTATTTACATTATTAAATCCAACTTTCCCAAATGCCCCGAAGAAATAAAGTGGTGGTCGTGAAAGTAATCACCTAATAAACTTGTATAGGGAATTATAACAGTTACACATGAAGTCATGCCAATAAATAAAGACAAATGACTGTAGAAATCCTACGTTGGGAAACTGAATGGACATAGGAAAGTTAAACGGGTACCGATGCATTAGACCATTACGCAGTTTCCGCTGCGTATCGAAGTTCAAAACACAAGATTGAATATATCGCAAAGATCAGTACAACTAGACGATCAAAAAGGTATACAGATATCAGTGGTACGATTGAATTATAAAATTCGAATTTTCTACTAGCGGAAAATGCAGCAAAAACGCAGAAAAATAAGGTCGACGGAGCTAAAGAAGTCCGAATTTGAAAAAACAAAAAATGACGTTTGCTCAGAAGATGATTTAGAATTTTTCTATGTAAAATATTTAGGTTTCCGAAAACATTTTGTTTTCATCGCTTTTTAACTGATTAAATTGAAGTAAATTTATGCACGAAATAAACTTTCATATTTTCGGACGAAAATTTACCAGTTGCTATATTTAACTAGACGCATTTCAAATGTCAAATTTTTATTTCAAAATTTTATTTTTAAAATTCCACAAAATTTCAATTAATAACGTTATTAAAATCAGTTAAATTTACGGGTCGTTACAATAGCCTTCAACAAATTCAATCGTCAATATAATCATTCACAGATTATCAACAAATTCATACAACATATGAAACAAATTCATACAATTTGAGGAATCCAGTTGGATCCCTCCAACATGTTTCCCTGCATCCACAGATGTTAGCACAACCGATAGATATCGATCAGATCAGATAATAATTATCATATTCAACTAATCATCCAAATCAAGCATTTAAATATTAACTATTTAAACCGACATCCAGATGTGAGTGAGATTAACTCACCTTGCATTTAAAACGCCGAGCGTTACGATTTCAAATTAAATCGACCGCCTTCGATTTAATCTAAAATTTTCACGAGCTTTAATCATTCCCAGATCTGCTCCACTATGTAGCGCTCGTCGCTGCGATTCCGGCGTCGCCAGTTTCGTCGATTTTTGATAACGTATGCATGAGATATGAATTTTTAAACACTTGAATATATATTTATAAATAAAAATTCCCTTTAATATATATAAAATACCCTGAAGGGATCGTGGTCGTTAGATCTAGAATGTGGAATCAAGGCCGCGAATACTTTCTTCCTCATCGCGCTAACACGCAGCACGAACAAACCCAAAACCTCCGTCCCAAAGCCATTGCCGTGCCTCCCCTACGCGATAGGAAAACGATCCACTGTCGCCAAGACGTGCGCCGTGGCCAGCCCCACCCACTGCCTCCACCACGTCGAACTCGGTCGCGCCTCCGCTCCTGAAATCGCGTTCGAACGCATGACGAACGGGCTCCAATTACGCCCCCAAACTTCGACGATTCTCCAGATCCACCGTTGAATCTGAAGCTCTCGATGAGCTTAACGTTTCTCTAGTTGAAGGTTTTTGAAATCAGTGAGTGCATTGATCGAAAATTGAAGATGAAAGTTGATATTTTTCGGCCATTGAAAAATTTCGTGGCGGCTGGAAGAAACAGGGTTAGGGTTTGGCCGATAATGTGTATATATATGTTAATATATTAATTCAATAATATATATATTCACAAATTTTCTCAATTTTCTAACGAACTTCAAATCACATGTGCCGCCTGGCATTTATAAGGTTTACCCACATTCCGAACACAATGGAACGTGTTTCGGAGGCTAATTCGATCATATACGTGAGTTTCGGAAATAAACGATCAATTTAAATCAAATCGATTAAAATAATTTCTATGCATTTTGAGCTGCCACGATCAATATCAACTCCGATTGCTACGAAAATTGAAATCCAATAATAATTAACTATTACGGATCCATTGGAACTGGTTTCGTCGAATTCCGAGACTGTGCCCCGGAAAGCTATTTTAGCTCGTCGACAATTCGACCGATTTCCAAAATTGTCGAAATCATTTAAAATTTCACTTTTAAAACTTTATTAACTTTATTATAAATCAAATAGAACTTTTATTTACCTTAGAAATCATTCCGATTCATTCCAGACCAAAATCTGATTATTTGCAATATTATATTATTAAATATCACTATTAAATTAATATAAAATCCCAAATTTAATTTATCAGCTTTTGATTCCATCCAAAAGCCCAACAACATTATTTAAATCCAAATTGACTTAAAATAAATCTTAGAAACCATTTCATACCCATTTACATCCAAATTCACAATTTATCCCAATTTCAAATATTTAATTATTATTATCCAAATCCAATTAAATCATTATATTTGAAATTATAACCCATTTTTATTACTTCAACCAAACCTTCGTATTTCAAAATCAAATTATAATTCACATTCAACATTTAAATTGAATTAAATGTTCAAAATCTAACGACCATAGTTCCGGGTCGTTACAATAGATGTGAATTAGATGTTGTTTGGATGGCAATATAAAAACATAAAAGCTATTATTTATTTGGATGTGCCTACTAGTTTGGATTGCTATTGCAGTAAGTTTAATTTACATCAATCTTCATTTTTGCAGTTAGTTTGGATAATAGAAATTTGAATTATGAAATAAGTAGTATTTTGTTTGGTTAAAATAGAAAAGCAAATTCTACATCAAAGCTTGAAAAATTACTTGATTGTCTATATCGCCGATGGAAAAAGATTGGGTGTACTTAAACATGTGACTATATAATACTTAACTTAAAACGTATTTTGAGAATTAACACATATATGCTAATATTAAAACTTATTTTTTTTTAATTTTTGTCATAGGACTAGTATAGAGTATCGGCAATGAGCTTTGAATTTCATGCGTGTGGCAAAGACAAATCTGAGAAATGTGGAGAAAATTTTGTGCCCATGTATGGATTGTCGAAATCTTAGACGTCATGATGACCACATCATCGTTGATCATTTAGTTATAAAAGGAATGGATCCTAAATATAAGGACAGCTGGTGGTATAACCGCGGCGAGTAAACAATTGTAGATAAAAAACAAATTTGTTTGACACGTATGACTTATTCAAGATGATTCACTATGAAGATGAAGATTTTATGAATCATGATTTTTTTGCTGATGATAAGGATGATGTTGATTCTCAAAGAAGAGAGGATGAGTTACTTAAAAATTAGGAAGATGCGGAAACTCCATTGTATCCTGGCTGTAAAGATCATACAAAATTATCTGTCATCACTGTCTTGTATAATCTTAAATGTGAGACCGGTCTGTCTGATAGTGGGTTTGGCAAGCTTCTAAATGTTCAACAATTGTTTTTGCTGTAAGATAACGTACTTCCTAAGTAAAAAAATTTCTTAAAGCATTTGACATGGGTTTTGAAAAAATACAAGCTTGTGAGAATGACTATTGCCTATTCAGAAAAGAATATAAAGATTTAAATACTTGTCCAAAATGTGGTTCTTGAAGATGGAAAATAAATCAAGATACCAAGGAGATTATACAAGGTGTTCCAGTTAAAGTGTTGAGATAATTTTCGATAATTCCAAGATTTAAGAAAATGTTTAGATCTCAAAAAATGGCAGAAGATTTAAGATGGCATTTCAATAATAGAAGAAATGATGGAAAAATGCATCGGCCTGTGGATTCTATGACATGGAATATGGTGGATGAATGATGGAAATATTTTTTAGCCGATCCACGTAATCTTAGACTTGGTCTTGTTACAGATGGATTCAATCCATTTTCTATGTTAAGTTCTAAATATAGTAGTTGGCCGGTAATGCTTGTGACATACAACCTCTCACCTATGTTGTGTATGAAGAAGGAAAATATTAGTTAACATTACTTATTACCGGTCTGAAGCATCCTGGGAACGATATTGATGTATATTTGGTGCCTTTGATTGAAGACTTGCATTATTTGTGGAGTAATGGAGTTGATGCTTATGATGCATTTAGTAAAATGTTGTTTAAACTGAAAGAAATCTTGCTATGGACAGTAAATGATTTTCCAGCCTATGGAAATCTTGCTGGATGTTGTGTGACGGGAGAAAAAGCTTGTCCATTGTGTGGTGTTAATACTCATCATCGTTGGTTGAATTATAGTCGAAAGAATGTCTACATGGGTCACAGAAGATATCTACCTATGTTTGATTCACGGAGGAAACAAAAGACTTGGTTTGATAACACCATGGAGAAAGGCAACGCTCCTAGAATTTTAATTGAAAGAAATATTTCCGTATTGTTAAAATTTTTTCCAAATGATTTTGGGAAAAAGAAAGAAAAGAGAAAAAGGAAGAAGGGAAATGATAAGAAAAGGGCCATTAAGATAAAATCCATCAAGCTGAAAAAGAGAAAGAGGAACATTATCCATGATATGGAAGATGAATATGATGAAGATAACGATCCTATAAAATTGGAGCTATCAAGGTGGAAAAAGAGATCGATTTTCTTTGATTTTCCATATTGGGAGGTTAGTGGTTATTTTTTTAATTTTTTAATAATTAAAAATAATAATATAATATAATTATGGGTTACACTATTGATTTTAATAGGAACTTCCATTATGACATAATTTAGATGTAATGGATGTGAAGAAAACATTGGCGAAAGCATATTAGGCACAATGTTGCATTATAACAAATCAAAAGATGGAACCAACTCCAGAAAGAATCTAGAGGATTGGGGAATTCGGCATGTGCTTCATGCACAACCTCGTGGGAACAAAACATATCTTCCACCAGCTCGTTATACGGTGTCAAATTCCGAGAAAACAATATTCTGCAAAAGACTGTATGATTTCAAAGGACCCAACAGCTACCGCTCAAAATTGAAAAACCGTATATCGCTGGAGAATTGTAAAATTAGTGGCTTGAAATCACATGATTATCATGCTTTAATGCAACACTTATTACCTGTAGCAATAAGAGGATTATTACCAAAAAAGGAAAGAAAAGCAATAATTCGCTTATGTTCATTTTTCAACAAATTATGTCAACGTGTCCTTGACAGAGAGAAATTGCAACAAATAAATGTTGAGATTATAGAAATTTTGTGTGAGCTTGAAAAGTATTTTCCACCATCATTTTTTGACATAATGGTGCATTTGTCAATTCATCTTGGTAGAGAAGCACTAATCTGTGGACTGGTTCAATTTCGCTAGATGTATCCTTTTGAAAGATATATGAAAACACTTAAATATTATGTAAGAAACTATTCACGACCCGAGGGATGTATTGCCGAATCTTATCTTACAGACGAATGCATGAAATTTTTTTAGTGAATTTTTGAAAAAATCAAGATACATCGAGGAGACAGAGGCTTGAAATGAAGATTATGAAAGCAATCTAATACTCGAGGGACGTCCAATTTCAATGTCTAAGACAGTTACATTATCCTCAAATGAGAAAGAAAGTGTTCCTTTAGCCGTATTAATTAATATAACCGTGGTGGAACCATTTTTAGAGTAAGTATATGTTATATTATGTTTCAATTATTTTGATGTGTTTCTACCAGTAAATATAACTTAACATTCCTTGTTTTATACTAGTTTGCATTTGGAGGAATTGCAAAATTCAAGCATGCGTATGGAGAGAAATTCAGCCTTGCTTTGGGAAACACATACAAATTTTTTTGCTGATTGTATTAAGAAAAAGGTTAAATGAATTTTTTAAATATACTCTCATTTTCTTAAGAATATTATTCTAAAATATCCATTGTAAATCAAACTTTGTATAGATACCTTTTAACTCCAATGATCACAATGAAATGCTGAAGAGGATTGCATATGGTCCGAAGAATAATGCTTTGTCTTACAAAGGATATATCATCAATGGAAAACGGTTTCAAATAAAAGATGTAAGGAGAGAAACTCAGAATAGTGGAGTGACTTATGATGCGACTACCATGTGTAGAGCAAGCGCAAAAGATATTTCTCAAGTAGCTGATGTGGTAACTTATTATGGAATATTAACAGATATAATTTTATTAGATTATCACGTGTTTTATATTCCTGTTTTTAAGTGTCGTTGGGCACATATAGGAAATGGAGTAAAAGTTGATGAAGATGGTTTCACTCTTATCAATTTACATCAAAATCAAGCATTATTTTCAAAAGATCCATACATCCTTTCATCTCAAGAGAAACAAGTATTTTATTCAAGAGAAAATGATTCTTCAAGTTGGTACATTGTAATGAAAGCACCACCAAGAGGTTTTCATGATTTAGAGACAAATGATTATGTAGACGAAGCTATCGATATTCCAGAAGATTGCGATGTAACCGATATGGATGTTGAAGATGTAAACTATGTTAGGGAGGACTGCGAAGGCCTACTTGAGTAGCTCAATATTTTGTTTGATTATGCAAATTGTTTTTGAGTACATGTGTATGTCATTCTTGTTTGTTTTTCCATTATTTTCTCATAAGATCAATGATTATAGTTTGTGTCTAAATTAGGAAAACGTAATTAATATGTTTGATAACCAATTTGTTATTTTATGTATGCTGGTATTGAGTTATTGATTATCATAGAGATTTACATACTTGAAGACACACATAATCTTCATCATGAAGGTATGAAGTTAGCTTTAAATCACTTTTAGTTTTCATTAAGTCAAAGTTATTAATTATTAATATTCTAAAAACTATATTATTGTCAAACAAACTCCTATTGGGTTGTCATACAGTAGGGAAAAAACTATATTATTAGTATTCTACACATTCTACACATGCAGATTTATGGTAGTAAGCTATATTTATTGCATTATTCATTTCGGTTCTCTTCAGCTCTCCCCATCCTTTTTATACTTACTTTCCTATTATTTTCCTAGTAACCACCATAACTGAAATTTACCAGGCATAAAGTACTCATGTGTATGCTATGAAGATATATAAACATATAGCTCACGCATGCATGGTAGTAATATGCTGTGAAGATATATAAACGGTAATATGGTTGTAAGTAAACAATTGAGACACTAAGACTGTTATAGTGAAGCTTTTGTAGCAGTAAAAATAATTATTCACAGCATAGGAATGTTTGATTTAGTAATTTAATTATATACATATATATATATATATATGTATGTATGTATGTATGTATGTATGTATGTATATACATACATACATACATACATACATATACATACATACTTATATGTATGCATACATATATGTATATAACACTACAGATTTAAGTGAAGTATGAAAGTATATCAACTTTATTAAACTTGGTGATTAAGCTATGAAGTGGAGACATGGTTACAACCAAGTAACCAACAATATTAAGTCAATTACTTGAAACCAAAAATCAGATGACAGAGATATATTTATAGTCCTATACGTAAGCAAAATTTGTTGCCACTCATATTCCAGAATAAATACATAAAGTTTCCTATTTATCATCCTTGCCATTATTATTAAACTGTGAATATATATAAACTTATATATGCTGCCACTCTATGTTACAATTCAATTTGGTATGGTTTTATTGTATATAAATGGATATTAAAAACATTTATTGTGAATGTTTATCTAATTTTGTTGTTTTTGTTAATAAATGTTTTCATAGCAAAAGGATATACATATAAGCTTAGTACGTACTCCCCAACAATTGAAGAATGAGAAATCCCGAAAGTATAAGCCAAAGGTCAAACATATTAAGCCAACCGTTGAAGCTTGCAATGTAGACAAGGAACAAGAATTATGACACGAGACAATACAAATGTCGTGTGTAGAAAATGAAATGCCTTGTGAAGAAACTGAAATGCATGAAGAAATTGAAATGCTCCGTAAAGAAAATGAAATGCATGAAGAATATGAAATAGCTCGTGAAGAAAATGTTGATGCCGAGGTGGAAATCAATAGACCAAGTGAAGTTAAAACTGCAAATATAGATGTAAAAAAACATGCTAGAGGTCCAACAAGAGAAAAAACTCTCGTTAAGTCCTGAGAATCGAATTGAAGTAGAATTCAATGAGGTAGCCATACCCATAGGAGAAGGCACGGTACATTTATGTTCTTATCTTGGGCCTCTTGTACGAGAGCATGTTCCGGCTACACTTGATGATTGGAGGCTTCTAAGCGATGAATTGAAAGTTGTATTGTGGGACTCAATTAAGGTATGAGAAATTACCATTTTTGTCAAGTTTTATTTACGAAAATAATCTATTTAGCGAACGTCCTTTCAAAATCCTTTTAATATGAAATAACAACAATTTTATTTTTTGTTTTCTTTTTACTTGTAGGCTAGATTCAAAGTGGATGAATGGCAAAAAAATTCCATATATCAACAAATGGGAACTATTTGAGATAATTAAAAAGAAAATTGGTCCGAAAAATAGTTAGTGCAACGATGGAAGAGGAAAGACTTGGTTTGAAACCTTATAATATAAAAAACATGATGGAGTGGAGAAAGTTTGTAAAGGCGAAAACAAGTTTGGATTTTAAGGTATGCTGTGTTTTTTATACAGTAGTTCACTTGTATACGCATTGGTAATTGTTAATTCTTATGGTAATAGTTAATGCACTGGCAAGTATAGAAGTTTCAATATCATAGAACGAGTCTAATATATGGTATTGTCCTAGGATAATAAATATTGTATTCATGGTTACAAATGAAATTTGTTCCAGACAATAGTGTGCGTCAGAAATCTAAGATATAAATGATAGGTATATATAATTTGAGTGGTGGGAAACTTATGGAATTCAAAATCTTAAGTAGCCTACTTGTGATACATGAATACAACGACTTTAAAAACATACAAATAGTATGCATTATTCTATAACAATATCACTGTTTAAGTTAAAACATAGTAGTTTTATTGTTGTATGAGATAAAAATTCATAGTGCTAGATTCCAAATTTTAGAGACAAACATAATTTAATATGAGTTGGTATAGAGAAAAATTAAACCTTTAACTGTCATTGCTACTAATTTTGCTTTGGCAGGGTAAAGAATGTTCGAAAGGCGGGAGCACACATAAAATGGTATAAATCACATATATTGATATAACTTCATTAGGAGTTTAGTTTTAAATCCAATAATCAACATAATTTTCAACTGAATAATTATAGAACAATGACAACATATGTGAGCTGTTGAATTGGGATGGAACCGATGTAATTGTTGCCGAAGGGAGAGTGGTGTCCAACGATCCAAATGAAGTTGTCAATGACATTCGTATTGGATCAAATGTTATGAAAATTGTTATAGATTGCATAAAGAGAGCAGACGCTTATTTATGGAGGCCTACATCTAGTTTATCAGTATTAGGAGAAGCCTAGGGTAAGTTAGTGGCATGGCCTGCAAATCGTGTTGTTGCACTACGAGAACACATGATAGAAAACATTACGGTAAAATTTATGATTCACGGTAATTATTTGTAATTGTATAGATATTTTTTCCATTAAATATATTTATTGTTCTTCTTAGAGTAAAATTAGTAGCGTAAACAACAAATGCAAGTTTTATGATTGGAATGAGGGTGAAGTGTTGGTTGCCGAAGGAAGACTTTGCTCGAGTGATTCAAAAATGATTGTGAATGGTATTCTCCTTGATTCGTTAGCCGTGGTGGTTTGGGTAGACTAGGCAAAAAAAGAAGATTCTTTCTTGTGGTGACCCACAATAGATATGTCATGCATTAAAGAGGCCATGGGTAAGAAAATAGCATGGCCAAAATCAAAAGTTGTTGCTGAAAAAGCAAGTGTTGTGGCTTCTCCTTACAAGGCTAGAGCAAGAACTGCAACTTCTCCTTGCAAGGCTAAATCAACTCCTCAAGTAACTTTTTGGATAGTGAATCATCATGGTAAATCAACTCCATTGTACAGTAAATGCTCTGAGATGAAGTTCAATGGTTTATGATGCAAATTTAAATTATTATTCCTGAGTCTTTTTTTTGGACAGTGATCATACATTTATGTCATAGTAGTAAACTACTAATAACTATAGAAAACGTTAAAATATTAGGACATAATATATCTAAACATTCGAGTATAGTATGAAAGTGCAAATCTGATCTGTACTCTTCATTGTACAAAGTGCAAATAAAAAAATGAAAAATTATTTCATATCTTCATTTCAAATTACTGTTTTTCATGAGGTTTAAAAATATAACTGAATGGAGGATTTCAAAAATTAAGATACTTGAATTCTATATACATAAATTCAATACAACTACTTGTGCATCCAGGGAAATCAAATTGTACTTGATCTTAATCAGTACATATAGGTCAGAACATTCAAAAATGATTTTTATTTATTTTGAAAATTAAAAAAGAAAACGGGATGATGCCATTAAATTAAAAAAATTGAAAACCTGAAGAAAATGGTAAGTATCATGTATGGCTTTACTGACTTTCAACATTAAAAATAGAGACGTGACAATGATACAATGCATATAATATGGATTTTAAAGTTTTATGTCTGATTCACACTATCAATGAAGAAAATAAAAGAAAAGAGCAATACATAAAAGGAAGTTGAATCTAGTGACCCCAGCGAGCGAGGTAGCAATAGCAGAACTTGAAAGTGCAAGCTCCCCGAGGTGACCAACCATCATTCTAGAAACCACTTGAACCAAATAAATGCATATCGTCACTGCCACCATAGGCCTTGCTAAATAACTGATCCGTTTTCCTTCATTCTTAAGCTTGCTTATGAATTTGGTAAAGTTTATAAAAATAATATTATATCGAGTAAAATTTACGTTATATCGGGTAAAATTTGCAAAAATAATAATATAAAGAGTAGAACATTTGCAGCTTTACTATAGTAAAAAAATGCAAATACTCAGGAAAAAGTCAAAAAATTTATCTATTTTTTTGCAAAATGCTCACAGGTTTCAGAGCATTTGACAAAAAAACATATCTTATTTATGATACAATATTTGATAAAATTGACTGACCTATCTTGTAAAAATTGTTATTTTGGTTTACTTATCCAACATAGCTCGAATCTGGTAGCAAAGAATAGATGCAAGTTGATTGATGTGGGTGAAACGGGACGAGTAGTGGCTGAAGGAACTATCGCTTCAATTAATCCAACAAAAACGGTTCACTGTGTTCCATTAGGAAAAGATGCGGTAAAAGTTTGGGTAGACTTTGTGAGAGTTAATGACACATTACTATAGAGACCTACATCGGAGTGTACATACATGGAAGATGCTTTTGGGACTACCGTAGCTTGGCCAGTGGCATATGTCATTGGGGAATCAAGTTCTAGTAAGTATTATTTTTTAGTTTAACAGTAATATTATATGAACTCTGCCTATCAGACTGCACATTAACAAACACATATAGAGTTGAATGTTAAAATAATAGAATATGCAAAATTTGACGAGCTAAGATCAAATTGGGACGTAGAAAGATAAAATGGACATAAAGGAATCTAACCTAGTTTTTGATTTATAATGTGCTTGTTTTAGTTGAAATAAAAAGTGTTATGATCTAATGATCTAGTGTTAAAGTTTATATCGTACATGACCAGGCAACATTGACATGTAGAAATGTTTGGATATTAAGTGGGCAAATGAACTTGGATTTTGTTTTACTTAGCTTGCAAGTATTTGTGGCCTATACATACATGCATGAAAGAAAGATGAGGAGGACACATTTTCATTCTTGCTTATTTTTCTTCTTCTTCTTCTCTAAAAAAATTAAAATAAATAAATTACACGGAGAGCAAAATGATACATTTTCATACATGGATATACACAGCAAATGAAACACCACAACTTCTAAACTCGACAATATATATCTATGTGTTGTGCAAGTGAGTGGGTATATATGTGTTGTGCAAGTCAGTGGATTCAAGCGAAGTAGTGATATGTTGAAGTTTTGGTGAGGGAAGAAGTATGGTTGACAGTGAATGATAAGGTTGTGGAGGTTCTGGTCGCTTTGCGGTGGGGTGTTTTGGAAGTGACGATGGTGGAGCAGTAGGCATATGTTGTTTGCAGTGCATTCTTGCTGAAGTTGTCATATGGGTTGTTGGTTGTGGGTTAGTGGAATTCACGGTTATTGGCAGAGAGGTAAAGCAGTGCTGAGGTAATGAGGTAAGTAGGAAGTAGGAACTGAAAAGAGCGGTGATTGTTTGAGGAGATGGTGTTGCACATTATAGGTGTAGATTGAAGTAGGCAATTGTCAGTTGCGTGTACAGTTTGAACGTGGCGGATTGTGATGATAGATGTGAGCTAGTTGACGAAGGTTGCTATTTGTGGTCAGTGAGGTGTTTGGATTGGTGATTGCAGATTGGTTTTGGTGTTTGTAGTTGCTGAGTTGCTGGTGGGATTGTCTAGGATGTGAAGGGGTGAATTGTGGTAGATGGAGGCAGGGACTAATAGAGCAGTGATTGGGATGAGTTTGGAGATTATGTTGCAGGTTGAGATTATGTTTGGATATTTATATTGATTCAGATTAAAACATCATGGAGGGAGGGAGAGGGGGGAGCGAGAGAGAGAGATTTGATTGATATAAACCTTTATTTCTTTATTTATGCTTTATCTGTTGAAACAAAGGGAACCGCTTTTATCTCCAGTCTGTAGCAGCATGTAGTCCAAGATGTGTGCGTTTAAACTGGACTCACTACTTTAGATGCTACTCCATGAATCTGCATTCTTGCTTGTCATTCATTGCTTTAGACATGCATCTCTCTCTTCTGCATCTTATCCGAGCTTTCCTCTAGTTTCAACATCCCAATATTTTTTATTGCAAATCAGGTTCCACACTCCAATTCTATTGAACCATTTCTGTTGCAGTCACATTCTTTCTAACACCTCAATAATACTTGCCAATGCATTTCATCTGTTTGCTGCTATTGACATTGTAATGCACTCGATTCCTTTAGCGAGCCACTCTGTATATGATTAGCATTCCTGACCACTTGGATTTCATCATACGTGGTTAAGCCTATCGACCATAGCTCATACATTATATGGGTTGTTGTTCATGTATGAGTAAAATTATGAAAGAAATGAAGTAACTATATTGAGATTAGTCGGGCCGCTACACAATTCAAAGAGCTTCAAGAAAAGTATATATTTACATGCTTTTAGCAAATTTTGTTAATGTGCTTAGAATCAGCTCATACTCCAGGTCCATTGCATGGGTTGTGTGTGCATGCATATGTTTGTACACATACATGTGTTTAGGTAACTCATTGACATGCAGCGCTAAATGATTTGTGGATGACTGCAATGGAACAGTAGATTTCACAAGCACGCTTCAAATTTGATTTTATATGCTGTTATAAGCAAAGCGTCTTACATAGTTAGTATTATATGCAGTTATAAGAAAATGTTTAAATTGTAGCAAAGCCTGTGCATCTTACATAGATTACAATTCTATGGTTTGAGTTTAAAAAAGATATGGCTAGCTCTTAAGTACTGTTGCATTATAAATAATTTATGTTTTTATTTGGCCTGAAGCTAATTTTTGAACTTGGAAAAATTTTCACTCATTACCGAGTATACCTTCTGGTAAACCTGCAACTGTGTCAAGTTTTGGTTATATTATGTTTGAATAATAATCAATTAATATTGTTTGAATGTTACTTGATAATTCATGGCAAATTCTTATGGTTGATTATCAACCTTGTTTATAGGTAATTAGCTTTTCCGGAGTGAAGACCATCAGCTACAATGGAGATAACTTCAATTATTATATGTATTATGATATTTGTTAGTACCGGTTGTGTAAACTTGTTTGTGAATGCTTGTGGTATGTGAATTTGCTCATTTCTTCAAATAACTATTATCTAAATGGTTATGGATATTATACTTATGTGATTAACGTGTTCTCAATTATTTGAATATGATGATTATATGATTGATTGATTGTTTGTTTGAATATGGAAATTATATGATTGTGGCTAATTTTAATATGATTATTATATAACTGGTTACTGGAAATAATATAAGCCATTAACAGTACATACTAGCATTTAAAATATGCTACAAAACATTCAATACCTTTTAGTAGCGTTTTAAAATGCTACAGAAACAATAAAATACCACCTGAATTTGTAGTGGCATAAAATAAATGCAACGAAAAGTTTTTAGTTCCACAAAATAAACGCTACAGAAAATCAAAGAATAATCCAAGTACAAACGTAACTAAAAATGTTAATTTTGGTAGGGTTTTGTAAACGCTGTAGAAAAACCTTTAGCAGCGTTTAAAAAACGCAGTTTTACGGAAATATTTTGTAGCGTTTATTAAAACGCAACCAAAAAAATCATACTTTCAGTTGTGCGACCTTTAGTAGCGTTCTTTAAACCGCTACTAAAAGTTTTGGAAGCGTTTTTTCAATGCTACTAAAGGTCTTTTCTGGTATAGTGTTATCGAATTTCGGGGATGAAATTTCTTAAAGGGTGGCAGAATGTAACACCCGACATTTTTAGATAACTAAATAACCAAAATAATTATAAACAATGAAAATAAGAGTTTTTGGAATTGTCAGAATATGGCCTCGAAACTTATACAAATGTGTTCGTGGCGATTTTCTAATTAATTTACATATATAATATGCCTCGAAAGGACTTCGTATGAAAAATTTATTAACGTTCGAAGTTCCGTATCAAAAAAAAATTATACATGTAAATGTACGTGAGTATATTGTTTATAAATATATGCGCGTATGAATTCTAGAAATAACGCGCGTTTGAATTTCAAAATAGACGCGCGTCATAAAGGTAATTAATTGACCTCAGCAATTAGAGGTAATTAATCAACATTAGTAGGCAATGTTAATCAAATTTGCAATTAAAGGAAATTAATTTACATTAAATAGCAATGTTTGAATTTCAAAATAAACATGTGTTATAAAGGGAATTAAATTTGCAATTGATCAAAATTAATTAGTATGAATATGCAACGGTTAAAAGTTAACGTTTAATAATTTGATTTTCGCGCAATCTCGAGTGTTGTTTCTGGATTCAACGATTCGCGGCAAGCCTGTGACGTGGTTGCACCAGATTCAATCTTAAAATCTGATGTTCTGAGATCCCCAAACACCGCTATAAATAGGACCCTAGGCCTAGCTATTCTCTCACAATCATATTTTCTCCCAATTGGGTTCATTTCCTAAGGTTGAACCCTAAATAGAAAATATTTCTAGGGAGAAGATCTTCTTAATAAAAATATTAGACACCTTAGAATGGGATCCAGGAAGGCCATGGAGCAAAACTAAGGACGAGCAAAGCTAAGGACGACAGGTGAGTGGATTTAAATTATATATCTTTTACGTTTATGATATAGTATCGTTAGATTCCCGTTAAATATTTTAATTCAGCATTTATTATAGAAATTAGTTCTGTTAATTAGTTATGTTGAGACTATAAATTTTATATGAGAACTTATATTTAATTATTATTTATATGGAAAAGAAAAGAAAGAAATCCAACTAAATATGAATAATATTAGGCTTAACAGTTATAGAGCATGGCTTAAGCCTAAAAGCAAGAAATTTATAGTAAATTATGCTAAAACTGGAGAAATAAATTAAAATGGGGAAAATCTAATAACTTGATTTGCAAGTTAGTGATAGATTAGTTGGTTGGTTTAGAAAAGAGAATACATTTCCATAGTTTAATATTGCAAAAATAACGATAAAAGTAATTGCAAGAATAAAAGAAAGAAAAAGGGAATTAGTGTAAAATAGAAACATTTCTATATTTTGCATTACCCAATAGTTAAAGAAACAATAAAATAAATATTTTGCAATTTCGAGTTATTGTTTATAGCATTATTTAGTATTAAAATATGGAAATGGATTTTTAGCATAGTTTTTGTGACCAACCAAATAAAATAGAACTACTTCCTAGAATAAAAGAGAATAAAGTAAAGATTTAAAGAAATTAAAGAAGAAATCAAGTTAATTATTTGACAAGACTAGAAACAATAAACATAAATGTGTCTAGATCTGCATTTACTCGCAGATAGTAGAATAAAAACAAAGCAGTTATTATGATAAGTAAATTTATGACAGTCGAACGTAGTCCCAAGCCAAGATTGTCATATAATATAAGAGAACTAAAGAGAATTCAATATCTTAATAAAAGAAGACAGACTAGAATAGAAAAGAGACGCTTGCAATTATATTTATAACACGTAGATTATAAAAGAATATAGAAATAACAATTGCAAGTATAATTATAACATAGGTTATAATTAGAGATAATAGAAAAGGCTTATTTTAAAACTTACACTAAGTTAATAAGCAAACATAGAAGAAAGGCCAATACCAACAGCATTCCCTTTCAGTCAGGAAATGATGGTCTCATAATAGTTAGGTGAGGCTGGGCAAGCTTATGCTGTTAAGGGTAAATAAGTAGCCAACAGAATTATAAAATTAAACTAAACGCATAATAAAAGATTAGATGTAGGGTCTAATAAAATGGTAAGATGCGTTTGGAGCATCCCAAAAGTTGAAGAGCTTAACGAAGCAGTTCATCACAGATTTTTAGCACAAAAATAGCACATCCAACTTAGTTAATTTAGGCTAGAAGTAAGTACAAGACTTCAATGGGACATGAGGGTACTCTAGGATGACCCTCTGGGGTGGGCCTAACGAAGCTGCACCCCCGGAGGCAAGTCTGTAGGTGTTCCATCAAGAGAGTATGCCTTGACTGCTTTTGCATTGCAGGTCTAACGAAGCGGACCTTTGTAGGCAGTCAAAAGGTTGATGAATGGAGTAGGATATTCATATGACAACATAATCTGACTTGCGAGTAGGTTTTAGTAAGCAGGTTCCATGGGAAAGTCCCAAAAGAATAGTCGCTTGCGGAGATCAAGCCATCATCAACCAAGAACGAGTTCGGGAAAGACTAAAGCTAAACCAATAGGCCAATGATTCTTTCACTATCGAGACATTGGATGAAAGGCGCAACCAATTGGATGTTTAGATTGTTTGTAGTAGGGAACGGCCGCTTAGCTCTTTAGAGGTCTTTCGATTAGTTGAGGGGTAGCTACGTGGGGCGTAGCCATGATGAGAAAGTGATAGACCAAGTAGAATATCTTTATTGTAGGCCTAACAAAGCTGTCCTTTACAGATATAGAAAATCCCCGACTGAGTTCCGTACAAGGTAGACCTTGTTGGCGGGATTCCGGGAGTAGACATAACGATTATGTACAGTCCTCAAAGTATGCACTGAATGGTACATTGTGGATGTCCGAGCATTAGTATAGGCTAGTGCGGACGCAGTTTTATGTTTCCATAATAGAAGACGGAACATCTGTATTGTAGGCCTCATGAAGATATCCTTTACAGATGTAGTTACAGAATGCTCTAGGAGCAAGACGGTGGAGTCTTTTTCGAGGAGGATACAGAAGGTACTATGGGTAGTACCTAGGACGGATTCGGTCATTGGGCATAGAGCTACATATATATATTAGTTATTAGGTTTTAATCTACTAGGGAGTAGATGGGTATGATTCACGCATAAAGGCGAGAGTAGTACAAAAACGCTAAACCCAATATAACAGAAAATGGAAATATAACGATATATGTAGAATTAAGATTAGAAGTATATGATTTGTACATTCACCAGAACTTTAATTCTGACTCCCTCCTCATAACATCCTACAGGTTAGGTAGATGGCAGAGACTTTCCAGCTTTAAGGCACTTGTTTAGAAAGTGTTATTATCTTGGTGAGTATTTACTTACTATTATATTTTAGTAAGTTCTGCTATGAGGTATTTATTTGAGCTCTGATATATTTGTCTTTGCCTATTTGTAGGACACCAGATACCTAACTCGGGCTTCAATAGGCTTGGATTTTATCATTTTTGCGAAAAATTCAAACCCTTTGGAATTCGAGTTGTTACACTTATTTGCTAAATTAACCTTGGTTTAGATCTGTAATTAAGTGGTAGTTATTTTGGTAAAGAATTTGAAAAGTTGAGGCAACCAATCACATGTTTACACGTGGGCAGGTTAGTTAGATAGAATTTGCTTTATTTGGCATTAATCAGCTTTTACTCAAAAAAGCAAGTTCTGCCTCCATTAGAAGTACCTTTCAACTCATAGCTTTCGTTTTGACTCAGTTGAAACCAATCCAGGCCAAAACCAATACACAAGGTATCACTTAGACTATAAGTAGTGGATTGGAGGAAAAGCGGAAGGTACAGTGTCGAAAGCATTTGGTTCCGATGGGGTCGAAACATTTGCTTTGTTTTCAAATATTAAGCTCCTACCTGGTTTTCATAAAAGCTTTCAAAGGAGTTGAAACAGATGCTTTCGAAGGGTTTTCTAAACAGCTTACGAAAAGGGTTGCCATCTTATGTTTTAAAGTTTAAGCTTTTGAATAGGTTTCTTTATTTATAAAATGATGCTTTCGAAAGTAGTGGTTCCGACTAAGTCGAAACCCGACTGCTGTTCTTTGCCTTTCTAGTGTATTGAAGTCATCGATGCTTTCGAAGGGTTGTCTTTGTATTAAACTTATGATAAGCCACTTCCTATATGCTTTCGAAAGGGTTCAAGGGTTTCAAAGAAAATGGCTTCAAAAGGGGGTTCCGATGCTAACCTTCAATATTTTACTTAAAGGTTTTGAAGCTTTTGAAAAGATGGTGCCGACTCCATCAAGCTTTCCCTGATCAATTTTATATGATGATTAAAGGTTTCGAAAGGTATACTTTCATATATATTATTTTTGACCCAAATTATATTTTTAAACATAAACCCAATAGTTTTGGAAGGGATACTTCCAAAGGTTTTGAAAGGGGTAATTTCATTGGTTTCGAAGCTATGTTTCTAAGGACTATTAAGTAAGGTTTTGATACTTTCAAAAGGTATATTTTGGTTTGGAAGGAGATGATTTAAAGAGCTTGTAAAGGTATATATGTAATGTTTTGAAAATTAGTTTTCTATGCTTTCGAAGGAGGTGATCCAGGGGTTTTGAAAGTGATGTTTTAAGGTGTTGAAAACCTTAGTTTTCAAAACAAATAACCCAATCTCATTTTAAAAAGGAAAACCATGGCATAAATAAAGTATTTTTAAATGGAGTTTTTGAAGAAGCTTTCTTTGATTAATAGTTTAAAGGGATTAACCAAATTATTATGTTTGCTTCTTCATATATGTATATATTCACATTGTAATGGACCCATAACTGTATTTTTAGGAAGGGCAGAATAACTAGCTAGGTTGACCCAGTAATGAATATAAATTAAGTCAACTCCTGAATGAGTAGAATTGCATCCACGAGGTCAAGAAGACCAGAATATAGGATACTAAAATATTAAAGGAAGATATTGGCAGAGGCCAATAGGTTCATAGCAAGCCCAAGAAAAATGAAGATGTCCGTAAGATAGGTTCATAGTTAGCCCATGAAAACTTTTATTTGATATTGGCAGGGGCCAATAGGTTTGTAGTTAGCCCATGAAAACTATATCTGGATTAAGTTATTGATAGAAGTCAATAGGTTCATAGTCAACCCCTGAAAACTAGGATAAGAGAAAAGATATCGGAGTTACTAATAGGTTCAAGGAGAACCCATGAAACATTAAAGATATTGGCAGGGGCCAATAGGTTCTTAGTAATCCCATGAAAACTATGAAATAGGACAGAGACTCCATAAACCTTTAACCAGTTACTAGTCAGACTATGAAAACTATTAGGTTAATAGTAACCTTAGAAACTATAACTAAGACAAATAGTCAAAATGAATGGGGATGGGTAATCCAGAATTGATTTACTTGTTTTGCATATCATCATATAATTTTGAGATGTTTTAACCATTGTGGATGCAGGAGCACAGTTTATGGTTTTATAAAGGTTTTAGGATACTAGTAAAGGAAAAACCCATTCCGCTAAGCAGCGTGGTCTCCTTAGATATCTAAATGGTTTGAGATGGTAGATTTATATTCATATCGGGCTTTATGTCTGACTCAAAGTTTATGCTTCCCTTTAAACTCTCAGATACTCAATTGATTTTAAGTACTTTGAGAGTTGAGGTTTTCAGATACCTCTTTAGATGAGTAAGCTTCCGGAGATGTGCATGAGGCATGATAGCTACTTAAAGTTCTCTTTTATTTTGATTCCACTGTGTTGTTATTGTAAAGGCAAAGTTGTTTAATTGCCTATATATACTCTGATCATCCAAGGGGCACCTTCATATATCGCTCTTTTATTTCATCTCTATTCCTAATGCTATTATTTAAGGCATGATTTAGTCTAATGTTCTGATTATACCTAATGCAAATATTATGCATACATCGTCGTATTAGTTATTTTTTCATTTTAATTGATTGGCATGGTTAAATACGTATATATATTTTTACTAATTGTATTCTAGTTATCAATCCCTAACCAGAATATTCTTTTCCTTATTTTAATTTGTTCGAACTATATTTCTGAAAAAGTTTTCTATTATAATTTCCATAAATTAGCCCAAATTAAGAGATTTTCTTCATTTGAAAATACAAGGAACGATTTATTTCCTTTTATTTGAAATAGACAGTGAAAACTATGGAAAAAAAATCCATGCTTTAAACATCTCTTTCCTCTGTTTACGCATATTCCTTATTAAATCAAACACTGCACTTTTCTATGAAATTAAAAAAATTAGGAAAATTTACAAAAATTAAACAGTAATATTCACAACAATTAAAATACAGAAAGTTCACATTCCAAAAGAATTACAGTATAAATCTAGATTATACTAACATCATTACAACCTAGTTGTAGATCTAGAATAAGTTCTACATCTTATCAACCTCTTAATTTCTTAGGGACTGGTTTCAAAATCTAGGTGTAAACGATATCCCTAATCAAATTTCCTAAGTTACGGAGTATGTAAGCAATGGTTTATACACTTAATTTGAGCCTACAACTTTTAGATCTTTATTTAGGCGTAATAATCAAATAAAAATTCAATGAAATAAACTTCAACGTTATAAACAAATTACATAATTTCCCACTCACCTTTTAGAGCATTTCAGGTCTCCAAATCTAAATTTGATTCCTGGATTCAACTCCATCTCCTTTTTAATCCAAATAAATATGTACAAAAAGAGTATATACATATAATAAAATTTCATATCTGAGAAGAGATTTAGTGTCGAAGGAGAATATGAATTTAAAATATTGAAATTTACCTTGTTGTTTATGCAAGCTGATCCGCTCCTTCTCTTCTTCTATTTATTTTTGCTCTTCTCCAATTTTTATAAATACAAACTTTTTTAAAGTTAGGAGGAATAGTAGAGAAGAGGAAATGACAGACCTTCACTAACATAGATTGGAAAATATGAGAAGAAAATGGAAGGGCTAAGCTTGTATTTATAGACTTTCGAATCAGCGTAATAGTTAGAATAAAACCATTAAATCTGGGCCGCTGGCCGTGGTTCATATCACATTGAAAACCCACGACTAGTTGATCGCATCCTATGAGCGATCGACTGCTACTGGTCGACCTTCCCATTGAGGGGGTCGACCGGTGGGTCCCGATTAATTTTTTATATATGTTAATTTTTGTTTGTTTAATTATTTTCATTCTGATTTTTTAAACACCCCTAACTTCTTAACTTGTACTCCGGTCGCGAAAGTTTGAATACAAAAATTGCTTAAAAAATTGCCACATACGCAATGATGTAGGTTTCATGGCCAAATTTCATTGTTTTCTCAAATTTCATTTTGGTGTCTAATTAATTATTAAATTATTAACATAGATTTACGAGGTGTTACATTCTTCCCTCTTTAAAAGAATTTCTTCCCCTAAGTTACTCCAATGATTAAATCATCGGGTAATGCAGTAAACATCCGAAACTAATCAACTAATTAGTGTACAACCAATTTTACAGTCAAACGAGCACAAGTGCATAGTGTATCACACTACAGAAAACATGCATGCAGAATGATTCTAAATAGGGACCTCCTATATGAATGTATTCTTTTAAAAACATTATTGAAAATATGATGCAAACAACCTATATATACTTGAAGTTCTATATGTATGCAGGTTTTGAAAATGTTCGTATAAAAATTCTATACTCCTACGAATAGAAGCATGGTCCAACCAATTTTGCATCCAATTCCTACCATCTAAAAATCTAACGCATCGAATTATCGCTTCTTAAACGTCCACTGCTAAGCCAGAAAAAGGAATTTAGATGGAGAATTTTAAATTCTTATCACTCTATTTGGTACCAATCCCGTTGTACATTGGAAATTTCCTCACCGCCCTGGATTTCCTTTAAACTTTTCCACGTATAATAAGCATAAGGAGGCTTGTTTTCAAGTTTTATAATAGAATTGAATCCAAAAATGGAATCTCGTACGTCGCTGACAAGGTGTGGAAATAGAAATTCCATGGCTAAATTAGCTTTTCTCTTGTTATCGTATGCGCTTTATCCTAACGTCAACCTTAATGCACCACTAAATTCATATTTATTAACTCATTTATCTTCCCTACGCTTAGTATATGGCATTTTAAAATCAAAAATTTCCACAAAATTCTTTCAAATTTTCAATCAAATTTGCACATGATTTGAAAAGTCAACTTCCAAAATATTTAAATGCTAATTCCCATAAAAAGCAATTTGAGAAAAAATTCCAAAAACTATTTGAATGTCATAACCCTTTTTTATTCAAACGTAAAATTTTTCAAACATTTTCCTTTTCTATTTTTAATAAATCAAGCCACATTTCAACGTAATTTGAATTTAGTTATGAGTTAATGCCTATGCTCAATTCTAGCATTTCACAATTAATCATAGAACTTTAAAAATTACTTTCTTACCTTAATTTATTCATTTATTTAAAATGATGACAAACCAACCTATTTGAAAATTTCTGCTTTTTAAAGAACAAGAGTAATGCCATGTGATTTCAAAACAACCTTAGCCTATCCTTCGCTTGTTAAAACTTACTATTTATAAACTTCTAGTCCTATATTGCATTTACCATTGGTTAAATGTCTTTATAAGATTTCCATATTTATACAACCTCTTCCGAATACAATGAAAAGAGCAATCTACATATTCAGAAACAATAGCACAGTGAATAAATAGGAATATTTCTTATGATATCGTATGCAACTTTTTATACAAGAGACAACCAATGGTTACAGCCCAAATAGCCTAAAGAAAAGAAAAGAACAAACGCTGGAAGGGAAATGACAACAACAACACTACTAGACCTAAGATACTATCTACAAACTTTGAGACAGTCCCGATACTGTGTAGGAGCTTGAGCCATTACCGAGGCCTCGAAATGGGTGTAGCATAGCGGCCATGCACCCAATCTCGCAGCTCTGGCGCTACTGCTTGGTCCGAATCTCCGGCTGGACCCAACGATTGGCCAATAGCTCAAGGCTCTGGTACCCTCCAGTGCCCTACCCTTGCTCCGCCTCTTGTTGTGGCTGCTCTCCTGCTGCTGGTGGCTCCAGGATTCCCATATTCCTAAGAGAAGCTCTATCGAATGCAGGAGGGACCTTCCTCTGGACAAGTTCTCTGGAGAGGTTCTCCATTGTACTACCTAAAGATACGAGTGAAGAGATGGAAATACAGAAATTAGCTTCAATGAGTACGAACTCCAGGACTAATGCGGTTGCTCATGATAGCACGAGCCTAATTGATAGCCATACCACCTATGATGGTGTAGGTGGCCTTCTTCACCAAAGAATAAATCTAATTAAAGCTCCCCGTCTTCGAAAAGATGTTCCGCTGAACTATACGAATGACGAGGCTAGCTATAAGTCGCAAATTATCCGATCTCCAAACACTGATAGCTCCAGAGAAGATCCACTGCAATCTCCGAATTAGTCATCTCCGCAACATCGAAATCGACTCCCTCTACGACTATCTCCAAAATATCTCCATAGTCATCGTCAGATAGATCAATCTAGACTCCCTTTACTTTCGACTAAAGATTGCTGATGCCTTCATCAAAGTTGTATTCTAGATTTTCATCAACTAAACGGATGTAGTGCGGAAGGTATTCCTACTCAAAAGTGTTATAGCAGAGGATCGATGCTAATCCTTCCTTCATGAACAATTCCTAGAGTCCGAAGGTGAGGAAATCACAAATTTTGACTAGCAGTCCCTAAAGAAAGGTGAAATCTACTTAGGCCCGGTAAACGGAGATTTTCTGATCGCTTCGGTCGAGCCAAGCGATCTCTTAAGGGGTGAGACCCAGATAGCATGAGGAAAAGCCATTGTCATGGACTGAGTGGAGGTCGGAAAGGGGTGACTTTGTTTAGATCTGGAGTTACGGTGAGGCTAGATTTAACATGCAAAAATTGGTGTGCAGGAGGGGAAGCTGTTGTTGCTGCTAGTTGGGAGGTGACGTTGCTTGTTGTGAAGGAGAAGAGGAGGCGGTGGCGGCTAGTTTAAAGAGAGGGGAGGGAGGTTTTTGGGTTTGGCACTTGAGAGAGGATGGCGGACGTAGGAAAATGAGGCAGCTCAAGCTTAAATAATTATATTTGGAGATGGGCCTAAATTCCCATTAATTACATAAATAAATATGGGAGCTTAGGTTACAAATGTATAAATATGTGGTTGTTACAAATGGTAATCCCAGACACACTAGTTTTATGCCCCAACCTCTCGACTGCCTAGGCCAATCTTTTGACTGCCCGACCAACCCATGTTGTCGGGATGTATACAGTTCACAGTGCGAGAACCCCCTATCATGATGCATCTACATGCGACCAGGTTCGATGAACAAAAATCTTAAGCCTTGCTACATTAATACTTAGGCAGTATAATTTAAATAGGAATATATCTTACGCTTCTACCTACACCATAAGTCTTTCCAAATAAAAGCCTAAAGGCTTTTCCCAAAAATAAAAGGCTTTCCAAATATAAGCCCATAGCTATGCCAATAACCCATATCTATCGTCCATAATGTCCTATCAATGTAAGAGATAGTACTCAAGTTACTTAATACCTTTTAATGGGAATTAGGTAGACTCCGACCATTTAATACCTTATTTAAGGCTGATCCACGCTATTTACTACATATAATCCCAAGGCGGACTCCTCACTAGTGACTATCTAGCTGACATTGCATAGAATCTCTTTAGTCACTTCTTATTGAAGCGGGCCCTTTCATGAGATACCTCTACCATACCTAATCCATAGCTCCGACCATTTACAACTTTCTACATAGAGAATGGTGGAACCGAACACAACCACTTAATACCTTAAATCTTTGAGCAGGTCCTTACCTATATCCCAAGGTGACATCACATATTGGCCCGACCGTTCGTATGTACTGGTAGCCAGATTAGCTGGGCAGATTTACCCTATAGAATTTGGGACTGATCTTGTGTCATCGTAGTTATTTATTATAGGCGATGTCTTACATCAGCCCAAAAGTCACATTATTGGTAGCCAGATTAGCTGAACAGACTTCCATATGCTTCTGACCGACCTTGCATTTTTATAACTTAGTCAGAATTTATATCATACTCTACATATATTATCACACATCTCATCATTTTCATAGTCAAGGCCTTATAAGAAATCTTTCTTATTTTGTCTTTAACATTAATTACCTTCCTAAAGGAGATTTAATAAAATTAATAACCTATTCAACTATGCAATTATATGTTAATTATGCATATATACATACATACATACATACATACATACATACATACATACATATATATATATGTGTGTGTGTGTGTGTGTGTGTGCGCGCGCGCGCACCTACTAATTTCTAAACGTGGGGAGTTTACGCCCTAAACTAGCGTTTATATGTCAACTCTTTAAACAATTATACAAGTCTCGTTCTATATTATCAACGGTACCAAAACTCAACTTATTACATCAAAATAATGGAATATGTTGCTAATGGAAACATATAATTTTGATTTTTGCGCTCTATTCAACTCCTATTTTACATAAAAATAACGAAGGAATTTCTATTTAATTTGAGGGAATCAGGAGTGCAAACTAGGAACAAAATTCATACTTTACACACTATTCCATAATCAAAGTCCTTTAACCAAATTTAAAGAGAAAGAATAAGGAGAGGAATAGAAGGTGAAATTATAAAAATTGCAAATCTACACAATTTCCATTATTTTGACATAAACAAATTGAGATTTCAACCTAGAATTAACATTTCACATTAAAGGAGTTTAGGAGATTTATAATATGATGTTTTTGCAAACCAAAACTCCCTACGGCATATTCAACCCAAATTACACTAATCAATTACTAAAATAGAAAAGCTATGATTTCCACTCACTATGTAGCCTTAGCTCTAGCTCCTTTGGATTTGACATGCCTATTGATTATCTCTATCAGATCTCCTCTTTTTGATACATATACATAGTAAGGATTTGTAAATATATTTGATTTACAAAATTAAAGATATGGAGGAGAAGAAGTTGAGAAAATAAATAATAATAAAATATAGATCTAAAGGATTTCTTACCTGAAAACCTAATTGAGTTTTCGAAATCTTAAAGAGATGAATTGACAGACCT
The DNA here is from genome assembly GCA_030737815.1 of Allium fistulosum. Classification (NCBI taxonomy): domain Eukaryota; kingdom Viridiplantae; phylum Streptophyta; class Magnoliopsida; order Asparagales; family Amaryllidaceae; genus Allium; species Allium fistulosum. The sequence goes on from CM060908.1 coordinate 211,149,377, forward strand.
TCCCTAATGTTCCCAAAATATTATGCGAATAAAAGTGAAGGGTCTATGCCCTTATTTATAGTGGTGAGAAAACACTAGAACCATCACATTTAAATATTTAAATCTAGAACGTCCAAAAAATCAAAACCGTAGCTGCCACCTGATATGGAGCAGTCTACCGCTCCTACACCACCGGTCACCCACTAACGGTCGACCGATAGAGGTCAGGGGGTTGGCCTTTCTATTAATTTTGGGAAGGAATTGTGTCATTATTTTATATATTTATTGTGTTCCTTAGTTACACTTTAACGTTAATGTTAATTTTAACGTTTACTTAACCCCCAAGTCTATCTACTATTAATTTTTGAATTCCAATTTAAAAATTAATTATTTATTTGAATTTTAATTCTATTTAAATTATTTTGAGTCCAAAAACTTCAAACATTCATAACTTTTCCATTTGATTCCATTTTCAACATATTATATATGCAAATTGATTAAATTTTCGCCACGAACGCAACGACAAAACTTTCATGGTCAAATTCCAACTTCTATAAAAAAAATTATTTTTTCCCTTACATTATTTGATTTTATATATCCAATTTATTTATGGTTGATTTTATGGGATGTTACAGGTGACGTGTGGATAAAGGTTGAATGGTTCTATCGTGGAAAGAAAGGAATGTGGAATGATTCCTTGAGGATGAATGGAAACTAAATGGAGCAAGGAATAGGCTCAAATACACGTGCTAAGGGATCGTTGATACTCGAAGTGTTTTCTGAATTTACTCGTAAGTAGGGGTATTGTGAGGATGCTCCTTGGGTACTTGGAATTGCTACCCCAGATCAGTGGAATGGATCCGTATACCTTGGATCGGTGGAATGGATCTAGTGTTAGCTATTGCATGGTGGGCAAGTACACTGAAAACTGGGATTTTTCCATTAATCCGTGGCAGGTGAAAGGTCATACTAGTTATCATATATCCAGGGCTGATTAAGTGACAGTGAGGATTGTTTGATGGATGTTATGTTTGTTATGCCTTCTTTTCTTGTTTTCTATACTCTAAGGATGTCATAAGATGTGGGTATTGTGGATGTGGATACCTAGACACCACTACGTTTTACTTGGGATGTAGTACACCTTTATGATGATAGTAGAGTAGCATATTATAAATATTATGTGCTAACTCATTGGATGCAGGGATAGGTCGGATATGACTCTTATACCTTTGTTCCGTACTATATCGACTTGTATAATATTTTGAGATTTCTTATTGATCAGACTAAACTATTGTCTAACTCGAGGCTTTATGCTTTACTTCTTATTATCTCGAGTACCCTTAAATGAGTAGACTAGATAGCAAATCTAGGTATTAAACAGTTAATGTACAGAGTATAAGCAAAGGATGGGGCTTTCTTGTATTATATATGGACTTACTCATGCTTATTCCGTTCTGCAACATCGTAGAGCCTAGACGGTGTTCATTTATTATATCCAAAGGCAGTTTAACATTTTGGGTTTATTATCAATTATACAAACTCTATTACTATATTGTATAACTTTATGAACCTGTGTACACTGAGGTTGTGGTTCATCTAATCATTATTGTCTCACATGTTCTTTATTAGTGATGCTAAATATTATATTTTATTCGATGCATTATGAGATATACAACAAGTTATGTGATTGTTTCTCTTCTTTTTACCCTTGACAACCATCTTTCATCGGCCGAACACCGTAGTAGCGCACTTTTAAGGTATATTGGTCCCGAAGGGGTAGGGTGGTCATCACATTTGGTATCAGAGCTTAGGATACATGATTAACCTTAGTTGATACCATGATCCAGTAAATATTGGAAAGGAGTTAGAACCTTAGACTGGATCGTGATTATACATACATACTTACATAAATACATACACATACATATATAGACACATATACACACTTGAGAGAGAGCATACTAGTTATGTATTTTGGTTTTCGAAGCTATATATTTGTATATATAGTATATAAGTCGCATGCATATTAGGAGTATCATTGATACAGTTTTCTTTATGGGAGATTGATCATTCTTGTTACAAATCAAGAATGAGTTGGTATATAAGAAACGCCGTGAGAAACTCCATCTCTGGAGTCAAGGAAGAAGCAGGCTCGGGGATTGCTAAGCTATGTTTAACGCAATGATGGAGAACATGCTATAAAATGCCCAAGTAGTTGCTCCTAATATTGCTATAGGTGGTGGTGCTCAAGTGCAAGCACCCAAAGTCGATTCTGCATAGCTGAACAAGGATTTTGTCAGTCTTGGTGGAAAACCATTCCACATAATGGAATCGATGACGAAAGTGTAGGACTAGTTGGACACTTGCAAAAGGATTTTTGTAACATCTCCCACTTGAAGGCTCCAAACTAACGGCTATGGATGCTGCAGTCATCCATAGTTATTAATCCTCGGCGACCAAATATAGCAATGTTAGATAAATTGATATACTAGAAACACATGGATATGGAAAAAGTTTAAAATTTCAAAATAACTTTCACATTCCATTCCAAACTCATTTAACATTCTTTACATAATCCCACAACGTTATCCATGTTCAAAAAAAATATAATTATTACAATATACTTCAAGAGCAACATATGAAGATGCCCCCTTGGTAATCAAAGTGTATAATAGGCAATAAACAACCTTGCATTAACAAAATAACACAGTAGAATCACATGAAGAAGAACTTAAATAACTGCATGCCTTCTGCACTACTCCGAAAGGCTTTTCGTCTTGAGAGGTACCAGTAAACCTCAAATCTCAAACTACTCAAAATCAATTGAGTACCCGAGGGTTTAAGGGGAAAACATAAATTTCGAGTCAGACATAAAGCCTGGTATGAATAATAATATACCATCTCAGATCATTTAGATATCTAGTGAGACCATGCCGCTTAGCGGAACGGGTTTCCCCTCACTAGTATCTTAAACCTTTATAAATCATTTTCTATGCCCCTGCATCCACAATGGTTTATTCAATTCAAAACATTATTTTGTAAAGATATGTAAAACAATCGAATCAATTCTGGATTACCCATCCCCAATTCATTTTGACTATCTGTCATAATTATAGTTTCTAGGATTATTATTAACCTAATAGTTTTCATGGGCTAACTAATAACCGGTAAACTTTTAAGGACTCACTGTCCAATTATATAGTTTTCATGGGATTACTATAAACCTATTGGTAACTCCAAAATTATATCTTTTACCCTAGTTTTCATGGGCTGACTAGGAACCTATTAACAGTAAATATCTTTCTCTTACCCTAGTTTTCATGGGCTAAATAGGAACCTATTGACTATCTGTCAATATTTCATTTTATTATCCGGATATAGTTTTCATGGGCTTTCTATAAACCTGTCTAACTGACATCTTTAATTATACATAGTTTTCATAGGCTAACTATGAACCTATTGGCCCCTACCAATATCTTTTCTCTTACATAGTTTTCATAGGCTTACTGTTAACCTATTAGCCCCTGCCAATATCTTTTATTTATTCACTACTAGGTAAACCCAACTGGTTATTCTACCTTTTTCCAAAGTACTGTTTTTTGGATTCATTATAAAGTGAATATATATATATATATATGAAGAAGCATGTAATATAACTTGATTAATTCCTTTAACCCATTTAGAATTCTTTATAAGTTCCATTTCAAAATACTTTGTTTATTAATATGCCATGTTTTTGCTTTTAAATAAGATTGGATTATTTTTTTTGAAAACTATACCTTCGAAAACTTCGAAACCTTGCTTTCGACCACACTGGATTGCCTCCTTCGAAAGCATATATATCTTTTCAAAACATTAGGCTTCTGCCTTTTTAAAACACTTTAAAATCCTTCTTTCAAAACCTTTCTAATATAATAAAGTGTTACTTATTAATTATTAGAAGCATAGCTTTGAAACAATTGAAAGTATCTCTTCCTAAAGCATTGAAAATCCCCCTTTCGACATCATTGGGTTTATCTTTTAAAATATCATTTGGGTCAAAGCAGATATAAAGGAAAGTGTAACAACCCGCATATTTTACGATTGTATATTTAGATGTTTTATTTAAATATAGCATCATTAATCGGATTAAAGTCCGAAATGTCACTTTTTGCAAACAGTTGAATTAGGACTCGTGACCACTTCCATTGAGTCCAAAATGGTGTTTGCGACCTTTTTGAGTATAAACATCGATATGTTTTAATTGTTTTCTGAATACGATAATCTCACGAACCTAATTATACCAACTGGATAAGAGCAATAAAGTTAGCACTAATTCTTGGACGTTTAAGATTTGTCATAACCAAACCTTTAAAAACCAAACCCATTGACGGTGCGGATCCTAAAACAATAAAATCTTATAACACATGGTTAGATGATTGTGACATAGCCCAATCTTATATGATGTCTGCTTTAAATAAACCATTGCAAAGATAACATGAAAACATAATTTTCCACAAAATCTTAATCTTTATTTAGGGAACGATCTTATTCTACAAAGTATGATATAACTAAGAAATTGTTCAATAAGAAGATGAGTAAAGGCAGTAGTGTGGGGGCTATTCCATAATGATGAAAGACTATGTTGATAGACTTTCCAAGCAAGGTGTTAGGATTAGGGTAGAGTTGTAGGTAGACCTAATTATAGGCTGACTGACATCACAATTTGAGCTGTTCATATTGAACTTCAATGAACTATATAGAAGTGAACCTTATTGAGCTCCTCAATATGTTAGGGTCAACTAAAAGTTCGCTGAAGGATCAAGGTATGGTGCTTTCTGTGAAAGGGAAGGAATTATCTTTGAAAGATTCGAGGAAAAGGAAGTGAGGGTTAAGTGTAATGACCCAGAATTTCAGACACTTCGTATTTAAATATCTGAATTATTTAAATATTTGAATCTTGGATTAAATGTGATTAAATTGATTTAATAACCTTGTTAATCTCCTTTTAAATCATAACTAATGATGGTAAACTTGTTTTAGAAAAATGTTTACAAAAATAATTACTTTGAAGAAATATCGATAATATGACCGAAAATCATTTTTACGATAAACATATTTTTACTCGTCAGAAGTTGGTCAAATTTTTTTTACATACACTTATTTGATTAGAATATAAATAATATGAAATAAAAATATTTTACCATCAAGGGAAAAACTATTTGATGATGTCATGTGTGATGTCATGGGAAGATATTTTTAAAATGAGCTTTAATGGAAAGTCTTAAGTGTTAAGTAAAAGATGTAAAGCTGTAAAGTAAAATAAGCATCCATGGAACATGGGAGTAGGTCTTGGTCTTGTAAAGGAGGGGCTAAGGAATGAGTATTCATTTATTAGTCCACTAAAGCGTTAAACGTAATAAAAGAAAAAAATGGTGGAAGTGGATTAGCAGTAATCCACTTTGTTCTTCGCTAACATTTCTCTAATTAGTTTAAATCTCTTCCAAACTTCATCAAACATTCACCACACCTTAGAACACCTTAGGAAGCATGGATCTAAAGTCAAAGTGGTAGAAATATGAGAAAAATACGGGATCTTAGTGATGCCATGAGCAAAGGAGAAGATGGTGCGCTTGGCAAGGCATTAATACTATATTATGAAAGTCATTAATACTATACTTAACACTAAAAGCCGACGAGGTAGACTTGTCTATCTGTGAGAGTCAAGAATGAAGTGTCTAGGCAAGGCATTGATATACAACCAGTGCTCTAACTTACCTAGCTTTACTATTGACCAAGGGATATTATAAGTTGGAATGTTGGAAACATGTTAAGTATATGAACCTTGATTTCCATAAAAGATCGTCTTTAAAACTAGATAGTTGACTTGTCAATACCAAACTTAACCAAATACTAACTTAGATATTTAAACGAATGTTTTTAAGGATAATATGAGTATGGAATGTTTTTGGGTTTGTTTTGACAATGTGTTAATAACATTCATCTTCAACCCTTTTTTTATTATACTTATGAATGTAAATAGACCTTTAAAGGAATGTTTCAAAGATAAGCATAAGTAAAATGGTTTTGGGTTTGTAGTGACAAAGTTTAAATAACATTAGACTTAAACCTTTTTGAGTGGATTTATGAAAGTACTTAGATCCTTAAAATGGATGTTTGGAAGGAAATTATAAGTATGGATTTTTTTGGAAAAAAGATAGAAAAGGTAAATGTTTAAAGTAAGAAATCTTATTGATAATTTATGAATATACTTATACCATTTGAGAAAAGTATACGAATACATTCTGAAGTATTGAATGACTACTAATGAATAGTAGAAATTGATAGACGAAGTTTTATTAGATTTAATAAGTTCTGCTAGAAAGATAGGTTTTTATTAATAAAAAAAGTATTAATTAAATAAAAAGGCGATTATAAGTCACTTATGTGAGTTAATCGTGCTTTATGTGTTTATTCATTTATGGAAAGTATTTAGTCATATACTTAGCACTAAAAGTCGATGAAGTAGGTTCGTCTATCCGTGGGAGTTAAGATTGTTGCTCGAGTAGGGTTTAGAAGCAATAGTGCTCTAACCTACCAGCTTCACTCTTGGTCGAGGGATACTATAAGACGAAAAGTTCGGAAATGTGATAAGTATACGAGACTTAGTTTCCATATGCAATCTTCTATTCTGAACTTGAAAGTCGATGAGTCGACTATCGAACTTGACTGATAGTTCATTAACTTTTTTTGAAGAGACCGGGATTGTTATTGTTTTATATCGAAAACCACTTCAAACCTAATGTATAGTTTCTATGTTGTAGAAGCAATTGTGAAGTAGAATGCTATAGAATTAAACTTTATATCCTTAGGTTAAGTCCAAAGGAGAGGTCAGTATTAGCATTCGTCAAGGGACTTATGCAAAAATGTATGTGGAGATTCATGATCTTCTCAATATGCTAGAATCCATTTGGGTATATTTGTTCTGTTCAAGTGATGAAGACTTGTATGAGAGATGCCAAACGTGATCTTGACATTGGGAAATTCACTCATATCTTCCACTACGGGTTGGTCTAGTTCCAACAATGGTATCGGAATCCAATAGCCTATGCGGTCTAAATTAGTCATGTTATGATTGACTATTAGGCTCATAGGACAAAAGTTGTCCCTAATAAAAAAGGCCCAAAATTTAATTGGACCTTGGGCTAATTTTTAAAATTGTTTAAAAGTTTAAAATAAAAGATTTTAAATTTAATATTCAAATATAAAACATGATATAAAACATTATAAAATTTATAATATAATAAATATTTTCAAAATGTTTAAAATAATTTCAAAATTTTTATATACTTATTAATATGATTAATAAATTAATTAAACTACTTAATTAATTGAAACTATATACATGTATTATATAATATGATATATGTTATGATATTTTAAAATGTTTAAGGTATCATAAGTATACATGTATGTATAACTAGTGATTTTTGAAACTAAAACAATTTAATTAAAATAGTTTAGTTAAATAAATTAATTGAAAGTTAATTAATTAAATAATATATATATGATATATGTTTTATACTATAAAGGTTAAAGTATATATATACAAGTTATACGAATATAAAATTAATTAATTAAATAAAATTTAGTTAATATAATATTATACATAACACTGCTATATAAGTAATATGAAATATAAAAGTTATATAATAAATAAACTTATATAATATGAATGTATAATTTAAAGGTGGAATAATATGAAACCCTAAATAAACTTAAGGAATAAGTACATACGTAATTGTATGTATACCGTGATTTTCGATGTGTCAGACTCTTGAATATCGAGAGTAATTCATAAGAATTACATTGTTCCATAAGTCGATATCACTTAATTTTATATATGTATGAATCTTTAACAAAATGTGGTCCTCTACTATATATATACTAATAAATTACTTGCATACTCCTTAGTTGTTGAGCGGATCCAAGCTAAGGATGTTATGTGTAGTATTATTAATATATAAAATAGACGAGATAAGATAACTATAAATATATATTTGTTGAGCAGACTCAAGGTACATATACTATACTTATGCCGTCGCGATGTGGTAGGTACGAATGATTAATTTCGTTTTGATTTTTTGAGCAGACTCAAGCTCGAAGAGAAATTAGGGCAAGGTACCAAAGGTTTAGGAGTTGTATATAATACAACCGACAAGGAGTTATCCAATGTTCGTGGAGCTATGACTTGTTGAGCAGACTCAAGTTCAGAATTCCAAGGCGGACGATCCTAACACCTACTAGTGAAGTCAAAAGATTTAAATGTTTCGACTTAGGGTTTGGTGAAACATAAAAGACTAGTAGGAGCTTAAGAGTAAAATGAAACATATAGTTTAACCTTACTAATATTATAATAACATCTATTATGATTTGTCCTAATAATCTACTACTTAAACTTGCAAAAATTGACAACTCCAAACTATTTTCTAAAAACGAAAAACTTACCAGACCTAACTATATCGACTGGCTAAGAATAATCCAAATAGCATTGACATACGAGAGCCTTTAGATAGCTATTACATCTGAACTTAAAGAACAACTCGTCAATGATATAGACCCCAAACTAAGACTTGCTTATGAAAAATAGGTGTCATACTTAGAGATCGCCCAAGTTTTCGTGCTGTCTATGTTACACAAGTCGTTGGAGAGGCAACAAGAAAATATGTATGTCTATGAGATATTAGATAGTCTCAAGGTCCTGTTTGGTGAACAGTCACGTTCCGCAGGATACAAGCTTATGAAGAAACTGTTCAATATCAAAATGTCCAAAGGAAAGAAAATGGATGATTATGTGCTAATGGTGAAGGCCTATATTGATCGGCTTTCATAGGTGGACGTACAAATAAGCAATGATCTACAAGTAGACTTGATCCTTGGTTCCTTTGCTTCTTAGTACGAACCATTCATATTGTATTATAACATGAACCAATTAAATGTGAATCTTGTGGAGCTCCTCAATATGTTGAGGTAGACCGAGTCTACATCTAAGGATCAAGATGGCGTACTTGCTGTGAAGGGTAGTGCATCATCTTTGAAGAGTTTGAAGAAGTAGAAAAGAGATGGTAAAAAGAACAATAAAAGTAAGAAGACCGATGATAAGGATGAATGTCACCACTGCCACAAGAAAGGTCACTGGAAAAGGAACTTTCTTGACTACTTAAAGATTTTTAGGGAAAGGAAGAAGAATGGTTTTGCGGCTCCATCAGGTACATTTATGATTCAAAATTGTTTTGTAATCAATAAAATGTCATGATTCTAGATACTGGATCTCCTACTCATATATGTAATTCGTTACAGGGCTTAGGAACTAGCATCGTGTGGAAAAAGGAGAGATGAGGCTCCATGTTACCAATGGATCTATGGTATATGCAATGACGGTAGGAGACTATCATTTAGTTTTGCCTAGTGGATTATTATTAAATAATTGCTATTATGTAAAAGACTTTGTTTGTGAGATTATCTATTTTTAGATTGTTTGAGGCTGGATATATATTTCATTGTGCAAATAATATTATGAACATTAGTTTAGATGGAAGTAAAGTCTACGAAGGCATTCTTGAAAATGACATTTATGTGAATAATACTAATCATATGTGTTTTGCGAATAATGCATCTAACATTATAAATGATGGTTATCTTTGGCATTGTTGGTTAGCTCGTATTAGGGAGAAACGACTACACAAATTGAAAACTGAAGGTTTTCTACCATCAATCGATTCTGAATCATTTGATACGTGCGAGTCATGTCTCAAAGGTAAAATGACTAAGCATCCCTTCAGTGGGATCAATGAAAGAATTGATGAACTCTTAGGGTTAGTACGTAGCAAAGTATGTGGCTCAATGCCTATAGTTACCCAAGATAATAGTTCATACTTTGTTACCTATACTGATGATTTCTCGATCTAGGATATGTGTATCTTATAAAGAACAAATTTGACGTCTGAAAAATTTATTGAGCATAAAAATGTAGTAGAAAATCAAATGGGCCATAATATTAACATCCTTTGATTAGATCAAGGAGGGGAGTATGTTCGATAGGATTTCCAATAATACTTAAAAGGTAATGGGATTATCTCTCATTTTACTCCATCCTATACTCCACAACACAAAGGTGTGTTGGGAAGAAGGAATGAACCTTATTAGATATGGTTCGTTCTGTGATGAGTAAGGCTGAGTTACCTCTATCCTATTGGGGATATGTGCAAGAAACCGCAGCGCATATGTTGGACTTGTTACCCACTAAATCTATGCCAAAACCACCATATGAGATGTGGTATGGTAAGAAACCCCAACTCAAGCACTTAATGGTGTGGAGTTATCCAGTGTACGTTAAAAACGTTGGTCCGAACAAACTAGAGGCAAGATCGATACTGTGTAAACCATAGGATTTCCAAAAACTCGATGCAATATATATTCTACAATGCTGAGGAATAAAAGGTCATTGTTTCTCGACACACTGTCTTTTTGGAAAAGAAATTTATATCCAAGGGAATAACATTGAGGTTATAGGCTAGGATGAGATCCAAGAAATTAACACTGAAACCAAAACATTGGGAGAACCAAGTTCACCTATATACAAAAGCATGCAACCTATTAGAATGTCTTATAGGGAATCTTGTGCATCAGAGAGATATTATGGTTTTCTCGTGGATTTTGAGAATGAGGACTATGTCTTAGATGACAACACCCCTCTATCGTTCTAATAACCACTTCAAAGTAAAGACTCTGCATAGTGGCTTGGAGCAATGAAATCCGACATGGATTCCATGTATGAAAACAAAACTTTGTCGAACGTACCTGAAGGGATAAAACCATCGGCTGCAAATGGATTTTGAGAAAAAGGTAAATATATATGGGGAAGTGGAGACTTATAAAAGCAAGGCTAGTTGCGCAAGAATTTCATCAAATTCAAGCTGTTGATTATGATGAAACTTTCTCACCTGTAGCTATGCTTAAATCTATTCATATCATGCTAGTTATCGCTGCATTCAATAATTATGAAATATGGCAAATAGATGGAAATAAAACTTGTAACGACCCGTAAATTTCAGTGGTTTTATTTATTTAATTAATTGAAATTTTGTGAAATTTTAAATAATAAAATTTTGAAATTTAAATTTGATATTTGGAATGCGTCTAATTAAACATAGCAACTGGTAAATTTTCATCCGAAAATATGAAAATTTATTTCGCGCGTAAATTTACTTCAATTTACATCAGTTAAAATTGATGGTAATAAAATGTTTTCCAAACCTAAATATTTTTACATAGAAAATTTGTAAATCATCTTCTGAGTGAGACGCCATCTTTCGTTTCATCAAATTTGGATGTCTATTACTCCGTTTATCTTAATTCTGGCAAAATAGCAGCATTTTCGGTACCGATTATCGGCTTTTGACCGGATGATCGGGCCACTAATATCTGTGTACCGTTTTGATCGTCTCGTCGTGCTGATCTCCACGGTATATTCAACTCTGCAAATTTGAGATCCGGTACACGTCGAAAAGAATAAACAGTTCACCGTAACTGTACCGGATTTTGACTTTACATTTTCCCTTAGACTTCAAATCTATAACGTGCAGCCCAACAACAATTAATTGGTTTAATAAATTTCCAGAAACCAAGGGGTGACCAATTCTATTCCTACTGTTTAGCATTGTGGACCTGTTCTTTCGTTGTCTATTCCCATTTCAATTATATCCGTTCGTTTGCCATTTCTCTGCTCAATGCGTTCCAAATAATAATCAAAGAAAAGCTACCTGTTTCATTCTCCACTCCTCCATTTGTTCTCACCCCCTCTGCCTACACTTCGAACTCCCCAATCCCCTTTGCCAGATCACGAGACCTACCACCACCTACCCAACCGAACCCCACGCCTATCTCCACCCAGGCAACCCCACGCTACCGCCTTCGCCACTCCTCCCTCTGCCTGCTTTTGTTTGCCGAGAAACCCCTGCCCAATTCATCTTTAACCCGAAGCACCTCCGCCCTCTGTATCTCACACACCCAGCCTTCCTCCGCCACCAAGCCCGTCCCGCAAACCCTTAGCAACTCAAGCCCAGATGCGTTCCATCCTCCTCAGTTCGTTCGGCCAGAGAACCGAGAACACATCAAACCTTCAACCCGATGCAGTCTTGCCCTCATTGGCTCGGCCTCGCTCACCCTCAAACCCAATCACCTCCAGCAAATCAGCTTCGCCGCCTCTACACCTTCCCAGTCGAGTCATGACAGCCCCCATCGGCCACGTTCTCTCTCCATAGCAGCCCACTTCGCACACAAAGCCAGGTTTTGACTTAGACATATGATATATACTTTGATTTTTAATATATATGATTTAAAATATAATAATATATGCAAACTGTTGATGTGCGTGAGCTCTATATTGATTTGAAAATTTTATATATATATGTTATAAAGTATGCCTCTCTCTATATATAATCCTATGTAAGTTCTATTATATACGATTTCAATCTGTATAGCTTTATATTTCCCTCGTTTATAGTTTCGTTTTATTTTTATATTAGTTAATATGTGCATCTGTTGGGTTTATATATATAGGCGATTAGAAGTATTTATATGTATATACTGTTCAGGGTTTTGAAAAAAATCATTACAGTGAAGTATATAATTTAGTGTTTATAGTTTTATATTTATATTCTCTATATTGAATATGTATGTCGGTAGCTTGTTCATATGGTATATATCGCCTGTTGTATATGCGTTATTTAGGAGCCGGTTGATGTTTGTTTTGTGTACCTTTCGTCTGTAGTCTATATATATAAGGTATATACCTGTTATATTATATTTTATAAGTCTAATACATGTCAGATGTGTAAGTGTATGTTATATATTTGTAGCATATAAGGGTATAAAGATGGGCAGTTTATTATATATTAAGATGTTGATCGTTTTTCCAGTTATAAAGCTATATAGTTGTTAAATAATATATATCTGCATGTTGCAGTTTGTATATCAGTGAACTATGTATATAATAGTTTAAAGTTGTTGTTTAAATTTATATACAAGCGTTATTTTGTAATGTAAGTTTTATTAACCGTATATGATTTTACAAGTGAAGAAAAATATATTATATAATATTAAGTTATAGAGACGCATTATACAGCAGCTTATAAATAAATGTATATTTATACAATCTGCATAATTGTTACTATGACAAGTAGGTTGCACTATGTTATATATCATGGAAACTGTGTCAATTGTGTTGTATATATATTTCCAGATTTTTGTAAAACAGCTTATGTATATTTGTTTATATATAAAAATAAGAGTGTTGTGTATATATGGGTTTTTGTAAGGAAAGTTATATTGATTTTTATAACAACTGGTTTTAAAATAAACGTGTATATATTCATAAACAAGGTTTATATTGGAACTGTTTAATAGCTGCTGGTATGAGTTCAGATTTGTACTATATCTATAACCTGCTGCATATATATACGTTTATAATAACAGATGAAATATAAATTTTAACCTGTTTACGTGTTGTACTATATGAGTCTTATCATATGTATATTGGGATATTTTGTTGGGTTTAAGCTATAATAATCTGTTATATGTATACGCTGAATTATGATTCTATATGTAAGTTAGGTAAATTATTTTAATATATGTAAGTGGTTGTTAAGTATGAATTTATTTCAGTGATATATAAATATATTAGATTGTAAAATTTTGGAAATGATTGTTTCTATATTTTTGTAGGGTTATAGGATATATTTAAAATATTTACATAAAGTTTATGGGGTTTTGTAATTGATTTGGTATATTGTACTTTGATTTGAGTATATAAATATATATATATTGTTATGAGTATTACTTGAAAATATAGTATATATACTGTTCCATTTATATCGAGCTGATGGATTGTTCTCATTGATTTCTATCAGCCTTGTTCGTCAAATTCGCGTTCAAAAATCTTGCTTTGTTTGAGATTCGTACCAATCCTGATTTGCTTTGAGATTCGTGTCAGGATTCATAGCTCATTTCCATGTCAAATCTATCTAGCCTCGAAAGGTGAACAATCACTCTGATTAACGTTCTTATATTTATAAAATTTGATTTCAATTGAAACGTCAATTGAAATATGCTGCTGATAGTTATTCACATTGTTATATATATGTCATTATTTGTATCTGTTCACCTGTGACATCTGACACTATTATCTGTTATTTATATTGATGATATATGCCTGTTACTGTGTTATTTTATTATCATATCTGTTATCACTTTGCAAGTTCCCTGTTAGTATAGAATCACTATGGGCTGAAATGATACATACCCGAACGATCTGTAGAATAGGAGAAAATCGTTATGGGTTGAAATGATAAACCCAAGCGATTTTCATTGAATTGAATTTGGGATTGCGGGTTGAAAAGATATATACCCGTATATATAAGTTAAATTGCGGATTGAAATGATAAATATCCGTATCACTTGACCATAGGATAGAAAAGTTTATACAAACACCGTTGGTCTATATATAATTGTTTTGAAAATGATTTCTATGGTTTTGAAAAGAAATATATGGTTTTGATAAATATTGATTTTTAAAGATGTATTAAAGTTGATTTAATAAAGTTGATAAATAATATGTTTAAGTATTTATTTAATATCTATATTTTCAAATATAGAATTTATAATGATTTGAAATTGATTGAAATTATATTTATTTAAGAATTATACTTAAATAAGTTTGATTTGAAATGTATTGAATTTGAAATTTAAAGAAGTGATTTACAACTTGAAATTTGAAAAGGTGACTTAAATGGATATTTCCAACGTATAAATATTTAAATGAGATATTTTGTTTATTTAAATTGTAAATTGAAATTGTATTCAAATGTTATGGAAATGTTAAGTTATTATTTCGAAACTAAATAATTGTAAAGTGAATTTGATATGTATATAAATTTATCGAATTTAGTTTTGAAATGTTGAATATTAAAAGCTTTGAAATATATTAAAATTGAAATGGTTTATTTTATGGTTCAGATATGTATTTGAAATCGATAATTTGAAATGGTTTATTTAGAAGCTGAATCGAGTTGAAACTGATAATTTGAGATTTGATTAAATTAAATTTTGGAATTCGAGTTATTTGAATCGATTTGTGAAATTTGAGGAAACTAATTTATTTTATAACGAAATTCAATATCTAAACTGTTTAAAAAGGAAAGTGTTATGATTTCCAAAATACTGTGATTTCCAGACTATGATTTTGAAAACATTATAACTTTGGAAAGTAATATGATTTTGAAAATGGATATATTTGAAGTGAAATGATATCGTATTAAATTAGGTTTTGAAATGATAATGATATTTTGGTTTTGAAGTATAAACTATTTTGAAATGACCACGGTGTTATAATAACGATTGGTTGGCAAAGAGACCGGGATCGGATATGGACATACTCTCTGTCGATACCGAAAACCACTTTGACAACCGTGTACGCGGTGGAGATTCCAGAATGAAGTAGGATGGTGGCGGCGTTCTTAAGGTATGTTACGTGGACCCAACTCCCGTGAGTTGGCATAAGGTGGCTAAAACAGGAGCGATCTCGGACCAGTGAGGTAGCACCTCTTCTCGGACGCATTTCTTCGATATTATACTCTTACTTGTGATTTGACTAGATGGCCATCCTCCGATTTGGGAGTGTTGTTCGAAGTGGAACGGTAGTGGCTGCTATGCGTATCCATCAGTCCGTGTGCGTAATTGGTATATCTACCCTGGCATTGCTTAGTTGTGCCGTGTCACCTACCATATCGAGCTTTACTACGATTATGATTTTAAGATCCGACCGCGTTAAGGTTCTCCATCCCCTTAACGCTATTTTCTATATGATTATACTTTACTTATTTAGACACTATTATAATAGCGAATATTACTACATAGTAAATAGTTTAACGGACCCTTAGAGGATGGTTATCCCAAACATCCTTTAAGTTACTTGTATTTCAGTTGATATTTCACTTGAGTTGGATTTATTGAATATAAGAATGTTAATCCTGACTCGAGTGTTTTGTGTTTTGCTTTACGCTCGGGTCAGACTGAGTGATACAACATTTGAGACTCACCTTTGGAGTTGGAGCTTCGCTTGGAGATCCAGCTATCTATCGATCCTGCTTTCAGTTATTCAGTTGATTCCAGTAATGTATTCAGATCTTGTATTTGATTATTGTGTTGAGACATCTATTGTCTTCGAGACTTCTGTTGTATCTTGTCTAACTCTGTTATATATATAGTAGCTTCATGAACTACTATCCTTTTGTTTCCGCTGCATTATTTTTATATTACTCTGTGACTGTGATCTGTAATTATTTTATTTACTGTATATTCTGAGTTTTGCCAAATTTTATTTACAACGCGGTATTTTGAGCAATTCAACTCCGGCATGAGTGTCTACCTATACACTTATAATGGATGCGAATGGTTGAAAATACCGGGTCGTTACATGTGGTATCAGAGCCAGGTTTTAGGCAAAACTCAGCATATGTAGTAAATTCAATTACAGAATCACTTTCGTTCGAGCTTGAATTCCTTCTTCTTTGACTCAGTTCCTTTGAATTTTGGAACGCTCACTTCGGTTCCAAAGTCCATTCGTGTCTCCCCTATTCGTGTCTTTTGATTCTGGAGTATCCCATACCTCCACTTCGAATGATCTCTATAATAAATCGGCGGTCTCGCCAATCTTCGAATAATTTGTACTGGGGTGAAACTCCTTTACAATCGGTATTGATTCACCGGAGATTTCTGTATCCTAGGTTTACGATGCTGCTATCTTATGCTATACCCGAATTCTACCTCTGGTAATCGAATGTCGATTTGCTTCAGAATTCTACATCGATCTTATCTATGAAGTCACGGTTGACCCGGTTAAGGTTGCCCGCGATTTATACAACTTTATCCATCTTCCTCTTTAAAATGCAATCATCTAACCTTCGTTTTGAGACTATCTATTTTAGATTAGAATTCTCTTTGATTAGAGTCCCTCTATATTTGGATCTCTATCCTTGTGTTGGAATCCAATTCTGGAATCATCGTGTGAGGGAGTGTATTTGTAATTAATATAAAATAGTTTATGTTTATAGTGTGTTGTTTGAGTTGTTGATGTTGGTTTGGATTTTCGATCGATTCGTCTGATCAACGCTATCGATAGGATTTCCAAAACACTTGAACAGAGCAAACTGACACAATATAATTTTCAAATTTGACAAATGAAATAAATATGTATGATTATATTATAAATATATAAGAAAAGTTTCTGGAATTAAAAGTTAAATAGTTTGGTTATTGAAAATAATAATATTTGATTGTCATTTTATTGTTTTGTGAGTCATTGACTATTGCAAAATGACTATTGTATATAAATTTATTTGGAATTGAAATGAATTTAAATTGAGAATTTAAGAATTTAATTTCTGGTGATTTCAAACTTTGTTTTAAAGTCTTAAAATGTATATTCTTTAAAGTATTTTCGAATAAAATGGTTTTCAAAGAATTTTAAATGTTTAAATCAGTGATTTTCTCTTTGGCGCTGGAAAATAATTTCGATGATGACGGCCGCATCATCAACATTCATTTTCGAGTTTCGAAGTGGAGAGACTATTCTGTAGCTTTGCTACGGTTTTGTTTTGAAAAAAAAAAACAAATACTTTTGATTTGAATCTCTTCAGTATAATTTGATTTATGTATATATATATATAGGTATCTAATTTTAAAATTTAATTTTATATAAATATTATTATATATATCTCTAAATAGTTTGAAGTAAATCGGAGATTTAAATTCTTAAATTTTAGATTAAAAATGATTTCAATTATAAACTAAAGTCAAAATTCTTGGATAAATAGTTAACTGGGAATAACTGAATTGTAAAATCTTATTTGTATAATACCCAATTACATCTCAACATAACTTACCTAAAATTTTCAGAATTTAAAAATGTAATCGGATAATATACAATATAAAATGACCTTTATAAATAGAATTTGAGTGGTCATAATAAATGTTATACACTTAAAATTTAGTTATAAACATTAATTGAAATAAATAAGAATTATAAGTTAAGTGGATAATAGATGAGACAAATAAATTTGCTTTGAAGGAATTAATAAATTGAAATTAGATCAACTTATGGAAATACCTTAAATTTAAAAATCGATTATTGAATATAATTTGATTTAAACTGAAATTTATAAGGTTTAAAGTAATTTATATGGTTTAAATATATGTGATAAGATATATTAAGTGGAATAAACCAAATAATAATTTGGGATAGAAAGGAATTAAATTTGTTGAATAAAATATAATTATAATAAATGACTATTCAAATTTATGATTTTAGAAATTGTTTATTTAAGATAATTGGATAATAAGATAATCATTTTAGATATAGTTAAGATTGATTTAACTTAAGTGAAATCAAATGGATTGAAATCAATTATTGGGTATTAATTAATTTAAATTGGAATTTATATGGTTTTAAATTGACTGTTTATTTTGTATTTCAAATCTATTTTTCTTTCTGGTTGTTTCCATTCTCCTACTTCCTCCCTTTTCGGGGACGAAAAGTTTTGAGTGGGGGAGAGTGTAACGACCCGTAAATTTCAGTGGTTTTATTTATTTAATTAATTGAAATTTTGTGAAATTTTAAACAATAAAATTTTGAAATTTAAATTTGATATTTGGAATGCGTCTAATTAAACATAGCAACTGGTAAATTTTCATCCGAAAATATGAAAATTTATTTCACGCGTAAATTTACTTCAATTTACATCAGTTAAAATTGATGGTAATAAAATGTTTTCCAAACCTAAATATTTTTACATAGAAAATTTGTAAATCATCTTCTGAGTGAGACGCCATCTTTCGTTTCATCAAATTTGGATGTCTATTACTCCGTTTATCTTAATTCTGGCAAAATAGCAGCATTTTCGGTACCGATTATCGGCTTTTGACCGGATGATCGGGCCACTAATATCTGTGTACCGTTTTGATCGTCTCGTCGTGTTGATCTCCACGATATATTCAACTCTGCAAATTTGAGATCCGATACACGTCGAAAAGAATAAACAGTTCACCATAACTGTACCGGATTTTGACTTTACATTTTCCCTTAAACTTCAATTCTATAACGTGCAGCCCAACAACAATTAATTGGTTTAATAAATTTCCAGAAATCAAGGGGTGACCAATTCTATTCCTACTGTTTAGCATTGTGGACCTGTTCTTTCGTTGTCTATTCCCATTTCAATTATATCCGTTCGTTTGCCATTTCTCTGCTCAATGCGTTCCAAATAATAATCAAAGAAAAGCTACCTGTTTCATTCTCCACTCCTCCATTTGTTCTCACCCCCTCTGCCTACACTTCGAACTCCCCAATCCCCTTTGCCAGATCACGAGACCTACCACCACCTACCCAACCGAACCCCACGCCTATCTCCACCCAGGCAACCCCACGCTACCGCCTTCGCCACTCCTCCCTCTGCCTGCTTTTGTTTGCCGAGAAACCCCTGCCCAATTCATCTTTAACCCGAAGCACCTCCACCCTCTGTATCTCACACACCCAGCCTTCCTCCGCCACCAAGCCCATCCCGCAAACCCTTAGCAACTCAAGCCCAGATGCGTTCCCTCCTCCTCAGTTCGACCGGCCAGAGAACCGAGAACACATCAAACCTTCAACCCGATGCAGTCTTGCCCTCATTGGCTCGGCCTCGCTCACCCTCAAACCCAATCACCTCCAGCAAATCAGCTTCGCCGCCTCTACACCTTCCCAGTCGAGTCATGACAGCCCCCATCGGCCACGTTCTCTCTCCATAGCAGCCCACTTCGCACACAAAGCCAGGTTTTGACTTAGACATATGTTATATACTTTGATTTTTAATATATATGATTTAAAATATAATAATATATGCAAACTGTTGATGTGCGTGAGCTCTATATTGATTTGAAAATTTTATATATATATGTTATAAAGTATGCCTCTCTCTATATATAATCCTATGTAAGTTCTATTATATACGATTTCAATCTGTATAGCTTTATATTTCCCTCGTTTATAGTTTCGTTTTATTTTTATATTAGTTAATATGTGCATCTGTTGGGTTTATATATATAGGCGATTAGAAGTATTTATATGTATATACTGTTCAGGGTTTTGAAAAAAATCATTACAGTGAAGTATATAATTTAGTGTTTATAGTTTTATATTTATATTCTCTATATTGAATATGTATGTCGGTAGCTTGTTCATATGGTATATATCGCCTGTTGTATATGCGTTATTTAGGAGCCGGTTGATGTTTGTTTTGTGTACCTTTCGTCTGTAGTCTATATATATAAGGTATATACCTGTTATATTATATTTTATAAGTCTAATACATGTCAGATGTGTAAGTGTATGTTATATATTTGTAGCATATAAGGGTATAAAGATGGGCAGTTTATTATATATTAAGATGTTGATCGTTTTTCCAGTTATAAAGCTATATAGTTGTTAAATAATATATATCTGCATGTTGCAGTTTGTATATCAGTGAACTATGTATATAATAGTTTAAGGTTGTTGTTTAAATTTATATACAAGCGTTATTTTGTAATGTAAGTTTTATTAACCGTATATGATTTTACAAGTGAAGAAAAATATATTATATAATATTAAGTTATAGAGACGCGTTATACAGCAGCTTATAAATAAATGTATATTTATACAATCTGCATAATTGTTACTATGACAAGTAGGTTGCACTATGTTATATATCATGGAAACTGTGTCAATTGTGTTGTATATATATTTCCAGATTTTTGTAAAACAGCTTATGTATATTTGTTTATATATAAAAAAAAGAGTGTTGTGTATATATGGGTATTTGTAAGGAAAGTTATATTGATTTTTATAACAACTGGTTTTAAAATAAACGTGTATATATTCATAAAAAAGGTTTATATTGGAACTGTTTAATAGCTGCTGGTATGAGTTCAGATTTGTACTATATCTATAACCTACTGCATATATATACGTTTATAATAACAGATGAAATATAAATTTTAACCTGTTTAAGTGTTGTACTATATGAGTCTTATCATATGTATATTGGGATATTTTGTTGGGTTTAAGCTATAATAATCTGTTATACGTATACGCTGAATTATGATTCTATATGTAAGTTAGGTAAATTATTTTAATATATGTAAGTGGTTGTTAAGTATGAATTTATTTCAGTGATATATAAATATATTAGATTGTAAAATTTTGGAAATGATTGTTTCTATATTTTTGTAGGGTTATAGGATATATTTAAAATATTTACATAAAGTTTATGGGGTTTTGTAATTGATTTGGTATATTGTACTTTGATTTGAGTATATAAATATATATATATTGTTATGAGTATTACTTGAAAATATAGTATATATACTGTTCCATTTATATCGAGCTGATGGATTGTTCTCATTGATTTCTATCAGCCTTGTTCGTCAAATTCGCGTTCAAAAATCTTGCTTTGTTTGAGATTCGTACCAATCCTGATTTGCTTTGAGATTCGTGTCTGGATTCATAGATCATTTCCTTGTCAAATCTATCTAGCCTCGAAAGGTGAGCAATCACTTTGATTAACGTTCTTATATTTATAAAATTTGATTTCAATTGAAACATCAATTGAAATATGCTGCTGATAGTTATTCACATTGTTATATATATGTCATTATTTGTATCTGTTCACCTATGACATCTAACACCATTATCTGTTATTTATATTGATGATATATGCATGTTACTGTGTTATTTTATTATCATATCTGTTATCAATTTGCAAGTTCCCTGTTAGTATAGAATCACTATGGGTTGAAATGATACATACCCGAACGATCTGTAGAATAGGAGAAAATCGTTATGGGTTGAAATGATAAACCCAAGCGATTTTCATTGAATTGAATTTGGGATTGCGGGTTGAAAAGATATATACCCGTATATATAAGTTAAATTGCGGATTGAAATGATAAATATCCGTATCACTTGACCATAGGATAGAAAAGTTTATACAAACACCGTTGGTCTATATATAATTGTTTTGAAAATGATTTCTATGGTTTTGAAAAGAAATATATGGTTTTGATAAATATTGATTTTTAAAGATGTATTAAAGTTGATTTAATAAAGTTGATAAATAATATGTTTAAGTATTTATTTAATATCTATATTTTCAAATATAGAATTTATAATGATTTGAAATTGATTGAAATTATATTTATTTAAGAATTATACTTAAATAAGTTTGATTTGAAATGTATTGAATTTGAAATTTAAAGAAGTGATTTACAACTTGAAATTTGAAAAGGTGACTTAAATGGATATTTCCAACGTATAAATATTTAAATGAGATATTTTGTTTATTTAAATTGTAAATTGAAATTGTATTCAAATGTTATGGAAATGTTAAGTTATTATTTCGAAACTAAATAATTGTAAAGTGAATTTGATATGTATATAAATTTATCGAATTTAGTTTTGAAATGTTGAATATTAAAAGCTTTGAAATATATTAAAATTGAAATGGCTTATTTTATGGTTCAGATATGTATTTGAAATCGATAATTTGAAATGGTTTATTTAGAAGCTGAATCGAGTTGAAACTGATAATTTGAGATTTGATTAAATTAAATTTTGGAATTCGAGTTATTTGAATCGATTTGTGAAATTTGAGGAAACTACTTTATTTTATAACGAAATTCAGTATCTAAACTGTTTAAAAAAGAAAGTGTTATGATTTCCAAAATACTGTGATTTCCAGACTATGATTTTGAAAACATTATAACTTTGGAAAGTAATATGATTTTGAAAATGGATATATTTGAAGTGAAATGATATCGTATTAAATTAGGTTTTGAAATGATAATGATATTTTGGTTTTGAAGTATAAACTATTTTGAAATGACCACGGTGTTATAATAACGATTGGTTGGCAAAGAGACCGGGATCGGATATGGACATACTCTCTGTCGATACCGAAAACCACTTTGACAACCGTGTACGCGGTGGAGATTCCAGAATGAAGTAGGATGGTGGCGGCGTTCTTAAGGTATGTTACGTGGACCCAACTCCCGTGAGTTGGCATAAGGTGGCTAAAACAGGAGCGATCTCGGACCAGTGAGGTAGCACCTCTTCTCGGACGCATTTCTTCGATATTATACTCTTACTTGTGATTTGACTAGATGGCCATCCTCCGATTTGGGAGTGTTGTTCGAGGTGGAACGGTAGTGGCTGCTGTGCGTATCCATCAGTCCGTGTGCGTAATTGGTATATCTACCCTGGCATTGCTTAGTTGTGCCGTGTCACCTACCATATCGAGCTTTACTACGATTATGATTTTAAGATCCGACCGCGTTAAGGTTCTCCATCCCCTTAACGCTATTTTCTATATGATTATAATTTACTTATTTAGACACTATTACAATAGCGAATATTACTACATAGTAAATAGTTTAACGGACCCTTAGAGGATGGTTATCCCAAACATCCTTTAAGTTACTTGTATTTCAGTTGATATTTCACTTGAGTTGGATTTATTGAATATAAGAATGTTAATCCTGACTCGAGTGTTTTGTGTTTTGCTTTACGCTCGGGTCAGACTGAGTGATACAACATTTGAGACTCACCTTTGGAGTTGGAGCTTCGCTTGGAGATCCAGCTATCTATCGATCCTGCTTTCAGTTATTCAGTTGATTCCAGTAATGTATTCAGATCTTGTATTTGATTATTGTGTTGAGACATCTATTGTCTTCGAGACTTCTGTTGTATCTTGTCTAACTCTGTTATATATATAGTAGCTTCATGAACTACTATCCTTTTGTTTCCGCTGCATTATTTTTATATTACTCTGTGACTGTGATCTGTAATTATTTTATTTACTGTATATTCTGAGTTTTGCCAAATTTTATTTACAACGCGGTATTTTGAGCAATTCAACTCTGGCATGAGTGTCTACCTATACACTTATAATGGATGCGAATGGTTGAAAATACCGGGTCGTTACATGTGGTATCAGAGCCAGGTTTTAGGCAAAACTCAGCATATGTAGTAAATTCAATTACAGAATCACTTTCGTTCGAGCTTGAATTCCTTCTTCTTTGACTCAGTTCCTTTGAATTTTGGAACGCTCACTTCGGTTCCAAAGTCCATTCGTGTCTCCCCTATTCGTGTCTTTTGATTCTGGAGTATCCCATACCTCCACTTCGAATGATCTCTATAATAAATCGGCGGTCTCGCCAATCTTCGAATAATTTGTACTGGGGTGAAACTCCTTTACAATCGGTATTGATTCACCGGAGATTTCTGTATCCTAGGTTTACGATGCTGCTATCTTATGCTATACCCAAATTCTACCTCTGGTAATCGAATGTCGATTTGCTTCAGAATTCTACATCGATCTTATCTATGAAGTCACGGTTGACCCGGTTAAGGTTGCCCGCGATTTATACAACTTTATCCATCTTCCTCTTTAAAATGCA
The DNA here is from genome assembly GCA_030737815.1 of Allium fistulosum. Lineage (NCBI taxonomy): Eukaryota > Viridiplantae > Streptophyta > Magnoliopsida > Asparagales > Amaryllidaceae > Allium > Allium fistulosum. The sequence goes on from CM060908.1 coordinate 211,173,923, forward strand.
ATCATCTAACCTTCGTTTTGAGCCTATCTATTTTAGATTAGAATTCTCTTTGATTAGAGTCCCTCTATATTTGGATCTCTATCCTTGTGTTGGAATCCAATTCTGGAATCATCGTGTGAGGGAGTGTATTTGTAATTAATATAAAATAGTTTATGTTTATAGTGTGTTGTTTGAGTTGTTGATGTTGGTTTGGATTTTCGATCGATTCGTCTGATCAACGCTATCGATAGGATTTCCAAAACACTTGAACAGAGCAAACTGACACAATATAATTTTCAAATTTGACAAATGAAATAAATATGTATGATTATATTATAAATATATAAGAAAAGTTTCTGGAATTAAAAGTTAAATAATTTGGTTATTGAAAATAATAATATTTGATTGTCATTTTATTGTTTTGTGAGTCATTGACTATTGCAAAATGACTATTGTTTATAAATTTATTTGGAATTGAAATGAATTTAAATTGAGAATTTAAGAATTTAATTTCTGGTGATTTCAAACTTTGTTTTAAAGTCTTAAAATGTATATTCTTTAAAGTATTTTCGAATAAAATGGTTTTCAAAGAATTTTAAATGTTTAAATCAGTGATTTTCTCTTTGGCGCTGGAAAATAATTTCGGTGATGACGGCCGCATCATCGACATTCATTTTCGAGTTTCGAAGTGGAGAGACTATTCTGTAGCTTTGCTACGGTTTTGTTTTGAAAAAAAAACAAATACTTTTGATTTGAATCTCTTCAGTATAATTTGATTTATGTATATATATATAGGTATCTAATTTTAAAATTTAATTTTATATAAATATTATTATATATATCTCTAAATAGTTTGAAGTAAATCGGAGATTTAAATTCTTAAATTTTAGATTAAAAATGATTTCAATTATAAACTAAAGTCAAAATTCTTGGATAAATAGTTAACTGGGAATAACTGAATTGTAAAATCTTATTTGTATAATACCCAATTACATCTCAACATAACTTACCTAAAATTTTCAGAAGTTAAAAATGTAATCGGATAATATACAATATAAAATGACCTTTATAAATAGAATTTGAGTGGTCATAATAAATGTTATACTCTTAAAATTTAGTTATAAACATTAATTGAAATAAATAAGAATTATAAGTTAAGTGGATAATAGATGAGACAAATAAATTTGCTTTGAAGGAATTAATAAATTGAAATTAGATCAACTTATGGAAATACCTTAAATTTAAAAATCGATTATTGAATATAATTTGATTTAAACTGAAATTTATAAGGTTTAAAGTAATTTATATGGTTTAAATATATGTGATAAGATATATTAAGTGGAATAAACCAAATAATAATTTGGGATAGAAAGGAATTAAATTTGTTGAATAAAATATAATTATAATAAATGACTATTCAAATTTATGATTTTAGAAATTGTTTATTTAAGATAATTGGATAATAAGATAATCATTTTAGATATAGTTAAGATTGATTTAACTTAAGTGAAATCAAATGGATTGAAATCAATTATTGGGTATTAATTAATTTAAATTGGAATTTATATGGTTTTAAATTGACTATTTATTTTGTATTTCAAATCTCTTTTTCTTTCTGGTTGTTTCCATTCTCCTACTTCCTCCCTTTTCGGGGACGAAAAGTTTTGAGTGGGGGAGAGTGTAACGACCCGTAAATTTCAGTGGTTTTATTTATTTAATTAATTGAAATTTTGTGAAATTTTAAACAATAAAATTTTGAAATTTAAATTTGATATTTGGAATGCGTCTAATTAAACATAGCAACTGGTAAATTTTCATCCGAAAATATAAAAATTTATTTCACGCGTAAATTTACTTCAATTTACATCAGTTAAAATTGATGGTAATAAAATGTTTTCCAAACCTAAATATTTTTACATAGAAAATTTGTAAATCATCTTCTGAGTGAGACGCCATCTTTCGTTTCATCAAATTTGGATGTCTATTACTCCGTTTATCTTAATTCTGGCAAAATAGCAGCATTTTCGGTACCGATTATCGGCTTTTGACCGGATGATCGGGCCACTAATATCTGTGTACCGTTTTGATCGTCTCGTCGTGCTGATCTCCACGGTATATTCAACTCTGCAAATTTGAGATCCGATACACGTCGAAAAGAATAAACAGTTCACCGTAACTGTACCGGATTTTGACTTTACATTTTCCCTTAAACTTCAATTCTATAACGTGCAGCCCAACAACAATTAATTGGTTTAATAAATTTCCAGAAATCAAGGGGTGAACAATTCTATTCCTACTGTTTAGCATTGTGGACCTGTTCTTTCGTTGTCTATTCCCATTTCAATTATATCCGTTCGTTTGCCATTTCTCTGCTCAATGCGTTCCAAATAATAATCAAAGAAAAGCTACCTGTTTCATTCTCCACTCCTCCATTTGTTCTCACCCCCTCTGCCTACACTTCGAACTCCCCAATCCCCTTTGCCAGATCACGAGACCTACCACCACCTACCCAACCGAACCCCACGCCTATCTCCACCCAGGCAACCCCACGCTACCGCCTTCGCCACTCCTCCCTCTGCCTGCTTTTGTTTGCCGAGAAACCCCTGCCCAATTCATCTTTAACCCGAAGCACCTCCGCCCTCTGTATCTCACACACCCAGCCTTCCTCCGCCACCAAGCCCAATTCATCTTTGAATATAAGAATGTTAATCCTGTATCTCACACACCCGAAGCACCTCCGCCCTCTGTATCTCACACACCCCTGCCCAATTCATCTTTGAATATAAGAATGTTAATCCTGACTTGAGTGTTTTGTGTTTTGCTTTACGCTCGGGTCAGACTGAGTGATACAGCATTTGAGACTCACCTTTGGAGTTGGAGCTTCGCTTGGAGATCCAGCTATCTATCGATCTTGCTTTCAGTTATTCAGTTGATTCCAGTAATGTATTCAGATCTTGTATTTGATTATTGTGTTGAGACATCTATTGTATTCGAGACTTCTGTTGTATCTTGTCTAACTCTATTATATATATAGTAGCTTCATGAACTACTATCCTTTTGTTTCCGCTGCATTATTTTTATATTACTCTGTGACTGTGATCTGTAATTATTTTATTTACTGTATATTCTGAGTTTTGCCAAATTTTATTTACAACGCGGTATTTTGAGCAATTCAACTCCGGCATGAGTGTCTACCTATACACTTATAATGGATGCGAATGGTTGAATATACCGGGTCGTTACAAAACTTTTCTAAATGGTGGTTTAGAAGAAACTGTCTATATGTCGTAGCCTAAGGGTTTTGTGGTTAGTGGGATTGAGAGCAAAGCTTGCAAGTTATTAAAGTCCATTCATTGACTTAAACAAGCATCGACGAGTAAAAAGAAGTGTTTTGATGAAGTAATCAAATAGCTTAGTTTTTATCAAAACACAAAGGAAGCATGCGTATAAAGAATGGAATAGTGCAATGCTATCATATTCTTAGTACTTTATATCGACAATCTATTATTGATTGGCAATGACACTCTGTCGTTGCAATCAGTGAAAGCTTGGCTTTCCAAAAACTTCTCCATGAAGGATTTATGTGAAGTAGCCTATATACTTAGTATAAATATTCATAGAGATGGATCTAAAAGGTTACTGAGATTGTCCCAATCCCTGTACAAAGACACCATACTGGAAAGGTTCAATATAGAGAATTCTAAGTGTGGAAACATTCCAACACAATTTGGAATCGTCCTTTCTAAGAAGGATGCTTGTTAACCCAAAAAATGGATCAAAACCCTGGTTTTAGTTTGACAGCACCAGCCCTTTTCGGACAGAGCAATATCACAGATAACAGATATAGAAAAAGAACAGTAAAAGAAAGAAGACAAGGAAATTTTGTAGTGGTTCGGCTATTAATAAAGCCTACGTCCACTTTATAGCTTTATTATAGACTAATTTCTGTTACAAGTAGTGTTTGATTACAAGGATTTGATTATCCTTAGGTAGATTGAATCCCCAGAGTTGGAATCCACTGGAGAGTCACAGTGAATTCCTTTGGAGAATGATGTGAGGGAGGTAGTAGTGAAGAATGTTTCTAATAGAGCTTCCACAACCAGTCTGGAGAAGATCCCTTTTGTGTTGCAGGTAGGATGGTATTTATAGAGATTGGAGAGTTTTTGGACCAGGCATGTTCACTGACTGCTTGCAAATGGACTTAGGAAAATGCAACGAAGCTTAGCTCGCGACCCGAGCCAAAACCATGGATCGCTAGCGATCCATAGATTTAGCTCACATGCGAGCCGATCACTTAGCTCCTCTTTTCCCTTCTTCGCCTAGTTAGCTTGCCAAGAGTCCATGAAAAAGCATGGATCGCTGGCGATCCATGGTGTATGGACTGCAAGCGATCCATGCACTTAGCATATTTTGGCTTTCTTCGCTTCCCGTGTGCCTTAGCGAGCCAGTAATTAAGTATGGATCACTAGCGATTCATGCACTTAAACTTTTTATGGACTTTGATGTTTGGCATGATTTTGTTGCTTTGTTTTTATGACGATTTACTAGCTAATTTTATTTAACTATTGATTCGACCAGACGAACGCTGGTCTCTTGGTTTAGTCATACTCAGTCGTTGCTTTAGCCCTTTTTGATTGAGTTCTAAGCCATTCCGACTCCTTCAAGTCATTCCATATTCTCCTAGATCCTGATGGGTTAAAAACCCGGATAACATTTGTCCCCCAGAGTATGCCTTTGTTGAAAACAAGGCATGCTCTGGAAGTAACTTCTTTTGAGTCTTCATTTTGTGAAATCTAGTTGATCGTGTCGAGGTTACCATGCAAATTTCGCTATGACTGTTGAATTATCGATGTGAATCGTCAGGGTCCACCAAAAGATGTTGTTCTCAATTAACTAACTTCTAACAGCCATTCGTTTTTTGATTTCGATCTGAATTTCATTTCTTGGTATTGACGATGCAATCTTTGCTCCATAGTTTACACAAGGGTTTAGGTCGATAAGTGGGTGCATGCTGTAGGTTTGGAGTTGTCCTATATAGTTTTAATTCTATTGGCGGTGAAGATAAGTTTTTCTCGAACGATTGTACGCTATTCTGGAGCGAAGTCATGCTCTTTGTCTTTAGCTTTTTCTTCTCGAGAATTTGATTAAGTTCCCATCGATGTTTTTGGATTCCAATGCGACAATTTATTCCATAATCGGATATAGTGGATGATTCAATCGTATCACTCTTCCTATTTCTGTATTCCATTGATCCTGAAAAGAAAAGTTTCCCACATAGCATCAGACAACGGCTCCATTATCGATCGTTGATCGGTAACGGGTAAGTGTGGAAGAGATAATTTAAAAGGAAAATATGTATTGTTTTTCAAATGTAAGCAAGCTATCTACACTTGATTGTTTATTCGCAATATTCAAGATACTGGACTCTTCTCATGTAGATAACACACTGCATCAACCCCGGTCAACGCTCAGGACCTGATTGGTCAACATACGTCGACTTCCCTGGGATCCTGGGCGTTGGTTATACGAGGATATTATTTAAAGTAAAACATACCTAACAGGGTTGAATACCAAGTTTTGTCATTGAAAATGACTTTTCGGTCATCCAATCTTTAGTATAGCAGAGGTACTCCCACTCCTCTAGGACTGGGTCCTTCACAACTTCGACTTCGCTTATTATCCCTATCATATTGGGATGATTGATTACAGTTAAATTACAAGGCATGCTAGCTCTTGTAGAGTTGTAGTTGAAGTTCGATCAGGCATAGATTCAATCTTCGAAAACTAATGCATGAGTTAGTCGATCGCGAATATCCTTCCTTTGTGGTTTTTGGATTTGATCTACACACTAGCTTCTGTCTCAATGGACTATTGGCTTAATTCCTTGGCTTCGAGAATTGCTTTTTATAGAACTATGAGGTAGCTTGGTCCATCCAGTTTTGTGACTGTTTTTGTTTATGCCAGTCGAGTTCATGCTCAGCTGAGCTCGTTTGACATAGCATTGGAGTAAATTCCTTATCCAGTAGGGCTGATTACTTTGACTACTGAACCAACACATTTTGAGAGGTTAGGTCTCCTAAGTAATAAGTTTGATCCCAAGATTTGAGTTTTTGTAATGATGTCAGTAGGCATTAGAAATATGCATTTCTGGCATCTTTTGCTAAAGTAAATTCTTCTGAGTCCGGCGTTGAGATCGTAATCATGTGTTGGTTTCTATCTTCGTAAACTCATGTATGGATGACTCAAACCTATGGATTTTTCCTCGATGTTGTGGACCTTCGAATAACGTAAGATTCCAGAAGGTAGGATTAAAGCGTCGATCAAACTTTTGCTTCTATTTCCGAAAGCCGATGTATCGATAGTTTCACTCTGGGAGTTTCTTCTTAGCATCACCAAACTTTGGGTAATGACATATTCTTGCAAGTTGGAACCAAATGATCTAGTTAGACCTTGAGTAGGTCATCGATCTTTCTCGTCATTGCCAGACTATAAGCAACGACTGATTTCTGAATGTTAAATCCTTTATTTCCTTTGTTGGCAATTTTATTGCTAGAACTTTGTTTTGCGATACAGAACCATTGTCTAACCAACCTCGCGGTTATTCATGTTTGGACTTTGCAACATTTCTTTCGATAAAGTATTTGTGCGTCTATCCCTGCTCGAGGGACTAACTATTTCGAACACATGTATTTGGGTGATTGTGAGAGATGGAGAGGATTGGGACACATGATTCGATTGCCCCTTGTCTGGCTCTTAATCCCATTCTAGGATTATGGAAGTCCAATGGTTTTAGTTCCAACCTTCCATGATTGCCCCTACATGTCCTTAGTTGTTCATGCTTTGCTTGATTGCTGTCGTCACGGTAGTTCTGTTCATACGCCAATTCCTGTCTTCGGAAATTGATAACCTAGCAGCTTGGTTTCAAGTAACATTTCCTCGAGGGTGCCTATCTTTTGTCTATATCTAAATTCTTTCTAAGTTGAATTTAGGAAATTCGGTTGTGCACTAGCTTTCATCCTTAGAAATTAGCACAGGAGCAATTCAATCTTGGGATTTCCTTTCTGCGCAGCTCTATTCCCATGCACTGGCTGATTCCTGCAATGCCAGGTTGAACCATCCGGCTGACCTATGAAAGGATATGTCTTCCGGTCGTTGCCTATCATTGGGCAATAGTAGTTTTCTAAAGATAGGAGTAGAAACTCAATTGAGGTCCAACATCTATCTCCGAAAGCTAGTGCATTGATGGGTCACTATGATGAGGGTTTATCATTAGCCCTGTAGATTAAAGTTCTTCATGGCATTGCCGGGGCAATACCAGTACTTAGTGAGTAGAAAGTTTCTTGGAGTTTCCAGGGCAACACCGGTACTTATGAAATAGAAAATTTTCCAGCGTTACCAAGGTAAAGTTGGTACTTAGAAAATAGAAAAAATTTCCGACGTTGCCAGTGCAACACCGGTACTTGAAAGATAAAAGAAAGCCTTGGAATTGCCGAGGCAACATCGACACTCGAGAGTTTGGGATCAATTTTTCCCATCGATTCGGTGGTACTTTTAGTCCAGTTGGTTACTAATTTTGGTCTTCAGAAACTAGCATTTTGATGATTGGATTGTAGAAGTATTTTCTTAGTGCTGCCTATATTCGGGCAGTGTCAAAGTCACATTAGTGAGGATTGAATCATTGATCCGATCCTGTAGAGTTGAGTAGGTTTCTTTTAAACCAATGTGGTTGTTTTCTCAATGTTGCTTAAATCTGGGATACGCCACATTCTGGAAGGGTGAGAGTCCCAGGCGTTTTCGTTGCCTAGCTTTGTTTAACCGTCAAGTATTACCCTTGGAGATGCAAAGCTATCGCTTAACCAATTCCATAATTATTATTATTCACGAAAAATCAAACTTCTCGCAATTGGTTTTTGTTATGATCTGACGACTATTAGCGGAAACCTTCATTTCTAGGTCTCAAACTCCAGGTTCTTATAGAAAATTTGAAACTGTGGAGCAAGACATTACATTGCCCTCGGTACGACCACGTTCATTCCTATACTGATCATGGACCAGTATAGTTCGGTAGTGTTTGTCTTGAATCCCTGACACCTAACCTTGCTTGTTTCAGGCCATATGCATTATGCTAGACTAATAGCATTGTTGCGGATATCAACCTTATTCGTTGGTTTCAACCTTCGAGATTCAATGGTTTAGCTGCTCGATTTTGAGCGTTCTCTCCTTGCCATTGTCTGTCTTCGGATAACAGTTGGTTTTTTGCAAGTTAGGGTTTGCGACCTTTTTTGAGCATCTGCTTCTGTCTTTGGAAGTCGCTAGGTCGATGACTAGATTCTAGAAACGTCTTCCATGATTATCTATTAATGGTCGTCGGTAAGTTCCTCCTTTTATCCCTATTTTCAAGCGATGGTGAACTTGAAGGAGTTAGATTTTCTTGTTGATATGATAGTCTGGAGTTCTCGATGTTGCTGAGGCAATATTAATGTCTAGCAGGTTGGAGCAGTTTCCTTTTTAATTATGCATTCCTCCAGCCTACTATACTGCTTAGTTTTGTTGCGATTGCCGAAATTCTCTGTTCGGCATAACAGAATCATAGAGTGATTTTTGGTCCCAACCAAGTTTTAGTGTGTTATGTGTCGTCGGTCCATGGGGCTAATTACTCTAAACACTTGATGTTCTAGGCAGCTCTCTGGATGCCCCCAGTCAAAGTTGTGTCGCAGCTCCTACCTTTGGGAGCTTGTGATTTGAATGTGTTAACTTTAGACATTTTAGTCAAAGATCATAATTCTTTGTTGAAATCTTGGTTTGAGGACTTTGTGGTATTGCCGGAACAATGTTGGTCCTTTTGGGTGGTTGGGATCGGTTCCTGTTAATCATGAAATAAACAGGTTTATCGGTGTTGTCAAGACAACACTGGTACTTAGAGAATTTTGACGGTTCGGTGATGATGCAGAAGTGACATTGGGTAGTGTTTGAGTAGCTTATGAGACGCGTCGTTTATGAGTGTGCGCGGCTTATGAGATGCGTGGCTTCTGGTAGTGCGTGGCTTATGAGATGCGCGGCTTCTGGTAGTGCGCAGCTTATGGGATGCATGGCTTTTGGGGATGCATGACTTACGAAATGCGCAGCTTATGGGATCGATATGACCCATCGATCTGATAATGTTTGGAACTTCTTGACGTTGCCAATATTTGGGTAACGTGAGGAGTTCATGCTTCAAGAGCGTGGTTCCACGGCTCAAGAAGTGATGCGTGAGGATTTGGGCCTTCTTGGTGTTGCCGGAGCAACACCAGTTCTCAGAAGGCTAGGATCGATATTTCCTATTGACGTGCCAGATTCCTCAGTGCCCGAACCTACTGTTATTTCCACAGCCTCCGTGCTTGTTTCTGTTCCTATTCCTATTTCCATGTCCGTGTCTGGCTCGTAGCGGGGGCCGGAGTCCAAAAAGATAACCGCGCTTCGATGACTTTTCTATGTTTTTGGAGGGTGATGTAACAGCGGTAGAAGTTCAGGAGTAGGAATTTCAAACAGAGCAGCCTCGTAAGACTCAACATGAATTGGTTGCTATCAAGAAGGAGAAGGTTGAAGCGATCAAAGCCTCGAAGAGCTCCTGCAAATCATGGAAGCGCAAAGCAAAGGGAGAATCTTCTAAGAAGGCTACGAAGAAAGAGGAGGATGTTGTCACCAACGAGTTTATTGATATTACCGGTAGCGACACCACTCCCGAGATGAGGCAGAAACTGCAAAAAAACGGCGGAAAGGGGAGGGGTGGAAGGAAGCGCTAATGAGCTTGTGTGAAGACTTGTATGATTTTTGTTCTTATTGAGTCATTTTTTTCAAGTGCAGTATGCACTTAGCGTTCTTGTCGTGGAGTCTCTATTTTCTTTTTGTTGGCTGGTGTTGTGTGGGTATGGCCCCCATATTTTGACCCCGTGTAAAGAAAATCATAAGCAATATATTGATATTTTGACTGTACTCTTATCTGTCTGTTCATTTGTGTTCTGTGCACTTGTGCTTATTTTGTTTACACTTATCCAATTTTGTGATTGCTGGCGAAAATTTTATTTGGAGTAACAATTCTTTTTTTGGAGTAGAAGAACTTGTGAACTTATTGTTTTCAACTGTTTTTATTTAAGTATCAGTGCATGCCCCCAGTACATAGGGCTATTTACTTCAAATGACCGGTAACTTATAGTTTAGATAATTTTCATATTCATATTAGACTTGAAATTTGGCTAAGTCACGGCTTGATTTTCCTTCTTTCGAAATTTTTGCAACTTTAGCATGTAATCCAAGTTTCTTGTGATATTATGGTAAGTATGCAATATATGCGTGTTTGAGAGGAGCACGTTGCATGGGTTAACTGAGGGCAGTTTTAATCATTAAGTGTCATCAGTTGAAACTTTTTTGTTGGTTTGTAGCACTCCAATTTTGTTGTAGTTGTGCCCAATATTCCCAATCATAGAAGTGGTTGGTGCTGGTTATGAGATGCCCGGTGTTCGAGATCGATATGGCCCGTCGATCCGGTTCTGATGCTCCTCAGCGCTGCCTATCTTCAGGCAACATGAGGAGTTTACACTTTAGGAGCGTGATTTTTTGGCAATGTTCTTCGGTGTTGCCAATCTTCGGGCAATGTTGAGGAGTTGGTGCGCGGCTTACGGGCGCGCGGCTTTTGACATTCCTTTGTGTTGCCTATCTTCGGGCAATGTGAGGGGTTTGTGTTTTGAAAGTTAGTGCATGGCTTATTGGATGTGAGGCTTTTAGTTTTCCTAGGTGTTGCCTATCTTCGGGAAATGTGAGGAGCGTATGTTTTGGGAGTTAGTGCGCGGCTTATGAAATGCACAACTTTTCGTGCTTCTCGGTGTTGCCTATCTTTGGGCAGCGTAAGTAGCGTATGTTTTGGCACATCTTATGAAATGTGCGGCTTTTGGTACTCCTCGGTGTTGCCTATTTTTGGGCAACGTGAGGAGTATAATTTTGGGCCTTTTCATTGTTGCCGGAGCAACACCGGTTTTTAGAAGGCAAGGATCGGGTTCCGTCGATCTAGAGGTTTGAGTCGATTTGACCCCATCGACTCATAAGTTTGCTTACATGAACACGGTTTTATTGGTTCAAGAAGCTAAACAGTTTTTTTTTCAGGTGACCATGGCTTGGATGATCCTTCTGTGTTTCTGGAAGTTGTACACGTCCAAATAGATAAGGCAACCATGGTGGAGAGATCTGCAGCTGACTGCATGAAGATGGAAGGGCCTATGAGAGTTCAGGGCATGACTCTTAGATTTTGATCCAAACTACCTTTAGAGAATAGGTCTTTGACTGGCATACGATCTATAAGGAAGAGGAATTGGTCGCCAAGAGTGGTAAAATAGTAGTTGGAAAGAAGTGGGCATGTATTATGCTAGTATTTCATTTGTTGCACTAGCTAGGTTATTAAGTCTGCGGTTGTCAAAATGCCAGAATTTTTGATTGGGCATAACAGAACTATGGCATGATTAGTCTTGGCCTTTCTTAGGGCTATTCAAGTGTGTGCGGTGCCCCCTATGCCATAGGGCTGTTGGCACGCTTGAACTGTATCCATAGTCTCTCGACGACTCGTTTGGTTGCCGCTGGTCCAGTGGGTGCGGTTTTCCCAGGTGCCGAATCTTGGCTTGATTCGAGTTGGCCTCTGATTGATCACAAGGTTAGTTTAGTTTTGGCTTAGTTTCTTTAAGCGACTTTGAAGCTCTGGAATTTAGCACTGTTTGTCACATTGGTCGTTGGAAGTGATTCCATTAATTTTGCGGAGTGACTGGTATGATTGTCGATTTGTGGCCCCGGAGCGTGACTTCGTTGACTTTGAGGAGCTTTGATCAGGTGACTGCTGATCTTCCAGATCACCTTCATGGATATCAGTTATATATAAATTTCGCTGATCTACCGGTTTGCCTTCACGACGCTTTAGTTCGTGAAAAACCTTCCCATTCACGAAGGCTTTTTTGATCAAATGACCGCTAATCTACCAGTTTACCTTTACGACGCTTTGGTTCGTGACAGACCTTCGCATTCGCAAAGGGTTTTTTTGGAGTAGATGATCGCTGATCTACCGTTTTACCTTCATGACACTTTTGTTCGTGAAACACCTTCCCATTTGCGAAGGGTTTTTAGGATCAGATGACCATTGATATATCAGTTTACCTTCACGACGCTTTGGTTCGTGAAAGACCTTTGCATTCGCAAAGGGTTTTATGGATCAGATGATCGCTGACCTATCAGTTTACCTTCATGATGCTTTGGTTCGTAAAAGACCTTCGCATTTGTGAAGGGTATTTTGGATCAGATGACCGCTGATCTACCGATTCACCTTCACGACGTTTTAGTTTGTGAGAGACCTTTGCATTCGCGAAGGGTTTTTTGGGTCAGATAACTGCTGATCTACCGGTTCACCTTCACGACGCTTTAGTTCGTGGAAGACTTTTGCATTCGTGGATGGTTTGTTTTTTTTGGATTAGATGACCGTTGATCTACCGGTTCACCTTCACGACGCTTTAGTTCGTGAAAGAACTTCACGTTCGTGAAGGGTTTTTTGTGGTCGGATGTCCGACGACCAGACGGCTTTGGAATGATAATTTATCGATTCTGAAAGGATTTTTGGGTCTTGTGACCGACGGCCCAGCGGTCTTAAAGCAATAATTCATCGACTTCAAGAGGAATTTTTTGGATTCAGCTCAAGGTAACACAGTTTTATCGGTTCCTGTAGGCTACAGCGTTGGATATACTTGTTCGACGATCCTTTGGACAAGACTTCTCGATGCAACCAGCAACGCCAGTTCTCAGAAGTAGGATTGACATGAATCGTCGAGGGCATAGAAGCATTTCTTTCTCCGTGCTGTCTGCAACGCCCCTAGTGTCTCGGTATCGCTAATTTGGAAAAGTTGAGTGAACAAGGATGGATGAGAAGGCATCGCTTTAGGTTGTTGTCCCACTCCTTAGTTGCTAGCTAGCTAGAGTGTTATTTGATAATCATTATTTTGTCTGATTTCTTCAGTTAGCTGGGGCGCTTTTCTACTGAGTCTTAGTAGCCTTTCTTGGGAAAAAGGTCCCTGAGGTCCTATAGCTCCTTTAATGTTTGGTATGTTCTTTGGCACACTGCCGGGTTTGCCTTCTTCTAATTGCACTACTTCTAGTCTTTAGAATCAGTTTGCCTTCCCATAGAATTCTTCCAAGGTAATAGGTTATTTTACCTTTAATGATTCCTAAGGGCCTTACAATAGACTGCATTCATCGCCCTCGCTTTGTCCATATGTTAGTCATACCAGTAAAGAAGCAATTTCGAATCAGTTGTACAATTTTATAAAGGTATAGTTGGCATGATAAACTTCTTTGGATATTCTGCATATTGAAAGGCTTCAGTGAATGAGTTTCAATTGGGGAAGATGATCTAATCGTTGTTTGACCGGTCCATTTTCAAGTTACATAAGTTATAATGCTTGAGAATGGTAGATGCATGATTGTCCATGCTTGAATGATTGGAAATGCCGACTGAATGGCGAATCACTTATGATGGGGTCATGGATCAGTGACGATCCCTAAAAAATTTCAAACTAGGTGAGATCAGTCGGGGGTGACAAAGAAGGCCCCATAAGGTTGCATTCCAAATTTCAAGGTATTTGGAGTTCGCATGTTCGAGTTATGGGCAAAAGAAGATGGATCGACATTAATGGATCGGTGGTATTTTACTTGGAGTCCGACCTGAGAAAATTTGCCATTTGCTTGGAGTCACAGACTTTGAAGTGCTGGGTTAGTGACAAATATTGCTTGGAGCCATTTGCATGTTTGCTTGGAGAAAATCTTGGTTTTACTCGAGTCTAATTTCGGGCCAGAATTTCCTTGGTTTACTTCAAGTCAAATGGGTGATTACCCGAGTTCGACTTTGAGTCAGAACTGAAGTGAGTTTTTCAAAGACCATTTTGACTATTTTTGATGATTTTCGACGACGACCATTCGTGATCGACGATGGAAGCTCCATGATAGGATTGGAAGCTGGTCAGTCGGGAGTGGTCATAATATACCATAGGAGCTTGGCATTGTAATTGATCTTGGTTTATTTCATATCTTCTTGGTTCTCCTGCCGCTAGGAGTACAGTTTGAGTAACAGTTCCTCGTCTATTGCTTAGCACTGTGCTACGGCATAGGTTTTAGAGCTTCTTCTAGCGTTTTGCACATTGGCATTTTCATCCAATTTGTCTCCCTCAAATTGTTTGTCATCTTCAGAGTCGAAGAGAGTCATCATTATATCCTTCCTTGGGGTTTTCACCCCTAAGTCCGAGTTTGTAGCCGGTGCTTTTGCAGTAGGTGGAGTGTTAAAGTTTTCTTCCATCATGATTCTTGGAGCTCCGCCCATTGCTTCCTTTTGATTATATCCCCTTCCAAAAACTTCTCCTTGAAGGATTTATGTGAAGTAGCCTATATGTTTAGTATAAATATTCATAGAGATGGATCTAAAAGGTTACTGAGATTGTCCCAATCCCTGTACAAAGACACCATACCGGAAAGGTTCACTATGGAGAATTCTAAGTGTGGAAACGCTCCAACACAATTTGGAATCGTCCTTTCTAAGAAGGATGCTTGTTAACCTAAAAAATGGATCAATACCCGAGTTTGAGTTTGAAAGCACCAACCCTGTTCTGATATAACAATATCACAAATAACAGATATATAAAAAGAACAGTAAAAGAATTTTTTATAGTGGTTCGGCTGTTAATTAAGCCAACCTCCACTTTATAGTTTTATTATAGACTGATTGCTGTTACAAGTTGTGTTCGATTACAAGGATTTGATTATCCTTAGGTAGATTGAATCCCCAGATTTGGAATCCACTGGAGAGTCATAGTGAATTCCTTTGGAGATTGTTGCGAGGGAGGTAGAGGGTGAAGAATGTTTCTAGCTGAGCTTCCGCAACCGGTCCAGAGAAGATCCCGTTTGTGTTATAGGTAGGATGGTATTTATAGAGATTGGAGAGTTTATGGGCCATACCTATTCACATACTGCTTGTAGATCGACTTAGGAAGATGAAACAAAGCTCAGCTCGCGACCCAAGCCAAAACCATGGATCACTAGCAATACATGGTCTATGGATCGCTAGCGATCCATAGATTTAGCTCGCGTGCAAGCTGATCACTTAGCTCCTCTTTTCCCTTCTTTGATTAGTTAGCTTGCCAAGAGTCCATGAACAAGTACGGATCGCTGGCGATCCATGGTATATGCCACCCACTTAGCATATTTTGGCTTTCTTCGCTTCCCGTGAGCCTTAGCGACCCAATGATGAAGTCTGCACTTAGACTTTTTTTGGACTTTGATGTCTGGCATGCTTTTGTTGCTTTGTTTTTATGGCGATCTACTAACTAGTTGTATTTAGCTGCTGATTGGACTAGACAGATGCTGGTCTCTTGGTTTAGACATACTCAGTCGTTGCTTCAGCCCTTTTTGGTTGAGTTCTAAGCCATTTTGACTCCATCAAGTCGTTCCATATTCTCCTGGATCATGATGGCTTAAATACCTAGATAATAATGCTCCTCATAGCAATGAGGAGAGGGAGCATACGAAGAGGATTCCTTATGCCTCAGTCACAGGATTCATAATGTACACTTTGCTATGTACTAGACGAGATATGGCATACACATTAGGGATGTGTAAGCCAATATCAATCTAATCCCAGAGAAAAACATTGGACAACTGTGAAATGTATACTTAAGTACTTAAGAAATACCAAGAACTTATTTTTTATATATGGGAATGAAGACCTCCTTATGAAGTTGTATGCAGATTAATGTTTTCAAAGTGACATAGATGATAGTAAATTAGAGTCTGATTATTATTTACGATTAACGGTGGAGCCGTTAGTTGGAAAAGTTCCAAGTAATAAGCAGTTGTTGATTCCATGATGGAGGCTAAGTACATCACCCTCAATGAATCAGCTAAAGAGATTGTTTGGATGCGTAAACTTTTGAGTGAGCTCGGAGTGATTTTGGATAGCAAGAATCCTATAGCATTGTTCTAAGATAACAATGCAGCGATACAAATCGCAAAGGAGCCCAGAGCACACAAGAAGTCATGGCATATTCTTTGAAAGTTTCACCTAATCTGAGATAACATACTAGATCCATTCACTAAAGGCCTAGCTCATTTGGCTCTCGAGAAGCTAATTGAAAGGATGAGATTGGGATTCCATAATTGGCCCCAAGTGCAAGTGGGAGATTGATAGGGTTAGGGTATGCCCTAGGGGCAGTTATGTAATTTATTTTAAATTTATCAACTCTGTAATCGATTCTTGTTCGTAATAAAGGTGTTTCTCGTTTTTTTATATTTATTGTTATTGTGTGTTATAAACAATTAAATGATTAACTAAAATATTTTAATCGAAAAATCATAAATGATGTTTATGTGATAGTATTTACAAATAGTTGCAATCATGAGTATTATATCATAGTATTATAAAACGTATCATTTTAAATGTTCCAAGTCAAGATACATCGGGATTAGATATGATATTTCCGTTGAGACTAGAGTGCATAGCGCTCTCTGAATGTTGGGTAGTGTATTATTCATGACTGCTACGGGCACCTAGAGGTTACGTACTAATAGTTATTGGATAAACATGGAACGACTCACTCAATAGTTTTCTATTGGTTAATATAGCTAAGATCAGATAAAAAATATTGATGTGACTAACTTACAAAGTTCTCTCGACTTGAGAATAACATCACCTTCAATATGAAAGCTCCGCTTTAATTATAGTCAAATCATGGCACAACATCCAAAGAGTGACTATAGTTTGGTTGAAGTTGGAAGAAATGGAAGCGAGACACTATTCAAGAGAGGATTCGTCTACTTAATTATATAGGGTTAGTATCACGGTCAACTCAAGTCAACCCAAAGTCAAAATCTCTAGCCAGAGTAGTACAGTTAATAATAATTGGTATTATTGAATCAAGGACTTTATGTTTTAACTATAAAATTTAATATGGACGATATTGGAATTTTGACCATTACCAAATTCAGTAAGTCCAAATTGATATAGTTTTAACGAAAAGAATTGATGTAAATAAATGTCACAACTAGGTAACGCTTAATTAAAGTAAAATTGGATTTTACCGAAACTAAGTAAGAGATAAATTTAGCCTAAATGTCACACCACCTGCTAAGTGACGTGTGAACATTAATATTCAAATAGTTTGATGTTAATCGCTGACAAAATTTACACGTGATGAGTCATGCAACCGAAATGATGATTTCTCTTTAGACCAAACGATTTAACTAGTTAATAATTATTATAAATTAATTAACTTAACCAATATTTATGAAATATTGTTATAAAATTTTGAATATGATTTGAGGAATATATATTATTGTATATATTTATAATAGTTATAAATATATCGATCGATATGCGATAGCGACAAGCAATCAAATCAGATTTAATTAGTCATATTTATTTGGACCTTAAACAGCTATTAGCCCATGATAGTATTGTGATAATTTGGTAGTAATAGGGATGTAGGAGGCTGCTAAAAATAGGCTAGGGGTATTTTATATGGATGGCTTGGATTAGGGAGAATGGGTGAGAGATGTGATCCACCTTTCTCTCTATTCCTTCCACTATAAAAGGACACCTAACCCTAATGCAAAAATTATTTTTTTGGCTGCCATTTCACTTTGTTGCTAGCCGAATTTATCTACATAGGAGCTCCAACAAATTCATCACAAATTAATTTCAAAGCAATAACTATTAATAGTGAATGGTCTGTGATTCAAGGATTATCAATCTAACGAATCGAGAAGAGTTCCAAGGATGGAGATTCATCATTACAAGGTGTACTTCAAGGCATTGGTTTTGGTATGTATTTACTATACCATATGACTTATGATTATTGTATAATATTTTATTGTTTGTTTGTATATCACTTTATATTGTTAGTTAGGTGAAATTCTTATAAGTATCAATATTGTCACATATTAGATTAGTTATATGCATGGGTATTATTAAAAAAACCTTTTTTATAGATCTGATGTATAAATAGCTAAATAAATTTATTTTAATTATTGTTCTTTTATTAATATATATATATATATTAATATGTCATATAACATAAATTAAATAACTTATACTTAATTATGTCATCATATCAATTTCTATGATTCTTTCTTCTTATCTTTTCTTTTCTCTTTTACCCCAATGGCTTATCATTCGGACTCTTTGATGATCGACACATAAATACCAAAGGTGTATTAAGTGTCATCTTTAGGAGTAAGAAAGGAGGACCGTTACACGTGGTACTAGAACTTAGGTTAAACGAACACCCAGGCCTTGGTTGGGGTCAACTCATTAGAGATAGGGTTAGTAATACATTAGTTTTTGAGAGCACGTATTTATATTTTTTATTCGTATATATATTCGATTAGTTAGATCAGCTTTGGTATGTTTGATTGGTGCCCTTTTCAAAAAGATTACCTCGTCTAAGTATTCTGAAGGGTTATCTTACTATATCCAAGTAGTAAGAATGAGCAATAGGAATAGACAAGGTAGAGGAGCTAGCAGCACCACGACTACCAATGGTCGAGCTCTGAATGCTAGAGGAGTTGGGATTGTTGACGAGGCAGCACCAATATAGTCCCGTCTAAATTTTGCTTCTCTGTGCGAGGATCGTACAAATTAAGGAGGTAAGTCGCTCAAGGGAATGGAATCCATCATCAAAGTTCAGGCTTGGCTTTGATCTTCCGAGATGAATTTTAAGGGACTTGATATTTCGGAAGAGAAAAAGCGATTATTAGCATCTTAGCAGCTACATGATGGAGCAGTAGCATGGCGGGACTCCATTATAGCTAATGTTCTGTAGGATGATTTTTCTTAGGCCAAATTTAAAGAAGTTTTTGAAGACCGATTCATGCCCGCAAATGGAAAGACTCGGATGTATAGAAATTTCTTGGATCTCAAGCAAGGAGACTTGTCGCTGGCTAAGTATGAGACAAAATTTAATGAGTTATCTCATTTTGGACCAAAGTTGATTAACATGCCTCTGAAGAAGAACAAGATGTTTATGATGGGAATGAGAGAAGGTTTTAAGGAAAAGATGACTACCCATCTTAAGGGTTCTTTTATGGATTTAATAAACATCGCTTTATGGTATGAGGTTTTGTAGAAAATGAAGCCAGTAGCAGCACCCAGTAGAAATAATAGTAATCGAAATGAAAGGAAGTTTAACCAAAACTGGAAGAAGTAGGGGAAGTTGGAAGGATATTAAAAAAACAAGCTCAAGGATGTTATTTTTTATCTTTGCAAACATAAGGGACATATTTCAAAGTTCTATCAAAACCTAGAAGCTTAGAAGCAATAGTGGGGCCCTATTTTTTCGATGGTTCAGAAGACACTATGCTTTAACTATCACTAACCAGGTCACATGATAAAGGACTGTCCGCTGATGAAGAAAGGGGAGCAAGCCAAAGTGTATGCTATCAAGGATAAGCCATCGACTTTGGAAAATGTGAATGGAAAAGGAGTACCTCGTTTATTGGTGGCATTTTAGTTTGAGCATTGTTTGATACTAGGGCTTCTTATAGTTTTATTTCCCTAGAATTAGTAGATAGATTAAAACTTTCTCCAAAGTTCGTAAAACCCCAGTTTGTGTGTTTAACCTCGTAGGTGGTGCAACTAATTTGTGTATGATTTGTAAAAAGGTCTAAATTACTTATCTTACCCACCATTTTACATGGATATGTTTATATTAGATTTTAATGGGTTTGATATTATACTCGGTATGGATTGGTTGTTAGAGTATAGAGCTGTTCTAGACTGTGTCAAGCAAATAGTAGTATTAAGGACCAATTCCGAAAGGATATTTGAACGAATATCGTGTAGGAGGCCTAGCATACGTATGAGTATTTTCATGTATGCCTTAGAATCATCCAAAGAAGATTTAGGATCAATATTAATTATTAAGGATTTTTTTGACGTCTTTGATGTTGTTAATAGTTTACCTCTACATTGGGAGATTGAGTTTCATGTTGACTTAATTCTAGGTGAGGGGCTTGTTATTCAACCAAATGCGAAAAATGGCTACGAGAGAAAGGATGGTGCTAGTAAATCATACCGATGATTTGTTAAGGAAAGGACTGATAAGACCAAGTTGTTCGAGTTGGGGATCGGCTGTAGTTTTTACGACGAAGTCCGATGGTTCTTTAAGACTATGTGTGGAGTATAGGGAGTTAAATAAGCAGACCATTCGACATAAGAACTCCTTACCCCATATAGACAACCTTTTTGATTGACTTCACGCACTTGAGTATTCCCACAGATGGACCTGGCTACCGTATTTCACTAGTTAAGAGGAGTCGAAGATAACATACTCCTAACGACATTTATAGGACCAGACTTTTTCTTTGAGTGGTTGGTTATGCCTTTTGGGCTAACCAATGCACCCACGTATTTTGTAAATCTTATGAATATTTTTTTTACGGATGTTCTCAATAAGTTCGTATTGGTCTTTATAGATGATATCCTTATCTAATCCAAGAACGAAGAAGAACACCAACACAATTTGGAAGTGGTGTTAGAAACATTAAGGAAACACATTCTCAAGGCAAAATTTTCTTATTGTCACTTTTGGCAGTCAGAAGTAAGGTTTCTCTGGCATGTGGTGATGGGGGATGGCATCTCGGTCGACCAAGCAAAGGTAGCGGCTATTCAAGATTTTAATAGGCTCCTACAGAAGTTCGAAGGGTCTTAGGCATGGCCGGATTTTATAGGAGATTCATCCAGGACTACTCCAAGATTTCTTTTCATTTAACCAAGTTGACGAAGAAGGATAAAAAGATCGTTTTGATTCCAATGTGTGAGGAAGCGTTTATGGAGTTGAAGAAAAGGTTGACTAGTGCTCCTGTCTTGGCTATTCTGGATGGAGGGGAAGGTTTGACTGTATATACCGATGCTTGTGGAGTAGGTTTGGATGCAGTTTTGATGCAGCACGGTAGAGTGATTGCTTATGCTAGCAGACAGGTGAAGTCTCATGAGAAGAATTATACAACACACGATTTGGATTTGTTAGCTATGGTGTTTGCTTTGAAGATGTGGAGGCATTACTTGTTGGTGAGAGGTTCGAGCTGTTCACGGATCATAAGTCCCTGAAGTATCTTTTCACACAAAAGGATTGGAACTTGAGGCAGTAGTCCATGAAAGGCAATGAGTTCAGATCCGCTTGACTCATGGGGAGATGAGCTTCACATCTATGGTGGCGAGGTGGGATGTGACGAAGCTTGGCAGTGTTTGACTTTTGCCGGTCGTGATTAGGTTTAAGGCTTGTCGTGGCTTGGGGAGGAGTTGGGCAAAGTGGAGTGTATGGTGAAGTTTCTTATGGCAACACAAACGTTTCTACATCGTTGATCAGAGCTACTACTTGCTAATGTAAATAGCGACCTAATTTTAGACTTTAGTGGAGAGTAAGTTGCGATTTTAGGGAGATGGCCAGATTTGTGAGGGTTAGCATCGTTGTGGAGAGCACGTGAAAAGAAGCTTCTTGGAAGTGACAACGTGGCATTTCATGAACAGTAGCTCAAGGGGGGATATGGGACTTACATGGGGTGTGGGTTTTGGTGCATGTACATGCACAGGAAAGGGAGATTAGAGAAAATGGGTTGATTTAATAAGGTGATTAATGTTAGTTATAATTAATTAGTAAAACGATTATCTCATTTCATATATAATCCATATCTCTTACATACGAGGTCCAACTGAGACGTAGTCTTCGCCATTGCGCTCGTACTAAGATTATCTACGATGTGGTAGAAAATTGGACTGAATTCGAACGGTTGGGAAATTACAGTCCATGTAAGCATAATTTTAAATTTGAATTTATATTTCAATATAAATTCCTATAATTTTATATATTGAAAAATATTACCTATGGTAGGAAGATATATACTTATAAGTAATTATTTCCTCATTTGACTGGACTAGTTTGATTATATTTTCAAATAATTGATTAAGATCCTATATATATAGATATTGTGTCCTATTCGTGTTAAATGAAGTTAGATGGAGTTGATATTAATTTATAACATGGTAATAAATTAATTAAACTCTAATTTTTAGTTAGATCAGGAATATAAATATTGTTATCTATATTATTATCGATATTTATGATAATTGATTTAAATCCAGCATACATAAATATATGTTTTTATTCGTATTGAATAAAATTAGATGGGGTTGATATTAATTTATAATATAGTTATAAATTAATTAGTACTCTAATTTATAGTTATATTAGTGATGGAAATATTATTATACATTTTATTACCATCGAAAATTAGAAATATTACCTTTAAAATAAGGTGTAGGGCTAAAATAATGATTTAGGCTGGTTAAACTCATGTTAAAATGGATTCGAAGTTTATCTGGACTTGATATTGATTTTTTTAGTATGAATCAATAATTAAATAAATAGAGAATTCTAATGAAGGTGATTTGAGAAGTTAGAAATTACAAAGAAGTATTCTATTTTTAATAGGGTTTGATTATGGTTATAAAATCCCAACTATTGTAATAATGTGATTTATTAACTTTACACCCTAAGAAATGGTTTTATACATGTATGTATGTATACATATATAAGAATTATATAGGTAAGCTATATAATATTTTGAGGCCTTATTGATAGCTAAACTTAATTTAAATAGAAAAATTAAGTGAAAATAAGCTATAGTATGATTGATTAGCAAGTGTGTTATTTTATAAAATATGTGTGAGACTTCTATAAAAGAATATGAAGAAGATATAATTGTTAGATTGGTTACTTGAGTAAGATGCATTTTACTGAATTATTTATATGATCATACATATGAATTGTTATTGATGCTGGATGATATATTTGTTACTTTGGTTGTGTATTGCTTTTGTATATGTAAATGTGCATGATATGTATATTAGTTCCATATAGTTGGACTGGTATTATACACACACATGCATACAGTTTATGTGTTATATACATGTCTATATGTGTAAATATAGTTCTGATATGTCTGACTTAGGGCTACTGGGAGATGCATGGAATATTTTATATATATCTATTGATATGTGGTTTAAAGCATTTATATATTGTTTCAGTATGTCTGACTTGGGGCTATCGATTAGTGTAAGGAATCCATTTTACCACTGGGGCACATGACCTGCAGATATGGTTTCAGAGTATGGGTAGAGATTTACTGGGACGTCTGTCTAGAGTAGGTGATATAATATTCTGTAGTACTCTTAGTTGCTGCAACAGGACCTACAGGCCAACTTATTTTGAGGTTTTGGTTTTCAGAGGAGTCTATAAGTTAGTAGTGGCTCTCGATAGATCTCTTTGGCAGCGAATGGCAATTCAAAAAGATTTATCGATATGAAATTTAAGCGTGTATATAGTTCGGTATGCTCGACTTGGGGTTACTTAGTGGTGGACGAAATATATTATATATATATATATAAATATATGGTTCAAGTGATATACATATATATATACATACATGCATACATATATATATATATAATTATAGATGCACGGTTTGAGCGATTTATATATATTGGTTTGATATACCTGACTAAGGCTAACCGTGTAGTGTGAGAAACTGTAACATCCCCCATTTTGAGGCTCGAAACTAACCCTACGGATGTTGCAGTCATCCCTAATATTAATTTCCAATGACAAAAATGTAGCTATGCTAATCATATCAATAATATTTGAAGTACATAAATATGAAACTTTTCAAAAACAATTTAATAATAAATTTCATATTTCATTTCATAAATAAGATTTCGTATTCATTACATAATCCCATTCGATCCCACGTTCAGATAAAATATGATTATTACAAAATACTCCAAGAGTGACATATGAAGATGCCCCATTAGTTGGTCAGTGTCAAATATTGGCAATTATACAATTTGCCACTACATTCATTCAAGCAGATAAAACGACACAAAGAAAAATAAAAACTCCTAGTAATAGCTAGCTTGCTTCTTGCACGTCTTTAGGAGCTTATTCATTCAACTGGAAAAGCCTGAAAACCCTACTCCTAGCCTACTCAAATGAGCATCCAAGAGTTTAAGAGGAAAAACAAAAATTTCGGATCATACAAACGGTCTGATGTGAATAATAACCCACCATCCATGAAGATTATCTATGGGGCTCCCAACTACCCGATCATAGTGGAGAACTCTACAAATGGGGCTACTCCACACCACTCCAAAGGTGCTTGTTTGTAAACAAGGCCATCCAGATTCTGGAAGAGCCGCGTGAAGGTTTCTATGGGGATCACGCTAAGGAAAAATCCTAGCAAATAAGGCTTCTTAGCATGACTACTATTGGCCTACTATGATAAAGGATTCCATGTACTATATAAGAAATTGCAAATGATGTCAATGGTTCACCAAGATCCCAAGACCCTCTCTTGCCCTCCTCACTCTAATGACTTCCATATGGTTGCTCAACACTTGGGGAATCGACTTGATAGGGAAGCTCCTGAACGCCATAGGAGGGTACAACCACATCAGAGTGGCCATTGACTACTTCACAAAATAGGTTGAGGCTGAACCCCTTACCGGGTCACCACCCCAAGATTCTCAACTCCGTCATTAAGAACACCATCTGCCATTTTGGCCCATTGAAAAAGATCATCACCGACTGTGACACTCGATTTGAGAGCTGTCTCTTTCAACACTTCTACGCAAGAAGCAAAATCGTAAAGTGATTCTTTTCCATCACCCAACCTCAAGCCAATGGACAAGTCGAGGCCATCAATAAAACTATCAACTCCACTCTCAAGAAGTGCCTCGTAAAAGCTAAAGGGAACTTGGTTGAATAATTGCCACTTGTTCTTTGGTCCTATCGCATTCCAGCCGCACTTCAACTATCCATAATCCATTCTCATTGTCCTATAGGTACAAAGCCCGTTGTAATGCCCCACCTATATACGCATACTACCAAATATTATTTAATAGTAATATTTTCTGGTAATACAGAGAATGAGGCAGGATAGGAGTGACTATTCGTGAATACTCCCTTAGGCTAATACCATCACGTTTTTCCCTTACCTCATATAACTATAAAAGATGTGTACGTTATTGGTACAAAGCAATAAACACGTTGGCTTATTTAGAATATAATAATATATAATACACCTATCTCCAAAATATTGTGTCGGTTTTGCCTCGTTTAAGTGTTTAGAAATCCCTATCGACACATTAACTACTCCTATCAATTAGAATTAATAAACCACTCAACAGACCAACCAACACAAAAATATACCATTGAAATCTTTTCAATCACTTTATAAAAATAATATTCATTCTTTTTCAAAATAATTTGTGTGCGTACATTAAGGTGTTTCCCGTAGAAATAGGCATCCTCTCACCTCGTCATTTACCATTCAAGCCTAAGCAAAACAACGAGCTACTCAGGTTTGATTATGCACTGTAAAAGAACAAAAGGCAGAAGTTGAACTCTGCACTGAACCCTACAAGAGGTAGATCTCCAAGCAATAAATTCAAGAGTAAAGCTTTGGCAATTCATTATTGGCAACCTAGTCATGCGCCGGGTGTTCAAAAACACAAAGAACCCAACCAAAGGAGTGTTTAGCCTGAACTGGGAAGGGTCGTATGTCATAAGTGTCGTCTTAAAAAACAGTGTCTACTTCCTTTCTCACCAAAATAGAACCCATGTTTTCTGCACTTGGTATCCAATGCACCTCCAGGCTTATCACATATAAGAGTCGGCTAAAATTATTAGGCCGTGTAACACATCTTTTATGAAGAGTACATTGAAGACCCTAAAGACAACATTGTTCAACACATCCACCAATGCCATCCAACGAAAGATGAGTTTTTATATGCTCATTTACCAAATTAGGGAGTATTGGTCTGTCAAAAAGTGCGCAGTGAGCCAGTCTCCCCGCTTGCCGACCGGCTGTCCACGATTATGAATTATCATGTGTTCAATTCCTTGTTGGGGATTGTAACCTAGCATTCAAATTCATGTCGGGCCCAACTACCATTCTCAACTAGCATCGTGTCACCTTGAAGAACGTTCGAGTAGCCCAGGCTATCCAATGAAGGATGAGTTTTTATATGCTCATTTATTATTGGGGACGGCCGACTTTTGTCACCAAGTGCCTAGCAAGCTAGTCTCCCCACTTGCCTACCGGCTATCCACAAGGGTGAATTACCGTGCATTGACTTTCTTGTTAGGTACCGCCACTATTTTCTTGCAGTATGTCACCTGAGAGTAACCTTCAAGCCACTCATTGCTTAGATTTGTGCCGGGACCGCCTAGCAAAAGGATTGCCCAAATAAGCCTGGCTATCTTATGCCTACCTAGGAGCTTAGAATGTAACTGGGTTACATAGTCAATACTCGCATCCAAGTACATTTACTGGCATGGTCCACGAACAAACATAAGTTGATTGTTTCAGTAGAAGGTTTGTAAGAACGGGTTACCTCATCGACCATCACTTACCTTTACTTGGCTAATCTATCTTGTGAAAAATACAAAGTGCAACTATATAGGGACTATCGGCTATTCAAACCATGCTGGTCTACAAGTTAACCACAATAGAAAAGAGTAGATACGACTATCAAAGTGCTTAGAAAATTTTCAACCTAAAGAAATTATATTCAGCCTATAAATGCCAACGCACATAGCCCGCCCCTCTAGGCTTACAGAATAAAGAATAAAAATATCTGCAAAACCAGATCTTCAACTGGCCAGCGTAAAGATTCAATTTACTCCCTTGTCAAGATAATCATCACAACTTCCCCAATAGCCTCCATTTCCTTTGCAACCTCTGCCTAAGATGCTACACGAGTATCGAATGATCACAGTTTCATGAATAGGGCTTTGATCATGTTGTTCAATCGATTCTGCTACAGGTCCTCTCCTTTTCAAGCGACCTCCATATCGATAGCAGACTTGCACTACATGGTATGTTGGGTTAGATCTCTCTCGGCCATCTCTAGCTTCTTCATAATGTGTGCCACCTCCTTCTTTACCCGATCCATGGCCTCGACCACTGCTTTTGCCATCTTATTTGCCTCCCTTACCACCTGCTCAAATGCCATTTGGGCCAATGTCAACTCCCTGACCTCTTCCTTAAACACTAGATAACTATCCTGGAAGCAAATGAAGCATCGTACGGTCTACACAGGCAAATGCAGAAAGTCCAGCAAGAGATCTATGTTAAAGGAACTCACAAGCAAGGCATCCAAAGTGTGGGCATCCATAACATCCTCCCTAGCATATTAGGTCCACCTGGGCTAGCCATAATGAGCTAATGCCAGGAGCTCAACTAACATCATTTTGAATGAGCACAGTAGAAGCTCCAAGTCGTGGTGGTCTCAAGGGGCCACAATCTTCAATGATACGCGCCTTATCGACACCTATTTCTTCCACTGGTGCACACCTTCCTCATCAGAGTTAGGTGTTTGCCTGGTAAAATCATAGAGGGCTCCTTGTACAATGCTTCCCTAGCCCTCATCACCCTATTAAGTTCCAACTCTATGGGCAACTCCTCCTTGCTTTAGGGTACCTCAATGACCTCGTTCTCCTTCTGCTTTATGGGTATGACAGTCAAGACAGTTTTGGAACCGATGCTGGATTATTTGAAGGTGGCAGAGCTAAACTTCCAAGCCAGTGCATAAACAAACAATAAAAAAATTGGCTAAGATTCAAGAAAAAAGAAGAATGGGTACAATTAAACTACTGTTTGTACCAGCCCGACCCTTATTTCTTACAAGGGGATGAAATGATGAGGTCGAGTTACCAACACTAGTTTCATACATTCCTTCATGTGGCTCGCCAATAGATTCACCCTCTTATCCAGGAAGTAAAGGGCCATATTCAAGATTTTGCTCAAAGGAGACACCTGCATCACTACCGACGCCCGGCTCTTGTTCTCCAACCGCAATCGTGCTCCCCCCAGAACTCAACTAGGTATCCTACTCTTTGGCTAGAGGCTCATGGCGGGGGACCGAAAAATCAGCTAGCTACTGTGGGTCAAACTGTTCCTACTGCTTTAGCACAACATAAACTAACTTGTCGAAGTCAACTTATTATCATTCATATTACTCCACACTCGTTACAATGTTGTCGTGTCCTTGGTTAGCATTTGTGATTGGCCCAATGTTCGAATAGTTGAATTGCACCTTGAAGTAGTCCCACTTGATTTTGACCGACTTCTCCACTTCTGCCACCTTCTTTGTCCTCTTCCTCTTCTGCTGCTTCCTAACAATTATTTAACTTTGCCTCATCGGCCCAAGTTGGCGGAGTTTGGCAACGATCACCAAAAGCCTTAAGTCTCGATGGGTATGGGCGGGGCGGTCATCTTTAGCCAGTTCAAGTTCTCATTTAGTTCAGCGAACCCAACGCCAAGGGACGCATGCTCGTTTTCTATCATAAAATGAGTTAAGCAAAGGAAATCTGCGAAAAAGATGAAGAGAAAGTAAGAGAAGCAAAGACTTACTTAGGGTTTGGAAGGTAGTGTTCTTAAGCTTGAGTTAATGCTGTGCGATACAAAAGAGTATATGATCATCTAACCAGAGGCGGCCTTGCTGGAACGCCCAAAAAAACCATAAGTTCCATGCTAGCCTAGAAGTCACAGTAGGTGTTGCCTGGGTATTTGGCCTCCTTCTGAAAATGAAATACCATCTCTAAAAGATTGGCATTTGGCTCTAGAAGATGGAGAGCCATACAAGCAGCATAGATGCAACATAAAAATCAATAGTTGTTAGGAGTTAGCTGCCCAATGGCAAGTCGACAAGCATTGAGGATAAACATAGAGTAAAGGTGGAGGGGTAGCATAACCCCTACCTTAAAGTAGCATGTCGAGAAGGCAAAGAAGCCCATAGGAGCTCGATCAGGATGGTCGTTAGAAGTATGATAGTGGACCATCCCAATGTTAACTCCACGGCTGGCAAATGGTTTGACCAAGTCAATCTTGCCTTGTTCTAATTCAGAGGCCCTAAGAGGGGTAGCCCCTACTAATGTTGATCGGTCGGCGGAAGTAGAACCAGAAGTAGCCATTTGAAACTTCAGTGGCTCAGTTATGCAACAACACAATGGTTAAGCCTTGCAAAGCCCAAAGGCTAGCTCCCTAGCATGACATAGTTAGTAGATTATCGTCTTTATGTCATGCCCATGCCGGGCACCCCATGAAGGCCGACTCACAACTCGACTCCTAAGCTAAATATTAGGCCTTGCAGCCCCTATCTAAGTCTACTTGAGGCCCACACTCACAAAATTGGGCCCAGCCCATGGCCCATTATCAAAATAAATACTAATATCATCGTTTAAACGTTTGTAGGCCCACTCAAGCCCATTAGCGTTAATCAATCACTACTAAGATGACATCAATGGTTACGTCGAAAGATGGCCAAAAAAGGTGATTTCTGATCAAGACATCAAAAATCAAAACTTTACATCCAAACATTACGGCATTTACAACATCAAAAGGCAAAACGAAAGAGGGAGAATGAAAACATCAGCAAAAACTTAGTTTTGCCATGGTGACAGGGCCTGCCATGGAAGAGGAAAAAGGGGAGGGAATGCACTCGCTTTTTTTCTATTGAAGGAAGTCTTAGAAGGTCGAAATTTTGAGGGAGGTTAAGCTTTTTTAATGGCAATTTTCATTTTCTGTTTTCAGTAAGGGTTGAAGAATAGGAGAAGGAAAGCTTTTTTAAATCTACCCCTTTGATCTCAGCCATAGGATTCAAATCGACTTTGAATCTTGATGGTCAAGGTGTAATGAATGCACTATTCACTCACGTCGAAAACATGCATCCTCTGTCGTGTTTGAAAAAGAAAACCATCATGGCCAATGGCGTAGCGCCATATGGAGCATGCATTAAATGCAAAGCAAAGGTTCAGATGGTACAACTTTATAAAATGACAAGCTCACAATACTGACGGAGTCATAATTGGGGTGCAAAATGTTGCTCAATTTTCTCGTAAGTAATCAACAAGCGGATTAAGGTGTGGCCTTGCCCCAAAAAAGTCGGCCCAACTCTTCTACAAACGGCCTACACATGCCAGCATAAGCTCAAGTTGTTTCCAAACCAGCCCATCTACTTAGCAAGACATCAATCTGAAGACCGACCTTCTTAACCCTAGGGAGCTCTCGCAATTCATTAGATAAAGATAGCTAAATATAGCCCTGCTCGGTCCACTTCATCGTAGCTCAATGACAGCTGCCTCTCTTATGCTGGCATACTTATAGCCTTACTCCAATTCAACCCATCCACTCAACATCACTTTAGTTGAAGGCCGGCACAAATCCTGACTGCCTCAATAACCCGCATATCCAATAAGATAGGCTCAAGCATAATCCATCCTTGGCCCGACTTCAGTACTACTGCCTTCGACCAGTCCCAAGCAGCCCATCCCATTATCTCACATTCGGCCTGGCATCACCTCCTCAACATTGTCCTTAGCACCAGTCACCTCTTAGCAAACTTAGGCAAGAACATGCA
Source organism: Allium fistulosum (assembly GCA_030737815.1). Taxonomy (NCBI): domain Eukaryota; kingdom Viridiplantae; phylum Streptophyta; class Magnoliopsida; order Asparagales; family Amaryllidaceae; genus Allium; species Allium fistulosum. Next base: position 211,204,425 of record CM060908.1, read on the forward strand.
GCCCGCTCATGGCTATTTGCATCCAAACATGCTTCAGGCTAGCCCCTCTAGATTGATTTCACAGCCGGTTGACACACTCAGGATGGCTTCAGACAGCGCCTATTTGTCAAGGTCGACCTCAGCATAATCTTCTCTGACTCGACATTAGTAAATACCATCTTTTCATGTCATAGCTGGCTCGGGCTATTCTTTGCATATAGGTACTTAGCAATGTTTAGCTTCCAATGCCATTGAAGCCCAGCTAAAGCCATTCATCTGCCTTGCCACCTAGGCAAGAAAGAGTAAATAACAAGCCGTACATCTAACTGTACCAGATACTATAGCAAAGCAGCTGGAAATACACCTACTCCTATAGCTTACCTTTAACATTTAATGTGCATTAAGTGTAATGCGTGTGCTTGGTACAGAAGGACAATTGGCATGCTTATTGGCCACTCATTCCTTTCTACCTTCACAACTATCTCCCATCATCCCGTGCGACCAAATCAACAGCTAGGCGCTCATCCTGTCTATTTTTCAGCACAATCTCATCCATCCATAATCCATGTTTGCCACTATAAATAACCCATGTGTTTCCACTTCAAAGGGGTTGGAGAATATTGGAATTCTAGTCACTACCTCTTTCAAAACTCTCCTCGCAGCAAATCAAAGCCCTAAATACTTAAGATTGGCTAACTTTCTTTTAGTCTTAAGTGCTATATTTTTTATTATTCTCTTATGACTCACTTAATTGTAAGAGAGAACTATAATAAGAGATCTTCACGGCGGACATAGGCAATCTTCCCGAACCACTCTATATTTGGTATTATTTATTTGCTTCGCTTGCATTCTTCCTCATTTTAAATTTTAAGCCCAGTGATTAGCAAGTAACCTTTGCTTTCATAGCATAACCAGGCTAATTTCGAGGTTCGCTAAATCTCTAGTCAACAACTTCATATTAGGGATTTAAATATGTATGTATTAACGTGATCAAAACATTAATCGGGTATGTAAACGATAAAAAACAAACAACACCAAAAATTTCATTTCGAAAAAGATTAATCACTATAGTTAAATTACATAATTAAATTACATAATTATCACTAAGGAACAACCCCTAACCCTATCAACGCCCCCTAACCTTTTTCTATAAACACAAGTCTCCTCAATCATTTTTTCACTTTATTCAATGAAACCTAAACCTCCATTAGTTGAAACTCTAGGTTGACTATGCAATCCATGCTTGTAGAGGAAGAAAGCACTTCGAAGAGAAAACGCGTAGTGCAATGTATAATCTACTAGCGAGCTTTTTTTATATTGTAAGAGTAAGACGACGAGCTTACTTAGCATAGCCTTTACTTATTTCATTTAAGTTATAGCATAAATATTTATTCATAATTATAATTTCGATGGTAAAAATTCAATAAAGAAACACATTTTTTTAAATTATTATTATTATATATATAAGTTTAGTATATAATATGTATATAACTATATACACATATATTCAACCTAAATTATTTAAAACTAATAATAAAATATTTTTTGCTACAAAATATTTTGATCTAATCTTTGAAAATAAATAAATAAATGTTATTTTATTAATGTATATGTATATCAATATGTTCACATTTTAATACATAATTAAACATTTATTGCATAATATACTTGTTTGCACAAAAAATGGGCAAACACCTCCAAGTCGTATGATTTAGTTGATTTTATGTTGTTTTTAGTGATTTGAGAGATTTATGCAAATATATAAAAAGCAGTGACTAAATTGTAGAAGACACGCGGATTTATAGTGGTTCAGCCAGAATGTGCCTACGTCCACTTTATATATTATTTCTCCTTTCTTGTTCAGATTACAAGTACAAAGCTTTGATACAAGTAAATGAAAGTTGTTTGAAAGTTCTATCCGTGCTTGAGCTCTCAAACTTGTCCCTCATTGTTGTACCCCTGCCCCTCTATTTATAGAGTCAGGCTGGGAGCAGGGGTTCTGGATGTATATAGCTGCTGGTGGGCCTGGGCTGATGCAATCTGGCCTGGCAACGTTGGTTCGGCAAAGCCTTGGTTCGGTAGTGCTTTGGTCCGGTGGTAGATGGTTGGAGTTGAGACCTTGGTCCGGTAGCACCTGGGAGATGGGTTGGTTCGGTGGAGGTTGGTCCGGTAGTGGACTGGTTCGGTAGTAGTGGAGTAGGAGTTGGTTCGGTGGAGGTTGGTCCGGTAGTAGACTGGTTCGATAGTAGTGGAGTAGGAGTTGGTTCGGCTAGACAGTTGGTCCGGTAGTGGACTGGTTCAGTAGTAGTGGAGTAGGAGCTGGTTCGGCTAGACAGTTGGTCCGGTAGTGGACTGGTTCGGTAGTAGTGGAGTAAGAGCTGGTTCGGCTAGACAGTTGTTTCGGTAGTGGACTGGTTCGGAGATGCATGGCTCGGTGGTGGTGGAAACGCACCCAACATTTGCCCCCCAAAGTGGGGCATATGCCTGCATATGTCTCACTTTGTTTTAGGTCATTCGGTTTCAAGTGTCGAACCGGTTGGTTCGGTCGTCCATATTTGCCTATAAGTATGAGCCTCATGCCCCTGTTATTCCGTATTGCCCAAACCAAATTTTTTTCCTTTACCGAATCAAACGAGCACCGAACCATACCTCAACTGCCGGACCAGGTGAGGCCCCCTTCTGCCGGATGAGCTTTCGCTTTGTCTTACCGAATGGACTTGGGGATTTTGAGTGCCGAATGAATCTTTAGTCTTGACTTACCGAATGGACTAGGGGTTTCCGAGTGCCGAATGAACCTTCAGTCTTGACTTACCGAATGAATTCGGGAGTCTGAGTGCCGAATGACCTTTCGGCCTTGAACTACCGAATGCACTCCTATGTTTTGAATTACGAGTGAAATTCCAGTCTGCATACACTTGCTTGTTTTTATCTCTACATCCTTTGTTTTAACGATGTACTCTTTTGTGTTGCAGATAATGTCTCATAAAGTTGAAACCCGATCAGAAAAGAAGAAATCCCAGGACAGAGAAGATCCTTCCGCAGTGCCCCCAGCTCAGTCAGGACCGGGACGTCATGGGCCCACCCCGAGGTCACTAGTAGATGGGTACGGCCCTCAGGAGCTTCTGAACTCACCTCTTGACTGTTTCCCTAGCTCTCTCAAAGGCGAGCAGCTTGATGTTATTTCTCGCTCCTTTGGGATTGACAAAGCACGCATGCTATTGCCGGGGGAGGGAGTGATGCCATATAATCCCCCCGAAGGATATTTCGCCTATAGTAGGTACCATTGTATGTGTGGGGCCATTCCCCCGATCAATGCTTGGATACTCAGCTTCATCACCTACTTGAAGGTGGCTCCATTTCAGCTTCAGCCTAACTCCTACGCCATCCTGGTGAGCCTGTTTGTCATTTTCCAGAGGAGATACGGGCGTCCTCCCTCCAACCGAGAGATCCGGTATTTGTACAATTTGAGAGGCTATAAGAAGGGGTCTCCGTATATTAGCTTGGAGTCGGCCGTGTCCTTTAAGCCAGTCCTGGATTTATATTCAAAATTCAGCATGTTCAAGAAGGAATCGTTTTTTATCAAGGATGACTCTGTTTCCATCCGTCGCTTCTCCTCTAGCTGTAATTTGAAGCTTATTTATGATTTCTGTTCTGACTGCAATGCTTCTTCTTATGTGCTTTTATTTCTTTCTAGCGATAGGTGGCTTTGCGGTCGTGGAGAACGATCGCCTAGTTAAGATGGCTGCGGAAATAGAAGCCATTTCGGGAAGGGATAGGTCGGCTTCTTACTTGATCAAGAACGCTACACTTCTGGGGTACAACCTGATTCTACCACATCAGTCTGTGGTCAAGCAGAGAGACACGGCGAAGGAGAGGGCTGCCAAAGCTACAGGAGGGCCCACGGCGAAGAGCAGCAAAAGGGGACCCTTCTCGATACATCCAGTCGCCGGGGGGAAGAAACTCAAGAAGTCCGATGGACCCTCTCCTAGCACACATCCAGATGTTCAGGAGGGGGAAAAAGGCGAGGATGAAGGAGGTAAGGCGGAGAGCGGAAGCGGTAGAGAAAGTGACGGTGATCATCGCGGCGATGATGGTGGCGAAGGACAGGGCGGTGATGGCACCGGGGCTCTGCCTCCTGGGCAGGCAGGTGTGATTCAAGAGTGGACAGATGACGCTCTCCTCCAAGCCTTCGAAGAGTTGGAGGAAGGACCGGCCTTGACGGAGAAGCCCAAGAAAGCTGATAAGGCCGGGACCGGCCGATTTATCTTCCGGGAGTGCTTCTACTGAGGCAACTTCTGCGATTCAAGGTGAATTTCTCTTTATTCTTTTTAATTCTTGAATGATGGCTCAATGCATGCTGGTGACACTTGGTTTTCATTCCAGGAGCGGGCAAAACGGCCAAGACCTCAGATCTTCGGCACAGGCTTGAACAATACAGACTCCTCAAAGCTTCTGCCAAACCGAAGCCTCCTACTAACCGCCCTGGAGACGTAGTCAGCTATCGTCCTCTTCTTGGAGTTATTGAAGAAGATATACAAAAGAGGAAGAGGAGTCGATCTTCGTTTGAATCTCTTCCTGGCCTTCCGGACCCACTCCAGCCTATTCACGATATTACGAAGGAGGATACTGAGTTTACGCCTTCCCCACATTCGTCTGAGAATCCAACCTTCACCCCGATAGATCACCCTGGCTTGGTTCGTAATCCGTTTGCGGGTCATCCAGACCTGGACCCGGCCTCTCATGACATCTCCTTCGATGAGGCTACTGGTGAGCACCTTCTCCCCCGCAATCCTATGGTACGGGTGCTTAACGAAGCTAAGTCCCTGGACCTTGATTTTCTTACCACCCGGGTTGTAACTCTGGGGATGAAGCTAAGGCGAACATTGACCAGGTGCCGAGGAGACCAGGAAACTGATGGGGCATCATGCCCGACTAGTCAAGGCCAGGGAGGAAATTGGGAGTGCCAACATTCGATTACGATTAATGGTTTCCGACCAGGCTAAGCAACTTGCCGATCAAGCCATTCAAATTTCTCAGCACGAGGCCGCATCCAGGCAACTGAAGAAGACTATGGAAGAGGCCAGCAGGGCAGAGTTGCGAAAAATGGAGGCCGCCTGCAAGGAGCGGATTGACATGGCCATTGCGATGGTGGATGAGGATCGACAAGCGGACCTCGAGCGGGCACAAGAATTATCGGGGAGACTTGAGGCCGCGGAGCTTGTTCAGTCCAGGTTGAAGGAGGAGATGGAGGCGATGAGGATATCCTTTCAGGCTGACCGCTCACGATATCGATCAGAGAGGGATGCTGCCGTTGCAAAGCTGCGTGCTTCTGAGGCCCGAATGAGGGAGCTTGAGGAAAACGAGGGGATGATGGATGAGATGCTCCAGGATATGTATTTCCGCACTTGGAAACAGGGTAACTTGTCCTGGATGGATGATTTCCCCCGAGTTATGGCCAGGATTTATCTCTGGGCTCTGGAGGAGGCTAGGGCTGATGCGGATAAAGAGGGTGGCGCGGTCTTCAGAATGGATGTGGTCACTGCCCAGTTTATCAAGGAGGAGAAGGTGGCGGTGAAGGAGGGTATGCGGCTGCTTGCCGCTAAGGAGGCAGGTGTGCAAGTAGAGGATGATGATCAGGATGGTCAGGAAGCAGGCGCTGGTAAGTCTTCCCTTCTAGTCTTTCCATTAACTTGGTTGCTTATCACTAATGAATTCTTTCTTCGACCGGACAGGTGGGCAACAGGACAAGGGTAAAGCTCCGATGCAGCCGGCTCCTTGACTTGACCTGGATATCTTTTTGTTGACTTGACATTGTTGTATATGTTAGTCTCAAAAAAGTAACGTAACTTTTAGGTTGTAATTATGTTACTTGTAATAAACAACATTATTCTTGACGTGTAATTTTTTAACTTAAGTTGATTCTGTCATTTTTGAATGTTTTTGCTATTTTGATACGTTGTGTGAGAAACATAGCTGTGCGTGTGCTTGTAATTCAGTTGTGTTTGATGTTAAGTTCTCGCTTAAAACATAATTTCATGCCTTGCAATGCTAGTGTGATGTATGAATAAATTATAGCCATGTATTTGTTCACAAAGGAAGGAAATACCGCCTTTCATGTTCTAATTGTAGATGGCAGTATTGAATATCTTGTATGACCGAGTATGGAATGCAGTTGAATGCCCTGCCATCCAATTGAGAAACATAGCTTGTGTTGGTGTAGTGGTCGTAGATGAGCTTTTCAACATCGATGTCGTGAGTTCAATTCCTCCATTGGACAATTTACCCATTGGCGAGTATCTCCTACTCTGTATCCTGAACTTTAGGGATTGTTATAGGGGACAGGAGAAAAGTTCTTTAAATAGAATTGAAATACGAGAAATAGTAAAACTTCCAATCACGGAAGGCCTTCGATGTGCTTAAGTTCGTGGCAAACGGGCTTTGTAGTCACTTTCCCTAGCCGTGGGTCTTGGAGACATTTGTCACCCATCTTACGCCTCCGTGGGGAGTTAATCTTTTTTACCACAGCCGTACTTAAGACACATCGGAGCCGAGATCACGCACAGTAACTACCCGGGCCATTATGGCCCGTAATCGTGGGTATTATTCGATTTACTGTGGATGGCTAGAGTGGGTGCCGATCGTCAACCGTGAACTACCCCTGGCTGGCCACACCTTATGTTGGGGCTTAAAGTAGGTTCACAGTTGCCGGCGAGCCGAACGCCGTAATGAGCTGCCTTGGCTATAGTCGGACTTCTCGGTGGCTTATAATCGGCTCATTACAGTTGGCTTTGAGAGCCATCACGAGCAATGAGTTAACCCGCAGCAGAGGGATGCCGGAGCAAAAGTGTCTCATTGGCGAGGGCATAGATTCGTATAGTACCTGTTAGGTCTTGTCCAGGAGAAGTCGCACTGTGGAGCGCCTTGAATGAAAATGCTATTTGCATAGGATTTTGTTCAACAGAAAAGGATAAAGTTAACAAGCAGCCAAGATATAAAGGAACAAGTTAAAAAAGAGACAGGGTTTTTAGAGTGGTTCGGCACGAAAGTGCTTACGTCCACTGATTCTCTTTGTTAATTCACTTCATATGGGCAGTACAATTTAAGAAAAGTATAGACGAAGGTGTTGGATGTTCCATGCCCTTTGGAACACCTCTCCGTCCACTGTTGACAAAATATAAGCTCCATTGTGGAGATCTTTATGAATTACATATGGTCCGTTCCAGATTGGATCTAGCGCTCCGGGGCGCGGGAAGATTCGCTTGAGGACAAGATCTCCTTTTTGTAAGCTACGATGCTTGACTTTGGAGTTGTATTGCGTTGCCACTTTTTTCTTGTGAGCTGCTGCTTTGAGGGCTGCATCATTTCTTCTTTCCTCAATTAGATCCAAAGACATGTGGAGAAGTTCTTCGTTCTCTTCTGGGTTATAGTGGATCCTACGGTGGGAAGGCACTATAGTCTCAACTGGGAGCATAGCCTTCGATCCGTATGCCAAAGAGAAAGGAGTATGCCCCGTTGATGTTCTGAAAGATGTGCAATAGGCCCACAGTGCCGTAGGGAGTTCGTCCACCCAAGCGCCTTTTGACTTTTCGAGTTTCTTTTTTATTAGAGTTTTGAGAATTTTGTTGACGGCTTCGACTTATCCGTTTGCCTGGGGATAAGCTACGGATGAGAAGCTTTTGTGAATTCCGTGCTCTTGGCACCAGTTGGCGAACTCCTCGCTATCAAACTGAAGTCCATTGTCCGATATGATTTTGAATGGGACTCCGTACCTGCATAGAACATTTTTGATCAAGAAGTTAATAACTTTTGCTGAAGACACTTTATTTAGGGGTTCTTCTTCCACCCATTTGGTGAAATAGTCGACTGCCACTATAGCATATTTGGCCCCGCCTCGGCCCATTGGCAGTTCGCCAATCAAGTCAATTCCCCATACTGCAAAGGGCCAAGGGCTGGTTATTTGAGTAATCTCAGTTGTTGGTAGCCGCGGAATCTTAGCAAACTTCTGACATCTGTCACATTTTCTGACGAATCTAAGGCGTCCTTGCTTAAGGTGGGCCAGAAATATCCATATCGGAGCATCTTTTTTGCCAAAGTCTGCCCTTTAGTGTTATCTCCGCAGCTTTCTTGATGGATGTTGGATAAGATTTCCTTGGCTTCTCTTCCAGCGACACACCTTAATAAGGGGTTAGAGAAGCCGTGCCGATAGAGGATGCCCTCTTGTATTGTGTAGCGGGAAGCTTTCCTCAAGATTTTTTTGACTTCGTTACGCCCGTTGGGTAGTGTGCCACTTCGTAAGTAGTCTCGGATGGGAGTCATCCAAGTTGCTTCTTCAGTTGCAGCTATCAGATTCACTTGCTCAAAACTTGGGGTCAGTTGATTTGAGAGGGCTACTGCTCCGGAAATAGCGCCGTCTCTCATGCTAGCTTGCTTCGCCAATTCGTCGGCCTCTTGGTTCTCTTCTCGAGGGATGTGTTTGATTAAATAGCGATCCAATCGATTGAGAAGCAACTTGGTCTTCTTTAAATATGCCATGAGTCGTTCTTCTCGAGCCTGGAATTCTCCTAGTATTTGATTTACAATAAGTTGAGAATCGCTATGAAGACACAAAGAATTGGCTCCGATTACTAAGGCAAGTTCTAATCCAGCTATCACTGCTTCATACTCTGCATCGTTGTTGGTGGCAGCGAATTCCAACCTTATAGCATAGTGTAGCTTATTTCCCCTGGGAGTGATTATTACCACACCTGCCCCCGAGCCTTGTTCGTTTGACGCACCATCCACAAAGAGATTCCACTTGATGTCTTCTGCTATTTCCGATTGCTCCTTACCTTCGTTGGTAGTGAATTCGGCAATGAAATCGGCCATGGCTTGTCCCTTGATGGCGGTGCGAGGATGGTAGGTGATATCATATTGACTTAGTTCAATGCACCATTTAAGTAGTCGCCCAGAAGTGTCGGGACGATGGAGTACCTGCCTCAGTGGTTGATCGGTCAGAACTCTGATGAAATGGGACTGGAAGTAGTGATGCAGTTTATGTGATGTGATTAGCAAACAGTACGCTAGTTACTCAAGTTTAGGATATCTGGCTTCCGCCCCTGTAAACCTCTTGCTTACAAAGTATACTGGCCGCTGCGTGCGTTCGTCTTCTCTAACCAATGCGGCGCTTAGAGCATGAGATGACACAGCAAGGTATAGGTATAGCTCTTCGCCTTTGTTCGAAGTTGAGAGTACTGGTGGTCTCTGGAGGTGTTCGATTAAGCTAAGGAAAGCTGTTAAGCATTCGTCAGTCCATTCTAATTTTCCTTTCTCTTTCTTTAGAGCTTCGAAGAAGAGGATGCATTTGTCGGTCGCTTTAGAGATGAATCTGCTCAAGGCGGCCACCTTCCCATTTAGGCTTTGCATTTCCTTTCGAGTAGAAGGTATCCTGATATCTTTTAGAGCTCGGACTTGTTCAGGGTTTGCTTCAATTCCTCTGGCATGGACGATGAATCCTAGAAACTTTCCTGATGATACTCCGAAGGAGCACTTTAGAGGATTCAGCTTCATTCCATATTGACGAAGTACTTGAAACATTTCATTCAGGTGGCTTACGTGATTGTCGGCTTCCCTTGACTTTATCAGCATGTCATCCACGTAAACTTCCATAGTTTGTCCTATTAGCCCCGCAAACATCTTGTTGACGAGGCGCTGATAGGTGGCTCCTGCGTTTTTAAGTCCGAAAGGCATTACCTTGTAGCAGTACAACCCCCGGTCAGTGATGAAACTAGTGTGGTCTTGATCGGGAGCATGCATAGGAATTTGGTTATATCCTGAGTATGCGTCCATAAAAGATAAGAGTTCGTGCCCGGCTGTGCTGTCCACAAGCTGATCGATTCGAGGAAGTGGGAAGCAATCCTTCGGGCAGGCGTCATTTAAGTTGGAGAAGTCAATGCATGTTCGCCACTTCCCATTAGCCTTCTTTACCAACACCGGGTTGGCGATCCACTCTGGGTAGATGGCTTCTAGTATGAAGTCATTGGAAAGTAGGTTCTTTACTTCTTCATCGAGGGCTGCTGATCGTTCTGCCCCCATACTTCTCTTTTTCTGTTTTACTGGCGCCTTGGTAGGATCAATGTTTAGTACGTGGCATGCTATGCCAGGGGATATTCCGGTCATGTCAGCGTGTGACCATGCAAATACATCCAAGTTGTGGCGGAGAAAATCAATGAGTTGTTCCTTCAATTCTGCTTTTAGTTGGGACCCGACTTTCAATAGTCTACTTGAGTCATGTCGGTCTACAGATACAAATTCCATAGCCTCTGCAGGCTCGGCGGTGCCCTCCTCCTCTTTGTCCCTGGGGTCTAATTCATTGAAAGGGTCGCTGGTATATCGAAGAGGAGGGGCTTTCTTTAGTTGCTATGCTTCCAAACTTTTGTGCAGAGGGCAATCTCTACACTCTTCCCTTTATCCTTCCTGTGGTTGTTGCGAAGTTCAGTTACATAGCAGTCTCGAGCAATGTCCTGGTCTCCCTCTACTTCCCCTACTCCATTGTCCGTTGGAAATTTCATCTTTAGGCACCATGGGGCCAGGAAAATTTAGAAGTCAGACAAGGCTGGCCTTCCTAAGAAGGCGTTGTAGGCCGAGTGGTTTTCTATCAGCACAAATGTCTGTTTCCGCACAACGGAGCGGGGATGACTTCCAATTTCAACAAAGAGGTCCAGTTACCCGATGGGCATCTTCGCATCTCCAGTGAAACCGTGTAGTGGTTTATTACAGGGAGAAACATCCTTTATTGACAGTTTCATTTTGTCGAATGCATGCTTGAATAGGATATTTACTGAGCTTCCAGTGTCTACTAGAATTCGGAAAACTTCGGCTGGACCGAGCCGGGCAGAGATAACCATGGGATCCATGTGAGGGTACTGCCTTCCCTCTAGGTCACGTCTACTGAATGTGATGTCATCACTCTCTTTCCGCTTCGGGTGGCGTTCTTCTATAACAGAATTAACGCAGTCTTCATTGTTTCTAAGTGACTTTCCATATCTTTCCATCTCTGCCCAGCTTCTGTCGGCGATGTGTGGTCCTCCCGAGATGGTATGGACCACTATCTTCTCTTGACTGGAGCCACTAGTGTTGCGATTTTCTCTGCCTATCTCTGGGGAGGGTAGCCTTGGGTTCTCATTGGCAAGAGCTGTAGTCCTGTTCTGACCTTTTACATAGCGTTCCAGTCTCTTCCTTCTGATGTGTTCTTCAATCAAGTCCCGGAGATGATGATATTCATTGGTATCACGCCCATGAGATTCATGGAAGCGGCAGAACTTTCCAGATTTAAGTGTGTTATCTGATTCCTTCTTGAATGGTGGGCGTTTGTATCTAACTTCATCTTGGGTGGCAAGGAAGATGTTTTCGATGGTTTCATTCAAAGGAGTGTAAGTGTCGAATCTCGGTCCTGGCCGATATAGGCGCTTTTCTCCCTTCTTGCCCCCAGCATTGTCTCTAGAATCATTTCTTCGAACGTCCTTTGGTATAGCGGGCGTGTTGTCGTGAGCTGCCTTATTTTGTTGCCCTGACTGCCCCTCAGTGGCAGCGTCTTCAAGCCTCATATATTTCCCGGCTTCATGGAAGAAATTGGGTAAAGTAGATGGTTTTTCTTTTGTCAATCTTCTAGCAAATTTAGTATCCGGATGCACACCACTATAGAGGGCCATTAAGATAAGCTTCTCATCGGCATCTTGGACTGCGGCCGCTGCGGCATTGAATCGGGTTAGATATTGCTGCAGCTTCTCTCCAGGTTTCTGTTTGATACTGGATAAGGAATAAGCGTCCTTGGGTTGTTCCACATGAATGCGGAACTGGCTGATAAACTTTTCTTTCAGCATCTCCCATGAGCCGATGGATCCTTGTGGTAGATGGCAGAACCAGGAGGTAGCTAGATCTGCTAAGAATAGTGGAAAGCATTTGAACAGTACTCCCTCTGTTGCCCCGCTCATGAGCATATGTTGTGTGTATCTCTGCAAGTGTACAACTGGGTCAGAGGTTCCTTTGTAAGGTTCCATCGTTGGAATTTTCCATTCTCGGGGGGTGATGGCAATTTCGATGTTGCGGGCGAAAGGGCTGGTTACCCTCGCGCCTATCCCTCGATCTCTTTGGTCCCGTTGGACGCACTCTCTGAACAAGCGTGCCATCCTTTCATTAGAATTTGGAGCAGATAGAAATGAGTTTGGTTCTTCCCTGCGGGATTGATTCCGTCCTGATGACCTGTAGGGATGGTATTGCCTATCACTCCTAATATTTTCCAGTGGCTGTCTTTGGCCTTCTGGGAGCATGCTAGGGTCAGCTACAGTTGGCCCTTGCCTTGGTCTTCCCTTACTGGGTTCCGTTCTGAGTACTTGCTCGGGTCCAACTTCGCGCTGGGCTCTAACTCGGCCCCGTTCATTAGTGTTCACATGTCTAGGTAGCATGACAGGCTCGGCTACAGTTGACCTCCGCCCGGTACCTCCCCCGTTGGGTTCGGTTCCAAGTGTTTCCTCAGGTCCAACTTCGGGCTGAGCTCGGTCTCGACTCCTACCATGGCCGCTTCTGTCGTTAGCTCCTTCGAAGAAGGAAGATCTTTGTTGTCTCTGAGATCCTCCAGACTGGGACTCACCCCATGATTTAGTGTTGCGGTTGGACTCTTCAGCATCCCTTAAGCGTGACATGAGTTGGTCCACCAAGGCTTCCTACTGGGATGTGAAGCGGTTAGTCACTTCAGCCACAACCCTGTCTATATCTGCCCTAGTAATTGCTGTCGGCTGTTCTGTGGCAGGGGTTGTCGGATTTGCCTGACCTTCATTTGGTACTGCTGCTGGAATGAGACGATTTACTTGATCTGTGACCACTGGATCTGGAAGACTACTGGTTGCGATGTTTTTTCCTTTGTTAACATCTTTCTTCTGCTTGGGAGGCATGTCTTCCAAGCAATGTGCGACGCTGATAGGAAGAAAGTTAAGTGGGAGAAGCCGAAGTCCGGGGTTCAGCGTTTCTCAGTGAAAGCACCAAAAATGTTTGCACAAAAAATGGGCAAACACCTCCAAGTCGTATGATTTAGTTGATTTTATGTTGTTTTTAGTGATTTGGGAGATTTATGCAAATATGTAAAATGCAGGGACTAAATTGTAGAAGACACGCGAATTTATAGTGGTTCAGCCAGAATGTGCCTACGTCCACTTTATATATTATTTCTCCTTTCTTGTTCAGATTACAAGTACAAAGCTTTGATACAAGTAAATGAAAGTTGTTTGAAAGTTCTATCCGTGGTTGAGCTCTCAAACTTGTCCCTCATTGTTGTACCCCTACCCCTCTATTTATAGAGTCAGGCTGGGAGCAGGGGTTCTGGATGTATATATCTGCTGGTGGGCCTGGGCTGATGCAATCTGGCCTGACAACGTTGGTTCGGCAACGCCTTGGTTCGGTAGTGCTTTGGTCCGGTGGTAGATGGTTGGAGTTGAGACCTTGGTCCGGTAGCACCTGGGAGATGGGTTGGTTCGGTGGAGGTTGGTCCGGTAGTGGACTGGTTCGGTAGTAGTGGAGTAGGAGTTGGTTCGGTGGAGGTTGGTCCGATAGTGGACTGGTTCGGTAGTAGTGGAGTAGGAGTTGGTTCGGCTAGACAGTTGGTCCGATAGTGGACTGGTTCAGTAGTAGTGGAGTAGGAGCTGGTTCGGCTAGACAGTTGGTCTGGTAGTGGACTGGATTGGTAGTAGTGGAGTAGGAGCTCGTTCGGCTAGACAGTTGGTCCGGTAGTGGACTGGTTCGGAGATGCATGGCTCGGTGGTGGTGGAAACGCACCCAACAATACTTCAATAAATAAGAAAAATTATTTCCATTGGCAACATGGTTGATTTTTTTTTAAAATTATGTGTGTAAATACTTAAAAATGTGATTAAACAATCATATACTAAAATAAAATAAATTTAAATAAATAAATAAATATTATTTTCAATGATATATTTGGTATAAACATATTTAGAATCAATTCTCAAAAATAATTTTTTATTACAAAATATATGTAATTAAATATTTATGTACTAAAATAATATATTCAAATTATTAAAATAAAAGTAAATTATATTTTTAGAAATAAAAAACAAACAAACAAATAAAATTATTTATTGATTATTTTTAATATATATTGAACTGTTTTAATTATTAATTAATAAGCTATTTTGATTATAATAATTTTAAAATTAAAAATGTATGTATGTATGTATATTGGTCGCATATCAGTATATGCATATTTTATGTGAATATACATGTGTGTGTGTGCGCACGCACGCATGCGCATTTATAAGCACTTATATTTTATCTCTATGGGCACACACTCCCACATATTATTGGATATCAACGTGATAAACAAATTGTACACCCCATCTATTAATCATAAAACATTTTATTATACGCCCCGTTTATTTATCACCCCACCTATCAATCATATAACATTAATGTTCATGACATTATTATGCAAACCAAAAATAAAACTACATAAATTAAAATAATTTTTAGATAGAATAATAATAATTTCTTATTTCAAATTTCAAAGTTAAATCAAATTCAAACAGTAAACATTAAATATGATTTAATGTTTATGAACTTTACTCATAGTAACACATTAAAAGATCGCTGCACAATGAATTAATATAAAAAAATTTAAACAATAAACTTTATTCACAATAACATAATGAACTTGTGTCGACATTATAGATAATAATGAACACTCGGATGCTTCATATTCTGGACATACATTATATTTCTTCATGGTGACTAACAATTGCACTTCAAATAACAAGCTACAACCCATATCTGTATTTAACGTGAGCAGTCCTTCAATGATTCATTCTTTCTAAATCACTGGATAATCATGAAGAAATCTATACAAAAAAAATTAATTTTGATATTTTCAATCTTGAACATTGTACACGAACAAGTAGAATTCGTAATTTTCTTCGTTTAAATTGCAACAACTTCTACATACCGATGTGAAATCAAACGAGATTTTGGTTAATAAACTCGCATTAACATTACGAAATATGGAATACTAGAATACTCTATGTTACAAATGTAAGATATAGTTCTCCATAGTGACTAATAGTTGTACTTAGTGCTACATCTTCTATGTCTAAATTCCTACTCGAACAATACTTCGATAATTCATTTGTCTTTAAATCAGTGGATAATCATGTAGAAGTTTATTCATAACAACTTGAATTTTGAAAACTAGAAATTTGGAATTTTTGAATTTTGAAATTTTGGTGTTCTGAATTTGCATTTTAAAATTTTGATTTTGAACATTTTGATTTTGCAAATTTGAATTTTGAAAATTTATTTATAAAGGTGGAAATTTTTTATTTGAAAATTTAAATTTTGCAAATTTGAAGTTCAAAATTTTAAATTCTAAGTTTGAATGTTTGGAAGTTTAAGATTTTTATTTATGTTTCTATATCAATAGTGATACTTTGTTCAAGAAGAGCACTTATTTTGATGTCTCGAAGGTTCAAATGACCTCTAGGACCCCAGCCTACGATCCACCACTGCCACTTCAGCTAGTGATCCTCGAAAACTTAAATTTTATACTGAATCTAAATTTGCAATTTCGAATCTACATTTAAATATTTGAATATATAATTGAAATTTAAGTGTTGAAATTTTGTAGTTTGACTTTGATTTGAAATTAGAAAAAACTGATATTGAAAATTTTAAAATTTTAATTTCAATAAAAATAAGAACTTGTTTTCGAAATTCTGAAATTAAAACTTTGATTATTTTAGAAATTCAGAAGTAAAAAAAGAAAATTTTAATTCCTTCACGTATATTTGTTAATAAAATATAAGTTAAGTCTAATTTAGTTCATTAAATAGTTTAAATGAGTGATCCATATATTAAGGAGTTACCCCAGGTCTAGGCCAAAGCATAGGCAAGGGAGGCTGATACTTAAGGCAACAACATATGAGGGCAAGCAATAGAAAATCTTTTCTTCCTTACAAACCTCAGGAGCCAACAGTGGTTCTACAATGTCGCACACTTGCTCTCACACTACTGTCAGCCGTCACTCCTATGCCTTGATGCCGATGGTCCTTCGTGTTGTGCCGCCAGCTACCTGCCAGTGCTAGCCGCCTACTCTCTCCACTTGTTCTGCCTGTGTAACAACCCAAAATTTGAGATATAATAATTAATTAACGAATTAATTAAATAATAAAATAAGTTTGTAAAATTTTTAGAATCGAGCTACGGGAGTTGTAGCATTGTGTGTGTAGCAATTTTCTGATCAATTTCCATATATAACTTGTCGAAATCCAAGTCAGTATGGAGAAGACATGAGAGATATAAGAAATCAAAAATAAAACGAAAAAAATAATAATATAGGCATGGGTCGACCTATGCCATAAGCCAGGTCGACCTATAGGTCGACCCAGGCTTGTGTAAGGTCGACCTAAGGGTCGACCCCCATAGTAGCTAGGTCGACCAGCTTTGCTTTTGGACAAGGAAGCATCCACATTCGAGCCGTATGACGTGTTTTGCAATTTTCATCAAATCCTGTGCGTTCGTGCTTCCATCCGACGGTTCCTAGCGAGCCTATGATGTGGTTGCACTAGATTTAATCTTCAAATCCAACGGCCTAAGATCCCTAAGCTACACTATAAATAAGACCCTAGACTAGCTATTTTTCTCATTTAGATTTTCTCCCAATTGGGTTCATTGCCTGAGGCTTGACCCTTAAAAGAAAAAATTTCTTGAGAGGAGATCTTTTTAATAAAAATATTCTACGCCCTAGAAGTGGATCCGTGAAGGCCAAGGAATAGAGCTAAGGATCACAGGTGAGTGTTTTGTAATTAGTTTAGATTTTTAAGTAATTTAAAATAATAGTGTTCTCAATAGTTGTAGTTTATATAAGTTATTTACATTTAGTTTTTAATGTTCTTTTGAGTCTATTTTATTTAGATATTTTTATTCAGTTATTTTATTCAGCTATTTACAATTATTTGTATTTATTTACATCTGTTTTATGTTAGAATTTAGCCTGTAAATGTTAGTTTCTTTTTATTCCTTTTACACGAATAAAATATAAGAATATTAAAAAGAGGATAATTCGCTAATATGGATTAAATAGAAATTAACACTGAATTTATAGAAATTAGATGTAAAATAAGGAAAAAGTATAATAAAAAGAAGATAGACTGAAATAGGAAAATTTAAGACATTTGCAAGCATGTTTATAACTAGTGGTTATAACTAAAAAGATTGAATAGAAGAGTAACAATTATAACATAGGTTATAATTAAGCAGAAAGAACAAAAAAAGCTTATTTTGAAACTTAGATTAAGTTAATAAGCAAATATAGCAGAAATAACAAAAGAGGCTTATTTTAAAACTTACACTAAGTTAATAAGCAAACATAGAAGAAGGGCCCATACCAACAGCATTCCCTTTCAGTCAGGAACCGATGGTCTCACAATAGTTAGGTGAGGCTGGGACACGCTTATGCTTATTAGGGTACAAAAACGGCCAATAGATAGAAGCTCAAATCTGGGGATTTGGGCAAGGGGCGTAAACCAAAATTTGTTTCTTAGGACCAGTACCGGCAGCATTCCCTTTCAGACTAGGACTGATGGTCTCACAACACTTAGGTGAGGCTGGGCAGCATTCCTTTTCAGACTAGGACTGATGGTCACACAACAGTTAGGTGAGGCTGGGAACGCTTATGTTGTTTAGGGTAAATAAGAGGTCAAAATAGGGGGCGACAGTTAGTGTGTACCGGAGATGACCGAGCATGAGACATCAATTAGGGTAAATAATTCGCTACCGCATTCCAAGCGCTAAGAGGTGTCTTTTGCTGTAACCAACGGGATTGGTTCACAATGGCACAACAGAGATAGAAGGCCGATCAACGGGTAGAATTAGGATTTCAGCCTAATCAAATTACCAACTGAAATAGAATTACGGTTGCAGCTTAATCACAGCAGTTAAAGACAAGTGCAAACAATCGAAACAATCAAAGCAAACGGTCAAACAGAATTAGAAACAGTATTTTACCCCAGTTTTATCTTTCGGTATTTCTTTCCATACTAGAACTATTGCTTAGTCTATTATCTTTATCTTGCTTAGAAATGCTAGTAATTACTTTCACTTACCAGACGTATTGTCTGACCCACTACTCTATTTCCCCTTTTCTCCTCTATAGGCCAGTAGAGTCGAGGACAGTAGATTCGGATTTCTTGGAGATACATTCCTAGAGTTCTTCATGTATTCTTCTTCTTTTCATTTTTCTTTTCATTTGGCTTTTGATGTACTGGTACTTATGAGAGGGATGATTATTAATATTTATGTACCCTGATGATGTGAGACTTAGATAAATTTTTCATAAGACATGAGAATTTGGGTTTTTAGACATATTATGTTTTTATGACTTATTGATGAAGTTTAATTCTGAATAATGAATTACTTTTTAAATGTTTCCGTTGTTTTTACCTATTTGTCTTGTGAATCTTAGTCTCTGTGATGTTTTAGCTATACCAATAACACAACACATTCTTTAGTGTACCCTTTTTGGGTATACCAAGGGGTGTGGGGGTGCTTCAACCTAATTTTTCCAGCCATAAATTATGCATCTATAATTTTATTTCAATCTAATTTACTAATTTATCATTGGATTAATTAATTTGTGTATAACTACATAATAATTGGCTATCAAATGTTTATTAAATCATGTTAATTAGATATTAAATAATTTCTTGTATGCTCCTTAAATTGTCTTTATTATCTACTTAAAAATATGACAAAATCATGTATGAAAGCTAAAGACTTTTTTTGCATATGTGCAAAAGATTCATACTTTATTTTCTCTCTCAACTCATCAATGGCAAATACTTCGAAGTCATGTGAAAGGTTTGACTCCAAAACCATTATCACTAACTCATGGGGAAAGTCATATTGAAAGTGTTAAAGCAATAATATTTTTTGTACTCATCAGAGCTGAGAGATGCTTTAATTGATATTGCAAATAATTTTAAATATGAGGTTGTGATGATGGAGGCTAAAGGATTATGCAGGCTAAAGGATTATGCTAAAATGTTTTGGAAAATTTTGTGTTCCTAATTAGCTTATGTATTTCCTACAAGATATTAGACAAAATTTATCAAGAAAGTAAAATACTTGAATGAGAGGAAATGGATAGTGAAGACGCAATCACAAAAATTAAAGAGCTTGTAATATTTTTTGAAAAAACTAGAGAAGATGCATTTGAATCCATGATGGAGGAGATTAAAGAAATTGCATATGATGTTGACATTAATCCTAATTTTTTTGAAAAGAGGATTTTACGTCAAAATAAAAAAGAAAATTGATAAAGATATCACAGGGAATTATGATAGACAATCTCTAAAGGAAAATTTTAGAGTTACTTATTTTCTACATATAATGGATCAAGGTTTAACTTCACATAGATACCAGTTGGAGCACTTTAAACATTATGAAGGAATTTTTGGTATTTCGTTAAATTTGAAACACAAAAATGTTCATGCTTAGGAATTGAAGGACTGCTGCACAAATAAGAAGGTTTTTTGACACATGATGTTGAGCAAGATATTTATTGTAAGTAGCTAACTCTATGAACTTCGCTATTTAAAAGGAATTCTACCATCCAAAGTAACTACATCAATTGGCATTATTAATTTCTTGAGGAATTGTCAAGATATAAACGAGATTCTCAATGTTTGGGTTGCTTACCGAAATTTACTGACTATTCTAGTAACTGTTTCTTCGATGGAAAGCAGCTTTGAAAATTGAAATCAGTAAAAACATATTTTCGGACAATTATATTGCTACAGAGATTAAGTGAACAAACTATGGTTTCAATTAAAAATGAGTACTTGGATATGCTTGACTATAAAGAGATACTAGACGAGTTTGCTTTCAAAAAAGCAAAAAAAATTGCTCCCATTGATGCCTATTGATATGTTGGTATAATAAGTTGACAATTAAATTTTCAGTATTTATTCTGAATGATTTAGTTGACCATATTTTTGATTCGATGTTAAATTTTATAATAGAATTTCCATTTTTCATGTACCTAAAAATATATTATTGTTTATTAAATAATGGGGCAATAAAAATATGAAATAAAGTTTTAGACTAGGTCATTCAATATATTTGGGCTGGCTTTGGATTATCCATACATAAATGGGTCAAATGGGATAAATTATAAATGGATTTGACGACCAATTTTTACCTGGCATTTTTATGATCTCATCCTACCTGTTTTGACAGGTCAGGGTTTGTTTATGCAAAGAATAAGAAATAAAAGCATATATGGAGGCACATTCAAAAGACGAAAATTTCAAGTGTATATGAATGCGTAGCTTTTATCATGTAGTTCCTAAAAAACAATTTATCTAATTTATCCTTACTGACCTAAATTTCATCTTTTCGGTAGCAACTCATGTGAGATCGGGAGTGAAACACCCTATAACCCTTAGTATACCCTAAAAGGGCACACTAAAAGATGTAGTGCATTGAAGGTATAGCTAAAACTTTACAGAGACTAAGGTTCACAAGACAAACTAAATAAAACAGTGGAAACATTTAAAACAATAAATTATTTATAAATCAAACTTCATAAAATAAGTCATAACCAAAGTAAGTCTAAAAATACCAAATACACATGTCTTATGAAAAACACCATCTCAGTCACAATTACAGAGTACATAAGTAAAGCCATCCCTCTCAACAGTACCAGTACATCCAAACTAAAATAAAAAGAAATCTAGAACAGAAGAAGAAGAATACATGAAGAATCTCCAAGAATGTCACTCTTGGAAAGCTGAAAGTCTACTGCCCTTGTCTCTACTGGCCTGTGGGGGAAAAGGCGAAAATAGAGGAGTGGGTCAGACTAAAAGTCTTGTGAATGAAAGTAATTACTAGTATTCTTAAGCAAGGTAAAGATAATAGACTTTGCAACAGTTCTAGTATAAAAGGAAATAAAGGAAAAGATAAAGCTAGAATAAAATATGGTTTAACTATTTGCTTTGCTTAGATAGTTCGATTACATTGTTTGCACTTGTCTTAGATAACTGCTTTGATTAGGCTGAATCCTTAATCCTACTTTAATTAGGCTGAAATCCTAATTCTATCCTTTGATCGGCCTTCTATCTCTGGTGTGCCTACTGCGGACTAGACCCATCCTATTGGTCCCTACGCAAAAGACACCTACTACTGCGGACTAGACCCATCCTGTTGGTCCCTACGCAAAAGTCACCTACTAAGTGCTTGGAACTCAATAATGACTTATCAGCCTGCACTGAGGCTGCATGCTCGACCACCATTTGGCTCGCGCTATCTGTTGCTCCCTCTTTTGACCTCTTATTTACCATAGCTCCAACATAAGCGTGCCCTAGCCTCACCTCTGCTATTGTGAGACCACCTAGGTTTGACTGAAGGGAATGCTGTTGGTACGGGTCCTAACAAACAAAATCTAGTTGTGCCCCTTGCCCAAATCCCCTTGATTTGAGCTTCTATTTATTGACCATTTATTTACCATCACTTTAGCATAAGCGTGTCCCAAGGGAAATGCTGCCGGTACGGGTCCTACTTTTATCTTTGCTTATTAACTTAGTATAAGTCTATTTAAATAAGCCTCTACTGTTATCCTTGCTATATTTGCTTATTAACTTATTCTAAGTCTTAAAAATAAGACTTTTTTGCTTTCTCTAATTATAACCTGTGTGTTATAATTTTGCTTATTTATTTAACCCAAGGTCTAAGTTTAAAAATAAGCTGCTTCTTGCTATTTCTTCTATTTTCTCTTTTTAGTTATAATTACATGTTATAACTATGCTTGCAAATATCATAAATTTTCCTATTTTAGTTTAAGTCCAATTTATTACAGTTCTTATTTTACATCCCATTTTCTTTAAATTCAGTGTTCTTATAATTTTAGTCCATATTAGCATCTTATTTTCTTCTATTTATTCCATCGCGTAAAATGGGAATTAAAAAGAAACTGACATTTACAGAATAAACTCCAACGTAGAATAGATGTAAATAAAACGTAAATAACAGTAAATAACTGTAAATACCATAAATAACTATAAATAATTGGGAAAGCTATAATTAACAGTAAATTTTAGACTTGCCCAAATCCCCTTGATTTGAGCTTCTATTTATTGACCACTTATTTACCATCACTTCAGCATATGCGTGTCCCAAGGGAAATGCTGCCAGTACGGGTCCTACTTTTATCTTTGCTTACTGACTTGGCATAAGTCTATTTAAATAAGCCTCTACTGTTATCCTTGCTATATTTGCTTATTAACTTATTCTAAGTCTTAAAAATAAGCCTTTTCCGTTTTCTCTAATTATAACCTGTGTGTTATAATTTTTCTTATTTATTTAACCCAAGGTCTAAGTTTAAAAATAAGCTACTTCTTACTATTTCTTCTATTTTCTCTTTTTAGTTATAATTACATGTTATAACTATGCTTGCAAATATCTTAAATTTGCCTATTTCAGTCTAAGTCCAATTTATTACAGTTCTTCTTATTTTATATCCCATTTTCTGTAAATTCACTGTTCTTATAATTTTAGTCCATATTAGCATCTTATTTTCTTCTATTTATTCCATTCGCGTAAAAAGGGAATTAAAAAGAAACTGACATTTACAGAATAAATTCGAACGTAGAATAGATGTAAATTAAAACGTAAATAACAGTAAATAATTGTAAATACCATAAATAACTATAAATAATTGGGAAAACTATAATTAGCGGTAAATAATTGTAAATAACTGAAATAGAATAGCTAAAAGAAAATAGATTGGAAAACAAGTCTAAAATTTACTTAAAAATAAATTGTAAATAAACTTGCATAAAGGTTATCCTAAAATTATAGAAAAACTACAACTATTGGAAACCCTATTATTTTAAATTACTTAAAAATCTATAATGATTACTTAAACATTCACCTGTGGTCCTTAGCTCTTTCCTTTGGCCTTCCCGGATCCACTTGAGGGGCATAAAATATTTTAATTAGAAATATCTTCTCATCGGAAAAATATTCCTTTTAAGGTCCAGCCTTAGGCAATGAACCCAGATGGAGAAAATCTGAATGGGAAAAATAGCTAGGCCTAGGGTCTTATTTATAGTGTCACTTGTGGATCTCAGACCATTGGATTTAGAGATTAAATCTGGTGCAACCACGTCATAGGCTCGATAGGAACCATCGGATGGAAGCACGGACACACGAGATGAAGCGAAAATAGCAAAATGACGTGTTCGAACGAAGCTACGTAAGATAATGCATTCTTGAGTAGGCAGGTTGACCTACCTGTCGACCATCACAAGCAAGGGTCGACCTTGCCAATGTGAGGGTCGACCCTAGGGTCAACCCAGCCCCTTATGTATGTGTGTGTGTGTGTGTATTTGTTTCCTCATTAATTCATATCCTCTACATACACGCTCGAATTTTGACTTTCTATATATGGAAATTGACCAGAAAATTACCACGAACACAATGGTCCAACTCCCGTGGCTC
Source organism: Allium fistulosum (assembly GCA_030737815.1). Classification (NCBI taxonomy): domain Eukaryota; kingdom Viridiplantae; phylum Streptophyta; class Magnoliopsida; order Asparagales; family Amaryllidaceae; genus Allium; species Allium fistulosum. The sequence goes on from CM060908.1 coordinate 211,227,939, forward strand.
AATTCTGATAATTTCACAAAGTTATTTTATTATTTAATTAATTCATTAATTAATTATTATAGCTTTAATTTCGGGTTGTTACATTCTCCCCTCCTTAAGAGATTTCATTCCCGAAGTCTTTAAGGATAGAAGAATGAAATAAATATTTTCATCCATGTTTTACAACCAACTACTCAACCATCATCCATTACATCCATTGTCCTTAAGTTTTTCTAATGCGATTTATGATACATATGCAATTAGTGTAGTTTCAATGTCCCTAACTAATGTAAAAGATCAGGTAGTCTACTGATTCAGTCGACCTCCTTTTATGCAATCATGTCTGTGCCATGTATCCAAATGAATGAAAATAATAACTGATAGTTCTATATGCATGCTACAATTATCATCCAAATGCAACAATCATGTGATAATCATCCATTTATAGCAACCATGGAAAATAAAATAAAAATGCAAATGCACACACATCCATATGCATATGCTCTAGTGTCCTAGTTAGGCCGATCTCTATGAGATAATAGTTCCTAGTGTAAGTATATGTGTCCATTAGCATCCACTAGCAACCACCAGTATCCATCATACATAACATGTTCTAATAACATTTTTACATCAAATCCTACCATCCATAGGTTGAATCCTAAGTTCTACCCTCCCAAAGGATAATAAAGGAAAGACCATTCAAAACTAAAGATGGAAATAGAAAATTCTAAAACTTACAATTGAAAAGATGCAGATAAGAGGTACGAATCTTCTCTTCAGCTTCCCACGTAGCATCTTCAACATTATCTCCCTACTACACCTTAACTAACGGGACTTCTTTATTCCTAAGCCTCTTGGTATCATGACCAATGATCTTGGTAGGAATACGACGAACCGATGCTTCCATTTCTACTTCCACTTCCTCCAATTGACTAGGCTCCACAATCTCTGTTGAGTCATGTAAACACTTTCTCAAATGCGAAACATGAAAAACATCGTGTACTCTCACGAGCCTCTCTTGTAGCTTCACTCGATACGCCATCTTCCCTACCCTCTCTACAATGGGGAACGGTCCTACAAATCCGGGGGCTAACTTCCCACTCGATCCAAACCTCACCGCCTTCCTTACCGGAGATACCTTAATGAAAACTATGTCACCTACCTCAAACTCAATATCTCTCCTCCGCTTGTCTATATAAGATTTATGCCTATCTTGGGCTGTTTTCATCCTCCTTTTAATCAAATCTACCTTCTCTGAAGTCTCCCTAACCATGTAAGGACCAAGTAGCAGTCTCTCCATGGATTCCACCCAACATGAAGGTGACTTGCAAGATCTCCCATAAAGAGCTTCGAAAGGAGTCATCCCAATGCTAGCTTAAAACTGTTATTATATGCGAACTCCACCAAAGGAAGATGCTCCTCCCAAGTTCCTCCAAAATCAAAAATGCACATCCTCAACAAATCCTCATGCACTCTATTAACTCCCTCCATTTGGCCAATCTAAGCTGCGTCCCTAAAGCCTCTTGCAAGCTCCTCCAAAACTCGCTAGTAAAAATAGGGTCTCTATCGCTCACTATGCTAGAGGGAACTCCATGAAGTCGGACTATCTCACGAACATATAAGGATGCCAAATAAGGTGTCGTCTTCTTACTCTTGACCGAAATGAAGTTGTCACTTTTAGACAATCGAACTACAATCACCCAAATGCTAGTATTCCCCTTCCAAGACCAAGGTAAACCATCTATGAAGTCCATCGAAACACTATCCCACTTCCATTCAGCATCCAATGGCTGAAGTAATCCACCGGGCTTCTACTGCTCTGCCTTAACTCTTTGGCACACAAGACACTTAGCTACCAACTTTGCCACATCTTTTTTTATGCCACTCCAATAAAACATTCTCTTCATGTCCATTTACATCTTATCACCACCCGCATGAGTAGTCATTCGAGAATGGTGTGCTTCCTCTAGAACTGCTCTCAACAAATCACTAGTGCGGGGGTTACAAAGTCTTCCATCTCTCCTTAGCCACCCTTTGCTATCTATGGAATAGCGTTGGAGATGTCTAGAGACCTCTCCTCTGCTAATCCACTCTAAAATATCCATAAGCTCTAAATCCCCTCGCTGTCTCGAGCCAATCTGATCTATGAGGGTAGGCTTAACCTCAAGTGCTGCCAACAATCCTGGAGTAATGTCCATAGAGGGCTTAAAATCAAAGGTGGAAATAAACTCTAGGCTCATCCACACCACGAACATTGGACTAAGGGTTTCTTTCTTCCTACTCAACGCATCCGCAACCATGTTTCCCTTGCCAAGGATATAAGCTATCTCAAAGTCGTACGATGCCAAAAACTCCATCCATCGTTGCTGCCTGAAGTTCAAATCCTTCTGTGAGAATATGTACTTCAATGACTTATGGTTAGTGAAAAGCTTGAACCTTTCTCCTAGCAGTAATGCCTCCAAGACTTGAGTGCGAAAACTATAGCAGCTAACTCCAAATCATAGGTATGGTAGTTCTTCTCATGCATCCTCAACTGTCTACTTCCATAGCATACTACCCTCCCTTCTAGCATCAACATTGCTCCTAGACCTGTCCCACATGCATCAGTGTATACTGTAAAAGGCTTAGCTCCTTCGGGTAAAACTAACACTGGTGCACTAGCAAGGGCTCTTTTTAGCTTCGTGAAGGAATCCTCACAATCCATGTCCCACACGAATGCTTTATTCTTCTTATTGAGGAGAGTAAGTGGTGCTGAAATCTTAGCAAAATCTCTGATAAACTTCCTATAATAGCCAGCCAAACCTAGGAAGCTTCTAACTTTGATGACGTTCTTGGGGGCCTTCCAATCTTGCACTGCAATTACTTTAACGGGATCAATAACTAAACCCTCTCTTGAGACTATGTGCCACAAGAAACGTACCTCCCCTGGCCAAAAGTGACACTTTGAGAACTTTGCCCTCAACTGATGAACACGAAGTGTACAAAGAACCTCCTCTAGATGAACAACATGCTCCTCCATACTCTTGGAAAACACCAAAATGTCGTCCACAAACACTACTACAAACTTATTTAAGACATCTCGAAAGAAATGGCTCATCAAATCTACAAAATATGCTGGGGCATTGGTTAGCCCAAATGGCATAACCAACCACTCAAAGAATCCATCGGGTGTCCTAAATGCCGTCTTATCAATGCTATCGTCAGCGACTCTAAGCTGATGAAATCCTGTGGCTAAATCAAGTTGAGAAAATACTGAAGAGCCAACCAACTGATCAAAAAGGTCATCTACCTAGGAAGTGGATAATGGTTCTTCTTTGTGAGCTTATTCAACTCTCTATATTCTACGCAAAGTCGAAGGGAACCATCTGCTTTAGTAGCGAAGACGACTGCCGCTCCCTACTTAGATATGCTCCTTCTGATGAAGCCTTTCTCAAATAGCGCACGAATCTGCTTGCTCAACTCCTTCCTCTCCCTAGGTGTCATGTGTCTCACGAGTAATGCCACTGGCTTAGCATTGTCATTCAAATAAATTCTGAAGTCGATCTCTCTCTTAAGGGGTAGTCCCCTAACCTCCTCAAAGACATCTGGGAAATCTCTGACGACCAGAACTGAATCCAACTCTGCTGATGACGAATCGAGGGAATAAAGGAAGCTCAATATGACTGACCTATATGGGTCGCAAAAAACCTCGAGAGTCCTATCGTTGCATGTCTCTAGTCTAACGACTCTCCTCTTGCAGTCCAATATCGCTCCATATATGGATAGCCAACCCATACACCGAAAATCTCAATACATAGGCGTCACAATCAAACTCTACTCCTAGGATAAAAAATTTCAAACCCCTACAAATCATAGATAAATGTGCCGATCCTCTTATAGGGTTTGAAACAACTATGGTGTCTACTACTAAGGAGATATCTAAGTGCAAACAATCAACCAAAGAACTCGAAATGAAAGAGTGTGATGCTCCGGAATCGAAAAGGGTCCGAATGGAAAAGTCAGAAATAGAAATCAAACCTTCCACGGTGTCTTTCCTACTTCTATCGAGTCTGCTGCTGGAAGGTGCTGCATCGAAAGCCTGAATCTGTGCTGCTGGTGCATCCGCTCCCTGCCCTATCTTCTGAGGGCAAAATCTACTAATGTGACCGGGCTGTCCACAATTATAACACTTTACCTTCATCTTCTCTTTCTTGCAGTCTTTGGCATAATGACCAACCATCCCACAACTATTGCACTTCCCTCCTTTCTTAATCTGCTTCTGGGGGCCTTCTCCATTCTTCTTATCTTTATTGTTCTTCCACCATTTCTTCTAAGAACCTTCCGACTTAGGGACTTCTTTAGACTCTCCCTCCTTAGCTGAACCAGACATAAGCGCCATCTCCACCAATGACTCATAGGTAGCTGCCATCGGTACGTGAGTCAATAACAACCCTTGAAGGGGCTGATTCAATCCCTTTGCGAACTTCATTGCCTTCTTGTGGGGTGTATTCACTAACTCCATCCCAAACCGTGACAACTCATTAAATTGGTTGACATACTCCTTTGTTGAAAGACTTCTTTCCTTTAAGCTAATAAACCTTTCCAACTGCATACTCTCTTCTGCTTGTGACAAAAACTTCCTCTCAAACCTCTCTCGGAATCCAAATCATCCAACGTCTCTTCCTTCCAACTCAAAAAACTCCCACCAATAAGAAGCCTCTCCTTTCAGCTGCCAAGATGCAAGCTGAACTCTCTGCTGATCCCCTAGTCCCAATAGCTCAAATATCCTCTCTATGTTTCTTAACCAAGCTCGCGCCTCCTTCTCCGTACTAGAGAATGTCTTGCCTCCTAGATTGGCAAAATCATTGCATAGCTTAGAGAAATCGGTTGCTTCAGGTGGCTTGATGGGATTCCCACCCGCTGGGGCTGGATTGGGTGCTTGCCCTTGCACCTCTAGAGTCGTAGCTTGCAGGTATCTATGAAACCAGCCTGGGACTTGGATGCCCTTTGGAAGATTAGGGGCATCCACCATTCTATGCAATGAAAAAGAAAATTTAAGCTCGAAAGAATCGAAGGAAGATTGAACTGGACTTTGAGGGGATTTTTATAAAAACTCTTTTATACTTGAAAACTATTTCTAAGAGTATCTTTCTAAAAAAATACTTTTAAAACAAGTAATTTTGAGAAATACTTTACTTTTAAAATAAATTTTTAGGAATCCTCTAAACTTAGGCTTTGATACCAAATGAAACACCCCACAACCCTTAGTATACCCATAAAGGGAACATAAAAAATGTAGTGCATTGTACGTATAGCTAAAATTTACAGAGACTAAGATTCACAAGACAAAATAAATAAAATAGTGGAAACATTTAAAACAATAACTTATTTATAAATCAAACTTCATAAAATAAGTCATAACCAAAATAAGTCTCAAAATACCAAATACATATGTCTTATGAAAAACACCATCTCAGTCACAATATTAGAGTACATAAATAAAGCCATCCCTCTCAATAGTACCAGTACATCCAAACTAAAATAAAAAGAAAACTAGAACAAAAGAAGAATAATACATGAAGAATCTCCAAGAATGTCACTCCTAGAAAGCTGAAAGTCTACTGTCCTTGTCTCTGCTGGCCTTTGGGGAAAAGGGGAAAATAGAGGAGTGGGTCGGACTAAAAGTCAGGTGAATGAAAGTAATTACTAGTATTCATAAGCAAGGTAAAGATAATAGACTTTGCAACAGCTCTAGTATAAAAGGAAATAAAGGAAAATATAAAGCTAGAATAAAATACAGTTTAATTGTTTGCTATGCTTAGATAGTTCGATTAGATTGTTTGCACTTGTCTTAGATAACTCCTTTGATTAGGTTGAATCCTTAATCCTACTTTAATTAGGCTGAAATCCTAATTCTACCATTTAATCGGCCTTCTATCTCTGATGTGCCTACTTTGGACTAGACCCATCCTGTTGGTCCCTACGCAAAAGACACCTACTACTGCGGACTAGACCCATCATGTTGGTCCCTACACAAAAGTCACCTACTAAGCGCTTGGAACTCAATAATGACTTATCAGCCTGCACTGTGGCCACACGCTCGACCACCACTAGGCTCGCGCTATCCGTTGCTCCCTCTTTGGACCTCTTATTTACCATAACTCCAGCATAAGTGTGCCCTAGCCTCACCTCTGTTATTTTGAGACCATCTGTGTTTGACTGAAGGGAATGCTGTTGGTACGGGTCCTAGCAAACAAAATCTAGTTGCGCCCCTTGCCCAAATCCCCTTGATTTGAGCTTCTATTTATCGACCACTTATTTACCATCACTTCAGCATAAGCGTATCCCAAGGGAAATGTTGCTGGTATGGGTCCTACTTATATCTTTTCTTATTAACTTAGTATAAGTCTGTTTAAATAAGCTTATACTGTTATCCTTGCAATATTTGCTTATTAACTTACTCTAAGTCTTAAAAATAAGCCTTTTCTGTTTTGTCTAACTATAACCATGTGTTATAATTTTGCTTATTTACCTAACCCAAGGTCTAAGTTTAAAAATAGGCTACTTCTTGCTATTTCTTCTATTTTCTCTTTTTAGTTATAATTACATGTTATAACTATGCTTGCAAATATCTTAAATTTTCCTATTTCAGTCTAAGTCCAATTTATCACAGTTCTTCTTATTTTACATCCCATTTTCTTTAAATTCAGTGTTCTTATAATTTTAGTCCATATTAACATCTTATTTTCTTTTATTATTCCATTCACGTAAAAAGGGAATTGGAAAGAAACTGACATTTGCAGAATAAATTCCTACGTAGAATAGATGTAAATAAAACATAAATAATAGTAAATAACAGTAAATAACTGTAAATATCATAAATAACTATAAATAATTAGGAAAACTATAATTAACAGTAAATAATTGCAAATAACTGAAATAGAATAGCTAAAAGAAAATAGACTGGAAAACAAGTCTAAAATTTACTTAAAAATAAACTGTAAATAAACTTGCACAAAGGTTGTCCCAAAATTATAGAAAAACTACAACTATTAGAAACCCTATTATTTTAAATTACTTAAAAATCTAAAATAATTAATTAAACATTCACCTATGATCCTTAGCTCTTTCCTTTGGCCTTCTCGGATCCACTTGAGGGGTATAAAATATTTTAATTAAAAAGATCTTCTCATCGGAAAAATATTCCTTTTAGGGTCCAGCGTGAGGCAATGAACACAGATGGAGAAAATCTGAATGAGAAAAATAGCTAGGTCTAGGGTCTTATTTATAGTGTCACTTATGGATCTCATATCGTTGGATTGGAGATTAAATCTGGTGCAACCACGTCATAGGCTCGATAGGAACCGTTAGATGGAAGCACTGATACACGAGATGAAGCGAAAATAGCAAAATGACGTGTTCGAACGAAACTGCGTAAGACAATGCATTCTTGGGACCATCACAAGCAAGGGTCGACCTTGCCAATGTGAGGGTCAATCCTAGGGTCGACCTAGCCCCTTATGTATATTTTTTTCTTGTTTCCTCATTAATTTATATCCTCTACACACAGGCTCGGATTTTGTTGTTCTATATATGGAAATTGACCAGAAAATTACCATGGACACAATGGTGCAACTCCCGCGGCCCAATTCTGATAATTTCACAAAGTTATTTTATTATCTAATTAATTCGTTAATTAATTACTATAACTTAAATTTTGGGTTGTTATAGGGAGTTGTTGAATGGCTAATGCTAGACCTAATACCAATGGAAGTTAGTTATTTATTAACACTGTAGAGATATTATCCTTTTTACTTGAGGACTAATGTAAACTTTTGTGAAATTAAAATTATTTTATAGGTTTGAACGTTCTATTGTTTTGTTTACGTAAATAAGCTTCTGCATTCAGACTTACGACAAATTTCGATTCATTATAAATCAATCAATTAATTTAAATTGGATTTAACTACACACATGCGTTAACGATATAAAAAATGAAATGGTTGAGAGACTTCGGAGCTTGTAAAAATAATTCCAAATGTATCAAATGTAAGTTTAGCAAGGGTGGTAATAGTAACAACATTGTTGTACCACTAGGTGATTTGTATGCAATTACCAATAAGAGTTCCAATATTTTTGGATAGTACATTTACAGGATTTCATGAATTATCAAAGATGTAAGGGCTAAAATTAAGATAAGTAGAGGTGAATGAACAATGATGGAACCGGGACTGTTGGAAGTGGGCGAAATATGTATATTTTAATATATTTATCATATTTTGGATCATATTGGGCCTATGAAGTCTAAAGATTTGTATTAGATTCAATTTAACTAATTTAAATAAAATAATATTTTATTTATTATTTATTTATTTCATGAATTTAATTAAATTGAATTTATATAGTTTATGAGTATATCATTATACACTCTTTTTGATTAAAGTAAGTGATCCTCTCAAAGAGGAGAGCACTCATGAGAATATCATTATATACTCATATGTGTGTATCATGCACGTGCAACATATATACACACGTGCACAATATATATATATATATATATATATATATATATATTGTGTACATAGTTAATGTATATGTATGTAGATGTTGTGATTTGCACCTATATTGCATGCATACGCTATTTATATGTGCAATAGTTATCATAAAACATATTTTAAATTTATATACAAATATTTATATATTTCAAAAGTTTTATTTTTTATATTAAATAAAATAAATAATTTAAAATATTAGAATATTTTCGACTAAGTTAGTAAGATTCAGATTCAAATTTACAATCCAAAATATCTAATTTTTACCATGCAAACAATTTTAAATTTCAATTTATAAAATAGCTAGATATATCTGTCAAATATTAAACATAAATATATTTGTATAAAATTTTTAAAATAAATATGTTGCTAAAAATAAAATAATTTTATCACTATGAGGAAATTAGTTTAAAGGAAAAAGTTTAATAAAATTTAATTTTAACGGACGTTAAAATTAAACTTTGGTCTGAAGGACAAGCGCCAAAAATTGTATTTCGTTCGTACTTCTGTAGTTTCATTTCTTCTGCAAACAATACTTCTGTAACAAAATTTCTTCTGCAAACAAAATTTCTTCTTCAACAAACAATGGCAACCCAAACCGAAATCAATTTTCTTCCTCAAACTGATTTAAAAGCGCAATCGACTTCAGAATCTAAGTCGATCGACGTAAATCAAAATATTTCAATAAATCCTGAACAAATAAACGATGAACCTACGATTTCAAAAAGTAGGGTTTCCAATGCTATGCGTACAGCAGTAAAGAGAAGGCTAAAAACTACTTCATCAACGACTGTTGATTCGGATGAAATTGACGAAGATACAAAGAGGACGAAAAAACCTAGGGCATGTAAAACTATGAATGAAGACGAAAGGAAGAAACAACAGCTTACTGATGAAAACGTCAACAGAAAAAGAAAAAGAAAGGTAAAACAACTGATTATTTGATTTGTTATTGAATGATAGATCAATGTATCATTTGATTTGTTGCATGTATAATATTGATGGTAAAAAATAATTAGATGGATAATTTTTTAATGATAGTTCAGTATATCATTTGATTTGCATGTATCATTTGATTTGTTGCATGTATAATATTGATGGTAAAAAATAATTAGATGGATAATTTTTTAATGATAGTTCAGTATATCATTTGATTTGCATGTGTAATATTGAAATATGAAATGATGGATGAACATAGCATTCAGTCTTTGACAGAAGATAGACAATGATAAGATGAATATTTATAGAATGATAGACATATATAGCATTGAAAAAAATGTTGGAGAAACATATCATGATAGAATGATAGTTGAATATATCATTTTATTTACAGTATTTGCTAGTATAGTATGATAAATGATAGTTCAATATATCATTTGATTTACTGTTTTTGAATGTTATAGAATGATAGTTCAATATATCATTTGATTTACTGTTTTTGAATGTTATAGAATGATAGTTCAATATATCATTTGATTTACTGTTTTTGAATGTTATAGAATGATAGTTCAATATATCATTTGATTTACTGTTTTTGATGGTTATAGAATGATAGTTCAATATATCATTTGATTTACTGTTTTTGATAGAATGATAGTTCAATATATCATTTGATTTACTGTTTTTGATGGTTATAGAATGATAGTTCAATATATCATTTGATTTGTATGCATCATATTAAAATATAATATGATAGATGAACATATGATAGACAAACATAGCATTCAATATTTCGACTTTAGAAGCATACAGTGAAAAAAAGAAATGATAGACAAATATAGCATTTGAAAAAAGAATGATAGATGTATATATCATTAGTAAATTATGCTTTCATAGTTGAAAAAATTGATAGATAAAAATAAGAAAGCATTGAAAAAATGAGACATAAAAACAATATTATAGTTTGTTAAATACCGAATTATTCATTCACAGTTTTTTGTACAGGGATCAAAAGGTAAAACATTGGAGAAAGCAAAAAAAAACTGAAGGAAAAAAACCAAAGAAAGTATCTCAAAAACAAATTCAGTATAGATGTAGCTTACTGCCAATGATAAAAATTTTCAAGAAAATCAAGGAAAAAGGAGGTTATCTTATAGACCAATTAAATTATTTAAAACAAACACCGTTTGAAAAATTCATGCTAGTGTTTTTTAAAGAAATTTTATCCATACCTGCTTTTACAAAATCATCTACAACCTTAGATGATATAATAGAAACATTTTCTATCAATGATGAAGCTTTTAAAGTAGGGAATATTTTTTTAAAAATCAAACCTGAAGATATTGCAATTATCTTTAGCTTACCTTTGTCTGGAGTAAATATTTTTCCAGTACCGAAAATGAGTTTACAAATACTCCCAGACAATTGCAAAGATTTTGTACTGAGAAACTTTGGAACAATAGAGCACATAACAAAGGATCTTACAATTTCTAAGATAAATAATGTGCTAGAAACACAACAATTTAAACATGAAAATGATTTTCCAAAATTGCTTATAATTCTTGCAATGATAACCTTCTTCTTTCCTGATAACCAAAGATACTTACCATGGGGATATATTCCCTATATCCTAGACCAAAACAAAATGAATTCAGTATCTTGGCCAGTTACAATTCATCATTCACTGATTAGAGCTTTGACAACTTTCAAAACAAAGCCAAGAAACATGTCAGGTTGTTCCATGCTCCCTATTGTAAGTACAGCAATCTAACTTTATGTTCATGCATCTATCTGTATAAATTAAATTATACACATTATATGTTTTAACAAGTAATATTTTATTTGTAGTTTTCCTGTGTGAGCATGTGAATTTGATACCTCCATTAGCAACATACTGTTCAAACTTACCTAGATTTGGGAGGTGGAATGTTGCAAGCTTGAAAAAGGTGATCTCAAGAGAAGCATTGATAAACATGGACAGTAGAAAGGTATTATTTATCACACTAGTATAACAAATATATAATGATAGATAAATATATCATAACATAGTGTATATCAACAGTTGTCATTTTGTTATTATATCATAACACTAGTATAACTAAAGAATGATAGTCAGATATAGCATCACATGAAAAATGATAACTATATATAAAATTAGTTCATCCTTGTATGTTACCTGATTCATTACTATTTATGTTATTACATAGATTTTTGTTGAAATAAGAAATCTGACTGAAGATGAAAAAGCACTTCTTCAACAAAAAAGCAAACAAAAATTTGTCCAGCTGGATAATAATGAGAATATTGGGATGCACAAAATAAAAAATGTGGAAGAGACATCAAAAGACCAAGTTGAGACAATGCAGCAGTACATCATACAGTTGGAAAATAAATTGAAGAAAAGTGAAAAAGAATTAGAAAAGGAAAAACATAAAAGAATACAAGCAGAAGGCACTGTCATACAATTGAAAAAGGAAATCAAGATTTTAAGATCAAAAGAAAAAGTAGAAATAGAACCACCATCATTTGATCTCAAAATAACTCAGGAAATTGAAAAGATGCGGAAAGAGAAAGAACAACAGGATCAAAACAAACCTTCAGAGGTAACAGAAAAATCACCAGCAGTGCATGAAAAAACGCAGAAGAAACCAAGCTCTTTAGTTTTAAGGGTTAAAAAGCGCCAACGAAGGAGTAAAATTGATTCTGATTGCCAATATGAAATTGTGTGCAGAAAAACAAAGAAAAATGTTGACAATGAAAACCAAAAGCAACAATTTGAAACCAAGGAAGGTCAGAAAGAAAATACAAATGAACAGAAACAAGAGGAACAAAATGAAGAATCAGATTATGAACATGAATCTGAAACTGAAACAGATGAACAAGTCAGAACAACTGATAATGAAGAAATTATTGATGTTGATGGATACTCGCAATCAAGTAAAACCTACAAGAGTAAGGATATCACAAAAAGCAGTATTCTACAATTATTGAATGAAGAAAAACAAAACAAAATTCTTACTTTCTTCAACTTTAACAAAAATGAGAAGTAAGAATTCTAATATTTTTTATTTCATTATATTTGTTACTAAATAAAATTGAAGGAAAATATAGTTCAATTATTAATTTTCAATTACAGCACTGTAGCATATGAAAAAGATGAAGGACACAAAGGAGGAATCACAATAGTTAAATCTATGCTGGAAGCTGTTCTGTTCGAGGGGGTTACAGATGGACATGTATGCATCAAATTAAAATTATGATAACTGTCTAGGATGGGAGAATGAGTAATAAAACTAGCATTCATAGTTTTTTAAGTGCATATAAGTGTATAGAATAAGAGAATGATAGTTAAAACTAGCATTCAAATTTCAAACTGCATATAAATGTATTGAATGAAAGAATGAGAGTTAAAAATAACATTGATATTTGTAAACCACATATAAATATATAGAATGTCCAAGATGACTGATTAAATGATCATTTGCATTTTTCAACGCATACAATGTAGTAAACATATAAATGAAAATGAATACTAGCATTAATATTCCTGATCCAAAATAAATTAATTATCCCATGAAACTTACAACCTTTGTTGTTTGGTTTAACAGATTATTGATTGGTTTTATTACAATCAAGAAATGTATGAACACAGTTACTACTTCACCACAATGATGATGGTATGTATAATCTTTTTAATATAAATGTTAAAAATTAATATAAAGTATTCTAATACATATAAATGTGCAGAATGCTTTAACACATGACCAGCAAACTGTGATCAAAGACATAGTTATACCAACAGTAGATGTCATTGTCAAAGATGAATTTACAGAGAAAATTTTCTTCCCTCTACATTACGCAAACCATTGGAGATTGTTGATGCTAAATTATGAAACAATGCAGTGGAGTCATTATGATTCAACAAAACCAAAAAATAGATCAACAAGGACTTCAAACCCCAGCTACAACCAAGCCTTCGTTCTTGTAAGAAAATTATATTTTTGAAATCACTCTAACATTAATATACAGCACTAATTTTACTTCTTGCAGAAAGACAAAATTGAATTGATATTCAAGACAAAATGGGCAGAATTAGGAATACTGAACAAAGAATTTCACAAACCTAAAATGCTGCAGCCAAAAAGCCCACCACAGGATTCAGATTCGTAAGTAAATAATTTCATTTCTTCTCTTGTTTAAACTATCGTTTCTATTTTTAAATTGCAGAAGAATGCATGAAATATGCAAAATGATAATTAAAACTAGCATTGCTAATTAACAGTTCATTGATCTGCACTTATTGAACAAAAAGATAATGTATAAGCATGCACATTCCACACACAACAATGTTGTCTCTATGAATGCATTGATTAATATTGTGATCGAAATATAAAGCTATATTTTAGAATTCTGGAGTAAAAATAGCAATATTATTTTATAATTAGGTTTTACTGTAATATGAACTAACATTTGTATATTTGAAACAGACTTGATTGTGCGTTCTTTGTCATGGTAAACATGAAAAAACTGGACAAGGATGAGGTACCAGAAAAATATCCAAAGGAAATGCTTAGAAACCTAAGAGCTGTAGTGGTGTATAGCATACTCAATGATCCACAATACAGTTGGTCACTGGAGAAACTCTGCAAAGATTCTACATAAAAAAAGCTGTTGCATTGTAACTTCGAAAAACTTTGGATATATTTGAACTCTTCGAGAAACTCTACAAAGAGTCTGATATGGAGTCTAAGATGGAATCTGAGATGGAGTCTGAGATGAAGTTTTATATGTTTTCCAGTAATTGAATTTTGTTCTCAATGTATAAACTGTGGAGATGAATTTGAACTTCTTGATTTGAATTTGATTTGATAATAGTTGTCTAATTTCAATGCATGAACTACAATGTATAAACTATCAATATACTCAAGTGTCATTTTTATTTGTTTTATAATGCTTTTATTGTATTTCTGATGTACCAAATGATGTTTTATACTGAAATGCTAGATAGAACTAGCATTATGAGAAAATACATTTCTCAGTGATTGAACAGTGATCAATAATGTGTGAATTTATCCATATCGAAGTTTTATATCATTTCCAATGTTTCAACTCCATTTCAAATATGTTGGCTATTGTTTACACTGTAATGCTACTTATAACTAGCATTAAACTGAAATGATAAACAGATATAGGCAATTATGGATATGGTAAGTGCTGGGGTAGAAACATGGAGATAGTGGTTTTATTGTAATGAAGATATCTCATTTACAAATAACAGAAGATATCTCATTTACAAACTGAAATGATAAACAGATATAGGCAATTATGGATATGTTATTTTCTGAAACAGAGAGATGCAATTTGCATAATGAAGATATCTCATTTACAAATTACTATTAATTATTTTTTCCAACTGCTGTTTTTAACAATAACATAAGATATTCAGATGCAGTGTAGAAGAAATATGGGAACAGATGTTCCACAATTTCATATAAACAATACATCATCATACTGAAAAATCATTACAAAACCACTAAAATAATCTAACCAAGTAATCATATAAACAGTATATCATCATCATCAAATCCTTCATTCTTGCTCAAAAGCTTACTCAGTTGTATACAATGAAAGATGATTGATTTCAATGACAGAACACTGAATACTAATTATAATTAAATGCTAGTTACAACTAGCATTCAATTGAAATGATAAGTACATATAACATTGAATAAAAATATCAATACCAAAATGCAGAGGAACAGTAGATATCACAAATTTAAAAAAAAAATAACCAAAACATATCACATTTTATTTTCTAATGATTTCACAATGTCTAACTGCATTTTTCTATAAGCTTTAGCAGCTGTAAACTTAAAAAACTTCTCAATTGCAGTAACAAAACACATAGATTTTATTAAATTTTTGAAGAACCAAGACAATTCCTTTTGTTATGGCCAACTTTATTACACTGACTGCATCTGTTTCTTTTACTTTGAGAATATCCAAATCCACCACGCCTCTTTGTAGATGGTCTTCCAGCACCACGAATTTCTTTAGGAGGCCTAATCAAAACATTATTTTCAGCAACAATTGGCTTATCAAAATCTGGAATTGGATTGATAGCATTAGCATATGAAGATCTGAAAGCAGTAACAGTGAAATAGTCCTCCACAAAATCATAAACTGATAATCTACACTTGTTAATGCACTTAATTGCATGAGCACATGGAAAACTAGTAACTCTCCATTGATTACAAGAGCATAAACGATTTTTAAGATCAACAACCTGTGACTTAGGAGATTTAACTTCAAACACAAATTCCGAAGACTTAAAAACTTCCCAACCAAAGCCATCTTCTACTAACTTTGACAAACGTTCCTCCATAACAGGACAAAGATATGTTGTCCATAGACAACATTCCTCTCTTCGTCTCGCCATTTGCTCCATAACTTTCACATGAATACCATCCAAACAAGAAGTTATAGGCATAACTCTATTTTCCAAAATCCAGGAGTTGAAACTTTCTGCAACATTAGAAGAATACTCACCATAACGCTTTCCTTGAAAAAACAAATCTGCCCAATGGTCAAACGGTTTATCTCTTAAAAAAATTTCTGCAGATATACCCCCAATATCTCTTAAAAAATTAGAAGAATACCCACAATAGATGAATCACCTTTACCCGCCTTGACAACAGTACCAATATTCTGTTCCATGTGAAGTAAACAATAGCTATGATATGAAGAAGGAAATATTTTGGGAACACCTAAAACAAGACCCCATTGACGATCAGACATAAAAACTAAAGGCCGATCTTCGTTAAGCATTCCTTTCAGATGGGATAAAAACCAAGACCAATTAGATTCATTTTCGTGCGAAACAATACCCATAGCAAGAGGAAAGAAACCTACAAAATAAATAATTAAGGACAACTCAGTAATGAGAAACATGGATTATATTAAACATCAAAACCATTATTAAAGGTTAATAATTTCTGTTATACACAGTTAAAGTAAATTCAAAATGATATATGAATATAGCATACGTTATTTAAAAGTCTTTTAGTTACTGCTGCATAAAATTTTATTTCATGTTTTTGTAAACATTTCTACCATAAACATTTGTACTATAACCAGGTCAATCATTTAATAAAATAAAGCCAACAATTCTTGTGTAAACATGGCTGCATTATAATTATGAACAACTTTGAACAATGATAGTTTAATATATCATCACTAGAAAAACAAATGAGTAAATAAAAAAAACTAAAATGGAACTCATACCTTGATTACTATTTTAAGCAGTAGCAGCTAACAAAACACCCGGTCTTCCCTTCAAAGCAGCTGCGTCTAAAAATATTAATGGCCGACAATGTTTAAATCCAAGTAGACAAGCACCAAAACCAATACAAACTCTCTCAAACTGATCAGTTGAACCATTAACTTCCAGGGCCACATAACTACCAAGATTATACTTTTGCAACGCTTCTAAATACCAATGTAAATCATTATATGACATAGCATCATCGCCATATATTTCTTTCAAAGCCAATTGTTTTCCGCTATAAGCATAATAATATGAAAGAGTAAAATTGTAATCTCTTCTAAATTCCTTCATTATATCTGTTGGCTTCTTCATAGGAGCATCTCGAATTTGATCAACAATCAAAGATTTAACAAATCTACTTGAAATATTAACTTTATTAACATCTCGAAGACCGCCTCCACACGAATGAGCAAAATTGTAAGTTCTAATAAAAAACCGAGAGAGTAGACCGGGATCCGAAGAAGCATTAAGATAAAACTTACAACCATCCTTCAACCAAGAGCAATTAACCGATATTCTATCTGGAGAATTTCTTATAAAAATCAAATCATAACCATTTTTTTATTTGATATGCCATTAAAAACTCCCGAAAATCCTCAGCTCCATTAAAACAAAAACCAAGAAAATCCACAATAGTTTTTTGACAACCTTTCTTCAACATATCTTTCAAATAATAAGAAGAATCAGCATGTGAATCACTATTTGAACCAAAAGTACTACCAATTGAAGAGCTTTGAACACTTGCATTGCCTAAACCACAGCCAGCAATATCAGCTTCCTTAACACAAACATTTTCCTTAACAGTAAACTTAAAATATTGACTCTTCTTGAAAATTAAAAAACACACAATACTGATCAAATCTGAATCAGTATCAATGATTATATTCTTATTCTCAAGAACATAAGATATCTCAATAGAAAATGGACTTAGATGTGGCCAAACTTCACAGATTTCAGTCTTAACACCAAACAAAGAGGAGCCCGTCGTGAGATGACAAGAATAGCAATTCCCATTATGTTCAAAAATAACTAGCAAACTTTTTGATTCATCATCATAGATATCAGTACTGCAAAAGAAATTGAAAAAAAAGTTAACAAACTTACTTAATATTATGACAGAGCAACAACAGAAAATGTTAAATTAACATAGCATAACAAATCAAAATGATAATTAAGACATAAATAAGAGAAATATAAATCAATTAAAAAGCAGATGATAAATGAACAGAGCACAAGCAAATTACAACAAAATATGAATACAACAGCAAAAAATGCTATATAAATATAGCATAACGAAAAAAACTACATATGAAATTCACTCGTAAGATAGATGAACAGTAAAATTGTAAAACCTTAAACTATACTGAAGAAACAGAATGATACACAATAAAATCTTACCTTGCCATTGAAACAAATCCAAAATAGGAACTGAAATCTGGAAGAAGACAATCTATACAACGTACAAAAACAAAAAAAAGCAATTACTAATCGAACGATATTTTATCAGAGAAAGATAAAAAGAATATCGAAACAAATAAAAATAATATACCTGAATGTAACGAAATTGTAAAGATCCAGAGCACGATGAAGATCGACGATGAAAAAACACGACGAAGATGAATGACAATCGAGAAGATCGAATACAAAACGCGTCCTTGAATCGAGAAGATCGACGAACACGGATCAGTAATATCAAAAAGAAGGTGGAGAAGAAACACAGAGGAAAATTTAAATTTTATAGAAGTTTGTCCTTAGAAAGAAAAAAGTAAGCCCGCGTCCTTTAGACGAAAAAAAAACATGCGCGTCCGTAGGCCCAAAAACAGAAATAAAAACTTCCTTCAGCCCATTTTCCTGTAAAATAATTATTACTATAAATTATATATAAATTAAAATCTTTTCGGCCAAGTTTAATTTTTTTATTTTAAATCCAAAATTAATTTTCTTTTGTTATTAATAAAAATAAATATATACATTGTATGTATGCATGTATATATATATGAAATGATTCAAAACATTGATTTTAATATTATTAGTTTAAATATAATTGTATTACATTTATAATAGATTTTAACCTAAATAAACAATTATTATTTTCAATCAATTTTCTAATATATATTTAAACATTTTAATATATATACACCTATACATACACTATACATACATATGATTAAAATAAATATAAATGATTTTAAACAATTTAAATATAATTTAACATTTTAAAAAATAAAAATAAATTATAAAAACAATATGGTAGAAATAATATTCCGTATAATTTTTACAGAGATCATGTAATAATATTAAATAATATAGATGATTTAGTGGTATATAAAATCAAGCAGTTTTGGTGACAACAATTGCATATATAAAAATGTTTTATAATGGACATTTGATATCAAAATAATATAAATGTAGAAAAAGAGTATACCTAGAGATGTTGCCTTAGATCCACACGTCAATATGGTCTGTCTCATTGATCTGACTTACCACATCTTCTGCTACAAAAAGGAAGCATGCAAACACTAGATCCACTATTGCATAATTGTTTGGATATAAATAAAGCAATCAAAAATGAAAGAAGGGTATGGATGCTTGCGGCATAATGATGAAGAAGAAGAAGGAGGCAAAAAGTTGAACTAAAAATGGAGGCCAAAGTTTGAATATATAGTTTGGTCTAGAGTGAAGTATCCGACATAATTCTCTCCTACCAATTCAAACATAAACCCACCCTTTGCCCCTCATTTCAACCTGCATGGAATAAGGTCCATAATTGATCGAAATACCCAATCAAACCATTAACAACTTATTGAATTTAAACCCAGTTTAAATCATTATGGATATTATATATCGATACACACGTGTATAATTTTTATATAAACACCCAGTAAATTACTAACAACATCCCAACATTTATAGTGGCAACTCTTTTTTTTAAAACACACCACATACAATAAATACAGTAATAATTAATATTTCGCAAATATTAATTAATTTTTAACTATTATAAACCAATCAAATCAAGCGGTGTTTCGGAGACTGAATAAATTCAGTTGTACGATTCATTTGTGTAAATTTAGTCGGTGACTAATATTTAAACCATCTAAATATTAATGTTCATATGTTACCTTAACTAGTGGTGTGAGAGTTTGACTTAATTCATTGCTTACAAATCTCATCAGTAAAGCCAAATTTCGAAAATTCAAGCGGTACTTTTTAGTAATGATTATTTACAGTAATTCCCTTTATTAACACTATATCACATTGTGACTTACAGAATTTGGTTTTTTTTTAAATTCCAATATTATCTATGTTCAACTCGATTAGTCCATAAACTGTCTTTGGTTCAATAATAATATTTCTATAGATCATACAACTCTGACCATAAATTTTGACTTTGATTTGGATAAGTTAGCCATGATGCTAACCTCATAAAATTTAGGAGGTGAATTTGAAA
Organism: Allium fistulosum; assembly: GCA_030737815.1. Taxonomy (NCBI): domain Eukaryota; kingdom Viridiplantae; phylum Streptophyta; class Magnoliopsida; order Asparagales; family Amaryllidaceae; genus Allium; species Allium fistulosum. The sequence goes on from CM060908.1 coordinate 211,248,166, forward strand.
GTCTATAGTATGTTGGATCGATTATACAAATGACAAGTGTATGACTAATTTAAACTATATTGTAACAATATTAAAGTATGTAAATAAGAACAATCACACCAAGGATTTTATACTGGTTCGGACCTCCCGTACTACGTCCAGTCTCGAAGCTCCTCTTTGGAATTTCCTTTCACCGAATAACCCTCACTTCACACGGAGGAACAAGTTTACAATAACAGAGTTTCTTTGTCAACTGTGTGTTCTCTATTACATGGATTTTGACTATATAGTACAAATGTTTCCAATATATATCTAGAGAGTATTGTCAATGAGGAACTGTATATTTGGAAGAGTAGAATACAAGTATAGATTGCTAGAGATCAAGAATATATAAGAGTATAAGAGTAAAGAGCGCAAGTAAATCAGGTGAAATCTTCTCTTGGATTCTTGATGCTATTTATAGTGGTAGAGAGATTCCTTGAGTAGTTGCATCCATTAACAAGTGTTCTATGGTCGCTTCTGATGGTGATGAAGAGTTGCAGCGAAGAGAAGCGAAGGTGTCTTTTCAATTGTGACAGTTGTAATTTGAATGTTATCAGCCGAATTCAGTTTCAGACGTCTGGAGTATGGCTCAAACGTCTGGCTCTCTATAATTTTTGTATATAGTAGACTTTCATTCGTCTAAGTACATTAACCAGACGTCTGATTTTGTCTGGTTTGTAATCCAGAAGATTTACTCAGACGTCTGGTTAGTGCACCCAGACGTCTGGTCTTGTGCATGTTGCTTTTCTTGTATCTGTGTTGTCGCTCTTCTGATTCTATCGACTTGTAGCCTCTTGATACGTTCTTCGACCCTTGTTCTTGTCTCTCTAGTGATGTTACTTTAGCAATTACCTATAAATAGAAATATATATATATATATGCATATTCGATTTCCATTGTATAGTTGTTGTCATCGAAACCGTAGATTTGATTTCCTAACAATCTCCCTCTTTTTGATGATGACAACTATACAATGTACTTATATATAATTTATAAATCTCCCCCTGAATATGTGCTTATTTTTAATGTTTTATAATTATACTCATATTTCTCCCCCTTTGGCATTATCAAAAAAGAATTAAAATTTAAGCCAATCGTCAAATATTAAACACAAAAGGAAACTTTCATTAATAATTCGACATTGATTACATTCATAGATTTTGTCAGTTTTACAAAAGTTGAAATCCTAGAATACAAAAATCTATGATTTCTTTGGAGAAGCCTTGTCTTGATCATCCCCTGTTCCTTCTTTTTCAGAAGTGCTAAGCTTTGTAGGAGATGTCAAAGCTTGATTAAGAGGTTCATCCTTAGAAAGTTTGGAATCTTTTGCAAGAGGAGAAGGTACCGGGGTTGGCCAATCTTCAGAAGGTGGTGTTGGACCGTGAACCCATTGGAGTACTTCTTTGAGAACTGATAGGACAGTCGAAAGAGATTCTTCAACTGTTGCTAGGCGTGTAGCAAACGATGTTTCGAATTGGTCAATCCGCTTAGACAAAAAAATTTGATTTTGAGATAATATATGTTGATTTCTAAGGGTAAGATCTCGAACACTTTCATTTGGATTTGTATCCGTTCGAGTCTCCATAATCTCATCCTGTCCTGGATAATAAAATGGTGCAGGAGGAGGTGGGGTTGCTTCTCGATGATGTTCCTCCTCTTGAGATGGTGCAGTGTGTGGTTGAGGTGGAGGCCCAACTTGTCTAGTTTAACGATTGTGCGTCCAATCTTCAAAGGATATAAATTCTGGGGGAATCTCGGGTAAATGCATAAGTGAGAAAAATTTGGTGGAAGCATATTTTGGTGAGATTTCTTCGAAAGTCGATGGATAGGATGGGATGTTATGTGCATGAAGAAGTCGCATAATATATGTCGGGTAAATAATTGATGGCCGTGATCGAGTCCAAAATTGTTTGAGCTCGTCAAAGATGAATTTGGCCCAATTCACCCTTGTTCCACTAAATAGAGCATATAAGGCTTTGTGCTCTAACTCGGTTATTTGCTCATGGCTTCCCATACGTGGAACAATAGTATTGATTATCATTCGAGTTAGGAGTCATGCTTTTGGACGTAGATATTTAGAGGCAAACTTTGGCATTTCATCTTCCCAAATCTGATGTGTTATACTATTTCTTGGCTTGAAGCGCATATCGGGAATGTTGTATAAATCTTCGCCCGTGTCAGAACATCCTAGGGTTCTACCTATTATGCCAGGAGTTAGTCTAATTGTGTTGCCATATATGCTAGACCATAGCTAGTTATCTTCATCTTCAGTGTTCCATACTGAAGTGCTATCCAAGTTTGCATAGAAATGAAATATTACAAATTGGTCGATTTGGACATCATTAGGAGTGAACGAAATTAATCTTTCTAGTTCGGCATTCTCACACATTTCATCCAAATCGTACATTGGAAATTTAAGTAGATTATAGAAAGGACCTGTGTGAAGCTTTTTCTTTAGTATATCTTCATACCTCTTGATTGAATGTGGTGCTCTATTCATCCATTTTTCAATTTGATCATCCGAACAGACTTGGGGGTTTGAAGATGATGTTGGTTGCTCTTGTTTTCATTTTGATGTCTTGAGATTTTTAGTTCTAGGAGGCATTGTGATTTGAGCTCGCGTAAAAAGGAATTTTTTGAGAGAAAAATCGTCAATTGATGAAATCGCAAATGAAAAGTTTGAGATGAAAGTAAAAAATGACGTTATCTGGGTTAATTTAAAGAGTCGATTGAATTTCAGACGTCTGGATGTTAAATCAGACGTATGGTTTGCCCTAAATTGAACACAGTAGATAAGTTCAGACGTCTTGTCTATGAGTTAGACGTCTGGTTTGATTGATTGTGTAATATTTTATAGTCAGAGAGTTTTACCAGACGTTTGGAAACAAATTTCAGACGTCTGAAAGTTTCTAATTTTTAAATTCGAGTAGACAGAGCAAATTTTCAGACGTTTGGGAGCTATAACAGACGTCTGATATATGCACAGTTGAAATAAATAAACGTATATCAGAGTGTCAGACGTCTGAGGTCTATATCCTTTGGGAGCTATAACAGACGTCTGATATATGCACAGTTGAAATAAATAAACGTATATCAGAGTGTCAGACGTCTGAGGTCTATATCCAAACGTCTGGTTTAGGCAATTTTTCTAAAAATAGCCTAAAATTTGATGGTTTTGCTTATTTCTTGATTCTCTATTTTATATATTTAAAAAAATGTAGTTTTATTTTGTATAAAATAACAAACAAACATAGATACATACAAATAAAAAAATTTATTTAGAAGGCGATGGAGTTGTACGATCTCCTGACTTGTTATCCTTCCATGGTTTAAGTGGAGACCATATATTACCACATTCGTGGGTTCTTGGAGAGCCAGAAAATCGTCTCGGTGACGGATCCGAAGGAGTACGATATGAAGATGAGGGATCTAAAGAACTCCAAGGCTTTGGAAGCGGTTCATGGACATCTTTCTTTCGTGACGTACAAAACTTCATCGCTACTTGTTCCAAAAGGCTTAGCCGACGTGCTGTAACTTTTTGTTCAAAATATAGTTCTCGTTGAAGATCTATTTGTTTTTTTTGATAGTGATGAATTTCATCAATTTTCTCCTTTGTATTAGGAGAGAAAAATAGGGATCTTTTAGTCTTCTTGCTATCGGGAGTAAATCTCGTGTGATATGAGGACCACCTATGCGTCGGTTCATGAATTGGTGTGGGTGTAGGAAGCCGTTGTGGTGTATCAACCGAGCTATCCGACGTAGGCATCGAGATGGAAATATAAGAGTTATCATAGGACATGGCTATATTTTGTTTCTTGAGGAAAATATGAATTGTGTGTATATAATTTTTCTTGAAGTATAACTGTTTATATATAAGTTAAAAAATTATTTATAGAAAAACTAACTGTCTAAAAAACAAAGGGTGCACAAATTATTAATTATAATTTGTGGATAGAAAAACAAATGACAAAATATAGCCTAGATGAAGCAGGGATTATTAAGTAAGAAGATCATGAAGAGAGCAAATCCCTAAATCACGTCGGAGTTTAATAAAAGTTTGTTCATTTAGTGGTTTTGTAAAGATGTCTGCTATTTGATTTTCGGTATTTACGTATTCTAATGAAATATTTCCTTTTTCAACATTGTCTCATAGAAAATGATGTCGTATATCTATATGCTTAGTTCGTGAGTGATTGACAGGGTTTTTTGATAAATTTATTGCACTCGTTTTATCACAATATATTGGAGAGTTATTGATAATTTTGCCGAAGTCCGTAAGCGTTTGTTGCATGTATATTACTTGTGCACATGCTAGAGCTGCTGAGATATATTCGGCTTCGCAAGTAGATAAAGAAACACAATTTTGCTTTTTGCTAAACCATGAAACTAATGATTGTCCGATAAAGTGACATGTTCCACTAGTACTCTTACGATCTGTTCTACATCCACCGAAATCTGCATCACTATATGAAACTATTTCAAACGATGATCCTTTAGGGTAAAACAAACCATAATCTCTAGTACTAGATAGATAACGTAAAATATGCTTAACAGCTCTTGATGAGATTCTTTTGGTTTTGCTTGAAATCGAGCACAAAGACATACACTCATCATAATATCGGGTCGACTAGCCGTCAAATAGAGTAAAGAACCAATCATGCTACGATAGAATTTTTCATCAAAATCTTTTCCGTTATCATCCTTTTCTAATTGAACAATAGTACTCATCGGTGTTGGTTTGCTTGAAATTTTATCCATTCCAAAGCGTCGTAATAGGTCGTTACAATATTTTTCTTGTTGAATAAAAATACCATTTTCAAGTTGTTTTATTTGTAAACCCAAGAAGAAATTTAATTCTCCCATGTGAGACATTTCAAATTCATTGGTCATGATATTTGAGAAATGATTACAAAGATTTTCATTAGTTGAACCAAAAATAATTTCGTCTACGTAAATTTGCACAACTAAAATATTGTTATTTTCTCGTTTAATAAATAAAGTTGTATCGATTTTACCTATTTGAAAACCAGATGTAATTAAGTGATTTTTAAGTCGTTCGTACCAAGCTCGGGGAGCTTGTTTTAAACCATATAAGGCTCTTTGTAATTTAAAAACATGATCAGATATTTTTCGTGAGTAAATAATGGAGGTTGTTCAACATATACGTTTTCTTTGATAAAAAGGCACTTCTGACATCCATTTGAAATAGTTGAAAATTGTGATGATATGCAAAAGCGAGTAATGTTCGTATGGCCTCGAGTCTTGCTACTGGTGCAAAAGTTTTGTCGTAGTCGATACCTTCTTCTTGATTATAACCTTGAGCAACTAAGCGTGCTTTATTTCTAACAATATTTCCATTCTCGTCTGCTTTGTTTTTAAATACCCATTTTGTTCCTATAACCGATTGGTCTTTAGGTCTTGGTACTAGTTCCCAAACATTATTACATTCAAATTGATTCAATTCTTCTTGCATAGCCATTATCCAAAAGTTATCATTTGAAGCTTCTATATAATTTTTTGGTTCAAAATTTGACACAAATGCTACATGGCTTATTTGATTAAGTTGATTTCTACTTACTCTAAAATTGAGATCTCCAATGATATTATCTTTTGGATGATCTTTAAGAATTCTAGGGGATGATATTAAAGTGTTATTTTATACATTTGTTTCATTATTAATAGAATTTGTTGAATTTGTTATTGGAATAATTTCTTCTTCATCATTAGTATGATGGTTAAATAAATTTTCGTCGAACGAAACATGTAAACTTTCTTCAATAGTATTATTTCGTTTATTAAAAATTATATATGCTTTGCTACGATCCGAATATCCAACAAAGATACCTTCATCGGCCTTCGGGTCAAATTTTCCTAAGTTATCTTTTGTATTTAATACAAACATTTTGAACCGAAAGTTTTAAAGTATGATACTTTAGGTTTTCTTCCAAAAAGTATTTCAAAACAAGTTTGTTTAGTCATAGGACGTATGGTTACTCGATTTAACACGTAACAAGCTGTGGCAATAGCTTCTGCCCAAAGGTGTTTTGGTAAACTACTACTATTTAGTAGTGTTCGTGCACATTCTTGTAATGTACGATTTTTTCTTTCTACTACACCATTTTGTTGAGGTGTGCGAGGAAAAGAAAATTTATGACTTATTCCTTTCTTATTGCAAAATTTAGTAAAACGATCGTTTTCGAATTCTCCTCCGTGATCACTTCGAATATTTTTAATTTTCAAGTCCATTTGTGTTTTAATTCTTTTAGCAAATATTTTAAACATACCAAAAGTATCGCTTTTATGTTTTAAAAACAAGGTCCATGTATACCTCGAAAAATCATCAACTATCACGAAAACATATTTGTTGTGATTTATAGATCGTATTTGTGTTGGACCAAATAAATCAAAATGTAATAATTCTAATGGTTGTTTTGTCGAAATATTATTTTTAGATTTAAAAGAGCTTTTCTTTAGTTTTCCAATTTGACAGTCGTCACATAACTTTTCTACTTTGTAATTTATTTTAGGTAAACCTCTAACTAACTCATATTTTGCCAACTTATTAATATTTTTCAAATCGATATGACAAAATCGTTTATGCCATAACCATGAATCATTATGTTTGGCGGTTAAACATAAATTTGAATTTTTATTTATATTCATGTTTAATACATTGATATTTTTGTTTCTAAAACCTTCAAATATAAGTTATTTGTTATTATCTAAAATATTACATCTATCTTTTTCGAAATTTATTTGAAAACCTTTGTCGCATAATTGACTAATACTTAGTAGATTGGGTTTTATATTTTCTACTAATAAAACATTTGTAATAATAGGAGAATTAGAAATACCATAGTTGATGACTTCTCCAGTGCCCATGACATATTCTTTTGAATTATCTCCAAAGGTTACCATTCCACCATCGATGTATGTTATATTTGATAACATTTTTGAATTTCCGGTCATATACTTGGAGCATCCGCTATCTAGTATCTATTTCTCCTTATGTTCTATTTTGGGTACCCACAAAATAAAAAATGTTTTAATTGGTACCCATATACTTTTGTTAGGGTCCTAATTGTTAGGAGAAGGTAGCCATACCCAAGATGGTTTGGTACCTTTATAAATATAATTTTTATTATAGACTACATTCTCTAAGAAATTATTAATATGTTTTTGTTTAATCAAATTATTATTTGTCTTAGGAATCCAAATTTTCATAGTTTTGGTATTCATATTAGACGTAGGTAAACTTTTAGTTTTTTTATACCTAAATTTTTTTACATCATTTCCTTTTTGTTTAGAAGTATTTTTAAATCCTATTTCATTTCTATTGCCTGATGGTTTTGAAGTTTTGATAAGATTTTCCAAATCTTGTTTTCCTTTATTGAATTTTGACACATTATTTGTAATTTTATCTAATTTTTCTTTTAATTCTAAATTTTCAATTTTCAATATTTCGATATTGCTTTTCATGTTGACATTTTCTTTTAGCAAATTATCCTTCACTATTTTGGTGTTTTCAAAATCAATAGTAATAGCCTTACTTTCTATCAAATTATTTTTAATTTTTTCTTGAGATAATTCTAGTTCTTCTTTTAAGATAATTTTTTCATCTTTTAACATTCCTACTTCAAGTTCTAATCTATTTATTTTGGCTATATATTCTTTGTTCAATTTTTTAATTTGCCTAAATTTATCATCTAATTCCATGCTAAGTTCTAAAAATTCATCATAACTAAGTTCCGACATACCTCATCAGTTTGTGCCATAAAACACACATTAGCTTGTTCTCCGTCACTATCACTATCACTTTCAGATGATGAAGAATCCGAGTCATCCCATGTTACTTTGAAAGCCTTCTTCTTTTTGAGTTTTTCAAATTTGTTCTTCTTTTTATCATTATTGAGTTTAGGGCAATCCTTCTTCATATGTCTGTATTGATCACATTCATAGCACTTGATTTGAGATAGGTTTGTTGTGTTGGACTTCCCTTCTTTTTGGAATTTAGTCATCTTTCTAAATTTCTTGAATCTGTTATAATTCTTGGCAATGAAGACTATCTCTTCTTCATCTAAATCGGAGTCATCATTTTTTGGTGCTGGGAATGCTATGTTCTTCTTTTCCGAATTTAGTTCTTTTCATGCCTGCATATTAGCTTCATATGACATTAAATTTCCTATCAGCTCTTTAGTTTTGAGAGTAAAGAGATCATTAGCTTCTTCAATAGCTAATACCTTCCTTTCCCAATCTGATGTTAAAGAGTTGAGTATTCGAGAAACTAAATCAAAATCGATAAACTTAACTCCTAATGCCATAAGATCATGTTGGATAGTTTGAAATCTATAATACATGTCAACAATAGTTTCATTTTGTTTCATTTTAAATGATGAGAATTGGTTTTGCAAAATTGAAATCTTAGTTTGTTTGACCTTTGTTGTACCTTCGTGTATGATTTGTAAGGTTCGCCAAATGTCAAATGCAGTTGTACATAACATGACACGTGAAAATTCATTTTTATCTAGAGAATAAAATAAAACGTTCATAGCTTTAGCATTGTTTGATGCTAAGGTCTTTTGTGCATCGGTCCATGTGTTCATAGCAGTAGTAGGTGCTTCATATTTATCTTGAGTAGCTGTCCAAATTTCTAGACCATTAGCTTCCATAAAAATTCTCATACGTGTTGACCAATATGCATAGTTAGAGCCATTAAAAAGTGGGGGTCGTGCTGTGGATTGTCCTTCTTGAAAAATACTTTCCATATTAAAATGATTCAAAAACGTGTTACTGTACTTTGATCAAACCTTGCTCTGATACCAAATGAAAGTCTATAGTATGGTGGATCGATTATACAAATGACAAGTGTATGACTAATTTAAACTATATTGTAACAATATTAAAGTATGTAAATAAGAATAATCACACCAGGGATTTTATACTGGTTCGGACCTCCCGTCCTACGTCCAGTCCCGAAGCTCCTCTTCGGAATTTCCTTTCACCGAATAACCCTCACTTTACCCGGAGGAACAGGTTTACAATAGTAGAGTTTCTTTGTCAACTGTGTGTTCTCTATTACACGGATTTTGACTATATAGTACAAATGCTTCCAATATATATCTAGAGAGTATTGTCTATGAGGAACTGTATATTTGGAAGAGTAGAATACAAGTATAGATTGCTAGAGATCAAGAATATATCAGAGTATAAGAGTAAAGAGCACAAGTAAGTCAGGTGAAATCTTCTCTTGGATTCTTGATGCTATTTATAGCGGTAGAGAGATTCCTTGAGTAGTTGCATCCATTAACAAGTGTTCTATGGTCGCTTCTGATGGTGATGAAGAGTTGCAGCGAAGAGAAGCGAAGGTGTCTTTTCAATTGTGACAGTTGTAATTTGAATGTTATCAGCAGAATTCAGTTTCAGACGTCTGGAGTATGTCTCAGACGTCTGGCTCTCTATATTTTTTGTATATAGTAGACTTTCAGACGTCTGAGTACATTAACCAGACGTCTGATTTTGTCTGGTTTGTAATCCAGAAGATTTACTCAGATGTTTGACTAGTGCACCGAGACGTCTGGTCTTGTGCATGTTGCTTTTCTTGTATCTGTGTTGTCGCTCTTCTGATTCTATCGACTTGTAGCCTCTTGATACATTCTTTGAGCCTTGTTCTTGTCTCTCTAGTGATGATACTTTAGCAATTACCTATAAATAGAAATATATATGCATATTCGATTTCCATTGTATAGTTGTTGTCATCGAAACCATAGATTTGATTACCTAACAAAATTCTCTATTGGATAGCATTTCACTTTCAATGCTTTAACTCAAACCAACTATAGTTGTTCGATGGACACAATGCCATGATTTAACTATAATTAAAGTGGAGTTTCTACATTGAATTTTAACAGTATTTTAAAGTCGAGATAAGTGTGTAACATCGTCACTTCGAGAATTCATGTTTGACCTAGTTGTTATTAAGCAACAAAAAATTCTCGAAAGTCATTCCATAGTTATCCAATAATTATTAGTACGTAATCGCTTGGTGCCTCCAACAACCATGAGCAATACACTGCCCAAATTTGGAGAGAGTTACATATTTTGGTCTCAACGGATGTATCGATATCCTTTCTCGAAACAACTTGACTAGGAATATTTAGAAAAAATTATTTAATATTGTGATAATCTTCTCATTATTACTACTCCTTGTAATTATTAGCGCATAACATATTATTCAAGGATTTTGTATTAAATGTATTTAAATTAGTTATCTAATTAATTTACCATAATATAACAAACATATAAAAGCAAAAAACATCTTTTATTTCAAAAGTGATTTTATTACCGTTTGCACCAAAAATTGGCACGAACACCCAATGGAGATTTTATGGAGGAATAAATGAAGAATAATAAATGTAAACGGAGAGAATATAGCAGTAAAGTAATAAGAAACAAGCTAATAATAGAGACACAATAATTTACAGTGGTTCGACATTGTATGCCTACGTCCACTTTGAAGAGATGGCTTTATTAATCACTTTGCAAACTGAGTACAATAGGGACCGGATGAAAATCCTTAGTTACAAAAGAGTACAAAGAAACAAACGGCGTAAAGGTCCCGAAAATGAACAATCAAACCTGTATTTATAGAGGAAGACGGTGAAATATCTTCCTAAAAGTTAGATAGAAGGATCTCCAAAACCGTAGGGGCCCATAAGAGGGATCGCATAGCCCAAACCCCAAAAAATATGGACCAAGGCTGATCCTTATTTTGGAGGAGTTTACGGGTGCGATCACTGTAGGAGCTTCTCCATGTTGTATTATGCTTAGCCTCCAAGTTTCATGCCAATTGGATTAGTAGAACTTGAGTTATTGATCAATCTTTGTTGCAACATGTTGTGTGGTTTGATTCTGCCCGATCCCTCTAGAGGGAAGAGGGTCGATCCCCCTTGCATGCTCCTTTTGGAATTCAATACCTAGAGTGGACTCTCTAGGATCCCCATATCTTGTGCCCAAAGTTTCATATGTATTGGACTTATGGATTTTGAGATATCGATTGTTTTCCACTGAGTTACACTTGCTTAGCTAAAGTAATCTGATCCATTTTGTTGAGAGGGATCATAGCCGGTCCCTATTCTAGATTAGATTATATTCCCTACTTAGAGTGTTCTGTATATCATATCTCTCAATTCCCTTTGACCACAGCTTCCTATTATCATCTACACTTGATTTCTGGACCCCACAATCATCGCTCTGCGCTTACTGGCCTTGACGATAGTTGAATCCAACTTATTCAACCAGTTCGGATGTAGCTGGGTCAAATGCCGGATAACACTTGCCTCCCAAAGCAAAGCTTGTGTTGAACATGACGTGCTTTGAACCGAAGCATGTTAGAGCTTGCGGAAAGAAATCCATCCAGTTATTTGAATAGTCGCTATCCTTTCATCGAATTTTTCCCAAAGTGTCGTATCTCTCTTTGATCGACATAATGCTTGATCGATTCTTAGCAGTATAAATCCAGAATTATATTCCGTCAGTTGCTATCTATGTCCGGTTCTATGGGGCTAGTAAGCTTTGGCTATTTGATTCAGGCTTGACCTTGAAAACTTCAAGTTTGAATTCAATTTCTATCGATTTCAAAAATCGAACTTTTAGAACATTCACGTGTGTGTTCTGGCATACGTTCTTGTCGTTGGCTCCTGGTTGTGTCTACATGCTTATGGGTCGTCGTCAATTTTCATTGAATTAGATGCAATTTCATTGCACTTTATATATATGTACTTTATATAATTTTATGTCCATGTTTGCATGCACATAGGGTTTGTAAACGATCCCTTCTCCTTTTCTTTCTTTATTATTATTATTATTTGTTCATAGGGATTGGTATTCTTCTATCCAATCCCCCATTTATTTTTTTTGTTCATAGGGATCGGCATTCTTCTATCTGATTCCCCTTTACTTTTTTTTATAATAGGGATCAGAATTTTTATAACCGACCCTTTTTTCTCTTCTTATTTTTGGATGTACATTGATAGGGATCGAATGGATCCCCCTTTGGTAGGGATCGTAGCTGATCCCTATCAATATCAGGGACTTATTGTTTTTTGGCTTCATGGAGAAGCTCAAAACTGTTGATCCCCCTAGCCTCGTATATAAACTAGCACTTCCTTCTCACCCTTCACTTTATTTCGTCTTACTTATTCGCCTTAATTTTTTTCAAGACCGAACCCTTCTTATTCGAATTGAACTCTAATCCCTTCCTTTACAACCTAAAACCGCCTTCATCCTCAAATGCGCCATTCTCTCTTACTTCAGACCACCACTCATCTTCGATTTACATCGAAATCCAACATCTCCATTCAAGCAAATCGTTCCTTAAACATTTAGGTAAGTTCTCTTGTATTCGCTCTTTAGTTTGTGACAAATTGATGGTTTTAGTTGAGTTTTGGGGTTAGGAAACCGCATGTTTAGTTTGAATTGGAGAAGAAGTGAAATTGTTAAATGGAGTGACCGGTAGTGGAAGTTGGGGTAAGGTACGGGTATGATGATCGGTATAATGGTTGAGATGATTGTAAGGATCAGTTTGTAGTGGATGGAGAAGGGGTTGGTTACTGAATGAGGGAGAGGGATCAGTTAGAAACTATGTTGAATGATGTAAGTGGAGGGATCAGTTTGGTAACCACGCGGTATAGGGATCGATTATTGCCATACTCGGCTAAGGGATCGGTAGTTCATGATGTAAAGAGGGATCGGCTGTTTGCTTTAGGAGAATTGTGAAAGCGGCTAAGTGGAGAGATCGATGGTAGAGTGATTGAGGAGGGATCGGTTATAAGCTTTGCGAGAGGGATCGGATGTTGGTTTATGAAGAGGGATCGGTTTTTTGAAGTGATCGGCTATGGGGACTCAGCTGATCCTAAGCCTTAAATTGAACTTGAACACTAGAGCAAACCAATCCAAATTCACTTGCAGAATAATCAAAACCAATCTCATCTTAACAAACTTGAACATATGATGATAATGAACAACGAGACTTGCATATCCAATATCGAACTCAAAACCGAATGACCAAACTCCTGGGACTTAGAAAACGCTTTAAAACTTAGCATATGGACTTTAATATTGGACTTCATACTTTAATATGTCGAGGTCAATCCCAAAAGCTTACACAACTGATCAATCTGAACGCCAATTGATACTGTCAACGATGACCGTCACTCTAGTTGGAATTCAAAGTCTCGTCGCTTACTTTTGCTTTTAATTTTGAACTGTTTATCTCTGCACTACATAACTCTGCAGCACACTAGTTTACTCTTAGCACTGGGGGACAGGTAAAATTTTCTAATCTCGATTATCTGCTGAGTTTAGTTGATATGAGCTCCAGATGTTTAGAACTTTTATCCATAATGCCTTCTTGATAGCCTTCGTAACACAGCAGTTCTGGAGCTAAGTCAAGTTCTACAACTGTATCCGGCAGACTTTCCCTTGACCATCAAGCAGAGCAACCGAAGATTTCCGGCACATTGGTTGACCTTTTCTCTGATGTTCCTTTCCTTCCGATGGAAGAGATAAGTCCCGCCTTTGACACTGTAGAAGGTGTTATATGTTTGGATAACCCGACGGATTGCCAAGCCTGTAGAATTGGAGAGGCCGTTCTTTGCAGTCTATGCTCTAAACATAGGATTCTGTTTGGAGATGTTCTAGACCCTTTAGTGAATGACAGGGCTCATTTTCCCCCCAAGGGATATACGACATGCAATAAATTCATGTGCTAGGATGGATGTGTGCAGCCTTTTGATTCTTTTATTCATGTTATGCTAATTTATCTAGGAATAGCTCCTTCTCAGCTGCATCCGAACAGCTATGCTTTTCTTCATAGCACTTTCTTACTATTTATGGATGCTCTATTTCATCCGCCTTCTCCTGAGGTTATCAGGTTTACTTTTCAAACGATGGACAGGAAGCCTTTCTTAAACTTTCCTCGAGCGTTCGCCCAACTGTTAAGTTCTAACTGGCGCTTGGAACAAGCTCAGCATCTTTAAACACAAACGATTCTATGTTCGTTGTCCACCTGGCTTCACGAGGCGATGGTTTGAAGGATGTAAGTGTTGTCTTCACTTTATTCTCAAATTTTTAGCCCGTGTCGTATCCTGAACTAACAAATACTTTGAAAATTTACAAGCGTCCATCCACGACCTGAAGGCGATAGTTTTTTGGGGTGGTTTTTACAATCCGTGTCACCCTAGTTGAGGGTGGGGACATTAGATCCCTTATAACCGATGAATGGTTATTGCTTTTTGGGTTGTTATAAGAAGGTTGCAGTATCATGCTTTAAGGAAGCATTGCACCACCATGGAATGCTGCAAAACAAGAAGGCGGTACTATTAGCCCCATAATGCCCCCAATCGAAGGGGCTTAGGACGACGTCGAAGAGGGTGAAGTTAGAGGTGATGAAGCCAATAAGCCTGGGGATGCTGATGTAGGTCTGGGCAATGCGCTTGTGGTCGAACCATCACAAGGCGCAAAATCTCACATGCCAACAAGGAGAGGAAAAATGCTAGCTTATAAAATCCATAGGAGAAAAACCACTAAAGGGCCCGAGTTTATCATCACCTCTGTTGAAGAAGAGTCTTCCTCTCAACATTTAGATAGTTCGATGGAAGGGTTCTCAAATCTTCGAATCCCTGATGATATCATGACCTACAAATTTCCCAATATCAGTATTGAGGGGCTTAATTCTCCCACCAAGACTGGGGATGACATTCCTCCCACAGGCAAAGGGGAGAACAGTCCTATGAGCAAAGCTACAGTAACTGGTCCGTTAAGAGGAAATTAGGACACTTACAATCACACGCACTTCACTGCATGATTTTTCATCTATCTTTTATTTGATGGTCACTTATACGCTTTGTTTAATTTGCAAGTACTATATCTCATTACCATTCCTTCGATTGCTTGAGGGGTTCCTCAACATAGTATGGATATAGTCGTGGTCCAGACTTGTGTAAGCGTTGAGAAAGACACAAGTCAAAATCTCAATCATCTCATCAAGAAGTTCAGCCCAATCTTCCTATACATAGCAGCAATCAGACTTCTTCCATGCTCCTCAACTTGTTGTGCCATCTAAGCAAATTTCAGGTTCATCTGGTTCCAAACAGTCCCATGATCATAGCTTGAGCAAACGCCTAGTTGTTACTTTTGATCCAGCTTTGACTACTGTAGCTCTTGAGGCTTCCACGACAGAAAGATTGGCCAAACTTAAGGCCAATTTTTCAAAAATATGCTTTGTTGGGCTTATGTTCCTTCCTTCCATCCATACAATTCCAAGGAGTGCTAAAGAAAGTTCACTTGCATGCGTCAACAATATTTTTTTGCAGCATGAAGCATTCTAGCACTTAGCTGAGAAAATCTCTAAGGTGTCCGTTGAAAGGAAACATGAAATCGATCGCTTTAAGCTGGAGGTGATCTATGATAAAGACATAATCAAACATCTAGATGATGAGATCATAGAGTTAACCATGAAGTTAGCCATGATAGGGAAGAGTGCTAAAAAAGCATCCAAAGTAGATGATCGTCTAGAAATGGTTCATAAAAAGGAGCTAGATATTACCTTTAGCCGCAACGGTGTGCTTACTCTGGAGAAGGACACACTGCAAAAAGATAAAGACACTCTAGCCCCCCGCATTAAGGAACCCGAAGAGCTTCTTAAGAAAGAGAAGGAAGAAAAAGTTGAGGCTCAAATGGAGTCTCAGACGTATTGTGAAGAGGCCATCGAGTCTTGGGAGCTGAAAATTAAACTTGACGTGCAGCTCGCTCAAATCAAAGCCCTTAAGGAAGAGGTGAGGGAAGTTGGCCGTAATGAGTTAGAGGGCAAATTGAGGCATAATTAGAGGATGCTAAAGAGGCTGGCCAAAATGAGATTAAAGGCATGTTCGATCCTTTGATTGTTGAATACAATGCTAAGGTCCTAATCCATTGTGACTTAAGTTCTCTTGGAGAGGGCTACCTCGAATCTCTTGCCGAGGATTGGGAATATATCCTTGAAATGAGGAAGAAAGCCCTTAGCGAAGCTGATTTAAATGAGGAGAAACTGACATGAGAGATCGTTCATGGGAATGAACCTTTAAATCTTGTCGTTGTAAGGCTTTGATAATTTAATATTTTGGCACCTTCTGGCAAAGGGAAAGACATCGCTGAAGCTTCAAAGTCTGATCCCAAAGGTTCCCCTTTACTTCAACCAGCAAGAGCATCAGTTTCAGTTGGCCCGGGACAAGATCCAAGCTATGATCCAGATAGACCCGGTTATAAATCAAAGGTGTTGACTCCTATTCAAGAAGGGAGCACTCCGGCAACAACTGAAAGTTAGTTGGACGTAGGTATCCTACTCTATTCTTCATTACTCAAGAGGTTTCGTTCTCCATGCCCGATAGTTCAGGGCTTTTTTTCCTATCCCCGTGGATCTACAGGTCTTCCGACTCCCAATCAAACTCTGGGAAGTGGTGCCACTGTAGAGCAAAAATTGACACTTACTACTGTTCCAGCGGCTATTGACATTCCAGGGCCCAATGCTCAAGTTATTGGAGCTCTTGCCGATGAAAAGGTCAACGATCGGCCATTGCATGATGAATCTGATGACATTGTGATTACAGGAGCCTACGAACACATTGATGAGCTCATCTTAAAGGAGCACATCGAGAGGGAGGAGTTATTGGAGAAGAAATCTAAAACTGAACCCTTTGATACGGACGTCGATGATCCAAGCCTTATCCCACTACAAGTCATTCCGCACGGCGGGTCGGTTCCTGGAGAACTCCCTCCAACTTCTGAAAGCTCTTCTGCCAAGGGTGGTAGAGGATCAAAGAGGAAGACGGGCGGAGGCTCGGGTGGTGCCACTCCCAAAAAATCAAAAAGAGAGAAGGGGCAAAAGGAGTAGCTGTCACTACGGCTTAGTCTGTATATAGCCTATATAGCTGTTTTTCTTTTGTTTGCCGTGATTGTAGGGGTACAACTTCTGCTTTGGAATAAACTTGTACTACGATTTCCAAGTTTAATGTGTGAATAAAAGTTCTTTATTTTCTATCCAACTCTAGTGTGAATTTTATTTAAGTATTCGAGCTATTACTTTTCCATTCAATGTACTTGTAATTCGTAGCTCGTTGATGCAGATGATAATTTGTTAATTCTATCCCAAGGCCTCCATGCGGTCATGGCCTTGAGTCATACCAAACACTGGGCTCGAACGCTAGTGTTACACTGTCGAATTCAGCGGTTAGAGTGATTATGCTCCTGCCCTCAGTTTTCGGGTTAGTGGGGTTAGATACTGGATGGTCGAACTCCACCCTTGGCGAGTATATACTCCTCTTGTCGGTTTTAGGTTGGAGTTTACCGAATAGCGTGTGGTCGAACCATACTCATCAATTTATTTATACTCATACCCCTCTTAGGATAAGACCTAACTGGCGGGGGATCGGATCGCACCCAATTCGTGTTTATACTCCAGTCCACACTCTGGGAACTTAGAGTTATTTCGAGGAATTGGGTATCATGATTGCTTTTGACTCATGTTTATCCCATCGCTTGGTGGGATAAATTTGGTTATCGGATGGTCAAGTCACATCCATTCCTCGCTAGGTGTTCTGTCAATCAGGTTGTGAGTGACAACCATCAAATGAACGGTCTAACCATGCTAATTTTGTTTAGTTCAATCATGAAATTATGTAACCACTTAGCTTCAAACTCTGGGAACTTACTCGGACATGTCAATATTAGTTAGTTGGGTATGGTAACTAATATGCAATGCTACAGCAATCATAGATAAGAAGGAAATTTCAATATTTATTTGCCAAATGGAAAGAAACGATGTAATTTGTTTTACTACATATCTGGAAAATCAAATCCTAAAGCAAATTTGGAAATTAAATACAATAGAATGAAAATGAATAAACTAAGTGAAATAACGTCATAAATGCTCACTATTCCATGCCCTTGGGTGCGTGACGCCATAAACAGTAGCTAGCCTGAAAGTTCCCTATCTAAACCTATGTTCAATGGTATACGATCCTTCCCAAGTCGGATTCATGTGTGACGAGGCAGGAAAAACCCATTTCAAGATGAGATCGCCGATTTCAAAGTTTCTAGGTCGGACTTTAGGGTTGTAGTATCGGGCGATTCGATATCGATATGAAACTGCCCTCAAATTAGCTTCTTTACACTTCTCATCTACAAAGTCTAGAGATTTTAAGAGGAGATCTCTATTCGTTTTGGGATCATAGTAGGTTACTCGATGAGAAGGGACTTCGAGTTCAACAGGAATGACGGCTTCGGAGCCAAAAGCTAGGGCGAAAGGGGTATGGCTAGTCACGGACTTGTGGGTGGTTCTATAAGACTGTAATGCTGTTGGGAGTTCATACACCCACTTGCTTCTAGCCTTTTCCAAATGCTTCTTTAGAATGGGCTTTATGGTTTTGTTCACAGCTTCAACTTGTCTATTTGCTTGAGGTTGAGCAACTGTTGCAAATCTCTTTTCAATACAATGCCGACAGCATAAGTCTTTGAATTTAGTGCTATCAAATTGAGACCCATTATCAGTTAAAATGGTTCATGGAAGGCCAAAAAAGACAGATGATGTTCTGAAGAATGAAGTTGATTACTTTCTTTTTCGTGACTGTGGCTAAAGTTTCTACTTCGGCCCATTTGGTGAAGTAATCAACTACTATGATGGCGTACTTCGCACCATCTTTTGAGCTTGGTATGCACTGATAATATCTATATCCATATGGAAAACGGTCATGGACAGACCATTTTTTTTATTTCCATCGGCGGAGCTCTTGGAACTTTTGCATACATCTGGCACTTGTCGTGTCACTGAGTGTAATCGACAGCATCTCGGTTGATAGTTGGCCAGTAATACCCGTAATAAAGTATCTTCTTTGCTAGGGTTTGCCCCCTAATGTGATCGCCACATTCCCCTTCACGATCTTCCTTTAGGACTCATTTTATTTCATCATAAGCGACACAGCAAAGCAAGGGAATGGAAAAACCCTTTCTATATATGACTTCTTCCTGAATGATATATCGTGAAGTTTTTCGGAGAAATTATCGTCTTTTATTCCTCCGTTCAGGAAGGACTCCCTGTAGCAAATAGTCCTTAATTGGAGTCATCCGTGACTCCTTCTCAGGCTCCATCTCTAGTACCCAGCCGATTTCCATTTGGTTTATGCTCAGAGCGCCTAGTACTTCGACTGGAAACAAAGCCCATTTATTGTGCATCCCCGGTGCTAGCAAACTTTGCCAATGAGTCGATCTGTTTGTTTTGATTTTGGGGAATGTGCATGATGTCATAATACTCAAAGTCAGTCAATAGCTCTTGGACTCGAATAAGGTATGGAGCGAGTCGTTGTCCTTTAGCATGGAATCTCCTCTAACTTGGTATACCACTAATTGGGAATCACAAAAAATTTCAAGAGATTTTATTCCCAGTTCTCTAGCAAGTTTGAGTCCAGCAATTACAACTTCATACTCGGTGTCATTGTTCATTGCAGGGAAGTCAAACTTCAAAGAATAGCAAATTGATCGATCTATCGGGGTTACTAGCATGATTCTAGCTCCAGAACAACAATCATTGGATGCTCCATCCATATACATCTTCCATCGAATGGTAGAGGCTCCATCTATCTTTGAGAAATCATCCTGTGCAATGACTTCTGCTATAAAGTCCGCCGGTTCTTATCCCTAGTGGCTCTCCGAGGGAGATAAGTGATGTCGAATTGACTCAGTTCAGTATGTTCCACTTAATTAACCTTCCAAATGTCTCAGGTCATTGTAGGACCCACCGTAACGGCTGATCGGTGTAAACATTGATGGGATGAGCCAGAAAATAGGGACGGAGCTTTCGTGAAGCGATCAACAAGCAATACGCCAATTCACTATCTTCGAATAATTCCTCTTAGCTCATGTTAATCGCTTGCTAACATAATAGACTAGTTTCCAGATTTGATTCTCCTCATGAAGTAGTGCGGTGCGTGTATCGACATGGCAAAGTAGATATACAACTCTTTGTGATCCACTGGTTTGACAAGATGCGAGGCCTCCATAAGTGGTTCACCAAAGCTCAGAATGTGTCTTCACACTCCTTTGTCCATTCAAAGTTCCTTTTTCCTCTTCTAATCAGGTCGAAGAATGAAATGAATTTATCAGTAGCTCTAGAAATAAATCGACTTAGGGCGGCAACCTTCCCGTTTAAGCTCTACACTTGTTTGATAGTCTTTGGCGCTTGGATGTTACGAATTGCTCGAATCTTCTTGGGGTCAGCTTCAATCCCATGAGTATTGATGATAAAACCTAAGAACTTTCCTAATGTAATGTCAAAAGAATATTTTAGAAGATTGATCTTCATTTTGTAATATCGGAGAATATCGAACATCTCTACTAAATCTCTAATGTGGTCACTTGATCGCCGTGACTTCACCAACATACCTTCCACATATACCTTCATAGTCTCTTCTATTGATCTTTAAACATTCGGTTGACCAGGCGCTGATAAGTTGCTCCAGCATTCTTCAATCCGAATGGCACTACCACATAGCAATATAGTCCAACATCGGTAATGAAGCTGGTGTGCTCCTGATCAAGAATGTGCATCGGGATTTGATTATATCTAGAGTATGCATCTACGAAAAATAGCAACTCATGTCCTGCGGTTGAGTCCACCGGCTGGTCGATCCTCGGAAGGGGAAAACTGTCTTTTGGGCATGCCTTGTTTAAGTCCGAATAGTCAACGCATGTTATCCACTTTCCATTCTCCTTTCCCACAAGTGCAGGATTAGATACCCATTTAGGGTAGAGGGTGTTGCGGATAAACTCGTTGTTTCTAAGTCTATCCACCTCATCTTTAAGGATGGAAGATCTCTCCAGATCCATGCCATGCCTTTTTTACTTCACCGGGACATGCCTCGGGTCGATATTTAATGCATGGATCATAATGGCAGGCAAATTCCCATACATGTCAGAGTGAGACCAAGAAAACATACCAAGATTCACTCATAAAAAACCAGCAAGTTCTTTCATCATAGGGGGGCTGAGCTGTGATCCATTCTTTAGGACCCGTGATGGGTCATCGTGGCTGACTGTGTGTCAATCGTTAGCTAAGCCGGTGTAACCTTGGTCTCTTTGGGCTCCTTCTCATCATCTCTTAGATCTATGTCTTTATAGAACCGACTGTGGTACTTGAGTCAAGGCCTATGTGTTAGTTATCAATCTTCGGTGGTTTGGATGCGAAGAGACTTGTCCACACCCTTACCTTTCTCCTTCCGTTGAGCGTCACTCAATTCAGCCACAAAGCAAGCACGTCCGGTCTCCTGATCACCATTGCACAACTCCAACACCATTATTAGCTAGGAACTTCAAAGTAAAACACCATGAGCCAAGAGCAATTTAGAATTCAACTAGGGCTGGTCGGCCCAGAAAAGCATTGTATAGAGAGTCAACATCCAAAACAACAAATGGCAACATCTGCACTCTCATACGGTCACCTTTTCCCAATTCCAAAGGAAACTCGACATAACCAACAGCTTCGATCATGGCACCATTAAAGACATGAATACGGGCTTTAGACGGCTTCAAGTCCTTGGCTTCCATCTTCATCTAATCGTAGGCCTTTTGAAAATTGTATTCACGGAACTACCACAGTTAACCATGATCCTCCTCACTAAGGCCGGGCCGATCATGGTTGAAATGACCATTGGGTCAATCTTCAGTGCCTCCACCATATCTGCATCTCTATTTCTGAATACAATATTGTTTGCCATTGTACACTGCTGTTTTGCCGAAGCCCCATCTTCTGTATTAGAAAAGCATCCAAAATCCACATGCTTGATTGCACTGGCATAATGCTCCATCTCGTGCCAGCTCTTATCGACTGGATGCAGTCTTCAACTATTGTATTAATTAATAATCTTCCACCAGTCTGCATAGGCTCCACGGCCCTGTGTGGCAGTTGTCCTCGGTTGAGCTCGAATGTGCCCTGTCCGCCATCCTGCAGGGCCTTAACAAGCTGCTGTAGTTTTCTTTCCCGAATCAGTTTTTCGATAACATCCCGGTGGTGCCTACATTATTTTGTGTTATGACCATAGCATTCGTGGAATAGGCAATATGTTCCAATCTGCTTCAGCTTCTCCATTGATTCTTTCGAAGGTGGCTTCCTGTACTGCATGGTATTGTATGTAGTCAAATAGAAGTTCTCTAGAGATGTATTCAGGGGTGTGTATATATTATACATTAGAATTCTATGCTTTCCACTTTTGGAATCCCTCTTTCGCTCACGGTTCTTTTTTGACATTCACTTGAACTTTTCCGAAACTACCCCCAGACTGTTTCACCACAATTTCACTCTACACTCCCTCTCCACTCGGTCCCACAACATTCCTTTTCCTAGAGCTACTTTCACGTAGAAATGCTCCAACGTTGCGGTTGTTTTGCCAGCTAACCATTTGCCAAAGTCAGATTCTGGGCCAATCCCTCTAGTTACCGCCATCAATATTGAATGGTCATTTGGGTTACTACTTATGTGACAGTCGTATGAAATCTCTCCAAATGATATTTCGGCAATTCTCCCGGAGCTTGGATCACGCTGGATAGGGACATTACATATTTAGGGCGAATTGCATGCATACGGAACTGCTCCACAAACTTTGTTGCCAAAAGATTGACCGTGGGGGTAATCTTGCAAACCACATCGTTTATATGCCGGAGAGAGTAACAGGAAAACATCTGCATTTTTATGTATCGTCAGCTTGTGCGGAATCCATCAGCCATTCATATCTCATAATGTGCTACCCGGGGTTGGTTTTTCCCTCATAAGAAGGCATCGACAGCATGCTGAACCTCCTTGGATATTCTGCATGTAAGATATTATCGGTGAACGGGGCATGGCTTCTCAAGATTCCCCAATCATTATTGGTTAAGCCTTAGCTCTCCCTCACCAACAGTCTAACCACAGCCGACAAATCGGGCATATGGATAATTGGAGCCAAGCAGTAGTCGTGCTCCACCTCAAGTGAATGGTTTGGTCAATGTCTATGGCCCATTCCACGCCTTCCTGGCTCAGCATCCTTGCGATGTATATCATGTATGTTCACTTCATCGTCATTCCTGGGAGATAACTGGTCTACATCCACCTGAACTTTAGCATCCGAATCAATCATAGGCAAGCTTCCTCCTCTCGAGGAAGGAACGACCCCGATCCTAATAGAGGGATCGACACTGATCGGTCTAAGCAACCACGGTTGGTTTTATTGTTAATGTCTAGAAGCTTCTGCGTGATATCCATCAATTATGCGACTTTTGCATCTGTGTTATCCATCTGATGAAGTAGTGCTCTCCCATGTAGAATAAGGGGTTGGCTCTCTCCTAGTTTTTCCACGCTGTTGCTCCCTGAGTTGATTCATTAGATCGATATTGGCTTGAATCCACTGATTCAACTGTCAATGGCTATCCACTAGCTCTCTCATCAGATTCTAGAAATCAGCTCTTGTATGGAATCAGTTGAATTCTGGACATCAAGTGGATTGGTAGCATTCACATCTACTGGTAGATTGCTCGGGCCTCCTTGTTGGATGCTAGCATTCTCGTTTCCTTCCACATTCTGAGAGGTAGATCTGTTGTAACTAACCATTGTTGATAGTTTTCCCTAGACTTTTCCAAATCTGAATATAATGAATAAGCTTCTTAAAGACAATTATGGATCTCTTAGAGGGATTTATGCAATCCAGTAGCAGCAAAGGGATCCAAATAGGGCTGGGAATCTTCTTCTCGGTGAAAGCAGCAAAATTTAGCATGAACACCCAATAGAGATTTTGTAGAGGAATAAATGAATAATAATAGATGTAAATAGAGAAAATATAGCATTAAAGTAATAAGAAACAAGCTAATAATAGAGATACAACAATTTATAATGGTTCGACGTTGTTTGCCTACATCCATTTTGAAGAGATAGCTTTATTAATCACTTTGTAAACTGAGTACAATAGGGATCGGGTGAAAATCCTTAGTTACAAAAGAGTAAAAAGCAACGAGCAACATAAAGGTCTCAAAAATGAACAATCAAGCCTGTATTTATAGAGGAAGACAGCGAAATATCTCCCTAAAAATTCAGCAGAAGGATTTCCAAAACCATAGGGGCCCACAAGGGGGATCGCGTGGCCTAAATACCAAGAAATAGGGATCAAGGCCGATCCCTATTTTTGAGGTGCGTGATCCTTATGGGAGCCTCTTCATGTTGTATTATGCTTAGCCTCCAAGTTTCATGCCAATTGGATTAGTAGAACTTGAGTTATTGATCAATCTTTGTTGCAACATGTTGTGTAGCCTGATTCTCGCCGATCCCACTAAAGGGAAGAGGGATGATCCCTCTTGCTTGCTCCTTTTAGGATGCGATCCCTAGGGTGGACTCCCTAGGATCCCCATATCTTGTTCCCATAGTTTCATATGTAATGGACTTCCAGATTTTGAGATATCTATTGTTTTACATTGAGTTGCACTTGTTTAGCTGAAGTAATCCAATCCTTTTGGTTGAGAGGGATCATAGCCGATCCCTTTTCTAGATTAGACTATATTCCATACTTAGAAAGTTTTGTATAGCATATCTCTCAATTTCATTTGACCATGGCTTTATATTATCATCTGTACTTGATTTCTAGACTCCACAATCATCGCTCTAGGCTTACTGGCCTTGACGACAGTCAAGTCTAACTTGTCCATTCAGTTCAGATATAGTCGGGTCAAAATGTCAAATAACAATTACAGAATTAATAATTTATAATAAAGTATAGAATTACCCCTACGACATATCTTTAACTATATTAATCTCCGACTTGCACTTGGGGCTAATTGTGGAATCTCAATCGCACTCGTTCGATAGGTTTTCTAAGTATCGGTCGAGTTAGTCCCTTCATGAATAGATATACTATGTTGTCCTTAGCATCTACTTTTTCAATCATGACTTCTTTATTACTAACAAATTATCTTACCAAGTGGAACTTTCAAAGAATTTGCTTTGATTCTTATGAGATATACATTCCTTCGTGATTTGCAACATTGCAATATTATCACAAAATAATGTTATGGGTTCCTTAACATTTGGAAACACTCCTAACTCAACAATAAATTTGTGCATCCAGACCACTTCTTTAACTACTTCGTTGAGGGTGATGTATTCAACCTTTATAGTTAAATTAGCTACTATCACCTGCTTGAAAATTTTCCAACTAACCGTTGTACCTTTAAAAGTGAATACATAACGAGATACTAATTTATTTTCATCGATATTACTCTAAAATATTGAATCTATGTGCCTACTCATAAGGAGGTATTCATTCCCATATATAAGGAATAAGTCTTTGTTAGTTTTTGGAAGTAAGGATGTTAAAGCTAATTTAACACTAGAGAGGGGGTGAATAGTATTTACTAACTTCTATGAATCCTTTTTAAATTCTTTTAAGATTATAATTTAAACAATGCAAATAGACAGTCACAGATGCAAACACAGATAGGGATAAATGCAGTAAAAGTAAAAGTAAAGAGTTGGAGAGATCATGCTAGGATTCTTATACTAGTTCGGAGATACCCTACATCCAGTCCCGTATAATTTCTTGTACATATTTCTTTTAAAATATCAAATTTTGTACAATCTCAATTTCAAGGCTACTAGACACACCCTCCAGATTTGCCGAGCATTGGGTACACTTACTAGACTCGGACGAGACACCAACGCATCCACTTGGATTCAAATGGGACACCAAGAATACCCACTTAATTCAAATGGTACACAAGCACACCCACTTGGATTTCAGGGACACCAAGCACATCCAAGAGTTTTTGAGTATGATTCGATAGAGTTTACAAAATCAGTTTCTTGATCTTGAATACAACTAATCCTATAGCCTCTTTAATAGCACTTTGATATTGATTTGAGTAAGAGAGACCAGAGACTAAACAGTAGAGAATCAAATCAATAGAGTTTGAATTTGATCTGATTGAATTTGATAAGATCTTAAGTAGAATTTCTTTTAGAAATCAAGAGAGTGAAAGAGAAGAGAAAATATAGGAAAATAGTTGTTTAAAATTCGCTAAGATAACCCCTATTTAAAGAGAAATAACAATCATTTCCATTCGCTAAGAGATATGATTAAAAAACACTTCCATTCAAAATTTGAATTTTGAAAATCTCGTACTATATGTCGACATACATAAGATGGATATGTTGATACATTTTGAATATTTACTTTATAAAAATTATTTTGAAAATATTAAGCTTTGTAAAATATTTTGATATTTTGTAAAATCTTTTAAGCATAGTTTAAACACATTTTAATCATAATAAAACTTAAGAAATCTTTATAAAATTATTTTGAAATATTTTAATATATAAAGGATTTAAATATGAATTTCTTTGAAAAATAAAATAATATAAAGTATAAGTGAATATATATATATATATATATCAAGGTATGAATGAATGTCAAAATATACTTTTACATATCATAAAAATTTATAAAACATAAAACCAAAATCTACATAATAAATTAAAATTATATATTAAAATATAAAATACTTAAAAACTTAATATAATAATTTTGTAAATAAATAATTAAAAGGTTAGGAATCATTGAAGTTATTTTGAAAAGATGTTTGAAAAATCATTTTGAAAATGGGGATTCTTAAAAATCATTTTTGAAAACCATAATATTGAAAATCATTAAAATTAGAGAATAAATTTTAAAAACCTTTTTGAAAAAAATGAAGAGAGATCAAAGTAATGCTACCAGGGTATTGACAAAATAATCTATGACTCTATAACTTAACTTGATATCTTGAATCTTCAAACTCATGAGTCTTTAATCTCTAACTCTTAAATCTCTATAGCAACCTCTTTATTAGCCTCTTGAATATGCTCTAGATAATGTACAGTCTTATTAATCAACACCTATCTAATATCCTGCACTATATATTATATTTATATCTTGATAAAAAACATTAGCATCTTGAAAAAAGTATTAGTATCTTGATAAAACATTAGTACCCTTATTTTATATAATGTCATATAATTGTTGTCATCAAAACCAATACCTAAGGTACTAACAGTCTCCCCTTTTTTTGATGATGAGAACCATGTATACAAAATATGATATAACTCCCCCCTGAGTTACAAAAAACCCCTTTTATTCTATGCCTGGATATTTTATATATTTCTCCCCATTTGTCATTAACAAAAATATAACCAAAACTACCACTAACTAAAGTACTACATGATATATAGGAGTGATACGTTGACAAATAAGAAATACCAATTTTATTAATCAATACAATCCAATATATACAAATACTCAAACTAATCCTCAATAAAACAATATATTCAAATCAAACTAAAATCAAACCAAATAAAAGTTAAATTAAATCAATTCTAACACTAATATAAGTCTATACACACCAATCCAAGCCAATATCAATCCAAACCAATTTAATCAATCATACATTTCAAAAAATCCAAATAGTTCAAACAACAATTCAAACAACCCTAGATATATACATTCTAAACTTGTCAATCTAAACTAATGTGATTTCCTAATAATTAGGGATTTATGAATAGGACATAAAGGGTAATGAAGACAGAAACTCCCTTTTTGTTCAACTAAATTTTCATACTTGTCAAAACATACTTCTCTAACACATTTGACCTCATCGTCATCGACTTTTTCTTCTTCCTTTACTTCCACCTTCTTCTGTCTTCTCTTCTTTTTCCTCTTTACTGTTATTCACAGGATCATAAATGACCACATTTGGAGCATCATCCTCAATTACTATTGGATTTGTGGGGTTATCCAATAGATATTTTTGCAGATTCTTGAGAATACGCCATTGTTTCTCATGTTACTTCATCATTCTCATTTGAATGGCTTCCATTTCAGAAATCATACTGACAGTATGCTTCAGATCATTCGCAATCTTAGTCACTTTGGCCAATTTAGGAGTTTGGAGAGGGCTTGATAGGGGAGAATTGAAGGAAAATGAAGAGGATTCATGTCTTGGACAATTGGAATTAGTAGGATCCATTAATTTAATTTTATTAATGATTTCCAGAAAGAAGAAGATATTGAAGTAGGTTTATTTTCGAAATATAATAGTTATCAAATTTTGAATTAAGGAGGGAAATCTAATTTCTGAAAATAATTGTATATGTCGACATACAGAGTGTAGAGATGTCGACATATCTAGTGTATTTTTGATGTTTTGTTTTTCTTTTTAATTTTTAATTTATTATGTTATATTTTTATATTCCTAAGAAAGAACATACTCCTAACACTCTTCTTAGCTTAATAAATGATGTTTAAGTTCATGATTTTGTTAATATATCCGCTATTCGATTTTCAGCATTTACAAATTCGAGTGAGATTATTCCTTTATTTACATTTCTCATAGAAAGTGATGTCGTATATCTATATGTTTTGTTCTTGCATGGTGAGTCATATTTTTAGATAAATTAATTGTACTAGTATTGTCGCAGTATATTGGTGATTTAGTAAAATTTAACCAAATTTTTTTAATGTTTGTTGCATATAAATAACATGTGAATAGGCTAATACTGCAGAAATATATTCTTCTTATGTTGTGGACAGAGATACGGAATTTTTCTTTTTGCTAAACCAGGAAATTAGAGAGTGTCCTAAAAAGTGATAAGTTCCACATGTACTTTTTTTGTCTGATTTGCAACCAGCATAATCAGCATCACTATGCGAAATTAAATCAAAGGAATCTTCTTTTGGGTAGAAAATTCCATAGTTTAGTGTATTATTTACATATCTTAATATTCGTTTTACGGATTTTAGATGAGTTTCCTTAGGTTGAGATTGATATCTTGCACAGAGATGAACACTATGCATTATATCAGGTCTACTTGTAGTGATATAAAGTAAAGATCCTATCATACCTCTATAAAGTTTTTAATCTACATATTTTGAGTTATTTTCTTTATTTAATTTAACTAATTCATCTGCATATTTTTCTTGACATATAAAGATTCCATTATTTAGTTGTTTTATTTGTAATCCTAAAAAATGTTAGTTCTCCTATATGACTCATCTTAAATTCTTTCGTCATGATATCATAAAATTCTTTATTTAGTTGTTCATTAGTTGATCGAAAAATAATATCATCCACATATATTTGTATTAGTTGAATATCATTGTTATTTCTTTAATAAATATTGTATTATCTACTTTCCTGATTTCAAAATTGGATTCTAGTAAGTATGATTTAAGTCTATCATGACATGCTCTAGGAGCTTGTTTTAAACCATATAGAGCTTTCTTTAATTTACAAACATGATTTGAAAAAATTTCTTCTTTGAATTGAAGGGGATGTTCTATATAAACAACTAGTTAATAAAACCATTTAGTAAAGCACATTTAACATCAATTTGAAATAACTTAAAATTATTACGATTTGCAAAGGCAAGTAAGATTCCTATTGCTTCTAATCTGGCCACGGGTGCAAAATTTTCATCAAAATCTATGCCTTCTTCTTGACTATATCTTTGAGCTACTAAGCGGGCTTTATTTCTAAAGACCTCTCCTTGTTCATTTAATTTATTTCTATATACCTATTTTGTTCCAATTATATATTTATTTTCTGGTCTAGGAACAAGTTTCCAAACATCATTTCTAGTGAATTGATTCAACTCTTCTTGCATAGCAAGAATCCAGGAATCATCTAATGATGCTTCTTTTGGATTCTTAGGTTCATTTTTTGACATGAATGTTATGTTACTCATTTTATTTAATTTATTTCTTATTCTTACTACAAATTCTATATTTCCTAGGATATTTTCTATAGGATGATCTTTCAATAATTTGGCTCTTATTTGGATATATATTTTTAGTATTATTATTATCATTATTTATTTCGTTATTTGTGACTTCATTATTTCCATTTTCTTCTTCATCACAATTGTTATCGTTGATTTTAACACTTTTATTGAATGAGACAAGTAACGTCTCTTCATTATTGTTAGTTCTAGTATTGAAAACTCTATAAGCTTTACTTTTGTTTGAATCTCCAATAAAAATACCTTTATCTACTTTAGCATCAAATTTATCTAAATTTTCTTCAGTATTCAATATAAAGCATTTACTATCAAAAACTTTAAAATATGATTCTTTATACTTTTTATTATAAAATAATTCATATGGTGTTTTCTTAATAATGGTCTTATTAAAATTCTATTTATGATATAACATGCTGTAGCAACTGCTTCAACCCAAAAGTTTTTTGGTAAATTACTATTATTTAAAATAGTTCTAGCACACTCTTGAATCGTTCAATTTTTACGTTCTACTACTCCATTTTGTTAAAGTGTTCTTGGAAATGAAAATTTATGTGTAATACCTTTCTTATTACAAAAATTTTTAAATTTTCATTTTCGAATTCTCCACCATGATCGCTCGAACTATTTTAATTTTATTTGACATTTGATTTTTAATTCTTTTAACAAAGATTTTAAACATTTCAAAAGCATCACTTTTAAGTTTTAGGAAAATCATCCACATAAATCTAGAAAAATCATCTACGATTACAAAGATATATCTATTATGATTTATAGATTGTATTTACGAAGGACCGCAAAGATCTAAATGAAGAAGTTCAAGTGGTTGAGAGATAGAAATCGTATCTTCTGACTTAAAGGAACTTTTTCTACGTTTTTTTAATTGAATAACATCACATAGATTGTAACATCAAAACTTATTTTAGGAAGACCACTAACTAGACCATATTTAGCAATTTTTGATAGTTGTTTAAAATTCAAATTAACAATTCTTTTGTGTCAAATCCAAAGGTCACTTATTTCAACCAAAAGACATAAATTGTCATTTGACACTTTCATACTTAATATATAGAATTTTCGTTTTCTAGTACCTTCGAAGATAATGTTTGACTCATTATCTTCAATATGACACTTATCTTTTTCAAATTTAATTTTAAAGCCTTTATCACATAATTGACTAATACTTAGCAAGTTATGTTTTAAATTCCCAACTAACAAAATATTAAAAATAGTATGAGATTTAGAATTATCGACATTGTCGATGCCAATCACATATCGTTTAGAGTTGTCTCCAAAATTGACTGATCCACCATCGTTGTGAACAATATCCTTCAAGGTCTCCGGATTTCCACTCACATGCCTTGAGCATCCACTATCCAATATCCACTTATCCTTTTTGATTTGCAAAGTTTGATCATCAGGTATCTGTTCATCATTGGCCATGTAACGTATCTTTTCCTACAAGTTATACCTATTTAAAAGATCAAGTGAATTTTCATAATGAATGGAAGAAAATTTCTGAAGCAATGTCATGTTAATTTTGCAAAGTTGTTTTATCTAAAAGTGTTAAAAATAGAATTAATAACTTTTTCCATTAAAACTTTTCAAAAATAAAATTTTGAAATTTTGAAAACCAATGCTCAAGTACCAAATATTTGTTTGTGGATATAAGGATCTTTAGGCTAATTTAACGCTAGGTGGGGGTGAATAGTATTTACTAACTTTTATGAATCCCTTTTGTATTCTTTTAAAACTATAGTTTAAACGATGCAAATGGACAATCACAGATGCAAACACGGATAGATATAAATGCAGTAAAAGTAAAAATTAATGAGTTGGAAAGATCACATCAGGATTTTATACTGGTTCATAGTTAGCCTACATCCATCCCCGTACAATTTCTTGTACAGATTTTTTTTAATTATCAAAGTTTATACAATTTTGATTTCCAAACTACGAGACATACCCTTCAGATTTGCCAAGCTCTAGGCACACTTACAGGATTCAAACAAGACACCAACGCACCCACTTAAATTCAGACGGGACACCAAACATACCCACTTGATTCAAACGAGACGCAAGCACACTCACTTGGATTTCAAGGACACCAAAGCACACCCAAGAGTATTTGAGTATGATTTGATAGAGTTTACAAAATAAATTTCTTGATCTTGAATACAAATAATCCTATAACATCTTGAATAGAACTTTGATCTTGATTTGAGCAAGAGAGACC
Source organism: Allium fistulosum (assembly GCA_030737815.1). Classification (NCBI taxonomy): domain Eukaryota; kingdom Viridiplantae; phylum Streptophyta; class Magnoliopsida; order Asparagales; family Amaryllidaceae; genus Allium; species Allium fistulosum. Next base: position 211,280,292 of record CM060908.1, read on the forward strand.
AGAGACTAAATAGTAGAGAATCAAATCAATAGAGTTTGAATTTGATCTGATTGAATTTGAGAAGATCTTAAGTAGAATTTCTTTTAGAAATCAAGAGAGTGAAAGAAGAGAGAAAATATAAGAAAATAGTTGTTAAAATTCATTGAGAGAACCCCTATTTATAGAGAAACAACAGTCATGTCCATTCGCGAAGAGATACGATGAAAAGATATTTCCATTCAAAATTCGAATTTTGAAAATCTCGGACTATATGTCAGTACACATAAGAAGGATATGTCGACATATCCCTTGTATTTTGAAAATTTATTTTATAAAAATTGTTTTGAAAATATTAAACTTTGTAAAATATTTTAATATTTCATAAAATTATTTAAGCATGGTTTATACACATTTTAATCATAATAAAACTTAGAAATTTTTATAAAATAATTTGAAATATTTAATATATAAAGGATTTAAATATGAATTTCTTTTGAAAAATAAAACAATATAAAGTATAAGTGAATATATATATATATATATATATATCAAATATTAATGAATTTCAAAATATACTTTTAAATATCATAAACATTTTGAAAATATAAAACCAAAATATCTATAATAAATTAAAAGTATATATTAAAATATGAAATACTTAAAAACTTAATATAATAATTTTGTAAATAAATAATTAAAAGGTTAGGAATCATTTGAAAGCTATTTAAAAAAGATGTTTGAAAAATCATTTTGAAAACAGGGATTCTTAAAAATCATTTATGAAAACCATGATATTGAAAATCATTAAAATCAGAGAATAGACTTTAAAAACCTTTTTGAAAATGTAAAAAGAGATCAAAGAAGTGCTACTGGGCTTTAACAAAATAATCTATGACACTATAACTTATCTTGATATCTTAAATCTTCAAACTCATGAGTCTTCAATCTCTAACACTTGAATCTCTATGTCAACCTCTTGAATATGCCCGGGATACTGTACAGTCTTCTTAATCAATAACTATCTAATATCCTGCACTATATATATATATATTGGTACAAACATTAGTATCTTGATAAAAGCACTGGTATCTTAATAAAAACATTAGTACCTATATTTTATATAATGTCATATGGTTGTTGTCATACAACAAAACGAATACCTAATGTACATACAGTCTTTAGTATCTCTCAAATACTTAAGAATACATTTCACCGTCGTCTAATGTTTTTCCCCGAGATTAGACTGATATCGGCTTACGCATCCTAATGTAGAAGCCACTTGTGGCCTAGTACATAGCACAACGTACATGATGGAGTGAAAATCTATAGGATCTTATATAATGCAACTTATATACTAATGTGAGAGTATGTACTAATAATTATACTAAGTAGAGTAAATTAACAGAGTATAAATAAGATAGATAATAAAAGTGAGCATATCGGATATTTTATACCGGTTCGGACCTTCCGTCCTACTTTCAGTTCCGAAGCCCCCCTTCGGTATTTCCTTTGACCAAATAACCCTCACTTTGTCCAGAGGAATAGGTTAATACAAAAGTATTTCTCTGACAATCTTGTGTTCCAAATAACATGGATTTTGACTAATAGCACAATTCTTCCTATGATTCTCTTTCAGTATGTGAATTTGAATACATTGAGTTGTAGGAAATGGTTTAACCGAAATGATATTTTGGTTATTATAGATTGAGAATATGTAAGCAAGAGAAGCACAAATATGTAAATAGTGAGTAATAAGAAATCAAGAGAATAGTTAATCGTTAGTCTCAATCTTTGTAGTATTTATATGATTAAAGGGATGCAAATGAGGAGTTATTACTGTTAGATAAACTCCATTCAGTTTAATAGATGCAACCTTTCGATGAAAAGTTGCGTTTATTCAATTTAATAGAAGCATCTATTCAAAATTTTGCAATTGCCCAAATGACAGATGTCTGTGGGAAAACCACAGACGTTTGTGGCTTTAGGAATTAAATTCTTGAGTATTCTCACAGACGTCTATGGCTTTTTCACAGATGTATGTGGTTGGCATTTCCAGTTTTTCAATGCTTTTTAGTGTCAGTTTTGTGTATATGAATTTGTGAGTGCATATATACTCAAGGAGACCTTACAATGTTAACCGAAGACTCTTAATACACTAATATAACCTTACTAATCACATTATGGTCCATAAATCTCTTTTTATTTTCGATTCCCAATATCTTTGAGCATGATGATCTCTTGTAGTATATACTTGTAATCTTGATAAGATATTTAATATATGTGATTGTATAGTTGTTGTCATTGAAACCATATAATGAAGGTTCTAGCATTCTTCCCCCTTTTGATGATGACAACTGCACAATCGTTAGTTATGATAAAAATAAATCCCCCTTAATTTTGTCTCCCCCTATGTATATGCATATATTTCTTCCCCTTTGTCATTATCAAAACAGAAGAAAAGAAATTATACACACATAAAATAGATATATAAACAACACATAGACATGTCAAACAAAAATAGAACATAAGTTAAGGAGAACAAACACGAGTTTTAACATAAGTAATACTGTAATACATAAAAGTTAAATAACATAGTTCAAAAAAGAAAGAAAAGGGAAAATGAAAGAAGCTAGTGATACTAGTTTGACGAATAGGACAGTCCGCCATAGTTTTCATAATATTCCCAATATGTGGATGGATTTTGTTCGTATTTGATTGGACATTGACTTTGATCATTATATTCTTAATTTTCTTGAACTGAGAGACCTTGGAAAGCCATATAATATTGATGCTGAGATTGGTAAGGGTCGGACAAGGACATATCATCACTATATTCTTCCTCCTCTTCAGGTTGTTCTTGCTCAATATTCTTGCCTTTATCTTGAGAAGTTCCTTCATGAGAGGTATGGGCATGATAGATTGGTGTTTGTGTTCGAGAAGGTGGTGTAGGTGAAGGTGAAGATTATGATTGAGAAGATGATCTGCTATGTACTTTTGTCATCACTTTTCCTAAAGTGGAGACAACATTTTCTAATATTTTTACCATCTTAGTCATTCTTGTTGAAAAAGACCATTCCAAACCATTCATTTTATTTTTCAAAGCTCACTGGTTAACCATGATTAATTTTTAATTTCTAAGCGTTAAATCACAGATGGATTCATTTTGCATTCGTTCAATGCGAGCTTTTTGAATTTCCGAATCAGAATAGTATTTGGTAGTATAATGAGAGGAACCGGGTTGATGTGAAGGACGAGCTAAATGAGTTTGAGGAGCAGGAGGATGTTAATTCTGTTGAGTAGGACTTGGATACATTTGTTGTTGCTGCAGCATAGTCCACTGTGCCAGCGATATGATTGGAGGTGGTCTTTCGTGAAGGTGCATTAAAGATAAAAATCTTATACCACTCTCTTTGACAAGAATTTCTTCAAAATGAGAAATATAAGAAGGTACCCCATGACCATGTAAGAGATGCATGATATATGGTGCATATATAATTATGTGTCGGTGGTGATACTAAAAGTTTTTAATTTCATCATGAATAAATTTAGCCCAATTTACTTGCATCCCACCAAATATAGCATAGAGGGCTTTGGGACCATTTTCGTATATTTGTTCATTACTTCCTAAATAGGGAATTATCGTACTAATAACCATACGATTTAATAACATAGCTTTCGGGCGTAAATAAACAAATTTCCACTGTGGCATTCTATTCTCTCAAATTTGATGTGTTATTTCATTACGTGGCAAATTTCTCTGGTCGAGAATTTCTTCTAAATCAAGTCCAGCAGAAGAACAATCAACTGTACAACCAACTGTGTTTATGCTAGTTTTCAAAAAGAAACCGTAAACACTTGTCCATAACCAACCATCGTCATTCTCAGGCGTCCAAATATCATTACTACATAAGTTCACGTAAAAAAGAAAGATGGCCAATTAATCAATTTATACCTCATTTTCGTCGAAATTGATTAAATCTCAACAACCGGAGGCGATGGTGAGTCCTTGAATTCCATATTCTCCAAACTTGCACAATCTGTATAATGGACGGGAATGAAGCTTTTTTGTTTCAGTTATTCAAATCTCTTATTTGCAGTTGTGCTATCTCGAAGCCATTCTTGAATGTGGGCATCGGTGATGAGGTCGGTTTGAGAGGATGAAGATTGACCTTTCTTTGATCTTTTGCTAACAGGATTTTTTGCTTTGGTAGCTATTTTTAAGGAATTAGAGTTTTGAGAAATTAGGGTTTTAGAGTAGATTTGAAGATAGTTTGGTAAATAGTTGAAAGGTGGGTAAAAGATATATACACTAATTGGGTTTTGGTAGTAGCCGATAGTTGTCTTAGACGTCTAAGAGGGAGGAACGGAACTCTAAGATCACCCTGTATTCTTTTCTCGAGCAATATCACAAACGTATATCTCTTCTTCAAAGACGTCTGTGGAAAGGCAGAATTTTTTTTTGTACAAACTGAATATTTTTCATAGATTTATTTTTAAAAAAAGTATTATATCCAATATTCATACAAAGAATTATAAATTATATGATTTTTCATTTTTTTTGTTTATATACGAGTGTGTATAAATATAGAAGTACAAAGTATCAATTTGAAATGACCCTCCTATTTCTACCTTAATTTCATAAGGATTTTTTTTTCTATATATATATAAATATGTGTTCATGCAAATGCACATTTAATTTATGTGTATCTGGATGTCCACCTATATTCATTTGCACTTTTAAGTTTGATTTAAACTTCCTTTGAATTATCAGAGTCATTTTTTTTTCCAAACAATTCAACCAGGATTCAAAATTCATTACCAATATAAATATATCAGTGTATCCCTAATAATATACACATACATATGAAGATGTATGTGTTTCTCTTGTTTAAATTCAGAGTATATTTTTTTTTGTTAAACAAGAGTATTTTGTTTGATTTGGATTTGGGCAATTCTGCCTAAAGTTAATTACTATATACTTTTGAATATTTGAGATAAGTCAGTAAATCCTATGCGTATTTAACTTATATGAACTTGCTCCTTCTGATTGATAGTCTTTAATATCAATTTACCATGACAGTTAAATCTCAAGATTCTTGAGATTTTTATTTCAGATCATGGATCAAAGGTATTGATATTTGGCTAAGGCCAGAAATGATATATTCACTTATCATTTTCCACTTATGTATTTTCTAAAAACTTTCTTATTTAAGATTCAATCTATGTGACTTGTTTGCCTTAATCTTAGCCCACATGACACATAGTGAGTTGTGTATTTGCGTAAGATTTGCTATGTTAAGAATTTGAACTTAAAAATATTCATAAGAATAATTCCAGGTTTGCTTGTGCAAGCCTGTCCAGATTGTATATCTGTTATGACTTTGAAAATTGGTTATGGTAAAACATTTGCTAAATGATCTAAAGCTTTTTGAAAGGCATTTTACTGTCAAAACACAACCAAACATAATCAACCAAAACTTCACTTATTTGAAGCTGGTTAACTCATGTGCCTAGTGTCATGCCAGGTACCTGATCATGGCAATTGAAATGCCAGTCATTTGCATCATACCTGTAGCCTTTCCATACAATTACTTTTCTCAAAACAATTTAGAAAGTAGACTTGAACCATTTGTAGACATATTTCAGAGGAAAAACAATTAGATACTTAAAGGTATACTTCAAGGTAAATTCTGAATTTACTCCAAAACTCAGTGTTTTAAAATGACTTAAGATTGTCTAATACATAATATAATTGCAAAGCAATTGCTCACATAATTGTATATTTCTTTACCAGGTTTCCATAGCTAATACTTGAGCATATTTTTCTTGTTTATGTTCCAGGCTCTACTTCAAAAACAAATCAAACCTTAACACACAACGATTTCGACAGAACAACTAATTTAATCTAACACTTTACAGAACATAAGAGCAACTTGATCATTAACCATAGAATATTCATTACATGACTGGAAACCTTAGAAACATGATTTTTCCTGAATACATGCAGATATAATCAATTTAAGCTCTTACTGAAACTAGCTAGCATGTTCATTCACTCCTCCATAATAGCCATAACTTCATTTTCTACTTAGTGCCTGCGATCCCTGAAAGAGCATGAGTGGCTGCCTCATTTTAAAATGAGACACCCCCATATGCCATGAGCAAACAAGGGTCAGATCTAAGATCTGGTATGAGCAACATCAAAATATTCAAAACATTAAGCTCTGGGTGATGAGCCTTAATACTTATTTTGTATGCATGTAATCCACTTCTTTATTATGTTACATACACTTTGATACAAGAATGATATCTTTATCTATCATTTATTCACACAAATTTATTTATTCAATCATGAATATCAATCTACAGTGTGTATATTCAATGGAATAACCAGGGTTCCATTCCAACCAACCTAGGAAATACTCATTTTCCTATTTCTTCATTTACAGGTTGTTTTCATTAATTTAAATCCCTAGCCTCATCTGCTAGTACGGAATCACAGGGACACATTGCAATGAACTAATTCACATCATTGCACAAAGATCTCAGGGATTAAACAAACCATGTGCCAACTTGCATACTTCAAATATGACAAGCATTCCAGCAGCCTTCTTGGCTCATAACCCTAGTATATTTACTAGTAGTGTTGGTTAAAAATCCTATCATCAGATAGCTATGTGGACATGTCACAGTGTATAAAAAAAAGACATCTCCCTTTATCTTGCAAGTATTTTGTTCAAAAACAAACAGATAATCATTTCATAAATATTGCTATAAGAGGTCTTAACTTTAAATCATATAAAAGTACATCTACAACTGAGGGTGGAACCATGGCATGCTATGTTATTATGACTTACAAGTAACTGTGATTGAACTAGATTCAAGATCTAGCTGAATCACGATTTTTATCTTGTGAATTTTGATATTTCATGAGGGAATCAGCACACAGAAATTTCTATTGCATCCCTTACACTTTCTTTTCTTAAGCCTCAGCACTTATATAAAATATAATGCAGCTCATAATATATTTTTTTTTAAGAATAATTTCCTGCCATAGATCCCCATCAGTAGTGTGTATTCCTTCCTTGATTTTGAGGTTTGTTGCCTTAGCTTTTTTTTTCAAAATGTAAACAAATAGTAGTATGTACATCCATAGCAACCATTCAAACAGATCAAAGGAATTCATCCGAAGAGCATCCATAATACACATTATATCAGCTCAAGAAAATAAAATCCATTCAACAACATTAATATAACAGTGATTAACAAAAATCAGAAAATATCAATAGCAACATAAGTACTTGGCTGCCTCATATCAGGTCTTAATGCCATGAATCTAGTGAGATTACTCACCTAAATATTTCTTCTTATTGATCCTGAAAACCCTTGTATGTGTGTTTTCTCCTTCCTTCCAATATTTTTCTTCCTTTCTTATTTTTGTGCAGCTCGGGGTAAGGATAATTTTACTGGCTAAAACTGCCTATTTATATGCATTTTTCCACTAGGGTTTTGTTAAAACAAAATTCCATTTCTGACCTAACCATCTTCATGCATTTTTCATTCATTTTCCTCCTTAATACCCCGGCCATAATAATTAGTTGAAGGCAATATTTTCTTCCCTTTACTTTTTCAGAAAATGGCCACTCACCTAGTCATGTTAAAAGTGTGACTACCATATTTTATATTTTAATTATTTCTGAGAATCCCCTTTGCTATTTTTGCCTACACAAGCATATTGACTTGTATTACATTTCATGTCATTTTTAATGTTTCCTTTTTATTGTTTTGCTTTAACACTTTCTGCTCACAGAAAATATACAGGTGCATAAGTGTACATATTTTTATTTGATCTTTTTTTTTACTGGGAATATTTATTTTTTCATGCCTAAAAAAAACATCTTTAATTTGATTAATAATCTATATTTCAAAATCACATTTGAAATGCTTCCTTGCTCAGTTTATTTATTTTATTATCATCATTTTTTGTTCCAGAAATTTTTGAATCTTTTCCTTGTGCCATTTCCAGTGTGCATGTGCCCACATATCCTTGCGCACTATTTATTCCCAACAATTTCACCATATTTAAATCTAAATATTTCAAAAATTAAATCATTTTATAAAAATGATTTTTCACAAAATTTTGGGGTATTACATTCACCCCTCCTTTTAGGAATTGTGTTCTCACAATTTTTCTAACATTTATAACAAGCATCATTTTCTTTTCTGAAAACTTATCAAACATATGCATAAGCAAACAAATTCAACCATATCAACCATGCATAACAAATTTTTCCAGAAAAAAAAATTACCTTTTAATTTGCAAAAAGCTTAGGATAATCCATCCTAATCTTATCCTCTAACTCCCATGTGCAGTCATTAGGATCACTACTCCACTGAATCTTTACTAGTTTCAAAGTTTTGCTCCTTAATTTCTTTTCTTCCTTGGCTATAATCCCAACTGGCTCTTTTTCATAAACCAAGTAAGGATTTATTTGAATTTTGGTAGGCTTTTCCAAAATGTCTTCTTTATCATGTACCCATCTTCTAAGTTGGGACACATGAAAAACATTATGCATTGCTTTCATTTCCTCTGGTAATTCTAATTTGTAAGCCAATGAACCAATTCTTTCCAGAATTTTATAGGGTCCAACATACCTTGGTGAGAGCTTACCTTGCTTGCCAAATCTCAAGACTTTCTTCATAGGTGAAATCTTGATGAAAACAAAGTCTCCCACTTCATATTCCACTTGCTTTCTCTTCCTGTCTGCAAATTTCTTTTTCCTATCTTGAGCTGCTGCTATTCTTTTTCTTATTAACCCAATTTTCTCTGTAGTTTCTTTAACATATTCAGGTCCTAGAACAGCCCTTTCTCTAGTCTCTACCCAACATATAGGTGATAAACATGGCTTGCCATATAAGGCTTCAAATGGTGCCATCCCTATGGTGCTTTGGTAACTGTTATTATATGTGAATTCAGCAAGATGGAGGTGGTCTTCCCAGTTGCCTCCAAAGTCCAGTGTACATGCTCTCAACAAATCCTCTAAGACTTTGTTCACCACCTCAGTTTGACCATCTGATTGTGGATGGTAGGCAGTGCTTAAGCACAATTCACTCCCCATGGCCTCTTGAAAACTTTTCCAAAACCTTGAGGTGAAGATGGTATCCCTTGTTGAAACCTGACTTCTTCGATTTTAATGCGACAACTATATATTTCAATCTATATATTATTATGTCAAATATTCTTGCAGGAATCATCAAAAGAAGCTATTATCATCAACAAGATTAAAGCTCTTTATAAAATCTTTTTAGATATATTTGTACAATCTCTGATATGGTGATGAAACACACACACACACACAAATATACTTTTGAAAATCATGCTTTAAAATAAATATAAAAAAGGTATTTTCAAAATTATATATTTTCTCAAGTTCAAAAATAATAAAATAGACAAAGGAACAGAACAGTACAGAAATAGACGTCTGTATATTAATTCAGACGTCTGACATCAATATCAGACGTCTAAATTAAGATAACAGACGTCTGAGCACTATGTTGTTAATTCTTCTATTTCTATATGAAATAGACGTCTGTCACTTAATAACAGACGTCTGTCATCCTAGACAGACGTCTGAATTAAAAGACAGACGTCTAAATTAACTGTTTAGTGTTTCCTTTGATTTTTTGAAATTCAAAATTATTCAGACATCTGTCACTTTTATCTCAGACATCTGAACTTGACGAACTGAAGCATCTCTTCATATAATATCAAAATCTGAAGAGTTGTCTTCTTCACCAAGAGTTGCACTTCTTCTAATAGTTGCAACTATTGAATTAAAACTATTCAATACTATAAATAGAGATGAAAATCCACTATTTTAAAAAAAAATCTTTCTATCTTTTCTGATCTTATATTGTTATAATCTCAAGTGATTTTCAATCTCTACTTCCTATCTTTGCACATTCAAATCATCATATCAAGAAGATTATAGGAAGGGTGTACTACATTGACTATATTCGTGTTATTAAAAGAACACACAAGTCAAGAAACAATTTCCAAATTGTAATTGAAGTCCTATTCGGTTGCTTAGGCGGAAAAGTCCTATTCGGTTGCTTAGGCGGAAAAGTCCTGTTCAGTTGCTCAGGCGGTGTAATACCTGTTCCTCCGGGTTAAGTGAGGGTTATTCGAGAAATTCCAGAAGCAGTCTGGGACTGGACGTAGAACGAGAAGTTCGAACCAGTATAAAAATCCCTGGTGTCATTTTTACTGCCATTTACTATTATTTATAATTCCGCACTTGCTAGTCGTAGTTTAACTATATTATCGATCCATATACACTTTCATTTGGTATCAGAGCAAGGTCATCACGTAACTATAACACAGTTATCTGATATTTTAATAATATGGACAATAACACTAGCAACAGTTTTACTGAGGGACAAGCCACTACACGACCACCATTGTTTAACGGATTAAATTATAGTTATTGGTCAACTAGAATGAGAATTTTTATGCAAGCAAGTGGATTTGAAACCTGGAATATTATTCAAACTGAATATCATATCCCTACTACAGAGTATGCTACATGGTCTAATACTCAAAAACTAGATGCTACTACAAATGCAAAAGCAATGAACATGTTATTTTGTGCTTTAGACAAAAATGAATTCAATCGAGTCAGTATCTGTAAAACTGGATATGAAATATGGAATACTCTTAAGGTTACACACGAAGGAACAAATAAAGTAAAACAAAGCAAGATCTCTATGCTTAAAAACCAATTTCAAAATTTTAGGATGAAACAAGGAGAAAGTATTAGTGAAATGTATTCTAGATTCCAGGATATTTATCACTCTCTTTTAGCTTTAGAAGTCACTTTTACTGAATCTGATGTTGTATCAAAAATCCTTAACTCTTTAACTGATGAATGGGAACGAAAAGTCTTAGCTATCGAGGAAGCTAATGATATTTCAACCATAAAAACAGAAGAGTTAATAGGAAATCTAATGTCCTATGAAGTAAATTTGCAGGCAAGACGAGCACAAGCACAGGACAAGAAAACTATCGCTTTTCAAGCAGAAAAAGAAGACTCTGAATCAGAAGATGATATGGCATTTATAGCTAAGAATTTCAAAAAGTTTTTAAAATTCAAAAAGGGTAATAAATTTGGAAATAACAAGGGTTTTAATAAGCCATCAAGTTCATCTCTTGAATGCTACGAATGTCACAAGAAGGGCCACATAAAGAAAGATTGTCCTGATCGGAAGAAAGAGAATAATTTCAAAAAGGACAAATATAAAAAGAAACAAGCCTTCTCAGTTACATGGGATGATACAGAATCTTCTTCATCAGACAGTGATAATGATAGTGATTCAGAACAAGCCAATGTTTGTTTTATGGCAACATATGATGATGTAAGTGATCTAACTTTTGACGATTTAATAGAAATAAACTCTGAATTGTTAGATAAACTTAGAATTCTAAAGAGTAAATATAAAGATGCTTTAGGAAAATTAAATAGATCTGAAATAGAAACTGTCATGTTAAAAGATGAAAAGAAAATATTAGAGGAAGAGTTAGTAAAATCTCAAGAATCTTATGTTAATATAACATCTCAATTGACTGATTTAAGCAGTGAAATAGAAAAACAGGAATATGAGAATGTTAAATTAGCAAAAGAAAATTATGATTTAAACTCTAATATTAAAACACTTGATATAGAAATATCAAATCTTAAAACAAAACTGGAAAATATTTCTAAAAATGTTTCTAAATTTAACAGTGGAAGAGAGAGTCTCTCTAAAATAATTGAGAATTCTCAAACTTGTTCAAATAAAAAGGGATTAGGATATAAAAAACCAATACAAAAGCATTCTAAAAATAATGGTTCTTTATATACTAATTTTAAGAAAAAGGAATCTATATCTGCTCAAAAATCTTCTTCAAAAATTATTCATCCAAAATCAATTATGATTTGGGTTCCAAAAACTAATAATAATTTGATTAGGAAAAACTACATTAAATCTTTTATTATATCTGTACATAAGAATGAAAATTTTATTTTTAAAGGGAACTCTAAACCCAACTGGGTTTGGCTTCCTAAGATTTAACCCTTAGGACCCTATAGAGGAAGTGGGTACCAATAGAATTTCAATATTTTTTGCAGGTACCGATTAAGAAAAGAGGAAAATGGATTCTAGACAGTGGTTGCTCAAAACACATGACAGGCAATAAAAATATGTTAACTAACATTATCTACTCAGATGGAGGATCTGTCACTTTTGGAGATAATTCAAAAGGTTACATCATCGGCAAAGGCGATGTGAGCAATGACGGTATATCTAAATTACCTCTTATTACAAATGTCTTATTAGTTAAAAATTTAAAACATAACTTACTTAGTATTAGTCAATTATGTGATAAAGGTTTTAACATAGTATTTTCTGAAAATAAATGCAATATTTTTGATCATAACAAAAATATCATTTTCGAAGGAGTAAGAGATCATAATATTTATATTTTAAATATGAAAATAAATTATAATACAAATATGTGCTTATTAGTCAAAGAAAATGATCCTTGGCTATGGCATAAAAGATTTTGTCATATAAATTTCAAAGCTATTAATAAATTATCCAAAAATAATTTGGTAAAAGGATTACCTAAAATGAATTTTAAGGTAAATAGCATTTGTGATGCTTGTCAACTAGGAAAGCTAACTAAATCTACTTTTAAATCCAAGAAGATCATCTCAACTTTGCAACCTCTGGAATTGTTGCATCTAGACTTATTTGGACCAACTCAGACTCAATCTATTAATCACAATAGATATGTCTTTGTAATAGTTGATGATTTCTCTAGATATACTTGGACTTTATTTATGAAAAACAAAAGTGATACTTTTGAGAATTTCAAAATCTTTGCCAAACGTATTCAAAATATTAAAAATCTAAAAATTAAAAATATTAGAAGTGATCATGGAGGAGAATTTGAAAATGAATTGTTTGAGAAGTTCTGTAATAAAAAGGGAATATTTCATAACTTTTCATTTCCATGAACGCCTCAACAAAATGGAGTTGTTGAACGTAAAAATAGAACACTTCAAGAATGTGCTAGGACTCTATTGAATGGAACCACTCTTCCAAAACAATTTTGGGCAGAAGCCGTTGCTACTGCGTGTTATGTCCTAAATCGTGTTTCTATTCGACCTTTAACTAAACATACTCCATATGAACTCTTCATCGGTAGAAAACCTAATATATCTTACTTTAAAGTTTTTGGTTCTAAATGTTTCGCTTTAAATACAAAAGATCAATTAGGTAAATTTGATCCAAAATCAGATGAATGTATATTCATCGGATATTCCGAACGAAGCAAAGCATATAGAATCTATAATATAAGAACTAAATCTATTGAAGAATCACTTCATGTTTCATTTGATGAAAATTTCAAAATTAAAACAAATGATGATGAAGACATTTTAATAAATTCAAACTCTAATTTTGACATCATTTCACCTGAAAATATCTCTTCTTTAAATCAAATTGAAACTGATTTAAAATCTCCACCAAGAATTTTAAAAGATCATCCAATTCAAAATATAATAGGAGAAATTGATGAAAGAGTTAAAACAAGAAATCAACTAAATCAAATGGGTCATATAGCATTTCTTTCTAATATAGAACCTAAAAATATTAAGGAAGCCTCAACTGATGATTATTGGATTATTGCGATGCAAGAAGAACTAAACCAATTCGAAAGAAATGACGTTTGGGATTTAGTTCCACGACCATCTGATCAAACAGTTATTGGCACTAAATGGGTTTTTAAAAATAAAGCTGATGAAAATGGTAATATCACTAGAAATAAAGCTAGATTAGTTGCTCAAGGATATAATCAGGAAGAAGGAATTGACTATGAAGAAACATTTGCTCCTGTCGCAAGATTAGAAGCAATACGAATTCTATTAGCCTATGCTTGCTTTCATGATTTCAAATTATATCAAATGGATGTTAAAAGTGCTTTTTTAAATGGATTTATTAAAGAAAATGTTTATGTTGAACAACCTCCCTTGTTTATACACGAACAATTTCCAGAACATGTTTATAAACTTAAAAAGGCTTTATATGGTTTGAAACAAGCACCTCGTGCTTGGTATGATCGTTTAAAAACTTATTTAATCAATTCTGGTTTTGAAATTGGAAAGATTGATCAAACTCTTTTTATTAAGAAAAAGAAAAATGATATTTTAATTGTTCAAATTTATGTAGATGATATTATTTTTGGATCAACTAATGATAAATTATGTCAAGAATTTTCTAAAATAATGACAAATGAATTTGAAATGTCTCATATGGGAGAATTAACATATTTTCTTGGACTTCAAATTAAACAAATTAATAATGGTATTTTTATAAATCAAGAAAAATATTGTAATAATTTAATCAAACGCTTTGGTATGGAAAATACCTCTGCCAAACCAACTCCTATGAGTACAACCATACATCTTGAAAAAGATGAAAATGGCAAGAGTGTAGACCAAAAGTTATATCGAAGTATGATTGGATCGTTATTATATTTAACTGCTAGTAGACCCGATATTATGATGAGTGTCTGTTTGTGTGCACGATTTCAAGCCGATCCTAAAGAATAACATATTAGAGCAGTGAAACGTATTTTACGTTATCTCAACAAAACCAAAGATTTTGGACTATTTTATCCGAAAGAATGTCCTTTTGAATTAGTATCATATAGTGATGCTGATTTTGGAGGAAGTCGGACGGATAGAAAAAGTACAAGTGGGACTTGTCACTTTATTGGACGGTCTCTAGTATCTTGGTTCAGTAAGAAACAAAATTGCGTATCACTTTCTACTTGTGAAGCAGAATATATATCTGCAGCTTTGGCATGTGCTCAAGTAATTTATATGCAACAAACTCTTCAAGATTTTGGTTTTAACTTATCTAAATCTACAATCTTCTGTGATAACTCTAGTGCTATAAATTTATCTAAAAATCCAGTAAATCATTCACGGACAAAACATATTGATATTCGTCATCATTTTCTTCGTGATAATATTGAAAAAGATATAATCAATCTAGAATTTATATCTTCGGAAAATCAATTAGCAGATATTTTTACAAAACCTTTAAATGAAAACATTTTTGTAAAATTGAGACGAGAACTTGGTATTATCTCTCTCAACAATTTATGAAGTTTACTTCAGCTATTCTATCTTTATTTAAATTTTTCTTTTACCCACACATATTGTTTCTGGTTAACATTAAATTTGGTCTTCTTTTAATCTTAACCATTTATTTTTTAGCTTTTAGTTGTCTATAAATTTCTTTTTACCAAAGAAAATTTTTATTCAGCTTATCTATTCATTTTACAAAGGTGAAAATACAAATATGTTTTTGAACTTTGCATTATTCTTATATTCCATGGCTGGTTCATCTTCAGATGAGCCCTCCTATACATCTGAGTTTTCTTCAATTAATTTCGAAACTCCTAGTTCTGGGTCTTCCGAACTTCCGACTCCAACTCCAGCTTATATTCCGATATGTCCACCACAAAGTCATCATACGGGATATACGCCGGAAAATAAATGTTCGCGAAGAAATTTATTTCCATCTCCATCTACTAAAGAAAAGATAGATGATTTACATCACTATCAGAGGGAAACACTTGATCTTCAGCGAGAAATGTATTTTGAACAAAAGAGTCATGGAAGACGACTCAGTTTTCTTGAACGATGTGCTGCAAAAATATGTGGTTCATCTCCGATCAACACAAATGCACATATTCTCTCACCTCAACGTCCTCATGTATCCCCAAATTCATGGGAACGTCAATCTCAATGGTCTCCTATTTATCAGTCTGCTGAACAAAATCAACACGAATCATCCAAAGGGAAGTCTCCGAAGTCTCCAAAAACTCCAAAGACTCCTAAATAGATAATATATATATGTCTGTATGTTTGATTTGTTGACTTATTCTTGTATTATGTTCTTATCAATAGAAATAAATAATCTATATTTTTTTAAAAAAGCCTAAACTAAAGAAAATCTTTTATCAGACATACAGACGTCTATATTTTTCAACAGACGTCTGTAAAAACAACTACTTTTACTATCTTCAGACACACAGACGTCTGAGTCATTTTTCACAGACGTCTAAATCTGTCTATACTTTTGCAGTCAACATTTAGCCGTCTGTTTAAAGATAACAGACGTCTGTTATTCATAATAGACGTCTAAACATAAAAAGATCAGACGTCTGAATTTAGTGCAAAATGTTTTTTGCTCTCTGTTTCATTTTAAACCTTCTGAGCCGTCTTAGACGGCTGTCATAAATTTTTAGACGTCTGTTCTTCTAGTCTATGTTTTTATTCTACAGAATTTCAGACGACTGTTTAATTTTCAGACGTCTGAAACCCTGTTAAGAAGAAAATCTACATACGTTTTTTTTTTTCAAACGGTTTATTTTTTCTTCTCGTCTCTCAAACTCGAAACCCTAGCTTTTTCAATTTTTCAATGGCGCCCAAACCTAAGAAACAAAAAGGAGATTCATCTCATCAACCTCCTCACATTCTTCCTTCGGAAGATCAAATTGAAGCTTGGTTATACCACGAACCTCGAAGCATGGCTCGTTACAAGCATTTATGTTCTCTTCAATCATTTCATGGTATCTTTCATAATCTTGAACATTTTCCTTTCTACAAACTTAGGCTCTATACTGATAGATCTCAGATTACAAGCCTTATTGATTTCAAAGATAATCAAGTCAACATTTGCAGACTTAGTGTACTATTATTTCTAGCGAATGTTAACAATCCAAAAATTAGAATTCATCGAGAAAAAGGAACGCTTTGGACAAGCGTTTTTGGAAACATTCTGCAAATAACTCCTTCTGACATTGGACGAATTTTAAAATGTAGCTCGGAAGGGGTCGACATAGATGACTTTAAGTTAGAAGGAGAAGAACTTAAACAAATCGAATATTATCTTTTTGAACCTGAAAAATCCACAGATAGATCAAATCATCTTCGTCCTCGACCTCGACTATTGCTTAGAATGCTAATAAAAACAATTTTTCCCCGACAAGGAAGCCATGAGGTCATTTACGATGATGAAGATAAAGCACTTCAATCAATTCTATCCAATACTCAAATCAATTGGGCTCAATACTTTTATGATGCTTTTCGCACTTATCATGACTCCAAGAAACGCTCAATTATCTATGCTCCCTATATTACTCGAATTTTAAGTGCCTTCTCTATTCAAAGTCCATCAATTGAATTTGAAAAAATCAAGGTATCCAACATTCGTTTCTTCAGTTTAATGGGATTACCAGAATCTCCTCCAACATTTCCAACATTTAATGATTATAAAGCGGAACAACTTGCTTTACAAAAAGAGAAAGGAAAAGCAAAAGTAAGTAGTTCCGGACATAATGGAAATGAAGACAATACTGAAAAAGAAAAGAATGTTGAAGGAAGGGAAAATGAAGAAGAAGATGAAGATGAAGCTTTTGAGCAAGCTTTTATCCAAAGCCCAAATTCGGAAAATTTCGAGATAGAACTAATTTCTGGTACTTCTCGCTCGTTTACTAAAAATGAAAAGCTCAAATCCGACATCATTATTTCTCAAAATCAAAAGAAAATTTCTCAACAAATAGCACAAGGCTTTTCTTCCATCAATTCTAGATTCGATTACTTTGATGCCAAAGTCGAAGAGAATGCACGAGAATTGAGAAATATCAAGACAATTCTTCGTCAATTATGGAAAAAGTCTCATGGATCCTCACCTCCTTCTTCTCCTTCTTGGGGAGAATGGTGAATGAAGATGGTTCTCTTTTGGTTTCTCTTTTGGTTTCTCTTTTGGTGTCTCTTTTGGTTCAATCTTCTCTCATAAATTTTTTTTGGTTCAAACAATGGTGAATGATAAGATTGTATAATTTTATCTGTTTTTTTTTTTAAAAAAATCAACTATGATGTAGTCTAAACATTGTTTTGTTAATATCTTGCTTGGTTTGTTTACATCTCTTAATTAGTGTGTTATTCACAGTTTTGTTACTTTTTTTTTATCCAAGTCAACCCCAACAATTCTTTTTGTTAATGACAAAGGGGGAGAAATAATTATATTTCTGCTATATAATATGGTCATATTGACAGGGGGAGCAAAAGGTATGATTATAACTAATCGATGAATTATATAGTTGTCATCATCAAAAAGGGGGAGAATGTTGAAACCTGACTTCTTCGATTTTAATGCGACAACTATATATTTCAATCTATATATTATTATGTCAAATATTCTTGCAGGAATCATCAAAAGAAGCTATTATCATCAACAAGATTAAAGCTCTTTATAAAATCTTTTTAGATATATTTGTACAATCTCTGATATGGTGATGAAACACACACACACACACAAATATACTTTTGAAAATCATGCTTTAAAATAAATATAAAAAAGGTATTTTCAAAATTATATATTTTCTCAAGTTCAAAAATAATAAAATAGACAAAGGAACAGAACAGTACAGAAATAGACGTCTGTATATTAATTCAGACGTCTGACATCAATATCAGACGTCTAAATTAAGATAACAGACGTCTGAGCACTATGTTGTTAATTCTTCTATTTCTATATGAAATAGACGTCTGTCACTTAATAACAGACGTCTGTCATCCTAGACAGACGTCTGAATTAAAAGACAGACGTCTAAATTAACTGTTTAGTGTTTCCTTTGATTTTTTGAAATTCAAAATTATTCAGACATCTGTCACTTTTATCTCAGACATCTGAACTTGACGAACTGAAGCATCTCTTCATATAATATCAAAATCTGAAGAGTTGTCTTCTTCACCAAGAGTTGCACTTCTTCTAATAGTTGCAACTATTGAATTAAAACTATTCAATACTATAAATAGAGATGAAAATCCACTATTTTAAAAAAAATTCTTTCTATCTTTTCTGATCTTATATTGTTATAATCTCAAGTGATTTTCAATCTCTACTTCCTATCTTTGCACATTCAAATCATCATATCAAGAAGATTATAGGAAGGGTGTACTACATTGACTATATTCGTGTTATTAAAAGAACACACAAGTCAAGAAACAATTTCCAAATTGTAATTGAAGTCCTATTCGGTTGCTTAGGCGGAAAAGTCCTATTCGGTTGCTTAGGCGGAAAAGTCCTGTTCAGTTGCTCAGGCGGTGTAATACCTGTTCCTCCGGGTTAAGTGAGGGTTATTCGAGAAATTCCAGAAGCAGTCTGGGACTGGACGTAGAACGAGAAGTTCGAACCAGTATAAAAATCCCTGGTGTCATTTTTACTGCCATTTACTATTATTTATAATTCCGCACTTGCTAGTCGTAGTTTAACTATATTATCGATCCATATACACTTTCATCCCTATCACTCAAAATGGTTTTGGGTATGCCATGCAACCTTACTACCTCTTTCATGAATATTTGAGCCAATTTTGGAGCATTTCTCTCTGTTTTAACTGGGATAAAATGTGCTACCTTAGTTAGCCTATCCACTATTACCCATATACTTGTGTTTCCCCTCTTAGATCTAGGCAGACCATCTATGAAATCCATAGATATATCCTCCCACTTCCACTGTGGTATACTAAGGGGTTGCAATAGTCCTGATGGCCTTTGTGTCTCTGCCTTGACTTGTTGGCAAGTCATGCACCTTGCAACATGTCTGGCCACATCTGACTTCATCCCCTTCCACCAAAGATTTCTTTTCAAATTTTGATACATCTTGGTGCTACCTGGGTGTATGGAGTACTTACTCCTATGGTACTCATTTAATATTTCCTCCTTTAATTCTATATTTTCTGGAACACATATCCTATTTTTATTCCTTAAATAACAATTTTTATCAACTTGATAACTTATTACTTCTTCCCCTTTTGATATGAGCATTTTCTTTTCCACCATGTTTAGGTCTTGTTCCTGCATTTTCTCAATCTTAAGAAGTAAATCTGATTGCAGAGATATCATACTTAATTTCCCTTTTCCTTCATCTTCTTCAATGGGCATCATTTGTACCCCACTGTTTTCCTCAATTTCCAAATCAGTAAGTATAGACAAATCCTTAAATTCTTCCATCATCAACATGGCTACTTTGGCATGTTGTCTACTCAAGGCATCTGCAACTTTATTCGCCTTGCCTGGTGTATAAAGTATATCTAGATCATAGGCAGCTAGGAACTCTACCCATCTATGTTGCCTCATGTTCAAATCTTTTTGTGAGAATAAATATTTCAATGCCTTATGATCAGTGTACAAAATGAATTTGGCACCTAACAAATAATGTCTCCAAAGTTTCAAAGCATATACAACTGCTGCTAGTTCAAGATCATGGGTTGCATATCTTGTTTCATGTGGCTTTAATTGCCTAGATGCATAGGCTACCACCTGGTCTTGCTGCATCAACACAGCCCCTAACCCAGAGCCACTTGTATCAGTGTACACAACTAAATTTTCATTTCCTTCTGGCACTCTCAATACTGGTGCATTAATCAGAGCTTCTTTTATTTTGATAAAAGCTTGCTCACATTTTTCTGTCCATACAAAGGCTTGGTTCTTTCTAGTTAAATTGGTAAGTGGTGATGATATTTTTGAGAAATCTTTTATAAATCTCCTATAATATCCTGCCATCCCCATGAATGATCTAATCTCACTGATGGTACTAGGCCTTTTCCATGCTTGGATTGCCACTACCTTATTGGGGTTTACTGATATTCCTTTGGCAGAGATAACATGCCCAAGAAAATGTACTTCTTCTTTCCAAAATGCACATTTTAAAATTTTTGCCTTTAAATCATTTTCCCTTAGTCTTGACAAAACTAAATGCAAATGATTTTTATGCTCTTCCACTGTCTTGGAATAAATCAAAATGTCATCAATAAAAATCAGTACAAACTTGTCTAAATAATCTCTAAATATTCTATTCATTAAATCAACAAAATATGAAGGAGCATTTGTCAAACCAAATGGCATAACCATAAATTCATATAAGCCATATCTTGTGTTAAATGCAGTATACTTAACACTTGAGTCTTCAACCTTCATTTGATGGAATCCTGAGGCTAAGTCTAATCTAGAAAATATTTTAGCTTCACTGAGTTGGTCAAAGAGATCATCTATTCTAGGCAATGGGTATTTGTTCTTGATGGTTACTTTATTTAGTTCTCTGTAATCTATGCACATTCTCAAGGTACCATCATGTTTTCTTACAAACACTACTGGAGAACCCCAGCAGGAATTACTTGGCCTTATAAATCCCTTGCCTTCTAATTCTTCCAACTGATTTTTCAATTCTTTCAGTTCACTTGGCTCCATTCTATAGGGTTTCTTGATTATTGGACTTGCTCCTGGAATGAGATTAATTTGGAACTCAACTGGTCTGTGGTGTGGAACACCCTTAACTTCCCCAAACACATCCAAGTATTCATTAACTATGGGAATTTCTTCAATGGTTAGTTCACTGAGATCTTTTTCTAAGTCAACTAAATGATATAATTTCCCTTCCTTAGCTACTTCACATAGAACTGTGATCCTCTTGCCTTTAGAATTTTGCAATGATATGGTGGATGAGTCTAAATTAATTATGGCTTTAAATTGCCTTAACCAATCTACCCCCAATATAACTCCTATATTTGGGTAATTTAAAACATATAAATTGGAAATAAAAATATTTCCTCCTATGTTTAACTCCACATCCACACAATTCATGTTCAAAACACTAGAACTCCCTAGGGGACTTTGTACAAGCAATGGGGTTTCAACCAATATGCAGTTTAATTTTAACACTTTAACTATTTCATAAGAAATCAAAGAGTGTGTTGCTCCAGTATCATATACTACTGGTATGGGTATGGCACAAATGAGTAATGTACCTTCCACTTGGCCATGATTTTCAGCATCAATTTTCACTGCAGATTTGCCTTTACCTTCCAAAGTTGCCAATTTCCCTTGCTGTTTATTCTCAGGACAGTTCCTCTTCATATGCCCCTCTTTCCCACATAGGTAGCATTTGAAGGCTCCTCCTTTTAACTCTGGGCACCTTGGTTTGATGTGTCCTTCTTTACCACAATGGTGGCAAACCAATTTCTTCTTAGCATCATTGGCTTTTGTGTCTTTGTCCTTCTTGTTGTCTGCCTCCTCCTTCTTTTTATCATAAGGGTGATATCTTCCCTTATTCTTCTTATTGTTGTTGCTCTTAAAATTCCTATATTTCTCTCTTTCTTTGTCATGTTGTTCCAGTTTCAATGCCAGATCAATTACTTGATCAAAAGTTCTATCTGCATATGGTAGCATAGCTTTGCTAAGTCCTGGGTTCAGACCTTTTATATACCTATCATTTTTGGATGCTTCATCTGCCACTAGCATTGCTGCTCCATAATTAGATAGCCCCTCAAACTTTTGAGTGTATTCAGTGACATTCAAAGTTCCCTGCCTAAGTTTGATAAATTCTTCAAGCAAAGTGGTCTTGGCTGATGCTGGTACAAATCTTGCCTCCAACATCTCCTTGAACTGATTCCAAGTGATTTCATTTTCATTTCTTCCAGCTATGATCACCTCCCACCAGCTTAAAGCTACCCCATTCAGTTGTCTTGAAGCTACTTGCCTCTTCCTTTGATCATCTAACTGCATGTCATTGAAAATCCTATCAAGTGTTCTCAACCATGCTTGAATCTCCATCACATTCTCAGTTCCTTCAAAACTCCTGCCTCCCAAATTGGAATAAGTCTTCAGTAGTTTTGATAGCTCTTCATGTGGATTCTCAGGCCTATGCCCAATTCCATCTCTTAAAACCCTAACAAATTCTTGCATATCAAGCATTTGAGGTGCACTGGGTCCTGCATTGTGATGAGATCCTCTTCCTACCATGGTCTGCTAACTAAATTCTGGGCAAATGGTATTAGTATATTATGAGTACTTCTATGATTACTATTTTCTTATCTAAATTATTTCATCCAAAACAAACAGACATAATACATTTCTATAATACTTAGCACTCAATGCAACCAAGTGCTCTGATACCAACTGAAATGACCCTCCTATTTCTACCTTAATTTCATAAGGATTTTATATATATATATATATATAAATATGTGTTCATGCAAATGCACATTTAATTTATGTGTATCTGGATGTCCACCTATATTCATTTGCACTTTTAAGTTTGATTTAAACTTCCTTTGAATTATCAGAGTCGTTTTTTTTCTTCAAACAATTCAACCAGGATTCAAAATTCATTACCAATATAAATATCATTGTATCCCTAATAATATACACATACATATGAAGATGTATGTGTTTCTCTTGTTTAAATTCAGAGTATATATTTTTTTTTGTTAAACAAGAGTATTTTGTTTGATTTGGATTTGGGCAATTCTGCCTAAAGTTAATTACTATATACTTTTGAATATTTGAGATAAGTCAGTAAATCCTATGCGTATTTAACTTATATGAACTTGCTCCTTCTGATTGATAGTCTTTAATATCAATTTACCATGACAGTTAAATCTCAAGATTCTTGAGATTTTTATTTCAGATCATGGATCAAAGGTATTGATATTTGGCTAAGGCCAGAAATGATATATTCACTTATCATTTTCCACTTATGTATTTTCTAAAAACTTTCTAATTTAAGATTCAATCTATGTGACTTGTTTGCCTTAATCTTAGCCCACATGACACATAGTGAGTTGTGTATTTGCGTAAGATTTGCTATGTCAAGAATTTGAACTTAAAAATATTCATAAGAATAATTCCAGGTTTGCTTGTGCAAGCCTGTCCAGATTGTATATCTGTTATGACTTTGAAAATTGATTATGGTAAAACATTTGCTAAATGACCTAAAGCTTTTTGAAAGGCATTTTACTGTCAAAACACAACCAAACATAATCAACCAAAACTTCACTTATTTGAAGCTGGTTAACTCATGTGCCTAGTGTCATGCCAGGTACCTGATCATGGCAATTGAAATGCCAGTCATTTGCATCATACCTGTAGCCTTCCCATACAATTACTTTTCTCAAAACAATTTAGAAAGTAGACTTGAACCATTTGTAGACATATTTCAGAGGAAAAACAATTAGATACTTAAAGGTATACTTCAAGGTAAATTCTGAATTTACTCCAAAACTCAGTGTTTTAAAATGACTTAAGATTGTCTAATACATAATATAATTGCAAAGCAATTGCTCACATAATTGTATATTTCTTTACCAGGTTTCCATAGCTAATACTTGAGCATATTTTTCTTGTTTATGTTCCAGGCTCTACTTCAAAAACAAATCAAACCTTAACACACAACGATTTCGACAGAACAACTAATTTAATCTAACACTTTACAGAACATAAGAGCAACTTGATCACTAACCATAGAATATTCATTACATGACTGGAAATCTTAGAAACATGATTTTTCCTGAATACATGCAGATATAATCAATTTAAGCTCTTATTGAAACTAGCTAGCATGTTCATTCACTCCTCCATAATAGCCATAACTTCATTTTCTACTTAGTGCCTGCGATCCCTGAAAGAGCATGAGTGGCTGCCTCATTTTAAAATGAGACACCCCCATATGCCATGAGCAAACAAGGGTCAGATCTAAGATCTGGTATGAGCAACATCAAAATATTCAAAACATTAAGCTCTGGGTGATGAGCCTTAATACTTATTTTGTATGCATGTAATCCACTGCTTTATTATGTTACATACACTTTGATACAAGAATGATATCTTTATCTATCATTTATTCACACAAATTTATTTATTCAATCATGAATATCAATCTACAGTGTGTATATTCAATGGAATAACCAGGTTTCCATTCCAACCAACCTAGGAAATACTCATTTTCCTATTTCTTCATTTACAGGTTGTTTTCATTAATTTAAATCCCTAGCCTCATCTGCTAGTACGGAATCACAGGGACACATTGCAATGAACTAATTCACATCATTGCACAAAGATCTCAGGGATTAAACAAACCATGTGCCAACTTGCATACTTCAAATATGACAAGCATTCCAGCAGCCTTCTTGGCTCATAACCCTAGTATATTTACTAGTAGTGTTGGTTAAAAATCCTATCATCAGATAGCTATGTGGACATGTCACAGTGTATAAAAAAAAGACATCTCCCTTTATCTTGCAAGTATTTTGTTCAAAAACAAACAGATAATCATTTCATAAATATTGCTATAAGAGGTCTTAACTTTAAATCATATAAAAGTACATCTACAACTGAGGGTGGAACCATGGCATGCTATGTTATTATGACTTACAAGTAACTGTGATTGAACTAGATTCAAGATCTAGCTGAATCACGATTTTTATCTTGTGAATTTTGATATTTCATGAGGGAATCAGCACACAGAAATTTCTATTGCATCCCTTACACTTTCTTTTCTTAAGCCTCAGCACTTATATAAAATATAATGCAGCTCATAATATATATTTTTTTAAGAATAATTTCCTGCCATAGATCCCCATCAGTAGTGTGTATTCCTTCCTTGATTTTGAGGTTTGTTGCCTTAGCTTTTTTTTTCAAAATGTAAACAAATAGTAGTATGTACATCCATAGCAACCATTCAAACAGATCAAAGGAATTCATCCGAAGAGCATCCATAATACACATTATATCAGCTCAAGAAAATAAAATCCATTCAACAACATTAATATAACAGTGATTAACAAAAATCAGAAAATATCAATAGCAACATAAGTACTTGGCTGCCTCATATCAGGTCTTAATGCCATGAATCTAGTGAGATTACTCACCTAAATATTTCTTCTTATTGATCCTGAAAACCCTTGTATGTGTGTTTTCTCCTTCCTTCCAATATTTTTCTTCCTTTCTTATTTTTGTGCAGCTCGGGGTAAAGATAATTTTACTGGCTAAAACTGCCTATTTATATGCATTTTTCCACTAGGGTTTTGTTAAAACAAAATTCCATTTCTGACCTAACCATCTTCATGCATTTTTCATTCATTTTCCTCCTTAATACCCCGGCCATAATAATTAGTTGAAGGCAGTATTTTCTTCCCTTTACTTTTTCAGAAAATGGCCACTCACCTAGTCATGTTAAAAGTGTGACTACCATATTTTATATTTTAATTATTTCTGAGAATCCCCTTTGCTATTTTTGCCTACACAAGCATATTGACTTGTATTACATTTCATGTCATTTTTAATGTTTCTTTTTTATTGTTTTGCTTTAACACTTTCTGCTCACAGAAAATATACAGGTGCATAAGTGTACATATTTTTATTTGATCTTTTTTTTTACTGGGAATATTTAATTTTTCATGCATAAAAAAAACATCTTTAATTTGATTAATAATCTATATTTCAAAATCACATTTGAAATGCTTCCTTGCTCAGTTTATTTATTTTATTATCATGATTTTTTTTCCAGAAATTTTTGAATCTTTTCCTTGTGCCATTTCCAGTGTGCATGTGCCCACATATCCTTGCACACTATTTATTCCCAAAAATTTCACCATATTTAAATCTAAATATTTCAAAAATTAAATCATTTTATAAAAATGATTTTTCCCAAAATTTTGGGGTATTACACAATTATCATCGGATCATCGGATGAACTTTTGATGTTCGATAAATCCCAAGAATTTTTGTCATTTTGCTTTTCTTTAGGATTGAGTGGAGACCAATTTGGTCGAGTTGGAGTATCAATCTAGTCTTGATTTAATGGTCCCGGTTTGGACAAATTTCTTGGAGTGATCCTATATGCTTTTGCAGGAGTTTATATTAAACGAGGAGACTTCTGATGAATGCAATTTTTAGTTGGTGAATGACCACAGATTGCTAGAATACATTTTTCGAGAAAGTTAAGATGAGATCCTTGACGTCATTGTTCGTAATACATTTCTCGTTGAACTCTCATCATTACTTGTTTATAGTGATATATTACATCAACTTTGGTGGTGAGAGATGTTGATTCTAGATCAATTGCTCGTTTGGCTTTCTTTTCCTTACGAGAGAAGCTGATGTGATATGGTGGTGACGCCATAATGTATAGCGAGGTCGAGCGAATTGATGGAGGTGTGGTTTTAGTTGGTGATACGTAAGTCTTATTTGATGAAGATGAGCTAAAGTCGATAATTGAATAAGTGGATTCATGATCAGAAGACATGATTAATTATTATTTTTTAAAATAATATTATGGTTCTATTTCTATTTATAGTTAGAATTTTGTATGGACAGAGTTGTTCTAACCATTAATTTGTTAACTAAGAAGATTAACCAACTTAAATTTAAGTTATAGAAAAACAATGGTTATGATAATGAATAATTGCGGCATATATTAATTAATTAATTAATTGAACATATACCAAGGTCTCATCGTAGCTTTATGAAGGTTGATTCACATAACGGTTTGGTGAAAATATTGGCAATTTTATTTTCAGTGTTAACAAATTCAAGAGACATAATTCTTTTTTGTACTAAAAAATGATGACGAATGTCAATATGTTGTACGTGAATGGTTAATTATATTATTCGATAAATTTAAAGCACTAGTATTATCATAATATATATTGCTTATAATTTTACCGAGATCTTAAAGAGTTTGTTGCATATAAATTACTTATGCACCGGCTAAGGCTGCTGATATATACTTGGCTTCACATATTGTGAGAGAGACACAATTTTGCTTTTTACTGAACCACGAAACCAAAGATTGACCAATGAAATGACATATACCACTTGTACTTTTTCTATTTGTCTTGCAACCACCAAGATCTGCATCACTATATGATACGAGTTCGAAAGAGCTGCCTTTAGGATAGAAAAGTCCGTAATCTTTCTTGTGGATTAAGTATCATAGAATTATTTTAACCGCTCGATAATGTGACTCCTTAGATTGTGCTTGAAATCTTGCACATAGATATACGCTCATCATAATATCTGGTCTACTAGCCGTTAAGTATAATAAGGATCCTATCATTCCTTAGTATAATTTTTTATTGTAATATTTTTCGTTTCCATCTTTATCTAAATGTAAAGTAGTACTCATCGGAGTCGTTTTACTTGAAGTATTTTCCATTCCAAAGCGTTTCAATAAATCTCGATAGTATTTTTCTTGATTAATAAAAATTCCACTTTTTAGCTGTCTTATTTGCAAACCCAAAAGGTAGTTTAATTTACCCATTTATGACATTTCAGATTCATTTTTCATAATGTTAAAAAATTCATTACACAATTTTTCATTAGTTGATCCAAATATAATGGCGTCAACATATATTTGTACAACTAATATATCATTGTTTTCTTGTTTTATAAATAAAGTAGTGTCTATTTTACCAATTTGAAAACCAGAATTTCGTAAATTAGTTTTTAATCATTCATACCAAGCACGAGGTGCTTGTTTTAATCCATATAGGGCCTTTTTAAGTTTAAATACATGATTGGAATATTTCTCATGAACAAATAGTGAAGGTTGTTCAATAAAAACCTTTTCTTTTATAAAGCCGCTTAGAAAAGCACTTTTTACGTCTATTTGAAATTTTTTAAACTATGATAACATGCGAAAGCAAGTAATGTTTGTATTGCTTCGAGACGTGCTACCAGAGCAAATGTCTCTTCATAATCAATTCCTTCTTCTTGATTATATCCTTGAGCTACTAATCTTGCTTTATTTTGAATAATGTTTCCATTTTCATTCGCTCTATTTTAAAAAAAATCATTTTGTTCCAATTACAGATTGATTGTTTGGTCTCGGTACAATTTCCCATACTTCATTTCTTTCAAATTGATTAAGTTCTTCTTGTATTGCAATAATCCAAAAATCATCTTTTGATGCTTCTTTATAATTTTTAAGTTCAAAATTTGATATAGATGCAACTTAACTCATTTGATTTAACTGTGTTTTGGTTGATACTTTTGTATTTAAATCATCGATAATATTATTAGTTAGATGGTCTTTTAATATCCTAGATGGTGATGTTATCAAATTATCATTATTATTATTGATATTATTATTATTTTCATGTATAGGTATATTAGTTTTATTTATAACTTTTTCATCATCATCATTTTTATTATTTTAAAGTTTTCATCAAACGAAACATGAAGACTTTCTTCTATGATGATTGTTCGTTTATTAAAAATTCTATATGCTTTACTTCGATCCAAATAGCCAACAAAAATTCCTACATCACTTTTAGAATCAAATTTTCCTAGATAGTCATTTGTGTTCAAAATAAAAAAATTTGATCCAAATACTCGAAAATATGATACTTTAGTTTATTTTGAATTTTTTTTCATAGCATGTGTTTATAATCATTGGTCCAAGTGTTACATGATTTAATACAACATGCGATAACAACAGCATCAGCCCAAAAACTTTTTGGTAGGTTACTACTATTTAGTAAAGTTCGTGCACATTCTTATAAAGTTCGATTTTTCCTTTCTACAACACCATTTTGTTGTGGTGTACGTGGAAATGAAAAATTATGACTAATTCCATTTTTGTTGCAAAAATTTGTAAATAGTTCATTTTCAAATTCACCTCCATGATCATTTCGTATACATTTAATTTTTAAATTCTTCAAATTTGTGATTCGTTTAGCAAAATTTTTGAACATTTCAAAAGTGTTAAAAAAACATATTTGTTATGATTTATTAAACGTACTTAAGTCGGTCTGAATAAATCTAGATGGAGTAGTTCGAGAGATTGCTTTGTGGAGATTTCCTTTTAAGTTTTAAAAGAAATTTTCTTTAATTTACCAAATTGACAAGTGTCATACAGGTTTTTAATCTTGTAGTTTATCTTTTGGTAATCCTCTAACTGATTCATTTTTAGCTAGTTTGTTGATATTTTAATCAAATTTTGTTTTCCTTTGTTGAATTTTGTCACATTATTTGTTATTTTATCTAACTTACTTTTCAGATCACAAATTTCAATTTTGCTAGAATCTAAACGTTCTAGTAATTCTAGTTTTTCTTTTTTATTGATTAACTTTTTCTAACTTATAATTTTCTAAATCATGTAATAAAATGTCATTTGAGATAATAACGTTGCACATTTTTTTGATTAATTTCTAATTCTTCTTCTAAGATTGTTTTTTCATCTTTTAATAATCCAATTTCTAATTCTGCTCTAGTTAACTTTCCTATATATTCCTTATTTAATTTTTTTGATTATCTATATTTATCATCTAATTTAATGGTAATTTCCATTATTTCATCATAAGTAAGTTCTGGACATACAATATCAGTGTTAGCCATAAAACACACATTCGCTTGTTCCGGGTCGCTTTCACTATCACATCAGATGAAGAAGATGAATCTGAATCGTCCCATGTTACTTGAAAAGCTCTTTTCTTTTTCCTAAAATTTTCAAAATTGCTTTTCTTTTCATCATTATTGAGCCATGGACAATCCTTCTTCATATGACCAAATTTATCACACTCATAGCATTTAGTCGATGTTTGATTTGAGGAGTTTGGTTTGCCACCATTTTGAAATCTGGACATCTTCTTGAACTTCTTGAATTTTTTGTAGTTCTTGGCAATAAAAACAGTCTCATCTTCGTCTAAGTCCGAATCTTCGTAACTTGTTTGTAATGCTATGTTTTTTTTTTCATGATTTTGATCCTTTCTAGCCTGCAAGTTGGCTTCATACGACATTAGATTTCCTATTAGCTCTTCGACATTGAGTTGAGAAAGATCATTAGCTTCTTCAAATCGCTAAAACTTTTCTTTCCCATTCATTTGTCAAAGAGTTTAAAATCCGTGTGACTAAATCAAAATCTGTGAATTTGACTCCAAGTGCCATGAGATCATGTTGAATGGTTTGAAATCTAGCATACATATCAATAATTGATTCATTTGCTTTCATTTTGAACGATGAAAATTGGTTTTGTAAAATCAAGATTTTAGTTTGCTTGACTTTAGTTGTGCCTTCACGTGTGACTTGTAAAGTGTACCATATATCATATGCAGTGGTGCAAAGCATGACACCTGAAAACTCATTTTGTCAAGTGAGCAGAACAATACATTCATAGCTTTGGCATTGTTAAATGTCGCTGTTTTTTGTGCATCAGTCCAAGTGCTAATGTCGGTGTTAGGTGCTTTATATTTGTTTTGAGTTGCTAGTTATATTTCTAACCCATTTGCTTCCATAAAAATTCTCATATGAGTTGACTAGTAAGCATAGTTCCAACCAATAAATAATGGAGGACGAGTAGTTGATTGACCTTCTTGAAAAGTGCTTGCCATATTAATGATTTTTCAATGAAGTGTTACTATAGATTGAAATGAACATGGCCTGATATGAAATGAAAATCTATAGGATCTTATATAATGCAACTTATATACTATTGTGAGAGTACATACTAATACTTATACTAAGTAGAGTAAATTAACATAGTATAAATAAGATAGATAATAAAAACGAGCACATCGGATATTATATACCGGTTCGGACCTCCCGTCCTACGTCCAGTCCCGAAGCTCCCCTTTGGTATTTCCTTTGACCAAATAAACCTCATTTCGCCCGGAGGAATAGGCTAATACAAAAGTATTTCTCTGACAACCTTGTGTTCCAAATAACATGGATTTTGACTAATAGTACAATTTTTCCTATGATCTCTTTTGAGTAGGTGAATGTGAATACTTTGAATTGGAGGAAGTGGTTTAACCAAAATGATATTTTGGTCATTATAGATTGAGAATATGTAAGCAAGAGATGCACAAATATGTAAATAGTGAGTAATAAGAAATCAAGAGAATAGTTAATCGTTAATCTTAATCTGTATAGTATTTATAGGGTTAAAGAGATGCAAATGAGGAGTTGTTACTGTTAGATAAACTCTATCCAATTTAATGGTTGCAACCTTTCGGTGAAGAGATGAGTTTATTCAATTTAACAGAATCGGCTATTCAAAATTTTGCAATTGCCCAGATGATAGATGTTTGTGGGAAAACTATAGACGTTTGTGGCTATAGAAATTAAATTCTCGAGTATTCTCATAGATGTCTATGGCTTTTCCATAGATGTCGGTGGCTGGCATTTCCAGTTTTTCAATGCTTTTTAGTGTCAATTTTGTGTATATGATTTCGTGTGTGCATAAATACTCAAGGAGACCTTACTATGTTTATCTAAGACTGTTAATACACTAATATAACCTTGCTAATCACATTATGGTCCATAAATCTCTGTTTGTCTTTGAGTCCCAATATCTTTGAGCATGATAATCTCTTGTAGCATATAATTGTAATCTTGATAAGATATATAATATATGTGATTGTATAGTTGTTGTCATTCAAACCATGGAATGGAGGTTCTAATAGAGCTGATTGTAGATGCATATGGTATCCTCTTCATATGCTTCTTCTCCTCATCAGTATGAGGAGCGTTCCTAGAAAAGGCGATTCCAAATTATGGTGAAACATTTCCTCGTCTGGAATTCTCCATACTAAACATTATCCGTATAGTATCTATGTATAGGGATTGGGGAAAACAAATCAACCTTTTGGATCTATCCCATATGTCCTTGTGCTAAGTATATAGGTCGCTTCTCCCAAATACAAGTTCTTGGACACCGATACTTTCACTAATTGCAACGACACAATGGCATTTCCAATCAGGTGCAAACCGTCGATATATAAGACAAAGAATACTATAACACTTCCCTGTTCTTTTCAGTATACACATGCTTCTTTTTACTATGATAAAACCCAAACTGTTTGATTACTTTATCAAAATATTTATTCCAACTCCTTGAAGCTTTCTTAAAACACAAATTGATCTTAACAATTTGCATGCCTTTCCCTTGCTTCCACTGACCTCGAAACCCATGGCCTACAAGACGTAAAAGATTTCTTCTAAATCTATTTAGAAATGACTTTTTCAGATTCATCCACCATATTTTGTAGTTATGGAAAGCAATCATAACAAGCATTATCCGTATGGACATACGCATAACTATGAGCATAAACACTTCATCATAATCAATGCCTTTAATTTGGCAAAAACTTTTCGCATATAGCCTTGCTTTATTGGTCTCTACCTCTCCATCCGCATTTAGATTTTCATAAAAATCCATTTGTAGCATATGGGTTTTATCCTCATGGGTATTTTAGCCAAAGTCCATACTTTGTTGTCATACATGGAATCCGTATTGGATTTCATAACTTCAAGCCAAAGTGCATAGTCTTTACTCTACAGTGCTTGTTGGAACGAGAGAGGAATGTTGTCTTGTAGTCCTCTTTCTCGCCATCTACGAGAAAACAATAGTATATCTCTAATGCATGAGATTCCTATTGGATCTAATAGGTTGCCTATTTTTGTACAATGGTGAATTTAATTATTTTATCGGTTCAGCTTTTGTGTTTCCTTCCCGGATCTCATCCAAGTCTATAACTTCACTGTTAATTGTTTTGGTAGAAATTCCTTTTCTAAAAAGACAGCATGTTTAGAAACAATAACCTTATGTTCCTTGACCCTATACAAAATGTATCCTATAGAATTCTTGGGATACCCTATAAATTTACATAGTCCCAATATTGCCTTAAGTTTATTAGGCCAATGTTCTTAACATAGACTAAATAGACCTATACTTTCAAATAATTGAGTTTGGGTTCCTTCCCATGTCAAATCTTATGGCGTCTTAGGCATAGATTTAGTAGGTGTGGATGCCAAAATTGGATCAACGCCCAAAGAAACATTGTAAGGAACCTATGAGACTTAGATCTAGCAGACAATAGTAAAATAGTAGAAAAATAACACCAAGACACAAGATTTTTATAGTGGTTTGATAATTTCTGGCCTAAGTCCACTTTATATCTTTATTGATTGTTGATTTGAGAATTTAGAGAGAATTAGAAGTCACTGGTACAAGGGTTTGGCAGGTGCTAGAGCTTAAGACCGCCAACAGTAACTACCTAGATGACTTATGAAAGATGGAGATAAGAGATGAGGAAGAGGCTGAGTTCAAGATCAGAGTTCACATCCTTTTTTAGTTGTAGTAGGACTGATATTTATAAAGAAACAAGTGTATAGATTCAGGAGGCCGCTTGCATTGAAGTTTAGGAGAAACCCAATGTTGTACAATTGAGCACGTGGGGCCCATAAGCCATATAAACCTATCAGTACTCCTCTTGGTACCAAGTGGTTTTTCCTTATGCAAATCACTTCTTTCACTTGTTCCATTCTTCCACCTCTTATTTAAAGCATTTCAAGCCCTTTTCCATAGACTTTGAGTTGATTCCGAAGGTTCTCCTAATAACACTTGAACTATCCTTTTTTTTGCTTTCTTCTCATCAATCCTAATAACTACTCGTCCAAATTCTGAGAAAAGCACTTTATCATGAGAGGTTGGAGTAGAGTATGAAGTATATGGAGTTTGTGTGGCCAAAACAGGAATAAAAACCTCTCGGTATCGAGTGGTTTATCTAGCACCAAACTTGATGATTTCTCTTGAGCTACAATAACTTATCCTTCTAACCTTTCTTAATTCATTTCGTCTTCATCTTGACTTTCTACTTCTAGTTGAATTTTGCTTGATTAAAATCCTGATTAACACTTGCCCTAGAGTATGATTTCATTGAAGAAGAAGTATGCTCTAGATCGAGACAAGTCCTAGATCACCATATTTTGAATTCTGGTTGATTGTTCAAATATTTCTTCAAAACATTGTTTACGTATGGTAGATATTTCTTCAACTTCTTTGCATAGTTAAATTACCATTCTTCTTTACTGAGGATGTGGCCTTCACTCTTGAGATTGCTTCATTCCCATGGTGAACACGTCCTACTTCTGTCATGCATTCTACAAGTTTCTAGAAGGGTAGCCTATCAGTACTGAGAGACTTTTGGTCTTTCTCGAATGCTATATATGCTCTAGTACTTAGAAATTTTCTTTTACTTTTTATCCTTTGTGCTTTTGAATTCAAACTGAGAGCTTTGCACTGACCTCTTCGACCTTATGAACATCGACCTGCCACCGACTGCTCCATGTGTCATCGTTTATCCAAGCATCACCTAGCCTACTAGCGTTGTTGATGTCGCCAGTTGTTGTCGCCCAAATCCAATCACCATCGCCTCTAATTTTCCCAAATGAAGCTTTTGGGCATGAGTTGAGGCTTCAAGCTTCCTCTATCGATCAGAATCTCAAGTTATCCAAAGGTGGAAATTGGTAGATGGCACGGCGAGGGTGTGGACGGTAGTTGTTTAGAGGAGATGGTTGAATTTTTGGTTGCGCTCGATTTATGGTAAACTAGGTTTTCCTTGGTAATGCGCGCCATTCCACAGACAAGTGTGACTCCGTGTCTTCAGCTATCTCTTGTCAAAACTCGGCTAATCTATCATCGTTGTTTGAGTTTCAGTAGGATGGTTCATCTTAAGAACGGTTGCACTGGGTGATCTTTTCCTTTTTATTGCACTTCCCGTGTTCTTAAAAATAAAAGCTTCTATGTTGCTCCAGACGGCGGCTCCGTTATCAATTATTCATCGATAATGGGTAAGTTTCGATATACAGTTTCATCGTACAATGAGGCTCCTTTTTCTAGCATAAGCGAGCTATCTACACAGAATAATCTATTCTTCGTGTATAGGACACGAGACTCACATTGCATAGCAACACTTCTCACTTACCTCGATCAGCGCTTCGAATCCGGTTAGCCAACATGCGTCGACACCCTTTGGATTTCGGACGTTGGTCAAATAGGCTTATTACTTAAAATAAAACATACCTAACCATGTTGGATTCAAGTCCGGTGAGGGCATGTCCACTCCTCCTCAAGCTGGATCTTCTATAGCTCAACCCATGCCTACCATTCCTGCTAGACAGGACCATCCGTTTA
Organism: Allium fistulosum; assembly: GCA_030737815.1. Taxonomy (NCBI): domain Eukaryota; kingdom Viridiplantae; phylum Streptophyta; class Magnoliopsida; order Asparagales; family Amaryllidaceae; genus Allium; species Allium fistulosum. The sequence goes on from CM060908.1 coordinate 211,316,148, forward strand.
CATCAGAATCACAAGGCTCGATGATTCCAGTAGAACCGATAGCAAATTAGCCGCCTCCTCTAGATGAGCTCTTAGGTCTAAGAATACTTAATGATCCACTAAAATAAGTGCCCATGATTTTGATGGCCAGAATGCTATAAAACATTTATCATTAGCACATAATTCCCGAAGATGGCATTTTTCTCCCTACGAGGGCCGATTTTGCATACCACTCTCCACCGGGATACATAACATGCAACAAATACATATGCTTTGGCGGTGCCGTCCTACCTTTTAAACTCTTTCTTCAAACAGTCCTGCAAGAACTTGGGCTAGCTACGTTCCAAATTCATCTGAATGTATATGCTCTACTATCACTCTTTATGTCCTTTTTCTGAATCGGTTCAACCGAGCTCCAACCTTTAACGAACTTGCTTGCTTGCTCCAATCAAGAAGAGATGGGAGTCTCCTTCTTTCATGATCGTTGAAGCCTGGCACTGGTGCAGGGTCATTGAAAAGCTTCGCAACAAACGCTCGTACTTCAAAAACGAGTATTTCTATGTACGATGCCCATATGGCTTTAACTGATTCTGGCTTTCTAGAAATAGGTTTCCTTTCCTCTATCCCTTCCATACTTGGATTTCATTAACTAAAGTTATCAACTTAATGTTTGTTTCCTTATAGGAATTCTAGTTCAAAATAACCATGAGGAACAGGAGACTACGCTCATGGGCCATTGAGAAGTTCGGTTACAGTAACGCCCCATCGCATTCCTTCAAACGAATGAAAACTTATGGTAGTGTGGTTTGCTAAGCCCTGGTATATTTTCTATTATAGAGTCAACTATACCTAGTGGCTCTAGAACTCGTACATGTTCTTCCATCCCTACTTGTAGCTCCGATGAGAATCTTCCAGGGGAAGTTGAGGGTCCCTCTGGCATAAAACACATAAAGGAACCCACTGAGAAAGAGACTAAAGAGCATGTTTGCGGTGATATTTTGAGAGACGGGGACGAAGATGCTAGAATGTCTCCAATTTCTGATAGAGATGAGAGAGCTAAAAGGAGAAAGGGAAAAGCGCCTATGGTTGAAGAGGAGGGAGAGGGTGCTAGTGAAGAAGAGGGTGAATCGTTCGGAGAGATGCCCTTTACCAGTGTAACGCCCGGCCCGTATACCCATGCCAACCAAGAGCAATACTAAGTACTACTGTCAAAAAGCACGAAGAATGGGACTCAATAGGGCTAAATGTTGTACTCACTCCCTTGAACTAACATTGGCACGAAATTTTTTATGACTTACCATTCGTGCTCAGTCTCGGTTCAAAGCAATGGTACAAGATAACTTTTTGCCAAGTTACATAATACAGAATACAATAGAACATATAACTCGGCACAATAATAACAGCAGAATACATAATGCATATCATAGTAGTAATTTCCATAATACATGATACCACTCCCAAAATACATAATAGCATACATACCATAATAGATAACTAACTACTAGGTCCAAAGCTGCATAGTCCAAAACCCCAAAACATGGAAAATAATAAGAGTGCTGCTACAGTCCACGCAAACCTAAACTGCCAACAAAATGCTCAGACTGGCCTGAGGATTATAAAAACAAATCACACGTGTCAGACTATTTCTAGTGTGAGTGAAGTGAGATCTATGGACAATGAACAACTAAATCAACAAAAAGGTAAAAGGTGCCACACGTATAAGTCAACATGGAGTATAGGTGTGTGTACCAAATATGAAAGATTTAGTTTCATAATCAATTCGTTTAAATACAAAATGGTTTTAAACAAAAGTATCGTATGTAACCTAATACGACATCAACTCCAATTATCATATGTAAAGAAATATGATAATAAATAAGTCTGTACGCACGTTTTCCAAAGATACTAGGTTTTCCAAAGCAACATAAGTAATTTTCCACTTTTATAAAAAAATGAATAAGATGAAAACAAAACATTATGGAAATTATGGGTTAAATATAAACTGACTCGTAAAATATACCAAATAAACAGATGCTAGTATTGTAAAATCACAGTGGTAGAGCTCAAGTGCACGCGGAGACATCAGCACCGTAACCTACTCATAACGCCGTAAAACACTTGGCGATTAACCCAGAATAACCAAGATGGTCTAAGGCAAAGGCCGCATGCACCCGTTCACAAAACTACATGTGGGACCCCCATGCCTCCATCCATCGTAGTCTGTGACCCGTCGATCGGGAATCCCAATCGAAAAATAAGATTAGCCCTATGTAGCAGACCGTTGACCTTTGGTGGTAAAAGGGCAAGCGACATACCACCGATTCGGGTAGCGATCCTGAATCAAGTCGGCCAAGATGGAGTTTTGGCCCATTGGTACAGCAGAGTCCAATCTATTCCAACCCAAAATCAAAAGGATTTTTAAGTATTATTTTATAAAAACGTGCCACAAAAATCCATAGTGTTATAACTTTAAAACACTTTCAAAATAAAATTAATCATGACATCATCCTTCAAAAATCCTCAGATAAACCCAGTATATTTCTCAACAATTAAATAAAAGCAAGTGAAATAAAAACACTTGTCCATAGATAAAAATACAGTTACATCTCCATTTCGCATTAATACACAAGTACCCCATAATACTTATGCATCAAACGAAACATGAAACTTTAATTATTTTGTTAAAATTAGTTGAAGTTTACAACTCATAAAAAATCTTTAACTTTAGGTTAAACTTCTTAAAGTGTTACAAAAAAATTTACTTACATAAGTTTAAACGAAAAAGTAAATTTCTCATTCCAAACATGTAACTATCAAATTATTGAAAATAAAAAAAAATTACTTTTCAAAATTTTAATTATTATTATTTTTTCAAAAAAAAAATTCCAAACTGCTAAAGGTAGTCAAAACTGCCCACCTGGGCTGCATTAGTACAGCCTGGTTGGGCTGCGAATAAGTAGCCCACCTGGATGTGCAAATGCAACCCGTTTGGGCTACAGGGCTGGGCTGCAGGTCTGCAGCCCTTCAAGGCTACAGAGCCCTGGGCTAGGCTGCAGCCTTACGGGGCTGCATCCTGTAGCCCTAAGCAGCCTACTTGGCTGTGCAAATGCAACCCGTTTGGGCTACATGCCTGGGCTGCAGGTCTGTAGGTTGGCTGCACCAGAGGTTGCAGTAGCAGCTTGGTTGCAGCGAGGCCTCAGCAGTAGAGGCCGCAGCTGCAGCCAGCTGCACGCCCTTGCTGAAAATCTATTTTTTTCCAATTTTTTTTCCTCTTGTTTGGCTGAAATGCTTATGTTCTATTTTTATAATTTTGGCATAACAAACTTTGTTATTTAGGAATTTCGGCATCCATGTTATATGCATCAACATGCATGTTATATGCAACACCAATTCACACATTCAAAATCCATGTTTAAGAGTATTCCAACCAAACATAAGAACAATTATAAAAGTATCTCAATTTTTGTCATTCAATCAATTTTTTTCCCAAACTTCAATTTTTAGGCTTACATGAAAACTCAAGCCAGAAAATGAAAAGAGAAGAATCTCCACTCGCTTAAAACTCCAAATAGCAATCTTCAAGCCCTACAGCAGCTAGCTCTTTGATTGCTTCTCCTTCACCTTCCAATTGCTAACAAAAAAATCAAAAACCCTAAATAACTATTCATTGAAAAAGAGAGATGATAAGGGATTATAGGGATACTTACACTTAGAAATTGAGAATCGTTCTTCTAGATTTTGATTTCTACTTTAATTCCTTTGGTCTTGGATGAGAGGATTAGAATTTTAGGTTTTGGGTTTTTTTTCTCTGTTTCAGAAAACTATTGTACGTACTGTAAGCATATAAGGAAGGAAGGGAAGTGATTTAACATAAAAGCCCCTCTCTAGAATTTTCTCTGTAAATATCTTCATTTTTTTTCTTTTTTTATTCTTCCTTTCTATTTTTTTAATTTAAATTAATGATTAAAAGTTATCCTTTTTGTAGATATTTCTAATTAAATTCATTTTATATGTGTTTCTAGATTTTTCCAACATAATATCTTTAAAATGATTTTTTTTTCTGCTTTTTTTTCCTTTTACTCTTCTTTTATGTATAATATGTAAATTAGTATGAAATCTTCTTTTTATTTTAATTTAACATCACATTTTTCATTTAACTAAACTTTTTTCCTTAATGTAATTCTTTCATGGAAATGTTTATAACTTTAACAATCTTTTTAAATAATAATAAAAAAATTCCTTTTTTTCTTCATGTTTTTTTTAAATTAGTTCATTCGCTAAAAATAAATTTCATTATCAAAATAAAAGATACAATTCATTGCATCAAATAGGCTTAAATGATTCATCGATCATTTATTTTCCTCTCATCCACATTGGTATTTTATTTCCATTTATTTATTGTTTTATTTTTTATTCCAAAAATATTTAAATATTTATTTTTATGGTTGCCAAATTAATTACCAATTTATTAGTCGATTCCCAATTTAGTATCCCTAAAAATCGTTGTTACGACGAGTCCTACTCTCCCTAATTCACCTCATTCAGAGCACATTGCCATATAAACTTCCAAAACAGCTGGAGATTAAACTATGTTGCCCTTAGGAGGAATCTCACCTTGATCCCATTCCTTTGGTGATGTCTTCGTCGGTTTAAATGACAACAGTGAAATCGATTTCACTATTCGTGACATCCTTGACGAAACTGGTTCATGCTTTAACTTCTCACCAGGAGGCTTTATAAGCGAAGGTGGCGAGACCCCATTTTTAGTTCCTTTCCAACACGCTCTGTAGAATACTTAGGGAGTCATCAGAATCATACACTTCATTGGGATCACAAACATGCATCCCTACATTCCTTTATTTTTTGAAGTCCAAATTCTTATACAATCTTCTTGTTTTGGGTTCCATGGGGTGTGACTGATATGTTGTTCCCTCATGTAGTGGAGATGATTATAGTGGAAAGACACCGATCCCTATACGTCTCGCTTCAGCTATCAGAATCGTCATGAGACCGATAAGGAGTGGCAGAGGAGAAAAGATTGGGAGGCCGAAGAATATCGTCTAGTAGACAGGGATCGTGAAAGAGAGAAGGAGGAAAAAGAGAGGGAGAAGAGGAACAGAGAGGCTGAAGTCGAGTTAATATATGATCCTTCCAAACATCAAAGAGAATTGTAGAGCGTCGCGGCCCTTCTTTAGTCGTTGTTCCTCCATGGTCCAAAGCTCGAACCACTTCTTAACAAGTTCTTGCTTTTATGCTCTTGTTACAACAGTTCCACCTTCCTCCAAGAGAGTCTCCACTCCCTCATTTACTCTTCGAACTAGTCCTCCGTGCCTATATGCTACATTTCCTGATCTTTTATTATATAGCATTAAGCTTCACCAAGATATCGAGGACATTCTGAAAGAAGTAGCAGATCAGGATGCTCGAAATGTCCAAAAGCATGTTGACAAAAGAATACAAGTGGAAGAGTTTGTGCAAGGTGTAGAATATACTAGTGTATGATTTTCGTTTGATGATAATAAACATATATATATTCCTTTAAATGTATTTGTTATTGTACTATTTAATTTTTCCATATAATTAAATAAATATTTGTTGAATAAAATAAATAACTCGGAATTCTTAATTAAACAAATACTTTATTACAAATTAAAATAGTTCAGATTTAAGCTCTCGTTATATTTACACAATTCTAAATACAAGTTTCAGTTGCAACATAATTTTTCACTATACAATTTTACGTACATGTTTCACCTCACTACATATTCAGTCATCACTCGTATTTGATCTTCAACTCTGTTCCAACCTGTATTCACCATCTGATCTATTTGCAAAATAAACATTGACGCAATAAAATTGAAAAAGAAATATTTTGCAGTGCACAATGAAGTGTGTGTTTGAAAATTTTGTTTGCCTCAGTTATTTGGGTTGTTCATCGACATTTTTTTAATTCATCTTTCTATTTCAAACTAGAGTAAAAAATACACGAACAACTTGTGACATGCATAATACATCACTGTACATGCCATAAGGTTGTGCACACCGATATACACTTGCTTGTTAAAATTGCAGGGACATGTAAGCACAAGGTCAAACCCAAGCCAAAACTGGATTCAACTCAGGTGCAATTCAAACACAAACCAAAACTGACCAAGGTCAGTCCAGGAAAACCATGGACCAAAGTGCATCAGATATATACAAAGGATAAAGCATGTATGACAAACAGTTCATGGTGAAGAAATCAAACAACCAGTTCAAAGTCGGTATTTTTAAAAGCAGGAATCACACAAGCAAATCCAGCAAGGGAAACTAACAAAAAGGGGACTAACACATCAGGATGAAACATGGTAGCAAGGCAGTAAGAAATAATGCCGAATATTCACACCAACAGCCATGACTCGAACAAAACAAAATAGAAAGTGCACAAAACATGGTCAGGAGCAAGCAACAACATGCAAAACAATCAAGTTCAGTTTCAACATTTGCATGAAAATATACATAATGTTCAAGAAAAATCAGAATTCAGGACAAGTACAGGGTAGATATTGACATGTAGTGCACATGTACAAAGTGGTGCACCAGATTTAGACATGCAACAAAGGAGACATCCATGCATTAGAGCATGCGGCAATCATACACTCACATATACACATGTATGCATATATGCATATATATTGTATACACATATATCAGTTCAGGTATGAAGGCACCAAGTTTATCAACACAGCAATGGTCAGTACAAAACAATCAAGTAAGAGTATCAAGCTAGTAAGGCACAAGCATACATATAAACATGTCTGTACACACATGTACACATATATATGTAGTGGCAACCAAACAAGTAAACATGCTCATATGTACATGGATAAGCAAGCATTTAGGCATGAACACACATGAAAACAAGACAACCAGAATTGAGGGCAGAGATAAATGCAAGTGAACATATGCAGTATCATCTACATGATGCTAAAACAATATTCATGGCACTGAATAACCAAGTGGAAATAGTTTTTCAAAAGGGATGCAATAAGCAAAGGCAACACAAGCATATAAATGAAGAAAATCAAGGCATGTGGGTAATTATCAGTAGCAGTTCGAAAAAAGTCAAGGGAATTCAATCAGAGGTTAGAAGAAAGCATATTTCAGAAAAAGGAGCAGCGAAATGAAGAAATGAATAAGTCGTAGGTAGCAAAGAACGGAGCCAGGGCAAATAAATTTAAGCATATTCAAATATATCGAAAATATATTCAACCAATGAAAAAGTCAGAAATCACACAATCGTTCAACAAGAATCGAATAGCCACGCGCAGCAATTGAAGAATTCAAATCAAAATATACGAAATGAAATTATAGGGTTTTGATCCCTATAAATACCCAATTCCTCATCGGCAATTAATCAGATCGAGTTCAAGCAAATCAACATAATAATAAAGTAAAAATCGCATATAGATATTATACCAAAGTCGAACTCAAACCCTCTGGAGCAATCGAAGAACACTGATCAAAGAATCGCGATATCCAAATTCATCGGAATCGATCAACTCAACCAACAGATAGGATTCGAAAGCTCCAAAATTGTTGAAGCCCAGATCAGAGACTCAACAAAAGGTAAACTATCTATTTTGAGGAATCATAGGCTTTAAAATCAAAAACCCTAATTCCAGAATGCAAAGAACCAAGGCGGCATGGATAAGCAAGAAGCAAAATAAAAGGGAAAATTTGTTTATGCTATTTTTAATGGGCCGTATGAGTTTTAGATATTAGGGTGTTATTTATTATTTAGTTCTTTTCTTTGTTTTTAGTTTCTTTTTATTTTCAAACTCTAGATTAACTAGTTGATGAACTACGGTTTTGTAGTTTGAGAATTCGCAACTCAGTGGCTGAGTTGTCATATGGTTTTGAGCTTAGAGTTAGGTTAATCAAGTTAGCGGGTATCGTAAGTTTACGTGTTTTTGTAAGCATCTGATTACTTAATTTCTAGTAGAAACCTTGGGGGCAGCACGTAGGCAAGTTTTTGCCGAAGTTGGTTAAAATTGTGTGTGATCTTTACTGCATTACTTTCTGTTTTTATTTTTATTTCTGCATTAATATTTAGTAGACCCTATTCACCCCCCCCCCCTCTAGGGTGAAAACGATCCTATAAGTGGTATCGGAACTAGGATCAAAAATCATTTTCTGTAAAAAAATTTGAATTTTTCTTTCAATGGCTTCTTTTAATAATGCTTTTGCCGAAGGTCTGTCCATAGCTAGACCACCCATGTTCAATGGTGAATACGCATATTGGAAAACTAGAATGAAAATTTTTCTGAAAACCATAGATACATGGAATATTGTTGAAACGGGATATAGCACACCAACAGTAATGGTAGGTAATCAAGAAGTTGATAAACCTATGGATCAATGGACAGATCTTGAAAATAAACTGCAAACTACTAATGCTAAAGCTATGAATTCTATTATTTGTTCATTAGATCAAATTCAATTTAACTATGTCTCACATTGTCTAAATGTGTAGGAAATCTGGCACATACTTGAAGTTACTCATGAAGGAACCTCCCAGGTTAAAGAATCTTGCCTTTCCATGCTTAGTAGCGAGTACGAGAACTTCACAATGGCAAAGGATGAAAGTGTCAAAGAAATGTATGGACAACTTTCTAATCTTGTATACAAATCAAAATCCCTAGGAAGACCATACACAAAACTGGAGATAGTCCGAAAGATCCTTAGAATTCTTCCATGAAATTTTGAAGCAAAGGTGACTGCCATCCAAGAATTAAAGGATCTAAAACAGGTTGAAGTTGAAGAACTCATTGGAAATCTTGCCACTTATGAGCTAGTAATCAAATTCAAGGAAGAACGTAAAGGAGGAGATACGCAAAAGAAATCAATAGCTCTCAAAGGAATGATGGAAAGTGAAAATGATAATGGTGATGATGAAGGAGCAGCTAAATTGGCACTGATAATAAAGAGATTCAAAAGGTGGAACCGCAAATATGTAAATTCAGCCCTAAATCAACAAATGAAGAGCATAATCATCAAAGTTCTAGACAACTCTGAAAAGCAAGAGGTCATTTGTCACAAGTGCAATAAACCTGGTCACATCAAGCCAAATTGTCCTCAAAATCGATTCAGCAAAGGAAAGAAATCGAAAAGGAGAAGTTTTGCAGCAACTTGGGATGAAAGTAATGAAGATGATAATGAAAGCACTAGCAGTGAGAGTGAAAGAGCAAACCACACTACGCCATAAATGGCCTTCTGCAACACAAAAAAAATGTTGGGTCGGGCCCAAAAAATGTTGCCATAGGTCTATGGCAACACTTTTCGGGTGATGCAATTTTTGCCGTTGCCTTAGACCTCAAAGGCAACATTTTGACTATCTAAGGCAACATAAGTAATATTGTTGCAATAGAACCCTATTTGTGTCTATAGCAACACCCATAGGTATCTGTAGCAACATTCCAAAATGTTGGTATAGATATTAACTTTCTAAATTTGTGGGGCCCACAATGTAGAGCATATTTGATTTTTTAATAAATATAAATATTTATTTAATAAAATGCTATTGCACAGAATTTGATATTTAAACAGTAATTTATTTAAATAAATATTTTATTTCAACATTTGAAATAGTACAAATTCTTGACTCCACTATTTTACAATTCAATGATATATAACACTGATATTCACATATACAGATATTCCTCACTACATCACTCAGTTCACTCATTACATATGCAGTTTCAATTTATACAGACACTGACACTGACAAATATATGACGAGCCGAGTGTCAAGCCGAATAAAGGCATGCACAAGTCCTATATGCACTGCTCCCTTGACTATAACTATGCCGAATAAAGGCAGCAAAATATAACGAACAGCTAGAACTCCAAATATGAGCGATAAGCAAAGGTTTGATCCCCTTAAACCTGAAAATCATATTATTAAAAACATAATTTTTATCACATCATTTTCTATAAAAAAGAAACATTGCTTGACTAATAAAAACTTCACCTTTGATAGGGTTTCCTCCCATTATCAGAGTGGTAGCAGGAATTGCTCCATCACTGCATTGAATAATTTGGAAAATAATCAACACCAGCTAAGTTTTAGAAAAATAATCAGCATTTACTTTGGGTTAAATCAGTAGAAAATGCCTTAATAATGAAGCAGAGTCTTGAATTACACGAACAGGAGCACCTTCACCAATCAATGTGTTTCTGATTTGAGGTATTAGTCCAATGACAAAACCAACAATCTATAAGAAGACAGTGTGATCAGACATGTTGAATATCATACAATAAACCAGCACTGCCTTCATACATCACCATTCAACACTTCCTTCATCCCACCTGAAACTACCCAAACCCTCAAACCACCTCACAGCATTCATGACACCTACATTCACAGTCTACCACCAAAACAGCCTTCACTCTGTCTACATCGAACATCTTCTCAGCAATCCCGACCACCAATTCAAAAAAAACAAAAAAAACACAAAAAATCCAAACGACCTGAACCGGATTCCATTAGAGACTTCATTCAAACCACAAATCATCAAGCCACACATCGCCGATTGCATTCGCGACCAGACCCAATTCACGATCTCTAAATCTAAAACCACCTCCGTGCCCCCTCTAATTCCAGAAACTCTTAAACCGCAACCTCAAATTCTTCGAACCCTAAACCTTAAATCACCTAAGTCGCCTGAATCAAACAGATTTATTTTGATTGAGAATTTTGTCTAGGTTCGAACAAGTTTGGATTGAGTGTTTTTTATTTCGATTTGAGAAATACACATTCTTTTCGCGCTTTGTCATTTCAACAAGTTTGGAAGGACGGCGAATCTGGCGGCGGAAGAAGAGGGTGTTGAAAGAGGAGAGGGCTACAGAGTCCATGATTTGAACGGTGATGTTTGCGATTCAAATCGATGAACACAGTGCTAGTAATCATTTTAGGATTTTCGAAATTCCATTGAAGTATTCTATTTGTTTTTTGATTTGAGAAATGAAAACCGAAAGGGATCTACTGAAGTTCAGGCGGGAAAATGAAAATTTGGGGCAAATTGTAGCGGTGATCCATTTTAACAATCAGATTAAATATAGATCGTTGGATCGTATTCACGCGAATTGCTAATTTTATTAATTTTTTAATTTGAATACATCTATAGCAACACTATATAAAAATGTTGCATCGTGTTACACTTGTTTAGCTAGAGCAACACATTTTTATGGCTAAGGTAACACCAAAAATACAACGTTGCAGTAGGACCAAAATTTTATATCTATCGCAACATTTTAGCTGGCAACACCTTGCAAAAATATTGCAGAAGGTCATCTATGGCGTAGTGCCAGTGTTTTTTCGGAGAAACAAGTGAAAGCAATGATGACGAACCAAGCGAGGTATCAAAACTTACTCACTCATAATTACTTATATATTTTCATGAAGTAAATGGCTATTTTGAAAGACTTAGGGAGAAGTACGCTTAAGTTGAATCACAAAAAGATAGTTTGATAGAACTAAATATGCAGCTTGATCAAATGGTTCAAAACTATAGAAAAAAGAGCCCTAAGTGTGATAAGTGTCCATCATTAGAAGAGAAAATAAAAAAATTAGAAACTAAAATTAAATCGCTTGAAAATGAAATTCTAATTTTGAAAGAAAGTGAAAATACTATGAGAGAAAATTCTATTAAAAAGTGCACTTTGTTATTGAATGAAAATGAATCTCTCAAGTCACAAGTCAACCAATTGTCTACAACTTATGAAAACAAATAGGTCACTAAACTCTTCGTGTAGGTATGTCGGCAGGCTAAGAAATAGCAAGAGTGGTATTTAGATTCTAGTTGTTCCAGGCACATGACAGGCGACAAATCAAAGTTCCTTAGCTTAGAGAAGTACAAAGGTGCCAGAGTCACAATGGGCAACAATGATAAATGTAAAATTATCGGTAAAGGTGATCAACTGGGAAAATTTAAGCCAAAAGCTGACGAAGGCATGTTCATGGGATACTCTTCCAGAAGCAAAGCTTATAGAGTATACAACAAAAGGACGAGAACAATACTGAAGTCAATCAATGTGAAATTTGATGAAGGCATTAATGATCAAAGCAAGGAAACAATTAAAAGTAATGTCAAAGAGAGGAACAAAAAAGATGAAAGTGAAAATCCAAAAGAAACTGCAACCGCGGAAGAAGTCCAAAGAAATCTGGAACCAGAGAGATTGAAATTCAAAGCAGATCATCCTCCAGAATTATTAATAGGTAACCTTACCGCGGGTATTCAAACTCGTTCCTCTTTCAGAAATTTATGTGATTTGTGTCTATACAGTGGATTTATTTTAGAAATTGAACCTAAAGACATAGATACAACTCTTAATGATGAGAGTTGGTTTATGGCTATGCAAGAAGAGCTAAATTAATTTGAATGAAATGATGTTTGGATTCTAGCACCTAGACCTAATGATTATCCAGTTGTAGGAACCAAATGGATTTTTAAAAATAAATTTGATGAATCTAGAAATGTGATTAGGAACAAAGCTAGGTTAGTTGCTAAAGGCTATAATCAAATTGAAGGAATTGATTTTGATGAAACTCTTGCACCAGTAGCAAGACTAGAATCCATTAGAATATTGTTATCTTTTGCTTGTTATAAAGGGTCTAAACTAAGACAAATGGATATTAAAAGTGCTTTTCTTAATGGAATTTTGAAAGAGGATGTATTCGTTACCCGAAGGCTTTGAAAGTCAAGAATACCCTAACCATGTATATAAACTTAAGAAAGCACTTTATGGATTAAAACAAGCCTCTAGGACTTGGTATGATTGTCTTAGCATTTATCTCCTTGAAAATGGGTTCAAAAAGGGCTGTGTAGGCACCACATTATTTCCATTGCACAAAAAATGATGACCTTTTGATTGTTCAAATATATGTTGATGACATTATTTATGGTGCCACTAACAACCTTTTGTGTGAGAATTTTGAAAAAGTCATGCAGGAAAAGTTTGAAATGAGCTTGGTAGGAGAGTTGAAATTCTTTTTAGGATTTCAAATCAAATAAAGTGAAAAAGATACGTTCATTTCTCAAACAAAATATATCAGAGAGCTTGTCAACAAATTTATATTGAAAGATGCTAAACTTGCATAAACTCCCATGAGCACAACAATTAAACTTGACAAGGATGAAAAAGGTAAGGTAGTTGATCAAAAGAAATATCGAGGTATGATTGGATCACTTCATTATCTTACTACTTCTAGACCAGACATTATGTTCTCTGTTTGTTTATGTGCACGGTTTTAATCAAAACCAAAAGAAACTTATTTAAAAGCTATAAAAAAAGATTATAAGGTATCTGTTGCACACCTCACGGTTTTGGTCTATGGTATCCAACTAATAATAACTTTGAGTTAAAAGGGTATTTAGATGCAGGTTATGCTGGTAGTCGAGTTAATAGAAAATTACTAGTGGAACGTGTTTTAGGTTGGGACATTCGTTAGTTGCATGGTCAAGTCGAAAACAAAATTGTATTGCATTATCTACCACTGAGGCAGAGTATATTGCTCTAAGCGGTTGCTCTACTCAAATCTTATGGATGATACAAACCTTGCAAGACCATGGTTTAAATTTTCAACGAGTTCCACTTATGTGTGATAGCAAAGGTGCAATTGATCTCACAAATAATCTTGTACATCATTCTCGCACCAAGCATATAGATGTTAAACATCATTTCATTAGGGATCACATTTCCAAAGAAAATATCTGCATAAACTTCATTCCAACCGATTCTCAATTGGAAGACATTTTTACAAACCCCTTCCAGAGAATAGTTTTTGTTGACTTCGTCTCAATTTAGGCATTTTAGAAATGTGATTTTATGTTTTTGATTTGATCTTAAATGCCTATGTTAAGTAATCTAACTCCCTATTGATTTTCGAAAAGATAAATAGTGACTGAAAGAAGTGATGAGTGTTGTTCTTGATCATACATTATGTCTTGAGAGAGTAAATTTAGAAAAATTTCTTTAAAAATTTAAACAAATTTGTAATAACTTTGGTTGGTAAAAATTCCATGACCATCTCTATTAATATCATATTTCTACGACAATCACTCATCAAAATCCAATACAGTATGTCAAAATGTGGTATTTAAACAGGAAATTATTCATTTTTTTCAATAAAATCATCCAAAAGTACTCACTCTCATTTAAAGTTCCTCACGGTTATAAATGGGTGAACGACTTGAAATATCTGATTATGTGCTTTTATGCTCATTTAAAAGTCCTCACGGTTATGCATTTATGGAACACATATCAAAATTGGATGAAATAGGCGAATTGATCCTAACCCCATTTAAAAGTCCTCACGGTTATGCGTAGTTAGAAGGCGCTTTGAATTCATTTTTAATAAAAATAGGGAATACTACTAATCTCATTTAAAAGTCCTAACGGTTATGCATGGTTAGTAAGTATTTAAAAAATTCATGTCATAAATATACCACAAATGGACACGACTATACGGTTTTCTATGCCGACATCACTCTTATCACTCTAAAATGGAATATGCGCCTAATAGTGTATTTATGATTTTTGTTTGAATTTTTTTTGAAATTTAATATTTATACACGATTAGGTATTAATGTGGTGATTCATGTCTATTACTTTATCACTCTTATCTAGCATTGTTACTCTTTTGCTGATAACAAAAGTAGGAGAGAAGTTAAGATTTTAGCAAATAAGTCATATTTTTTTATTTGCATATTCTCATCTAGGTTAATTGCATTTTTTTTATTGGTTTTTATTTTCATATTTATTTTTCATGCATATGTGAAGGGGGAGCTTTGTTGTAGGAGGGTATTCAAATAGGGGGAGCAAATAGAATTCATCAAGACCAAATACATTTAATAGAGTCAAAATTTTAATATATGTTTGTTATCATCAAAAGAGGGAGATTGTAGAATGTACTAGTGTATGATTTTTGTTTGATGATAATAAATACATATATATATATATTCATTTAAATGTATTTGTTATTGTACTATTTTATTTTTCCACATAATTAAATAAATATTTGTCGAATAAAATAAGTAACTCGGAATTCTTATTTAAACAAATATTTTGTTCAAACAAATACTTTATTACAAATTCAAATAGTACAAATTTATACTCTCACTATATTTACACAATTCAAAATACAAGTTTCAATTGCAACATAATTTTTCACTATACAATTTTACATACATGTTTCACCTCACTATATATTCACTCATCACTCGTATTTGATCATCAACTCTGTTCCAGTCTGTATCCAACATCTGATCTATATGCAAAATAAACATTTACGTAGTAAAATTGAAAAAGAAATATTTTGCAGTGCACAATGAAGTGTGTGTTTGAAAATTTTGTTTGCCTCGGTTATTTGGGTTGTTCATTGTCAATTTTTTAGTTCATCTTTTTATTTCAAAACTAGAATCAAAAATACACAAACAACTTGTGATATGCACAGTGTATCACTGTACATGCCACAAGTTCATGCACACCGATATACACTTGCTTGTTAAAATTGCAGGGACAGGTGAGCACAAGGTCAAACCCAAGCCAAGATTGGATTCAACTCAGGTTTAATGCAAACACAAACCAAAACTAACCAAGGTCAGTCCAGGCAAACCATGGACCAAATTGCACCAGATATGTACAAAGAATAAAGCATGTATGACAACCAGTTCATGGTGAAGAAATCAAACAACCAGTTCAAAGTCAGGTTTTTTTAGAAGTAGGAACCAACAAGCAAAGCCAACAAGGGAAACTGACAAAAAGTGTACTAACACATCAGGATGAAACATGGCAGCAAGGCAATAAGAAATAATGCCGACGACTCGAACAAAACAAAACAGAAAGCGCACAAGACATGGTTAGGAGCAAGCAGTTCAACATGCATAACAATCAAGTTCAGTTTCAACATTTACATGAAAATATACAGAATGTTCAAGCAAAATCAAAATTCAGGACAAGTACAGGGCAGATATCGACATGTAGTGCGCATGTACAAAGGGGTGCACCAGATTTAGACATGCAATAGGGGAGACATTCAGGCATTAGAGCATGCGGCAATCATACACTCACATATACACATGTATGAATATATGCATATATATGTATATACATATATCAGTTCAGGTATGAAGGTACCAATTTTATCAACATGGTAATGGTCAGTACAAAGCAATCAAGTAAGAGTATCAAGCTAGTAAGGCACGAGCATACATATATACATGTCTGTACACATATGTATACATATATATGTAGTGGCAACCAAACAAGTAAACATGCTCATATGTACATGGATATGCAAGCATTTAGACATGAACACACATGAAAACAAGGCAACCATAATTGAGGGAAGAGATAAATGCAAGTGAACATATGTAGTATCATCTACATGATGCTAAAAATATATTCATGGCACTGAATAATCAAGTGGCAGTAGTTTTTCAAAAGAGATGCAATGAGCAAAGGCAACATGAGCATATAAATGAAGAAAATCAAGGCATGTGGGTAATTATCAGTAGCAGCTCGAACCAAGTTAAGGGAATTCAATCAGAGGTCATAAGGAAGCATATTTCAGAAAATGGAATAGCAAAATGATGAATTGAATAAATCGTAGGCAGCAAAGAACGGAACCAAAGAAAATAAATTTAAGCATATTCAAATATATCAGAAATATATTCAACTAATGAACAAGTCAGAAATCACACAATCGTTCAACAAGAATCGAATGGCCGAGCGCAGTAATTGATGAATTCAAATCAAAATATACGAAACGAAATTATAGGGTTTTGATCCCTATAAATACTCAATTCCTCATCGACAATTAATCAGTTTGAGTTCAAGCAGATCAACAGAATAATAAAGTAAAAATCGCATATCGGTATTATACCAAAGTCAAACTCAAACCCTCTAGAGCAATCGAAGAACATTGATCGAAGAATCGCAAAATCCAAATTCATCGGAATCGATCAACTCAACCAACAGAGAGGATTCAAAAGCTCCAAAATTGTTGAAGCCTGGATCAGAGACTCAACAAAAGGCAAACGATCTATTTTGAGGAATCATAGGCTTGAAAATCAAAAACCCTAATTCCGGAATGCAAAGAATCAAGGCGGCATGGATAAGAAGGAAGCAAAATAAAAGGGAAAATTTGTTTATGCAATTTTTAATGGGCTATATGAGTTTTAGATACTAGGGTGTTATTTATTATTTAGTTCTTTTGTTTGTTTTTAGTTTCCTTTTATTTTCAAACTCTAGATTAAGCAGTTGACGAACTACGGTTTTGTAGTTCGAGAATTCGCAACTCAGTGGCTAAGTTGTTGCAGGGTTTTGAGCTTAGAGTTAGGTTAATCAAGTTAGCAGGTATCACAAGTTTACATGTTTTTGTAAGCATCTGAATACTTAATTTCTAGTAGAAACCTTGGGGGCAGCACGTAGGCAAATTTTTATCGAAGCTTGGTAAAATTGTGTGTGAACTTTACTGCATTACCTTTTGTTTTTGTTTTTATTTTTATTTCCGCATTAACATTTAGTAAACCCTATTCACCCCCTCCTCTAGGGTGAAAACAATCCTACACAAGACCCTCTTAGACATGAACAAAATCAACTATACCAATATCCGATCTTTCAATTCTAAGAAGGCAACGTATAAGAGGGTTTTGAAGGAAAGGGAGGAGGACAAAATAAAGGTTACCAGAGAGAGGGAGGTAGCCCTTGAGGCGAAGGCTATGTTTGATAAATTAATGAAAGAGATGAGGCAAGCCCAAGTCAATGCTAAGCTTGTATTTAGAAAAGAGATAAGAGCGGCTGTTGCTGAGGGCACCGAGTTCAAGAAGTAGCCTAGAGCAGGATGATGATAAAATCCAGGCTCTCACATTAAATGGTGAGATCATTAGAGCCAAGGACGAGACTACCAATGAATAGGTGGCCGAGCTTGAGAGGCTTCGAGAGGAGAGTAGTATACTCCGTGAAGAAAAAAGAAACTCGTCGATGACTTGGATAGCCTTTCGATTGAAAACTTGCTAATGATATAGAGGTTGTTGTTTCTCAACAAGTTCTCAAAGATCTTCAAGAGGTAAAGGCTAGGGGGAGAGATGAGCTCAACGATAATCTCTAACACTTCTACACTAGCGTCATCATGCATAAAAATCTGAGATGGTTAGGAAACGATTTTCCTATCGCTCTCGTATATGCCTGGGAAGAGGTACTATGATGGGCTGCATGTTCTTGAGACAATCACTCTGAGGAACTAATGGCATAGTACCTCGAAGCTGAGGATATAAATATGCTTGCAGTGGGAAAGGAGATCCTTGCTGAAGAAGAGGCCAATGCTGTTGCTGCCACCATCACCAAAGCTCTCACTGGCCGAGCTCATCGAGTTAGCATGAAGTGTCCATTCCAAAATCTGAAGAGCTGATGACGATTATTCCTACGTCCACGAGGGTTGGCTCTGAAACTACCCATGTGATTCCAGTTTCTACAGCAACTTCTTTCCATGAGCCCTACATCCCTTCCTATGTGGGTTAGTCTTAAGAACACGAGACTGGAGATGGGGAGTTCATGATTTCGTATAGGGATCGTAGCCTCGGTTCTGGTATATCTCTTGTCTCATCGAACTTTGAGAATCTTCAGTTCTCCCGTGAATCCATCATTAAACTTTACCATGATGTTTGTGAACTTATAGGTCAGCCACACCTTCCTCCTCCACCTCCAGCCACCGAGGGTTAAGGCACATCTGCTAGATTCTTAGAGTCAACTTCTATTTCTACAAGACTTGTCGCTCCTATCCTACCCTCTGGTTCTGGGCCCGGTTCTGGCTCCTAGAAGATTGTAGCATTGAAGGGCTTGGAGGACATTTCTGTGTCTCGGGAAGAAGAAGAGATCACTATTACAGGCATTGTAGACCCCATCGATCACACAATGATAGCGGAGAGATTGAAGGTTGACTTCGCAAAGATTTGCGTGAAGTCTGAGCTGGGTATCGCGAAGCCCCCTTATTCTACTCCGACAAGCCCTACCTCCAAACTTCGCATGCTCAAGATTAGACCTTCCTAGACTAAGCCCAGCAAAGCTCCTGCTGACAAATCTGATGATCCTTATACCAAGACTGGTGAAGAGTCTACCCATTCGGACGGTGATACTCCACTAGGCAGAGTGATTAAAGACGAGAAGAAAAAACACAAGACTCGCCCTGGAGGAGGTAGCGACAAAGGCAGTAGAAAAGGGAAGAAGTGAAAAATGCTTGATGGTTGCAGGTATGGCAGTTCGTCTTTCATGTCATGTCATCATCGAGTTTGTATTTTTTCTTTTTTGTTTTGAACAAGCCGAGATTGTGGCAATGCGGCCCTCATAAGCGTTGTGGTGATGAAAGATTGACTTTTGCATTGTAATATCTCTGCATTTTACCTTTTCGTTCTTTTATGTACTGTGCCTATTTGTTTATTACTACATGCGTATATAATATAACTGCCAATTCTACAATTACATATGTATCTACTTCCATGCAAGGTGCTTATTTACTACATCTCTGTGTGTATAAATATTTTTTCTGCAATTTCTTTAGTTATATCCTGTTACTTAGCCCTATTTATAATCGCCAAAATACTTCGCTTAGCAAAAAAGATCCATCACTTAACCAATTCTGTGGTTATTCCTATTGGCACCTGGTTGGGTTCCTTTCGATAGGTTGTTTGCATGCTCATCCCTATTCATAGGATTCATTATTACACATGTCAAACTTTGAGCATTTATAAGTTAATAGCATTGTGGGGCAACTTCTGCGATTTCCCCCAGTTTAAGCGCGTTTTCGTTTCTGAACCTAGACATAAAAGCTTAGGAAATTCCTGCTTTTGAGCCCTCGTGACTATCCTTGCTTATCCTTGACTAAGCTGTCCTGCTTGGCCGCTAGCACTGTCATTGAGATTTCCATTCATATGCCAACTCCTATCTTCGCTAATTGGTGATTTTGCAACTTGATTCCAAGTATTATTTTCTTGATGCTACCTATCTCCGAGTTGCATTTGAATTTTTCTAAGTTCAAAGTTAGAAATTTTGCTGTGCATTGGTTTCTATCTCCAGAACCAGTATACTAGCAATCCAATTTTGAGAATTCTTCCTTTTACATTGCCTGTCTTTGGGCAGCAATGAATTCTTGATGGCCAGAGCCGAGTTATTCGATTGATTCCTGTATTGGGTCAATGAACCTTCTTGTTGTCGCTTATCTTTAGACAATAACGAATTCCTGAAGGTAGTTAAATTGGCAAGCTTTCCCGTCATCACCTATCTCCGGGCACTGGCAACTTCTTGAAAACTCGTGACTTTCTCCATCGACCCCGTGGTTTGGACCTTCTTGACATCGCCTATCTTCAGAAAATGATTGTTCTTAGGAAGTTGAGGGTCGATTTTTCCTATTGACCAGTAGTTTGGACCTTCCCAAGGTCGCTTATCTTTGAGCAATGTTGGTTCTCAAAAGGTTGAGGGTCGATTTTCCCTATCGATTGGCGGTCTGGGCCTTCTTGGCATCAGCTATTTTTGAGCAATGCCAGTTCTCAGAAGGTTGAGGGTTAATTTTCCTCATCGACCCGACAATTTAAACCTTCCTAGCATTGCCTATCTCCGAATAACGCCGGTTCTTAGAAGGCTGATGGTCGATATTTCCCATCGACCTGGCGGTTTGGACCTTCCTGACATTGCCTATCCTGGGGAAAAGCCGATTCTCAGAAGTTTGAGGGTTGATTTTCCCCATCGACCCAGTGACTTAGACCTTCCCATCGTCGCCTATCTTCAATCAACGTCGGTTCTCAAAAGGTTGAGGGCCGATTTTCATCGTCGATCGGGCGGTTTGGACCTTCCCGACATCACCTATCTACGAGAAATGCTGGTTCTCAGAAGGTTGATGGTCGATTTTCCCCATCAACCTTGTGGTTTAGACCTTCCCATTGTCGCCTATCTCCAGGCAATACTAGTTCTCAAAAGGTTAAGGGTCAATTTTTCTAATCGGCCCGGCTATTTACATCCCCACTTTCCATCCATTGTCCCAGAATAGAGGAGCGTTTCGTCAATTGTGCTGCTTATTGTGCGGTACATGAGTTTTGCTCACAAGAATGTGGTTCCAATATTTCAAGAAGCTAGCTTTATTTGTGAGTGCAAAATGCAACAAGTCATGCCTAATTACATTGCCCTTGATGTCCCTGGTTGGTTTATTTGTGAAAACAAATAGAGAAGAAACCAAGAGTGGTAGTGGTGCGGCAAGTCACTGTTCCAAGCATGTGGGATCGGGATTCCATCAACAGTTGCTAGCTTGGAATTTCGGTCTCCAAGCTTTTAATCAATTGTGTAGGGTCCTTTCCAGTTCGGGCAAAGTGCTCTCGTACCCATGAGAACTCGTCTAAGAATGAGATCCCCTACTTCAAAGGTGCAGTTGCGAACCTTAGCATTGAAGTGTCGTGCTAAACTTTTCTAGTGTGCAGTGACCCTTAATTTTGCTTCTTCCCGCTTCTCATCAATCAAATCGAGAGAATCAAGTAGGAGTTCCTTATTTAGTAGGAGTTCCTCATTTACCTTCGGATCGAAATGCCATTTACGATGAGAAGGACTTCTAGTTCTATCGGGATCATTGCTTTCGATCCATATAACAAAGCAAGTGGCGAGTGCCCAGTCGCAGACTTCTGTATTGTCCTATAAGCCCATGGTACTAGCGGAAGCTCATCAACCCAGTTGTCTTTGGCTCTTGTCAATCGTTTTTTCAAGGTGAACTTGATGATCTTGTTCACTGATTCCACTTATCTGTTTGCCTATGGACGCACCACCACATAGAAGCTCATCTCGATTTGGTAGCGCTTATAGAAATAATTGAACTCGTTACTCTCGAACTGAGTTCCATTATCTGTGATGATTTTCTTGGATACTCCAAACCTGCGTACAATATTCTTTGTTACAAAATTGATTACCAATTTTAGCATAATCGTAGGAAGCGATTCCGCCTCAGCCCATTTCATGAAGTAATCCGCTACAACGATAGCATATTTGGCTCCTTCCTTCACTATCGGTAGCACATCGATGACGTTGATTCCCCAAATTGCAAATAGCCATGGGCTGGCCATTTGTGTGAGTTCTGAAGATGGGGCTCTTGGAATCTTTGCAAACCTCCTGTGTCGGTCACACCGTTTGGTGTAGTCAGCTACATCTCGGGTTATTGTTGGCTAGAAATTTTCAAAGAGAAGTATCTTATTTGCTAGAGTCTGCCTTCCGATGTAATCAATATAACCGCTTTCGTGGAGTTCCATGAGGATCATCCTAGCCTCATCTTTGGTTATACACCAAAGCAGAGGAGTTGAGAATCCTCTCCTATATAATGCCCCATCTTGCATCATGAACTATGGCACTTTCCGGAGGAGTTTCTTTTATTCATTCTTATCTCTCGAAAGAGTTTCATTGATCAGGTAGTCTTTGATTAGGGTCATCCATGATTCCTCCTCTTTTGTAGTCTCCAGAATCCAAATGACATCCATCTAATCAATGCTCGGAGCTGTTAAAAATTCCACTAAACAAATCCCATTACATGTGCTTCCCCGAAGCTAGCTAACTTAGCTAGTGAATTAGCCTTCATGTTCTCTACTCTAGGGATGTGCGTTATCATACAGTGTTATGCCTTCAAGTAGTTCCAATGATTTTGATAGGTAAGGGGCTAGTCTTGCAACCTTGGCTTGATGCTCCTTCCTGATTTGGTAGACCAACCAACTGGGAGTCATTATGTGTAGTGTCTTTATCCCCAGTTCCTTTTTTGTCCTTAATCCTATTATCAACGCCTTGTATTCAACTTTGTTATTAGTCGAAGGAAATTCCAGCTTCATTGTGTAAAAAATTGATCGTCCTTCCAGCATTTCAAACACTACTCTTGCCCTTGGGCTAAATTCATTCGAAGCGCCATCTACAAACAATTTCCAGTGAGGAGCTACGACAGCACATCCACTTCCTCTTCACCATCAAGTGGTAAATTCGGTAATGAAGTCTGCCAATGCTTGCCCATTTATCACTTTCCTTAGATGGTAGCTAATATCATACCGAATCAACTCAGTATTCCATTTCAGCAACCATCCTAAAGTTCTCAAGTCGGTACAATACTTGTTTCATAGGGTGATCTGTCAACATCTTGATCGGATGAGCCTAAAAATATGATCGCAACTTCCTTGATGCAATCAACAAGCAATAAGCATGTTTCTCCAGCTTTGGGAATTCTTTTCTTCTTATGTAAATTGGTTGCGATGTAGTAGACCGGTCTTTGAATCCTTGCCTCCTCATGTACCAATGATGCGTTCAGTGCGTAAGCAGGCACTGCTAAGTAAGCGAATAAAACCACCTCATCCAATAGTTTGGATAAGACCAGTGGCATTTCCATGTGTCTTAATAGTTCCTTGAAGTCATTCTGGCAATCCTGATTCCACTTAAAATTCTTCTTACCGTTCTTGAAGGCATCGAAGAAAG
Source organism: Allium fistulosum (assembly GCA_030737815.1). Classification (NCBI taxonomy): domain Eukaryota; kingdom Viridiplantae; phylum Streptophyta; class Magnoliopsida; order Asparagales; family Amaryllidaceae; genus Allium; species Allium fistulosum. The sequence continues at coordinate 211,339,647 of CM060908.1, forward strand.
GCATATACTTATATGTTTCCTGTAACACCCCATATTTTTAGCAACATTATTTAGGATATTTAATTAGCTAAATAAAATAAAATAATGTAAGATGATTAGTAGATTGAGATTCAATTTAACCACGGGTAGTTGTGCCTACATGTAGAATGAACTAAAGAAATAAGATGGAAATAAGTGTTAGGAAATAAGGAAGGGAAAAATAGGAAATAGGAGGAACTTATACCCTAAACCATTAGGAAATCAAACACATATTCATTTCATTCTCAAGTAAAATATTTTAAGGCCGGCCACCATTTTCAATCTCAAGAGAAGATAAAGCAAGGATTTTCAAGAGGAAGAAGTAAATCAACTTATTCAACATCAAATCTCACATCTTTAATCACAAAGCTAAGGTGAATAATTATTACATCCCATTTTTCTTATAGTTTTTGGATTTAAGGTTAACCCGAAATGATTTGCATGATAATATCATGTTTTGGATGATTTAAAGTTTATATATACTTGTTGATGATTTATACATGTTCATATTAGTTTTTATGATATGTTTGATATAAAAACCCTATTAAATGACATCCAAATGCCTTGCGAATTTTAATGTAGATTAATAATGATATTTTAGAGATGGGTTTTAGTTTTCATATTTTTCTGAATTAATATGGATTTTATATTAATTTTCTAGTGAAGAAAATGATTTATTGGGTTATAAATTATTTACGGCATAATAAATAATTATTTGGGTCTGAAACTTATATATGTTAGAAAACATATTGAAAAGGATTTTTTGGAATTTTATAGAATTTTCCTAAGTGTTTCTATAAATATATAAAATTATTTAAGATATGGGACTTAAATGTTTTATATATTTAATTAGGGAGAAGGGGTATTTTGCAAATGATTTAAATTAATTAATTCTGAAATTATGGCAGTACTTTTAGAAAAGACAAATTAGCAACCAATAAGAGTTTGACAAACAAAGCAGGTTAGTTAAAAAGTTTTACATAAAAAGGGTTTAAATCAGAAATTCATGCTAAAAGCATGTTTCGCCTCTTTTGGTTTCGCCCACGTTGCTTTCGACTAAGACCCTCTGCCTCCTTCCTCAAACCAATGCATATAGTATTAATTTCGGTACACAATGAATTGAAAAAAAGGGAAGGTAAGAGTCAAAACCAAGGGGTTCTGGAAGGGCCGAAGCACCTTTGTGTTTTAAATGAAAGAAGCGCCTGCTTGCTTACGACTAAGTCTGCTTTCGACTTAGTTGGCTTTCGACTAGGTCAATTGATTTAAGAAAGGTTTTAAGGTTGCACCCTTGTTCTAAGAGATAGCTTACGACTAATTCTGCTTTCGACTAAGTCAATTGTTATAAAAGTTGGTTTCAAAATAGTTACACCCTTGTTTCTAAGTAATAGCTTTCGACTATGTCGAAGCCTTTACTGCTGCATTTTTACCTTTCGAAACAGAGCTTTTGAAGGGGGTTGTATTATTTTATAAAAACCTTACCGCTTCTCCAATACTTTCAGAAGGGGTGTTTCGACACCATCACTTCTTAACTTAGTGATAGCTTTCGAAAGGGTAAGCTTTCGACCCTGTTGCTTGTGACCCTTAATGATTTTTAAAGAATAACCCAATGGTTCTAAAAGAGAATGGTTACGGCTTAAATGGTTTCAAAAGGTGTTTTTCCATGTGCTTAAATTTGAATCCCAAATGCTTTCGAAGGGTCTAAGGTTTTAATAACTTCGAAAGGTTTTAAAAAAGCTTTCGAAGGGGAGGTTCCCTAATAGTTTCGAAAGGTCTTAAGGAAAGGTTTTCCAGTGGTTTTGAATGGTTTAAAGAATGGGGTTTTCCTATGGTTTCGAAAGGCAATATTTATTGGTTTTTAAGAGGGATGTCTAAAGTTTTTAGCTTTCAAAATAAATTTCAATGGGTTCGAAAGGTTTATATGAATGGTTTCGAAAGGGGTAGTTTCAATAGGATCGAAAGGGGTACATTCAAATGTTTAAAAGTTTTCATCAACAAAGATTTAAGTAAAGTATATATAACATAGCAAGGTGATTTTGAGTAAAGCATAGGGTATAGACGTTTTCCTTGTTTAAGTTTGGTTTAAAAGGTTTTTAATCAATTTCAAATGAAAAGGTTTTCAAGGAAAATTATGGGAAGGTATCCCTAAGTAAACATGACTCAAATGTTAGAATACCAGATGGGACTGGTATAGGGTCGCGCCCTATACATTAGCTATTGGCCCTAGCAAATTAAGTCCAAAACTCCAGTGAGTAGGGATTTGTCACAAGTAAGACTAAAATTATGATTACACACAGAAGGGAATATATGTTTGTATATAGATAGGTTATTGGTGAGCCCGCAAATCCATTAGGATCAGGTGACCATGGGAGATGTTAAGTTAGGGACAGACCGTCCAGAAGAGAAGTATTTAACATATAGTAAGGACAGACCATCCAAAAGAGGTGTGTCTAATAGATGTTAGATAAAAAAAATTTATTTTGTCTGGTAGACCCGAGTTGGCCATAGGTTAATAGTAAGCCAAACAAAACTATAGAGTTCGGATAGATAGTCCATTTATTACCTGTTATGTATGTTTACATAATAATGCTTTACAGTTTTAACCAGTTTTGGTTATAGGAAATGATTTGCAAAAGAAATGTTTTAAAAGAATGTCAGTGAGGGGAAACTCGTTCTGCCAAGCGGCGTGGTCTCACTTAACATTAATAACTAGGATATATAGTATTATTCACACTAGGCTTTATGTCTGACATGAAGTTTATGTTTTCCTCTTAAACTCTTGGGTGCTCAAAATTGATTTGAGTAGGCTGAGGGTTAAGGTTCTTTCAGGTTTTAGTAGGATGATGAATAAAGCTACCGGAGGAGAGCAGGACGTTAACAGATATCTATTTAGGAGTTGTAGTTCTTTGTTTTGTTATTTGTTTCCGCTATGTATGTATTAAGTAAGTTATGACTATATGACTCTGATCATCCAAGGGGGCATCTTCATATTTCACTCTTGGCGTATTTTGTAATCAGTATATTTTGTCATTGCCTGGGAAACTTTTTGGGATTATGTAATCTGAATATGGAACATCTGTTTTGAAATGTAAAGGAAAATTTTGTTTTAAAATATGTGATTTGTTTCATATTCAAGTGCTTCTGATATTATAGATATTATTAACATAGCCGTATTTACTCGTTGGAAGTTAAACTATAGATGATTGTAGCATCTGTAGCATTTAGCTTTGGGCCTCTAGATAGGGGATGTTACAACTTGGTATCAGAGCATAGGTTTATGAAAAACTTTAACTAAAAATGATTTTTGAAAACATAATCCTTAGGAATTAGAGATAGGATCGGGGTAAGGGATAACGCTATAGTAACGTACTTGTATTTGCTATACATAAGCAAATGCTTTATCTATAGATTCCTACCTTTGTTAGGCTATTCTTCTGTATCTCACAAGGCTTTAATACAGATATGGATGGAAGAAGACGCAAAGTCAATCTTGGTGGAGACAGCACCACTACAAATAGAAATGCCCGACCAAATGCTAGAAGTGGTCAGGTTCAGACTGAGAATGTTGGTGCCGCGGTTCCCCAAATGAACATGGGAGCCAGGTATCAGTTTTTCGTAAACATGACGCAAGCTGGAATTGCAGCTAGGGTTGTTGGAGGAAATGCTACTGGAGGAGGAGTTCAAGAAGCTCTGATGGTCAATTAGTATGCTAAATTGATCAAAGATTATACTAGGTTTGGAGGAAAGCCATTTATCCTAAAGGAGGATGTTATTGAAGTAGAAAACTGGCTGCTACATTGCGAGGGGATTTTTGCTGACCTGGGGCTCGATGATGAGCAGAAAAGAAGACTTGCTTCAAGACAGCTTCAAGGAGCTGCTTTGTTTTGGTGGAATAATGTAACTGCTGGTGTGGATGAAGAGACTATGACGTGGGCGGAGTTCGGGAGGAGGTTTCAAGAAAGGTTTGTGTCAGTGATGGCACAGTCTGTCTTGGTAAGGAAGTTTGCTGACTTGGAACAAGGAGACATGTCAGTTGTGGAATATGCTAGTAGATTCGAATAGTTAGCTCGATATGGGTATGCCACTGTTGACACGGTGCTGAGAAGAAATGAAAAGTTCATTAAAGGTTTGAAGCCGGAGTTGGCTAAGGCTACTTTATCGCACATCAAAGATCTTGTGATGTGGTAGTGGAAATGGCGCAGAGACATGAAGAGATGTTAGCTTGCTTGGAGAAGAAGGAGAAAGAGGTCCAAGTCGGACAGAGTCAAAAGAGAAAGTTTTTCACAAAATTAATGCTCAAAAAGGAGGTGCGGCAAAGAAAGGAAAGTCTGAGGTGATCTGCTATAAGTGTGATAAGAAAGGTCATTATGCTCATGAGTGCCAGATAGGCAAAGGAAAGAAGGCTACTGAGAAGAAAGGAGTTAGATGCTTCAATTGTGATCAAGTTGGGCACTACAAGAACCAGTGCAAAGAGCTAGCTAGAGGAGAAAAAGGCCAAGTGTTTGCATTGGAGCTTGCTACTTCAAAGCCGATAGTGCAGGAGAAAGGAAAGGTTGTGTTAGGTGGTACACTTCAGATCTATGATACATCTGTAATCGTTTTGTTTGATACTGGTGCATCTCATTCTTTTATATCTCGATGTTTGGTAGATAAACTTAACCTAAAACACACATATTTAGTTACTTCCTTAAGAGTTGCAAATCTGATAGGAGGGTATGCAACGCTTGGGATGAAGAGTGACTACTTAGAGTTTGACTTGCTAGGTTACACCTTTGTTTGCAGTTTGCATGTATTTGACTTTGTAGGGTTCGGAATTATATTGGGAATGGATTGGTTAAGTAATTATGATGCTAATATATTTTGCCTAGATAGGAAAATATCACTTAGGCGCCCAGATTGTAATGATCGGATAGTTTATACTGTAGAAAAACCCAGATGTGAGGTGTATGCTTTGTTAGGTGTTATGGATTTAAAAGATGAGTTGAATCACATTTTCGTAGTTAGGGAATTCGCGAATGTGTTTAAGCCTGTAGTTGGATTGCCGTCGAAATGAGCTATTGAGTTTCGGATTGATTTAGTGCCTGGTGCAGAACCGGTGAGTAGGCTGTCAAGCAGGATGACACCAACAGATATGTAGGAGTTAAAGGCTCAGTTGGTAGACTTGGAAAGCAAGAGTTTTAATAGACCGAGTAGTTCGCCTTAGGGAGCAGCCGCTGTATTGGCTAAGAAGCCAGACGGATCGTTAAGACTATGTATCGATTACCGTAAGCTGAATGAGAAGACGATAAAGAATTGATATCCACTGCTAAGGATTGACGATTTGTTCGATTAGTTGAGTGGGGCTAAGATATTCTCTTAGTTGGATCTAGGGATAGGATTTCATCAGCTTAGAGTAGCGGAAGATAATATACCTTTAATGGCATTCAGGACGAGATATGGGTCATAGGAATGATTAGTTATGCCGTTCGAACTCACTAATGCGCCGGCATTCTTTGTAGATTTGATGAATAAAATCTACCAGGAGCACTTGGATAGATTTGTGTTGTTTTCAGAGATATTATTCTGATATACTCTAAGGATGAGAAGGAGCATGAAGTTCAAATTAGGGTTGTGCTGGAGATGCTGAGACAGCATCAGCTAAAGGCAAAGTTTTCTAAGTGCCATTTTTGGAGGAAGGAAGTGAAGTTTCTTGGTCATGTGGTTTCGAAGAAAGGATTGTCACTTGATCCAGAAAAGATCGAAGCCATTAATAATTGGAAAAGACCAGAAATGGTAACTCAGATAAGACGTTTCCTTGGATTAGCAGGATATTATCGAAGGTTTATAAAGAATTTCCCGCGGATTGCAACGCCGATGACTAAGCTAACACGAAAGGATTTAAAGTTTGTATGGACAAATAAGTGAGGAAGCATTTCAGAGCTTGAAGCACTTATTGACCCATGCAACTAAGTTGATGTGTCCAGAGGGGAATCAAGATCTTGTTTTTTATACTGATGCGTGTGGTACTGGGGTGGGAGCTATACTAATGTAGAGGGGTAAAGTGATTGCCTACGCTTCTAGACAGTTTAAATCGCATGAGGTTAGGTATCCAACGCATGACTTGGAATTAACTGCAGTAATATTTGCCTTGAAGGTGTGGAGGCATTACCTGTTGGGAGAGAAGTTTGAGCTTTATACAGATCATAAGTCCTTGAAGTACTTGTTCTCTCAAAAGGAGCTGAACATGAGACATCAAAGATGGTTGGAGTTTCTAGCCGCTTATGATTTTGGAATAGAGTACACACCCGGAAAAGGAAATAAGGTTGAAGATGCGCTTAGTAGAAGGCATCAGATTGCAGTGTTAGCTATGATAACGGAGTGGAAAGACTTAGAAGCATTGTCAGCTTGTAGAACACTGTAGAGAGCAATGCTGAGTCTAGTGGAGGATCTGCCAGATTGTCTTGTTTGGAAATCCGACCAGTATTGATTGAGAAGATAGCTTCTAAACAGGAGGAGGATCCAATTTTGGCTGAATGGATCAAAAAGTTAATGGAGGGAACAGAGAGCGATGACTTAAAGGATTTCCGTCTTGACCAAAACAGGTAGTTAAGAAAGAATGGCAAATTATGTGTTCCAAATGTGGGAGACATAAGGAAGGAAATTTTGGAGGAATGTCATCGTTCAAAGTCCACTATCCATCCAAGAGGAACAAAGATGTATCAAGATATGAAGAGAGGTTTATTCTGGGAAGGCATGAAGAGGGATGTTGGCTTATGGGTGAAACAGTGTTTGAACTGTCAACATGTAAAAGCCGAACATCAGAAGCTGAGTGGATTACTTCAACCATTGGATATCCCAGTATTGAAGTGAGATTCCATTTCTATGGATTTTGTTGATGGGTTTCCAAAATCTAATAGAAGGAATGAAAGTATATGGGTCATAGTAAACAGATTGGCCAAGAGTGCCCATTTCATTCCAGTTAAGGCAAATAGGACGACACTTGTATTGGCTAAGTTATTTATGAAGAATGTGGTTAGACAGCATGGAATTCCTAGTAGTATTGTTAGTGATACAGATTCTTTGTTTACTAGCGAGTTCTGGAAGAGTCTACAGGAAGCTTTAGGAACCAAGCTCAAGATGAGTATCGCTTACCATCCACAGACTGATGGGCAGACGGAAATAGTTAACAAGATCTTGAAGGACTTGTTGCGAGCTTGTGTATTGGACTTCGGGGGATCATAGGAAGACCACCTACATCTAGTCGATTTTTCGTATAACTATAGTAATCAGACTAATATAGGAATGGCACCGTTTAAGGCTTTGTATGGAAGACCATGCAAATCCCCTGCATGTTGGTTAGAGACTGGGGATAGATTGATTCTTGGTCCTGATTTGGTAAAAGAAGCAGCAGAAAAGGTTGAGCTGATAAGGGTGAGAATGAAGGAAGCTTGGTCTAGACAGAAAAGCTATGCAGATAGAAGACGAAAAGATTTAGAATTCTCGGTTGGAGATTATGTTTTTGTCAAAGTATCACCAATGAAAGGTGTTATCAGGTTCGGGAAGACGGGAAAGTTAGCACCAAGGTTCGTTGGACCATTTCCTATTTTAGAAAGGATTGGGAAACTTGCATATAAAGTAGAGTTACCGAGTAGTTTGATAGGAGTCTACGATGTTTAAGTTATATTGGTTGATTATTGTGATCCTGGATATATTTTGGTTTATTGGAGAAAGATATTGACCCTGAGAATTATATTTGCAATGGATGATATATCTATATATTTATATATCCTCTTTACCTTAAAAAAAAAAAAAATTTCCTTATGAAATTAGAGTAGAAATAGGAGGGTCATTTCAGTTGGTACTGTGTTGGGGATCCAGACACTACTATAGCACTGATTGTGTTAGAGGATTTAGTAGTGGAACCAGACATGACTATAGTTAAGAAGCCTATTTGGATAGTCGAGAGAGATGAGAAGAAGTTGAGGAACAAGACAGTCAGATTAGTGAAAGTCCAGTGGAGTAACGATGCTAGAGACTGTACTTAGGAAACTGAGAGAAGGATTAAAGACGCTTATCCTAATTTGTTTGATGGTATATTTTACCTTTAGATTGTTTTATTGTGTGCCTTATCGTAATTTTGAGGGCGAAATTCATTAAGGAGGGGAGATTGTAACACCCCATATTTTTAGTAACAATACTTAGGATATTTAATTAGCTAAATAAAATAAAATAGTGTAAGATGATTAATAGATTGAGATTTGATTTAACCAAGGGTAGCCGTGCCTCCATGTAGAATGAACTAAAGAAATAAGATGGAAATAAGTGTTAGGAAATAAGGGAGGGCAAAATGGGAAATAGGAGCAACTTATACCCTAAACCCTTAGGAAATCAAACACACGTTCATTTCATTCTCAAGTAAAATATTTTAAGGTCGGCCACCATTTTCAGTCTCAAGAGAAGATAAAGTTAGGATTTTCAAGAGGAAGAAGTAAATCAACTTATTCAACATCAAATCTCACATCTTTAATCACAAAGCTAAAGTGAATGATTGCTACATCCCATTTTTCTTATAGTTTTCGGATTTAAGGGTAACCCGAAATGATTTTGCATAATACTGCCATGTTTTGGATGATTGAAAGTTTATATATACTTGTTGATGATTTATACATGTTCATATTAGTTTTTATGATATGTTTTATATGAAAACCCTATTAAATGACATCCAAATGGCTTGGGAATTTTAATGTAGATTAGTAATGATATTCTAGAGATGAGTTTCAATTTCCATAATTTTCTGAATTAATGTGGATTTTATATTAATTTTCTAGTGAAGAAAATGATTTATTGGGTTATAAATTACTTACGGCATAATAAATAATTATTTGGGTCTGAAACTTATATATGTTAGAAAACATATTGAAAAGGATTTTCTAGAATTTTTATAGAATTTTCCTAAGTGTTTTGATGAATATATAAAATTATCTAAGGTATGGGACTTAAATGTTTTATATATTTAATTAAGGAGAATGGGTATTTTGCAAATGATTTAAATTAATTAATTCTGAAATTATGGCAGTACTTCGAGAAAAGAAAAATTCCCAACCAATAAGAGTTTGACGAATAAGGTAGGTTAGTTAAAACATTTTACTTAAAAAGGGTTTAAATAAGAAATTCATGCTAAAAGCATGTTTCGGTTCTTTTGGTTTCGCCCAGGTTACTTTCGACTAAGACCCTCCGCCTCCTTCCTCAAACCAACCCATATAGTATCAATTTCAGTACACAGTGAATTGAAAAAAAACAGAAGGATAAGAGTCGAAACCAAGGGGTTTCGAAAGGGTCGAAGCACCTTTGTTTTTTGAATGAAATAAGTGCGCTGCTTGCTTTCGACTTAGTTGGCTTCCGACTAGGTCAATTGATTTGAGAAAGGTTTTAAGGTTGCGCCCTTGTTCTAAGAAAAGCTTTCGACTAAGTCTGCTTTCGAGCAATGGTTTTAAAAGTTGGTTTCGAAATAGTTACACCCTTGTTTCTAAATAATAGCTTTCAACTATGTCAAAGCCTTTACTGTCGCCTTTTTACCTTTCGAAACAGAGCTTTCGAAAGGGGTTGTTTTGTTTTATTAAAACTCTATCGCTTCTCCAATACTTTCGGAAGGGGTGTTTCGACACCATTACTTCCTAACTTAGTAATAGCTTTCGAAAGGGTAAGCTGTTGACCCTGTTGCTTGTGACCCTTATTTATTTTCAAAGAATAACCCAATGGTTTCGAAAGAGAATGGTTTCGACTTAAATGGTTTCAAAATGTGTTTTTTCACATGCTTAAATTTGAATCATAAATGCTTTCGAAGGGTTTAAAGTTTATTAATTTCAAAAGGTTTTAAAGAAGGTTTCGAAAGGGGAGGTTCCCCAATGGTTTCAAAAGGTCTAAACGAAAGTTTTTCCAATGGTTTTGAATGGTTTAACGGAACGGTTTTTCCTATGGTTTCGAAAGGCAATGTTTATTGGTTTTTAAGAGGGATGTCTAAGGTTTTTAGCTTTCGAAGGAAAAAGGAATTTCAATGGTTTTGAAAGGTTTATATGAATGGTTTCGAAAGGCGTACTTTCAATAGGATCGAAAGGGGTACTTTCAAATGTTTAAAGGTTTTCATCAACAAAGATTTGAGTAAAGTATATATAACATGGCAAGGTGATTTTGAGTAAAGCATAGGGTATAAACGTTTTCCTTGTTTAAGTTTGGTTTAAAAGGTTTTAAATCAATTTCAGATGAAAAGGTTTTTAAGGAAAATTATGGGAAGGTATCCCTAAGTAAAAATGACTTAGATATTAGAATACCGTATGGGACTGGTATAGGGTCACGCCCTATACATTAGCTATTAGCCCTAGCTAATTTAGTCCAAAATTCCAGTGTGTAGGGCTTTGTCATGGGTAAGACTAAAATTATGATTACACACAGAAGGGAATATATGTTAGTATACAGATAGGTTATTGGTGAGCCCGCAAAACCATTAATATTAGGTGACCCCGAGAGATGTTAAGTTAGGGACAGACCGTCCAGAAGAGAAGTATTTAATAGATAGTTAAGGACAGAAGGTCCAGAAGAGGTGTGCCCAACAGATGTTAGATAAATTTTGTTATTTTGTTTGGTAGGCCCGAGTCAGCCAAAGGTTAATAGTAAGCCAAACAAAACTATAGAGTTTGGATAGATAGTCCGTTTATTACCTGTTATGTATGTTTACATAATAATGGTTTACAGTTTTAACCAATTTTGATTGTAGGAAAAGATTTGCAAAAGAAATGTTTTGAAAGAATGTTAGTGAGGGGAAACCTGTTCCGCCAAGTGGCGTGGTCTCACTTAACATTAATAATCGGGATATATAGTATTATTCACGCCAGGCTTTATGTTTGACTCGAAGTTTATGTTTTCCCCTTAAACTCTCAGGTGCTCAAAATTGATTTAAGTAGGCTGAGGTTGAGGTTCTTTCAGGTTTTAGTAGGATGATGAATAAAGCTACCGGAGGAGAGCAGGAGGCTAATGGATAGCTATTTAGGAGTTGTAGTTCTTTGTTTTGTTATTTTCTTCCGTTGTGTATGTATAAAGTCAATTATGACTATATGACTCTAATCATCCTAGGAGGCATCTTCATATGTCGCTCTTGGCGTATTTTGTGATCAATATATTTTGTCATTGCCTGGGAAACTTTTTGGGATTATGTAATCTGAATGTAGAACATCTGTTTTGAAATGTAAAGGAAAATTTTTTTTTGAAATCTGTGATTTGTTTCATATTCAAGTGCTTCTGATATTATAGATACCATTAACATAGCCGTACTTAGTGATTGGAAATTAATACTATATACGACTGTAGCATCTGTAGCGCGTAGCTTTGGGCCTCTGGATACGGGATGTTACATTTCCCTTGAGATGAATTGACTCAAAGTAGCATTTTTCCATTTAAGCTCTTAAGTTTTTTCTTCATGGTTAGGGCATTTACATTTCTTAAAGCGTTAATCTGTTCCGGATTGGCCTCAATGCCTCGTGCATTGACAATAAATCTCAAAAACTTTGCTGTTACTACTCCGAAAGAATATTTTAATGGATTTAGCTTCATTTCGTACTTTCATAAAATCTCAAACATCTCCAAGAGATCATCCAAATGCTTTCGAGACACCAATGACTTCATAAGCATATCGTCCACGTACACCTCCATCATCCATCTGATTTGATTCTTGAACATAATATTTACTAATCGTTGGTACGTAGCTCCGACGTACTTCAAACCAAATAGCATTACCCGGTAGTAGTACAATCCCAAATCCATGATAAAGCTAGTATTTTCCTGATCCAGCTCATGCATCATGATCAGATTGTATTTGGAATAAGCATCCATAAACGAGAGTAATTCATGCCTAACCGTTCCATCAATAAGCCGGTTAATTCTAGGCAAAGGAAATCTGTCTTTCGGGTAAGCTTTGTTTAGATCTGAGTAATCGATGCACGCGCCACTTCCCGTTTGACTTCTTGACCAATACGAGGTTAGATACCAATTTAGGGTATAAAGTGTCGTGGATAAAGCCGTTAGTCAACAACTTATCCACTTCTTCCTTCAATGCAGTGGATTGCTACGGATCCAAGCTTTTCCTTTGTTGTTTCATTAGTGTGAACATGGGATCGCTATTTACTATGTGACATGCTATCTCCAGCGATATCCCACACGTATCAGAATGCGTCTAAGAAAACACGTCCAGATTCCCTCGAAGGAAATTAATCAGTTCCTTTCGTAATCCAATTCCAAGTTAAGAACCAAACTTTAATACTCGAGTCGAGTCATCCATATAAATAGGGACATTTACCATGAGCTCCATTGGTGCTTTCAGTACTTCCCCTGACTTCTTCCTGGGATCCATAGACTTATCAAATCAGCCATGGTTCCCGAGCCAAGGGTCGCTCCGTAATTTATATGCTTGTGGTTCCTGAATGTGGAGAGTTCTCCCCCACATTCTTTCCTTTCTCTTGGTGCTTAGCTTCCAATAATTCTGTAATGTAGAACTCCCTAGCCACGCTTTGGTCTCCTTGCATTACTCCTATCCCATTTTCTATAGGGAACTTCATTGTCGGACACTATGGAGCCAAAGCGATCCTAAAATCTATCAGGGTTGGTCGGCCTAAGAAAGCATTGTACGTTGAGTACTTATCAACAATAACAAATCTCCGAATGTGAACCACCCTACGTTCTCCGTCACCAAGTTCTATAGGCAAGTCGATTGTCCTAATCAGATGTTTAGCTTCACCCATAAATCACTGAATCTTCGTCTTGCAGGTAGTCATATCCTTCATACTGATTTTCTTCTGGTTGAATGTCTTTCTGAACAGAATGTCAACCGAGCTTCTGTTATCCACTAAAACTCGACGCACAACTGCTAGTCCAATTCCTACTATTATCACCATGAGATCGAGGGTTGGTGTCTCAACTCTGTCAGAATCTCAGTTTCTAAATATAATATCATCTTTTATCATCTTTTGTTGCTTATCCGGAGCTCTGTCTTCGATGGCTTAACAACTTTCTTATGGTGCTCAGTGAACTCCCATACTTCTTCGTCTCACCCCAGCTTCTCTCCGATGGGTGAGGTCCACCGGTTATGGTATTAATTAGAAACTGTCCATTGGTATGTCTGGGACTTTAAAGTTGGGTCCAGGGTTTTTCCTTGAGGTTAGGGTCCTTGGGGACTTGCAACTTGGTCGGTGTTCTATTGTTGCTTAACATACTGCTAGAGTCTATTTTTCTATATTAGCTCCTCAATCAAATCCTTAAAATGATGGCATTCATTTATGTTGTGCCCATTATTTTTGTGGAAGTGGTAGTACTTTCCAAATTGCTTCTCTGCTTGGTCGCTTCTCTCTTTGCCGTTTTCTTATATTAGTTCCCTAAGTAGCAAGATAAATATTCTCCAGTGTATCATTAAAAAGCATGTAATCTCCCGGTCTCATAATCCTTAGACATTTCCTGTTGTCATTATGACTATCATTGGGCCCATGGTTTCATTTCTTTAGTTTACTAGAGTTTACAGCATTGCCTACAACCCTACCAGAGTGTTCTCCATCCTGTTTAACCACACATTAATTTGAATTACCCCCTTTGATTATCCATCGCTAACATTTCCTTCGACCAGACTTGCTTCCTCTAGCCGTAGGAACTGGTTTGCTTTTCGATGGAATTCTTCTATAATACTTGGTTGTTTCATCTTCATCCACCTACCAAAATCTATGTCTGGGTAAATGCCTTGGACCAGCGCCATGAATACAAGATTTTCCTTCGGATTGGTAACTTCCGTAACTGCGATGTTGAATCGGTTCAAGAAACCCTTTAGTGACTCCTTGGGTGCTTGAGACAAACCTGATAGGGACATCACATCATTTGGTTGGGCAACATGGAGCCTAAACTACTCTAAAAACTTTTTAGATAATTCTTCAAAAGTAGATATAAACCTTGGAATGAGCCTAGTGAACCACATAGAAGTGACTCCTTCTAAGAAGATGGAGAAACATCTATAACTAACAACATCCATAGCTCTAGCTTCATCCATATTTCATTTGTATTTGAGTAACTACCGTCTGGGGTCAGTAGTTCTGTTATATGATGGCATCATTAGCATCACAAACTTTCTAGGGTATTCTTCTCTCAGAATGTTTTCAGTGAACAAAGTCCTACTCAGTGCAGAACCCCAATCTTCTTTCTTTCTACCTCTGCTTTCTTCCATCAACCGTTATACCATATCAGCTATGTAATTCACATTAGCACATTAATTGAAAGGTCAACTATCAAGGGCTACACTGAGCGTTTGACTCTACAAAAAGTCTTGGTTTGCTAGTTGACATCGAGGTCCTCCTGTCTCCAGGAGAACCACTCCTTTGGCATTTTGCGAGCGTACGGTTGGTCTTGCAACAGCTGTTTGAACTCCATCTTCATTAGCATTGATATCCAACTCAAAACCATCATCATCAAGCTACAGATCCACTTCCTCATCAGCGACCACCATTGCATCAACTTCTTGTGCATCACCCCCTCCTAGACTCCTCTCGATACCGAAAGAAATCCTCTTTGTATAGGTTGGATTTCTTATGAGAGGATCGTTTTGCTTCCTCCTACAAGTCCTACAATAACTCCAGCGATTCCAACATTCTGTTTTTGCTTACCATCTCTCCTATTTTGGCTAGAAACGGAGAAACTCTTATTCTGATGCAGGTGAAGTTTCCCATCCAGCTCTTCAATTTCTCGATGATTGTAAGGTTACCAAAGCATCCATTTTATCCATCAGAGCCTTATAGCTATTCGTCATCTTCTAGTTAAGCTCTTATATCACTGTATCAAGTTCTCCTTTAGTAACCACTTCTTGATGAGAAGATGATCATGGCATCGCCTATTGATTACAAACTTCAGCTTGGTGAGGATTCCCTTCATCATATCCAACTAACACAAAGTATGATCCATTAGACCTCCTAGGCGCCATTGACTTCAAGTGACAAGCTTTTCAATTCTTCAAGACAAACTGCTAGGTCTAACTTCTGGATCTTTTTAACCCAAAGTATAGAGATAGATCTAAACCTGAGTTCAATTCTCAATGAAAAGCACCAAAATGTTGATGCCAAAATTGCACCAACACCCAAAGAAACGTTGTAGGGAACCTATGAGACTTAGATCTAGTAGATAATAGTAACATAGCAGAAACTTAATAGCAAGATATAAGATTTTTATAGTGGTTTAGTAATTTCTGGTGTACGTCCACTTTATATCTTCATTAATTATTGATTTAAGAGAGGTTAAAGAGAATTAGAAGTCACTAATACAAGAGTTTGGTAGGTTCTAGAGCTTAGAACTGCCAACAGTAACAACCTAGGTGACTTATGAATGAGGAATACAAGAGATAATGAAGAAGTAGAGTTCATGGTTAGAGTTCATATCCTTCTTTATTTGTAGTAGGACTGATATTTATAGAGACATAGGTGTACATGTTCTGGAGCCCGCTTGCATTAAAGTCCAAGAGAAAGTCCAATCTCATAGAAGTGAGCACGAGGGGCCTAGAGGCCATATAAACCTATTAGTATGGAGAGGTTCCTCTTGGTATTGAGTTGTTTTGCCTTGCGCAAATGCATTTGTTTTGGTTATTCCATTCATCTATCTCCTATTTGATGCATTTCAAGCTCTTTTCCACAGACTTTAAGTTGATTCCGATGATTCTTTCGATAACACTTGAACCATCCTTCTTTTTTGCTTTCTTCTCATCAATCCTAAGAAATGCTCATCCAAACTCTAAGATAAGCACTTTATCATGAGAGGCTGGAGTAGAGTACGAAGTATATGGAGTTTGCATGGCCAAAGTAGGAGGAAAAATCTCTTAGAACTAAGAAAAACCTCTCGACACCGAGTGGTTTCCTTAGTTCCAGACTTGATGGTTTCTCTTAAGCTTAATATCTTATCCTTTTGACTATGTTTCCAAGTTCTCAAGTCATTTCGTCTTCATCTTGACTTTCTACTTCTGGTTGAATTCTGCTTGGTTATAAATCCGATTAATTGTAAGCATCATATTCAACTTATGCATTGTAGTTTCTAATGCATATCCTAAATAGGAAAGAGATAACTTAGCCTTACTCATCATGGAGCAAACCATATCCAATAGTATTTTGATTCCTTATTTCCGAAACACCACTATGTTGCGGAGTATAGGATGTGGTAATCTGACAGATAATCCCATATCTTTTAAGTACTATTGGAGCTCTTTTCCAACATACTCATCTCCTTGATTTGATTAAAGTATTTTAATTTTATGATTCGTCGGATTTTCTACCTCATTTTCATATTTTCTAAATTTCCCGCATACATCTAATTTATTCTTTATAAGATATACATAAGCTGGTCTCGAGAAATCATCGGTAAAAGTTACAAAGTAAGTCAAATTATCCTTTGTCGTTATAGGCACCGGGCTATATACATCAGTATGTATGATCCTCAAGAGTTAATCCTTTCATTGCCCCCACCGAAGGGGTGCTTGGTCATTTCCCCTTTAAGACATAACTCGCATGTTTTAAATGATTCATAATCAAATGATGGTAAAAAAACCTTCAGTTTTCAGTTGGTGTAGTCTTTTGTCATTAATATGAACTAGCTTATAGTGTCATAAGAAACTATTGTTAATGTCAATAGAAGATTTATAAATGCCATGGATATGATTAAATTAAGTACATAAATGTCACTACTTAAAACACCATTGTGGATGTTATGTCCATCGAATACAATATTCATAATATTGTCTTTACAATGAAAATCGAAACCAGTTTCATATAATCTAGAAGCAAATATTATTCTGCAAAGTTCCTAACATAATAGAAATTATTTAATCAAATCCATTTATCAAATACAAGAGATATTCTCCAACTGCAATTGCATTTACTAGAGATCCATTAGGAACTTAAAGCCTTATTTCACCCATTACCAAATGTTGTCTACTCCTAAGTTACTGTAATGAATTATAAATATGAGTTTCAGATCCAGTATCTAAAACCCAAGTTAATCTATTGTTTGAAAATAGTTTTGAATCGTAAACATATCTTGAGGAGCGTAAGAAATAGTTTCCTTTTTTACTTTGACCATCTTCGGCTAATTCGGACAATTATGTTTCCAATGCCCCTTCTTATGACAATGGTGATATTTACCTTTATCAGCATTAGTATCTTTTTTACTTTCTTAGAGCCTCGCTTTCATCTCTTTGAATGTAACAACCCGCACCTCCCGACACACCGATCCAAAGCCTAATGTGACCTTAGACACGTCATGCTGAGAAATGCGAGCTGTTAGGATTTTAAAACATTATAGAGCATAATTATAAGGGTGGAGTTCTAAGGTATTCTACACTTTCAGACCTCACAGTGGAAGGAATTAAAATATAAGTACATAAAATAGATATATCAGAAAAATAGTCTAGAAAATACTTGTTTTACATATACACTGCCCTAAAATTACAATATAAACTTTACATGCATTTAATATGACAGATGACTACAAGAGAAACAATGAATGATATGAGAATTCCAAAGCCAAGTTCCTTTCTCCCCATACGATGTCCAATCAACTACTAACTCTCATCCTGTGGTAGGAAAAAATGGAAAGAAGGGGGTGAGTCGGACAAAAGTCTTGTGAATGAGAATTATTTTAACAAGAGTTAAATGCAATTGACCTTAAACCAGCTTTAAGTGATATAGAATGTAAATCCAATGTCCATGAACTTCTAAGGTCCAATACTTGAGGATTCTTATCTAGCTCAATGGGTCGAACCCAAAATCGAACTTCACACTAATGATCGACCAAAATGGGAACTACTCCCCATCATAACAACATCAACACTACGCTTGGAGAGGGAGAAACCAGAAATGCTACTCGCATAATGACTCATAGTATGCACAAATGTTCATCTCCCGATCGTAGTGGCAAAACGCCTCTTATTGTACTACACCAAGGTCCGTCTCATAGTAATACCCATTAGTACCTGGCCCTAATTTACTCAATACCTATAACAACTTATTGTACTGCATCGACATCCACTCGTACCACGTTGTGCTAGAAAATGTGCATACCTGGATCTCATGTTAGTACTAGACTCTCTCAGAAATAATCATTGACAGTGCTGCACCCAACCGTACAGAATGTTATACCGCCTTTTGGCAAGGCCGTGACACCAAAAAGTTGACTGGAAAACTAAAGAGAGTTCGTCGTAAAGTTCGTTATACACCGCTTCACCATGGATATCAATGAAATTTGTCCGAGCCCGAATCAGGCCACAATTGATAGGACACGACAAGCAAAGCCATGAAAGTCAGCAGTCCAAATTTTAGGTTAATCGGAGTTCGTATGAACAAGATATGATCGATGCAAGTTGGCTAAAGTGCACTGTTCGTATCCATCAGATAGGCTGAGGAGGTGCCCATTTCGAGTCCATCGGGTTCGTACCATCAGGCCGGCATCGTCTCAGTATGTTCGTATCGGTTGAGTTCAGTGCAGTTCGAACCCATCAGATTCGTATCCATCGGGTTCGAATCAATGACGTTCGCATCGATCAATCCACACCGCTTCGCATCCATCGGTGTACCATACTTCGAGTCGTTTGGTTTCGTATCTATCCCCAAACACTGCTTCGCATCGATCGCCCTCGCATCCACAACAGTGACGAGTTGCTATTTCGTATCCATAAACTCTACCCTGTTCGTATCCATTCAGTTCGTCTTGATCCAGTTCGTATCGATCAATGATTCGTATCCATCGATGCAAACTGGGTCATAGTACTCAACACGAACGATGCGATATTCATGGATGCGAAACGGTCAACTCGGAGCAAAAGGCGGATCGATGCGAGGACTGTGCGCCACGTTGCCGCGTTATCACGTGCAACCATCGATTCGAAGGCATGGATTCGAAGTGATGGACTCGAAGCATACAGCCAACCGAGAAACTCCATCTCGTATCGATCATATCTCCCAAGCCACAAGGCCAAATGCTATGAAATTTTCACAGTAGCTTCCATACAAGGTAAAGAATGTTCTTGCCAAGTTTCAGCTCGATTGGACTAATCCTTAATGGATACGAAATCACTTCGTATCGATCGTAGATCGAGTCAAAACTTGGTGGGACCGGTCGCGTGGGCCCACTCACGTGCCAGAAAAAGTCTCCTGAAGTTTGGGCGAGATCTGAGCCTCCTACACCTATAAATAGCCCCCTGAAGCCTACAGAAAAAGGGGCTTTTTGGCGATTCAGCGTCCAGACTCTGCCGGATTCAATCCTATATTTCATCACCACCGTTGTATCCGAATTTCAAAGCATTAATCCACTACAACTTGCTGTAATCAGTTGTAATCATCAAGTGAATATCAATAAAGTTATCAGATTCAGAGTGGACGTAGGCAAGATCGCCGAACCACTATACATCCTGTGTCATTTACTACATTACTGTGAACTTGTTGTCTAATTTTCATAGTTGTCGTTCATTTGAGATCTGTGACTGTGAATAATCAACTATCGGGTGTTTGTGACCAATTTTGGTGCAAACATTTTGGTGCTTTCACTGAGAGGGCTAATTCAGGAGTTCTATCATTTAGAAGTTGAATTCAAAGACTTAAGATCTCAGATCTGAGAAGATATGACGAGGCAAACTAGTAGATGACAAAGGCCAGAGCAAAGTCAGCATGAAGGGAGTCAAGAGGCTTCCTCGGGGGCAAACCAAGCATCGATCTTCATCACCAGGGATGAGATGGAGACAATGATGAAGAGACAGGAGGAAATGATCCAGAATTTGCTTCAACAGATTGGACAACTTGGAGCGCAAAATCAAGGAACAACCAGAATCCAGAACGAAGCAGGACCATCTGGCGCAGCGCCAGAGCTGGGGGGCACACACTTAGAGCATGTTGATCCAATCTCGGGAAGAGATTCAGGGACACCCGAGCAACCTGGTGGCAATAGAGGGATGAACGCTCAGCCAGGGGGGCAGAACGAAGGTGACACTCAAAGATCACAACCTGACGACAACGACAGGTTGGCAGAGATGGTCAGACGGGCCATGAGAGGCGGACTAGTCAATAGAGATCTGGAGGATGTACATAGGAGTCCCTTTACTCCTACGATCAGGCAGGCCAGGAATCCACCAAACTTCAAGCTACCATCGGTGGAAATGTATGATGGGCGGACAGATCCAGCGGTCCATCTAACAAAGTATATGAGGCACATGGAAGTGCTAGGGGCATCACAGGAAGTCATGGCTCGGTGCTTTCCATTGTATTTGTCGGACATTGCAGCGCTATGGTTTAGACAACTGGAGAGTGGCTCCATTGGGACTTGGACAGATTTAACAGAAAGGTTTATGAGACAATTCAGGGTTCATATTTCGAGACCCAAGAACGTGATGAGTTTGGCGACTCTAAAGCAGAAAGCTGGGGAGTCTTTGAGGAATTTTCTGACGCGATTTAATGCGGCAGCAGCATTAGTGGATCGACCAGATCCATCTATGGTCATGATGGCAGCTGTATCTGGAATATCTGATGGCACGGAGTTCAAGAATTCACTAACTAAGGATCCACCTACGGACCTGGGAGAGTTTTATCATGAAGCCGAAAAGTTTTTGCGATTAGAGGATGCTCGTACGGAGAGAGAAGAAGAAATCGATGTTTATGCAGTTAGAGGCGGTAATTCACCTGGAAGAGGTGCAGAGACTGGTAAAGGGAAGCGAAAGGCTGAAGAAAATGATGATAGGTCAAAGCGGCAACGGAGGGAGCCGCGATTTACCACCTATTCAGAACTGAACGAGGGTTTGGAGCGAATCTACCAAGACACCCGAGAGCAAGTTGCCTATCGCAGACCAATGCGACGGGATCCAACTACCGACGAGAGAAAATCAGACAAATATTGTTTATTCCACGAGCTGAATGGACATAGCACAAATGACTGTAGACACCTGAAGGATGAGGTAGAAGGGCATATCAGGAATGGTAGGCTACTTCGGTATGTGAGAAGGCGAGCTCCAACGGTGGAACCAGAGCGGCCACCATCTACATCAGCTAGGGGTGACCCCGAGCCGGGGCGCCGTATGGTTATCAATTGATTTAAATAACGATGAACAAGTCGTAAACTTCTCACTAACAACATCAAATCATTTACACATGTATGAGATCGCGAACGATCCACAGGCATGCTCTGAATGATTATTGACTGTCTCGTAGTGAGAATTTACACTTTGACATCCTTTCTTTGCTTTTTGTTTCATGTTGATTTGGACATTTAGACTTTGTTTGTTTGCATATTTCTGTTATGGAATTCACGTGAACGTTAATTTGATATTTGCAATTCTGTAGAAGAAGTTACTCGCGTATGCTTTGGATCGCGAATGGTCCACAAGCACACCTTGTATGGCGAAGAACCGCCACGATCGCTGAATCAGAAATTCACCCGAATGTGAATCTGACGTCGATAATACTAAGTCCCCCCGGGCACACTCATTCGCCTCGAACGGCACGCGACCTCGAACGGTCACCGTTTGCCTTGAACGGCATCCGACCGCGAATGGTCACACTTCATCTTGTATAACAGTCGATCGCGAACGATCACACTCTGCCTCGTGCGGCACCCGACCACGAACGGTCATAATTCGCCCAATATGACATTCGATCGTGAACGATCACATTCTGCCTCGTGCGACATCCGATCGCGAACGATCACATTTTATCTCGTGCACCATGCGGCCATGAACGGTCACAATCCAGCATAATTCGTCTAGAACGACACCCGATCGCGAACGATCACGTTTCTGCCTCGTACGGCACTCGATCGCGAACGATCACATTCTTCTTTCCACGCCACTCGATCGCGAACGGTCACAACTCGTCTAGAACGACACCCGACCGCGAACGGTCCCATTTTGTTATTTGCCGCGAACGGCATCCGACCTCGAACGGTCCCATTTTACCTCAAATGACATACGGTCGCGAACGATCGTCATTCGTGGTCAGGAAAGACTATCAAGTTCTTTGCAGGTCGATGATAGGATATGAACATCCAGCTTATGGAACTACAAACACACCTTCCTATCGCAAGGCATGTTTT
This sequence comes from Allium fistulosum, assembly GCA_030737815.1. Classification (NCBI taxonomy): domain Eukaryota; kingdom Viridiplantae; phylum Streptophyta; class Magnoliopsida; order Asparagales; family Amaryllidaceae; genus Allium; species Allium fistulosum. Next base: position 211,361,772 of record CM060908.1, read on the forward strand.
GGGGGGCAAATGTTATCCCGCCTTTTGGCAAGGCCGTGACACCAAAAAGTTGACTGGAAAACTAAAGAGAGTTCGTCGTAAAGTTCGTTATACACCGCTTCACCATGGATATCAATGAAATTTGTCCGAGCCCGAATCAGGCCACAATTGATAGGACACGACAAGCAAAGCCATGAAAGTCAGCAGTCCAAATTTTAGGTTAATCGGAGTTCGTATGAACAAGATATGATCGATGCAAGTTGGCTAAAGTGCACTGTTCGTATCCATCAGATAGGCTGAGGAGGTGCCCATTTCGAGTCCATCGGGTTCGTACCATCAGGCCGGCATCGTCTCAGTATGTTCGTATCGGTTGAGTTCAGTGCAGTTCGAACCCATCAGATTCGTATCCATCGGGTTCGAATCAATGACGTTCGCATCGATCAATCCACACCGCTTCGCATCCATCGGTGTACCATACTTCGAGTCGTTTGGTTTCGTATCTATCCCCAAACACTGCTTCGCATCGATCGCCCTCGCATCCACAACAGTGACGAGTTGCTATTTCGTATCCATAAACTCTACCCTGTTCGTATCCATTCAGTTCGTCTTGATCCAGTTCGTATCGATCAATGATTCGTATCCATCGATGCAAACTGGGTCATAGTACTCAACACGAACGATGCGATATTCATGGATGCGAAACGGTCAACTCGGAGCAAAAGGCGGATCGATGCGAGGACTGTGCGCCACGTTGCCGCGTTATCACGTGCAACCATCGATTCGAAGGCATGGATTCGAAGTGATGGACTCGAAGCATACAGCCAACCGAGAAACTCCATCTCGTATCGATCATATCTCCCAAGCCACAAGGCCAAATGCTATGAAATTTTCACAGTAGCTTCCATACAAGGTAAAGAATGTTCCTGCCAAGTTTCAGCTCGATTGGACTAATCCTTGATGGATACGAAATCACTTCTTATCGATCGCAGATCGAGTCAAAACTTGGTGGGACCGGTCGCGTGGGCCCACTCACGTGCCATAAAAAGTCTCCTGAAGTTTGGGCGAGATCTGAGCCTCCTACACCTATAAATAGCCCCCTGAAGCCTACAGAAAAAGGGGCTTTTTGGCGATTCAGCGTCCAGACTCTGCCGGATTCAATCCTATATTTCATCACCACTGTTGTATCCGAATTTCAAAGTATTAATCCACTACAACCTGCTGTAATCAGTTGTAATCATCAAGTGAATATCAATAAAGTTATCAGATTCAGAGTGGACGTAGGCAAGATCGCCGAACCACTATAAATCTTGTGTCATTTACTGCATTACTGTGAACTTGTTGTCTGATTTTCATACTTGTCGTTCATTTGAGATCTGTGACTGTGAATAATCAACTATCGGGTGTTTGTGACCAATTTTGGTGCAAACACAGAACACCCCTCAGCCTATGCAAAATAAATTGCCCTAATCAACTTCGTGTATGCGATATACATCGCCCAAAACCAAAATCAACCGTTGCAAAATAAATTTCACCTATACCAATATCAACCGTCATGATATTCATCGCCCTAACCACCCTGAAAGGGAACCAACTTCCATATCCTCTCACCCATGTATTCTTAGCCCAAATTGGCTCAACCGAATAGTTCATTAATTGCATAATTTCTAACCAAATTATATAATTTTCATTAATAAATTTGGGCCTTAGGCCAAGGTTCAAATCATGCATTTTTCTTTCAAACGGTCAACCCAGATAATCCCAAAGTCGACCGCTACTCTAACACCCTGATATTTTACGGGAAATATAATTAAAAAGAAATTAGAAGCGCATTTGGTATAGTGGTAAAGGCGTATGTTGAATTCCTTAGTGACCAGGTATCAACTCTCGTTGTCGCCCAAAATCTGGAGCGATGTTTTTTTAGCTGGTTCGTTTCCAGCGATTTTCCTACGCATTTCAGCGTTGTTTCTGACATGTGGCTAAATTTAATTGGTTGAGTGATGTGTACGGACTAGAATGGATAACCATTAAGTGTATGAAAGAACCAGATTTAATCTAAAATAATCTAATGGATTATATTCACTCAAACAATCTATAAATAAACCATCTAACCTAAACCTAATCTCTTATTCAACCGTCGCCATAATTCTACAATAAAATTAGTGTGTATTATTCTTCCTCCCTTTCTCTACTAAATACACAAATCTCTACCAAATTAAATTATCTATATATATTCAAGCAATTTGGAGGATTTAGAAGAATCAAAGGGAGAAAGATTAAAGCAAAGCTTTTTTCAAATTTATGCAAGCTCAAGTGCCAGGTGAGTGAGAATTAATATGAAACAGAAAAATAAAGTAGTTCAATTTCAGTTCTTTTCCGGCACGTTAATATGAATTAATTTTTGTTATTAATTAAGAATATATGTAAATTATTGCAACTTCTTCTTATTCTTCCACTTCTCAAATCTAATTCATGTTTGGTTTAAAATATGGGACATATAAATTGTCTGTTCACGTTTTATAGCATAAATAAGATTGAAATTATTTGCTACAAAATGAATGTTAAATGTACATTGTAATCAATAAAAGAAAATGGAAACATATACATTATGAGACAACTGGACCGGAAATATGGGAGGACACACTTGGACAAGTAGACATTTTTGTAATGGGAATAGGAAGTGGTGGCACTGTTACTGGTGTTGGAAAATATCACAAAGAAATGAACCCTAATGTCAAAGTATAAACATTGTAATTAGTTAGCATAATTCAATTATTATAGAGTGATATCATAGTTTGAACCATGATTCTTTATCAAATATTGGTCTTAGATATATGGAGTTGAACCAGCAGAAATCAATATACTAAATGGAGGAAAACCTGGTAATCAAGCAATAAATACTTGATGCATAGTTGAGATTTTTTAAAGCCAGTTTTCTTTTTTTATACTGGAACTAAAGATTTTATAACTCTTGTTCATCGACTAACATTGATTCTGCTAGGTCCTCATCACATTACCGGTAATGGCGTGGGATTTAAGCCTGATATCCTGGACATGGATGTGATGGAAAAAGTGCTTGAGGTATTATTACCTTTCTAAAATTTCATTTTGATATACTAGAAATGGTGCCTTTATGTCTCAGGAAACTTTCTATGTCATGCTCTCTAAGAGTATCCCAACTTTGATCCTCTACCAAAGTAGATGATATCAGTCCAGTAATATGAATCATAGCCAGTGTTGTTTTTGCAAGATTATACAGGTACATATAAATCACTGCCAGTGTTCTTATTATAATAAACTATCAGGTTTCCAGTGATGATGCAGTGAAGATGGCAAGAGAGCTGGCACTGAAGGAAGGACTTTTGGTAAGTAATCACTGCCAGTGTTTTTAATTTATATTAATTTTTGAATTCTATTTATTTAGGTATTAGTTTTTGATATGCATGGTTTTGGTTACAACTGTATTTTTGTAGACGGGTCTGGAAGTCGATTCTAATGCAGTTGCTAAGGTCATTATGGAAGAGTCGTTGATCATTTTGAAGGTGTCAAGTCTTTGGTCGAGGTGGTTGGGGTTAATGGCAAATTTTCCAAAGAGATCTATAAAGCTTTTCCAGGTAATAAGTGCACATTCATATCCTTAACTTAGCTTGGTTAATGATTTACTTGCTGGGATTAATTACTAATTATTAACTTAGTTGTGCATGTAAATTAAGGAACCTAACATGCACAACAAGTGGAAATAATCTGATCATTCCACTAAGTTAATCAATAATAATATAATTAAGTTAACTGAGTTTTAATAATAATAATAGTAATAATAAGTCAATTAAGTTAACTAAGTTGTACTTATGGCTGTAGGAGAAATTGATGAGTGCTATAGTCTATTGGGTGATGGTGTTTTTTGTTTTGTTTTTTTTGGGGTAAAGGCAGTGTGAAGTATTGTTGTTGGAGTTGTATACGGCAGTTTTTTGTGCATTCTGGAAGTGGTAGTTGTGTCAGTGGGTTGCTGAATGTTTGTACAAGCAGTAGGCAAAGTGATTATGGTGGAAGAGGGGTATCCAGTGTGTAGTTGTACAAAAGTCTGCTTATGGTAGTGGGTAGTGGTTGCTTATTCAGTGGGTTGAATGATTGAAAATTGTGTGTGAAGATTATGATGAATGGTGGATGATAGATGTTGAGGAGTGGTCTGGTTGTATGAAGTGGTTTGGCAAAGGATATTGTGTTGTGGTCAGTTGAATGGTAGTGATGTTTGTCGAAGGCAATTCAGGTCAGTGGGCCATTGTGGTAATGATTTCTGAAGTGGTAGGGGTTGTGGAAGTGAAGCAAGATGGTTGTTGTACGTGTTGTCGGAGGGGGGTGGATGGATGATTACTGCAGTTGATGAATGGCAGTAGAGTACATGTATGTTCTGTGATGTTCTGCATTGTTAGTGTAAAAGAGAAGTAGTTGATACTATGCTTGTGATTGAAGATGGAAATTTGATGTATATGGCGGACGATATGTGATTTAAGGAGTTTGTGGGTAGTTCATGATTGCAGTGAGGGAGAGTTTGATGTCAGGGGTTAGGGCAGAGAAGAGTTGCCGATGAGTTCAGGCTTGTGGTGTTGATCGAAGTGAATTGAAGAAGGCTGTCGTTAGATGAAGGCTGTGTTGTATCGCAAAGAAGATTGTAGATAGCATTGAAAATATGTGGTGATTGTGTGCATAGAGATGCATAATTTATAGGGGAGTTCATATGAATTTAATTGTTATATATGTTGTCGTATTTTGTTAGTACCATTTGTGGAAACTTGTCTGTGAATGCTTGTAGTATGTGACTTGTTTTGTTGAAAAACTACTATCGAATTGATTATGGATATTATATTTGATTGTGAGATTAACATGTTTTTGCAATTATTTGAATATGATGATCATATGATTGATTGTTTGTATATGCTAATTATGTGATTTAATTGTTTGTTTGAATATATGAAAATTATGCGATTGATTGTTCGTTTTAATATGAATAGTATATAAGCGATTGCTGGAAATGGTATAAACCGTCAACCGTAAATAGTAGCATTTAAAATATGCTACCAAACAACCAATAACTTTTAGTAGCGTTTCAGAAATGCTACAGAAACAAATGTAAACTAATATAAAACCTATAGCTGCATTTAAAAGTGACTTTTGGTAGCGTTTTTTAAATCCTACAGAAAATACCTATAGTTGCATTTAAAAGTGACTTTTGGTAGCGTTTACTACAACGCAACAAAAAGTTTTAGACTTTTAGTTGCATGTCGTATAACAGCGTTCTCTAAAACGCTACCATAAGTTATGGTAGCGTTTTTTCAACGCTACCAAAAGTCTTTTCTGGTGTAGTGTAAGATTGAAATTTATGTAAATTATTGTATGTTCTTCTTCTTCCACTTCTCAATTCTAATTCATGTTTGGGTTGAAATTTGGAACAAACCAATTGTTATTCACGTTTCATAGCGTAAATAAGATTGGTTTAATTAAATTGAATTAGAATTGTTATTCAATTTCTAATGGTAGAACGGGTTAGTTGAATAAATTCAGAATATGTTACTTGAATAAAATTATGGTTTTGATTGATATAATTACATAATTTTGAATATGATTTTGAAACAAAATTGGAAAGTCTAATTGGCATAATTGTTTGTTTCATATATGGCCTAAAAATGTAAAAGTGGAATTTTGTGTAATTAAATGGTTTATGGCTATTGGATAAAAAATTTGTACAGATTAAATCTCTAAAAGGGGAACGTAATTTAGGGTGGAAAAAAATGTAAATTAAATGGACCCTATAGGCTAGTGTAAATCTGTAACAAAATGGCATAAAAATTATAGACAAACCACACAGACTGAACTGATGTGAAATTGAAATACCATTTATGTAAGAAAAAGGGAAATTGTGAAATAACCAAATCGGATGTAAAATTCCCTAAAGCAGATTAATGGAAATAAACAGTATGTAAACTGTAACGGTAAAATTAATTAATATGGAAGCGATTTGGTAGGCAGACCTTGTAAAGGTCTGGATAGGTGTTTTATGCAGTTAAGACCAAAATATAGTTTTGGTTGTACGTACTAGGAGTGGGCAAGTAGGTTCGCAAGGATGTTTGTTACCTTTCATAGGTTGCTTGTACGTAGGAAAGATAGCATCCGCAAGTGTAGGCTTCTTCAGGCAGATCGACGTGGATGGAACAGGAAAGTGTGCTCCAACGTAGGCTTCTTTAGGCAGATCGTTGGAGGATTTTGCACTTCCGATCCAGCTGCGGGCGCTCATTCTGAGGACCGACACTTTGGATATGGGCAAATCCACGTTGGTGACTGAGGAGACAGGAGGGTAGGAGTCTAGTTTGGCGAAGCCTGAGCGCAACTTCGGGGTCCTGCGAGGTTGTTTGAGTCGGCGCTGGTTAGACGTAAGAGGCATTTAGTCACAATGCACAGGTGAAGAGCATGACTTTCACATTGTAGCATGTGGATAGGTAAGGACAGCAGGTCCGATAGGCCGGTTGTCGTTTAGTATTACTGCATGGTTGACTTCCCTAGAGTGACCACGGACTTTGGCTTCTTAGGAACAGTATTTAAGAAGGGTTCACTGCATTATATTATTCACCCTCTGCGATATCCGGGAAGACCTTGAATTAAACTGTTTTATTCTTTCTGATTCATTTTATTTCTCATTCACCAGACTTTATGTCTGACCCATTCCTATTTTTCTTATTTTTCCCAAATCACAAGAGGGCAGGTTTAGGCTGCAGTACTTTGCAGCTTGGAGGGTCATTGGAGCAGTTGTTATGTTTAGCTTTTATTTCTTTTGTTACATGTACTTCGTGTCTCTTTTCCGTACTTTACTCTATATATGGGGACCTATATTGTGAACTTTGTTATGTTTTATGTTTTGGTGGAGACTACTTGGTACTTTTGGTTTCAAACATAAATTTAGGATAATGTTGTTTTTAATGAAGCTGTTTTGCTATTAATTTATAATTAGTGAAAGTTTTCTTCCGTTGTAATATTTTAATCATTTTATGTTGTTGCCTTAGTCTCTGTGCTATGTTATGGATTTTTATTTCACCCGACCACCCGTGCTTCTAGTCGTGTATGATTTTTGGGGTGCCTAGAGGTGTGGGGTGTCACAGCTACCAGTCGACCCAAACATCCCCAGGTCGACCGTCTATATGTAAAATTTAGGGTTTCGCTTTCTTTTTTTCTTTTTATTTATATGATGATTAACGGTGTCGATTAACATACTAATTTAACCCTAACAACCAGTTTAATTCTTAGTTTTAAACTAATTTAGGGCTTTTCTGTTTAGGTTTTCAATTTGACATTAAACAAATGTTTAATTAACTATTTCATAATCCATTTACTGTAATTTAACAAATTCAATTCTAGGGACTATAGTACTCAAATCAATTAGAATAATTTAATATTAATTACATTAATGAAATTATTAATCTGTGCCAACTCACCTCTAGCCTAAGCTCTTCATCTTGAGAAATTGGCGTCCAAACGATAGCTCCTTCCCTAGATGCCTTAGTTCCCCTTGATTGCTTGCTCTTGCCTCTTTAGATGGATTAGGGTTTTAAATTGATTTAAGAAAATTAGGGGTTTGAGGAGGAAAATTGGCGTTTAGTTACTGTAAGCTTCTATTAAAGAATTAGGGTTTCATTGGTTACAAATTTATACAGCTAGACTTAGGTTTAGAGCCATTAGATTAGCTTAGGGAAAATTTGGTCCTCTCATCCAATACTTCAGATAAAAGCAACGAATCCAGGCCATTAATCCACGTCTCTCCCAATTGTAATCCCCAATTTTACCCGTGTTGTGTCGACTGCCCATACCCTTGGTCGACCCCTACCAATCGACCTAGGGCCTCCTTGGGTCGACCCAAAGCCTTGTAAATTTTTTATTTTTAATTTCTTAATTTGTTCTAACTCCTATAACTTCTACATACTAACTCAAATTACAAAGTGTTATATATATAAATCGTCCAAAAAATTGCTACGAACACAATGGTGCAAGTATCATAGTCAAATCTGGACGTTTGTGAAAATTTTATTTTATGTCCTTGTTTAGTTTTAATTTTGGTTTCCTTATTAAATTTCCATTTAAATTCTCTATTAGATGTTTTTTAAATTTAAAGTAAATTTCCATGGTGTTACATTCTTCGCCTTCCTAAATAGGATTTCATCCTCGAAATCTCTAAGGATGAAAAATGCAACTAATACACACATATCGACCAACAACTACAATCATCACTCAACCAACATCCATGAGCAATCATTGTCCTTAAAAAAATTCTAATTCAATATGCACATATATATGCAACGAGAAATGCACGTGAACCTATACTAATGCAAAAGAGTAGGTGGTCTACTGATCCAATCAACCTTCTGTCATGCAAATACTCATGCTATGCATCCAAATGTATGCAACATCCTAAATAAGTAAGCTTGCAATTCTATATATATGCGCGACCATTTCATCCATGTGCAACATCCATATGCCCAATGCTCAAATAAGATAGACAATGATCAAGCTTCCATATATCATATCTAACTAGCTATAAAATAAATAAGAGATAATGTGAATGTGTGTGTACTACCTAGAAGTATACTGTCCTAAACATGTCAAAGCAAATAATCCAACCAATACATCTACTAGCATCCATCATCCATAACATGTCCTACCGACATGTTTACAGCCATTCCTACATTCAATAGTCTCTACCTAGGCTAGAACATAAATACAGAAGTAATCTGTACTCTCCTAACTAAAATGGAAACGTGCCAAAAAAGAGTTCGAGATGGATGGCTCGGACTTTCTCCTCAAGTTTTATGTACTCTCAACCGGATTGTCTCCCTATAAGACTCTAAACAATTTAATTAATTTATTACGGAATCGAATTGTTCCATGCTCAAAATATGCGAAGGTGCATGATGAATAAGGGGCTCACCTATCCTTCTTAACTTTACCTAGCTGACACAGCTGGACCATGGTAACTGCATCCTATAAACACTTCCGCGAGGGTGATATAAATAACATTCTCAACTCCCACAAACTCTATAGGAAGCTCCGCTCCATAAGCTAACTCCAAAACTCTATCCAAAATTGAAAAAGGCCGTACAACCCTCGTTGTGAACTTTTTTGAACTATCAGTCCAATACCTATCAATGAGGCAAGATGTTCAGATAGACTTTTTCACCACCATAGATTTCGATTCCATGTGTCTCCTATCTTTATTGCTTTCTCCTTATCTTATGCAGTCTTGTCTCTCTATGAATCGAATTCATTTCCCAACTGCATTTCTTATCCTTTACTGCTGGAATTAATATTCAATCCAATTGTATGTGCATAAATAACCCTTTGCAATGCTTGCTACAACTCGAATGATGTCAACTTGCACCACTCGAGCATAAGTATGCTCTCACGAAACAGTACCCTTATTCCATTCTTAATGCAAAACCAAACTATCTTAAATCATCCAGTAGTATATCTAATCACTTCAAACCTTATATACCCGGTAGGACAAGACAAAGGTGAGCGGTGTCTCTCTCATGGCACTTCTTATTTAACTCTATGATATTTCCCCATTTTACCAAAAGGGCATCCAAACTTGTTGATTCCTTAACTGTTGTAATTGGTATAATCTCCCTTCCAATTCGATTCCGCTTAGGTCATTTCATTTTACATTTTGAATCATTTCTTTAGCCCTTCAAAAATTAATTGATGTTATAATCTGGGATTATTTTAGCATTAGCGCTAATCATCTAAGTGATACTTCATTCGCATGCAATTGTTATGCAACTAAAACTATGTATTCCAAATTAATCTTGCCCCAATCCGAGGGATGATTGGAGAGAGTCTTTTTTATCCCTTACTCCAAGTCTTACCAAAAGTTTCTGATCTTATTTCCTATAAAATTGTCTTCCCATTCTCAATGCGTGCAAATAACAATATCATTTTTTTAACAAAGACAAAAATCCTTGAATTAACCTTCCATCAAAGAATCTTAACTGTTACTTTTATCTAGGATACCTTTTGAGGTTTGAACTTTCGAAACTTTACCATTTCTTAATGTTCTCTCATAACTTCATATTACTCTATTCCAATTATTTCATTTATTTTATGGTTGATACAACTAAATGTGTATTGGTGCCTTGCCATTTTAATCCAATAGACATGATAACTGTTACTCTGGTTTATACTTAGGAATTTCAGCATTTTAATGCATTGGAACTGCATCTTTTCTCATAAGGAAATGTGAACTCTATAACTTTCCACAAATTATCTAAAAGATGATTTGTGTCATGTATGGAATTACAAAGGAATTATCTTTTCTATTAATATTGAAATAGAGACAAAATCCAGTAACTGTCCCTATTTTGTACATCTCTTTCTTTTGGGGTTTATTCCTTGTTATTTCAAATGATACACTTTTGTATTAAATCTGGATAATTTATAGAAATTTATATTGTTATATACATCATTCAATTGAATTAAAATGCTACCTAAATCCCGCTCCATTTTATAACAACTTCCAATTTGGTGTTTACTACTCCTTATCAATTACTCAAAAATTTGTATCGATGACTAGCTTAACATTTTTACTTGCTCAGGTCATGTAGGTCTACAAATTTGGAACTATCATACTATTTCCTTTATGAAGATTTTCATTAATTTGGAAACTACTTTCCCCATATTTCCATATTCCAGTTTACGCTATACTCAACCCTACAATTCCAAGATCTATATTAGGCATATGTGGAACATATCTACAATAACACAATTTGAATAACATGTATAAAATAGATACCTTTTCATTCTTGTCCACCTGGTCTGCCCGTAGCCTACAGGGGACAACACAATTCATGGACTGCCCGTAGCCTACAGGCATCCTATTCTCATCTATACGGTATCAACTAATATCATGTTGCTATAGTGCCAAGTCAATACTTGTTGTTCCATTTAAGTTTTACTAATGTAATCAATGAAATGCCTATTTGTTATTTTACACTCTTAATATGGATTAAAGTAGACCCTACTGTCTCTTTAACACATCAAACTGAAAAACATTTTGCATCTACATCATTCTTGATGTAATAAAGCATCTTAGCCTACTATTTCCGTACTTGGAAATATGTTCACCCAAATCATACTTTTCAATCTTTCTTTCGCAAGGATCCTACAATTCCAACCATACTTGAGCGCAAAGATACATGGTGGTGTTTACTCTTCACTATTACGAAAAGTTCGACATAATACTTTATCCTCCCAATTCAACTGTTAATTGAAAAGGTTACTAAATTTCCATGTTTCCTTTTTATCTCTGTCCCAACTATTTAATCCATAGTCAATTTTTTTTCCTAGTGGGCTGTTTTAATATTGTTCATCTAACTCCAATCCATTTCTTTTCTTTTTGGCTTAATTGATAGTCAAAATATTTTCACTTTACTTTTTTTAAATCAAAGCCTTTGATTTTTAACATCATTTCCATAAATCTAGTATTTAAAACTATAAAACCCTTCTTACTAAGATCATAATATTTTCTTTTATCAAGTTATCAAAACGGTTTAAGCTTAACTTAACAAATTGTACATAAAACACCTTTCCAAAAAATTTCTTTTATAAATATTTTTTTTCTCAAAAGAGTATTTTAAAGATAATATTACATTTTTAAGTTATTATTATTATTTCAGGGTATAACAGAAACATTTACAAAACATTTTCGAATACTTAACCATTTCTTATTTACAAAAGGAGTTCAAAAACATAGGCCTTACATTCTTCTTAAAAAAATCAAAAGTTCTTTTACTAAAAGCAAAATGCACATTAAGGGTAAATACAACAATGTGCCTTAAACAAAGAAAAGCTTTAAAACAGTTATTAAAAATAACCATTTTACCAAATTCTTTAATTTTGTTTCTTACACAAATCTCATAAAGTTTATCTGACTATTTTATATAAGATTGTAAATCAACTTTTTTTCTATTTAAAATATCAAATATCTACAGTTTCTAACTTTTAGAAAACAATTTCATTGGTTTGTCACTAAAATTGAAGTAGACAACAACCTAATCACCTATGACCACTTATACCTAACAATGTTTCGAGTGTATAAGGTTTCTGTCTTTCTTTCCAAAGATGGTTAACTCAAGTTTCTTTTTCAATACAATACTCAGCTTCAATATAGAAATATTCTAGCAGTGTTTTTAAGTAAATATGAGTCCTTGCAACTACTACCAATATGAGAATATGGTTTCTACTTTAACCGGGGAATTTTTATTATTTATGGGTCTCTTGGTACTAATCTTCTTCACTTACCCTTAAATTCTTAACTTACTTGTTACTACTAGTTGGTATAGGAAAACTCTACTAGCATTTCATTATGTGGTAAATCACAATAAATATGAAAAGTCTACTATTCACCTCAACTGCTATAGCCTTAAGATTTATTCTAACCCACAATTGTTTTCTTAAATAAGGGGATAAGCCAACAACTACCTTATGGGTCAAAATGTATAGAATGTTGTGTATTAACACACATATCAGAAAATTATAATTACACCTTTTTAGTCGGGTTAGGCTCAACTTGTCTCCTCACTTTAAATACTAATGGAATCTTATAGGGATGTTCACACTCTGAATCTTAGCTGCTTTTCCAGAGCCATTCCTCTAGAACTTATAATAATTCTCACTATCTGTGTTTGAAATTAATTTCAACTTTCCCATAGATAGTATACGCATGAATAAAAAGAAATCCCTATAAACAGATAAAATCTTTGGAAATTTCTTTGAAAACTTATATACGTGTTGGTGTGTGTATTATTTTTTTCAAAACTCATTTTTGAAAACATTTTGGAAAACGCTTTTGAAAACTATTTCTTTTACTTTCCGAGTATGTTCCCTCAATATGCTCCTATGTGACGACCGCCCATGACCCCTGCACTGAACCTAGAGATAGTGCGCTGTAAAGTGTGCCAGGTGACCATGGACGATTGCCAGGATAAATTAAAATAACAGAATCTATCGTATTACTCACACCGCATGGACAAAATACAATAGAACATATATATAGTGAAGCTTCACAGAATAGAATCTCATCAATAAAACTTCATAATAGTTGAGTACAATCATCAGAATAGTCAATACATCAAGCCTCACTACATAACTCTCAGAGAATATACAAACAGCGGAACATCCAGTACATATAAGAAGATAATATGCAACCCTCCAGCTCGTCTTCGATATCAACATCGTAAGAAGCAAGAACAGCACGTGTCACCTGCTACCTAGTATGCCCGTCCCAAAATGGACGAACAGCCCAAGGCAATAAGAATTAAAAACATAAAGCCTTGAGTCAGACAACAGTCTTAGTGAGCAGTAAATTAACTAACAACATACCAAAAGATCATAAAGGAAAAGGAATAGGAATACAACCCTCCCACTCCAATCTCTTTCTACAGTGATAGCCCCAGACACACACTAAGCAGAAGCAAACATAGCAGAGCATACAATTTAAAGTAAAGCAATTATCACTCGAGTCAAGGGCGATGTTTTCCAAGCACAAACCCCCAAGGCCTAAACCAAGATTAGATAAGCACCCAGAAAATACCGCTCTTGAGACCGAATGACGATACAACCAAACATCCATGACTCTGGCTATCACTGTTATCATTGCTTCGATATCACCGTTAATTGAATGACCGGCACATTCTTTCAGCCGTCCGTCAAGGGCTAATGGAAACCCCGGTTCTAGACATAACTCCTGCACGTCATCGTGACCCGTGCCTAGGACTATCGAATCTGCCCAGAGTACTTGACTACCAATCCGTAGCCTTCAGGGACTATCGAATCTGCCCAACATACTCTTGCTTTGAGCATGCTAGAACCTTCAACAACGATGGGATCTCAGCCTTCTAGTCATCCTCCTCGATGACTATTTCCATACTAGCTCAAGCGCCTCTCGAGCATCCATTATCCTCAAACTCGAACCATATCACCGAGTTATCAACCTGCTTGGAATGATCCCGTCTGGATTAGACCAAGACTATCTCATATCATGCTTCGCTTCATCACATCCTCGCAAAGCCACATCTCAACATCATCATCATCGAATCTATGCATAAGAGCTTCACCATCCGCTACATATGCCACAAGCAGCTTTTCCAATTCAAGAGCCTTTCCCTTAGCTTTTGAATCATCTTCGGTCTAAATCAAATCATCAATCATCTAATTCATTGCAATCAATCAAATCAAACATTAATCCAAGTAAACAAGCATTCAAATATGATCTAAAAAGACAATTATAACAATAATGGCAATTTCGTAATTAAAGAGTCAAAAGTCCAAAAAGCATGAAAACATGAGCAATGTCTCTACAATCTTGATGAATGAACTTGCATAGGTCAACATGTAGTAAAATGGATGTCAAATCATCATGAACAACGAATCTACATGGATCTATACTTAGGATGAAGAAAATGCATGGAAATCACTATTTTAACACCAAATCAAGCCAACGATCCGATATACTCCTTTGGATCCGTGTGAGAGATAATCACCACTCACCAAATCACCTAAACAACCCCAAATCAACACACTTCAGATTTGGACAGCGAAGGATCTAGCTTGATCTATCACAAATCCGCTTCAAACGATGAAATCTCTCTTCGAAGAATGTAGATCTTCAATCTAAGCTCTTCGATCTTTGATTTGATCTTCAATATGGATGGAAGGAATCACTAGATTAGAGTGGAGAAAAGAAGTGAAGAAGTGTAGAAGTCGAGCTCTCAAAATGGCAGCACTTCGTCGCTTCGAAATCCGGATCCCAAAAAGTGAGAAAAGGACGAGTATTTATAGCTGAAATCCTCCTAAGTCGTCACCCGAAATTAGGTCGTCCACGACCTATAGAGCCACGACTTACGACCTAACGAACCCCACCGACCTAAAGTCTTCGACCTAACAATCTCCGACTCAACAACATAGCAGCCAAACTCCTAAGTCGGTCACGACTTAACACATAACAGATCAGTGCCTTCATTCGACTTACGACTTAGTGAGACAATCCATCCCACGACTTGAAGAGGTTACGACCTACGACTTAGCAATAGCTCCGACCTAACACTCATGCGACCTACCGACTTAGCAACAGGCGCGACCTAACACACGCGACATACTATCTTAACCAGGCTACGACCTAACCCCTTAGGTCGTCTAACGACCTAGCTATACACACGATCTAACTGGGACACGACCTAACCTCTTACGACCTAACTCCTAAGTCTTCTACGACTTATCCTACTTAGGTCGTTTACTACTATCCCAGCCTCCTTAGATCGTCGCCTATTTCCTTAAGTCAGCTACGACCTAAGCCTCTAACATACAATCTTACGACCTAACTCTTAGGTCGTCTACGACCTAACCATGCTAACTACAGGTTCTCCTTAGGTCGCTGCCGACCTATCCCTTAGCTCGCTCAAATCCTTAACTCGGTCAGTCTTCTTAGGTCGGTCTTAACCTTAAGTCGTCCAATCTATAAGTCGGTCACGACTTAGGACTTGAACAAAATTCTGCCCAAAAATCTGAAACGACTTAACAACGCTAAGAATTCCAGATTTTTACGAACTTTTCGATCCGTAAAAATACGGGTCGTTACATTCTCTCCCCCTTAGGAATTTCGCCCCCGAAATTCCAAACAAACAAAGCAATCAAAGACTATTCTGCATGCCTACCATCCATAGCAATCAACAAACCATGCATCCAATTCTAGCTTAGCATACAGAATTCTAAGACTTAGAACAAGTTACAATGTCGTTAGATGACACGACACCTTAGGGCCATACCTTGAAGAGTTCAGGATGAACTGCCTTCATCCTCTCTTCCACCTCCCACGTACAGTCATTATCATCATCACTCCATTGTATCTTGAGCAACTTAACTATCTTCCTCCTAAGCTGTTTCGTGTCGGTTTCCACAACACGAAGCGGCTTACAAGGTCTCTTATCGACTGGACTAACTTCGAAATCTTCACAGCTATCAGCAGAAACCACTGTATTCGAGTCGTGCACATACTTCCGTAGATATGATATGTGAAAAACATTGTGCACACCCGACATCTTCTCTGGTAATTCCAATCTGTAGGCGAGCTTTCCAATTCGCTCGATAATCGGGAATGGTCCAACAAATCTTGGAGTCAATTTTCCTTTCTTCCCGAATCGAATAACATTCTTCAGCGGAGAAATCTTCACAAAAACCATATCACCTACGTCGAATTCCAAATCCTTACGATGCTTATCGGCATAACTCTTCTGTCGATCTTGGGCTGCCTTCATTCGTTGCCGAATGATCTCAATGCAATCCGAAGTCTGTCGAATCATCTCTGGCCCAAGTAACAGCTTTTCTCCTGTTTCCAACCAACATGTCGGAGAGTTACACGGTCTTCCATACAATGCCTCATACGGTGCCATACCAATGCTTGACTGGTAACTGTTATTGTATGCAAATTCCACCAAATGAAGGTGATCTTCCCATGATCCTCCGAAATCCAAAACACAAGCTCTAATGAGATCTTCCAAAACTCGGTTGACTCTCTCGGTCTGACCATCTGTTTGAGGATGATAAGCTGTACTCAAACACAACTCAGTTCCCAAAACTTCCTGGAAGCTCTTCCAAAATCCACTAGTGAACAATGGGTCTCGATCGCTCACTATACTCTTCGAAATACCATGGAATCGAACTATCCACTTAACATACAACTCAGCCAACTTTGATGCAGTCCTAGTCGATCGAACAGGAATGAATCTTGCACTCTTAGTCAAACGATCTACAATGACCCAAATCCCCTCATTTCCCGTTCTGGTTCTAGGTAGTCCATCAATAAAATCCATCGACACTTGCTCCCACTTCCATGTAAGAACTTCTAATGGCTGAAGCAATCCACTTGGCTTCTTCTGTTCGGCTTTAACCAACTGGCAGTTCATACACTTGGAAATAAAATTTCCAACATCCTTCTTCATACCTTCCCAGTAGTAGGTTCTCATCATATCCCGATACATCTTATTTCCACCTGGATGAATTGTCAGCTTCGAGTGATGACTTTCCTTCATAACTTCACTCCTTAATTCATCTATATCGGGAACAACTAGTTGTCCTTGCTTCCGAAGCCAACCCT
Source organism: Allium fistulosum (assembly GCA_030737815.1). NCBI lineage: Eukaryota > Viridiplantae > Streptophyta > Magnoliopsida > Asparagales > Amaryllidaceae > Allium > Allium fistulosum. The sequence goes on from CM060908.1 coordinate 211,378,933, forward strand.
CTCGATCGACCTCGAATCCTTTATCCTTTTCTGGATCCAATCTAGATTCCAAATCATGGATAATCTTGACAAGCTTATCATCTCGCTTTTGACTCTCGCCGATTCTTTCCACAAGAGTCGGTCTTATTGATAGGTTTGCCAACATCTCAGGTTCCAATTCACATCTGGGCCTGAAGTCAAATCCAGCTAAATACTCGAGACTCTTCCATTCTGAAAACATGGCTCCTAATCCTGCATGTCTTCGACTTAACGCTTCTGCCACTGCGTTACCTTTTCCCGGAGTATAAGCTATACCAAAATCATATGATGCCAAAAACTCTAGCCACCGTTGCTGCCGAAGATTCAAATCTTTTTGGGAGAAAAGATACTTCAACGACTTATGATCTGTAAACAACTCGAATCAAACTCCCAATAGATAATGTCTCCACATCTTCAGAGCAAAAACAATCGCCGCTAACTCCAAATCATGAGTCGGGTAATTCCTTTCATGCGGCTTCAGTTGTCGACTTGCATACGCAACAACTTTATCCCTCTGCATCAGCACTGCTCCAAGTCCAGTACCACATGCGTCGGTGTAAACCACCATCTCATCATTCCCACTTGGAATAGTCAAAACAGGAGCACTTGTCATCCGCTCTTTCAGGATTCCGAAAGCTTGCTCACACTTAGCATCCCATCTGAACACTTGGTTCTTTTTCGTCAATCCTGTCAATGGTGCAGCCACCTTGGAGAAGTCTTTGATAAACCGTCGATAATATCCTGCTAATCCAAGAAAACTTCTCACATCCGTTGCATTCTTAGGTCTAACCCAATCCTGGATTGCTGCCACCTTAGCGGGATCAACCGCTATTCCATTTCCAGAGATAACATGGCCTAAGAACCTCACTTCACTCTTCCAGAAGTGACACTTCGAAAACTTAGCCTTCAGCTGATGTTTCCGCAAGATTTCCAAAACAATACGCAAGTGCGTCTTGTGCTCTTCTTCAGTTCTGGAATAAATCAGAATATCATCCACGAACACAAGCACGAACTTGTTCAACTGATCTCTGAACACTCTATTCATAAGATCCACAAAATATGCTGGCGCGTTAGTCAATCCAAACGGCATTACCCGCCACTCAAAGAAACCGGATGGTGTCCTGAAAGCAGTCTTCGGCACACTATCCTTAGCCACTCTCAACTGGTGAAATCCCGTTGCCAAACCCATCTGAGAAAACACCTTAGCTTCGTGAAGCTGATCAAACAAGTCATCTATTCTCGGTAATGGATACTTGTTCTTCTTAGTCACTTTATTCAGCTCACAATAATCCACACATAACCTCAGCGATCCATCCGCTTTGGTTGCGAACACAACTGGTGCACCCCATTCGGACACACTACGCCGAATGAATCCTTTCTGTAAAAGATCATCAACCTGCACCCTCAACTCCTGTTGTTCCCTAGGCGCCATCCGCCTAAGAGGCATCACAACAGGTCTGGCTCCTTCAACTAGATCTATACGAAACTCGATCTCTCTATGCGGCGGTAACCCTTTGACCTCGTCAAAGACATCCTCAAATCCATTAGCGATTGGCACAGATGACAGTCCATCCCGTGGAACAACCAGCGAATACATGAAGCTCATGAAGACGCCTTCTTCATGCTTACATCGTATCACAATCTTTCGCCCCTCCACATTCTCGACTGTCACCTCCAACCTCTCACAATCAACCTTTGCCGTATATTTCCTAAGCCAGTCCATACCCAAAATAATTCCGAACCCCGCAAAGTTCAGAACAAAACAATCACAAACAAAAGAGCAATCATGACTCGATACAATCAGACCACGGCATAGCATACACAAACAAGACGAACCCCCAACTGGATTAGTCACAACCAATGGCCTATCAACGATATCTGGTTCCAAACCTAACTGGCCTACAAGTTCACTACAAACAAACGAATGCGACGCCCCAGTATCAAACAACACTCTAACTGGAACACCACAAATGGAAAGAGTACCTTGAACCACCACACTCTTTCCCTTCTCTTCAGCGGTAGGAGCTTTCGAAGATGATGGGACAGCTCCCAAAGCATAAGCTTGCACAATCTGCTTGTCCTTCCGCGGTTCTGGACAATTCTTCCTGAAATGCCCCGGCTTGTCACAGTTGTGACACTTCATCGGTGCCTTCGGATTCTTACAATCCTTCGAGAAATGGCCCTTCTGCTGACAATTGTAACAAGTCACTTCGCCCTTCGGCTTCTTCTGGCCATCCCTACCCTTCTGCTGCTGTTGCTTCCTCTTCTTGTTTTCACCCTACTGTGGTTTAGACTCTCCCCTGGTCACAGCAACAACAGATCCTTCCTTAGGAAACAGACTCTCATGCCTGAGAGCTTTCTCCACAAGCTTCTCAAATGAATCATCCAAATGATCCACCAACTGCCTCCCAAGATAACTATCCAAGCCTGTCACAAACTTCTCATTCTTTTGATAAGCAGATTCAATATACGATCGGGCATACTTGGACAAAGCCTCAAACTCAGAAACATACTCAAGAACTGGTCTTCCACCTTGCTTGAGCTCCACAAACTTCTTGAACAGAACAGACTTCTGAGCTGTAGAAATGAACTTAGCTTCAAATCTAGTTTGGAATTGCTCCCAAGTAATCTCTTCCTCCGGAGTATTGATGGTAATAGAGTTCCACCAATCAGAGGCTCTCCCTTGAAGCTGCCTTGATGCCAACTTCCTCTTAGTTGCATCCTCAATTCCCAAATCACTAAAGATCCTTCTACAAGCATCTATCCACCTCTGGACCTCAATAGTTGATTTTGTTCCCAAGAAAACCTTTCCTCCAAGAGCAGTGTAGTCCTTACACAACTAAGCAAAATCCACCGGTCTTGGAGTTTGAACTTGAACTCCAACATCCACCGATGGCCCCGGAGCTGGCATCCTTCTCATGATCGAAGTCATCATAGCTTCGAACATGGCAGCGTAATCAGCAATCCCCTCAGTAGCACGGCCTTCCCTAGCAGCTGGTCTCCCTCTTCGACTCATTCTCAATATCTATAAAAAGGAATGATTAGCACATCTAGAGAAACAACTGCATAAAGGACTCAAACTCTACTAAGCTACTATATTATATATAGTAATCATCCATCAAAATACAATTACGTCTCTCATACGTAGTTACGTCAGCGAGCGTTGGGTAAAATCGATTAACCAATGCTCTGATACCAAATGTGACGACCGCCCATGACCCCTGCACAGAACCTAGAGATAGTGCACTGTAAAGTGTGCCAGGCGACCATGGACGATTGCCAGGATAAATTAAAATAACAGAATCTATCGTATTACTCACAGCGCATGGAAAAAATACAATAGAACATATATATAGTGAAGCTTCACAGAATAGAATCTCATCAATAAAACTTCATAATAGTTGAGTACAATCATCAGAATAGTCAATACATCAAGCCTCACTACATAACTCTCAGAGAATATACAAACAGCGGAACATCCAGTACATATAAGAAGATAATATGCAACCCTCCAGCTCGTCTTCGATATCAACATCGTAAGAAGCAAGAACAGCACATGTCACCTGCTACCTAGTCTGCCCGTCCCAAAATGGACGAACAGCCCAAGGCAATAAGAATTAAAAACATAAAGCCTTGAGTCAGACAACAGTCTTAGTGAGCAGTAAATTAACTAACAACATACCAAAAGAGCATAAAGGAAAAGGAATAGGAATACAACCCTCCCACTCCAACCTCTTTCTACAGTGATAGCCCCCAGACACACTAAGCAGAAGCAAACATAGCAGAGCATACAATTTAAAGTAAAGCAATTATCACTCGAGTCAAGGGCGATGTTTTCCAAGCACAAACCCCCAAGGCCTAAACCAAGATCAGATAAGCACCCAGAAAATACCGCTCTTGAGACCGAATGACGATACAACCAAACATCCATGACTCTGGCTATCACTGTTATCATTGCTTCGATATCACTGTTAATTGAATGACCGGCACATTCTTTCAGCCGTCCGTCAAGGGCTAATGGAAACCTCGGTTCTAGACATAACTCCCGCACGTCATCGTGACCCGTGCCTAGGACTATCGAATCTGCCCAGAGTACTTGACTACCAATCCGTAGCCTTTAGGGACTATCGAATCTGCCCAACATACTCTTGCTTTGAGCATGCTAGAACCTTCAACAACGATGGGATCTCAGCCTTCTAGTCATCCTCCTCGACGACTATTTCCATACTAGCTCAAGCGCCTCTCGAGCATCCATTATCCTCAAACTCGAACCATATCACCGAGTTATCAACCTGCTTGGAATGATCCCGTCTGGATTAGACCAAGACTATCTCATATCATGCTTCGCTTCATCACATCCTCGCAAAGCCACATCTCAACATCATCATCATCGAATCTATGCATAAGAGCTTCACCATCCGCTACATATGCCACAAGCAGCTTTTCCAATTCAAGAGCCTTTCCCTTAGCTTTTGAATCATCTTCGGTCTAAATCAAATCATCAATCATCTAATTCATTGCAATCAATCAAATCAAACATTAATCCAAGTAAACAAGCATTCAAATATGATCTAAAAAGACAATTATAACAATAATGGCAATTTCGTAATTAAAGAGTCAAAAGTCCAAAAAGCATGAAAACATGAGAAATGTCTCTACAATCTTGATGAATGAACTTGCATAGGTTAACATGTAGTAAAATGGATGTCAAATCATCATGAACAATGAATCTACATGGATCTATACTTAGGATGAAGAAAATGCATGGAAATCACTATTTTAACACCAAATCAAGCCAACGATCCGATATATTCCTTTGGATCCATGTGAGAGATAATCACCACTCACCAAATCACCTAAACAACCCTAAATCAACACACTTCAGATCTGGACAGCGAAGGATCTAGCTTGATCTATCACAAATCCACTTCAAACGATGAAATCTCTCTTCGAAGAATGTAGATCTTCAATCTAAGCTCTTCGATCTTTGATTTGATCTTCAATATGGATGGAAGGAATCACTAGATTAGAGTGGAGAAAAGAAGTGAAGAAGTGTAAAAGTCGAGCTCTCAAAATGGCAGCACTTCGTCGCTTCGAAATCCGGATCCCAAAAAGTGAGAAAAGGACGAGTATTTATAGCTGAAATCCTCCTAAGTCGTCACCCGAAATTAGGTCGTCCACGACCTATAGAGCCACGACCTACGACCTAACGAACCCCACCGACCTAAAGTCTTCGACCTAACAATCTCCGACTCAACAACATAGCAGCCAAACTCCTAAGTCGGTCACGACTTAACACATAACAGATCAGTGCCTTCATTCGACTTACGACTTAGTGAGACAATCCATTCCACGACTTGAAGAGGTTACGACCTACGACTTAGCAATAGCTCCGACCTAACACTCATGCAACCTACCGACTTAGCAACAGGTGCGACCTAACACACGCGACATACTATCTTAACCAGGCTACGACCTAACCCCTTAGGTCGTCTAACGACCTAGCTATACACACGATCTAACTGGGACACGACCTAACCTCTTACGACCTAACTCCTAAGTCTTCTACGACTTATCCTACTTAGGTCGTTTACTACTATCCCAGCCTCCTTAGATCGTCGCCTATTTCCTTAAGTCAGCTACGACCTAAGCCTCTAACATACAATCTTACGACCTAACTCTTAGGTCGTCTACGACCTAACCATGCTAACTACAAGTTCTCCTTAGGTCGCTGCCGACCTATCCCTTAGCTCGCTCAAATCCTTAACTCGGTCAGTCTTCTTAGGTCGGTCTTAACCTTAAGTCGTCCAATCTATAAGTCGGTCACGACTTAGGACTTGAACAAAATTCTGCCCAAAAATCTAAAACGACTTAACAACGCTAAGAATTCCAGATTTTTACGAACTTTTCGATCCGTAAAAATACAGGTCGTTACATCCTAAGTCCTAATGATCTTAAACCTAAGCTCTAGTACCAAATGTAACAATCTGTAACTCCCGACACACCAATGCAAAGCCTAATATGACCTTTGACTCGTCATGCCGAGAAATTTGAGCTACTGGGATACTAAAACATTATAAAGCATAATTATAAGGGTGGAGTTCTAAGGCATTCTAAAGTTTCAAATCTCACTGTGAAAGGAATTAAAATATAAGTACATAAAATAAACATCTCAGAAAAACAGTCTACAAAATACTTATTTCACATATACACTGTCCTCAAAGTACAATATAAACTTTATAGACATTTAGTATGATAGATGACTACAAGAGGAACAATGACTAATACGAGAAATCCAACGCCGAGAACTTTTCTCCCCGTAAAATGTCCAATCAACTGCTAACATGTCATCTTGTGGTAGGGAATAATGGAAAGAAAGGGGTGGATCAAACAAAAGTCTGGTGAATGAACAAGTTTAACAAGATGATTAAGTGCAATTGACCTTAAATCTACTCTAAGTGGTATATAATGTAAATCCAGTGTTCGTGAACTCCTAAGGTCCAATACCTAAGGATTCTTATCTTACTCAATGGGTCAAACCAACCGATCGAACCTCACACTAACAATCGGCCAAAATGGGAACTATTCTCCCATCATAATTACATCAACAGTACACTTGAAGAGGAAGAACACCGAAAATGCAACTTGCATAATGACTCATTGTATGCACCCATGATCATCTCTCGATCGTAGTGGTGAAATGTCTCTTATTGTACTGCACTAGGTTCCATCTCATAGTAACACACGTTAGTACCGAGCCCCAATTTATTCAATACATATACCCACTTATTGTACTGCATGGACGTCCATCCACACCACATTGCGCTAGAAAACGTACATACATGGATCTTCTGTTAGTACCGAGCTCTCTCGGAAAGCATATTCGACAGTGCTGCGCCCACCCATATGGAACACCCTTGAGCCTATGCGAAATAAATCACCCACAACTCTATATATGTGATATACATCGCCCTAGACCAAAATCAACCATTGTGAAATAAAATTAGCCCATACCAATATCAATCGTTCTTACATTCATCGCCATAACCACTCTAATAGAGAACCAACTCCCCTATCCTCTTACGCATGCATACTTAGCCCAAATGAGCTCAACCAAACAGTTCATTAATTACAAAAATTTTAACAAAATTATATAATTTTTATCATTAAATTAGGCCATAGGCCAAGGTTTAAGTCGTACATTTTTCATTTTCGAATGGTCAACCTAGAAAATCCCTTGGTCAACTACTACCGGTCGACCTAGACATCCCCAAGTCGACCATCCACATGTAAAATTTAGGATTTTGCTTTCTTTTCTGCTTTCGATTTATGTGGTGTTTAACAATGTCGATTAATGTACTAATTTAACCCTAATAACCAGCTTAATTCATAGATTTCAATCTAATTTAGGGTTTTTGCATTTAGGTTTTCAATTTGACATTACACAACTGTTTAATTAACTAATTTCATAATCCATTTACTATAATTTAACAAATTTAATTTTAGTATTCATAGCATTCTAACCAATTAGATTAATTTAAAATTAATTACATTAATCAAATTATTAATCTGTGCCCACTCACCTCTAATCTGAGCTCTAGATCTTGAGAAATTGACCTCCAAATGATAGTTCCTTCCCAAGATTGCCTTAGGCTCTGCTTTGGAGTATTGTAGTACATGTTATGAGGGGTTTAAAAAGTACCAGTTTTGACCATAAATGATCGTAGCGGTTTTGATTGGTTTACATGAAGTGTTATTATAGCTTGCTTGAGAGTTTAACATACATCGGTTTTGAGAGTTTTCCACTAAAGTAACATTACATATATATCCTTATGTTTATCAACTATCTTTGTGAAGATTAATTCTATAATATAATTAGTGGGGGTATAATTGGAAAAAAAGTTATAACCCCTCAAAACACCCAATTTAATGGGTTGAGAATTTCCATCAAAATTACACTGCACTGGTTTTCACCAGTTTTATAACCAACTACAATGTGTGAAAAAAACTTACAAGCAATGGTTATGATAATACCTGAAATATAGAGTCATCCAAAACCAGTCAAAAGCGGTAGAAAATAAACTCCCAAGCATAGTGTTAGTTCCGTTTGATTAGTTGTTCTTGCCTTTTTAGATTGATTAGGGTTTTAATTTGATTTAAGAAGATTAGGGATTGTAGGAGAAAAATTGACGGAGTTTAGTTACTATAGGCTTCCATTAGAGAATTAGGGTTTCATTAGTTACAAATTTATAAAGCTAGACTTATGTTTAGGGCCATCAGATTAGCTTAGGGAAAATCTAGTCCTCTTATCAAATACTTCGGATGCAAGCAATGAATCCAGGTTGTTATTCCTCGTCTCTCCCGATCGCTAATCCTCAATTTGACCCATGTCAGGTAAACCGTCCATGCACTTAGGTCGACCGCTACTGGTCAACCTATGATCTTCTTGGATCGACCCAAAGTCTTGTAAACTTTTATTTTTTTTATTTTTAATTTCTTAATTCATTCTAACTTCCGTAAGTTCTCCATACTAACTCAAATTATGAAATGTTATGCATGAAAATCGTTCGGAAAATTGCAATGAACACAATGGTGCAAGTTTCCTAGCCAAATTCAGATGTCTTTGAGAATTTCTTTTTATGTCCTTGTTTAGTTTTAGTTTAATTTCCTTATTAAATTTCCGTTCAAATTCTAGTTGAATTTTACATAAATGTCTGGGGTGTTACATTGAAACATTCGAAGATGTTTCCTTACCCTTTATAGCTAACACTGTGTTTTGATCCTTAAACAATCTCTCAACTAACCTCAACATATTGAGCATCTCGATGAGGTTTATGCTCAACTAGTTCATATTGTAGTTCAACATAAATAGCTCAAACTGCAAAGCCAGTGAGCCTAGGATCAAATTCACTTGCAATTCATCACTTATTTTAACATCAAGCTCTGAAAGTCTATCAGTATAGCCTTTCATGGTCAAGACGAAATCCCTAATGCGACTGCCCTTACCCATCTTCGTGTTAAACAATTTCTTAGTAATCTCGTACCTTGTGGAATGAGATTGCTTCCAAAACATAGCTTTGAGGCTTTCAAAGATTGTGTGGAAATACATGTTTTTATGTTGCCTTTGCAATGTCTTATCTAATGTGGACAAAATGAAAACTTGACCAACTTCGTAATCAACAACCTAAGTATTATAAACTTTTACTACCTCGGGATTAGTGCCTTTATTGAGTTTCTCTCTTGCAGGTACAGTTATAGATGACCATAAATGTTCGTATGTGAGTGCTATCTTAATTTCTCTTAGCCAGTAGGTATAGTTTTGTCCAACAAGCTTATCATTTTTCAAAAATAGTCGCATGTTGGTCATTTTGTAGCAAATTTAATTTTAAGTATATTAGGACAATTTACACATTATGGACGTTCTTATATTATTGGATACGTTAAATATTACATTTCATTTACATAATAAGTTCCTACTATAATTTTATGTTTCTCAAAATCCTAAAACGAAACATAGAAATATTTTGATTCCTCTAGTGGATGTTAGGACTCGATTGCCATGGGATTCTAAGCTTGACGAAACTAAATAAATCATAGGCCTTCACATGATGGATAACACCTTATCAGTTGTATCATATATAACTCCCTATGGTTTTTTTCCTATCTCACCTCGACCTTGAGGAAACTCAACAAATCGAAAGATATTATTTGCTCGTACCCACCATTTCACTTAAGCCTTGGTATAATGCATGTACCTGTTATAAACTCAACAAATACATGCATGTATCTCACCTTATCTAGTCAACATATTAATAGTACTAGATATAACATCCTAACTTGAGGAAACTCAACAACTAAAGAGTACGCGGGTAATATATTAATATATAAATGGTAGAAGACAACTTATATATTAAGGATTCATGATCTTTAATATATGGGTTTATATATATATAAACATGCACATATACACATATACTTTAACTGATCTCGATTTGGGGAAAAATATATTCCTTTTGAAATACCCTTGTAGTTCAACTGTCAGACACATTTGAAGTCATGGCATACGTATAACATGTATTTACTTATTCCTTAAGCCTATGTTAGGTTTCTTATAGTTCCACTTATATTATACATTCATATATACAAGTTTAATTTATTCATATCCTCTTACAATTTAATTAATTAATACAGTATTATTATGTACATTATTAAATAAATAATATTTAATTTATAAATTTAATTGATTAAATAATTTCAAAATTCAAAAAAATTATTCTAAACTAGTTAAGATGAATATTAGCCATAACTTTTATAGATTCATATACATATATCATTACACAAATACACACATATATATATGTTTTAATTCTATTAATTAACATTTGATTGATTTATTTAATAATTATTTCTATTTATTTAAAAAAACCATTTTTAAGCAAATAATTTAATAAATTCAAAAATATTTATTAATTATTTACCTCAAACAACTTAACATATATATATTTATTTAATTATAAGATTTATAGATATACACACACACATATATATCAATATATGCGTGTGTTTGTGCGCGAGTTGATTTAATTAATTAACTTTAATTAATTATTTATTTATTTAATTAATCTGATTAATTAAATTATTAAAAATTTCAAAAATATTAATATATTTCAACAAAATATTTTGCAACATTTGTAAAATTTATTTATATTTTAAATTTACTTTAAAATTCAAAATATATAGTTAAATTTTCAAACCAAATTTTGAAAATTAGCCGAAGGCCTTAGCCAAAAGCTAAGGAGAGGAGAATATTGATCATCCAACCACAAGCTTAAGCACTACTATTCTAGACCCTCAAATGATATGTAGCTTTTATTACTTAGCCTTAAAGCTGCTAATTTAGATTGCATAGACCATTCGGCTCTAATACCATTGACGGAACGAGGTCGGTCAAAAGCGGATGAAATAATTAGATTTCAAAAAAACCAATTTGGATCACAAAGGGTCTACAAAGTCAAAAGGTTTGTGTTAGATCTAAATTAATTTAAATAAAATCATATTTTATTTATTTCTGATTTATTTAATTAAAAATTTTAATCAAATTGAATTTATATAGTTTATAAGTGTAACATTATATATTTGTGTGTATATCATGCACGTGCAACATGTAAATTATGTATATAGTTAATCTATATGTATATAGATGTAGGGATTTGCATCTCTATCGTACGTATCTGCCATTTATATGTACAATGGTTGTCACAAAAAATATTATATATATATATTTATATATATATATATTAAATTAAAATTTTACATTAAAAAAATTAATAATTTAAAATATTTGAATAGATTTGACTAAGTCAATAAGATTCAAATGTGAATCTAAAATCCAAAATATCTAATTTTTACCAAGTAGATAATTTATTTAAATTTCAAATTTAAATTTATAAAATAGTTAAAAATATCTATAAAATATTCAAAATAAATGTATTTATATAAATATTGTAAAATAAATATATTGTCGAAAAATAAAATAATTTTATTATTATTTTAAATATATATAAAAACTATGTAAAATGCATAAAAGAGTAAATATAAAGTAATAAATAATTATTAATATAAATTATATATGAATTAGAATCCTTTCGGCTAGGATTAATTTTTTTAAAATATAAAGCAGATTTTTTATTATTATTATCAAAATTATATATATATAATAAATAGCTATATATATATATTAAAATAATTTAAAACATTGTATAAATTATTAATTTAAATGTAATTGTATTATATTTAAAATAGATTTTGACAAAATATTTTTTCCAATCGGAAGTTTTTTATATTTATACATATATATAATTTTAAGTGTATACACACACACACACACTATATACATATGATTAAAATTAATATAGATGATTTTAAACTATTTAAATTTAATTTAGTATTTCAAAAATTACAAAAAAATTATATGGTCGAAAGGTTTTTTATAATTTTATGCAAAGATCTAATAACAATACTAAACAATATAAATAATTCGGTGATATAGAAAATTAGCAGTTATGGGTAACAACAATTGCACATATAAAATCGTTCTATAATGGACATTTGACATCTGATAAATAAAATAAATGTAATAAAACAGTTTACTTAGAGATGTTTCTTTAGATCCACACGTTAATCTAGTCTATCTCCATGATCTGATTGATATACACCTCCTGTTGCAAACAGGAAGCATGAAAACACTGGATCTAATACTATATAATTGTTTGGATGTGAATCAAACAAGAAAAATGGAGAGTGGGGGTTGAAGATGCTTGCGGCTTAAAAATGAGGACGGTGGAGGCAAAAAGTTATACTAAAAATGGAGGCTAAAGTTTGATTATATAGTATGGTCTAGAGAGAAATATCTGTTATAATTCTCTCTTACCAATTCAAACACAAAGCAATCCTTTGCCCTTTATTTCAAACTGCATGGAACGATTTCCATATTGGACCAAAATACCCACTCAACCTATTAACAATTTATTTAATTTTAATCCAATTTAAATTGTTATCGACAACACACATATATAACTTTTATATACGCATCCAATAAATTACTAATAGCACCCTGAATATTTTTAGAGATTACTCCATTTTACTAAATACATCTCATACAGTAAGCATAATAATAATTATGTAACGATCCGGAATTTCGAACACTTCTTATTTAAATACCAAAATTATTTAAATACTTGACTCTTGGTTAAATGTGATTAAAATGGATTTATAACCTTGTTAAATTCCTATTAATTAATATCTACTGATAAGAACCTTGTTTTCAAATACATTTACAAAAATAAATAGTTCGATAAAATATCGATAATGTAATAGAAAATCGTTTTATCGATAAATGACTTTTAGTCGATCAAAGTTGTTCGAACTTTTTGGGTTTGACTGATAAATAAATGTGTAATTAATTAGCAGCAAAAAATATTTTGATCGTTTATGGCTAACTAGATCTCTTGATGATGTCAGGGGGATGTCATAGAAAATATTTTGGAGAGGGATATTTTGGGAAGACTTAAGGGTAAAATAATAATAGGAGTGATGTGTAAAGTTCGCATGTGAGGGGAGGTTGCTTTCTTGGCTGGCCAAGAAGGTTTAGGAGGTTGCTTTAACCTCTTGAATAATTCTATTTAACCATTTCATTAGTTAACAAAGTGGTGTTGCAAAGTTATGAACCAAAAATATTGTTTTCTTCATCTTCTTCTTCCTCTCTTTAAATTCTAGAAACCATAGCAAATCATCCCCAGCTCCTCTCAAACTTTAGGCCCTGATGCAATATAGAAACATGGAAAAGCAACTCATAAAATGAAGAAAAGAAGCACAAACCCTTCATCAAATCATGGTCATGGGAAATTAGTGAAGGGGAAGCATGGTCGTTAGCTTTTTGGTGCTAAAGGTTGGATTTTTGGCTTGTTTGGTTATGATAGGAAGTTGATCTAGTGTTCAAGTGCTTGTGCTTGGGTGTAAGCTTTGTTTTGGGTGAGTTTAATCACCATTGAAGTGTATATATTGTGTGAATATAAAATTAAGAAATGAACTAATAAAGTTATAAATTTGGAACTGCATTGCTTTTGAAAGCAAATGACAACTCTATATTGTACATCATCACTTCTAGTACCCTCTATAACATGTAATGTGGCCTTGACTTTGTGTTTATATGTTTGTTTTGGTTTTGTATGGCATTGACGTGTGTTAGAAAGTGTTTGAAGTGAGAAAGATCGCTAAAGTGCATTCTGTAAATCCCTAGTGTTTAACATGTCCAAATGGTTATATGTGAATATATTGTAAAAGTATATGTAAAGGTTGTGCTCTACACTTATAGTAGTATATGGGATAGCGAGGAAATGGTTTGGAAAATTATAGAAATGGAAGAACAAATTTGTAAAAGTCAGAAGCGAAACAATTGTTATAAATATTCTTTAAAAAGCTAGTTTTGGGCATTTTAATATGATTTTGAAAGACATCTTTAGGGCTTTCTTTGCATGGTGTTTAAGTACCCTAAGCATACATTTTATTGTAAAAATTTCAGATCCTAAGTCATTATTTTGAGCGGAGACTGGTCACAATTTCATGCTTTTCTCTAAATTGCTCTCTATCCAGATGTTTCACAACACTTATAAATGTCGTCTTCGACCTATAACAGCGTTTATGGGCCTTACAACACCAATGTTGTTTTAAGCTATCTTGGTGTTAAAATAAGTTTAATCGATATTCAAATAAAATGCTTTGGGTATATAGTGACAATGTTTGAGTAACATTTTTCTTTAACTCTTTTGATTATATTGAATGTAAGTTGATCTTTAAAAGCATATTTTAAAGATAACGACAAGTATAAAAGTGTTATGGGTTTATAGTAACAATGTTTTAGTAACATTTGTTTTTAACCCTTGTAAATATACTTTTATCTTTACAAAGTGAAAAAGATTAATTTAAAGATGATTATAAGTATGGAACATTTTGGAAAAAGGTTAGCAAGGTAAAAGGTTTAACTTATAAATGAAAAGGGGTTTAGAGTAACAATGTTTTAGTTATTTTTTTTAACATCTTTGATTATATTTTAAACTGGAAAATCTTGTTAAATGATTTGTTAATATTCTTATACCTTTGAGATTAGAATATGAGTACATTTTGAAGAATGTAAAGAGTGGAAATGAATAGTGAAATAGTAGTGTACGGTGTATATCTTTTATAAAGATACTTTAAATATATATACAAGTATTTACAAAGAACTATTATCTCATAATACGGGAAGGAGAAGTTGCTTATACAACTGAATTGTGTTTTGTGTGTTTACTTGTCTATGGGAAGTATTTACTACAATACTTAGCACTAAAAGCTGACAAAGTAGACTTACTCTATCTGTGAGTTAAGAATGAGATGTCAAGGTAGGGCTTGGATCCAACTAGTGCTCTAACCTATCTGGTTTCATTCTTAACCGAGGGATAACGTAAGTTGAGAAGGTCAGAAAAGGTGATAAGTACACAAGACTTGATTTCCATATGTGATCGTTTTATTACTATCGAACTTAACAAAAATTAACTTAGGAAGTATATAAAAGTTTCTCGGTTTCATACAGTTTGAGATCCCCAAGGAGGACTCATTGGTATTAAACCTCTCTTTCTTTAAGAACGTATATATACGAGATCCCCTAGGGAGGACACCTTTATATCGTTCTCTTACTTCTCAAAGAACCAAAATTGAGTTAACTGGAAATTCGCCAATTTAGTTTTGAAGAGTTCGAGATTGAATAAGTATACTTATGTATTACTTACCGCAAATCACTTCAAAAATGATATACAAGTTTTATGTTTTGGAAGGGGTGGTGGAGTGGAAGGTTATAGAGTTGAACTGTCTATCCTAAGATTAAGTCCAATGGAGAGGTCAGCGTTTACATTTCAAACGATGCTAGTGAGGGTAATGTCTATCTTGAGGTTGATTCCAAGAGAGATGACATAATTAGCATTAGTCGCACGACTTATGCTGGAATCCAAGGAGAGATTCAGGATCTTTTTGAGTGATGAAGACTCGTGTATTGAAATACTGAACATGACTTCACTATCGGTAATGACAAAAAACAAAGTAGACCTCATAGACAGTGGGTTTTGCTAACCCAATTGTACATCTACTCCAAATATCTAGAGATGCTTTTGATTGTGGCTGGCAAGAGTTGATGGTATTCGGTATCACGTGTTCAAGCATGGACTAGTTGTGTTTTTTCCTTTATGGTATATTTTATCTAGAGATATATGTGATTTCAGAAAGTAGTTTTTGACCCTTGTCTGGAGGCCGACACCGATGTACTAGGGAGACCTCCAACAGAAGTCTATATGCGAACGAATTTTAGTAGTTTTAGATGTACTTCTAATATTGTTGTATTATGAGATGCAAGTAGTACAACTATTTTTTTATTTATATTCTACACCCTAAACACTATCTATTATATCGCCATATGTATTTATTAGATGGTTTGGTTATTTTGAGGGGAAATCCATCCCAGTGATTTAGTTGGTCTTAAAAGATACTGTCATATGATAGCTACATATTTCTTGAGCTTCCCACACCAGGTTTATGTATGACCCTTGGTTTTATCTTTCCCTTAATTCTTCAGGTGCTCTTTCGAGCAGTTTAAGATAGGAAGGTTTTCGTTGATATTCTTTGGAGATTCAGAAGAGAACCTGAATGCTTACAGTCATTTACAATTATTTTATTTCCGCTAGACTACTAGTATGTATATATTAGCAATTATGAGGACAAGCCATTATAACTATCCAGGTTGATGATGGTACTTAAGATTGTTACTTTGAAATGATATGTATCTTAGAGTGGGATCTTTGTGCTGTCTTTTTAACATTATATATTATCATTTTGTTGTAAGATTCTGATTTTTTGTTCTCTTCTTTCTTGTTCTTTTTCTTTCTGCTTTTCCTTTTTATCCTAATAATTTGTCTTCTCGAGACTTGGATGTTCGGCTCATGAATATCGTGGATGTATTACTATCGACATTTGATAGTCAAAAAAGTAGGTCATTACAGCGTGGTATTAGAGCTTAAGGTTAAACACGAACCTTGGCTTTGGTTAAGTATAACTCATTAGAGATAGGGAAGTGATGCCCTTGGTTGAGTGTGTTATACATATGAGTGCGTATTTGTATTTGTTATAATATATGCCTTAAAGGTATTTCAACTTTGAAAATTAAAAGAACTTATATAAGCAATTTACATAAATTTGATTTGTAAGTGTAGTTAATTAATGTAGGGATTAATGATGTCCATTTATTATCCCTCGTCGATTAGCTTAGGCTCGCTCAGCTAGTTTATTAGCATTGTTATCATTTGTTGATTGATTAGCCATGCTCGGCCAGTTTATGAGAATTTATTATTGTTTAGTGATTGTTGAATTGTTCTTAACCTATTGTTTAGTGATTGTTGAATTTTTCTTAACCAGTTTATGAGTAGTTTACCTTTTTACTACATGGATTGGATAGACAGTAATTGTGGGTGCATTGTAACGAATACCCTGTGAATTGAATTCCACAGTTTGACTATAAGGCGTTCGATGATACTGTTGGGTTAGAAGTTAACTTTAATTAAAAAAATGTTTATTATAATCTAAAGGAAAGGTAAGCTATTTTGGGAATAAATACTTGTGAAATAATTATATATAAGAAATTAATTTTATACAAGTATGGTTTATAAACGAAGAGGATTTAAACTGATAGTTTGATAACTTAAATCCTAATTTCTTTGAAAATGGTTTTCATGATTTTGGAGAAAATTATAACAGTATTATTTGAAAGTATTTGTGAATACTAATATTTTGGAAACAGTTTTAAGATTTGTTCGAGTTCGTGGTTGCTCTCGGAATCGGCAAGTCAATTCGGGAATAAAGTATTTTTATGTTATTTGGTTCGAGTAGCTCGAAGGTGACTAAAATAGGCAAGAGATGTGTTCGGATGATGAGCACATCTCGTGAGTATTACCCCTCGTGGTAAGGGGTGTATTATACAACTTGTTAGGACTCATTTTCTTGTTATCATTTTGGTGTTAGTTGATATATACGTATATTTTCTGTGGATTGTAACGTAAATATTTAGGAAATTGGTTTATAAATTGAGACCATTATACTTAGTACTATTAGACGAAGTATTTGATATTGCTTTGAAAATGATTTTGATTTTAATCCCAAAAGTATGATTGGTAAAAAAAATGTATATATTATTATTTCATATGAACTTAAATAAAACCCGATATTTAGTTCTAAAAGTTTCCTGTATAGAAAAGATGGGTATGTATGTTATATAAGGAGACCCAGTGGTAGTGGCATATCCCAGATAATTATGAAACCTTTTCTTATTTTCCCTCTATAGTGAAGTGTGTCTAATAAATAAGTGAAACTATGATAAGTTATTTTATTAATGCATGTATCCTATACATTTTGGACGGTGTGGTATATTCATAATTTAGTTTTTGTTTGGTGGTTTTCATTTGCTAGAATGAAATGGATTTTTCAGCGATTTTGGATAGTTTGAAACTTTTGGATCGTTATAGAACTTGAAGCTAAGTGCTTTATGAAATGATTTTTATAAAAAGTTGTGTCTTTATAAATGTTTATAAACTTGAGTTAAGTTTTTATGAAATGGTTCATAAATGATTTTAGTATTAAATGAGATACTATTTAGGTAATTAAATATGATATAAAAAGTTATTGGTATACTTGAAGAAACCAATGGGAAAACATGTAAGTTATACGTAGACCATTTTATTTGCATGACAGTTTTTGATCCAGGATTGGAGTACATGGTTTCTAGGTGATTTTCATGTCCAGACTAGAATGTTTTACTCGATTCTCGATAGCGAACACTAGAAATGGATTCTTGATATGATCCCGAGGTTTTCTATCATAGTATATAGCTATGTAAGGAGAACGAAGGTGTAATGACCCAAGATTTTAGGAATTTATTTTGAAAATATAAATAAGTTTAAAATAATTTTTAAACTAATTTTGAAAAGGAATTGATATGGCTTGATATGGTGTAGCTATATGTGTACATGTGTGCACAGGAAATACTCATGAATAGAAGCCTAATTCCTGGATGATATGAATGAACATATATTGCTGTGTATGGAATATATATATATATATATACATATAAATAGATTAAATCCTTAAAAGCTATATGTATAAAAATATATGGATGCTACTGGTTGTATTTGAGTGTATATGTGCATATGTGTTCAGTAAAAATAATGTATAGATATATATATATATATATATATGTATTAATTATTTCTGTAAGATATATATATACATATATGTATGCTAATCAAACACAAGTGTTCAAATCGGTAAAATCAAATTGCTTGCTTGACCTATTAAGGTAAATAAAAATACACAAATGTATTTTAACTACAGGAAGAAAGCAAGAATGAAGATATAAAAGGAGCAATCCATTTATAAATAAATAAGGGAAGCACATGCTATTTAAATGAAAGCTAAAAATAGAAAAGTAAGATAAACCAGTGATATGTTTTGTATAGGCAGAATTACGAAGAACCCTTGGCATATATATATGATAAAATAACGGAAATCAAGTCACACCTTTAGCATGATATTAGCTAAGAGAAAAAGCATTTTATGGAAAAGCAAAATTTCAGGAAATAGCCAAAATGATAAAACCTCTTTTCTTTCCACAAACTTGAGCCGGGGAGGGTAGGATTTTAGGTTTAAACTAAATGCAAATGGCATGATTTCTGGTGGGCAAAAATGACTTTAGCTATCACCTTAAACCCTAGAAGAACCCTGCATAAATAAGCAGTGATAAGAGGGGCCTTCTCTTCTTCCCTGATAGATCTTGAAAAAAATATCATATAAATATAAGACAAGTGAAGAAAAGGGTTTGGGGGCAGAAGCTTATCAATCAACTAAGAAGTGAAGGAGAGCTAGGTGAGAAAACTCACTCAAAAATCTAAGGCATTAAGTCCTAATGAAGGCAGCCAGTTTATAAGTTGATTTTTCTTAAAAATGTATTTTCATATGTGGTTATCTTTCTTTGATTTCTAAGATGAAAATGCTTTGATCTTTAGTTTGGTTGTTCTGCTTGATCTATTATGTGAAAGTTCTAAGTATTATTAGTAAATATGTTTTTTTTTAAACCTAGATCTCTTTGATATGTTAATATTAGAAGAAAAAAATATAATAATTGAATACCCAGATAATCAAATGATGAATATAGGCAAGTAGTGTTGGTTCAGGCATAACCCAGAGAATATAAACATGTTGAGCTGCAATATACTTGTGTATAGGTGCTGAGGCTTAAGACAAAAAGGAATTAGGGGTGCAATAGGGTTGCCTATGTGATGATGCTCCTAATTCAATGAAAAAATATATATAAATAGCCATATACATAGCAAATAAATTTGTGATTCAGTGAAACTTGGTCATTCTGAGTTTAACTTAAGCACAGATGTTTGCAAGATGAAAAACCTTCTCAAAAGCCATAAGCTAATGTTAGCTTCCTATACCCCTTTTTAAATGCAAGTATATATATATATATATATATAGATGCAGAATCTTATTTATTAGACACCTAAGTTTAATTGCCTGCTTGTCTTTGTTTGGTTATGAATGATATGAAATGCCATGACATGGATGTTTGTTTTAGTGAAATGATTCACTAAATGGTTTAGTCATGAAAAATCAAAAGAGTTATTATCAACTTAAAACTAACTAGGAAATGGGGTCAAGAGCACTGCAGGAATGACTTGTGTTCTTGAGCAATACAAGTTGACACATGGCTTGTTTAAGTCCTGAGATCTTTGTGTAATGGAGTGAATTAGTCCATTACAATGTGTCCATTAATTCATATGATTGCAGATGAGACCAAGATAGATAAATATATCAATGTAAGAAAATTTGATATATGGAGGAACTAGAGTTTTCCTGAATGAAATCTAAGTAGGGAATAAATGATTTAATTCATTTTGGTAATTTCCCTGTTTTGTATGGATGCTTATTTGATTATGGCTGATTTGTATGAATGTATGCCTGTTCCATATCTTTATAAGGTTTCTGGAAAGAAAGATTTAAGTGTGCACATGCACACTGACACAGAACATGCACACCATGACTTATTTGTTTTCTAAAGGCATGATATACTGATTTATATATGTTTCAACTTTAACTTGATTTACCAAATGTTTTAGTGGATTTTCCCATACCAGACATGTGTCTGACCCTAGCGTGCTAATGGCATATGGGGTGTCTCATTTAATATGGGGCAGCTTCAAATGCTTTTTCAAGAACTGCAGCAACTAAGTAGGAGTAGGAGCAAGGCTTTGAGAAGAAGATTATAGCATGCTAAAATTAATTAGATAAGAGCTTAAAAGATGAAATCTGCATGTATTGATATTTTTAAATTATCACTTGTATTAAGCACTGAATGATGGATGGATATTTTGCTAAGTATTTTGCTAAGGAATTTACTTGTAACTGGAGTTTATAAATTTGGATATTATCTGAAAAGTTGAAGAAGTTAACCTATGATTTTGTATGTAAATCTGAGCAAGAATACTATGATAAATAGGATGGTTATATTTTATAAATGTATTAGTCAATCTTGAGTCTTTGAAAAGGATTAAGTATTGGAAATCTGGATAGTTGAGTCTCAATAAACAATATGGTTCATTCTTTCCTCATGACATTTGCATACAAGAGTTTGAAGGCATAGGGAAAATGTATTATGTGTCTGCATATTTTCATAATGCAATTTGTACTATGCAAATGTTTTATACCTCATTCTTGAATAAAGGAAGAATCTGTATCTATAGGAGTTGAAAGCCATGTACATGATATTATATATATATATATATGTGCATGTTTAAACATATTTTGTTCAAATAATTGCACATCAGTTACCTTTGCATTTTAACATGAATCTGAACTCATTTTATTAAAGCTTTGTTCAAATGCATTTTAAAGCTATATAGCTTATATCAGAACAAAGTGTCTGGTTTGTAGCAAATCATCTTACCATTAAAACCATGTTTTGGATCCTCAGGGTCTCAGGAAACTCATTAATGCTTGCATTTCATTTAGCATAGCATCATGACATCAAAGGATTGAACTTTAGGAACATGATATCTCACTTAAAAATATTCCAGAAAAGAGTTTGTATTTAAGGCAGATTTTATAGAAAATCAAACAAAGAAAATGATATAAACTTATATCATTTTCAGGATATAAGCACTACACCATTAATTTATATGTGATCATAACACAATTTCCTTGTTTCTAGGAATTACCCTTCATAGAGAATCCATCAAGAAATCAAGAGTTAAAATCTTACAAATACATATATGGATGGAATTATATTGTATGAATTAAATTGAACTATGTGTGGATTGATTAAATTTAATCAATCAAATTATCCTCTTGTTTACTATAACTCTGATTTAAATAAGAGAGGCACATGCATCTTCATATGTATGTGTACATCTTTATGAATACACTGATATATTTATATTGGTAAAAATTTTGATCCTGGATAAATTGTTTATTTGATAAAAGGAAAAAATGACTCTACGCTTCAGAAATATATATATGATAATATATATATATATATATATATATGTCTCTATGTAAAATAAAAAATCCTTACAAATTAAGGTATAAAAAGAGAGAGTCATTTCAGAAGGTTTCTAATCAAAGAACTTGATCAGAATCTGCATTAGAGAGGTCAAGAGATTTATACTAGTTTGAAAGTGAAATTTATATGACCGAGCAAGTGATCAGATCGGATATCGCGTACAGATGATCCATGTGCACCATACGGGCTTAAGTATATATGCATACTATGTTTTGTTGGCATGTGGAGAGTTCAAGGAATGACTCTTCGATTTTTTCTGACGTAGCATGAATATTCGTCTAAGTAGTAATCTGAGGCTGTTAAATGTTAGTAGATTATCTATCATCCTTGTGCGATGAAAGAGTTTTTGAGCCTGCGCAAACTATGAGCTTTGTTTGCTAGTAAATTTTGAATACTGAAGAGTATTGTTGTGTGCTTGTTTATTTTAGTTGTTGGTCCCGTTGGAATTTCGAGGATGAAGTATTTTAAGTAAAGGAGAATGTAACAATGTAGAATTTTGAACACTTCGTATTTAAATATCCAAATTATTTAAATGCTTGAACCTTGGTTAAATATGATTAAAATGGATCTATAACCTTGTTAACCCCATTTTAATTAATAACTAATGATAAGAAACTTTTTTTGAAATATGCTTACAAAAATAAATATTTTGAAGAAATATCGATAATGTGGCTGAAAGTCGTTTTATTGATAAATAGCTTTTTAGTCGATAAAAGTTGTTTAAACTTTTTAGGCTTGCCTAATATATTAATTTGTAATTAATTAGCAACTAAAAATATTTTAGTGGTTTAAGGCTGACTAAATCACTTGATGATGTCATAGAAGATATTTTGGAGAGGAGTATTTTGGGAAGACTTAAGAGTGAAGTAATGGATGGAGTGATGTGTAAAGTCAGCTTGTGAGGAGGAGGTTGCTTTCTTGGCTGACCAAGAAAGTTTAGGAGGTTGCTTTGACATTTAAAATACTTCTATTTAACCTTTCAATTAGTTCACAAAGTGGTGTTGCTAAGTTATGAACCAAAAATGGTGTCTTCTTCCTCTCTTTAAATTCTAGAAACCATAGCAAATCAACTCCAACACCTCCCAAACTTTGGTAAAGGCCCTATGACAACATAGAAACATGGAAAAGCAACTCAAACCATGAAGAAAAGGAGCACAAACCATCTATCAAATCGTGATCGTGAACATTGGCTTGTTTGGTGCTAAAGGTTGGATCTTTGGCTTGTTTTATGATGGTACAAAGTTGTTCTAATGTTTGTGCTTTGTTGTAAGCTTGTTTTGGGCGAATCAACTCACTATTGAAGTGTATATATTTTAATATATATGTTGCATGAATATGAAGTTAAAAAATGAAATAATAAAGTTATAACTTTGAACCCCTTGCTTTTGAAAGCAAACGACAACTTCATATTGTATATCTTCACTTCTAGTACACTCTGCAACATGTAACGTGGCCTTGACTTTGTGTCTACATGTTTATTTTGGTTGTATGTGGCATTGAAGTGTGTTTGAAGTGTGAAAGGTCACTATAAGTGCACTTTTGTTTAACTTGTTCAAAATGGTTATATGCGAATATATTGTGAAAGTATACATTTTGGTTGTGCTCTAAACTTATACTAGTGAATGGGAGAGTGAGGAAATGGTTTGGAAAATTATAGAAGTGAAAGAACAAAGTTGTTAAAATTAGAAGCGAAACAGTCACTATAAATGCACTTTAAATAGGTTGTTTTTGGAGATTTTTAATATGGATTTGAAAGACATCTTTAGGGGTTTCTTTATATGGTTTTTAAGTACCCTATATATACTTCTTACTATAAAAATTTCAGATCTTAAATCATTTATTTGAGTGAAGAAAAATGGTCAAAAATTTCATTTTTTATAAAAAATCTCTGTCTAGATCTTTCACAACACTTATAAACGTTATCTTTGACCTACAATAGCATTTTTGAACCCTTTTTACACCAGTGTTGTCGTTTTATTATTTTAAGCTATTTCGATGATTCAAAACGAGTTTAAACAATATTCAAATAAAGTGTAAATAATTTTAGAGATGTTTAATAACATGTATTAGAGTGTTCTAAAAGTGGTTTGAAGTTTAAATATATTTTTAATAATTATTTATTAATTTTCAAAGTAAAGGGTTTTATATATAAAACATGTTTTTTTATGATTTTTGTTAAATTCTAAATTAATTGTTTTTAAGTAAATTTTTATGTGGGTATTTAAAATGTATTTATAAGTATTTTAAAAGAGTGTGTGTGTAAGCTTAGGATATTAGTATAAAATTTTATAAAACAATGAAAAGGTTTTTGTGTAACTTTTTATTAAAATGAATGGTTTTGAGAAGTTATAAAGTGTTATGGGTATATAGTGATAATGTTTGAGTAACATTTGTCTTTAACCATTTTGATTATACTTTGAATCTAAGTAGATCTTTAAAAGAATATTTTAAAGATAATGACAAGTATAAACGTGTTTTGGGTTTATATTATATCTAGTAAGATTTGTTTTTAACCCTTTTAAGTATAACTTGATCTTTACAAAGTGAAAAGGAGTATTTTAAAGATGATAATAAGTATGGAACGTTTTGGAAAAAGGTTAGAATAGTAAAAGATTTAAGTTATAAAAGAGGAGGGGTTTATAGTAACAATATTTAAGTAGCATTTGTTTTTAACCTCAATAATTATATTTTAAAGTGAAAAATCTTGATAAATGATTTGTGAATATTCTTATACT
Organism: Allium fistulosum; assembly: GCA_030737815.1. NCBI lineage: Eukaryota > Viridiplantae > Streptophyta > Magnoliopsida > Asparagales > Amaryllidaceae > Allium > Allium fistulosum. Next base: position 211,403,881 of record CM060908.1, read on the forward strand.
TTTGAGATAAAAATATGAACACGCTTTGAAGAATGTAAAGAGTAGAAATAAATAGTGAAATAATAGTATACATGCATATATCTTTTATAATGGTATTTTAAATATATATATATATGAGTATTTACAAAGAAATATTATTTAGTAATACGGGGATTAGAAGTCGCTTATATGACTTAATCGTGCTTTGTGTGTTTACTTATCTATGGGAAGTGTTTACTCCTATACTTAGCACTAAAAGCTGACAATGTAGACTTGTTATATCCGTGAGAGTTAAGAATGAGGTTTCAAGACAGAGCTTGGCTGCAACCAGTGCTCTAATCTACTAGGCTTCATTCTTTACCGAGGGATAACGTAAATTGAGAAGGTCAAAAACGGTGACAAATATACGAGACTTGATTTCCATATACAATCATTTATTTTCTATCGAATTGGACCAAAATTAACTTAGGAAGTATATAAAAGCTTTGCGGCTTCATACGGTTTGAGATCCCCGGGAAGTACTCATTGGTATGAAACATCTCTTACTTTAAGAACATATATGTTAACCCGCATTTTGACCAAGTAGTATACGGGCGGATTTAACTAAAAGGATCTCGTGATCGTTAAGGTAGGAAGCCTGATGGATGATTATTAGGTTCGGTAATCAGATATAAGCAAGGCCATTGTGACGCCCCACCTCTATACTCACGCTAGTCAAGGACACTACGGGGTAATGCCGTCGACTAGCATGAAGAATAAGGCTGTTGAGGAGCGACCATCTGTGTAATTGCTTTGTGCGAGTACCGATATGTCGGATAATATAACTTACATTTCATTTCAAAAGGAAATCCGACATATCAAATACAAACTCAAAGCTAGCACACAGTGGTTATAAGGCCTTCGGAAACAGATATGGAAATAAACATAACACAAATCAGTCACATATATTCACATCGCAAAGGCGGAATCAGATATGAATATAACACATAAAAGTGTACATCAAAGTAGTGGTCAAACAAGATCCACTACCTCACAAAAGAATAGATACATGTTCTAAACAAAAGAATAATTATACATCAAAGAGTCTATATCTCAAATGTATAATAACAAATGCTACTAATCTAAAGTAGTTAGCCAAAGAATCAGATGATAATCCCTGATAGGAAGTCAAGCGGAAGCACCTGTAACATCTCGGTCTGACCCGAATATTATTTAAGAAGAAAATAATAAACGGATCAGTCTAGCTATAATTAACATATATAAAATGAGATAGAAGATGAGATATAACAAAAACGTATGATAACAATAATATCATATGGTGACGAGTATACTTTAAACAACAACAAAATCATACAATATCTCAAGAATCTCAAAGCACCAAAAAGAATGTCATATTCTTTATTTTACTCACCAAACCACAAATATATTGACAAACATATCATTGCCAATCACGAAAAGAGGTGGAACACAAATTCTAGAAATCATCAACTAGAAATCAAGAAATCAAAAGGGGGAGGCCTATCACAAATGGGAGCATGAAAACTCACCAACACGTGTATCACAAATGGGTCACTATCCCATGGTCGCTAACCATAGAGCCGGTGCAACAACGTAGTACAATAACGGTACGCCCGATGAACCTGATACTCAAGTGAGTCGGAACAACAACGTAGTACAATAACGGTACGCCCAATGAACTTGATAAACTGAGACAACGACATAGTACAATAACGGTACACCCGATGAACCAAAATGCCGGGACATCGATGTAGTACAATAACGGTACATCCGATGAACCGAAAACCATAAAAGAACATGGGTCGCTAGCCCATAAAGGAATGAGACGAAGCTCAATAAAACGAGATACAGTCCCCTATGTGGACAAAGAGACATCGCACATTGCTAGTCTAAACCACAAAATGATCATTATAGATCAATAAAAAGTGTGGATTACACTAAGCTAGTAAATAGATGAGTTTAGCTTCATGTCCCATAACCACTGGCTTAACTTAAATATTTACGAACAAATTGTAGATTTCCACTCGAAAATTGTCACAAGAGTTTCAATCGAACAAGTCAAAGAATTAACCGACGAAGTAAACGCAAGCGTTTCATACCACTTGTTTTGCCAAGCCGTTTAATTAGATTTTCTCATACGAATGAGGTAAAGGTTTGTATATACTTATAGAATAGAAAACGGTTTTATAAACGAGCTTTGTATTAAAAATAGAGTTGAAATCATCTTTGTAAAAGAGTTTGAGTATTTACTACTAGTATAGAAACCTTTGTATTTTAAAGTGACAAATCACAGAATTGATTGTAGAAACAATCAATCATTAAAAATTCACATACGAAGACGTGAATCAAATCCATATAAATCGATACTGAATCCATCAAAATGGATATTCCCAAAAATCCCGAAGAAGAAGTCATCAAAGTCGATAATAAATGATAACAATAAATCGGATAATCACGAATCGATAAAAATTGGAACCTCAAGCAAAATAGGCAAAATAGGCTGAAACAAGCAGGTCAGTCGACTGGCTGCAGAGGCCAGTCGACTGATCCAGAAACCCGAAAGTTTCGGTTCCTTCAGTCAGTCGACTGACTGGCACTGGAACTGTTTTTCCAGTCAATCAAAATGAAGAGCAAACTCTCTCAATTTGCGATCGAACGAGCAATGGGCTTTAGGGGTTTTTGCTAATCGACAACCCAGCCCTATAGGCTCTTCGATACACCACCAAAAGCATGATCATACATCAAAGCTAAGATTTTTAAAGTTTTGTCTTCAAAACACCAAAAATTGAAATGTTCACCAAATCAATTCAAATCAAAAGCAAATGGACATGAATAGATGTTAGGAATTCATATCTAACAACAATGATAGAAATAGACAAAGATGTGAGTTCAAAGACTCACCTTTAAACCCAAAAACAATGAATGAGAAGCTTAATCACAAAGGAGAGATCAACCACTCTTCACTTCAACCCAAGAAGCTTGAATCTAAGCTCAAAAGAAGAACATTTCCTAAGTTAGGTTTTGGAAATTTCTGAAATTAAAGAGAGAATGAGTTGGAGAAGATGAAGATGATGCTTACCTAAGCTTCTCTTTAATTTTGGAGCTAACACTTCGATTTGTAAAAGAAACTAGGGCTTAAGAATTTCTATTTCCTTTTCTCTTCCCCCATTTTTGCTAAAACTTAAAGGTATTAGGAAATGAAAGTGAATGAAGAGAAAAGGGAGGTGGAGCTAGGGTCTTATGTTAGGTTATTGGGCTGAAACCCAAACCCAAAGCCCTAAGTGAAAAATAGCAAAATTCACTCAACTCCAAACATATCGATGTTTATACTCAAAAAGGTCGCAAACGACATTTTGAACTCAATGAAAGTGGTCTCGAGTCCTAATTCGACTGTTTGCAAAAAGTAGCTTTTCGGACTATAATCCGTCTAACGATGCTATATTTAAATAAAATATTTAAATATACAATCGTAAAATATGCGGGTTGTTACAGACTCCCCTCCTTAAAGAAATTGCGTCCTCGCAATATTAAGGAGAAGATAAAGAGTAACAACCATGTAAGCACAACACAAAAGAAAATTTTGAAATACGAAGTTCACCATAAAGAGCACGAAAGAGTAAGCCCAAACATGTTCGCTCGATGAATTCTCATGATATCCAAGAGCAATCCTTGGGATTTGAGAACCATTGAACTTTCACAAAAAGGGAAATCTTTATTTCGAAGGCGCTCAACCTCCGAAGCAATGATGCGAATAGGATGTTGCTCATAAGTCAAATCTGGTGAAACCTCAATTTCTTCAACAACACCGGGCTCAGGAATAAAATCGGAATCCCTAAGGCATTTCCATAGATGAGTGGCGTGGAAAAAGTCATGAATAGCAGAAAAATTGAGCCGGTAATAAAAGGCGATAAGCCACGGAACCAATGCGTTCGGTGATGGGAAATGAACCCATATATCGAGGTGCTAATTTTCCCGATCAACTGAAACGCACAACACCCATCATAGTTGAAACACAAATAAAATCTGGACCTAAAACCAGCTTCTCACCGGCTTCAAGCCAACACAAAGGAGATCGGCACAGCCTTCCGAAGAGTGCCTCGAAAGGTACCATACCAATACAAGATTGGAAGCTATTATTGGAAGAAAACTCAACAAGAGAAATATGATCTTCCCAACTTCCACCAAAATCAAGAACACATTCACGAAGAAGATCTTCAAGAATTTGACTCACACGCTCTATTTGTCCATCGGATTGAGGGCGATAAGCGGTGCAAAAATTAAGCTTTGTTCCCAAAGCTTTTGAAGACCTTACCAAAATCCACTAGTAAAATAATGGATCACGATCGCTAACAATAGAAGTAGGAACTCTATGTAACTTAACAATTTCTTTGACATAGAGTCTATCCAAAAGAGGAACGGTCCAAAGAGAAGGACGAGCCTCAAGGCTACACAAAACAAGAGATGAACATAAATTGGATTCACCATCTCGAATCTCACAAGTGGATAAAGTCTCGAGATCATTCCATTCGGATATCATCATTAAAACAACTGCTTGTTGCTTTCGTCTAAAGGCATCGGCAACACAATTACCCTTTTTTGGAGTACAAAGAATATCAAGATCATAAGATGTAAGGAACTCAAGCCAACGTTGTTGACTCAAATTAAGTTCCTTTTGAGAAAATAACTATTTTAGAGATTTATGATCGGTGTAGAGAACAAATTTCTCTCCCAAAAGATAACGACACCAAATTCAAAGAGCGAAAACAATAGCCGCGAGCACCAGATCATGAATGGCATATCCAGTTTCGACAAGCTTTAATTGTCAAGAAGCATATGTGATAACACATTCCCTTTACAAGAGAATGGCACCCAAACCAATACGACAAGCATCGGTACAAATTGTGAAGTTTTGGTTCCCTTCGGGAATCACAAGAATAGGAGTATCGGAAAAGAGTTCTTTTATGATCCTCTTTCCCGAAGAGCTAAAACTTTCAAAATTACAATTAACTTTATGTAATCATCTTTCTAGAAAAATTTACTTGTTCCAAGTCAATTTACTGTGTTTGATTGTCTCATCATAGCGTTTAGGAAATTCCTATCGATAACATTGATCAAGCGCATCGACCAGAATTCATAAAGCACCCAATGGGCAAAACAACACAAAATCATCTTCTTTATGATAAAAACATCTCTTAAAAACTTTACGAAAATTCTTTGCTCGTTTTAAGAACAAAAATCCAATTATACTCATAAATAAATCTTATGAAAAAGATTTGCAAAATTTTAAGTTGTTGTTTTCATCCAAAATCAATGAATACAAGGATGGTCTCATCGAAATATTCGCCAAATACTCGATTAATAAGATGGATGAAATAAGGTAGAAGGTTCGTCAAACCAAATGACGTAACGAACCACTCACAAGAACCATAACGAGTGTGGAATGCGGTAAGTGAAATGCTATCCTCCGCAACTCGTAGCTGATGAAAACCGGTGGCAAGGTCGAGCTGTAAAGACCTTAACACCACACAATAGATTGCTTAGGTGGTAATCCTAAAACAAACTCAAAAATACCGGAAAATTCACAAACTACATGAATGAGGGAAACAACATTCTCCACATCATGTAGGTTTAAAGAATAAAATGATATCACCAAATCTGGAAATCAAAATCATTAAGAACAAAAGAATTCTGCTTAACATATTGAGAATGTCGAAGATATATAGTCCGCTCAGGACATAGGATGTGGGCTCATAATGATCAAGCCAATCCTTTCCCAAAAAATCAATTTCGAAGCCTAAGTAACGCATAACATGCAAATCGGCTCGAAAAGAATAATCACATAAAATAATCTCGACATTTTCACAAAGTAATCTGAGTGTTGCGGATCCACCAATCGGATTCGCAACTCTCAATGAAGTCATCAAGCCCATAATATTAAAAGAGAAAGAATCATCAAGTTCTTTTGATATAAAATAATGGGATCAACCCAAATCAAAAAGAACTCGAATAAGATAATCACAAAACAAATATCGTCAAGGATAGAATGAGAAATACCTTGACCAAGAGAAGTGTCACTAGGAGCTTGAACAACATTTAGCTTTCCCTCTCTCTTGTTTGGAAGTCTGGGGCATGAAGATAAAAGATGTCCCAAACTTTTGCAATAACGACAAAAAAAAGGTTTTGGGCACTCATTTGCATAGTGGTCCGTAAGACCACAATTGTAGCATCGTCCACGACTAGAGGTAAGAGTCTTTGCTATCGATGTTTCATGCTTCCCTTTCTTGTTGGGATAGGGATTGGGGCCTTCGAACTTAATAGGCCTCTTCATGTTATTTTTGAAGTTCTGTTTGGCACGCACAACTTCAACATCACTTTCTCTATCGGCCTCTTCAAGCCGAAGGGCGGTATCAACAAGCTGATCAAAAGAAACTTCCAGTTTTAGAAGTAAAGGCTTTTTGAGGTTCTTATTCAACCCATAGACGAACATCTGATTTTTCTTCAATGGGGTATTAATATACTCGACCCCATATTTAGAGAGAGATTCAAAAGATGCGACGTAGTCGGTCACAGAAGATTCACCTTGAACAAGGTCAATAAAGCGTCGGGCCAAAGTTACTTTTCAGCCTCCGGCACAAACTTCAATTCGAATCTTTCCCGGAATTGCTCCCAAGTAAGATCCGCTTCGATAATCTCAGAAATCAAAAGCTCAAAACAATCTAATGCTCTTTCTTGGAGCATGCTAGAAGCCACTTGGACTCGACTGATCCAGAAACCCGAAAGTTTCGGTTCCTGCAGTCAGTTGACTGACTGCAGAGGCCACTCGACTGACTGGCACTAGAACTGTTTTTCCAGCCAATCAAAATGAAGAGAAAACTCTCTCAATTTGCGATCGAACGAGCAATGGGCTTTAGGGGTTTTTTCCAATCAACAGCCCAGCCCTATAGGCTCTTCGATACACCACCAAAAGCATGATCATACATCAAAGCTAAGATTTTCAAAGTTTTGACTTCAAAACACCAAAAATTGAAATGTTCACCAAATCAATTCAAATCAAAAGCAAATGAACATGAATAGATGTTAGGAATTCATACCTAACAACAATGATAGAAATAGACAAAGATGTGAGTTCAAAAACTCACCTTTAAACCCAAAAACAATGAATGAGAAGCTTAATCACAAAGGAGAGATCAACCACTCTTCAATTCAACCCAAGAAGCTTGAATCTAAGCTCAAAAGAAGAACATTTACTAAGTTATGTTTAGGAAAGTTCTGAAATTAAAGAGATAATGAGTTGGAGAAGATGAAGAGGATGCTTACCTAAGCTTCTCTTTGATTTTGGAGCTAACACTTGGATTTGTAAAAGAAACTAGGGCTTAGGAATTTCTATTTTCTTTTCTCTTCCCACATTTTTGCTAAAACTTGAAGGTATTAGGAAATGAAAGTGAATGAAGAGAAGAGGGGGTGGAGCTAGGGTCTTATGTTAGGTTATTGGGTTGAAACCCAAACCCAAAGCCCTAAGTGAAAAATAGCAAAATTCACTCAACTCCAAACATATCGATGTTTATACTCAAAAAGGTCGCAAATGGCATTTTGAACTCAATGGAAGTGGTCTCGAGTCCTAATTCGACTGTTTGCAAAAAGTAGCTTTTCGGACTATAATCCGACTAACGATGCTATATTTAAATAAAATATTTAAATATGCAATCGTAAAATATTCGGGTTATTACAGCCATAGACGATAGTCAAGCAGATTTAGACGAATGACGTCCCAGAATTGGATAAGTATAGCCTAGTACTTCCCCTAGGCAGGCGATCAAAATGTAATCCTTCCCCTAGACAGGTGGTCGGATCGTAATCTTACCTCTAGGCAGGCGATCGGATCGTAATACTTCCTATAGGTAGGCGATCGGATCGTAATCACTATGGCTATGGACACTCAACTCAGCAGTTCAACCCATCAAAGATTCATTGATAGCTTCAAAAAAACATATAGGCGACTATGCTAACAAACTTCAAAAACACGAAGCCAACATCAAGACGGAGCCGCAAGAGCGATCGTAGGCCCCCACATGACCATCTTGACCGATCGGTACCTATCGTTCATACTTGGGGGTTGGGCCATGAAACTTTTTGGGTGACCTCGTCTACTTATGAGATTCTACCAGCGAAATTTTAGGAAGATATTCAGTCGTCTTAACCTATAAATACAGGATCATTGGCTCAGGGAAAGGGATCTTCTTCTTTCTGGTTTTTTGTCTCTTTGGCTCTCTTACCTACACTACACTCTACTATTATTATTATTTAGATTCAAATCATTGTAGCTATAATCAACAATATAAATAAAAGGAAAAACATTTGGAGTTGACGTAGGCCGAAGTACGCCGAACTACTATAAAATCTCATGTTCATTTACTTTTTTTACATATATGATAAGTGCATTTAATTCTCTGTTCGGGTGTTAGCGCCATTTTATTTATTTTCATTGCATCAAATAGGCTTAAATGATTCATCGATCATTTATTTTCCTCTCATCCACATTGGTATTTTATTTCCATTTATTTATTGTTTTATTTTTTATTCCAAAAATATTTAAATATTTATTTTTATCGTTGCCAAATTAATTACCAATTTATTAGTCGATTCCCAATTTAGTATCCCTAAAATCGTTGTCACAACAAGTCCTACTCTCCCTAACTCGCCTCATTCAGAGCACATTGCCATATAAACTTCCAAAACAGCTGGAGATCAAACTATGTTGCCCTTAGGAGGAAACCCACCTCGATCCTATTCCTTTGGTGATGTCTTCGTCGATTTAAATGACAACGGTGAAATCGGTTTCACTATTCGTGACATCCTTGGCGAAACTGGTTCAGGCTTTAACTTCTCACCAGGAGGCTTTATAAGCGAAGGTGGCGAGACCCCATATTTAGTTCCTTTCCAACGTGCTCTATAGAGTACTTAGGGGGTCATCGGAATCATACACTTCACTGGGATCACGAACATGCATCCCTACATTCCTTCATTTTTTGAATTCCAAATTTTTATACAATCTTCTTGTTTTGGGTTCCATGGGGTGTAACTGATATGTTGTTCCCTCATGTGCTGGAGATGATTATAGTGGAAAGACACCGATCCCGGTACGTCTCGCTTCAACTATCAGAGTTGTCACAAGACCGATAAGGAGTGGCAAAGGAGAAAAGATCGGGAGGTCGAAGAATATTGTCTAGTAGACAGGGATCGTGAAAGAGAGAAGGAAGAAAAAGAGAGGGAGAGGAGGAACAGAGAGGCTGAAGTCGAGTTAATATATGATCCTTCCAAACGCCAAAGAGAATTGTAGAGCGTCACGGCCCTTCTTCAGTCGTTGTTCCTCCATGGTCCAAAGCTCGGACCACTTCTTAACAAGTACTCGCTTCCCACGCTCTTATTAGAACAGTTCCACCTTCCTCCAAGAGAGTCTCCACTCCCTCATTTACCCTTCCAACTAGTCCTCCGAGCCTATATGCTACATTTCCTGATCTTTTCTTATATAGCATTAAGTTTCACCAAGATATCGAGGACATTCTAAAAGAAGTAGCAGACCGGGATGCTCGAAATGTCCAAAAGCATGTTGACAAAAGAATACAAGTGGAAAAGTTTATGCAAGGTGTAGAATATACTAGTGTATGATTTTTGTTTGATTATAATAAACATATATATATTTCTTTAAATGTATTTGTTATTGTACTATTTTATTTTTCCACATAATTAAATAAATATTTGTTGAATAAAATAAATAACTTGGAATTCTTATTTAAATAAATACTTTATTACAAATTAAAATAGTTCAAATTTAAGCTCTTGCTATATTTACACAATTCTAAATACAAGTTTCAGTTGCAACATAATTTTTCACTATACAATTTTACGTACATGTTTCATCTCATTGCATATTCAGTCATCACTTGTATTTGATCTTCAACTCTGTTTCAACCTGTATTCAACATCTGATCTATTTGCAAAACAAACATTGACGCAATAAAATTGAAAAAAGAAAGATTTTGCAGTGCACAATGAAGTGTGTGTTTGAAAATTTTGTTTGCCTCGGTTATTTGGGTTATTCATCGTCATTTTTTTTAATTCATCTTTCTATTTCAAACTAGAATAAAAAATACACGAACAACTTGTGACATGCATAATACATCACTGTACATGCCATAAGGTTGTGCACACCGATATACACTTGCATGTTAAAATTGCAGGGACAGGTAAGCACAAGGTCAAACCCAAGCCAAGACTGGATTTAACTCAGATGCAATTCAAACACAAACCAAAAATAACCAAGTTCAGTCCAGGCAAACCATGGGCCAAAGTGCACCAGATATATACAAAGGATAAAGCATGTATGACAAACAGTTCATGGTGAAGAAATCAAACAACCAGTTCAAAGTCAGTATTTTTAGAAGCAGGAACCACACAAGCAAATCCAGCAAGGGAAACTGACAAAAAGGGGACTAACACATCAGGATGAAACATGGTAGCAAGGCAGTAAGAAATAATGCCAAATATTCACACTAACAGCCATGACTCGAACAAAACAAAACAGAAAGTACACAAGACATGGTCAGGAGCAAGCAATTCAACATGCAAAACAATCAAGTTCAGTTTCAACATTTGCATGAAAATATACAGAATGTTCAAGAAAAATCAGAATTCAGGACAAGTACAAGGTAGATATTGACTTGTAGTGCACATGTACAAAGTGGTGCACCAGATTTAGACATGCAATAGAGGAGACATCCAGGCATTAGAGCATGCGGCAATCATACACTCACATATACACATGTATGCATATATGCATATATATTGTATACACGTATATCAGTTCAGGTATGAAGGCACCAAGTTTATCAACACAGCAATGGTCAGTACAAAACAATCAAGTAAGAGTATCAAGCTAGTAAGGCACGAGCAAACATATATACATCTGTACACACATGTATACATATATATATATATATATGTAGTGGCAACCAAACAAGTAAACATGCTCATATGTACATGGATAAGCAAGCATTCAGGCATGAACACACATGAAAACAAGACAACCAGAATTGAGGGTAGAGATAAATGCAAGTGAACATATGCAGTATCATCTACATGATGCTAAAACAATATTCATGGCACTGAATAATCAAGTGGCAGCAGTTTTTCAAAAGAGATGCAATAAGCAAAGGCAACACGAGCATATAAATGAAGAAAATCAAGGCATGTGGGTAATTATCAGTAGCAGTTCGAACAAAGTCAAGGGAATTTAATCAGAGGTCATAAGAAAGCATATTTTAGAAAATGGAGCAGCGAAATGATGAATTGAATAAGTCGTTGGCAGCAAAGAACGAAGCCAGGGCAAATAAATTTAAGCATATTCAAATATATCGAAAATATATTCAACCAATGAACAAGTCAAAAATCACACAATCGTTCAACAAGAATCGAATAGCCACGCGCAACAATTGAAGAATTCAAATCAAAATATACGAAACGAAATTATAGGGTTTTGATCCCTATAAATATCCAATTCCTCATCGGCAATTAATCAGTTCGAGTTCAAACAAATCAACAGAATAATAAAGTAAAAATTGCATATAGATATTATACGAAAGTCGAACTCAAACCCTCTAGAGCAATCGAAGAACACTGATCAAAGAATCGCGAAATCTAAATTCATCGGAATCGATCAACTCAACCAACAGATAGGATTCAAAAGCTCTAAAATTGTTGAAGCCTAGATTAGAGACTCAACAAAAGGCAAACTATCTATTTTGAGAAATCATAGGCTTGAAAATCAAAAACCCTAATTCGAGAACGTAAAGATTCAAGGCGGCATGGATAAGCAGGAAGCAAAATAAAAGGGAAATTTTTTTATGCAATTTTTAATAGGCCATATGAGTTTTAGATATTAGGGTGTTATTTATTATTTAGTTCTTTTGTTTGTTTTTAGTTTCTTCTTATTTTCAAACTCAAGATTAACTGGTTGACGAACTACGGTTTTGTAGTTCGAGAATTCGCAACTCAGTGGCTGAGTTATCGCGGGGTTTTGAGCTTAGAGTTAGGTTAATTAAGTTAGCGGGTATCGTAAGTTTATGTGTTTTTGTAAGCGTCTGATTACTTAATTTCGAGTAGAAACCTTAGGGGCAGCACGTAGGCAAATTTTTGCCGAAGTTGGTTAAAATTGTGTGTGGTCTTTACTGCATTACTTTCTATTTTTTATTTTTATTTCTGCGTTAATATTTAGTAGACCCTATTCACTCCCTGCCCCCCTCTAGGGTGAAATCGATCCTATAAGTGGTATCGGAACTAGGATCAAAAATCATTTTCTGTTAAAAAAATTTGATTTTTTTTTCAATGGCTTCTTTAATAATGCTTTTGCTGAAGGTCTGTCCATAGCTAGACCACCCATGTTCAATGGTGAATACGCATATTGGAAAACTAGAACGAAAATTTTTCTGAAAACCATAGATACGTGGAATATTATTCAAACTGGATATAGCACACCAACAGTAATGTAAGGTAATCAAGAAGTTGATAAACCTATGGATCAATGGATAGATCTTGAAAATTAACTGCAAACTGCTAATGCTAAAGCTATGAATTCTATTATTTTTTCATTAGATCAAATTGAATTTAACTGTGTCTCACATTGTCTAACTGTGTAGGAAATCTGGCACATGCTTGAAGTGACTCATGAAGGAACCTCCCAGGTTAAAGAATCTTGCCTTGCCATGCTTAGTAGCGAGTAGGAGAACTTCACAATGGCAAAGGATGAAAGTGTCAAAGAAATGTATGGACAACTTTCTAATCTTGTATACAAATCAAAATCGCTAGGAAGACCATACATAGAACTAGAGATAGTCCGAAAGATCCTCAGAATTCTTCCACGAAAATTTGAAGCAAAGGTGACTGCCATCCAAGAATCAAAGGATTTAAAACAGGTTAAAGTTGAAGAACTCATTGGAAACCTCACCACTTATGAGCTAGAAATCAAATTCAAGGAAGAATGCAAAGGAGGAGACACGCGAAAGATATCAATAGCTCTCAAAGGAATGATGGAAAGTGAAGATGATAATGGTGATGATGAAGGAGCAGCTGAATTGGCACTGATAATAAAGGGATTCAAAAGGTGGAACTGCAAATATGTAAATTCAGCCCTAAATCAACAAATGAAGAGCAGAATCACCAAAGTTCTAGACAACTCTGAAAAGCAAGAGGTCATTTGTCACAAGTGCAATAAACCTGGTCACATCAAGCCAAATTGTCCTCAAAATCGATTCAGCAAAGGAAAGAAACCGAAAAGGAGAAGTTTTGCAGCAACTTGGGATGAAAGTAATGAAGATGATAATGAAAGCACTGGTAGTGAGAGTGAAAGAGAAAATTAGTGTTTTTTCAGAGAAACAAGTGAAAGCAATGATGACGAGCCAAGCGAGGTATCAAAACTTACTCACTCGCAATTACTTATATATTTTCATGAAGTAAATGGCTATTTTGAAAGACTTAGGGAGAAGTACGCTTAAATTGAGTCACAAAAAGATAGTTTGATAGAACTAAATATGCAGCTTGATCAAATGGTTCAAAACTATAGAAAAAAGAGCCCTAAGTGTGATAAGTGTCCATCATTAAAAGAGAAAATAAAAAAATCAGAAACTAAAATTAAATCGCTTGAAAATGAAATTCTGATTTTGAAAGAAAGTGAAAATACTAGGAGAGAAAATTCTATTAAAAAGTGCACTTTGTTATTGAATGAAAATGAATCTCTCAAGTCACAAATCAACCAATTGTCTACAACTTTAGGAAAATTCTCAAAGGAGAAAGATCACTAAATATGCTATTAGGAAAACAAACTGTTAATACTATTAGACAAGGACTTAGGTATACTCAATCCGAGAAAGGTAGAAGTAAAACTAATAATGTCAACTCCAAGTGTACGATTTGTGGAAAAATTGGACACAATCAAAAAAATTGATGGTATAGACTCAAATACACGAAAACCATACCAATTTGGGTTCCTAAAGGCACGAATGTAAAATCCCTTAAAATCAAACAAATCTGGGTGCCAAAAGGAACAAACATAGATTGTCTTAGTTCTACGCAAACTTGTTTTTCAAATTTTTTTGTCACTAACAATCATGGACCTATGAAAACAAATAGGTCACTAAACTCTTTTTTCATGTAAGTATGTCGGTAGGCTAAGGAACAACAAGAGTGGTATTTAGATTCTAGCTATTTCAGGCACATGACAGGTGACAAATCAAAGTTCCTTAGCCTAGAGAAGTACAAAGGTGGTAGAGTCACAATGGGCAACAGCGATAAATGTAAAATTATCGGTAAAGGTGATCAACTAGGAAAATTTGAGCCTAAAGCTGACGAAGGCGTGTTCATGGGATAATCTTCCAAAAGCATAGCTTATAGAGTATACAACAAAAGGAAGAGAACAATCCTGAAGTCAATCAATGTGAAATTTGATGAAGGCATTAATGATCAAAGCAAGGAAACAATCAAAAGTAATGTCGGAGAGGGGAACAAAAAAGATGAAAGTGAAAATCCAAAAGAAACTACAACCGTGGAAGAAGTCCAAAGAAATCTGGAACCAGAGAGATTGAAATTCAAAGCAGATCATCCTCCAGAATTGGTAATAGGTAATCCTACCACGGGTATTCAAACTCGTTCCTCTTTCAGAAATTTATGTGATTTGTGTTTATACAGTGGATTTATTTCAGAAATTGAACCTAAAGACATAGATACAGCTCTTAATGATGAGAGTTGGTTTATGGCTATGCAAGAAGAGCTAAATTAATTTGAACGAAATGATGTTTGGATTCTAGCACCTAGACCTAATGACTATCCAGTTGTAGGAACCAAATGGATTTTTAAAAATAAATTTGATGAATCTGGAAAAGTGATTAGGAAAAAAGCTAGGTTAGTTGCTAAAGGCTATAATCAAATTGAAGGAATTGATTTTGATGAAACTTTTGCACCAGTAGCAAGACTTGAATCCATTAGAATATTGTTAGCTTTTGCTTGTTATAAAGGATCAAACTAAGACAAAAGGATATTAAAAGTGCTTTTCTTAATGCAATTTTGAAAGAGGATGCATTCGTTCATTTCTCAAACAAAATATATCAGAGAGCTTGTCAACAAATTTAGATTGAAAGATGCTAAACTTGCATAAACTCCCATGAGCACAACAATTAAACTTGACAAGGATGAAAAAGGTAAGGTAGTTGATCAAAAGAAATATCGAGGTATGATTGAATCACTTCTTTATCTTACTACTTCTAGACCAGACATTATGTTCTCTATTTGTTTATGTACATGGTTTCAGTCAAATCCAAAAGAATCTCATTTAAAAGCTGTAAAAAAGATTATAAGGTTTATGTTGCACACCTCACGGTTTGGTCTATGGTATCCAACTAAAGATAACTTTGAGTAAAAAGGGTATTCAGATGCAGGTTATGCTGGTAGTTGAGTTGATAGAAAAATTACTGGTGGAATGTTTTTATGTTGGGACATTCGTTAGTTGCATGGTCAAGTCGAAAACAAAATTGTATTGCATTATCTACCACTGAGGCAGAGTATATTGCTCTAAGCGGTTTCTCTACTCAAATCTTATGGATGATACAAACCTTGCAAGACTATGGTCTAAATTTTCAACGAGTTCCACTTATGTGTGATAGCAAAGGTGCAATTGATCTCACAAATAATCTTGTACATCATTCTTGCACCAAGCATATAGATGTTAGACATCATTTCATTAGAGATCACATTTCCAAAGAAAATATCTGCATAAACTTCATTCCAACTAATTCTCAATCTGAAGACATTTTTACAAAACCCCTTCCAGAGAATAGTTTTTGTTGACTTCGTCTCACATTTTAGAAATGTGATTTTATTTTTTTGATTTGATCTTAAATGCCTATGTTAACTAATCTGAATCCCTATTGATTTTCGAAAAGATAAATAGTGACTGAAAAAAGTGATGAGTGTTGTTCTTGATCATACATTATGTCTTGAGAGAGTATATTTAGAAAATTTCTTTAAAAATTTAAACAAAATTTGTAATAACTTTGGTTGGTAAAAATTCCATGACCATCCCTATTCATATCATATTTCTATGACAATCACTCATCAAAATCCAATATAGTATGTCAAAATGTGGTATTTAAATAGGAAATTATTCATTTTTTTCAATAAAATCATCCAAAAGTACTCACTCTCATTTAAAAGTCCTCACGGTTATGCATGGGTGAACTACTTGAAATTCAGATTATGTTCTTTCATGCTCATTTAAAAGTCCTCACGGTTATGCATTTATGGAACACATATCAAAATTGGATGAAATAGGCGAATTGATCCTAACCCCATTTAAAAGTCCTCACGATTATGCGTGGTTAGAAGATGCTTTGAATTCATTTTTAATAAAAATAGGGAATACTACTAATCTCATTTAAAAGTCCTAAGGGTTATGCATGGTTAGTAAGTATTTAAAAAATTCCTATCATAAATATACCACAAATGGACACGACTATACGGTTTTCTATGCCGATATCACTCCTATCACTCTAAAATGGAATATGGGCCTAACAGTGTATTTATGATTTTTGTTTGATTTTTTTTTAAATTTAATATTTATACTCGATTAGGTATTAATGTTGTGATTCATGTTTATCACTTTATCACTCTTATCTAGCACCGTTACTCTTTTGCTGATAACAAAAGTGCGAAAGAAGTTAAGATTTTGGCAAATAAGTCATATTTTGTTATTTGCATATTCTCATCTAGGTTAATTGCATTTGTTTTTTTATTTTATTTTATTTTCATATTTATTTTTCATGCATATGTGAAGGGGGAGCTTTGTTGTAGGAGTCTATTCAATAGGGGAGAAAATAGAACTCATCAAGACCAAATACATTTAATAAAGTCAAAATCTTAATATATGTTTGTTATCATCAAAAGAGGGAGATTGTAGAATATACTAGTGTATGATTTTTATTTGATGATAATTAACAAATATATTCGTTTAAATGTATTTGTTATTGTACTATTTTATTTTTCCAAGTAACTAAATAAATATTTGTTGAATAAAATAAATAACTCGGAATTCTTATTTAAACAAATATTTTGTTCAAACAAATACTTTATTACAAAATTCAAATAGTACAAATTTATACTCTCACTATATTTACACAATTCAAAATACAAGTTTCAATTGCAAAATAATTTTTCACTATACAATTTTACATACATGTTTCACCTCACTATATATTCACTCATTACTCGTATTTGAACTTCAACTCTGTTCCAGCCTGTATCCAACATTTGATCTATCTGCAAAATAAACATTGACTCAGTAAAATTGAAAAAGAAATATTTTGCAGTGCACAATGAAGTGTGTGTTTGAAAATTTTGTTTTCCTCGGTTATTTGGGTTGTTCATTGTCTTTTATTAGTTCATCTTTCTATTTCAAAACTAGAATAAAAAATACGCAAACAACTTGTGATATGCACAGTGTATCACTGTACATGCCACAAGGTCGTGCACACCGATATACACTTGCTTGTTAAAATTGCAGGGATAGGTGAGCACAAGGTCAAACCCAAGCCAAGACTGGATTCAACTCAAGTGTAATGAAAACACAAACCAAAGCTAACCAAGGTCAGTCCAGGCCAACCATGGACCAAATTGCACCAGATATGTACAAAGAAAAAAGCATGTATGACAAGCAGTTCATGGTGAAGAAATCAAACAACCAGTTCAAAGTCAGTTTTTTTAGAAGTAGGAACCAACAAGCAAAGCCAGCAAGGGAAACTAACAAAAAGGGGACTAACACATCAGGATGAAACATGGCAGCAAGGCAATAAGAAACAATGTCGATGACTCGAACAAAACAAAACAGAAAGTGCACAAGACATGGTCAGGAGCAAGCAGTTCAACATGCATAACAATCAAGTTCAGTTTCAACATTTACATGAAAATATACATAATGTTCAAGCAAAATCAGAATTCAGGACAAGTACAGGGCAGATATCGACATGTAGTGCACATGTACAAAGGGGTGCACCAGATTTAGACATGCAACAGAGGAGACATCCAGGCATTAGAGCATGCGGCAATCATACACTCACATATACACATGTATGAATATATGCATATATATGTATACACATATATCAGTTCAGGTATGAAGGTACCAATTTTATCAACACAGCAATTGTTAGTACAAAGAAATCAAGTAAGAGTATCAAGCTAGTGAGGCACGGGCATACATATATACATGTCTGTACACACATGTATACATATATATGTAGTGGCAACCAAACAAGTAAACATGCTCATATGTACATGGATATTCAAGCATTCTGACATGAACACACATGAAAACAAGGCAACCATAATTGAGGGAAGAGATAAATGCAAGTGAACATATGCAGTATCATCTACATGATGCTAAAAATATATTCATGGCACTGAATAATCAAGTGGCAGTAGTTTTTCAAAAGAGATGCAATGAGCAAAGGCAACATGAGCATATAAATGAAGAAAATCAAGGCATGTGGGTAATTATTAGTAGCAGCTCAAACAAAGTCAAGGGAATTCAATCAGAGGTCATAAGGAAGCATTTTTCAGAAAATGAAATAGAAAAATGATGAATTGAACAAATCGTAGGCAGCAAAGAACAGAACCAGAGCAAATAAATTTAAGCATATTCAAATATATTAGAAATATATTCAACTAATGAACAAGTCAGAAATCACATAATCATTCAACAAGAATCGAATGGCCGAGTGCAGCAATTGAAGAATTCAAATCAAAATATACGAAACGAAATTATAGGGTTTTGATCCCTATAAATACTCAATTCCTCATCGGCAATTAATCAGTTTAAGTTCAAGCAAATCAACAGAATTATAAAGTAAAAACCGGATATCGATATTATACCAAAGTCAAACTCAAACCCTCTAGAGCAATCGAAGAACACTGATCGAAGAATCGCAAAATCCAAATTCATCGGAATCGATCAACTCAACCAACAGAGAGGATTCGAAAGCTCCAAAATTGTTGAAGCCCGAATCAGAGACTCAACAAAAGGTAAACGATCTATTTTTTGGAATCATAGGTTTGAAAATCAAAAACCCTAATTCCGAAACGCAAAGAATCAAGGCGGCATGGATAAGAAGGAAGCAAAATAAAAGGAAAATTTTGTTTATGCAATTTTTAATGGGCCATATGAGTTTTAGATACTAGGGTATTATTTATTATTTAGTTCTTTTGTTTGTTTTTAGTTTCTTTTTATTTTCAAACTCTAGATTAACCAGTTGACGAACTACGGTTTTGTAGTTCGAGAATTCGCAACTCAGTGGCTAAGTTGTTGCAGGGTTTTGAGCTTTGAGTTAGGTTAATGAAGTTTGCGGGTATCGTAAGTTTATGTGTTTTTGTAAGCGTCTGATTACTTAATTTCTAGTAGAAACCTTGGGGTAGCACGTAGGAAAATTTTTGCCGAAGTTGGTTAAAATTGTGTGTGGTCTTTACTACATTACTTTCTGCTTTTATTTTTATTTCTGCATTAATATTTAGTAGACCCTATTCACCCCCCACCCTCTAGGGTGAAAAAGATCCTACATAAGACCCTCTCGGAAATGAACAAAATCAACTATACCAATATCCAATCTTTCAATTCTAAGAAGGTAACTTACAAGAGGGTTTTGAAGGAAAGGGAGGAGCACCCAATAAAGGTAACCAGAGAGAGGGAGGTAGCCCTTGAGGCGAAGGCTATGTTTGATAAATTAGTGAAAGAGATGAGGCAAGCCTAAGTCAATGCTGAGCTTGTATTTAGAAAAGAGATAAGAGCGGTTGTTGCTGAGAGCACCGAGTTCAAGAAGTAGCCTAAAGCAGGCTGATGATAAAATCCAGGCTCTCACATTAAATGATGAGATCATTAGAGCCAAGGACGAGACTACCAATGAATAGGTGGCCGAGCATGGGAGGCTTCGAGAGGAGAGTAGTATACTCCGTGAAGAAAAAAGAAACTCGTCGATGACTTGGATAACCTTTCAATTGAAAACTTGCTAATGATATAGAGGTTGTGGTTTCTCAACAAGTGCTCAAAGATCTTTAAGAGGTAAAGGCTAGGGAGAGAGATGAGCTCAACGATAATCTCTAACACTTCTACACTAGCGTCATCATGCATAAAAATCTGAGATGGTTAGGAAACGATTATCCTATCACTCTTGTAGATGCTTGGGAAGAGGTACTATGATGGGCTGCGTGTTCTGGAGACAATCACTCTGAGGAACTAATGGCATAGTACCTCGAAGCTAAGGATATAAATATGCTTGCAGTGGGAAAGGAGATCCTTGCTGAAGAAGAAGCCAATGTTGCTGCTGCCACCATCGCCAAAGCTCTCACTGGCCTGAGCTCATCGAGTTAGCATAAAGTGTCCACACCAAAATCTGAAGAGCTGATGACGATTATTCCTACGTCCATAAGGGTAAGCTCTAAAACTGCCCGTGTGATTCCAGTTTCTACAACAACTTCTTTCCATGAGCCCTACATCCCTTCCTATGTGGGTTAGTCTCAAGAACACAAGACCGAAGATGGGTAGTTCATGATTTCCTATAGGGATCGCAGCCTAGGTTATGTTATATCTCTTGTCTCATCGAACTTTGAGAAGCTTCAGTTCTCCCGTGAATCCATTATTAAACTTTACCATGATGTTTGTGAACTTATAGGTCAGCCACACCTTCCTCCTCCACATCCAGCCATCGAAGGTTAAGGCGCAGCTGCTATATTCTTAGAGTCAACTTCTGTTTCTACAAGACTTGTCGCTCCTATCCTACCCTCTGGTTCTGGGCTTGGTTCTGGCTCCTAGAAGATTGTAGCATTGAAGGGCTTGGAGGCTATGTCTCGGGAAGAAGAAGAAGTCACTATTACAGGCATTGTAGACCCCATCGATCACATAATGATAGCGGAGAGATTGGAGGTTGACTTCACAAAGATTTGTGTGAAGTCTGAGCTGGGTATCGCGAAGCCCCCTTATTCTACTCCGACAAGCCCCGCCTCCAAACTTCGCATGCTCAAGATTAGGCCTTCCTAGACTAAGCCCAGCAAAGCTCCTGCTGACAAATCTGATGATCATTATACCAAGACTGGTGAAGAGTTCGGACGGTGATACTCCCCTAGGCAGAGTGATTAAAGACGAGATGAAAAAACACAAGACTCACCCTGGAGGAGGTAGCGACAAAGGCGGTAGAAAAGGGAAGAAGTGAAGAATGCTTGAAGGTTGCAGGTATGGCAGTTCGTCTTTCATGTCATGCTTGTGGTGATGAAAGATTGACTTTTGCATTGTAATATCTCTGCATTTTACCTTTTCGTTCTTTTACGTAATGTGCCTATTTGTTTATTACTACATGCGTATATAATATAACTGCCAATTCTGCAATTACATATGTATCTACTTCTATGAAATTTGCTTATTTACTACATCTCTGTGCGTATAAATATTTTTTCTGCAATTTCTTTAGTTATATCCTGTTACTTAGCCCTGTTTATAATCGCCGAAATACTTCGCTTAGCAAAAAAGATCCATCACTTAACCAATTATGTGGTTATTCCTATTGGCACCTGGTCGGGTTCCTTTCGATAGGTTGTTTGCATGCTCATCCCTATTCACGGGATTCATTATTACACATGTCAAACTTCAAGCATTTATAAGTTAATAGCATTGTGGGGCAACTTCTACGATTGCCCCCAGTTTAAGCGCGTTTCCGTTCCTGAACCTAGATAGAAAAGCTTAGCAAATTCCTGTTTTTGAGCCCTCGTGACTATCCTCTCTTATCCTTGACTAAGCTGTCCTACTTGGCCGATAGCACTGTCGTTGAGATTTCCATTCATATGCCAACTCATATCTTCGCTAATTGGTGATTTTGCAACTTAATTCCAAGTATTATTTTCTTGATGCTACCTATCTCCGAGCTGCATTTGAATTTTTCTAAGTTCAAAGTTAGAAATTTGGCTGTGCATTGGTTTCTATCTCCGGAACCAGTATACTAGCAATCCAATTTTGAGAATTCTTCCTTTTACATTGCCTATCTTTGGGCAGCAATGAATTCTTGATGGCCAGAGCCGAGTTATTCGATTGATTCCTGGATTGGTTCGATGAATCTTCTTGTTTTTGCTTATCTTTAGACAATAACGAATTCTTGAAGGTAGTTAAATTGGCAAGCCTTCCCATCGTCACCTATCTCCGGGCACTGGTGACTTCTTGAAAACTCGTGACTTTCCCCATCGACCCCGTTGTTTGGACCTTCTTGACATCGCCTATCTTCAAGAAATGATTGTTCCCGGGAAGTTGAGGGTCGATTTTTCCCTTTGACCAGCAGTTTGGACCTTCCCAAGGTCGCTTATCTTTGAGCAATGTTGGTTCTCAAGAGGTTGAGGATCGATTTTCCCTATCGATCGGCGGTTTGCGCCTTCCTGGCATCAGCTATTTTCGAGCAATGCCGGTTCTCAGAAGGTTGAGGGTTGATTTTCCCCATCGACCCAAAGATTTAAACCTTCCTAGCATTGCCAATCTCCGAATAACGCCGGTTCTCAGAAGGTTGAGGGTCGATTTTTCTCATCGACCTGGCGGTTTGGACCTTCCCGACATCGCCTATCCTAGGGAAACGCCGATTCTCAGAAGGATGAGGGTCGATTTTCCCCATCGACCCAGTGACTTAGACCTTCCCATCGTCGCCTATCTTTAAGCAACGTCGGTTCTCAAAAGGTTGAGGGCCGATTTTCGCCGTCGATTGGGCGGTTTGGACCTTCCCAACATCACCTATCTCCGAGAAATGCTGGTTCTCAGAAGGTTGATGGTCGATTTTCCCCGTTGACCTGGTGGTTTAGACCTTCCCATTGTCGCCTATCTCCGGGCGATACTGGTTCTCAAAAGGTTAAGGGTCAATTTTTCCCATCGGCCTAGCAGTTTACATCCCCACTTTCCATCCATTGTCCCAGAATAGAGGAGCGTTTCATCAACTGTGTTGCTAATCATGCGGTACATGAGTTTTGCTCACAAGATTGTGGTTCCAATGTTTCAAGAAGTGAGTGGAAAATGCAACAAGTCATGCCTAATTACATTGCCCTTGGTGTCCCTGGTTGGTTTATTTAAGAAAACAAATAGAGAAGAAACTAAGAGTGGTAGTGGTGCAGCAAGTCACTGTTCCAAGCATGTGAGATCGGGATTCCATCAACAGTTGCTAGCTTGGAATTTCCATCTCCAAGCTTTTAATCAATTGCATAGGGTCCTTTCCAGTTCGGGCGAAGTGCCCTTGTACCCAAAGAACCCGTCTAAGAATGAGATCCCCTACTTCAAAGGTGCGGTTGCGAACCTTAGCATTGAAGTGTCGTGCTAAACTTTTCTAGTGTGCAGTGACCCTTAATTCTGCTTCTTCCCGGTTCTCATCCATCAAATCGAGAGAATCAAGTAGTAGTTCCTCATTTACCTTCAGATCGAAATGCCATTTACAATGAGAAGGGACTTCTAGTTCTATCGGGATCATTGCTTTCGATCCATATACCAAAGCAAGTGGCGAGTGCCCAGTCGCAGACTTCTGTATTGTCCTATAAGCCCATGGTACTAGCGGAAGCTCATCAACCAAGTTGTCTTTGGCTCTTGTCAATCGTTTTTTCAAGGTGAACTTGATGATCTTGTTCACTGCTTCCACTTATCTGTTTGCCTAGGGATGCACCACCATGGAGAATCTCTTCTCAATTTGGTAGCGCTTATAGAAATCATTGAACTCGTTACTCTCGAACTGAGTTCCACTATCTGTGATGATTTTTTTGGATACTCCAAACCTGCGTACAATATTCTTTGTTACAAAATTGATTACCATTTTTAGCATAATCGTAGGAAGCAATTCTGCCTCAGCCCATTTCGTGAAGTAATCCACTACAACGATGGCATATTTGGCTCCTCCCTTCACTATCGGTAGCACATCAATGACGTTGATTCCCCAAATTGCAAATAGCCATGGGCTGGCTATTTGTGCGAGTTCTGAAGATGGGGCTCTCGGAATCTTTGCAAACCTCCTGTGTCGGTCACACCGTTTGGTGTAGTCAGCTACATCTCGGTTTATTGTGGGCTACAAATTTTCAAAGATAAGTATCTTATTTGCTAGAGTCTGCCCCCCGATGTAATCAATATAGCCGCTCTCGTGGAGTTCCATGAGGATCATCCTAGCCTCATCCTTGGTTATACACCAAAGCAGAGGAGTTGAGAATCCTCTCCTATATAATGCCCCGTCTTGCTTCCCCAAAGCTAGCTAACTTAGCTAGTGAATTAGCCTTCATGTTCTCTACTCTAGGGATATGCGTTATCATACAGTGTTATGCCTTCAAGTAGTTCTAATGATTTTGATTGGTAAGGGGCTAGTCTTGCACCCTTGGCTTGATGCTCCTTCCTGATTCTGTAGACCAACCAACTGGGAGTCATTATGTGTAGTGTCTTTATCCCTAGTTCCTTTTCTATCCTTAATCCTATTATTAACGCCTTGTATTCAACTTCGTTATTAGTCAAAGGAAATTCCAGCTTCATTGTGTAACAGATTGATCGTCCTTCCAGCATTTCAAACACTACTCCTGCTCCTCGATCTAAATTCATTCGAAGCGCCGTCTACAAACAATTTCCAATAAGGAGCTACAACAGCACATCCACTTCCTCTTCACCATCACATGGTAAATTCGGTAATGAAGTCTGCCAATGCTTGCCCATTTATCACTTTCTTTAGATGGTAGCTAATATCATACCGAATCAACTCAGTATTCCATTCCAACAACCATCCTAAAGTTCTCAAGTCGGTACAATACCTATTTCATAGGGTGGTCAACATCTTGATCGGATGAGCCTAAAAATATGATCGCAACTTCCTTGATGCAATCAACAAGAAATAAGCTTGTTTCTCTAGCTTTGGGAATTCTTTTCTGCTTATGTAAATTGCTTGCGATGTAGTAGACCGGTCTCTGAATCCTTGCCTCCTCATGTACCAATGCTGCGTTCGGTGCGTAAGCAGGCACTGCTAAGTAAGCGAATAAAACCACCTCATCCAATAGTTTGGATAAGATCGGTGGCATTTCCATGTGTCTTAATAGTTCCTTGAAGTCATTCTGGCAATCCTAATTCCACTTAAAATTCTTCTTACCATTCTTGAAGGCATCGAAGAAAGGCATATACTTATATGTTTCCTGTAACACCCCATATTTTTAGTAACATTATTTAGGATATTTAATTAGCTAAATAAAATAATGTAATATTATTAATAGATTGAGATTCAATTTAACCATGGGTAGTCGTGCCTACATGTAGAATGAACTAAAGAAATAAGATGGAAATAAGTGTTAGGAAATAAGGAAGGGCAAAATGGGAAATAGGAGGAACTTATACCCTAAACCGTTAGGAAATCAAACACATATTCATTTCATTCTCAAGTAAAATATTTTAAGGCCGGCCACCATTTTCAATCACAAGAGAAGATAAAGCAAGGATTTTTAAGAGGAAGAAGTAAATCAACTTATTCAACATCAAATCTCACATCTTTAATCACAAAGCTAAGGTGAATAATTATTACATCCCATTTTTCTTATAGTTTTTGGATTTAAGGTTAACCTGAATGATTTGCATGATAATACCATGTTTTGGATGATTTAAAGTTTATATATACTTGTTGATGATTTATACATGTTCATACTAGTTTTTATGATATGTTTGATATAAAAACCCTATTAAATGACATCCAAATGCCTTGCGAATTTTAATGTAGATTAGTACTAATATTTTAGAGATGGGTTTCAATTTCTATATTTTTCTAAATTAAAGTGGATTTTATATTAATTTTCTAGTGAAGAAAATGATTTATTGGGTTATAAATTATTTACGGCATAATAAATAATTATTTGGGTCTGAAACATATATATGTTAGAAAACATATTGAAAAGGATTTTTTGGAATTTTTATAGAATTTTCCTAGGTGTTTGATAAATATATAAAATTATTTAAGATATGGGACTTAAATGTTTTATATATTTAATTAAGGAGAAGGGGTATTTTGCAAACGATTTAAATTAATTAATTCTGAAATTATGGCAGTACTTTTAGAAAAGAAAAATTAGCAACCAATAAGAATTTGACAAACAAAGCAGGTTAGTTAAAAAGTTTTACATAAAAAGGGTTTAAATCAGAAATTCATGCTAAAAGCATGTTTCGCCTCTATTGGTTTCGCCCAGGTTGCTTTCGACTAAGACTCTCCGCCTCCTTCCTCAAACCAATGCATATAGTATAAATTTCAGTACACAATGAACTGAAAAAAAGGGAAGGTAAGAGTCAAAACCAAGGGGTTCAGGAAGGGTCGAAGCACCTTTGTGTTTTAAATGAAAGAAGCGCTTGCTTGCTTTCGACTAAGTCTGCTTTTGACTTAGTTGGCTTCCGACTAGGTCAATTGATTTAAGAAAGGTTTTAAGGTTGCACCCTTGTTCTAAGAGATAGCTTGCGACTAATTCTGCTTTCGACTAAGTCAATGGTTATAAAAGTTGGTTTTGAAATAGTTACACCCTTGTTTCTAAATAATAGCTTTCGACTATGTCGAAGCCTTTACTGCTGCCTTTTTACCTTTCGAAATAGAGCTTTTAAAGGGGGTTGTATTATTTTATAAAAACCTTACCGCTTCTCCAATACTTTCAGAAGGGGTGTTTCGACACCATCACTTCCTAAATTAGTAATAGCTTTAGAAAGGGTAAGCTTTCGACCCTGTTGCTTGTGACCCTTAATGATTTTTAAAGAATAACCCAATGGTTCTGAAAGAGAATGATTTCGACTTAAATGGTTTCAAAAGGTGTTTTTCGATATGCTTAAATTTGAATCCCAAATGCTTTCAAAGGGTTTAAGGTTTTAATAACTTCGAAAGGTTTTAAAGAAGGTTTCGAAGGGGAGGTTCCCTAATGGTTTCGAAAGGTCTTAAGGAAAGGTTTTCCAGTGGTTTTGAATGGTTTAAAGAATTGGTTTTTCCTATGGTTTCGAAAGGCAATATTTATTGGTTTTTAAGAGGGATGTCTAAGGTTTTTAGCTTTCGAAGGAAAAGAAATTTCAATGGCTTCGAAAGGTTTATATGAATGGTTTCGAAAGGGGTAGTTTCAATAGGATCGAAAGGAGTACTTTCAAATGTTTAAAACTTTTCATCAACAAAGATTTGAGTAAAGTATATATAACATGGCAAGGTGATTTTGAGTAAAGCATAGGGTATAAACATTTTCCTTGTTTAAGTTTGGTTTAAAAGGTTTTTAATCAATTTCAGATGAAAAGGTTTTCAAGGAAAATTATGGGAAGGTATCCCTAAGTAAAAATGACTCAAATGTTAGAATACTAGATGGACTGGTATAGGGTCGCGCCCTATACATTAGCTATTGGCCCTAGTAAATTTAGCCCAAAACTCCAGTGTATAGGGATTTGTCACAGGTAAGACTAAAATTATGATTACACACAGAAGGAAATATATGTTTGTATATAGATAGGTTATTGGTGAGCTCACAAATCCATTAGGATCAGGTGACCATGGGAGATGTTAAGTTATGGACAGACCATCCAGAAGAGAAGTATTTAACAGATAGTTAAGGACAGACCATCCAGAAGAGGTGTGTCTAATAGATGTTAGATAAATTTTTTATTTTGTTTGGTAGGCCCGAGTCGGCCAAAGGTTAATAGTAAGCCAAACAAAACTATAGAGTTTAAACAGATAGTCCATTTATTACCTGTTATGTATTTTTACATAATAATGCTCTACAGTTTTAACCAGTTTTGGTTACAGGAAAGGATTTGCAAAAGAAATGTTTTAAAAGAATGTCAATGAGGGGAAACTCGTTCTGCCAAGCGGCGTAGTCTCACTTAACATTAATAGCCAGAATATATAGTATTATTCACACTAGGCTTTATGTCTGACATGAAGTTTTTATTTTTCTCTTAAACTCTCGGGTGCTCAAAATTGATTTGAGTAGACTGAGGGTTGAGGTTCTTTCAGGTTTTAGTAGGATGACGAATAAAGCTACAGGAGGAGAGCAGGATGTTAACAGATAGCTATTTAGGAGTTGTAGTTCTTTTTATTGTTATTTGTTTCCGCTGTGTATGTATTAAGTAAGTTATGACTATATGATTCTAATCATCCAAGGGGGCATCTTCATATGTCGCTCTTGGCGTATTTTGTAATAAGTATATTTTGTCATTGCTTGGGTAACTTTTTGGGATTATGTAATCTGAATATGGAACATCTGTTTTGAAATGTAAAGGAAAATTCTGTTTTGAAATATGTGATTTGTTTCATATTCAAGTGCTTCTGATATTATAGATACCATTAACATAGCCGTATTTAGTCGTTGGAAGTTAATACTATAGATGACTGTAGCATCTGTAGCATTTAGCTTTGGGCCTCTAGATAGGGAATGTTACAACTTGGTATCAGAGCATAGGTTTATGAAAAACTTTAACTAAAAATGATTTTTGAAAACATAATCCTTAGGAATTAGAGATAGGATCGGGGTATGGGATAACGCTATAGTAACGTACTTGTATTTGCTATATATAAGCATAAGCTTTATCTATAGATTCCTACCTTTGTTAGGCTATTCTTCTGTATCTCATAAGGCTTGAATACAGATATGGATGGAAGAAGAGGCAAAGTCAATCTAGGTGGAGACAGCACCACTACAAATGGAAATGCCCGACCAAATGCTAGAAGAGGTTAGGTTCAGACTGAGAATGTTGGTGCTGGGGTTCCCCAAGTGGACATGGGAGCTAGGTATCAATTTTTTGTAAACAAGATGCAAGCTGGAATTGCAGCTAGGGTTGTTGGAGGAAATGCTGCTGGAGGAGGAGTTCAGGAAGCTCCGATGGTCAATTAGTATGCTAACTTGATCAAAGATTATACTAGGTTTGGAGAAAAGCCATATATCGTAATGGATGATGTTATTGAAGTAGAAAACTGGCCGCTACATTGCGAGAGGATTTTTGCTGACCTAGGGCTCAATGATGAGCAGAAAAGAAGACTTGCTTCAAGACAGCTTCAAGGAGCTGCTTTGTTTTGGTGGAATAATGTAACTGCTGGTGTGGATGAAGAGACTATGACGTGGGCGGAGTTCAGGAGGAGGTTTCAAGAAAGGTTCATGTTAGTAATGGCGCAGTTTGTCTTGGTGAGGAAGTTTGCTGAGCTGGAACAAGGAGAAATGTCAGTTCTGGAATATGCTAGTAGATTCGAATAGTTTGCTCGGTATGGGTATGCCATTGTTGACACGGTTTTGAAAAGAAATGAAAAGTTCATTAGAGGTTTGAAGCCGGAGTTGGCTAGGGCTACTTTATCGCACATCAAAGATCAGTGTGATGTGGTAGTGGAAATGGCGCAGAGACATGAAGAGATGCTAGCTTGCTTGGAGAAGAAGGAGAAAGAGGTCCAAGTCGGACAGAGTCAAAAGAGAAAGTTTTTCACAAAAATAATGCTCAGAAAGGAGGTGCGGCAAAGAAAGGAAAGTCTTAGGTGATCTGATATAAGTGTGATAAGAAAGGTCATTATGCTCATGAGTGCCGGATAGGCAAAGGAAAGAAGGCTGCTGAGAAGAAAGGAGTTAGATGCTTCAATTGTGATCAAGTTGGGCACTACAAGAACCAGTGCAAAGAGCTAGCTAGAGGAGAAAAAGGCCAAGTGTTTGCATTGGAGCTTGCTACTTCAAAGCCGACAGTGCAGGAGAAAGGAAAGGTTGTGTTAGGTGGTACACTTCAGATCTATGATACATCTGTAATCGTTTTGTTTGATAATGGTGCATCTCATTCTTTAATATCTCGATGTTTGGTAGATAAACATAACCTTGAACCCACACGTTTAGTTTCTTCCTTAAGAGTTGCAAATCCGATAGGAGGGTATGCGACGCTTGGGATAAAGAGTGACTACTTAGAGTTTGACTTGCTAGGTTACACCTTTGTTTCCATTTTGCATGTATTTGACTTTGTAGTGTTCAGAATTATATTGGGAATGGATTGGTTAAGTAATTATGATGCTAAGATATTTTGCCTAGATAGGAAAATATCACTTAGACGCCCGGATTGTAATGATCGGATAGTTTATACTGTAGAAAACCCCAGATGTGAGGTGAATGGTTTGTTAGGTGTTATGGATTTAGAAGATGAGTTGAATCACATTTTCATAGTTAGGGAATTCGCAGATGTGTTTAAGCCTGTAGTTGGATTGCCACCGCAATGAGCCATTGAGTTTCGGGTTGATTTAGTGCCTAGTGCAGAACCGGTGAGTAGGCTGCCAAGCAGGATGACACCAATAGATATATAGGAGTTAAAGGCTCAGTTGGTAGACTTGGAAAGCAATAGTTTAAATAGACCGAGTAGTTCGCCTTGGGGAGCAGCCGTTGTATTTGCTAAGAAGCCGGACGGATCGTTAAGACTATGTATCGATTACCGTAAGCTGAATGAGAAGACGATAAAGAATTGATATCCATTGCCAATGATTGACGATTTTTTCGATCAGTTGAGTGGGGCTTAGATATTCTCTCAGTTGGATCTAGGGATAGGATTTCATCAGCTTAGAGTAGCAGAAAATAGTATACCTTTAATGGCATTCAGGACGAGATATGGGTTATACGAATGGTTAGTTATGTCGTTCGGACTCACTAATGCATCGGCATTCTTTGTAGATTTGATAAATCGAATCTTCCAGGAGCACTTGGATAGATTTGTGTTGTTTTTTAGAGATATTATTCTGATATACTCTAAGGATGAGAAGGAGCATGAAGTTCATCTTAGGGTTGTGCTGGAGACGCTGAGACAGCATCAGCTAAAGGCAAAGTTTTCGAAGTGCCATTTTTGGAGGAAGGAAGTGAAGTTTCTTGGTCGTGTGGTTTCGAAGAAAGGATTGTCAGTTGATACAGAAAAGATCGAAGCCATTAATAATTGGAAAAGACTAGAAACGGTAACTGAGATAAGAAGTTTCCTTAGATTAGCAGGATATTATCGAAGGTTTATAAAGAATTTCTCGCGGATTGCAACGCCGATGACTAAGCTAACACGAAAGGATTTAAAGTTTGTATGGACCGATAAGTGAGGAAGCATTTCAGATCTTGAAGAACTTATTGACCCATGCACCTATGTTGGTGTGTCCAGAGGGAAATCAAGATCTTGTTGTTTATACTGATACGTGTGGTACTGGGGTGGGAGCTATACTAATGCAGAGGGGAAAAGTGATTGCCTAGCTTCTAGACAGTTTAAACTGCATGAGGTTAGGTATCCAATGCATGACTTGGAATTAGCTGCAGTAATATTTTCCTTGAAGGTGTGGAGGCATTACCTGTTGGGAGAGAAGTTTGAGCTTTATACAGATCATAAGTCGTTGAAGTACTTGTTCTCTCAGAAGGAGCTGAACATGAGACAGCAAAGATGGTTGGAGTTTCTAGCCGCTTATGATTTTGGAATAGAGTACACACCCGGAAAAGGAAATAAGGTTGCGGATGTTCTTAGTAGAAGGCATCAGAATGCAGTGTTAGCTATGATAGCGGAGTGGAAAGACTTAGAAGCATTGTCAGCTTGTAGAACACTATAGAGACCAATGCTGAGTCTAGTGGAGGATCTGCCAGGTTGTCTTGTTTGGAAATTCGACCAGTATTGATTGAGAAGATAGCTTCTAAACAGGAGGAGGATCCAATTTTAGCTGAACGGATCAGAAAGTTAATGGAGGGAACGGAGAGCGATGACTTAAAGGATTTCCGTCTTGACCAAAACGGGTAGTTAAGAAAGAATGGCAAATTATGTGTTCCAAATGTGGGAGACATAAGGAAGGAAATTTTGGAGGAATGTCATCGTTCAAAGTTCACTATCCATCCAAGAGGAACAAATATGTATCAAGATATGAAGAGAGGTTTATTCTAGGAAGGCATGAAGAGGGATGTGGGCTTATAGGTGAAACAGTGTTTGAACTGTCAACAAGTAAAAGCCGAATATCAGAAGCTGAGTGGATTACTTCAACCATTAGATATCCCAGTATGGAAGTGAGATTCCATTTCTATGGATTTTGTTGATGGGTTTCCAAAATCTAATAGAGGGAATGAAAGTATATGGGTCATAGTAGACAGAATGACCAAGAGTGCCCATTTCATTCCAGTTAAGGCAAATAGGATGGCACTTGTATTAGCTAAGTTATTTATGAAGAATGTGGTTAGACTGCATGGAATTCCTAGTAGTATTGTTAATGATACAGATTCTTTGTTTACTAGCGAGTTCTGGAAGAGTCTACAGGAAGCTTTGGGATCCAAGCTCAAGATGAGTATCGCTTACCATCCACAGACTAATGGGCAGACGGAAACAGTTAACAAGATCTTGAAGGACTTGTTGCGAGCCTGTGTATTTGACTTCAGGGGATCATAGGAAGACCACCTACATCTAGTCGAGTTTTCGTATAACTGTGACAACCCGGAATTTTGAGCAATATCAATTTAATAATCTATATTAAATATTAAATTGATTTGATATATCTTTGTTAATAAGATTTGAATTGATACTCTTCTTTTAATAAATATCTAATTGGTGAATTTTATCTTTTAAAACTAATAAATTGTTTTCTATTTATAATGTATATATTTGTATATATTGTAAATAGGAAAGCTTTGTTTTAAACTTAACTAATAAAATTTTGTTTTCAAATTCTAACATACATTTTAGTGATTTGGAAATTATGATTTATTTAATATTAAGCTTTTCAAAGATATTTAATAAATAAATATATGGTTTTAATAACTTAAGATAAATGTTTAATAGTTAAAACGTAGTCTAGCTTAAGTTAAATTTAAAATTTATTAAAGATTTGTTTTATTTTCTTTTTAAGTATAACTTGATAAATATGATTTAAAATATATATAAGTTTTAAATACAATTTTGTCAAATGATACTTTAATATATATTATAAAATAAGTAGTTTATAATAAAAAGATAATTTCTTTTATAAATCATTTCAAATTGATAAATGTGTAATTTATTTTAAATAATATTAATAAATAAAAATGTACATATAGAAATACAAGTCTATAAATATTAAGTTAGAAATATAAACATATAAGATTAATTATAGATTATAAAGTAAAATATAGAACAAAAGAATACATTCCAATATCAAACAAGTAACATATATATGAATAGCACAGAAGAAAGATTTTCCAGCCTCCGAAATGAAATCTGCATAGTCAAATAGACATGTCAGAAAAGTAAGCATGTAGGCTTGCATAGGATAAGTATGTAAACAAATAGTTTTCAAGTATGATAGGCATGCAGACTTGAGAACAAAAAAATCGAAATGGTTATGTAGGCTGGAAAAGAAAATAAATATAATAAGGACAATGGCATTTAATGCTAGCTAATGCAATATTATTTCTAGTACATAAACATACAATCTCAGCCACCAAGCTAAGAGAATTATCTCTGATATTGTACAAATTTATACACTGTATTGAAAAATATAATAATGTACCATGTAACTTGTTTATAAAAATATCAACCTGTAAGCTTCTTTCACATATCAACCTTCATATCAGTTTCGAGTAAAATCTGAAGCATATTCCATTATAAAACTCAAACAAAACTTCATTTTAAACAACAATCAAGATCAATACAACCAGAGATCAACCAGAGAATATAGCTTTCAGTTCTCAGCCAGTTTCAAAGAAAAGTCTCTGTTCTTTTTTAAAAACCTGTGAGTAACATTTCTTCTGTGTATATATGAATATATAGATGGATGCTACTGTGTATTGGTGCTTTCCTGTATTAATTTCCAGGCTCAAGTTTTATTCAAAAATTCATATCCTCTTGATCTAATTTCTGTTAGAACTTAGGCTTTAAAACAAAATTTGTTTGTTTAGTCATGAAGTAAGTTTTAAAATTTTAATTAAGTTAAAATAATTTGTATTGACTCTAGAAACCAAAAAGAACAGGGAAGCATTAGTTTAGACTAAAAAAATCAATCTTTTTAATTCATTGGTTCAGGTATATAAACTGATTTCTTATACAAAATCTTGATTTTTAAAAATAAAATCACAAATTTTAGTGCTGGTTTGGATGAGCAGTTCTGGTTTGACCAGAAATAGGTTTTTGAGGGGTTTCTGATGATCTCGGTGATCTGGGAAGTTGAGATCATCACTGGTGGTAGTGGAGTGATAGGGGAGTTTGGGAAAAATTCCAGGAAGTTGATCAATGGACGGTGGTGGCGACGGTGATCGTTTCAAGTTTTTAACCCTAGTTTTTACTAGGATTGGTATTTTGGTCACCACGTCTTCACTAGTGGATCGAGTGCTGCCAGTCTCTGGGAAATGGAAGCTTAGTTGTCGGCGAATGAGTGACCGGAGGTATAGACACTCCGGTGGTCGGAGATTCGAGAACGAGGTGGTTTCCAGGCTTGGATGGATGTTCCAGTTTTGGGTTTATAAGCTCGAATTCGATTTCGAGTTGATGGTCACGATCTGATGAGCGTGATGGGTTGCGTGGATGTTTTCCGATGTGATGAAGTCGTCGATGATGATCGGAGTTGGCCAGAGTCACAATGCATGTGCACGGTGCACTTCCATTGTTCAGGTGAAGTTGGGTTGAAGCAGTAAAGAATACTCGAGTTTTTCTCGAGTGGATTTGGTGTTTTGCTCGAAGTAGTGGGGAGTTTGACTCGGAGCATTTGAGGGTGGGCTCGGGTCTTTTGCCTGTTACAGGTTTTAAAACCTGTCTGGTTTTTAGATTTTAAAAATGATTTAAAATTTGAAAATAGGATTTTAAACAAAGTTTAAAGTCAAATTTTTACATATGGATTCAAATCTAAATTTGAATACAGTTTTGAAATAAATTAAGTTTTATAAAAACTCAAATATTTAAACAACTTTAAATGTTAAAGTATATTTTTGAATGATTTGAATTTTAAAATAAATTTGGTTTAAACTCTTATAAATTTCTTTTATAAGAAAAGTATTTCTTTAACATGTGATTTAAAAGGTTTTTAAATTATTTTAAAACTTTGTTTAAGTTAAATTGGTATTTATTTTAAATCTTAAATTTAAAATGAAATTTAAAGTAAATTTAAAAGTAAATTGTTATGAATACTTTATTAATGATAATGAAATCATTAATATGAATAAAGTTTTATCTTAAAATTAATTAGAATTTAATGATTTGTAATTCATTAAATTAATAGGATAATTAAAATGGATAATTAACTAATTTAATTAATTAATGATTTGGATTAATTAATTTAGTAATTAAGAGTTTAAAATTAATTAATTAAAGTTTAAGGCTAATTAATTAGGAATAATTAATTTGTAATTAAGGATCATTAATTAGATAAGATTAAATTTTAAATTAATTATTAAATGTTAATTAATCAAGTAATTAAAAGATTTATTAAGTTATAATTAAAACTTAAATTAATTAAATAATTAGTGGTTAATTAATTAGTTATTAAGGATAAATTAATTTGTAAGTAATATGATTTATCTAAGTTTAATTTCTTAAGAAAAAGAAATTAAGAATTGTAAATAGATAAATAGTAATGTGATAAACTTTAATAATTAATTAGATTAATCAATTTAATAATAATCATTGTAATTGTTTAAGTGTAATTACTTAATGGGAAGTAATTAAGGAATTAATTACTCATTGTAATTAATTGAGTAATTTGATTAATTTGAGTTAATTAATTTAGTTTAATTAATTTGGATTAATCACTTGATGATTTGGAGGTATAATTACCTAGGAAAGAAATTGATGAATAATTACTGGATGTAATAAATTGGATGATGTTTTGTTAATGGAAATAATTTGAGTATAATTACTTGAAATTAATCAAGGGATTAATTAAGTCTGTTTATTGGGGAGTAATTAATTAAGGACAGTTAATTACTATATGTTATTAATCAAGATGATTAATATATGTGATTTGAAGATTAGTTTTTCTTAATAAAAATTAATTGATAAAATAACTAATTATAGATCATTAATTATTGATGTAATTAGGAATTGATTAATTTGGGAATAATAAATCAATAAAGTGATGAAAATGTGATAAATTAAGTATGAATGAAATTAATTACAAATAGTTAATTTATGGATTTATTCAAAGATTAATTTCTGTAATTAATTAAAGAATAATTACCGGAATGTAAGTAAAAGTTAATTAATCAAAGATGATTAGAATAAATAAGTAACTGATGATTGATTAATTGATTGATGGATATGTAAGCAAGATTTAATGAAGTAATTAATTTACTTTAAATTAATTAAAGAGGAAGTAATTAATTTAATTCATTTTAAATTAATTATAGAGTGATTATTTAATCATTGCTCATGTATAAATGGATGATTTTGATTGCCTTGAATGGACTGATAACACTATATGATATGGATGCTTTGATTGAAGTATGATGATAATGCGAATTATCTGTTTGTGATGTGGATTATCTATAGTGATGTTGTGAATTATCTATCTGTGTTGATATAGATAATAAATTGAAATTGTTTTAAACATTTAAACAACTTGGACCTAAAAGATGGCATTTTGGATTTCGATGAGACCGGGATCAGATCTTTCCATATTTGGGGGTCCGAAAACCACATCGATCCAAATTAACGATAGGTCGTGAATCTCAAGTGAAGATGAAGATTCAGAGTGCAAGGGTTATTGTCGTTAACTCTGAGGATGATTCCAATATGAGTGTAACGAGATGATGCCTTCGGTTTCGTTCGAACCTGGAACGAACTTGTATGGATTGAATGCTTTCAAAACATCGTCAGGCGGACGATGAGCATTCTAAGAGATGAATTTCTAAAGGTAATCGTAGCCTCAAGCCTCATCAACCAGGAATGGCTAAAACAGGGGAGGTGCAGCAAGGCTTCGTGGGTCGCACCCACTGGAGAGTAAGATATACCCCTGTCTAGATGTCCCTTATTATTTTGGCTTAGTGTGCGATTGGTCATGACAACCTTGGGGTGATCTTATTTGGGACTGTTCAGTAAGGAATGGTTCCGGCTTTCTGTTGCAGGGGATTGGGAGTAATCCTCGGTACGCTGATTGTAACGACCCCAATTTTGAATTTAATTTAAATTAATAGTTAATGTAAGTTTTGAACAAATTTTGGAATAAGTTTGGATTCGACTTTCGAGTTTGACTTTGGATTCTTGAAATTGAAATACGAAATGTAAATTAAAACAATTAGCATTAAAGTTAAAACAAATACTTAAGCTAGAAAATGAATTTGACAAATTCAAATAGATATATATTAAGATAAATTATAAAATATAAAATATGAAGTCAAGTAACATAGTTATAAAATTATGTAAAATATAAGTAGACATATTAACTAAAATCTAACATTTTAGAACTCATGCATATTTCAAAATATAAAACAAAAGAAAGAAACAAAATAAAATATATTTATACATAAGTTAAAGTCTATAACCAATAACTAAACAAATATATAAGATTTGATTAAGCGATACAAAATAAATACGTATAGTTAAAATTCAAAACAAACATATTAACTAAGATTATAACAACATAGAATTTCATTTATATTACTAAGCAATTAGACTAGACAAAAGAAGAAGAAAAAAAGAGTATTGCAAAAGAATGAAACAAAGCAAACAGAGTCAGTATAAAAAATGAAAACAAGAATATATACGTACAAAACGAATTAGATAAGTGTGTATTTGTACCATGGCAATAAATGCCAATATCTTTAGCCACCACAATATCTTCTCAGCCGAAATTAACAAGATAAGTAAAGATACAAATGAAAAGTTTGCATAGGAAGAAGTCAACAATATCTCATGTAAAGTTGAACAGCTGAAATGAAGTATAGGAAAAAAAATATAAAGGGTACAATACTAATTAATGCAAGTATGCTAAAGATCATCTCAGCCATAATTTGGTCATTCGAAATGTACAAAAGAAATAAAATAAGATAACATCACCCTATTGTAAAAAAATAGTATCAGCCTGTATACACCCTGTACAAAGGTTAACACCCAACAGCTTCATTTTCCATATCTCCATCATTTCTTCAATTCATTTTCGTTCCTTCAAATCTGAGTAACAACTGAAAGTGAACTTCATCTTAAAACACAAACAAATTAAATCAAGACAAATCAGAGGATGGAAAAAGGATTTAACTTCCGTGTTTACAACTTGTTTCAACATAAAAGAAAAGCTTTCAACTTGAAAATTTTCAAGCTTCTCTGTTTCAAAACTTTTCAAGGTGAGAAACTTTAATCTTTAAAACCATTTCTTTGAATCCAATGTTTGAGAATCTGTGAGTAAACGAAAACTTTTAAGTCTTAAATTTGATCAGTATGTATGTTGTATTGGTAATCATATGTGGCATATGTATTTGTTTTATCATTCTATGTCCTTATATGAGTACTCTGTAAGTTTGAATATACAGTTTCTTTAGTTATATAGTTAAGTATATGATCAAATTATAAAAATATCTCCACTCAATCAACTGTAGGCTTATGATTTAAAACAAAGTAAGTTGTTTGAATATAAATCAAGTTTTTATAACTTGTTTTCAAATTGTCAGTGAAGCATATCAACTGGAAAGTTGATTTACAGGTCAACCCAAAATTTTATGTTGAATTCATGAATTTTGAATTGCCGATTCAACAATATAGCTTGAATCTACATGTAAAAGTAGGATTTTTAAAACAAGAATGGAGATTTTTAGGTAAGCATACAAGGTGTAGTTTATAAATGAACAAAAATGCCTTTTTTGTAAATTTCTGGTGATTCAACTAATCTTAAATGTTGAAACTTGTTGTATAGCTAGCTTGATGATTTTCGAGTATAGGAAAAATGCTAAATATTTTTTTTATGCAAGAATGATTGTGACGAATCCAAAGTAGGGTTCGGGTTCCAGTTTTTTCTATGTTCTGTAAATTGATGATCACGTCGCCGATGCTCGATCGAGTTACGCGTGATTCTGAGTAAGGGTCAAGGAAGGTAGGGCCATGATGTGGATGGAGTTTCATCGCCTCCAGCAGTCGATGATGGAAGAACGTGGCGTTTTCTGTTGGGTATGCGAGTTTCTGGTTCGAGCTACTGACAACTTTTCGATTTCAAAAGTTTTATGTTAAATTGGGTTTTGTTTTCGATTTTTGGGTTGATTTGGGGTTTGTGGGTGGCAGCGAGGGTCGCCGGAGGGGCGGCGAACCACCGTGCACGTGCACGGTGGTGTGGGTGTGCAGCAACTTCGTGAATTCTCGAGCGTAGGGGGTTTTGGGATTTGGGTGGAACTCGAGTGGAAACTCAAGAAATTTCGTAGTTGCTTCGGAACGAAACTCGCGAACGCGAGTATACTCTGCTATCTTAGTTTGGATTTTTAAACTGGAAAAGAAAAAGAAAAAAAGAGAGGAGGAAATGGGAGCAGAAGAAGTTGCAAAGGAACTCAGGGAAGAAGATGAGGAGAACTCGAGTTTTGGCTCGGGTGGAATACCTGTTTGCTCGGGTTTTGTTAATAAAAAGAAAAATTGGATTTTACCCAATTAAATTTCGAATTTACAATGTTAAGTGAATTTTGAAATTTTCAAAGTAAATAATGTTGATTTATGTTAAGTTGAGAACTTACTATAAGTTTTAAATTATTTAATAATGTTTTCCTTAAAATTTAAATTAGGGATTTATGATTTAGAATTCATTAAACTATTAGGTTAATTAAATGGGAATTTAATTATTTAATTTATTTTTGATTTGGGTTAATTAAATAAGTAATTAATTTGTGATTTATTAATGTAAGTGATTAGGATAATCACTTATTGTAATTAATTAAGGATAATTAATAAATTAAAGGTTACTTAATTAATGAAGGTGATGAAAGAATGATAATTTATTGAGGAATAATAAATTAAAGTAATTAATTAAAGATAATTAATTTAATGGGGAATTAAATAATTAAAGATTAATTATTTAATAATTAAAGGTTGATGAATTATAATTAAAGGTTAAATAAATTTATTATAAATGATTAATTAAAAATGATTAATTAATAAATGATTAATTAATAAATTATTAAAGAGTAATTAATCTAAATAATTTGTAATTTATCGATGTTGATTAACCAGAATTAATAATTCATAAGAAATTAATCTGATTTGAATTGATCAGACAATTAACTGACCTTACCTATGGATGTTTGGATTCTATTGGATGACTTGATTGTTTGATATCCCTGATATATGATGTTTTGTGATATACCCTGATTTATGTTGTGATCTGTAATTTACTTATCTGTGATCTGTGAATGAAGATAAGCGCTATCGATTTTACCGCTTATCG
Organism: Allium fistulosum; assembly: GCA_030737815.1. Classification (NCBI taxonomy): domain Eukaryota; kingdom Viridiplantae; phylum Streptophyta; class Magnoliopsida; order Asparagales; family Amaryllidaceae; genus Allium; species Allium fistulosum. The sequence continues at coordinate 211,444,281 of CM060908.1, forward strand.
ATATATATGTGATGATTGATGTTGCACTATTGTGTGTAAAACCCCTGGACTACACCATACACACACAAATATGGATTTCACGTGGAAATCGGTTAAGTCACAGATAATTTAAATTTGATGTTTTTGAAATTGAAATTTTAATTTCAATTGATTTTGAAATTAGAAATTTGGGTTTAAAGTGAAAAGCTTTTGAAATGGAATTTCAAAGATGAAATTTATTTTGAGTAACTTGATTAAGTTTTGAAATTTAAATATTTTGATTTAAACTTAAATTCAAGATTTGAAATTTAATTCTATGATTTGAAACTAGGGATTAAAGATGTTATACCAATTATATAAGGGTTAAACTATTTTAAAAGTATTGATTTTGGAATGTGAATATAATTCAAGGGCTTTAACTCGTGCAAATATAATTGGATTTTTCTTAAACGAAAACTATTTGTTTTCAAATAATAACAGCTTTCATATGAGAAGTGAACTTCCAATTTGTGTTGAAAGGTTTCAAATTTAAAATGAAATTGAAATGTTTTGAAAGGCTATGAATGAATTCTTTTTGAAAGCTATGAATTGAATCTGTTTATTTTTAACAGATTTAAAATGATGATTTGTTTAAACCATTTGAAATGGAATTGTTTTGAAAGCTATGAGTTAAATCTTTGATTTAAAGATTTAACGAATTAATTAAATTCGTGATGGAAATTTTTTTGGAAAATCTGTGAATGAATCTTTGTGAAAACTGGGTGAACTTTGTGAAATAAATCTTTTTGTTTAAAGATTTGAAAATGGTAATTTGTTTTAACCATTCGAATGAAAAGTTTTGCTGTGATTTAACTGAGACCCCAGTATCCATATGATTTCTAATATTGCGCTCATTATTCGGGTTAGCCGGGAAAAGACATTTGTGTCATATAACCCATTCCGAATAGTGATACGTCGTATATGGATAGCATTTGAAGACCGGTGGTGAAGACCGGATATTTTTGAAAATGAAAGGACAACTCGTCGAATGTCTCTGCATCGACTGGCCCCGATATAGAGATTTTATCACCCTTTGTGATGGGAAGTCCGGACGGGATTGTGAATACCCGGAATTGCAAGGGCTTCATAAGAAGTGCCTTCGGTTCTGTTCGAACCCGGAACAGACTTGTATGGTTACGTGTCTGACATTACGTTTTGAGATATAAAGTCGATTTCTTTCAAATACATTTCTGTTGGTGGCGGAGAATTTATTCTCTTAGCTTAACACCCTTCTCTGAGACGTACGAGCTCAAAGGTTATGTAGTTGAAATTTATCAGCGATATACTCCCAATTTGGTAATGTGACATGCTGAGTGTTGCTGTGAAATGATCATTGTTTGATCATTTGTGATATGATCATTTGTTTGATCATTTATCTTTGTGATCATTACTTTGATCATTTGTTTGACCCGGAGCATGGCTTTGTGAAAAGCGTAGCTTTGTGGACGAGACTTCGTCGGACCTCACACCCCGGAATGGTCAAAACAGGAAAGATGCAGCAAGGTTATTAGGGGATAGCGCCCCTTTAGTGTATGTCATTCCTTCTGGATAGAGGTGGTATCATGGTATGGAGCCCAGATACTTAACCTATGTTGTTGCTGCAAATTTATTACTTTGTGGTTGTTGGAATCGAGGATCCTCGGGAAGATCGGTTACGATCGGGGGATGACATATTCGTGTCAGTAGTTACCCAGTTAGGGGTAACCCGGCCTTGTGTTGGTAGAGATCTAACCGTAATGTTAGGTTATTTCTCGGGATGTCATTCCAGAGGCGTTTCCATGTGGCAATGGGAAGTTCCTTGGCCTGACCATTTGTTGGAAATCCAAATAAACAATACGAGACTTGTACGGTTTTAGTTGTATTACCTGCCATGGAATTTGGCGGTAACCTGCTATTGAACATGGTAGCTATAGTAGGCATAAGTGCGGAATGCCTATGCTGGCTAAGATTTATATTATACTTTCGAAATGATTTCTACACTATGCACTAATAATAATATCAAAAAGGATTTGATTTTGCGTGGTAAGCATCTTTGACTATCATAAGAAGAAATCTCCTCCAAGTCTGCGTTTGCATTGTGTGTGTGGCGGGAGGTCTTATGGTAGTTTCATTTTCCAAAAGCATTGCGAATTGACTTTAAAATTCTCTGCTATTTGTTTTTAAAGATAAACTGTTTTTGTTGCTCACACCAGTCCCATGACTGATCCAGAGTTTATTGTTTCTTTCCTAAACTCTGGATGCTCAAAATTTTTCTACACGAGCAGTCTAGAGTTGGGTTTTTCAGATAGTCAGATTAGTAGATTTTCTGGAGCTAGTTCAGTCTTTGGATATGGACTGCACTTGCTTATCTTTGTGCATCGTTATTGGGAGTTCGAGCTATTTCTGGATTGGTGTTTTGAAGATGGAGATTATCAGATGCTGATGTTATCGTTTTCTTTTCCGCTGCTATTTTTTGTATCATATCTCTGATGTATATTGATATTCATTATATCACTCTGTTGTACCAAATATTGTATCAGATATTGTATATCAATGTATTATTCTGTTTCTTCCACTGTGTTATTTACTAAACTATGTTATAAGCTCCGGCGACTCGGATTTGAACGCTCGAATCTACGGCATTCGAGTACGATGTAAAGTATGGATGTCGATTTTCGAGCGGGCAAAAATCTGTATCGTTACACTGATCTAGGCCAGGTACTGTGACGGGAGGTACCCCAGTAGCCCTGCCATTGTATGGAATCCAATCTCCAATAAGTGCCGTACGTATTAGTTGTGCCCAACTATGTTGGAAGGTGAGATGTAAGCATTCCAACTATTTCTGTATTTTATTTTGGAAACCCTATTATAATATCACTGGATTTCCTATCAAATGTTTGGTTAGCGTAAGATAAAAACTTACCTATGTTTATGTGTGGGGAGTCTTCCATGATACCTTTTGTTTCCAAAGGTTTTTAAAGTTAAGCAACTTTAACCTGTTACTCACACCAGACCCATGTCTGACCCGGAGTTTATTTTCTGTTTTCCTTAAACTCTTGGGTACTCAAATTTTTACGAGTAGCCAAGGGATTTAGGTTAGCTTTGATAATACTGGAGGAGCAATGGAGCAGGAGGCTTCAGCATTGTGTGTGTATATATATATATATATATATATGGGTGATTCCGCTGTGTTGGTATCTCTGAGTCATTTGGTTGAGTTATATCGAGTTGTATTAACTAGACAGGTGTTTTATAACTGTCTAGTATGTGTTGTATATTCTGAGTAGCTCTGATGTATATGATTCTTTGTATTATCTTATGTGATATATTATATTTTATTCGTTCCACTGTTGAGATTCTGATGTTGTTTCTTCTTCTTCTTAATCTTTTCTATTTTCTCACCACTTTCTTTCTTAAAGATGATACATCTTCCTGGGCGTAGGAAGGCGGGTCGTCATAATAACTATAATTATCAGACTAATATAGGAATGGCACCGTTTAAGGCTTTGTATGGAAGACCATGCAAATCCCCTGCATGTTGGTTAAAGACCGAGGATAGATTGATTCTTGGTCCTGATTTGGTAAAAGAAGCAGCAGAAAAGATTGAGCTGATAAGGATGAGAATGAAGGAAGCTCAGTCTAGACAGAAAAGCTATGCAGATAGAAGACGAAAAGATTTAGAATTCTCGGTTGGAGATTATGTTTTCGTCAAAGTATCACCGATGAAAGGTGTTATCAGGTTCGGAAAGATGGGAAAGTTAGCACCGAGGTTCGTTGGACCATTTCCTATTTTCGAAAGGATCGGGAAACTCGCATATAAAGTAGAGTTACCGAGTAGTTTTATAGGAGTCTACGATGTTTTCCATGTATCTCATCTGAGGAAATGTGTTAGGGATCCAGACACTACTATAGCACTGACTGTGTTATAGGATTTAGTAGTGGAACCAGACGTGACTATAGTTAGGAAGCCTATCCGGATAGTCGAGAGAGATGAGAAGAAGTTGAGGAACAAGACAGTCAGATTAGTGAAAGTCCAGTGGAGTAACGATGCTAGAGACTGTACTTGGGAAACTGAGAGAAGGATTAGAGACGCTTATCCTGATTTGTTTGATGGTATATTTTACCTTTGATTGTTTTATTGTGTGCCTTATCGTAATTTTGAGGACGAAATTCATTAAGGAGAGGAGATTGTAACACCCCATATTTTTAGTAACAATACTTAGGATATTTAATTAGCTAAATAAAATAAAATAATGTAAGATGATTAATAGATTGAGATTTGATTTAACCAAGGGTAGCCGTGCCTACATGTAGAATGAACTAAAGAAATAAGATGGAAATAAGTGTTAGGAAATAAGGGAGGGCAAAATGGGAAATAGGAGCAACTTATACCCTAAACCCTTAGGAAATCAAACACACGTTCATTTCATTCTTGAGTAAAATATTTTAAGGTCGGCCACCATTTTCAATCTCAAGAGAAGATAAAGTAAGGATTTTCAAGAGGAAGAAGTAAATCAACTTATTCAACATCAAATCTCACATATTTAATCACAAAGCTAAAGTGAATGATTGCTACATCCCATTTTTCTTATAGTTTTCGGATTTAAGGGTAACCCGAAATGATTTTGCATAATACTGCCATGTTTTGGATGATTAAAAGTTTATATATACTTGTTGATGATTTATACATGTTCATATTAGTTTTTATGATATGTTTGATATGAAAACCCTATTAAATGACATCCAAATGGATTGGGAATTTTAATGTAGATTAGTAATGATATTCTAGAGATGTGTTTCAATTTTCCATAATTTTCTGAATTAATGTGGATTTTATATTAATTTTCTAGTGAAGAAAATGATTTATTGGGTTATAAATTATTTATGGCATAATAAATAATTATTTGGGTCTGAAACTTATATATGTTAGAAAACATATTGAAAAGGATTTTCTAGAATTTTAATAGAATTTTCCTAAGTGTTTTAATGAATATATAAAATTATTTAAGGTATGGGACTTAAATGTTTTATATATTTAATTAAGGAGAATGGGTATTTTGCAAATGATTTAAATTAATTAATTCTGAAATTATGGCAGTATTTCTAGAAAAGAAAAATTACCAACCAATAAGAGTTTGACAAATAAGGTGGGTTAGTTAAAAAGTTTTACTTAAAAGGGTTTAAATAAGAAATTCATGCTAAAAGCATATTTCACTTCTTTTGGTTTCGCCCAGGTTACTTTCGACTAAGACCCTCCGCCTCCTTCCTCAAACCAACGCATATAGTATCAATTTTAGTACACAGTGAATTGAAAAAAACAGAAGGTTAAGATTCGAAACCAAGGGGTTCCGAAAGGGTTGAAGCACCTTTGTTTTTTAAATGAAATAAGCGCGCTGCTTGCTTTCGACTAAGTCTGCTTTCGACTTAGTTGGCTTCCGACTAGGTCAATTGATTTAAGAAAGGTTTTAAGGTTGCGCCCTTGTTCTAAGAAAAGCTTTCGACTAAGTCTACTTCCGAGCAATGGTTTTAAAAGTTGGTTTCGAAATAGTTAGACCCTTGTTTCTAAATAATAGCTTTCGACTATGTCAAAGCCTTATTGTCGCCTTTTTACCTTTCGAAACAGAGCTTTCGAAAGGGGTTGTTTTGTTTTATTAAAACTCTATCGCTTCTCCAATAGTTTCGGAAGGGGTGTTTCGACACCATCACTTCCTAACTTAGTAATAGCTTTCGAAAGGGTAAGCTTTTGACCCTGTTGCTTATGACCCTTATTTATTTTCAAAGAATAACCCAATGGTTTCGAAAGAGAATGGTTTCAACTTAAATGGTTTCAAAATATGTATTTTCACATGCTTAAATTTGAATCCCAAATGCTTTCGAAGGGTTTAAAGTTTTAATAATTTCAAAAGGTTTTAAAGAACGTTTCGAAAGGGGAGGTTCCCCAATGCTTTCAAAAGGTCTAAACGAAAGTTTTTCCAATGGTTTTGAATGGTTTAACGGAACCGTTTTTCCTATGGTTTCGACAGGCAATGTTTATTGGTTTTTAAGAGGGATGTCTAAGGTTTTTAGCTTTCGAAGGAAAAAGGAATTTCAATGGTTTTGAAAGGTTTATATGAATGGTCTCGAAAGAGGTACTTTCAATAAGATCGAAAGGGGTACTTTCAAATGTTTAAAGGTTTTCATCAACAAAGATTTGAGTAAAGTATATATAACATGGCAATGTGATTTTGAGTAACGCATAGGGTATAAACGTTTTCCTTATTTAAGTTTGGTTTAAAAGGTTTTAAATCAATTTCAGATGAAAAGGTTTTTAAGGAAAATTATGGGAAGGTATCCCTAAGTAAAAATGACTTAGATATTAGAATACCAGATGGGACTGGTATAGGGTCGCGCCCTATACATTAGCTATTACCCCTAGCTAATTTAGTCCAAAATTCCAGTGTGTAGGGCTTTGTCATGGGTAAGACTAAAATTATGATTACACATAAAAGGGAATATATGTTAGTATACAGATAGGTTATTGGTGAGCCCGCAAAACCATTAAGATTAGGTGCTCAAAATTGATTTGAGTAGGCTGAAGGTTGAGGTTCTTTCAGGTTTTAGTAGGATGATGAATAAAGCTACCGAAGGAGAGCAGGAGGCTAATGGATAGCTATTTAGGAGCTATAGTTCTTTGTTTTGTTATTTGTTTCTGTTGTGTATGTATTAAGTCAGTTATGACTATATGACTCTGATCATCCAAGGGGGCATCTTCATATATCGCTCTTGGCGTATTTTGTAATAAGTATATTTTGTCATTGCCTAGGAAACTTTTTGGGATTATGTAATCTGAATGTAGAACTTCTGTTTTGAAATGTAAAGGAAAATTTTGTTTTGAAATCTGTGATTTGTTTCATATTCAAGTGCTTCTAATATTATAGATACCATTAACACAGCCGTATTTAATCACTGGAAATTAATACTATAGATGACTGCAGCATCTATAGCGCTTAGCTTTGGGCCTCTAGATACGGGATGTTACATTTCCCTTGAGCTGAATTGACTCAAACCCGCATTTTTCCATTTTAGCTCTGAAGTTTTTTCTTCATGGTTAGGGCATTTACATTTCTTAAAGCGTTAATCTGTTCCGGATTGGCCTTGATGCCTCGTGCATTGACAATAAATCTCAAAAACTTTCCTGATACTACTCCGAAAGAATATTTTAATGGATTTAGCTTCATTTCGTACTTTCATAAAATCTCAAACATCTCCAAGAGATCATCCAAATGCTTTCGAGACACCCATGACTTCATAATCATACCGTCCACGTACATCTCCATCATTTATCTGATTTGATTCTTGAACATAATATTTACCAATCGTTGGTACGTAGCTCCGACGTTCTTCAAACCAAATAGCATTACCCGGTAGTAGTACAATCCCAAATCCATGATAAAGCTAGTATTTTCCTGATCCAGCTCATGCATCATGATCTGATTGTATTTGGAATAAGCATCCGTAAAGGAGAGCAACTCATGCCCCGCTGTTCCATCAATAAGCCGGTCAATTCTAGGCAAAGGAAATCTGTCTTTCCGGTAAGCTTTGTTTAGATCTGAGTAATCGATGCATGCGCCACTTCTCGTTTGACTTCTTGACCAATACGAGGTTAGATACCAATTGAGGGTATAAAGTGTCGCGGATAAAGCCGTTAGTCAACAACTTATCCACTTCTTCCTTCAATGCAGCGGATCGCTACGGACCCAAGCTTTGCCTTTGTTGTTTCATTAGTGTGAACATGGAATGGCTATTTACTATGGACATGCTATCTCCAGCGATATCCCACACATATCAGAATGCATCTAAGAAAACACGTCCAGATTCCCTCGAAGGAAATTAATCAGTTCCTTTCGTAATCCAATTCCAAGTTGAGAACCAAACTTTAATACTCGAGTCGAGTCATCCATATAAATAGGGACATTTACCATGAGCTCCATTGGTGCTTTCCGTACTTCCCCTGACTTCTTCCTGGGATCCATAGACTTATCAAATCAGCCATGGTTCCCGAGCCAAGGGTCGCTCCGTAATTTCTATGATTGTGGTTCCTGAATGTGGAGAGTTCTCCCCACATTCTTTCCTTTCTCTTGGTGCTTAGCTTCCCATAATTCTGTAATGTAGAACTCCCTAGCCACGCTTTGGTCGCCTTGCATTACTCTTATCCCATTTTCTATAGGGAACTTCATTGTCGGACACTATGGAGCCAAAGCGATCCTAAAATCGATTAGGGTTGGTCGGCCCAAGAAAGCATTGTATGTTGAGTACTTATCAACAATAACAAATCTCCGAATGTGAACCACCCTACGTTCTCCGTCACCAAGTTCTACAGGCAAGTCGATTGTCCTAATCAGATGTTTAGCTTCACCCATAAATCACCGAATCTTCATCTTGCAGGTAGTCATATTCTTCATACTAATTTTCATCTGGTCGAAAGTCTTTCTGAATAGAATGTTAACCGAGCTTCTGTTTTTCACCAAAACTCGATGCACAACTGCTAGTCCAATTCCTACTATTATCACCATGAGATCGAGGGTTGGTGTCTCAACTCTGTCAGAATCTCAGTTTCTAAATATAATATCATTTGTTATCATCTTTTGTTGCTTAGCCGGAGCTCCATCTTCGACGGCTTAGCAACTTTCTTGTGGTGCTCAGTGAACTCCCATACCTCTTCGTCTCACCCCAGCTTCTCTCCGATGGGTGAGGTCCATCGGTTATGGTATTAATTAGAAACTGTCCATCGGTATGTCTGGGACTTTAAAGTTGGGTCCAGGGTTTTTCCTTGAGGTAGGGTCCTTGGGGACTTGCAACTTGGTCGGTGTTCTATTGTTTCTTAACATACTACTAGAGTCTATTTTTCCGTATTAGCTCCTCAATCAAATCCTTAAAATGATGGCATTCATTCATGTAGTACCCATTATTTTTGTGGAAGCGGTAGTACTTTCCAGATTGCTTCTCTGCTTGGTCGCTTCTCTATTTGCCGTTTTCTTATATTAGTTCCCTAAGTAGCAAGATAAATATTCTCCAGTGTATCATAAAAAAGCATGTAATCTTCCGGTCTCATAATCCTTGGACATTTCCTGTTGTCATTATGACTATCGCTGGGCCCATAGTTTCATTTCTTTAGGTTACTAGAGTTTACAGCATTGCCTACAACCCTACCAGAGTGTTCTCCATCCTGTTTAACCACACATTAATTTGAATTACCCCCTTTGATTGTCCATCGCTAACATTTCCTTCGACCAGACTTGCTTCCTCTAGCCGTAGGAACTGGTTTGCTTTTCGATGGAATTCTTCTATAATACTTGGTTGTTTCATCTTCATCCACCTACCAAAATCTATGTCTGGGTAAATGCCTTGGACTAGTGCCATGAATACAAGATTTTCCTTCAGATTAGTAACTTCCGTAACAGCAATGTTGAATCGGTTCAAGAAACTCTTTAGTGACTCCTTGGGTGCTTGAGACAAACCTGATAGGGACATCACATCATTTGGTTGGGCAAAATGGAGCCTAACCTACTCTAAAAACTTTTTAGATAATTCATCAAAAGTAGATATAAACCTTGGAATGAACCTAGTGAACCACATAGAAGCGAATCCTTCTAAGAAGATGGAGAAACATCTACAACTAACAACATCCGTAGCTCTAGCTCTATCCATATGTCATTCGTATTAGAGTAACTCCTGTTTGGGGTCAGTAGTTTTGTTATATGATGGCATCATTGGCATCACAAACTTTCTAGGGTATTCTTCTCTCGGATCGTTTTGAAACAAAATTGGAAAGTCTAATTGGCATAATTGTTTGTTTCATATGTAGCCTAAAAATGTAAAAGTGGAATTTTGTGTGATTAAATGGTATGTGGCTATTGGATAAAAAATTTGTACATATTAAATTTATAAAAGGAGAACCTAATTTAGGGTGGAAAAAATGTAAATTAAATGGACCCTATAGGCTAGTGTAAATCTGTAACAAAATTGCATAAAAATTATAGACAAACCACAAGGACTGAACTGATGTGAAATTGGAATACCATTTATGTAAGAAAAAGGGAAATTGTGAAATAACCAAGTCGGATGTAAAATGCCCAAAAGCATATTAATGGAAATAAACAGTATGTAAACTGTAACGGTAAAATTAATTAATCTGGAAGCGATTTGGTAGGCAGACCTTGTAAAGGTCTGGATAAGTGTTTTATGCAGTTAAGAACAAAATATAGTTTTGGCTGTACGTACTAGGAGTGGGCAAGTAGGTTCGCAAGGATGTTTGTTACCTTTCATAGGTTGCTTGTACGTAGGACAGATAGCATCCGCAAGCGTAGGCTTATTCAGGCAGATCGACGCGGATGGAATAGGAAAGTGTGCTCCAACGTAGGCTTCTTTAGGCAGATCGTTGGAGGATTTTGCACAGCCGATCCAACTGCGGGCGCTCATTCGGAGGACCGACACTTTGGATAGGGGCAAGTCCACGTTGGTGACCGAGGAGACAGGAGGATAGGAGTCCAGTTTGGCGGAGCCTGAGCGCAACTTCGGGGTCCTGCGAGGTTGTTTTAGTCGGCGCCGGTTAGACGTAAGAGGCATTTAGTCACAGTGCACAGGTGAAGAGCATGACTTTCACGTTGTAGCACGTGGATAGGTAAGGACAGCAGGTCCGATAGGCCGATTGACGTTTAGTATTACTGCATGGTTGACTTCCCTAGAGTGACCACGGGCTTTGGCTTCTTAGGAACAATATCTAAGAAGGGTTCACTGCATTATACTATTCACCTTCTACGATATCCGGGAAGACCTTGAATTAATTTTTTTTTTCTATCTGCTTCATTTTATTTCTAATTCACCAGACTTTATGTCTGACCCATTCCTATTTTTCTTATTTTTCCCAAATCACAAGAGGGCAGGTTTAGGTTGTAGTACTTTGTAGCTTGGAGGGTCATTGGAGCAGTTGTTATGTTTAGCTTTTATTTCTTTTGTTACATGTACTTCATTTCTCTTTTCTATACTTTACTCTATATATGGGGACCTATATTGTGAACTTTGTTATGTTTTATGTTTTAGTGGAGACTACTTGGTACTTTTGGTTTCAGAAATAAATTTGGGATACTGTTGTTTTTAATGAAGTTGTTTTGCTATTAATTTATAATTAGTGAAAGTTTTCTTCGGCTATAATATTTTAATCATTTTATGTTGTTGCCTTAGTCTCTGTGCTATGTTATGGATTTTTATTTCACCCGACCACCCGTGCTTCAAGTCGTGTCCGATTTTCGGGGTGCCTAGAGGTGTGGGGTGTCACAGCTACCGGTCGACCCAAACATCCACAGGCCGACTGTCTATATGTAAAATTTAGGGTTTCGCTTTCTTTTTTGCTTTCTATTTATATGATGTTTAACAGAGTCGATTAACATACTAGTTTAACCCTAATAACCAGTTTAATTCTTACTTTTAAACTAATTTAGGGCTTTTAAGTTTAGGTTTTCAATTTGACATTAAACAAATGTTTAATTAACTATTTCATAATCCATTTACTGTAATTTAACAAATTCAATTCTAGGGTCTATAGTGCTCAAATCAATTAGAATAATTTAATATTAATTACATTAATGAAATTATTAATCTGTGCCAACTCACCTCTAGCCTAAGCTCTTGATCTTGAGAAATTGGCCTCCAAACGATAGCTCCTTCCCTAGATGCCTTAGTTCCCCTTGATTGCTTGCTCTTGCCTCTTTAAATTGATTAGGGTTTTAAATTGATTTAAGAAAATTAGGGGTTTGAGGAGGAAAATTGACAAAGTTTAGTTACTGTAAGCTTTTATTAAAGAATTAGGGTTCATTGGTTACAAATTTATAGAGCTAGACTTAGGTTTAGAGCCATTAGATTAGCTTAGGGAAAATTTGGTCCTCTTATCCAATATTTCAGATGCAAGCGACGAATCCAGGCCATTAATCCACGTCTCTCCCAACTGTAATCCCCGATTTTATCCGTGTTGTGTCGACTACCCATACCCTTGGTCAACCGCTACCAATCGACCTAGGGTCTCCTTGGGTCGACCCAAAGCCTTGTAAATTTTTTATTTTTAATTTCGTAATTTGTTCTAACTCCTGTAACTTCTACATACTAACTCGAATTACAAAGTGTTATATATAAAAATCGTCCGAATAATTGCTACGAACACAATGGTGCAAGTATCATAGTCCAATCCAAACGTCTGTGAAAATTTTATTTTATGTCCTTGTTTAGTTTTAATTTTGGTTTCCTTATTAAATTTCCATTTAAATTCTCTATTAGATGTTTGTTAAATTTAAACTAAATTTCCATGGTGTTACATTCTTCGCCTTCCTAAAAAGGATTTCATCCCTGAAATCTCTAAGGATGAAAATTGCAACTAATACACACATATCGACCAACAACTACAACCATCTACTCAACCAACATCCATGAGCAATCATTATCCTTAAAAAAATTCTAATTCAATATGCACATATATATGCAATGAGAAATGCACGTGAACCTATACTAATGCAAAAGAGTAGGTGGTCTACTGATCCAATCAACCTTCTGTCATGCAAATACTCATGCTATGCATCCAAATGTATGCAACATCCTAAATAAGTAAGCTTGCAATTCTATATATATGCGCAACCATTTCATCCATGTGCAACATCCATATGCCCAATGCTCAAATAAGATAGACAATGATCAAGCTTCCATATATCATATCTAACTAGCTATAAAATAAATAAGAGATAATGTGAATGTGTGTGTACTACCTAGAAGTATAATGTCCTAAACATGTCAAAGCAAATAATCCAACCAATACATCTACTAGCATCCATCATCCATAACATGTCCTACCGACATGTTTACAGCCATTCCTACATTCAATAGTCTCTACCTAGGCTAGAACATAAATACAGAAGTAATCTGTACTCTCCTAACTAAAATGGAAACGTGCCAAAAAAGAGTTCGGGATGGATGGCTCGGACTTTTTCCTCAAGTTTTATGTACTCTCAACCAGATTGTCTCCCTATAAGACTCTAACCAATTTCATTAATTTATTATGGAATCGAATTGTTCCGTGCTCAAAATATGGGAAGGTGCATGATGAATAAGGGGCTCACCTATCCTTCTTAACTTTCCCTAGCTGACACAGCTGGACCATGGTAACTGCATCCTATAAACACTTCCGCGAGGGTGATATAAATAACATTCTGAACTCCCACAAACTCACTAGGAAGCTCTGCTCCATAAGCTAACTCCAAAACTCTATCCAAAATCGAAAAAGGCCCTACAACCCTCGTTGTGAACTTTTCCGAACTATCAGTCCAATACCTATCAATGAGGCAAGATGTTCAGATAGACTTTTTCACCACCATAGATTTCGATTCCATGTGTCTCCTGTCTTTATTGCTTTCTCCTTATCTTATGCAGTCCTTGTCTCTCTATGAATCAAATTCATTTCCCTACTGCATTTCTTATCCTTTACTGCTGGAATGAATATTCAATCCAATTGTATGTGCATAAATAACCCTTTGCAATGCTTGCTACAACTCGAATGATGTCAACTTGCACCACGCGAGCATAAGTATGCTCTCACAAAACAGTACCCTTATTCCATTCTCAATGCACAACCAAACTATCTTAAATCATCCAGTAGTATATCTAATCACTTCAAACCTTATATACTAGGTAGAACAAGACAAAGGTGAATGGTGTCTCTCCCATGGTACTTCCTATTTAGCTCTATGTTATTTCCCCATTTTACCCAAAGGGCATCCAAACTTGTTGATTCCTTAACTGTTGCAAATAGTATAATCTCCCTTCCAATTCGATTCTGCTTAGGTCATTTCATTTTATTTTTTGAATCGTTTCTTTAGCCCTTCAAAAATTAATTGAAGATCTGGGATTATTTTAGCATTAGCGCTAATCATCTAAGTGATACTTCATTCGCATGCAATTGTTATGCAACTAAAAACTATGTATTCCAAATTAATCTTGCCCCAATCCGAGGGATGATTGGAGAGAGTCTTTTTTATCCCTTACTCCAAGTCTTACTAAAAGTTTCCGATCTTATTTCCTATAAAATCGTCTTCGCATTCTCAATGCGTGCAAATAACAATATCATTTTTTTACAAAGACCAAAATCCTTGAATTAACCTTCCATCAAAGAATCTTAACTATTACTTTTATCTAGGATACCTTTTGAGGTTTAAACTTCCAAAACTTTACCATTTCTTAATGTTCTCTCATAACTTCATATTACTCTATTCCAATTATTTCATTTATTTTATGGTTGATACAACTAAATGTGAATTGGTGCCTTGCCTTTTAATCCAACAGACATGATAACCATTACTCTGGTTTATACTTAGGAATTTCAGCATTTTAATGCATTGGAACTGCATCTTTTCTCATAAGGAAATGTGAACTCTATAACTTTTCACAAATTATCTTAAAGATGATTTGTGTCATGTTTGGAATTACAAAGGAATTATCTTTTCTATTAATATTGAAATAGAGACAAAATACGGTAACTGTCCCTATTTTGTACATCTCTTTCTTTTGGGGTTTATTCCTTGTTATTTCAAATGATACACTTTTGTATTAAAACTGGATAATTTATAGAAATTTACATTGCTATATACAGCATTCCAATGAATTAAAATGCTACCTAAATCCCGCTCCATTTTATATCAACTTCCAATTTGGTGTTTACTACTCCTTATCAATTACTCAAAAATTTGTATCGATGACTAGCTTAACATTTTTACTTGCTCAGGTCATGCAGGTCTACAAATTTGGAACTTATCATACTATTTCCTTTATAAAGATTTTCATTAATTTGGAAACTACTTTCCCCATATTTTCCATATTCCAGTTTATGATATACTCAACCCTACAATTCCAAGATCTACATTAGGCATACGTGGAACATATTACAATAACACAATTTGAATAACATGTATAAATAGATACCTTTTCCTTTTTGTCCACCTAGTCTGCCCGTAGCCTACAGGGGACAACACAATTCATGGACTGCCCGTAGCCTACAGGCATCCTATTCTCATCTATACGGTATCAACTAATATCATGTTGCTTTAGTGCCAAGTCAATACTTGCTGTTCCATTAAGTTTTCCTAATGTAATCAATGAAATGCCTATTTGTTATTTTACACTCTTAATATGGATTAAAGTAGACCTTACTGTCCCTTTAACACATCAAACCGAAAAACATTTTGCATCTACATCATTCTTGATGTAATAAAGCATCTTAGCCTATTATTTCCATACTTGGAAATATGTTCACCCAAATCATACTTTTCAATCTTTCTTTCGCAAGGATCCTACAATTCCAACCATACTTGAGCGCAAAGATACATGGTGGTGTTTACTCTTCACTATTACGAAAAGTTCGACATAATACTTTATCCTCCCAATTCAACTGTTAATTGAAAAGGTTACTAAATTCCCATGTTTCCTTTTTATCTATGTCCCAACTATTTAATCCATAGTCAATTTTTTTCCTAGTGGGCTGTTTTAATACTGTTCATCTAACTCCAATCCATTTCTTTTCTTTTAGGCTTAATTGGTAGTCAAAATATTTTCACTTTACTTTTTTTAAATCAAATCCTTTGATTTTTAACATCATTTCCATAAATCTAATATTTAAAACTATAAAACCCTTCTTACTAAGATCATAATATTTTCTTTTATCAAATTATCAAAAAGGTTTAAGCTTAATTTAACAAAGTGTACATAAAATACCTTCCCAAAAAATTTCTTTTATAAATATATTTTTTCTTCTCAAAAGCGTATTTTAAAGATAATATTGCATTTTTAAGTTATTATTATTATTTTAGGGTATAACAGAAACATTTACAAAACATTTTCGAATACTTAACCATTTCTTATTACAATAGGAGTTCAAAAAAATAGGTCTTACATACTTCTTAAAAAAATCAAAAGTTCTTTTACTAAAAGCAAAATGCACATTGAGGGTAAATACAACAATGTGCCTTAAACAAAGAAAAGCTTTAAAATAGTTATTAAAAATAACATTTTTACCAAATTCTTTAATTTTGCTTCTTACACAAATATCATAAAGATTTATCTGACTATTTTACATAAGATCGTAAATCAACTTCTTTTCTATTTAAAATATCAAATATCTACCGTTTCTAACTTTTAGAAAACAATTTCATTGGTTTGTCACTTAAATTGAAGTAGACAACAGCAACCTAATCACCTATGACCACTTATACCTAACAATGTTTCGAGTGTATAAGGTTTCTATCTTTCTTTCCAAAGATGGTTAACTCAAGTTTCTTTTTCAATACAATACTCTGCTTCAATATAGAAATATTCTAGCAGTGTTTTTAAGTAAATATGAGTCCTTGCAACTACTACCAATATGAGAATATGGTTTCTACTTTAACCGGGGAATTTTTATTATTTATGGGTCTCTTGGTACTAATCTTCTTCACTTACCCTTAAATTCATAACTTACTTGTTACTACTAGTTGGCATAGGAAAACTCTACTAGCATTTCTTTATGTGGTAAATCACAATAAATATGAAAAGTCTATTATTCACCTCAACTGCTATAGCCTTAACATTTATTCTAACCCACAATTGTTTTCTTACATAAGGGGATAAGCCAACAACTACCTTATGGGTCAAAATGTATAGGATGTTGTGTATTAACACACATATCAGAAAATTATAATTACACCCCGTTAGTCGGGTTAGGCTCAACTTGTCTCCTCGCTTTAGATACTAATGGAATCTTATAGGGATGTTCACACTCTGGATCTGAGCTGCTTTTCCAGAGCCATTCCTTTACAACTTGTAATAATTCTCACTATCTGTGTTTGAAATTAATTTCAACTTTCCCACAGATAGTATACGCATGAATAAAAAGAAATCCCTATAAATAGATAAAATCTTTGGAAATCTCTTTGAAAACTTATGTGTGTGTGGGTGTGTGTATTATTTTTTTCAAAACTCATTTTTGAAAACATTTTGGAAAACGCTTTTGAAAACTATTTCTTTACTTTTCGAGTACGTTCCCTCAATATGCTCCTAAGTCCTAGGGATCTTAAACCTAAGCTCTGATACCAAATGTAACAATCTGTAACTCCCGACACACCGATGCAAAGCCTAATGTGACCTTAAACTTGTCATGCCGAGCAATACGATCTATTGGGATATTAAAACATTATAAAGCATAATTATAAAGGTGGAGTTCTAAGGCATTCTAAAGTTTCAGATCTCACTGTGAAAGGAATTAAAATATAAGTACATAAAATAAACATCTCAGAAAAACAGTCTACAAAATACTTATTTCACATATACACTGTCCTCAAAGTACAATATAAACTTTATAGACATTTAGTATGATAGATGACTATAAGAGGAACAATGACTAATACGAGAACTCCAATGCCAAGAACTTTTCTTCCCGCAAAATGTCCAATCAACCGCTAACATGTCATCTTGTGGTGGGGAATAATGGAAAGAAGGGGGTGGATCAAACAAAAGTCTGGTGAATGAACAAGTTTAACAAGATGATTAAGTGCAATTGACCTTAAATCTACTCTAAGTGATATAGAATGTAAATCTAGTGTCCATGAACTCCTAAGGTCCAATACCTAAGGATTCTTATCTAGCTCAATGGGTCATACCTACTGATCGAACCTCACACTAACAATCAGCCAAAATGGGAACTATTTTCCCATCATAACTACTTCAACAGTACACTTGGAGAGGGAGAACACCAAAAATGCAACTTGCATAATGACTCATTGTATGCACCCATGATCATCCCTCGATCGCAGTGGCAAAATGTCTCTTATTGTACTGCACTGGGTTCCATCTCATAATAACACACGTTAGTACCGGACCCCAATTTATTCAATACATATACCCACTTATTGTACTACGTGGACGTCCATCCGCACCACAATGCGCCAGAAAATGTACATACATGGATCTTCCGTTAGTACCGAACTCTCTCAGAAAGCATCTCCGACAGTGCTGCGCCCACCCATACGGAACACCCCTGAGCCTATGCGAAATAAATCACCCACAACTCTATATATGTGATATACATCGCCCCAGACCAAAATCAACCATTGTGAAATAAAATTCATCCATATCAATATCAATCGTTCTGAAATTCATCGCCATAACCACTCTGATAGAGAACCAACTCCCCTATCCTCTTACGCATGCATACTTAGCCTAAATGAGCTCAACCAAACAGTTCATTAATTACAAAGAATTTAACAAAATTATATAATTTTTATTATTAAATTTGGGCCATAGGCCAAGGTTTAGGTCGTACATTTTCATTTTCGAATGGTCAACCTAGAAAATCCCTTGGTCAACTACTACCGGTCGACCTAGACATCCCAGGTCGACCATCCACATGTAAAATTTAGGACTTGGCTTTCTTTTCTGCTTTCGATTTATGTGGTGTTTAACAGTGTCGATTAATGTACTAATTTAACCCTAATAACCAGCTTAATTCATAGATTTCAATCTAATTTAGTGTTTTTGAATTTAGGTTTTCAATTTAACATTAAACAACTGTTTAATTAACTAATTTCATAATCCATTTACTATAATTTAACAAAATTAATTTTAGGATTCATAGCATTCTAACCAATTAGATTAATTTAAAATTAATTACATTAATCAAATTATTAATCTGTGCCCACTCACCTCTAATCTGAGCTTTAGATCTTAAGAAATTGGCCTCCAAATGATAGTTCCTTCCCAAGATTGCCTTAGGCTCCGCTTTGGAGTATTGTAGTACAGGTTATGAGGGGTTTAAACAGTACCAGTTTTGACCATAAATGATCGTAGCGGTTTTGATTGGTTTACATGAAGTGTTATTATAGCTTGCTTGAGAGTTTAACATACATCGGTTTTGAGAGTTTTCCACTAAAGTAACATTACATATATATATATATATATATATATATATATATCCTTATATTTATTAACTATCTTTTTGAAGATTAATTCTATAATATAATTAGTGGGGGTATAATTGGAAAAAACGTTATAACCCCTCAAAACACCCAATTTAATGGGTTGAGAATTTCCATCAAAATTACACTGCACAGTTTTCACCAGTTTTATAACCAACTACAATGTGTCAAAAAATTTACAAGCAATGGTTATGATAATACCTGAAATACAGAGTCATCCAAAACCAGTCAAAAGCGATAGAAAATAAACTCCCAAGCATAGTGTTAGTTCCATTTGATTAGTAGTTCTTGCCTTTTTAGATTGATTAGGGTTTTAATTTGTTTTAAGAAGATTAGGGTTTGTATGAGAAAATTTGACGGAGTTTAGTTATTATAGGCTTCCATTAGAGAATTAGGGTTTCATTAGTTACAAATTTATAAAGCTAGACTTATCTTTAGAGCCATCAGATTAGCTTAGGGAAAATCTAGTCCTCTTATCTAATACTTCGGATGCAAGCAACGAATCCAAGTTGTTATTCTACGTCTCTCCCGATCGCTAATCCTCAATTTTACCCATGTTAGGTAAAGCGTCCATGCACTTAGGTCAACCGTTACTGGTCAACCTAGGATCTTCTTGGATCGACCCAAAGTCTTGTAAACTTTTATTTTTTTATTTTTAATTTCTTAATTCGTTCTAACTTCCGTAACTTCTCCATACTAACTCAAATTATGAAATGTTATGCATGAAAATCGTTCGGAAAATCGCAATGAACACAATGGTGCAAGTTTCCTAGCCAAATTCAGACGTCTGTGAGAATTTCTTTTTATGTCCTTGTTTAGTTTTAGTTTAATTTCCTTATTAAATTTCTGTTTAAATTCTAGTTGAATTTTACATAAATGTCTGGGGTGTTACATTGAAACATTCGAAGATGTTTCCTTACCCTTTATAGCTAACACTGTGTTTTGATCCTTAAACAATCTCTCAACTAACCTCAACATATTGAGCAGCTCGATGAGGTTTATGCTCAACTAGTTCATATTGTAGTTCAACATAAATAGCTCAAACTGCAAAGCCAGTGAGCCTAGGATCAAATTCGCTTGCAATTCATCACTTATTTTAACATCAAGCTCTGAAAGTCTATCAGTATAGCCTTTCATGGTCAAGACGAAATCCCTAATGTGACTTCCCTTACCCATCTTCATGTTAAACAATTTCTTAGTAATCTCGTACCTTGTGGAATGAGATTGCTTCCAAAACATAGCTTTGAGGCTTTCGAAGATTTTGTGGAAATACATGTTTTTATGTTGCCTTTGCAATGTTTTGTCTAATGTGGACAAAATGAAAACTTGACCAACTTCGTAATCAACTACCTAAGTATTATAAACTTTTACCGCCTCGGGATTAGTGCCTTCACTGAGTTTCCATCTTGCAGGTACAGTTATAGATGACCATAAATGTTCGTATGTGAGTGCTATCTTAATTTCTCTTAGCCAGTAGGTATAGTTTTGTCCAACAAGCTTATCATTTTCAAAAATAGTCGCAGGTTGGTCATTTTGTAGCAAATTTAATTTTAAGTATATTAGGACAATTTACACATTGTGGATGTTCTTATATTATTAGATAGGTTAAATGTTACATTTCATTTACATAATAAGTTCCTACTATAATTTTATGTTTCTCAAAATCCTAAAAGGAAACATAGAAATATTTTGATTCCTCTAGTGAGAGAATGTTAGGACTCGATTGCTATGGGATTCTGAGCTTGACGAAACTAAATAAATCATAGGCCTGCATGTGATGGATAACACCTTATCAGTTGTATCATATATAACTCCATATGGTTTCTTTCCTATCTCATCTCGACCTTGAGGAAACTCAACAAATCGAAAGATATTATTTGCTCTTACCCACCATTTCACTTAAGCCTCGATATAATGCATGTACCTGTTATAAACTCAACAAATACATGCATGTATCTCACCTTATCTAGTCAACATATTAATAGTACTAGACATAACATCCTAATATGAGGAAACTCAACAACTAAAGAGTACGCGAGTAATATATTAATATATAAATGGTAGAAGACAACTTATATATTAAGGATTCATGATCTTTAATATATGTGTTTATATATATATATAAACATGCACATATACACATATACTTTAACTGATCTCGATTTGGGGGAAAATATATTCCTTATGAAATACCATTGTGATTCAACTGTTAGACACATTTGAAGTCATGGCATACGTATAACATGTATTTACTTATTCCTTAAGCCCAAGTTAGGTTTCTTATAGTTCCACTTATATTATACATTCATATATACAAGTTTAATTTATTCATATCCTCTTACAATTTAATTAATTTATATAGTATTCTTATGTACATTATTAAATAAATAATATTTAATTTATAAATTTAATTGATTAAATAATTTCAAAATTCAAAAAAAATTATTCTAAACAAGTTAAGATGAATATTAGCCATAACTTTTATAGATTCATATACATATATCATTACACACACACACACACACATATATATATATATGTGTGTGTGTGTGTGTTTTAATTCTATTAATTAACATTTGATTGATTTATTTAATAATTATTTCTATTTATTTAGAAAAAACCATTTTTAAGCAAATAATTTAATAAATTCAAAAATATTTATTAATAATTTACCTCAAACAACTTAACATATATATATATAAATATATATTAAATTAAAAGATTTATAGATATATACACACACATATATATATATATCAATATATGTGTGTGTTTGTGCGCTGATTGATTTAATTAATTAACTTTAATTATTTATTTATTTATTTAATTAATCTGATTAATTAAATTATTAAAAATTTCAAAAATATTAATATATTTCAACAATATTTTGTAACGTTTGTAAAATTATTTATATTTTAAATTTACTTTTAAATTCAAAATATATAGTTAAATTTTGAAAATTAGCCGAAGGCCCAAGCCAAAAGCTAAGGAGAGGAGAATATTGATCATCCAACCACAAGCTTAGGCACTACTATTCTAGACCCCTTAATGATATGTAGCTTTTATTACTTAGCCCTAAAGCTGCTAATTTAGATTGCATAGACCATTCGGCTCTAATACCATTGACGGAATGAGGTCGGTCAAAAGCGAATGAAATAGTTAGATTTCAAAAAAACTAATTTGGATCACAAAGGGTCTACAAAGTCAAAAGGTTTGTGTTAGATCTAAATTAATTTAAATAAAATCATATTTTATTTATTTCTGATTTATGTAACTAACAAATTTAATCAAATGAATTAATATAGTTTATGAGTGTAACATTATATATTTGTGTGTATATCATGTACGTGCAACATATATATTGATGTTGGGATTTGCATCTATATCGTACGTATCTGTCATTTATACGTACAATGGTTGTCACAAAACATATTTTATATATATATTGAATTAAAATTTTACATTAAAAAATTAATAATTTAAAATATTTGAATAGATTTGACTAAGTCGATAAGATTCAAATGCGAATCTAAAATCCAAAATATCTAATTTTTACCAAGTAGATAATTTACTTAAATTTCACATTTAAATTTATAAAATAGTTAAAAATATCTATAAAATATTCAAAATAAATGTATTTATATAAATATTGAAAAATAAATATATTATCGAAAAATAAAATAATTTTATTATTATTTTAAATATATATATAAACTATGTAAAATGCATAAAATAGTAAATATAAAGTAATAAATAATTATTAATATAAATTATGTATGAATTAAAATCCTTTCGGTTAGGATTAATTTTTTAAAAACATAAAGCTGATTTTTTATTATTATTATCAAAATTATATATATAATAAATAGTTATATATATATTAAAATAGTTTAAAACATTATATAAATTATTAATTTAAATGTAATTGTATAATATTTAAAATAGATTTTGACAAAAAAAAATTTCAATCGGAAGTTTTTAATATTTATACGTATATATAATTTTAACTGTATATACACACACACTATATACATATGATTAAAATTAATATAGATGATTTTAAACTATTTAAATTTAATTTAGTATTTCAAAAATTACAAAAAAATTATATAGCCGAAAGGTTTTTTATAATTTTATACAAAGATCTAATAACAATACTAAACAATATAAATAATTCAGTGATATAGAAAATTAGCAGTTATGGGTAACAACAATTGCACATATAAAATCGTTCTATAATGGACATTTGACATTAGATAAATAAAATAAATGTAATAAAACAGTTTACTTAGAGATGTTTCTTTAGATCCACACGTTAATCTAGTCTATCTCCATGATCTGAGTGATATACGCCTCTTGTTGTAAACAGGAAGCATGAAAACACTAGATCTAATACTGTATAATTGTTTGGATGTGAATCAAACAAGAAAAATGGAGAGTGGGGTTTGAAGATGCTTGCGGCTTAAAAATGAGGATGGTGGAGGCAAAAAGTTGTACTAAAAATGGAGGCTAAAGTTTGATTATATAGTATGGTCTAGAGAGAAATATCTGGCATAATTCTCTCTTACCAATTGAAACACAAAGCGATCCTTCAACATCTCTTGCTTTAAACCTCTCTTGCTTTAAGAACATATATATATGAGATCCCCTAGGGAGGACACCTTTATATCGTTCGCTTACTTCTCAAAGAACCAAAATTGAGTAAACTGGAAATTCGCCGATTTAGTTTTGAAGAGTCCGAGATTGAATAAGTATACTTATGTATTACTTACCGCAAATCACTTCAAAAATGATATACAAGTTTTATGTTTTGGAAGGGGTTGTGGAGTGGAAGGTTATAGAGTTGAACTGTCTATCCTAAGATTAAGTCCAATGGAGAGGTCAGCGTTTACATTTCAAACGATGCTAGTGAGGGTAATGTTTATCTTGAGGTTGATTCCAAGAGAGATGACATAATTAGCATTAGTCGCACGACTTATGCTGGAATTCATGGAGAGATTCAGGATCTTTTTGAGTGATGAAGACTCGTGTGTTGAAATACTGAACATGACTTCACTATCAGTAATGACAAAAAACAAAGTAGACCTCATAGCCAGTGGGTTTTGCTAACCCAATGGTACATCTACTCCAAATATCTAAAGATGCTTTTGATTGTGGCTGGCAAGAGTTGATGGTATTCGGTATCACGTGTTCAAGCATGGACTAACTGTGTTTTTCCTTTATGATATATTTTATCTAGAGATATATGTGATTTCAGAAAGTACTTTTTGACCCTTGTTTGGAGGCCGACACCGATGTACTAAGGATACCTCCAACAGAAATCTATATGCGAACGAATTTTAGTAGTATTAGATGTACTTCTAATATTGTTGTATTATGAGATGCAAGCAGCATAACTATTTTTTTATTTATATTCTATACCCTAGACACTATCTATTTTATCGCCATATGTATTTATTAGATGGTATGGTTATTTTGAGGGGAAATCCATTCCGGTGATTCAGTTGGTCTTAAAAGATAATGTCATATGATAGCTACATATTTCTTGAGCTTTCCACACCAGGTTTATGTATGACCCTTGGTTTTATCTTTCCCTTCATTCCTCATGTGCTCTTTCGAGCAGTTTAAGACAGGAAGGTTTTCGTTGATATTCTTTGGAGATTCAGAAGAGAAGCTGAATGCTTACATTCATCTACAATTATTTTATTTCCGCTACACTAATAGTATGTATATATTAGCAATTATGAGGACAAGCCATTATAACTGTCTAGGTTGATGATGGTACTTAAGATTGTTACTTTGAAATGATATGTATCTTAGAGTGGGATCTTTGTGCTGCCTTTTTAACATTATATATTATCATTTTGTTGTAAGTTTCTGATGTTTTGTTCTCTTCTTTCTTGTTCTTTTTCTTTTTGCTTTTCCTTTTTATCCTAATAATTTGTCTTCTCGAGACTTGGATGTTCGGCTCATGAATATAGTGGATGTAATACTGTCGACATTTGAAAGTCGAAAAAGTACGTCGTTACAACGTGGTATCGGAGTTTAAGGTTAAACGCGAACCTTGGCTCTGGTTAAGTATAACTCATTAGAGATAGGGTAAGTGATGCCCTAGGTTGAGTGTGTTATACATATGAGTGCGTATTTGTATTTGTTATAATATATGCCTTAAAGGTATTTCAACTTTGAAATTAAAAGAACTTATATAAGAAATTTACATAAGTTTGATTTGTAAGTGTAATTAAGTAATGTAGGGATTAATGATGTCCATTTATTATCCCTCGTCGATTAGCTTAGGCTCGCTCAACTAGTTTATTAGCATTGTTATCATTTGTTGATTGATTAGCCATGCTCGGCCAGTTTATGAGCATTTATTATTGTTTAGTGATTGTTGCTTTGTGCTTAACCTATTATTTAGTGATTGTTGATTTTTGCTTAACCAGTTTATGAGTAGTTTACCTTTTTACTACATGGATTGGATAGACAGTAATTGTGGGTGCATTGTAACGAATACCCTATGAATTGAATTCCACAGTTTGACTATAAGGCGTTCGGTGATAATGTTGGGTTAGAAGTTAACTTTAATTAAAAAAATGTTTATTATAATCTAAAGGAAAGGTAAGCTATTTTGGGAATAAATACTTGTGAAATAATTATATATAAGAAAGTAATTTTATACAAGTATGGTTTATAAACGAAGAGGATTTAAACTGATAGTTTGATAACTTAAATCCTAGTGTCTTTGAAAATGGTTTTCACAATTTTGGAGAAAATTATAATATTATTTGAAAGTATTTGTGAATACTAATATTTTGGAAATAGTTTTAAGATTTCTTTGAGTTCGTGGTTGCTCTCGAAATCGACAAGTCAATTCGGGAATAAAGTATTTTTATGTTATCTGGTTCGAGTAGCTCGAAGGTGACTAAAATAGGCAAGAGATGTGTTTGGATGATAAGCACATCTCGTGAGTATTACCCCTCGTGGTAAGGGGTGTATTATACGACTTGTTAGGACTCATTTTCTTGTTATCATTTTGGTGTTAGTTAATATATACGTATATTTTCTGTGGATTGTAACATAAATATTTAGGAAATTGGTTTATAAATTGAGACCATGATACTTAGTACTATTAGACGAAGTATTTGATATTGCTTTGAAAATAATTTTGTTTTTAATCCCAAAAGTATGATTGATGAAAAAATGTATATATCATTATTTCAAATGAGCTGAAATAAAACCCGGTATTTAGTTCTAAAAGTTTCCTGTATAGAAAAGATGGGTATGTATGTTATATAAGGAGACCCAGTGGTAGTGGCATATCCCAGATAATTATGAAACCTTTTCTTTTTTTCCCTTTATAGTGAAGTGTGTCTAGTAAATAAGTGAAACTATGATAAGTTATTTTATTGATGCATGTATCCTATACATTTAGGACGGTGTGGTATACTCGTTATTTATTTTTTGTTTGGTGGTTTTCATTTGCTAGAACGAAATGGATTTTTCAGCGATTTTGGATAGTTTGAAACTTCTGGATCGTTATAGAACTTGAAGCTAAGTGCTTTATGAAATGATTTATATAAAAAGTTGTGTCTTTATAAATGTTTATAAACTTGAGTTAATTTTTTATGAAATGGTTCATAAATGATTTTAGTATTAAATGAGATACTATTTAGGTAATTAAATATGATATAAAAAGTTATTGGTATACTTGAAGAAACCAATGGGAAAACACGTAAGTTATACGTAGACCATTTTATTTGCATGACAGTTTTTGATCCAGGATTGGAGTACACGGTTTCTAGGTGATTTTCACGTCCAGACTAGAATGTTTTACTCGATTCTCGACAGCGAACACTAGAAATGGATTCTTGATATGATCCCGAGGTTTTCTATCATAGTATATAGCTATGTAAGGAGAATGAAGGTTTCTAATCAAAGAACTTGATCAGAATCTGCATTAGAGAGGTCAAGAGATTTATACTAGTTTGAAAGTGAAATTTATATGACCGAGCAAGTGATCAGATCGGATATCGCGTACAGATGATCCATGTGCACCATACGGGCTTAAGTATATATGCATACTATGTTTTGTTGGCTTATGGAGAGTTCAAGGAATGACTCTTCGATTTTTTCTGAGGTAGCATGAATATTCATCTAAGTAGTAATTTGAGGCTGTTAAATGTTAGTAGATTATCTATCATCCTTATGCGATGAAAGAGTTTTTGAGCCAGAGCAAACTATGAGCTTTGTTTGCTAGTAAATTTTGAATACTAATGGGTATTGTTGTGTACTTGTTTCTTTTAGTTGTTGGTCCCGTTGGAATTTCGAGGATGAAGTATTTTAAGTAAAGGAGAATGTAACAACCTAGAATTTTGAACACTTCGTATTTAAATATCCGATTTATTTAAATGCTTGAACCTTGGTTAAATATGATTAAAATGGATCTATAACCTTGTTAACCCCATTTTAATTAATAACTAATGATGAGAAACTTTTTTTGAAATATGCTTACAAAAATAAATATTTTGAAGAAATATCGATAATGTGACTGAAAGTCGTTTTATTGATAAATAGCTTTTTAGTCAATAAAAGTTGTTCAAGCTTTTTAGGCTTGCCTAATATATTAATTTGTAATTAATTAGCAACTAAAAATATTTTAGTGGTTTATGGCTGACTAAATCACTTGATGATGTCATGGATGATGTCATAGAAGATATTTTGGAGAGGAGTATTTTGGGAAGACTTAAGAGTGAAGTAATGGATGGAGTGATGTGTAAAGTTAGCTTGTGAGGAGGAGGTTGCTTTCTTGGCTGACCAAGAAAGTTTAAGAGGTTGCTTTGACTTTAAAATACTTCTATTTAACCTTTCCATTAGTTCACAAAGTGGTGTTGTTAAGTTATGAACCAAAAATGGTGTCTTCTTCCTCTCTTTAAATTCTAGAAACCATAGCAAATCAACTCCAACTCCTCCCAAACTTTGGTAAAGGCCCTATTACAACATAGAAACATGGAAAAGCAACTCAAACCATGAAGAAAAGGAGCACAAACCATCTATCAAATCGTGATCGTGAACATTGGCTTGTTTGGTGCTAAAGGTTGGATCTTTGGCTTGTTTTGTGATGGTAGGAAGTTGTTCTAATGTTTGTGCTTAGTTGTAAGCTTGTTTTGGGTGAATCAACTCACTATTGAAGTGTATATATTTTAATATATATGTTGCATGAATATAAAGTTAAAAATGAAATAATAAAGTTATAAGTTTGAACCCCTTGCTTTTGAAAGCAAATGACAACTTCATATTATATATCTTCACTTCTAGTACACTCTGCAACATGTAACGTGGCCTTGACTTTGTGTCTACATGTTTATTTTGGTTGTATGTGGCATTGAAGTGTGTTTGAAAGTGTTTGAAGTGAAAAAGGTCGATATAAGTGCACTTGTGTTTAACTTGTTCAAAATGGTTATATGTGAATATATTGTGAAAGTATACATTTTGGTTGTGCTGTACACTTGTACTAGTGAACGGGAGAGTGAGGAAATGGTTTGGAAAATTATAGAAGTGAAAGAACAAAGTTGTAAAAATTAGAAGCGAAACAGTCACTATAAATGCACTTTAAATATGTTGTTTTTGGAGATTTTTAATATGGATTTGAAAGACATCTTTAGGGGTTTCTTTATATGGTTTTTAAGTACCCTACATATACTTCTTACTATAAAAATTTCAGATCTTAAATCATTTATTTGAGTGAAGAAAAATGGTCAAAATTTTCATTTTTTATAAAAAATCTCTGTCCAGATCTTTCACAACACTTATAAATGTTATCTTTGACCTACAACATCATTTTTGAACCCTTTTTACACCAATGTTGTCAATTTATTGTTTTAAGCTATTTCGATGATTCAAAATGAGTTTAAACAATATTCAAATAAAGTGTAAATAATTTTAGAGATGTTTAATAACATGTATTAGAGTGTTCTAAAAGTGATTTGAAGTTTAAATATATTTTTAATAATTATTTATTAATTTTCAAAGTAAAGGGTTTTATATATAAAACATGTTTTTTTTATGATTTTTGTTAAATTCTAAATTAATTGTTTTTAAGTAAATTTTTATGTGGGTATTTAAAATGTATTTATAAGTATTTTAAAAGAGTGTGTGTAAGCTTAGGATATTAGTATAAAATTTTATAAAACAATGAAAAGGTTTTTGTGTAACTTTTTATTAAAATGAATGGTTTTGAGAAGTTATAAAGTGTTATGGGTATATAGTGACAATGTTTGAGTAACATTTGTCTTTAACCATTTTGATTATACTTTGAATCTAAGTAGATCTTTAAAAGAATATTTTAAAGATAATGACAAGTATAAACGTGTTTTGGTTTATGTTATATCTAGTAAGATTTGTTTTTAACCCTTTTAAGTATAACTTGATCTTTACAAAGTGAAAAGGAGTATTATAAAGATGATAATAAGTATGGAACGTTTTGGAAAAAGGTTAGAATAGTAAAAGATTTGAGTTATAAAAGAGGAGGGGTTTATAGTAACAATATTTAAGTAGCATTTGTTTTTAACCTCAATAATTATATTTTAAAGTGAAAAATCTTGATAAATGATTTGTGAATATTCTTATACTTTTGAGATAAAAATATGAACACACTTTGAAGAATGTAAAGAGTAGAAATAAATAGTGAAATAATAGTATACATGCATATATCTTTTATAATGGTATTTTAAACATATATAGAATATATATATATATATATATGAGTATTTACAAAGAAATATTATTTAGTAATATGGGGATTAGAAGTCGCTTATATGACTTAATCATGCTTTGTGTGTTTACTTATCTATGGGAAGTGTTTACTCCTATACTTAGCACTAAAAGCTGACAAAGTAGACTTGTTCTATCCGTGAGAGTTAAGAATGAGGTTTCAAGATAGAGCTTGGCTGCAACCAGTGCTCTAATCTACTAGGCTTCATTCTTTACCGAGGGATAACGTAAATTGAGAAGGTCAAAAACGATGATAAATATACGAGACTTGATTTCCATATGCAATCATTTTTTTGCTATCGAACTGGACCAAAATTAACTTAGGAAGTATATAAAAGCTTTGCGGCTTCATACGGTTTGAGATCCCCGGGAAGGACTCATTGGTATGAAACATCTCTTGCTTTAAGAACATATATGTTAACCCGCATTTTGACCAAGTAGTATACGGGCGGATTTAACTAAAAGGATCTCGTGATCGTCAGGGTAGGAAGCCCGAAGGGATGATTATTAGGTTCGGAAATCAGATATAAGCAAGGCCATAGACGATAGTCAAGCGGATTTAGACGAATGACGTCTCAGAATTGGTTAAGTATAGCCTGGTACTTCCCTTAGGCAGGCGATCAAAATGTAATCCTTCCCCTAGACAGGTGGTCGGATCGTAATCTTACCTCTAGGCAGCGATCGGATCGTAATACTTCCTATAGGTAGGCGCTTGGATCGTAATCACTATGGCTATGGACACTCAACTCGGTAGTTCAACCCATCAAAGATTCATTGATAGCTTCAAAAAAACATATAGGCGACTATGCTAACAAACTTCAAAAACACGAAGCCACATCAAGACAGACTCGCAAGAGCGATCGTAGGCCCCCACATGACCATCTTGACCGATCAGTACCTATCGTTCATACATGGGAGTTGGGCCATGAAACTTTTCGGGTGACCTCGTCTACTCATGAGATTCTACCAGCGAAATTTTAGAAAGATATTCAGTCATCTTACCCTATAAATACAGGATCATTGGCTCAGGGAAAGGGATCTTCTTCTTTCTGGTTTTTCGTCTCTTTGGCTCTCTTACCTACACTACACTTTACTATTATTATTATTTAGATTCAAATCAATGTAGCTGTAATCAACAATATAAATAAAAGGAAAAACATTTGGAGTTGATGTAGGCCGAAGTACGCCGAACTACTATAAAATCTCGTGTTCGTTTACTTTTTTGTTACATATATGATATGTGCATTTAATTCTCTGTTCGGGTGTTAGCGCCATTTTTGACGCTAATAATATATATATACGAGGTCCCCTAGGGAGGACTCCTTTATATCGGTCGTTTACTTCTAAAAGAACCGAAATTGATTTGACCGGAAATTCACCGACTTAGTTCTGAATAGTCTGGGATCAGATAAGTATCCTTATGTATTACTTACCGAAAACCACTTCAAAATTGATACACGTTTTATGTTTTGGAAGCAGTTGTGGAGTGGAATGTTATAGTGTTGACATGTCTATTCTAATGTTAAGTCCAAGGGAGAGGTCGACGTTAACATTTCAAACAATGCTGGCAAGGGTACTATCTATCTTGAGGTTGATTCCAATACAGAGACCAGAGTTCGCATTCGTCGAATGACTTATGCTGGAATCCATGGAGGGATTCGGGATCTATTCGAGTGATGAAGACTTGTGTATTGAAATGTTGAATGTGACTTCACCATCAGTAGTGACAGGAAACAGAGTAGGCCTCATAGCCAGTGGGTTTAGCTAACCTAATGGTACATCAACTCCAAATATCTAAAGATGCTTTCGATTGTTGCTAGCGGGAGTTTATGGTATTCGGTATCACGTATTCAGGCATGGACCAGCTATGTTTTTACTTTCTGGTATATTTTATCTAGAGATATACATGATTTCGGAAGGTAGTTTCTAACCCTTGTCAGGAGGCCGACCTCGATGTACTAAGAAGACCTCCAATGGAAATCCATATGCGAACGAACCTTAGTGGTTTTAGATGTACTTTTAATATTGTTGTATTGCGAGATGCATGTAGCACGACTATTTTTTTATTTTTATTCTACATCTTAGAAATAATCTATTATACCCTCGTATATACTTATTAGATGGTTCGGTTCTTTTGAAGGAAACATCATTACAATGTTTCGATTGGTCTCAAAAATATTGTTACATAATAGCTATATATTTCTTGAGTTTCTCACACCAGGCTTATGCCTGACTCGTGATTTTATCTTTCTCTTTATTCCTCGAACGCTCTTTCGAGCAGTTTGAGAAATGCAAGTTTTTGTTATTATTCTTTGGAGCTTCAAGAGACAATCTGGATGCTTCCATTCGCCTTCAGTTGTATTTTATTTCCGATGCACTACTAGTATGTATATATCAGCAATTGTGAGGACAAGCCGTCATAACTGTCCAAGCTGATGATGGTACTTGGGATTGTTACTCTAAAATGATATGTATCTTAGAGTGGCTCTTTGTACTGTCCTTTTGATATTATATATTATCGTTCCGTTGTGAAATTCTAATGTTTTGTTCTCTTCTTTCTTGTTCTTTTTCTTTCTGCTTTTTATTTTTACCCTAACAACCTATCTTCTCGACACTTGGATGTTCGGCTCATGGATGTCTATAGGTGTGGCACAATGGAAAAGAGGTGCCTAGGTCTGGTAACAGACCCAGGTTCGAGCCCTGTCTTTCGCGCATTCTTCCAAAAAATAATACTCAAGGGTTATATGTGTCATGAGTTGAAGCGGACAGGCATAACTTAATTCACCTCAGGAGTTTACCGGTCAATCGGGTCCTCTTGAGTATATTCAAAGAAAAATATCGTTGATGTATTAGTGGCAACATTAGAAAGTCGAAAAGGTGGGTTGTTATAAATTAATATTTCATAAATATTAATTTAATTAATTTATAATTATTATAAACCAATTAAATTAAACGGTGTTTCGAAGAGTGAATAAATTCAGTGATGTAACAATTTCACTTAATTCGTCGCTTATCAATATCATTGGTAAAATCCAATTTTACAGATTAATGATTATTTACACCAATTATCTTCGTCGACACTATATCATATTAGGACTTACAAAAACTAATTTTGGCTAAAATTCCAATATTGTTTATATTCAACTTGATTAGTCCATAAACAAAGTACTTAGTTCAATA
Source organism: Allium fistulosum (assembly GCA_030737815.1). Lineage (NCBI taxonomy): Eukaryota > Viridiplantae > Streptophyta > Magnoliopsida > Asparagales > Amaryllidaceae > Allium > Allium fistulosum. Next base: position 211,477,244 of record CM060908.1, read on the forward strand.
ATAACATTTTTTATATATAACAAGAGTAATACTTTATATAAGTAGAGCATTCATCATGATGTCTCAAATGCTCGAACTCATAATCTCTATAATATTTGTCTAAAGCATCGTACGTTTACTCACTTGAGCTAGAGGTTGTTGACAATAATAACATTTATTATTAACCATGGCTGGAGATTTTGACTTTAAGTTGACTATAGTTGACTGTGATACTAACCTCATACAACTAAGGAGAAGAATTCTCCATTGAATAGTGTTTCAGTTCCAATGCTTCAACTCAGACTCAACTATAGAGGTTCGATGAACGTCATATCACAATTTAACTATAATCAAACTGGAGTTTCTACATTAAAGTTTGATAGTATTATCAAGAGAACTGTGCAACATCATTACTTTGAGAATTCTTGTTTGACCTAGTTGTTATTAACCAATAGGAAACTCTCGAATGAGTCATTCTGTAGTTATTCAATAACTATCAGTACGTAACATCTTAGCGCCCGCAGCAGGCATGAGTTATACACTGTCCAACATTTGGAGAGTGTTACATACTCTGGTCTCAACGGATATATCGATATCCTTTCTCAAAATATCTTGACCATGAATATTTAAAATAATATAGTATTTAATATTGTAATAATTTTCTCATAATTACAACTTTTTGTAATTATTATCACATCACATATTAATTATTATCACATAATATATTATTTAAGGATTTTCTATAAATATATTTAAATTAATTAATTAATTAATATATCATACTATAACAAATATATAATACAAAAACGGACATCTTTTATTTCATAAGTGCTCGAACGAGATTTTATTACCGAGTTAATGGTTACAATAAATTACAAAATTGCCCCTAAGACATATCTCTAACTTTATCAAACAAGTGTAGCAATATTGATATATAAGATTTAATACATTTTAATCTTGATTAATTTTAAAATCCAATGATTATATTACATTGATTTAGTCAAATTAAAAGAGAATTGGTTTATTTTGATCTTCCAAATTGAGATAAACTTTAGAAATAAATTATCTTGCATGACAGTTTTAAAGAATAACTATAATTTATGCAGTTTTGACCATAAGCCCTTATTTATATAGTGACACTTTTTGATTTAGTCATTCAACAAAGTAGAATCCATTTCGGTATTTACATAATAAAACCATGACAATTATACCTTAAACCTTTTACTTTTAATAAATAATTAAATCACTTTAATTAGACTTGTACACGAAAATAACACAACATATTTTATTTTATATGCATGCTCCAACTATTGAAAGTTGGCAACAATCTCCCTCGGTTACATGCTTAATTTTATAAACGTGTTTAACTTTACAAACTTTCAAATTTTGCCATTTCACGGTATATGGTATATCTTAAACAATCTGGTTCACTGGCTGTGTTGACAAAGGATCAAAACAATATTTTTCATTTCCCATATTTGTAACGGAACTCATCAATGATCGCATGTACTAATACAACCAAATGACGAATATTTATCATGAAACCGTAACATGGAAAATACATGCAATGTGATCGGTAAATGTTCATTTCCAACTGGACCGAGCATGAACTAAATAAAATGTTAAAGAGAGGGTAGTATCAGAACAATCGGTAAATGTTGCCAACAATCTACGGCTTTTGGTTTCACTGCATAATTAAGCATTGAATTAAAGAGAGGGTAGTAGCAAAAAAATAAAGAAAATATATATCTTTATTAATAGTTGACTTAGAAGTACAAACTTTTGGTCCGACTGCAAACTTCCAAAATTACCCTTTGTATTTTATTCTTAGTTGTAATATATTTGTTATCACACTCTTTTGGTATCAACATGAAATACCAAAAATGCCTCTTTACGAAAATTATTAAAATTTAGCATCGCTTAAAATTTTAGGATCTGACAATTAAGCTTCTTTTACAAATTCAAAAATTCCTCTAGAAATATTTATCAAGTCTTAGTATCACTTAAAAATAGATAACAAATAACCTACTTTATAAATTTGTTTTTTATTAACTAATAATATAAATAAAAATTTAAACTCGCTAGAAATTAGATATTGCAACTTTAAAATAAAATTTCAAATTAACTACGTATGATTCAACACAAAATATAACTAAATATATATGGAAATCATTTTTTTTTTTGAACATATTAAATAAATACAATTTGTAGAAAAATAATTCAGCCTTCTTCAACCGTAACGCTCGTTACCACAAAGCTTGTCTGGTTTCTAAAGTAAAAAGAATATATTAGCCAATGCCTTGGGTATGATTAAATCACCATCCATACTGACTAGATTTAGTCTGCCTACAAGCTACAACACCTCTCTAATTTATTCTACTCTAATCGTATAAGGTAGTAATAGTTTTATTTAAGTACGTCTTCTCAAAATCAATGAGAGTGCATACATTTTGAATGTGACTTAAAACTATAGCGAAAGAGTATACATTATCTTGCACAATCTCCTTAATGGAGCAAATTCATAAACTTATATACGTCAGATAAACTCATCTTTTCTAGCCTAAGAGTTTGGCCCCCATCACATAAAATCCGAAGTTGTTTATTTAGCTTCTTCTACCAAATATTTGGTGCTTCATCTATATATCAGTATTTCTATCTATGAGTGAAATATAAAAATAATCATTAATCATTGTAGTGATGTACATTATAGTACTTACGACTTGCTTTTACTGGATGAGTATGGTTATAGGAGGAAATCCTCAAGTGCCAGCTATGTTTGTACTAGGCGATTCATTAGTTGATCCTGGAAACAACAACGAAAAGATGACTATAGCTAAAGCAAATTTCAAGCCTAATGGAATCGATTTCCCTCAAGGAGCTACTGGAAGATTCTGCAATGGTGCTACAGTTGTTGATCATTTGTGTATGCATTTTTTGTATATAGATAAGTCTCTAGTCATGCCACATGCACACATACATTCATTTTGACCTCAATAGATGTGTGCATGCAGGTCATCTTCTCCAACTTCCACTAATACCTCCATTCAATAACCCAAACACACAGGGTTTGAACATTTTGCATGGAGTCAATTACGGGTCAGGTGGATCAGGAATCCTCAATGAAACAGGATCGATCTATGTAACCAGAATCTCATTATTTCTATACTTATATTCGACTTGTACAAGTGAATAATACAAGTGATCATGGTTGTCTATATAGGGTGATCTATTTACAATGGATGAGCAAGTAAAGAACTTCAAGAAAACATTACAAGAATTGAGAAATCTTCTTGAAAGAAGGCTTGAAAGTTACTTACACAAGTCCTTGTTCTTCATATGTACTGGAAGCAATGACTACCTTAGGAATTACCTTCTTCCTTTCTCTGATGCTCGAAAGAAGTACAAACCTCACAGTTATGCAAACCTACTTGTTCATCGATATAGTAAGCAGCTTAAGGTATCCTAAATTTCTAGCTCAAACATGGACAATAGTAAATACTAGGAAAAAGTGGGGCAACTATGCTAACTCCATTTTGTCGTTTTCTATATATAAAAGAGGGAAACTTTTTTTCCTTATTTTGTTCATTCTGAAGTGATTGACCAGCCCTTGCTGAACTAACAGAATTTTACGCAGGAATTGTACGAGTTAGGTGGGAGAAAGTTCATAATTACTGGCATAGGTCCATTAGGGTGCATTCCAAGCCAAATAGCGAACTCAAACGCGACGTCAACATGTGTGGAGTCAACTAACAAATTAGCAATGATGTACAACATGAAGCTCAAAGAAATGCTTGAAGAATACAATGCAACTCTCAATGGTTCATATTTCCTGTATTGGGATACCTATTCTTCAACAACAGATGTTATCAACAACTATTTAGACTATGGTATCTGAATCGCAATATCATTATTTAATTTTTTTTATTTGGGGTGTTAAACTTTACATGTTAATTTATTCTAGGGTTCGAGCTTCGGTATACGGCTTGTTGTGGGTTGGGGAGAGCAAATGCACAAACAAGTTGTTTGCCTATCTTGCCTCCATGTAATGATAGGAAAAAGTTCGTGTTTTGGGATGCTTTTCATCCTAGTGATCTTTACAATGTGATTGCATCAAAATATGTATATAATGGGAATGTACAACATTCTTATCCTAGAAATGTTAAAGAACTTGTTGAAACTTAGAAGATGGTGCTATTTGATAAAAGGAGTTGTAAAGGATTGTATATGAAATAGAATCATTGTTACAAGTGGTAAAGTTATATCACAGCCATAAACCATGTACCATATGAAAACATTATCCATCAAATATTCATTTTAATTATTTCTACATGATTAAAACTTACTTGTGCAACATAGGGTCGACAATAACTTGGGGAGAGAAGCCTGGTTTCAAATACTGAGACAGCAATTTAGAATAGTCATCATATCTAGCAGTCATTCTGAAGCCCCATTTATCTTTTAACTGCCTACAGAGGTTGAGATCCATGTCTGAAAGAAGCAACCCATCTCTATATCTTGAAAGTGATGGAGTGCAAGATGCATCTGGAGATGAGAAATAACTTGAACCATAGAAATGTCCGAAATCTGAATGTTGGGGTTTGCCATCTCCCGAAGTGAAAGGATTTGGGAAGACTTCTGTTCCGACTCGATTGATGGATCCTACAAAGTAGCTGTTTGCAATTGCAGCATTGCGAGCCTGTAATATAAACGGTAGAAATACTTAAATAGATTTTTATCCTTTATCTCACAATTTAAACAAAGATAACCAAGTTTATGATGTCGTAATTATAGACATGTCATTGAATTTTAAACTGTATATGACTTTTTCTTACCTTGAACCACTTGACAGAAATCATAACAAAAACAGATTCATTGAATAACTAATCATAAAAACTATGACACTTTCTGCATAAAGTGGCCAACATGAACTAGAGCGATTTCAGATCACACTGGGTTCAAATGCAAAAATAAATTCGGAATCTACCGGCATGACTTGAAAGTGCAACTATGTATTTTGATCAAGGTAGCAGAAAATGGTCGGTTTTTGTAGTTGGATTTCAACTGAGTATGTTGACTAATTTTACAAAGTGTTTAACGTGATAAAAAATTCCAGGGATGCGTACACGTTTTCTAAGGGCATCTTCCCATTTTTCACATCACTAAAAAGACACATCATATTTTGAGTCTACATAAGCATATAAGAGGTTTTTTTCTTTCTTTTTTTCCCTTCCACATTGAACACAATTTTCCACTCCTTAGCTCAATAGTTATCTTGCAAACAACTTTGTTAAAATGTTCAGACTGTTCGTGTCAATATAGCATATGAACATGCGAGCGTGACTTCAGATTAAGCTATAGAACATATAAAATAGAGCAACACAGAATCATGCATACTAAACATATTTGCACATAAAAAATAATAGCACAAAATAATACCTCTATAGGCCACATAGGTTCACTCAATTCTCCAACAGTTGCAGATGGGTTGAATACAATCTCAGCTCCATTGAGGCCAAAAGCCAACCAATTTAAAGGATGGTGCCTTCCATAACAAATGTTTACTGCAATCTTGCCGAAGCTAGTTTCAAATACGGGGTGTCCCGTATTGCCTTCCATATAATATGTACTCTCATTGAAATCCCCAACTCTTGGAATGTGATTCTATTGCGAATAATAACAAAAATGAGAACTTGAAAATGGAGGACAAAAGTGTTTTTCAAATCACCTTTCTATGGATGCCAATTATATTCCCATGATTTCCAATTATAACAGCAGTGTTCCAAATGGTTTCTCCATGGTTCAGGTCTCGTTCAAGAATTGGACTAACGATAACCATGTTATGCTTTTGAGCGAGACCTTGTAGAAATTTAGTTGTCTCTCCATTAACAGGTTCCGCAAATTCACACCATCTTTTCTCTCGAGTACAAAAGGCAAATGGCATCATCCATGCCTCCTACAAATGTTCCATAAATTACCATATCTGTCCATCAATCTATGATACTGCAATTTTCAAAGGTTTTCATTTTTATTTATATTATTTTATTTGGAATGAAATACCTGCAGGCAAAGAATGTTGACACCAGACGTGCCAGCTGCATCAATCATTGGTTTCACCTTTTCCATGAGGGCTTTTTTCTGGTCTGAAAAGGGTGCAGAAGTTGGAAGGGCGATTGAATTTTGTATAAGACCAACACGCACGATTCGTGGTTGCCGTAATATCTCCTTCTCAGCTTGGAAGTTGAAAGCCTGCGATACAGAAAACGCCTTATCAATATTATCATCAGGATGTCATAGAAATGAATGCATGAGGGAATCGAGTAGTCTTCCAAAATCCATGTAGAGTATTGCAGAAAATTAAACTAGGAAACTTTCTTCAATGCCCAAACCTTACATGTACATACATACACATATACATACAATATATGAAACTGTGCTCACTCCTAAATTCCATTAGATCAATATCTTCACTGAGATGAACATCAGGATATCAAGGATTGGTAACGTGAAATCATATTTGATCAGGATGAAACAAACAAAAGACATAGTAATAAAAGTTGATTTGCCAAAAAAATCAATAAGCATTTTGACACCAAGTCCAACATATACACTACCTGCAAGTCAAAATCATGTTTCTCAGAGAGTGAGATGGCAACCTCCGGAACTTCTAGATGTTTGAGAGCTTGTCCACGGTTAAGCCCAAGTAACAGACGGCTAACTTCCTGAAAATAAATATGTCATCAAAACTGGAGTTTCAATATTTTGGAAGGTAATGATTATTTAAGGAAAATGTGTGGCCAGATTAAATGTTGCTTTAAAATACGTCCAATAATTTGTTATAGTGGTTGTTAAATGAGAAACAAATTGGACAAGGGACATGATTAGCTAGGGGAAAAATTTTGAAGATAGAATTTTTTTGATAAGGGAAAATGCTAAGGTGGTTAACTGGTTGTGTTGTTTTTATATCAATTATTAACCGAAATACCCTTATAATTATTTTCCTTATATAATTAATTGGAAAATGGAAATTTTAAATTTTAGAAATTTATCAAAACTAAAGTCTCAAGAAAAACAAAATCTTAAGTTTAAGATCTAAAGTTTAGAAAAACATTTTTTTTACAAGTTTTAGGTTTTAAAAATATAACATTTCAAATAATAATAATACTAGTAGTAGTAGTAAAAAACTTTAAGTTGTTTTCAACTTCAAAAAATTCATCTTATATATTTGAAGCTTTCTAAAACTTATCAGAAAAAAAAAATCGTTTATATAATATATTTTTTATCCCAAATATCTATTTTTTTCTTAAAAGGGTGAAAATGTGACATTAATTATTTTTATTAAGGGAAAAAACATATTTTGTTATTTCCCCTTATCAATTTAATAATTTTCCTTAGTGCCCCTTATCCAATATGGTTTCTCTTTGACAATTCCTTTCTTATAGGCCCCAGGCATAGGTTAATCCGTTAAAGATCTTCTGAAATTTATGCATCTTTTATACACGAATACATTAGTAATTCTTCTCCAAAATACACTTAGCTGTAAAAATACACACACACCCCTTAAAGTGGATAAATTAATTCTACGAAAAGAAATTCTTCCAAAACTGCTTTTAGTAGTAGAGATAACAAAGTTCATATTAAATACAATTCCATAAATCATCAAGGATTATCAGAAACGAGACGAAATAAGAACTGCAGAAGCAGAAGCAGAACCATAATCTTATACGACATAAATAGTCAGATCGCTTACTTTAAGAAACAACAACTAGCAAGGGATAAAAGTAGAGCTTTTAGATTAGATTTGACCTGGAAAACTTCAGGCTTCAAATTATCCTTAAGAAGTCGATCCAGAGACTCATATCCATGAATCGATCCTTCTTTTTTCTCGCCATTTTTGGTAGCTCCGTTCTGATCACAGTTTTTATCTCCCATGTTTATTTTGCGCTGTATCTAAAGAGAGGAAAAGAAGAAAATGAGAACTACAAACGTAAGGAGAAAAATACTAGGATGACTCAAAAGGAATTAAAACGGTGTGTTACTGCTTCCACACCTAAAGGCTAAAGTGTCACGTACAGGAAAAAAAAAAAAAAAACTGCTTGATGAATCACACATAATAAATTATAATCATAAATATGTACATCTAAATTTCATGAGAAAGTGGAAAACTTGTACTATCATTTCTATATTATTGTATGAATGTAGTTGGCACAATTTCCACATATCTGTTTTGGGTTGAGTAATGCAGTAATTATGATGAGAATAACTAAACAAAGATTGATCATGATACTCGTTTCGCAACACAACATGGTGGTGCCCAAAAGTCCCCTTAATTTTGTAACCAATTAGCATGAAATTGAGATCATATTTATTCTAAGTTTCTACTTAGTTTGAACTTAAATTTTGACATATCCAAGACTAAAAGTATCATTACTGTATATTAGCTTTATTTATATTGTCAAATTGAGATGTTGACCATATATAACGGTGATATCCCTTGCTATACTTTACATGAATTGTTTGGCTACTATCAGCTTGTTAATTACAGTCATATCTCCTGCACATATAAAAGTAAGTGGAAATTAGCCACAAGGGCCTCTTTAGCAAGTGTAATTAGTTTCTAGGACACACAGTTGAAATAATTACTTTCAAGGTCAAAACGTAAAATAATTAGTTTCTAAGGCCTAAAAACCTATGAAATTATGTCCTTGAAAGTAATTGGACTGCTAACTTTTTCCTTAAAAGTAATTATTTTGCTGACTTTGGCCTTGAAAGTAATTTATTTGAATGTGTGTCCTAGAAACTAATTGGACTGCAAAGTTTGTCCTTCTGGTGAAATGCCCCTATACCATCACTTTCAAACTATATTTCTTTAAATTTGTAAACGTAGGTATTCTTATATTTAGTTTGATTTTGTCAAAAAATGGCCAACTAACTTGAAAGCCATCCCACAAAAATTCCAGAAACCAAGTACTTGAAAGCTATCAAAGCGCGAAGTCTGGAGAGATAGCCATGAAGTCCAGAAACCAAGTACAACCAAGATCGCAAGATGAAAACAAAGTCATCCCACAAAAATTCCAAAGCAAATCCATCAAAGTGATGGATCGGTACCGATCCATCCGCATGGATCGACACCGATACATAAATTTGCACCCAAAATGTCCCATTTTCTTCCTCTGTTCAAGTAAGTATTGATGATGGAAACTTATTCCAAACTCCATTGATCGATTGCACGTCGTTTGTTAACGAATGCATCGAGCGTCTGAAATCAACAACTCCATTCCTCCACCGATCCATCTTACCGGTCTATAAACAAGCTCATAACCTTACAAACAAGACATGAATCATGAAGCAAACAACAAGACGACATCATACAAGGCAATGTGATCGATCCATAAGTAAATCTTATGGATCGGTACCGATCTATATCTGCTTGCTGACATGGCCGTGTTTTCTTGAGGACAACCGCTACCGAGTAGTAGAGATCGTGGAGGAAGACGTGGTGGAGCATTTGATGGCAACTTACAGCTATAAATAGGAGGCTAGGGACTCATTTTCGAGGATCTTTTTTGCTTTCTTGCAATTATTATATATTTCTTTGCAAGCACCCGTGGAGTGGTACCGAACCATAAGAACTGTACTTGTAAAACATCAAGATAATCAATAGAAATCTCAAGTGGACATAGGCAACAGTTGGCCGAACAACTATAAACTTTTGATGTCTTGTTTTTACTCATTTTCCATTTACATTTCTTCATTTTTATTCTCTACATAATTTCTTGGGTGTTACGTCACTTTTTGGTACTAACATTTTGGTGCTCTCAATGAAAGCATGATTCTCGGTCTGTTTGGTCCATCATCTACTATTGGATTGTCTAAATCCGAGAGGTGGATCTAGTTTTTTTCATTTTTGGAATTTTTAACTACTTAGATTTTCATAAATCTACACAAGTGCTTTTTACCATGGCCCTTAGAAGAGATCGATCCATCACTTCACGTGCTGTTGAAGATGTTGAGGATGTCGACCCTCAACAAGTTGAAGAAGTTGCACAGCTGGATGTTGAAGATGTTCAGAACCCAACAAGATGTGGTCACTAGAGTTAAGATGGACCGCATAATGAAGCAAATGGAAGTTAGGCTCCAGGAAAGCTGCAATGAATTGAATCGACAAATGAAGCAGGGCTTGGATTTGTTGAATCAACTGACAAACAACCACAAGAGAAGTAGGAGGGATAAGACACCTTCTGGTTTAAAATCTAACAGTTTCTCATCATCGGAGAAAAGGGATAGAAAACAAAAGATGCTCAGGAAGAAGACTGGGTGGTCGAAATAGAAGTCAGGACCGAACCACGGCAAAGGCATATGGATCAATGCTGACCCATCATGAGGGATCGGTATCGAACCATCTAACCTTAGTTCGGGTGGTCGACTTTCGGGTGATGGTGCTGGTTTGGCTTCTAGTCGTGCCATGGATGGCCAGAATGTTAGAGATCAGGCGGTCGTTGTGGATCAGCCACGAAGAGACTATGTACACAGAACTGTTGAACGAACGGTTCTCCCGGAGTCAAGGGAACCTAAGTATCATGAAACTAACCGAGAGCATTTGCCGGGCCAAACACTCGGGGTGGATCATGATTACAATTGTTCAATAGATCCACTTGAGCCGTATTTGATTGAAATGTTAAGGAGACTTATAAGTGAGAGCCATCATTGGACTAATGATGATTGAGGATCCTTCCCAAGCTGGAATCCGTTCACATAAGAGATCCTACGAAAGGAGTATCCAAGGAGATTTATGATGCCGACGATGCCGTCATATAACGGGAAGACGAATCCGAGGCAACATCGGATGAAGTATGACGAGCACATGGATTCTACCAAAGCTACTGATGTTGTAGATGTTGTTATTTCCCGATTTTCCTAGAGGGAGTGGCGACGATGTGGTTCACCCAACTGCCATCGAGATCCATATCACCTTTAAAACAATTAGCATAAAAGTTCATTGAGCAATTCTCTATGTATACTACCCGTTCGAAGGACGTCATGTCACTTTCCAACCTCTTCCACGGAGCAAGAGAGTCTTTGAAAAATTTCTTGCATAGGTTTAATACTGTAGTGACTGAGGTGAGAAATGCTCAAGAAGATATTGTGTTGATGGCACTGATTAGTGGGATTCATCCCGAGACTGATTTCAGGAGATGGTTGAAGATGAAACCCCCATCGACGATGGATGTGTTCTATAGAAGGGTGAATTGGTTCTTGCGCTTGAAGGAGGCAAGTACTACTGCCAGGAAGGCCAATGATGGTCAGTCGGCCGAACTAATACAAAGCAATATCACTGTAAAATAGTCCGGAGGGAATTCCAGCAATATCGATTATAACAACCCTAATTTTGATTAACATTATTTAAGATGTTTGATTAGATAAATAAAATAAAATAATGTATGATGGTAAGGAGAATGAGATTTGATGATTATAATGGGTTGTGCCTTAATTAATAAATTAATAAGAATGGTTATAACATAAATAAGAAGGGGGATTCATGTGAAGGGCAAAATAGGAAAATGCCACATTTCCTTAACATACACCCTTCCATTCTCACTTCCTCATTCACAATCACTTCATACAAACTAAAGGATATCTAGGCCGGCCATTACTAAGGAATTCAAGAGAAGAAAACGCTAGGAAATAAGAGGAAAGCTAAGGGGAAATCAAATCTAAACTCAAAACTCATTTCTCTTCATCAGATCAAGGTGAATAATGATTACCCATCTCAAGTATGCTTGTTTATTTTTGGTTTTATGATTAAAAACTGAATCTTATGATTGTTATTGTCATTTATGAATTAATGATGACTATATGCTTATTGATAATTTATTGGATTTGTTTACGAAATTAGTTAATAGGTTTGAGTGTGAAAACCTATCATATGACACCCAAATAACTTGAAAATTGGACATGAAGTTGGTAGCATTATTTTATATGTGGGTTTTTAATTTCATAATTTTCCAAGCAAGTACGAGTATTTTATGGATTTCCTAAGTGGGGAAAATGATATATTTTGGGTTTTAGTTATTAAAAATAATTAAATAATGTTTTTGGTCCCAATATTTTTATATGTTGAAGATGTATAAATTATGATTTATTATGATTTTTGGGGATTTTTCCCAAGTGTTTATGAATTATTATGAATTTAATAGGCTATAAAAGCTTAATAAATATATTAAATAATAAAATACATTATTGGTTTGCAAATTATTTTGGGAATGATAATTTTGATCTATGGCAGTTTTCTAAAAAGGATTTGATAAAGAAGTTTATTATCCAATAGCAATAGGACAAAGGATTGGAGTTGGTGAAAAGAAATTATTTTTTTAAGAAATAAAATAGTTTTTATGTTAATTACGAGGTTGCCACGTTGTTATTAATCAATGTCGACGTCCATCTATGCCGCAGCTATCAACGCCGCATATTTTATATCGGCTATAGTAATGCCCCTAGTATAGCTTTAAAGAAAAGATATTATGGCAACAATGCCGCGTATTTTATATCGGCTATAGTAATGCCGCAAGTTTTCACTATGGTTTTAAACAATGATGCATGCTTCCTATTTGAGGCTATAGCTTAAGGCAGCAATGCCACAAGTAGTTGTTCCGACATCAATTACTTTAGACAGTGATGTCGCTTGTATATAAAATGGCAGTGATGCCATCTATTATCAATTTCGGCATTATTATTATAGCGACATAGTAGCCTAGTTTTATAAGTTTAATGTCAACTATTTACGGCATTGATGTCGGAAGTCATCAGTGTTGATCTTACTGTTTTAAAGCAACTGATATCAATGGATTTATGATATTGATGTTGAAGGTCATCAATGTCGACAATCCTATTTTTCAAGTTTTAAAGCTTTGTACTATGCAAACCAAAGACTATGCCGCTTATATTCGGCAACCTATATATTTATGTTATGCGGCATAAATGATTTTGGTCTTATGCTTTATTAAATCAGATGCTTTAGCATAATAGCAACATAGAGAATGGGACAACCCACTACGACAATATCAATACCGCACTTTATCAATTCAAATGGTTTTATTATATATGGCTTCATAGCCTAAGATTTTGAGGTGTGACAACCTCTGAATGGTTTCGAAGTTCATCAAAGCTATTTTATAAAAGCATATATCTTGGCGTAATATTTTGGATAAAGTAAAGGGCTATATTTTCCTTGTTTTTGAGTATGATTTCAAGGGTTAAATCAATTATAAAGATTTATGTTTTCAAGGAAATAAAAAGGTTAATTAGCACAGGATTTTACTAAAGTGATTATTGTTCTTATCACCATTAGATAAATTATGATAGGATAAATTGACTCAAGGATTAGAGAATAGAGAACCAGATATGGGACTAGTGTAGGGTAGCGCCCTATACTTCAGCAATTAGCTCCTAGTTGATATTAGCCCACAATTCCAGTGTGTAAGGCTTTGTCAAAGGTAAAACTAAAAGTAGGTTACGCACCGAAAGGAATCTATAACTTAGATAGGTTATTAGTTGGCCTACAAAACCATTAGGTTCATAGTGAGCCTAGCAAAACTATGAGATTGATAGACGGTTAGGTTAACAATAAGATGATTGTGTGTGGACGGAGAGTCCAGTTTCTTTCTAACGATGAGTTAGAGAATTTTGGTATATTTAGTAGGCCCGAGTCAGCCGTATATGTTTGTACTAACCTTGGGAAAACTAAAAAGTGGAGACAAACATTCAGTTAATTGATATAGATTAGTCAGGACTACCCATGTAGCATGCATGCATTTAATTATCTTGTGTTTATGTAACCATTATGATTGTAGGAGCATGATTGTGATAGACATATTATCAGAGGATACTAGTGAGGAGAAAACTCATTCCGCTCAATGGCATGGTCTCACTAGATATCTATTACTGAGATGGCATGTTATTATTCACACCAGACTTTTTGTTTGACCTGAAGTTTTTATTTTTCCCCTTTAACTCTTAGGTACTCAATTAAGTAGTCCAAGAGTAAAGTTTTCAGGTTTTAGGCTTGATGAATAAAGCTTCCGAAGACGAGCAGGAGGTAGAGCTAGCTATATATGAGTTGATTTATGTCCGCTGTGTTATCATTTTGTTTGAATGTATGTAAAGACAGAAGTTATATATGTCTAGTAGTAAACTCTGATCAACCAAGGAGGCATCATCATCTATTGCTCTTAGCGTATTTTTTAATAATTATATTCTATCTTAACTTGGGCAACGTTTGGGATTATGTAATGAATATGGAAATTAACTAATGAAATCTGTGTTTTGGTAAATTTTCATATTCATATGCTTCTGATGTTAATGGTATTATTAACTGATATCATTTTATCATCGGAGAATAATACTATTGATGACTGCAGCATCAGCAGCGCTTATTTTCGGGCATCGGAATGAGGGATGTTACAACTTGGTATCGGAGCAAAGATTTATGTAAAACTAAAAGAATTTTTAATTTAAAAGACTTTTTAAAAACATAATCCAAATGAATTAAAGAATGAGATTGGGATATGGGATAACGCTATAATAACATACTTGTATTTGCTATATATAAGTATATATCTTATCTCTATTATTCCTTCTCTCTTAGACCGTTCTTCCATATCTTACTAAGGTTCGAATGCAGATTTAAGGAGAGTAAGGTATGGAGGCAGGAAACAGAAGAGTAAATCTCGGTGAAGGAAGCACCACAACCAATGGAAATGTCAGGCCCAATACTATGAGGAATAAGGGTCGACAAACAATTGCTAATGTGGGTGCTAGAACATCGTTGGTAGACAAGGGAGCTATGTACCAGTTCTTTGTCAACATGGTGCAAGCTGGAGTTGCCGCTGGATTAGTTGGTGGTAATGTTGGAGAAGCAAATCCTAAAGTTCCTATTGTTAACAACTATGTTGTGCTGAGTCGGGATTATGCAAGACTCGGAGGAAAGCCATTTATTGGAACAAAGGATGCTATCGAAGTTGAGAATTAGTTGCTTCATTATGAAAGGATTTTTGCTGATTTAGGCCTAAATGATGAGCAGAAGAGGAGACAGCATTCAAACAATTGCAAGGAGTTGCATTGTACTGGTGGAACTATGTTACTATGGGAGTACCGAAAGAGAACTTGACTTGGGCAGAGTTCAGGAGGAGGTTTGAAGAGAGATTCATGTCTGAAATAGCCAAGTCAACTTTGCTTAGAAAGTTCACTGAGTTGGAACAGGGTGATATGTCTGTGCTTTAGTATGAGACTAGGTTTGAGGAGCTATCTAGATATGGATATGCAATTGTGAATACTATGATCAAGAGGAATGAGAAGTTTATCAGTGGATTGAAACCAGAGCTTGCTAGAGCAACACTGCCGTACCTTAGAGACCCTTGTGATGTAGTAGTGGAGATGGCACTGAGGAGCGAAGAGATACTTGCGCTATTTAGTAATAATAAGCCAGCAAAGGCTCGAGGTAATCAAAGTCAGATTAGGAATTTTTTTTAGAAAAAAAGATCTTATAAAGGTGGAGCTACCAAAAAAGGAAAAGTTAATGTTATTTGCTTCAAATGTGACAAGAAAGGGCACTTTGCCAATGAGTATCGTTCTAGTAATGGAAAGAAGGTCATTGGAAGGAAGAACATCAAGTGCTTCAATTGTGACCAGATAGGGCATTACAAGAATCAGTGTAAAGAACAAGCTAAGGTTGAGAAAGAGAAAGTTTTTGTTTTGGAACCATCTACCTTGAGACCAATAAGGAAGGAGAAAGGAAAGGTTTTGATGGGAGGTACGCTTTTGATTCATGGCATACATGTTAGAGTATTGTTTGATACTGGTGCATCATATTCTTTTATCTCTCATTGTTTGGTAGATAAG
Source organism: Allium fistulosum (assembly GCA_030737815.1). Taxonomy (NCBI): domain Eukaryota; kingdom Viridiplantae; phylum Streptophyta; class Magnoliopsida; order Asparagales; family Amaryllidaceae; genus Allium; species Allium fistulosum. Next base: position 211,493,117 of record CM060908.1, read on the forward strand.
CTTAGTTTAGAACCATCATACATTGTTACTTCCTTAAGGGTTGCGAATCCAATATGAGAGTATGCAAGTCTTGGGCTGAGATGTGACCATTCAGAGTTGAGGTGTTAGGTTATATGTTTTCTGTAGTTTACACGTGTTTGATTTTATGGGCTTTGGAATTATATTAGATATGGATTGGTTAAGCAAATACGATACTAAGATATTTTTCCAAGATAGGAAAATATCACTAAGATACCCTAATAGTAGCGATCGAATTATATACTCAGTAAAGAACTTGAATTTTGATGTTTGTGCTTTATTGTGTGCAATGGAGGAGGAAGACAAGTTGAATACAGTTTTATCATTACAAAATTTACATATGTTTTTGAGACAATTATAAGACTACCACCAAAATGAGCTATTAAGTTTCGAATAGATCTTGTACTTGGAGTTGAACCCGTAAGTAGATCTCCTAACAGAATGTCACCTACTAAGATGAATGAGTTAATGGTGCAGTTGGTGGACTTAGAAGGAAAGAATTTCATTAGACCAAGCAGTTTGTCTTGGGGAGTGTCCGCTGTATTCGTAAAGTAATCGGATGGATCATTGAGATTGTGTATTGTAAGTTGAATGAGAAGACGATAAAGAATATATATATCCTTTACTGAGAATTGATGATTTATTTGATCAGTTGAGTGGAGCCGAAGTATTTTCCCAGTTGGATTTGGTGATAGGGTTCCATCAATTGAGGGAGGCAGAGGACAGTATTCTTTTGATGGCATTCCTAACAAGATATAGTTCTTACGAGTGGTTAGTAATGCCATTTGGGTTGACTAATGCGCCTGCTTTCTTCGTAGATTTGATGAACCGGATCTTCCAGGAGCATTTGGATAGGTTCGTGTTACTATTTATAGATGACATCCTGATATATTCTAGGAATGAGCAAGATCATGAGACTAACCTTAGAATAGTGCTTGAGACGTTGAGACAATATCAATTAAAAGCGAAGTTTTCGAAATGTCATTTTTTGAAGAAGTGAAGTTCCTTGGTCATGTAGTTTCAAAAAATGGATTATCAGTAGATCTAATTAAGATTAAGGATGTTAATAATTGGAAGAGATTCGAGGCGGTGACCGAGATAAAGAGTTTTCTTGGATTAGCTAGCTATTACCGGAGATTCATCAGGCATTTCTCTTGTATAGCAGCACTGATGACTAAACTAACAAGGAAGGATGTGAAGTATGTTTGGACCGATAAATGTGAGGAGGCATTCTTGAAGCTGAAACATTTATTGACAATTGTGCCCGTGTTAGTTGTTCCGGATGGGAATAAAGATTTGGTGGTGTACACGGATGCGTGTGGAACAAGATTAGGAGTTGTGTTGATGCAAAAAGGTAAAATTATTGCCTATGCTTCTCGACAGCTCAGACCACATGAAGTTAGGTATCCGACTCATGATTTGGAGTTGGCAGCGGTAACCTTTGCTTTGAAGGTGTGGAGACACTATCTTTTAGGAGAAAGATTTAATTTGTATATTGATCATAAGGCTTTGAGGTATTTATTCTTTCAGAAGGAGTTGAATATGAGATAGCAGACATGGCTGGAGTTTTTAGCAGCTTATGATTTCGGTATTAAGTATACGTTAGGGAAAGGAAATAAAGTTGCTGATGCACTTAGTAGAAAACATTAGAATATGGTGTTAGCTATGTTGGTAGAGTGAAAAGATTTAGAAGCATTGACTGCTTGTAGTGTGCAGTTAAGATCGACAGCTAGTTCTAGTCAAAATACTACCATGTTATATTACTTGAAAGTTTGACCATAATTGATCGAAATGATCTCTTCTAAGCAAAGATATGATATAGTAGTAGCTGAATGAATTAGAAGATTGGAAAATGGAACAGAGATTGATGATTTGAAATATTTTTATCTTGACCAAAATGGATGGTTGAGAAAGAAGGGACAATTGTGTGTTCCGGATGTGGAATACCTAAGGAAGGAAGTTCTTAGGGAATATCATCGATCAAAGTTTATTATTCATCCTGGAGGAACTAAGATGTATCAAGACATGAAGAGAAGTTTCTTTTGGAAAGGTATGAAAAGGGATGGAGGCTTAGGGGTAAAGAAATGTTTAAATTGCCAACAAGTGAAAGCCGAGTATCAGAAGCCAAGTGGATTTCTTCAGCCTTTAGATTTACAAGTGTGGAAATGGGATTCTATATCTATGGATTTCATTGACGGGTAGCAATGGTCGAATAGGGAAAATGCGAGTATTTGGCTTATAGTGGATAGACTAACTAAAAGTAAATGTTTCGTTCCTGTTAATTCGACATGGACGACACCTGTTTTGGCTAAGTTATTTATGAAGAATATTGTCAGACTACATGGAATTCCTAGTAGTATAGTCAGTGATAGAGAAACTTTATTCACTAGCGAATTCTAGAAGAGTCTACAAGAGGTTTTGGGCACCAAGCTCAAGATGAGTACTGCTCACCATCCACAGATAGATGGGCAAACGGAAAGAGTTAACAGAACCTTGGAAGATTTGTTAATAGAGCGTATGTTAGATTTTGGAGGATCGTGGGAAGACCATCTACACTTAGTCGAATACAATAGTTATCTGACAAGTATAGGAATGACACCTTTTGAAGCTTTGTATGGAAGACCGTGTAAATTACCTGTATGTTGGTTAAAGACCAGAGATAGAATAGTTCTTGGTCCAGATTTGGTGTGAGAATCCACATAAAAGATTGAGTTGATCCAAGCGAGAATGAAGGAAGCTCGGTCTAGGCAGAAAAGTTATGCAGATAAGAGGCGTAAGGATTTGGTGTTCTTGGTTGGAGACCATGTTTTTGTTAAAATATCACTATTGATTAACGACGGAATTTTCTATCGGATTAGAAAACCACCGTTAAAAGTTATGTTAAAAATAACCACAAGCGCATGGCATACAATTTTAGTACGTGGTGAGTATGGGTCAATCCGTAGGAAATTGTATTGATTTAAAAATTTACTCAATCAAATTAAACCAAGAATTTGAGATGTGATAACTACAAATTTCTAAAAACTAACAAAAGCTAAAAGTGGATAAAAATATGAGAGTAGAAGGCAATTTAGAGGTAAATCCCCTCTCTTAACCACATAAATCAACATAATGAAATTATGATCTCTTTTTTTTGGTCATTAGTGAATTTAGTTGATGTGTTTATCATAAGTATGGAATATTTATGCTATTAGTTTGCCCAACGTAAACCATCAAACTATAACACACCCTCTAAACCACTAGTTAACTCTCATGAAAAAGATAATGAAATCAAAAATAAAATCTATTCTAAGCATGATCAATTTACTATTGATTAGTAATATAGACCATCAAATTTTAATTCTAAAATCAACTTCACTACCATAATCATATGTAGATGAAGAGCTAATTTATGTTTATGTTTATTTAAGCATAGCCTATTTGGTGTCAACAACATAGGCTATCTAATTCAAAGCTAAACAATAAAATTTAACCACATCAAATATTGACATTAGGTACGAAAGAAGATAAAAAATTATCAAAATGTTGAATCTTCATGGTTAATAGAGCTTCATTACCCCTAAATTGAAGGGGTTTAGCTTCTCATATTTGTTATCATGTCAACAAATGTAGATTGCAACATAGAACAAAAACAAAAGAAAAAGAGAGAGCTAATTAAAATAAAAAGAGAATTAATCTACTTGCATAAATAAATCTAAACTACTAATATGAAAGGAAAGAGAGCATGTAAATAGAAAAGAGCATGAATTAAAATTGCATAAAATTAAATTACATAAAGAAAATGCTAAGAAGCCAATAAAAAGAGAATGCGAGTTTTTATTTTTATTTTTATGGCTACCACTAAACTAACTACAAGGTGGTGCTAAGAGCTTCATTATATGAAACATAAGGGGTATTTATACATGCCTAAAACCCTAATCCATATTTTATGAGACTATCCAAAATACCCTTCTAGGAAGTGTGGCCTCCAAGTTGTCATTAGCATGAGCATAATCCACCATTATATGTGCATGTAACTTTTATCTCCACTAACATGTGCGTTAGCTCCTAATTGTAGATAATGGTAAGTGAGTAGGTGGGGTCCTCCATATTGTATGAAATGATTTATTTCCATCTTCATTTGTTTCCTTTTCTTGTGCATGCATATTTTCATGAAGAGCTCTTCCATTTGAATCCAAATTCCTACAAAGTAACATAAAAATGTCCAAGTAAATTTTCTCAAATTAAATCATACACAAAATAACCATTTTTCCGTTATATGAAGATGAATAAATGATGATTAGAAAATAATTTAAATTTGGATTTAAACATGTTAAAATACCCTATATGCTCATTTATTTAATTAAATTAGATTAAACATGGAAGTAAAAATATGCACATTTATGTGCACATCAAATACCCTCACACTTATTTTTTTATTCACCCTCGAATAAACTAAAACTAAGATAAATATGTTTTCGTAGGGAGCACGGTTACATTGAGCATATGTAACAAGCCGTACGTTAAACCTCTAGGTGTCCCTTGTAGGACGAGTGTTGTCTCGTGAGGGTTTTCAATGGATACTACCCACAAAATCCAAATGCAACATGAAAATTCCTAAATGCAAGATTTATTTACAAAGATATGAATGCAAGTTTTTGAAAATATTTACAAATGAAGAATTTAATTTTAAATTGACACGAATAAGTTAAATATAAGTTTTGGTCATTATCAAGAAATTTAAGTCTTTTTACTCATCAAAAATTCCAATAAAAATTAAGTTATTATCACAATTAGACTCTAGTTTAGCTAGTTGCTTCGGTTGATAACATAGTGTAATTATGAAATGGATCCTTTGTTGATTATCATAGTTTTTCAAAGTGGTATTTTCATTTCTTTTAAATAACAAGTCAAATCAAATAAGTGAAAATAGTGCTCGGATTTCAATTGCTTACTCTCTCTATTTTTGAAAATTTTATTGATATTAACAATATTTACATATGCCTAACTCAGAAAATTGAGGCCAGATATATTACCCATGCACTGCCTTGCGTGCTTATGTGAGGGGAATACAGAGCATGACGAGTGTACACACAAGTATGTACACCTATCGACTGTAGGAATTATTAATGAAAGAATTTTTATATACATACACCTAATTCAGATAAACTGAGGCCAGATATACCGATCATGCACTCTCTTTCGAGCTTACGTGAGAAGGGTACAGGGCATGGCGAGTGTACACACTTTCGTGTGAACACATGGCTCTAGGTGTTTCTTATTTTTACAAAAAACCATTTTTTGTTTTATATATATATATATATATATATATTAAGAGAGAGATTTGCAAAATCATCTTAACACCACTTAACTTAGAAGATCAAAAATGTTATAGCCTTTACTTTAAATTAACCACTTATTAAACACAGATTTCAATTAGGATATACTTCATAATTAACACCTATGAATCCTCCTATATACTAGTTAAACCATTGTTACTTGTAATCAAACTTTTTTTTTTTGAGACAAATAAATTTTCAAAAGTTTCAATTTAATAACCAAAATCCTATACTTATCTTATAGTGTTCCTTTAAAAATAAATTAATATGCTAAAAAAAATTGTTTTTGGATTTTTTTTTTAGTTTTGAGTTTTGGAAAGAAAATGAAAAAAATAAACCATGAAAAATAAAAAATGAAGATGAGACTCCCCCCACACTTGATTTTGACTATGTCCTCACAGTCAACCCAAGTGAAAGGAGAAAAACAAAATAAAAATAAAAATATGACTTATATTTACATAAAAATGAAACGATTATTATTTACAAGACATCAGAAAATATATCGTTAAAGAGTAAGTGAAATGGTCTTCCAAAGACCAATTCATTTACCTCGTCAAGTATGAGAGACATAGCTTAAGCATAGAAAACCAAACCATAAAAGTTTTTCAAAGTTATGTTGATTTTGAAAAACGAATGTCGTTTTCTTAAAAATCGTATGAGTTGTTTTATTTTCGATGATTTTTGGGGTAAATAGAACAATTGGTTGAAGTTCAAGTTTATATTCACCAAATTGAAATTCAAACCTATCATTGACAAATTCTTTAAAATTATTGATTTCAAAATCAAAATGGTGATTTAAATCTAACCCTTAAGAATTTAGCAACTCATTTTCGAAAAGTCCAAAAAATTAGTGTTCACTAAATTTGTCTTCCTTTGTTGGATTATTCACAACTTCATTGCATATATCATGTTCAAAATCTAAAGTTGTTGTATTCAAATTTTCAAAATCGGAAAAAGGAAGATCGAATTTTAATTTTGGTTCCACACTCTCAAAAGAATTGAAATCCAACTCAATTACCGCATTTTCAACAACTTCATTAAGATTGTAATTTTCAATTTCAAAAGCTGTTATTTGAAAATCACCTATTTTGGTAAAAGATGGATTATTATTTGACTCGTCACACGTTTGGAGTTGATTTTGCTTCTCACGTTGTTTCACGTATGTTTCAAACAACAAATCCGTGTGACCTTTGTGAATTTCTTCCATTTGCTCAACAAAATCCAATTTATAATTATTAATTTGAGAATTTTCAATTTGAATTTGTTGAGACCATCATTGAAACAACTCCCATTGCCAAAATCATTTAAACAATTGTTTCCATTTTCATTTTGATATTGAACTTCATTTTGGAGTTCGAAGTTGTATTGGCATGAGTTATAATCGAAATCATTTGAATTTTGAAGTGAATTCAAATTTTGATTATTTTGAAAACTTTGACTTGAGTTATTGCACAAATATGAATTACACAAATCTTTTATCATTTGATTTTTTGTGTAGAGAGTTCAAGTAAAGACGAAATAGTTTCAATACTCTTTTCAAGAGTTGAGGGTTGCTCACTATTTTGAGAATTTTGTTCTTCATGATCCAAATTGTTTATACAATAGTTGTTATTAAAATATCCATAAGAATTTGGTGTGAAATTATATGGTTATATTGATTTTCACAACTATTGTAAAATTCATGTGAGTGGGGAAATTCAGACATTTTCAAAAATGGTTTTTTTTTTCTTTTTTTAAAAGGAAAAGTATTTACCAAGGAGAATTTATTTTTCAAAAGGAAGATTGATTTTTGTTTTGTGTTTTTGGATTTTCAATTTTTTTTGTTTTTGAAAAGATTACTATTTTTTTGGATTTTTGTTTTTTTTCTAAAAAAACTAACTTAATTTTTTTTTGGATTTTTGATTTTGATTGAAAAATTTCGAATGGAAAGATTTATAAAAAATAAGTTAAGGAAAATTAATAATTTTTTTTTGACTTTTGAATTATTTTTTAAAATATGCATGAACTAATGCAACTAAATTATTGCAAGTACTTAATTACAAATTTTTTGTCCTTAGTAGCTCCTAACCCAAAATTTTATAATCACACTTTGTCTTAATTCAACAAGATAGTTCTTAGCCAAGTAACAGACAGGAATTGTCGGTGCACCACGAATCACCATAGCAATGCAACCGAAGGTTTAAGTACCTTCAGAGAAACAATCAGTATAATATTTATAAATTACCATAATTTTTATAACTGATTATTGCTCTGATGTAGCCTAAACACCCAGAAAATAAATTGTCGAAAGAGGACAACTTGTCAATATACAATTAAGCCCTAGGTGAGCTCGTGACTCCCTTAAGTATGAAGTCTAACTGTTATTATTAGCAAATTTTAAGATGAAATGCAATTTGTGGGCCAAGGAAGGGGTGATGAAATCCCCCACCTTATGTGGATTTGGGTGTTGCCCTTGGAAAAGAAAATAAACGTGATTTAAACAATGCAACTACTAATGGATTTTTGTTTTTGTTTTTGAAATTTATTTAAAATGCAAGCAACCAATAGTGCAAAGCAAATAGAAACATGGGATAAGAGCATGATACAAGAGCGTGCAGATTATTAGCAAATTTAATTTTAAGCAATAAATTTTTTTTATAAGCAAGCAAGCGATTTATATTTGGCAAGCAAAGCAACTAGCAAACGATTCTTCCTTTTGAATTTCTGCTTTTGCAACCAAAACTAAAAACAAGATATATATACATTTATATATATATATATAAATATATATATATATATCAAAGAAGAAACTAAAACAAATGGAAACCAAAACAAACTAAAACAATTGAAAACAACTCTTTTTTTTTAAAGCTTAACAAAGAAAACTAAAAAAAATTATACTAAGCCCTAATTAACCGATCCAAACAAAAGCATTTTCATTTTCTTTTTTTCTTTTTCCTTTTTTTTAATGAACCCAAAAACAGCCCCGGCCCAACTAAAAAAAAGAAACAAAACCCCCCATTTCTTTCTCGTTTCTAATTCCAAAACAAAATCAAACACGATGAGAAATCGCGCAACTTCCAAACTTCAATTGATTCCAAAATTCTGTAACAGCCCTGAAATAATAACCTATGTGTTGAAACTTGAAAGGCAGAAAGAGGGAAAATTTGCAGATTTTCGGCCAAGTTCATCAGAGGCAGCCTTGGGTTCGTCGGAGATGGTGGCTGTGGATGTAAGAGGTGGAGCAAGTGCTTGTGCTGCTATCACCATGGCTTGAGGGGAAAGATACAAGAATGTATCAGTGTGTACATGTGTGTACATGCCGTATACGTGCACGCTGATACGGGCTTGTTTTAAGTCTGTTGCTTTTATATTTGAAGGTCCTGTACATTTGTGAATGATGTTGAGTAGGTCAGTTTGTATGTATGGTCCAACCAGTGTGAGTTGTGGCCTGGTTGAGTCGAGTGGTTGAGTTGAGTTAGTAAGTGCTTGGTTTGTATATATATAGTAGTGTATGCATGTATTGAAGAGGAGAACCCTGAAGCAATTTATCTCATTTTCTTCTATTTCAGTTGCAATTCTTTAGATAAGTTCTTTTTTTCCTTTAATCTTGTTACTTAGTTTAGTCCATTATTAGATTCAACCTTAGTTCAATTTCTGCTCTTCTTCTTGTTCATTTTATATACAATTACAATTCTCTGTTCTTACATTCCTGCAAATTATAATTTCAGTTCTTGTTGTTTTTCAGCAAATTGTTATCTATTCTTTATATTTCTGCCATTATAGTTCTTGTTATTCATTGTCATCTTTTGTTTGTTCATTCCATTGCAATTTACAATATTCAGCACTTGTTCTTTCTTGAAAGTTGATCTTGTTTCATGTCATTTCAACTCACGATTCATTTGAAATATTAATACCACTATAATTTCTGTTCATATTAGTTCTTGTTAATATTTCTGCAAATTTACATTCCCAGTTGCAAAATCTCATTTCATTTCAGTTCTTCTTGTCTATTCTTGCATTTCTTCCTCTATTCTTCACAATCCAGCAAGCTATAATTCAATTACTTCGTTATTTCTCTAAGTATAATTCATTTTCAATCTTCTTGCATCATTTCTATTGTCTGCATCAATTATTGCTTTCATATCATCACCACTTTTCACTAAAACTGCCACAATATCAACATCTTCATCATCAAAACATCATACATCATCACTGAAAATTGCTGCCAATTCCCCATCAATGGCTTCAGACCCACCAAAGCAACCTGCGCCCTCCAATTTGGTATCAGAGCTGATGACTGGGGCAACCTTTGACAACCAGTCAAATCCTTACTTCGCCAGCATTTGTTCCCAAATCTTTCCACCATATCAAGATCTAGCGTGGGCAAGGCAAAATGAAATCAGCTATCCATATCAAGATCCTCATCTGCAAAATCCCTACCCTATGCAAATGCCTGCATTTCCTCAACCTGCACCCCCAAGACTCCCTGCAAATGCTCCAAGAACGTCTAATTTTTCATCAAGAACCACCTTATTACCAAATAATTCAAATCATTTCCAAAGCTCAAGAACTGCTGCTAACAATACCTTTAACATCTCTCTAACTGAAGATTTTGAATCACCGGCATGGCTAATATTTGAATTAGAGCATTCAATCAAGATCTTGGAATCAATGGAGTTAAGCACGATAATGATGATCATCGAATCTATCAACAAAAAGATTGGTGATACTATCACTTCCCTTCACAGCAGCCTATTAGCAACATCTCTTTTAAAGATTGAGAAAAAAATGATCCACGGGCTTCCTTATAGAATTTGGAATATTTGCATCGAATTGACAAATGAATTTCCAGAAGGTTACGACTTATATCTCAACGAATTTGGGCTTTTTGCTATGATCTTGGATGAACTATTAAAGAATTCATATATTGCTGATTTTTCTAGTAATTCTACACTGGCAGTTGCTACTTGTTGTATTAACGAAGGATTAGTTTCATCTTATGTCCCAGATTTCCAGCAAATCAAGAACCAACCTCCAGTTGCACCACAACCAGTACCCCAACCGCCAGCTTTACACATTCAAGAACCTCCTCTACATAACCCATTCACCACCGTTGCCCAAGACTTACAGCAAATCAAGAATCAGACCGCTACTATACCGCAACCACCCATTGAATACCATCAAGAACCTCTCCTACCTAACCCATATACCACTGTCAATCCAGTTACTATGCCAACAATTCATCGTTCAGAGCCAAGAGTTTCTATTCCTTCATCTATTGAATTTGATGATGTGAGTGGTAAGGCCAGTCTTGAGACTGAACATGATACAAGCAATGAAGTGGCAAAGGATACATATGCAAATAATTCACATGATATGCTTTTTCAACCATTAATGGCTGTTCTCAAAACAGATAATATGACTATAATAAGGTCAAGTGATACCATTAAGGGTTTAAGTGAATTTTGCTTGCTCATTGAGGCTGCTAGCACAATTTATATTGAGGAAGAAAAGGGAACATTCTTTGCATTTGAAGCTATCATTTTCAATGAGAACCAATACAAACCATATAAATCACCATGGCCACCACCTTTGCTATCACTCGACCTTGAGGACAAGGTCGTTTTTGAAGGGGAAAGGAGATGTAACAGCCCTGAAATAATAACCTATGTGTTAAAACTTGAAAGGCAGAAAGAGGGAAAATTTGCAGATTTTCGACCAAGTTCATCAGAGGCAGCCTTGGGTTCGTCGGAGATGGTGGCTGTGGATGTAAGAGGTGGAGCAAGTGCTTGTGCTGCTATCACCATGGCTTGAGGGGAAAGATACAAGAATGTATCAGTGTGTACATGTGTGTACATGCCGTATACGTGCACGCTGATACGGGCTTGTTTTAAGTCTGTTGCTTTTATATCTGAAGGTCCTGTACATTTGTGAATGATGTTGAGTAGGTCAGTTTGTATGTATGGTCCAACCAGTGTGAGTTGTGGCCTGGTTGAGTCGAGTGGTTGAGTTGAGTTAGTAAGTGCTTGGTTTGTATATATATAGTAGTGTATGCATGTATTGAAGAGGAGAACCCTGAAGCAATTTATCTCATTTTCTTCTATTTCAGTTGCAATTCTTTAGATAAGTTCTTTTTTTCCTTTAATCTTGTTACTTAGTTTAGTCCATTATTAGATTCAACCTTAGTTCAATTTCTGCTCTTCTTCTTGTTCATTTTATATACAATTACAATTCTCTGTTCTTACATTCCTGCAAATTATAATTTCAGTTCTTGTTGTTTTTCAGCAAATTGTTATTTATTCTTTATATTTCTGCCATTATAGTTCTTGTTATTCATTGTCATCTTTTGTTTGTTCATTCCATTGCAATTTACAATATTCAGCACTTGTTCTTTCTTGAAAGTTGATCTTGTTTCATGTCATTTCAACTCACGATTCATTTGAAATATTAATACCACTATAATTTCTGTTCATATTAGTTCTTGTTAATATTTCTGCAAGTTTACATTCCCAGTTGCAAAATCTCATTTCATTTCAGTTCTTCTTGTCTATTCTTGCATTTCTTCCTCTGTTCTTCACATTCCAGCAAGCTATAATTCAATTACTTCGTTATTTCTCTAAGTATAATTCATTTTCAATCTTCTTGCATCATTTCTATTGTCTGCATCAATTATTGCTTTCATATCATCACCTCTTTTCACTAAAACTGCCACAATATCAACATCTTCATCATCAAAACATCATACATCATCACTGAAAATTGCTGCCAATTCCCCATCAATGGCTTCAGACCCACCAAAGCAACCTGCGCCCTCCAATTTGGTATCAGAGCTGATGACTGGGGCAACCTTTGACAACCAGTCAGATCCTTACTTCGCCAGCATTTGTTCCCAAATCTTTCCACCATATCAAGATCTAGCATGGGCAAGGCAAAATGAAATCAGCTATCCATATCAAGATCCTCATCTGCAAAATCCCTACCCTATGCAAATGCCTGCATTTCCTCAACCTGCACCCCCAAGACTCCCTGCAAATGCTCCAAGAACGTCTAATTTTTCATCAAGAACCACCTTATTACCAAATAATTCAAATCATTTCCAAAGCTCAAGAACTGCTGCTAAGAATACCTTTAACATCTCTCTAACCGAAGATTTTGAATCACCGGCATGGCTAATATTTGAATTAGAGCATTCAATCAAGATCTTGGAATCAATGGAGTTAAGCACGATAATGATGATCATCGAATCTATCAACAAAAAGATTGGTGATACTATCACTTCCCTTCACAGCAGCCTATTAGCAACATCTCTTTCAAAGATTGAGAAAAAAATGATCAACGGGCTTCCTTATAGAATTTGGAATATTTGCATCGAATTGACAAATGAATTTCCAGAAGGTTACGACTTATATCTCAACGAATTTGGGCTTTTTGCTATGATCTTGGATGAACTATTAAAGAATTCATATATTGCTGATTTTTCTAGTAATTCTACACTGGCAGTTGCTACTTGTTGTATTAACGAAGGATTAGTTTCATCTTATGTCCCAGATTTCCAGCAAATCAAGAACCAACCTCCAGTTGCACCACAACCAGTACCCCAACCGCCAGTTGTACACATTCAAGAACCTCCTCTACATAACCCATTCACAACCGTTGCCCAAGACTTACAGCAAATCAAGAATCAGACCGCTACTATACCGCAACCACCCATTGAATACCATCAAGAACCTCTCCTACCTAACCCATATACCACTGTCAATCCAGTTACTATGCCAACAGTTCATCGTTCAGAGCCAAGAGTTCCTATTCCTTCAGCTATTGAATTTGATGATGTGAGTGGTAAGGCCAGTCTTGAGACTGAACATGATAGAAGCAATGAAGTGGCAAAGGATACATATGCAAATAATTCACATGATATGCTTTTTCAACCATCAATGGTTGTTCTCAAAACAGATAATATGACTATAATAAGGTCAAGTGATACCATTAAGGGTTTAAGTGAATTTTGCTTGCTCATTGAGGCTGCTAGCACAATTTATATTGAGGAAGAAAAGGGAACATTCTTTGCATTTGAAGCTATCATTTTCAATGAGAACCCATACAAACCATATAAACCACCATGGCCACCACCTTTGCTATCACTCGACCTTGAGGACAAGGTCGTTTTTGAAGGGGAAAGGAGATGTAACAGCCCTGAAATAATAACCTATGTGTTAAAACTTGAAAGGCAGAAAGAGGGAAAATTTGCAGATTTTCGGCCAAGTTCATCAGAGGCAGCCTTGGTTTCGTCGGAGATGGTGGCTGTGGATGTAAGAGGTGGAGCAAGTGCTTGTGCTGCTATCACCATGGCTTGAGGGGAAAGATACAAGAATGTATCGGTGTGTACATGTGTGTACATGCCGTATACGTGCACGCTGATACGGGCTTGTTTTAAGTCTGTTGCTTTTATATTTGAAGGTCCTGTACATTTGTGAATGATGTTGAGTAGGTCAGTTTGTATGTATGGTCCAACCAGTCTGAGTTGTGGCCTGGTTGAGTCGAGTGGTTGAGTTGAGTTAGTAAGTGCTTGGTTTGTATATATATAGTAGTGTATGCATGTATTGAAGAGGAGAACCCTGAAGCAATTTATCTCATTTTCTTCTATTTCAGTTGCAATTCTTTAGATAAGTTCTTTTTTTCCTTTAATCTTGTTACTTAGTTTAGTCCATTATTAGATTCAACCTTAGTTCAATTTCTGCTCTTCTTCTTGTTCATTTTATATACAATTTCAATTCTCTGTTCTTACATTCCTGCAAATTATAATTTCAGTTCTTGTTGTTTTTCAGCAAATTGTTATCTATTCTTTATATTTCTGCCATTATAGTTCTTGTTATTCATTGTCATCTTTTGTTTGTTCATTCCATTGCAATTTACAATATTTAGCACTTGTTCTTTCTTGAAAGTTGATCTTGTTTCATGTCATTTCAACTCACGATTCATTTGAAATATTAATACCACTATAATTTCTGTTCATATTAGTTCTTGTTAATATTTCTGCAAGTTTACATTCCCAGTTGCAAAATCTCATTTCATTTCAGTTCTTCTTGTCTATTCTTGCATTTCTTCCTCTGTTCTTCACATTCCAGCAAGCTATAATTCAATTACTTCGTTATTTCTCTAAGTATAATTCATTTTCAATCTTCTTGCATCATTTCTATTGTCTGCATCAATTATTGCTTTCATATCATCACCACTTTTCACTAAAACTGCCACAATATCAACATCTTCATCATCAAAACATCATACATCATCACTGAAAATTGCTGCCAATTCCCCATCAATGGCTTCAGACCCACCAAAGCAACCTGCGCTCTCCAATTTGGTATCAGAGCTGATGACTGGGGCAACCTTTGACAACCAGTCAGATCCTTACTTCGCCAGCATTTGTTCCCAAATCTTTCCACCATATCAAGATCTAGCGTGGGCAAGGCAAAATGAAATCAGCTATCCATATCAAGATCCTCATCTGCAAAATCCCTACCCTATGCAAATGCCTGCATTTCCTCAACCTGCACCCCCAAGACTCCCTGCAAATGCTCCAAGAACGTCTAATTTTTCATCAAGAACCACCTTATTACCAAATAATTCAAATCATTTCCAAAGCTCAAGAAATGCTGCTAACAATACCTTTAACATCTCTCTAACCGAAGATTTTGAATCACCGGCATGGCTAATATTTGAATTAGAGCATTCAATCAAGATCTTGGAATCAATGGAGTTAAGCACGATAATGATGATCATCGAATCTATCAACAAAAAGATTGGTGATACTATCACTTCCCTTCACAGCAGCCTATTAGCAACATCTCTTTCAAAGATTGAGAAAAAAATGATCAACGGGCTTCCTTATAGAATTTGGAATATTTGCATCGAATTGACAAATGAATTTCCAGAAGGTTACGACTTATATCTCAATGAATTTGGGCTTTTTGCTGTGATCTTGGATGAACTATTAAAGAATTCATATATTGCTGATTTTTCTAGTAATTCTACACTGGCAGTTGCTACTTGTTGTATTAACGAAGGATTAGTTTCATCTTATGTCCAAGATTTCCAGCAAATCAAGAACCAACCTCCAGTTGCACCACAACCAGTACCCCAACCGCCAGCTGTACACATTCAAGAACCTCCTCTACATAACCCATTCACCACCGTTGCCCAAGACTTACAGCAAATCAAGAATCAGACCGCTACTATACCGCAACCACCCATTGAATACCATCAAGAACCTCTCCTACCTAACCCATATACCACTGTCAATCCAGTTACTATGCCAACAGTTCATCGTTCAGAGCCAAGAGTTCCTATTCCTTCAGCTATTGAATTTGATGATGTGAGTGGTAAGGCCAGTCTTGAGACTGAACATGATACAAGCAATGAAGTGGCAAAGGATACATATGCAAATAATTCACATGATATGTTTTTTCAACCATCAATGGCTGTTCTCAAAACAGATAATATGACTATAATAAGGTCAAGTGATACCATTAAGGGTTTAAGTGAATTTTTCTTGCTCATTGAGGCTGCTAGCACAATTTATATTGAGGAAGAAAAGGGAACATTCTTTGCCTTTGAAGCTATCATTTTCAATGAGAACCCATACAAACCATATAAACCACCATGGCCACCACCTTTGCTATCACTCGACCTTGAGGACAAGGTCGTTTTTGAAGGGGAAAGGAGATGTAACAGCCCTGAAATAATAACCTATGTGTTAAAACTTGAAAGGCAGAAAGAGGGAAATTTGCAGATTTTCGGCCAAGTTCATCAGAGGCAGCCTTGGGTTCGTCGGAGATGGTGGCTGTGGATGTAAGAGGTGGAGCAAGTGCTTGTGCTGCTATCACCATGGCTTGAGGGGAAAGATACAAGAATGTATCAGTGTGTACATGTGTGTACATGCCGTATACGTGCACGCTGATACAGGCTTGTTTTAAGTCTGTTGCTTTTATATTTGAAGGTCCTGTACATTTGTGAATGATGTTGAGTAGGTCAGTTTGTATGTATTGTCCAACCAGTGTGAGTTGTGGCCTGGTTGAGTCGAGTGGTTGAGTTGAGTTAGTAAGTGCTTGGTTTGTATATATATAGTAGTGTATGCATGTATTGAAGAGGAGAACCCTGAAGCAATTTATCTCATTTTCTTCTATTTCAGTTGCAATTCTTTAGATAAGTTCTTTTTTTCCTTTAATCTTGTTACTTAGTTTAGTCCATTATTAGATTCAACCTTAGTTCAATTTCTGCTCTTCTTCTTATTCATTTTATATACAATTACAATTCTCTGTTCTTACATTCCTGCAAATTATAATTTCAGTTCTTGTTGTTTTTCAGCAAATTGTTATCTATTCTTTATATTTCTACCATTATAGTTCTTGTTATTCATTGTCATCTTTTGTTTGTTCATTCCATTGCAATTTACAATATTCAGCACTTGTTCTTTCTTGAAAGTAGATCTTGTTTCATGTCATTTCAACTCACGATTCATTTGAAATATTAATACCACTATAATTTCTGTTCATATTAGTTCTTGTTAATATTTCTGCAAGTTTACATTCCCAGTTGCAAAATCTCATTTCATTTCAGTTCTTCTTGTCTATTCTTGCATTTCTTCCTCTGTTCTTCACATTCCAGCAAGCTATAATTCAATTACTTCGTTATTTCTCTAAGTATAATTCATTTTCAATCTTCTTGCATCATTTCTATTGTCTGCATCAATTATTGCTTTCATATCATCACCACTTTTCACTAAAACTGCCACAATATCAACATCTTCATCATCAAAACATCATACATCATCATTGAAAATTGCTGCCAATTCCCCATCAATGGCTTCAGACCCACCAAAGCAACCTGCGCCCTCCAAATTCGTATTAAAAAACGATTCCAAAATGGTCGCAGCTTTGGGTGAGGCAATTCTCGAGCTCGGGTTGCTCGAATTTAGTGTAGGAAGGTCGCGGCTTGCTAGAGGATTGGAGGTGATTGATTTGAGGAGATTGGCATAGTTGCAATGAATTGGTCGCGATGGGTATTTAGCGACTGGGTTGAAGGTGATGTGATAGTAAGGGTGCAGGTTGTGGTCTCAGAAAGGAGTTTTTTCAGGTGGTTGCAGCTGGAGCTTGCAATTGATTTTGTTCTGAAGTAGGGTCGCGGTTTAATTTGATGTTGGTTGCTGAGTTGATCGTGGGAGGCGATTTCAGGTGATATGAATGGGATGGTTCAGAAGCAGGTTGCTGTAATTGATATGGGGTAGTGGAAATATAGTTGAGAAGTGGGTAGTGATGTGGGGTTGGTGACAGTGGTATGGAGATGGAGGAATGGTGGTAGATGGTAATGAAGGTGTGGCAGCAGTGGAGTGGAAGCACAACAGGTGGTTGATGTAGGTTGTGGCAGTGAAACGGTGGAACGGTGGTGGTCAGGGGAGGTAGCAGGAGATGAAGTTCTTGAAATAAATGGTAGAGGAGTATGGTATTTGTAAGTGCAGTATATGGGTGATAGCACTGTTAACTGTGGATGAACTGTGGGATGTATTTGATCAAACAATGGATGGAAGAAGTGGTGATGCGGGAAGTTGTTAATCAGATGGGCAGGGTATGGAGCGCAATAGTGGATGATTTAGGCAGTGTGAAGAGAGGTATCAGCTTCGGAAGTGATGTGAGGTAGGCAATTTTGATACTTTATATTTTAGTATGTGCACTGGTTATGTGCAGTTTGATGCATATGTGGTAGAAATGTATGTGGTAGAAATGTGGTAGAAATGTATGTGGTAGAAATGTATGCAGATGTGGTAAGTATGCAGATGAGTTAACCAAGTGAACTTGTTGATCAGGTGGGCAGGGGAAGTTTGTAGGTAGTGTTTGGTTCTGACTGGGGTATGGCAGTAGTTGGAATATGGCAGAAGTGTTGTACAGGCAGAAGTGGTTTTTGGCTGTGGTAATGATGGTAGTGGTAAAGGGGATGGTATGACAGCGATGTCAAGTTGTTCTGTGATGTGGGTTGTATGGCAAGAAGTAGTGGTTATGAATGTAGTTGTTTGATGTGCTGAAGTTTTGAAGTGAACAAAGATGTATGTAAGAAGGTGGTAGGCTGTAGTTGTAAATAGAGAGGAGTGGTGTGGTTGGTAGATGGTCAGGGGTGATGTTTGATGGTCAGATGAGTTTGAGCAGTAGTGTGGAAGATGTATGACGGTAAGGGGTATGTGATGATTGTAAGAAGGAATGTGCAGTGTAGGCAAGTTGTAAGGATGTGGGTTATTTGATGTCAGAGGTGGTTTCAGGTATGGATGGCAGAAGAACTGCAGTGGGAATTGGTGGATGGAAGTTAATGAACTGGGATATATGTCAAGGAAATGTAATGGTGGTTTCAGGGACAGGGGTGATGAGGAATGTTAACAGAATGTTGCTGTGAACTGGTATGGTTGTATGTGATGGCTGATGGCTGGATTTGGTCAGAGGAGGGTGATGGATATATTTGATGTGCACTGTGATATTGTGGTTGTTTAGTATTTAATGTGCAGTTGTATGGTTGTTTGATATTGTATGGTAGTGTGTAGTTGTATAGTTTTTTAGTTGATGGAAAGAGTAGGGGTATGTCCAGTGAATCAGGGGTATGGGTGATGTTAAGGCAGACTTGGATGATGTGCATGTGGGAGTTTAAGCAACATTATGGTGGTGACTGGTTGGTTGCTGTGGTCAGGGTTGAAATGTTTGGCAGATATATGGTGACTGGAGGAAGTGGATGGGGGCACTGTGATGCACTATAGTGAGTAGTAAGGTGGGTAGCAGGCAGTAAGAAGGGAAGTTGCAGGTAGATGTTTGTATGTTGTGGTGTGTTTTGGATATGCAACAGAATGCAGCAAGTAACAACAGTTGATGGTGATGAGGATTGTATACTATGAGTATGTATACTGTGAGTAACAGTAGTTGATGGTGATGAGGATTGTATACTGTGAGTAACAACAGTTGATGGTAGTGGAGGTGATTCAAGAGGAGGTGGTGGCTGTTGTAGGCAAGTTTGTGAACATACAGTGATGTAGTTGTGGTGGTTGGCTATTGTTGTTGCATTGATGTGCATAGTTGCACAGTGTTTTGAAGGGGTTTGAAATGTGCACTTATGTAGTTGTTGATGTGGTATGTATCAGTGAAGGCAATAGGCAGTTGGTCAGAAGTGAAAACTGCTGCTGCCAGTCGTTGATGCAAGCAAGTGTTAATGGGTTTGCAGTGGGTAATGGGTTCCAGTGGGCAGACTGATGAAGTAATTAAAGGATTTGGTGAAGTGTAGTTTATATTGAGGTGGTTACTGAAGTGATGCAAAGATGAATATGCAATTGCAACAGTACAACAGTGGGTAGGAGAAGGTGATATGTTGTTGAAAGGCAGAAATAAGTTTTGGTCAACAGTCGGAGGGGGAAAGTGTTAAGGTGGGTTGTTTGTGGGTATGTGGAGAAGTGGCTCTATTGGTGTACAGAGGTTCAAGGGTGGAGAGTGTACGTTCAGGGATGAACTTGTATGTGAAGTATGGCCAGTGAACAATGATGGGTAGGAAATATTGAGGGCCAGTGAATAGTAAATGTTGAGGCAGTTTTGAAAATGTAATTGAAAATTGTAGATGTGAATTGAAAATTGTAAATGTAATTGAAAATGAAATGTAATACAATTTTTTTTCTTTTTCAAATGAAATTGTGTATATATTTTTTTAAATAAATATACAAATACAAATGCAAATAGAAAACAAGAGATGCACACAAACAAAATGATAACAAAAATCACACACAAACACACACCACAAAATATATTTTTTTAAATGCAAATTAACACACAAAATGAACACACAATAAAATCAAATAAAAATAATTCGAAGAATAGAACTAAAATCAAATTATATCCACGACAACGGTGCCAAAACTTGGTGATTAACGGCGGAATTTTCTATCGGATTAGAAAACCCCCATTAAAAATTGTGTTAAAATAACCGTAAGCGCATGACGTACAATTTTAATACGTGGGGAGTACGGGTCGATCCACAGGGAATTGTATTGATTTAAAATTCTACTCAATCAAATTAAATCAAGAATTTGAGATGTGTTAACTACAAATTTCTAAAAACTAACAAAAGCTAAAAGTGAATAAAAATATGAGAGTAAAAGGCAATTTAGAGGTAAATCCCCTCTCATGATCACATAAATCAACATAATGAAATTATGATCTCTCTTTTTTGGTTATTAGTGAATTTAGTTGATGTGTTTATCATAGTATGGAATATTTGTGCTATTAATTAGCCCAACATAAACTATCAAACTATAACACACCCTCTAAGCTACTAGTTAACTCTTATGAAAAAGATAATGAAATCAAAAATAAAATCTATTCTACGCATGATCTATTTACTATTGATTAGTAATATAGACCATCAAATTTTGATTTTAAAATCAACTTCATTACCATCAATATTTTATGAGACTACCCAAAATAACCTTCTAGGAAGTGTGACCTCCAAGTTGTCATTAGCATGAGCATAATCCACCATTATATGTGCATGTAACTTTTATCTCCACTAACATGTGCGTTAGCTCCTAATTGTAGATAATGGTAAGTTGGTAAGTGGGGTCCTCTATGTTGTATGAAATGATTTATTTCCATCTTCATTTGTTTCCTTCTCTTGTGCACGCATATTTTCATGAAGTCCTCTTCCATTTGAATCTAAATTCCTACAAAATAACATAAAATGTCCAAGTAAATTTTCTCAAATTAAATCATACACAAAAATGACCATTTTGCCCCTATATGAAGATGAATAAATAATAATTTGAAAATAATTTAAATTTTGGTTTAAACATGTTAAAATACCCTATACGCTTATTTATTTAATTAAATTAGATTAAATATGGAAGTAAAAATATGCACATTTACGTGCACATCAATCATTGATGAAGGGTGTGGTACGATCTGGAAAGTCGGGGAAATTGGCACCGAGATATCTTGGACCGCTTCCTATTACAGAGAGGACCGAAAACTCGCTTATCGTATAGAGTTACCGAGCAATTTGGCGGGAATCCACAATGTTTTTCATGTTAGGAAGTGTGTTCATGATCTAGAGACTACTATCACTCCGACTGCATTGGAAGACTTAATGATGGAACAGGACATGAATATTGTTAGGCAAGCGGTTGCTATTGTGGCTTGGGATGCGAAGAAGTTAAGAAAAAAGATAGTCAGATAAGGAAAGGTCCAGTGGAGTGACAACAAGAAAGACTGCACTTGGAAGACAGAGGACAGGATTAAAGAAACTTACCAGATTTGTTTTGATGGTATGTTTTATGTATATGATTATGTTATGTACCTTATCGTAATTTCGAGGATGAAATTCTTTAAGGAGGGGAGTCTGTAACACCCTTAATTTTGATTAACATTATTTACGATATTTATTTAGATAAATTAAATAATGTATGGTGGTAAGGAGAATGCAATTTGATAATTAAAATGGGTCGTGCCTTAATTAGTAAATTCATAAGAATGATTATAACATAAATAAGAAGGAAGAATCATGTGAAGGGAAAAATGGGAAAAGTCCACATTTCCTTAACATACACTTTTCCATTCTCACTTCCTTATTCGCAATCACTTCATACAAACTAAAGGAAATCAAGGCCAGCCATTACTAAGGAATTCAAGAGAAGAAAATGCTAGGAAACAAGGCTTAGGGAAAATCAAATCTAAACTTAAATCTCATTTCTTTTCATCAAATCAAGGTGAATAATGATTATCCATCTCAATTATGCTTGTTTATTTTCGGTTTTATGATTAAACCCGAATCTTATTAGTGTTATTATGTCATGTTGTGAATGAATGGTGATTATATGCTTATTGGTAATTTATTGGATTTGTTTATAAAATTAATTAATAGGTTTGAGTGTGAAAACCTACCATATAACACCCAGATGACTTGAAATTTGGATATGACGATGGTAACATTATTTTAGAAGTCGGTTCATAATTTCATAATTTTCCAAGCAAGTATGAATATTTTATGAATTTCCTAAGTGGGGAAAATAATTTATTTTAGGTTTTAATCATTAAAAATAATTAAATAATGTTTTTGGTCATGAAATTTTTATATGACGAAGAATATATAAATTCTGATTTATTGTGATTATTGGGGATTTTTATCAAGTGCTTATGAATTATTATGAATTTATTAGGCTTGGAAAGCTTAACAAATATATTAAAATAATATAAATTTTTTGGTTTGCAAGTTATTTTGGGAATGATAATTCTGATCTATAACAGTTTCCAAAAAGGATTTCATAAAGAAGTTTATTATCCAATAGCAATTTGACAAAGGATTGGAGTTGGTGAAATAAATTGCTTTTTTTCATAAATAAAACAGTTTTTATGTTAAGTGCGAGATTGCCACATCGTTATTAATCAATACCGACATCCATTTATGTCGCAGCTATTAACGCCGCGTATTTTAATCGGCTATAGTAATGCCGCTAGTATTGCTTTAAAGATAAAGATATTATGGTAACAATGTCGCGTGTTTTATATCGGCTATAGTAATGCCCCAAGTTTTCACTATGGTTTTAAACAATGCCGCATGCTTCCTATTTGGCGCCATAGATTAAGGCAGTAATGGCACAAGTAGTAGTTCCAACATTAATTACTTTAGGCATTGATGCCACTTGTATATAAAATGGCAATGATGCCGCCTAATATCAATTTCGATGTTATTATTATAGCACATAGTAGCACAGTTTTATAAGTTTAATGTCAACTGTTTACGGCATTGATCTCAGAAGTTTTCAATGTTGACCTTACAGTTTTAAAGCAACTGACATCAATGGATTTATGATATTGATGTCGAAGGTCATCAATGTCAGTATTCTCATATTTCCAAGTTTTAAAGCTTTATACTTTGCAAACCAAAGACTATGCCGCTTATATTCTATATTTATGTTATGCGACATAAATGATTTTTGCCTTATGGCCTTATGCTTTATTAAATCAGATGCTTTAACATAATAGCAACATAGATGGTGCGACAACCCACGACGGCTATATTAATACCGCACTTTATCAAATCAATGGTTTTATTATATATGGCTTCATCGCCTAAGGTTTTGAGGTGCGACAACCTTTGAATGGTTTTGAAGTTCATCAAAGCTATTTTATAAAAGCTTATATCTTGGCATAATATTTTAGATAAAGTAAAGGGCTATATTTTCCTTATTTTTTAGTATGATTTCAAGGGTTAAATCAATTATAAAGATTTATGTTTTCAAGGAAATAAAAAGGGTAATTAGCGTAGGATTTTACAAGAGTGATTAATGTTCTTATCACCACTAGATAAATTATGATACAATAAATTGACTCAAGGATTAGAGAATTGGGACCAGATAATGGGAATGGTGTAAGGTAGAGCCCTATACTTCAACTATTACCCCCTAGTTGATATTATCCCAATATTCAATGTGTAGGGTTTTGTTAAGAGTAAAACTAAAAGTAGGTTACGCACCGAAAGGAATCTATAACTTTGATAGCTTATTCATTGTCCTGCAAAACCTTTAGGTTCATAGTGAGCATAGCAAAACTATGAGATTGACAGATGGTCAGATTAACACTAAGATGATTGTGTTTGGACGGATAGTCCAGTTTCTTTCTAACGGTAAATTAGAGAATTTTGGTATACCCAATAGGCTCGAGTCAGTCGTATAGGTTTGTAGTAATAATGGAAAAGCTATGAAGTAGAGATAGATAATCGGTTATTGATAAAGATTGGTTAGGATTACCCATGTAGCATGCATGCATTTAATTATCTTGTGGTTATGTAACCATTGTGATTGCAGGAGCATGATTATGACAGACATATTATCAGAGGATATTAGTGAAGGGAAAACCCATTCTGCTCAGTGGCGTGGTCTCACTAAATATCTATTACCGAGATGTCATGTTATTATTCGCACCATACTTTTTGTCTGACCCAAAGTTTTTGTTTTTCCCCTTCAACTCTAGGGTACTCAATTGCGTATTTCGAGAGTATGGTTTCTAGGTTTTAGGTTTGATGAATAAAGCTTCTGAAGACGTGTAGGAGGCTGAGCTAGCTATATATGTGAGTTTATTTATGTCAAATGTGTTATCATTTAGTTTAAATGTATGTAATGGCAGAAGTTGTATCCGTCTAGTAATAAACACTGATCAACCAAGAGGTAGCTTTATATGTCGCTCTTGGCGTATTTTGTAATAATTATATTTTATCCTAACTTGGTCAATGTTTGGGATTATGTAATGAATATGGAAATTAATTAATGAAATCCGTGTTTTGGAAAATTTTCATATCCTCATGCTTCAAATGTTAATGATACTATTAACTGATCTCATTTTATCAACGGAGAATAATACTATTGATGACTGCAGCATCAGTAGCATTTATTTCAGGCCTCAGAATAAGGGTTGTTACAACGATGTTAACTAGGAAATTAGAAGCGGTGGATAGAGCAAGAACAGCAATGGAGATAAATATAAGAAATTGGATTCAATGAGGCATACGAGAATCCCGAAGTTTGAAAAATACACTCCATTGAATAACTCGATTGAGAACATATATTTGACTACTCAAGGCAAAGAGAAGTACAGAAAGCCAGCTCTGAGGGAGTTGACTGAAAAGGAGAAAAGTCTAGCAAGTTCTATAGGTTTCATGAAATGCATGGTCACAACATCAATGAATGCAAGCATTTGTGTGATGTGATCAAAGGGTTGATTCGTAAGAAGAAGTTACAATAGTTTGTGCAAGCCCGCAGGATGGCGGGTAAGGAACTTCAACCCCCGGCAGGGGCAAGCCGGGCCTGGTGTTGATGATCCCGGGCAGCTTGAGAAGCGATTGGTGACTAATACTATTATTGGAGGACCACATCTAGCTAAGAGGAGCTGGAACGAGATGGACCAATATGTAAGTGTGCTAAAGCACGTAGTGAATGAGAGTTGTTTCGCCGTTGAAGACGATGTCGTAGAAAAGAGACTCAGAACCATGACAGATGATATTGTTTTTCAAAATAGAGATACTAATGGGATAAAGACCCCGACGATTGATTCATTGGTGATATCAGCTATGATTGGCCTTGTTGTTATAAGGAAGGTGCTGGTTGATTGTGGCAGTTCAGTCAACATTTTATTTAAGAAATCCTACGAGTAGATGCTTCTGGAGGGAAAGGACTTAAAGCTATGTAAATCTCAGATCCATGGATTTAATAGTACTGCTACTAAGCCAGTACTATGTGTGGATCTACCGATGGTGCTTGGAGAGGGCGACCGCAAGAGAGTAAGGGTCATGCTTTTTGTTGTGTTGGATATTTATTTAGCTTATAATGCCTTTCTAGGAAGGCCGGCCCTTGCTGAATTTCGAGTGGCCATTGCTCTATGGTGCTTAAAATGAAGTTCCCAACAAAAAATGGAGTGGGAATAGTACAATGTGATTAGGGGCTTGACCGCGAATGCTACATCGTTGAGTTGAAAGAGGTGAGGCGGATAGAGAAAGGAATGGTTATGGAGAGGACTCTCTGCATCAAGGCTTTAGACGTATAACAACCACTGCCTGAGCCCTGGATTAGGCAACATAGTCGGTTGCATAAGGATATGGATATGTAGGAAGAGCCAAAGGATGGAAGGGCAGGCCCAGCTGAGTTGACAATCAACATCTCGATCAGCCAGGATGATCCTACAAGGGTCCTATAGGTCGGATCGCAGCTTGGCGTGAAAATAATGAAAGAGGTAGTTGGTTTTCTCTGGGTGAACTTGGATGTATTTGCCTGAAATCACTCAAACATGTGTGGAATATCGTCGGACATGAATTGCTATCATTCATGGAAGCGTACTCTGGATACAATCAGATTTCAATGCAGGTCCCAAACCATGCCGGCTTTATTACTGACCTAGGACTGTACTAGTATCTGGCCATTCCCTTTGAATTAAAGAAGGATGGAGCAACTCACCAGAGATTGGTGAACAAGATGTTTAGGGATCAAATAGGGCACTCAATGGAGTTCTATGTGGAGGATATGCTCGTAAAAACACGACGATCGAGGAACCACATTAACGACTTAGTAGAGATTTTCAACATTCTCAAAAAATACAAGATGAGGCTTAACCCTTTGAAATGCTCATTCGGCGTTGCATTAGGGAAATTCTTAGGCTTCATCATGAACTCCCATGGAATTGAAGCCAATTCGGAGAAGATCGAAGCACTGAGGAACAGCAAAGCCCCAGAAACGACCATGGATGTCCAAAGCTTAAATGGGAAGGTCGCCGATGAGTAGGTTCATTTCCAGAACCGCTGACAAATGCATCTCATTCTTCGAAGTGATAAGGAAAGGGAAGAGGAATTTATCTTTGATCCAATAATGTATATACGCATTCCAGGTTCTGGTGGATCACTTAGAAAGACCCCTTATCCTGTCAAAGCCGTTGGAAGATGAGGACTGGTTTATTTATCTTGCAGTGTCGGTGCACGCTTTGAGCGTCGCACTCGTACGTGAGGAGTCCCGAATCTGGAGGCTGGTATTCTATATTAGTAAGCAGTTGAAAGGAACATAAAGAAACTATCCAAAGCTAGAAAAGCTCGCATGCTACCTGTTGATTGCTTAGTGGAAGGTTTGCCCTTATTTTTAAGCTCATTCGATCAATGTTCTGCCTGACTAGCCTTTAAGATAGGTCCTGCAATGACCTGAGCCTTCTAGAAGGCTGTTGAAATGGAACATTGAATTGAGCTAGTATGACATAACCTATCACCCTTGGAGAGCGATCTAGGGTCAAACTTTGGCGGATTTCATTGCTGAATACACTGCATGAGATGACACTCCGGAAAGCAGTGGAGAGCAGAGTGCAAGATGGAAAATGTACATGGATGGTGCATCCAACGAATGTTGTTCTTGTGCTGGGGTCGTGCTAATGACTCCTGAGAAACGTTCGATTTCTTACGCTCTGAAACCCGACTTTCCTGCAACGAACAATGAAGCTGAGTAAAGAGGACTTGATCGTAGGATTCAAGATCGCCAAGGACCTTGGAATTAAAACTTTACATATCTTCTATGATTCCCAGCTAGTAGTATGTCAAGTGAGGAAAGAGTTTCAGGAGAAAGGAGCGAGACTAGCTCCTTATCTCAACCGAGCCCTTGAGATGCTTAGCGATATTGAATATTATACTATAACGCATATTTCCAGAAGGGAAAATGCGAAGGCCGACTCATTGGCTAAGTTAGCCAGTTCCGAAGATGAGCAGCTCATGGGCCTGGTCCCGGTTTTAGTGCTATCGGCTCCGAGAATTGACCAGATGGATGTCGATTGGATCTTGGAGGCCGAATGTGAGTAGGAGTCATGGATGACTCCAATAAGGAATTATCTACGAAGAGGAGTCCTTCCTGATAGAAAAAGCGAGCGATGTCGACTCCTTTATAAAGCTTCAAGATTCATCATGCAAGAGGGATTACTTTACAAGATAGGATTCCCAACGATGAGGCTAAGCAAGTCCTAAGAGAAGTACATGAAGGGGCCTGCGGTGACCACACCGAGGGGCAAACCCCAGCGAAGAAGATCTTTCGTTATGGGATTTTTGCCCTACTGTCAACCGAGACATGGTTGATTACAACATAAAATGTGACAAGTGCCAGAGATTCGCTAAGATTCCAAGAGCCCCACCAACAGAGATTACTCAAATGGTCAGTCCTTGGCCGTTTGCAGTCTGGGGGATCGATATCATTCTTTTGTTGCCAATGTTCAAAGATGGTGTGAATTACACTGTTGTCGATATCGATTACTTCACCAAATGGGCTGAGGCAGAGCCATTAGCTACAATTATTACAAAGAATGCAATCAACTTTGTGCTCAGAAACATCATCTGTCATTTTGGGGTTCCACAAACAATTATTTCTAATAATGGAACCCAATTCGACACCGCCGAGTCTAAAGATTTCTACCGTCGGCATCACATTGAGAAGAGATCTGCAGTGGTGGCTCACGCTCAAGCGAATGGATAGGTTGAAGCAGTGAATAAGATTATCAAGTCCATTCTTAAGAAGCGCGTAAAATCCCCTATCTGGAGGCCCGAAGCTAAGCGCTACAAATGCTGCAGTCATCCATAGTATTTACTTTCGGTGACCAAATACGAGAATGTTAATGGTATCCATAATATCAGAAGCGCTTAAATATGAAATAAAATCATCACAGATTAAAACATTTTTCTAACAACATTTCATATCCAAGTTACGTAATCCCAAACATTTCTTAGGTTTAGATCAAATATAATTATTACAAAATACGCCAAGAGCGATATATGAAGATGCACCCTTGATTGACCAGAGTACTAGATAGTCATAACTGACTTAATACAACACAGCGGAATAAAACAAACATAACAACTGCTAGATACCTAACTTCAACCTCCTGCTCGTCTTCGGAAGCTTTATTCGTCCACCTACTAAAAACTTGTAAATCCTCAACCTCAACCTACTCAAATCAATTTTGAGCACCCGAGAGTTTAAGGGGAAAAACATAAACTTCGAGTCAGACATAAAGCCCGGTGTGAATAATACTATACATCTCAGTTATTTGATATTAAGTGAGACAACGCCGCTTAGCAGAACGGGTTTTCCCCCACTAATATCTTTTTAAAACATATCTTTTGCAAATCATAATCCTGCAACCAAAACTGGTTAAAACTGTAAAGCATTATCATGTAAACATACATATCAGGTAACAAATGGACTATCTGTCTAAACACTATTGTTTTTTTTGGCTAACTACTGAACTTTGGCTGACTCAGGCCTACCAGACAATATAAACAAATAATCTAACATCTGTTAGATACTCCTCTTCCGGACGGTCTGTTCCTAACTTACTTTCTCCATGTTAACTGATCCTAATGGTTTTGCGGGCTCACCAATAACCTTCCGCTATACAAATATATTCCTTTTGGTGTATAACATCATTTTAGTCTTACCTGTGACAAAGCCCAACACACTAGAATTTTAGACTAAATTAGCTAAGGGATAAAAGCTAATGTATAGGGCGCAACCCATACCATTCACATCTAGTATTCTTATATCTGAGTATTTTACTTAGGTTAATCTTCCCTTAAATTATCCTTGAAAACCTCTTCTTCTCAAATTGTTTTAAATCTTTAAATCATACTTTAAACAAGGAAAATAAATTCTATGCTTTACTCAAATCACCTTGCCATGTTATATATATATATATATACTTTACACAAATCTTTGTTGATGAAAACATTTTAAATCTTTGAAAGTACCCCTTTTGATCCCATTGAAAGTATCCCTTTCGAAACCAAGTAAACCCTTTATAACCTAGGCCGAAAGGCCAAAACATTCCTTTCGAAACCATTCATATAAACCTTTCCTTCGAAAGCTGTAAAACCTTAGACATCCTATCTTTAAAACACTGCCTTTCGAAAACATTGGAAAAACTTTCCTTTCAAACCTTTCGAAACCATTGGGGCACCACCCCTTCGAAACCTTCATTAAAACCTTTCAAAAGCTTTAAAACATCAAACCTTTCGAAACCATTTGGGTTCAAGTAAAACATGTGGAAATCCTTTCAAAACCATTTAGAACTATCTTCTTCGAAACCTTTGGGTTCTACCTTCAACAGAACAAAATGGTCATAAAACATTTAAGTCGAAAGCACTCTTTCGAAAGCATTTCCTAGGTAAAGAAGTGATGGTGGCGAAACCAAACCTTCGAAAGCATTGGAGAAGTGGCTTGGATTTTAAACCAAAGTATACCTTCCGACACCATTTTCTTCGAAAGGTAAAAGGCGACAACTAGGGGTTTCGACCTCGTCGAAAGCATTTTCTTAAAACAAAGGCGCACCCAATTTCGAAACCTTTCCTATAAAAAATTTAATTCAGTCGAAAGCCAACCAAGTCGGAAGCATTCCTTTTGAAAGAAAAGCAGGCGCGTTTCCATTTAAAAGCAAAATAATGTTTCGACCCTATCGAAACCCATTGTTTCGGCCCAGTACCTTTCGCCTATATCCAATTCACTCTATGCCAAGTCTTTGATACTATGTGCATTGTTTTCGATGGTGATGGAGGCGGAACTACCACGTCGGAACCTAGGTGCCGAAAGTGGCGAAACATGCTAAA
This sequence comes from Allium fistulosum, assembly GCA_030737815.1. Lineage (NCBI taxonomy): Eukaryota > Viridiplantae > Streptophyta > Magnoliopsida > Asparagales > Amaryllidaceae > Allium > Allium fistulosum. Next base: position 211,523,614 of record CM060908.1, read on the forward strand.
AGCAAGTAAAAACCGATTTTAACTTTAAAAAGAAATTTTTTTCAACTAACCTTCCTTGTTTGTCAAAATATTATTGGTTGCTAATTTTCTTTTCTAAAAGAACTGTCGAAATTTCAGAAGTAAATTTAAATAATTTACAAAAAACCCCATTCTCCTTTTATACATATATAAAACATTTAAGTCTCATACCTTAAATAATTTTATATATCTATTGAAACACTTAGGAAAATTCTATAAAAATTCTAGAAAATCATTTTAATATTCTTTCCAACATATATTACTTTCAGACCAAAACATAAATAATTTAGCCGTAAATTATTTTAAACCCAAATAATCATTTTCTTCACTAGAAAATTAATATGAAATCCACATAAATTTAGAAAATTATGAAAATTGAAACCCATCTCTATAATATCATTTCTAATCTAAATCTAAAATCGCAAGGCATTTGGATGTCATTGAATAGGGTTTTCACATCAAAAGATATCATAAAAGCTATATGAATAAGCATAAATCATCAACAAGCATATATAAACATTTTATCATTCAAAAACACGGCTAAACTTTGCAAGATAAATGGGGTTTAACCTAAAACCGAAAATAATTAGAAAACATGAGATGTAGCCATTATTCACCTTAGCTTTGAGATTAAGGAGTTTGAGATTTGAATGGATTTCCTTCGTTTGATTTTCTTTATCTTCTTCCTCTTGCTCTTGCTAATGGTGGCCGACCTCTATTTTAGTTTGGTATTGCAAAGGAACGCATGAAATGAATTCCTAAGGGTTTAGGGTATTAGAATACTCTGATTCCAACTTTAACCTTCACCTATTTCCTTTACCCATTTTATTTTAGTTCATTTTAGTTCATTTATTCTCTTAGGCACGGCTACCCCTTAGTTTAATCACAAATCTCAATCCCCTAATCATCACATTATTTTATTTAATTTAGCTAATTAAATATCCTAAATGATGTTACTAAAAATTAGGGTTGTTACAAACTTCCCTCCTTAAAGAATTTCGTCCTCGAAATTACGATAAGGTACACAACAAATCAATCATAAAGGTAAAACATACCATCAAACAAATCAGGATAAGCGTCTCTAATCCCGCTCTCAGTCTCCTAAGTACAGTCTCTCTCATCATTGCTCCACTAGATTTTCACTAATCTAACTGTTTTGTTTCTAAGCCTCTTCTCATCTCTCGCAACTATCCGAACTGGCTTTCTAACTATAGTCAAGTCTGGTTCTACTACCAAATCATCTAATACAGTCGGTGCTATATTAGACTACGGGTCTCTAACACACTTCCTTAGATAAGAAACATGGAAAACGTCACTCTTGCCAAACTATTCAGTAATTCTACTCTATATGCGTGTTTCCCGATCCTCTCTACAATAGGAAATGGTCCTACGAATCTCGGTGCCAACTTTCCTGATTTCCCGAATCTAATCACACCCTTCATCGGTGATACCTTAACAAACACATGATCTCCAATTGAGAACTCTAAGTCTTTCCGTCTTTTGTCTGCATAACTCTTTTGCCTAGATTGAGCATCCTTCATTCTAGCTCGAATCAACTCAACCTTCTATGCAGCTTCTCTGATCAAATCTGGACCAAGAACCAACCTATCCCCGGTCTCTAACTAACAAACGAGAGATTTGCATGGCCTTCCATACAAAGCTTCAAACAGTGACATCCCTATACTAGTCTGATAACTGTTGTTATACGAAAACTCGACTAAGTGTAGATGGTCTTCCCATGACCCCCCAATATCTAACACATAAGCTCGTAACAGATCCTCCAATACTTTGTCAACCCTTTCCGTTTGCCCATTGGTCTGTGGATGGTAAGCGGTACTCATTCATGAGCTTAGTTCCTAAAATCTCTTGTAGACTCTTCTAGAACTCACTAGTGAACAAGGAATCTCTATCACTTACTATGCTACTAGGAATTCTGTGCAGTCTAACTACATTCTTCATAAATAACTTAGCTCGAACAGGTGCCGTCCTGGATGACTTAACTGGAATGAAATGGGCACTCTTGGTTAATCTTTCCACTATAACCCATATACTTTCATTTCCTCTATTAAATCTTGGCAACCCGTTTATAAAATACATAGAAATATAATCCCACTTCCATATTGGAATATCCAATGGCTAAAGCAACCCACTTGGCTTCTGATGTTCGGCTTTTACCTGTGGACAGTTCAAACACTGCTTTACCAAAAAGCATACATCCCTCTTTATACCTTCCTAGAAGAAGCTTCTCTTGATGTCCTGATACATCTTAGTTCCTCCTGGATGGATAGTGAACTTTGAGCGATGTTATTCCTCCAAAACTTCCTTTCTTATGTCTCCCACATTTGGAATACATAACCTACCTTTCTTTCTCAACCACCCATTCTGGTCAAGACTAAAATCCTTCAAGTCATCGCTCTCCGTTCCATCTCTTAACTTCCTGATCCGTTCACCCAATACTGGATCCTCCTCCTGTTTAGAAGAAATCTTTTCGATCATTACCAGTCAAACTTCTAAACAAGATAACATAACAGATTCTCCACTAGACCCAGGCTCATATCTCCACTGCACTCTTCAAGTCGACAATGCTTCCAAATCTTTCCACTCTGCTATTATTGCCAACACTGCATTATGATGCTTTCTGCTAAGCGCATCTACAACCTTATTACCTTTCCTTGGTGTGTACTCAATTCCAAAATCGTAAGCAGCAATAAACTCTAACCATCTCTGCTATCTCATGTTCAGCTCCTTCTGAGAGAACAAGTACTTCAATAACTTACGATCCACATATAGCTCAAACCTTTTTTCCAAAAGGTAATGTCTCCACACCTTCAATGCAAATATTACCGCAGCTAATTCCAAATCATGTGTTGGATATCTAACCTCATGCGGTCTAAGCTGTTGAGAAGCATAGGAAATCACTTTACCTCTCTGGCATCAAAACAGCTCCTAATCCAGTTCCACATGCATCCCTATATACTACCAAATCCTAATCCCCTTACGGAACAACTAATATAGGTGCATGGGTCGATAAGTGTTTCAAGCTCTGGAATGCTTCCTCACACTTATTGGTCAAAACAAACTTAACATCCTTTCGTGTTAGCTTGGTCATCGGTGCTGCTATCCGCGAAAAATCCATAATGAACCTCCTATAATATCCAGCCAATCCAAGAAACTTTTTATCTCAGTCACTGTCTCAGGCCTCTCCCAATTATTTACTGCTTCAATCTTAGTCAGATCTATAAACAATCCTTTCTCTAAGACTACATGACCAAGAAACTTCACTTCATTCTTCCAGAAATGACACTTCGAAAACTTTGCCTTCAGCTGATGCTACCTCAGCGTCTCAAGCACGACTCTAAGATGAACTTCATACTCCCTTTCATCCTTAGAGTATATCAAAATATCATCTATGAAAACCAACACGAACCTATCCTAGTGCTCTTGGAAAATTCGGTTCATCAAATCCACAAAAAATGTCAGCGCGTTAGTTAGTCCGAACGGCATAACTAACCATTCGAACGATCCATATCTTGTTCTAAACACCGTCAAAGGTATACTATCCTCTGCTACTCTAAGCTGATGAAAACCTGTTGCTAAATCAAAATGAGAAAATACCTTGGCTCCACTCAACTGATCGAACAAATCATCAATTCTTGGCAATGGATATCGATTCTTTATCTTCTTCTCATTCAGCTTACGATAATCGATACATAATCTTAACGATTCGTCCGGCTTCTTAGCAAACACTATGGATGCTCCCCAAGGCGAACTACTTGGTCTGATAAAACTCTTGTCTTCCAAATCCACCAACTGCACCTTCAGCTCTCTCATCTCTGTAGGTGTCATCCTACATGATGGCCTACTCACAGGTCCTGATCCAGGCACCTAATCTATCTGAAATTCAATGGCTCATTGCGGTGGCAATCCTACTACCGGCACGAAGACATCCATGAATTCTCTAACCACGAAAACTCGATTCAACTCATCCTCTAACTCCACAACACCCAACAGAGCATTCACCTCACAACTAGGGCTTTCTATGGTATATACAATCCGATCATTACAGTCAGAGTGTCTAAGTGATATTTTCCTATCATGGCAAAATATCCTAGCATCGTACTTACTTAACCAATCCATACCCAAAATAATTCTGAACCCTACAAAGTCAAATACATGCAAACTGCAAACAAAGGTATGACCTAACAAATCAAATCCTAAGCGGTCACACTTCATCCCAAGTGTCGCATACCCTCCTATCGGATTTGCAACCCTTAAGGAAGTAACTAAATATGAGGGTTCTAGGTCAAGCTTATCTATCAAACAACGAGATACAAAAGAATGCGATGCACCGGTATCAAACAAAACGCTAACAAACATGCCATGGATCTGAAGCGTACCTCCCAACACCGCCTTTCCGTTTTCCTCTGCCGTTGGCCTCGAAGTAGCTGACTCCAATGAAAATACTTTGCCCCTTCCATCCTTAGCAGGCTCTTTGCACTAGTTCTTGTAATGACCAATCTGATCGCAGTCGAAACACCTCACTTCTTTCTTCTCAGCGGTTTTCTTTCCTTTGCCTGGCCGGCACTCATGGGCATAGTGTCCCTTCTTGTCGCACTTATAACAGACCACTTCTGACTTTCCCTTCTTTGCAGCTCCACCCTTCTAAGCCTTTTTCTTATGAAAGAACTTCCTTTTCTGACCCTGTCCCACCCGGACCTTCTTTGCCTTATTCTTCTCTAGAGAAGCAAGCATCTCCTCATGTCTCAACACCATCTCCACTACAACATCACAACGATCCCTAATATGAGGTAATGTAGCCCTTTCCAACTCAGGCTTCAACCCCCTTATGAACTTCTCATTTCTCTTCATCATAGTATCCACAGTGGCATATCCATACCTAGCCAACTCCTCAAACCTTCTAGCATACTCCAACACAGTCATCTCCCCCTGTTCCAACTCAGCAAACTTTCTGATCAAGGTAGACTTCACCATCACAGACATGAACCTCTCCTCGAACCTCCTCTTAAACTCAGCCCATGTCATTGTTTCTTCATTCACTCCAACTGTCACACTATTCCACCAGAATAAAGATGCTCCCTGAAGCTATATCAATGCAAGCCTCCTCTTCTACTCATCATTGAGCCCCAATTTTGCAAAGATCCTCTCATAATATAGCAACCGGTTCTCCACCTCAATAGCATCTTCAGTTCTGATAAATGGCTTTCCTCCAAGCCTAACATAGTCTCTACTCAGAATAGCATAATTGTTGATCACAGAGCTTCCTGAACTCATCCTACAACATTTCCTCTAACCACTCCAGTAGTAACGCCCACCTGCATCATATTCACGAAAAACTGATACATAGCTCCCATATCAACTTGCGGGACTCTAGCACCCACATTTCCTGCTTATGCTTGACCTTGGTTCCTTCTTGTTTTTGGTTTGGCGTTATAACTTGTTGTGGTGCTTCCCCCAAGATTCACTCTTCCACTTATACCATCCATACCGGTATTCAAGCCTCGTGAGATACGGAAGAATGGTCTAAGAGACATAGGGGAATAGAGATATAGCATATACTTATATATAGAAAATACAAGTACGTTACTATAGCGTTATCCCATACCCCGATCTTATCTCTAATTCCTTTGGATTACGCTTTCAAAAATAATTTTAGTTTAAAGTTTTTCATAAACCTATGCTCTGATACCAAGTTGTAACATCCCCTATCTAGAGGTCCGAAGCTAAGCGCTACAGATGCTATAGTCATCCATAATATTAACTTCGAGTGAACAAATACGGTAATGTAAATGGTATCCATAATATCAGAAGCACTTGAATATTAAATAAAATCGTCATAGATTAAAACATTTTTCTGATTACATTTCAAAAAAACATTTCATATCCAAGTTACATAATCCAAAACGTTTCCCAAGTTTAGATCAAATATAATTATTACAAAATATGCCAAGAGCGACATATGAAGATTCCCCCTTATTGACCAGAGTACTAGATAGTCATAACTGACTTAATACGACGCAGCGGAATAAAATAAACAAAACAACTCCTAGATAGCTAACTTCAGCCTCCTGCTCATCTTCGGAAGCTTTATTCATCCACCTACTAAAAACTTGTAAATCCTCAACCCTAAGCCTACTCAAATCAATTTTAAGCTCCCGAGAGTTTAAGGGAAAAAACATAAACTTTGAGTCAGACATAAAGCCTAGTATGAATAGTACTATACATCTCGGTTATTTGATATTAAGTGAGACCATGTCGCTTAGCGAAAAGGGTTTCCCCTCACTAATATCCTTTTAAAACATATCTTTTGCATATCATAATCCTGCAACCAAATCTGGTTAAAACTGTAAAGCATTATCATGTAAACATACATATCGGGTAACAAATTGACTATCTGTCCGAACACTATAGTTTTGTTTGGCAAACTACTAACCTCTGGCTGACTCGGGCCTACCAGACAATATAAACAAATAATCTAACATCTATTAGGTACTCCTCTTCTGGACGTTCTGTCCCTAACTTACTTTCTCCAGGTCAACTGATCCTAATGGTTTTGCGGGCTCACCAATAACCTACCTCTGTACAAAATATTCATTTCGATGTGTAACATCATTTTAGTCTTACCTGTGACAAAGCACTACACACTGGAATTTTGGACTAAATTAGCTAGGGGCTAATAGCTAATGTATAGGGCGTGACCCCATACCAGTCCCTTCTGGTATTCTTATATCTGAGTCATTTTACTTAGGGTAATCTTCCCTTAAATTTTCCTTAAAAAAATTTTCTTCCTTGAAAACCTTTTCTTCTCAAATTGACTAAAACCATTAAATAATACTTTAAATAAGGAAAATAAGTTCTATGCTTTACTCAAATCACCTTGCCATGTTATTCATATAATTTACACAAATCTTTGTTGATGAAAACATTTTAAACCTTTGAAAGTACCCCTTTCAATCCCATTGAAAGTATCCCTTTCAAAACTAAGTAAACCCTTTATAACCTAGGCCGAAAGGCCAAAGCATTCCTTTCGAAACCATTCATATAAACCTTTCGAAACCATTGAAAAACGTTTCCTTCGAAAGCTATAAAACCTTAGACATCCTATCTTTAAAACACTTAAGCATCGCCTTTCAAAAGCATTGGAAAGCCTTTCCTTTCAAACCTTTCGAAACCATAGGGGAACCACCCCTTCGAAACCTTAATTAAAGCCTTTCGAAAGCATTAAAACATCAAACCTTTCAAAACCATTTGGGTTCAAGCAAAACATGTGGAAATCCTTTCAAAACCATTTAAAACTATCTTCTTCGAAACCTTTGGGTTCTACCTTCAACGGAACAAAAGGGTCATAAAACATTTAAGTCGAAAGCACTCTTTCGAAAGCATTTCCTAGGTAAAGAAGTGATGGTGTCGAAACCAACCCTTCGAAAGCATTGGAGAAGTGGCTTGGATTTTAAAACAAAGTATACCTTCCGAAACCATTTGCTTTGAAAGGTAAAAAGCGGCAACTAGGGGTTTCGACCCCTTCGAAAGCATTTTCTTAAAATAAAGGCGCAACCCATTTCGAAGCCTTTCCTTTAAAACATTTAATTCAGTCGAAAGCCAACCAAGTCGAAAGCATTCCTTTCAAAAGCAACGCAGGCGCGTTTCCATTTAAAAGCAAAATAACGTTTCGACCCTATCGAAACACATTGTTTCGACCCAGTACCTTTCGCCTATATCCAATTCATTATGTACCAAGTCTTCGATACTATGTGCATTGGTTTCAATGGCGATGGAGGCGGAACTACCAGGTCGGAACCTAGGTGCCGAAAGTGGCGAAACATGCTAAAAGCATGTAAAAACCGATTTTAGCTTTAAAAAGAAATTCTTTTCAACTAACCTGCCTTGTTTGTAAAAATATTATTGGCTACTAATTTTGTTTTCTAAAAGAACTGCCGAAATTTCAGAAGTACGAGCTTCAAATTATTTATAAAATACCCCATTCTCCTTTTATAAATATATAAAACATTTAAGTTCCAAACCTTAAATAATTTTATATATCTATTAAAACACCTAGGAAAATTCTATAAAAATTCAAAAAATAATTTTTAATATTCTTTCCAACATATATTAATTTCAGACCCAAAACATAAATAATTTAGCCGTAAATTATTTTAAACTATAATAATCATTTTCTTCACTAGAAAATTAATATTAAATCCACATAAATTCAAAAAATTATGAAAATTGAAACCCGTCTCTAAAATATCATTTCTAATCTAAATCTAAATCGCAAGGCATTTAGATGTCATTTAATAGGGTTTTCACATTAAAACATATCATAAAAGCTATATGAATAAGCATAAATCATCAATAAGCATATATAAACATTTTATCATTCAAAAACATGGCTAAACTTTGCAAGATAAATTGGGTTTACCCTAAAACTAAAAGTAATTAGAAAACATGAGATGTAGCCATTATTCACCTTAGCTTTGAGATTAAGGAGTTTTAGATTTAAATGGATTTGATTTTGATTAATCTTCCTTCCTTTCATTTTCTTTATCTTCTTCCTCTTGCTCTTGCTAATGGTGGCAGGCCTCTATATTATTTTGGTATTGCAAATGAACATATGAAATGAATTCCTAAGGGTTTAGGGTATTAGAATACTCTTAATCCAACTTTGCTCCTCACCTATTTCCTTTACCCATTTTATTTGAGTTCATTTTAGTTCATTTATTCTCTTAGGCACGGCTACCCCTAAGTTTAATCACAAATCTCAATCCCCTAATCATCACATAATTTTATTTAATTTAGCTAATTAAGTATCATAAATAATGTTACTAAAAATTAGGGTCGTTACAAAGCGATTGGAGAAGGCCAAGAGCAAGTGGGTTGATGAACTTCCATTAGGACTTTGGGCTTATCAAACGACCCACAAGTCCGCGACTGGACATTCTCCATTCACCATGGCTTATGGATCAGAGGCTATGATCCCAGTTGAACATGAAGTACCTTGTCATTGAGTGATTCCCTATAACCCACTTACGTATGAGGAACTCCTTCTGGAGTCTCTCGATATGATCGATGAGAAGCGTGATGAAGCCGACTTGAAGTACGACATCCCCCATCTTGAGGCCCGAAAATCAGCGCTACAGATGCTACAGTCATCTATAGTATTAATTTTCGATGACAAAATGCGGTGATGTTAATGGTATCTATAATATCCTAAGCACAAGAATATGAAATAAAAGCAAAATTTCACATTCCATTCCAAAGTCATAATTTCATATTCAGTACATAATCCCAAACGTTTCTCAAATAAGAGCAGTAATCTCATTTGTAAAAATCTGATCTAAATACCCTTTTCTATTTCCTTGCAAACATTTTCTTTATAAATGATTTAACCCTTGAAATCATGTTTAGAATAAGGAAATTATGGCCATTTACTTTACACAAAATATTTATGCCATGATATATATGCTTTTATCAAATCTTTACTGATGAAGTTCAAAGTAACCTAGAGGTCTTCGCCTCCCTAAACATAGGTTATAGAGCCAAAATAATATAAAGTCTTTATATTGATAAAATGCGATAAAGAGATTGTAACACCCCACCTCTATACCTCTACTATCCAAGAGTATTACAGAGTAATACGGTCAGATAATACGGAGAATGAGGCTATATGAGGTACACACGTGAATGTTCCCTTGGACTAACACGATTACATATTACAACATCTAATAAATAACTAATCCATACATACACAGTGTCGGTACAAAGCAATAGACACATGTGCCTTCAAGATAGAACAATACATAATATACAGTACATCATAGAGTACACAAAGTTAAACGCAGCGAAAACATATAATATATATAAATACAATGATATTATAAGAATACAATACAACTCAATGTCAGATATACATATACATGAATCAATGTCTTACAAGTATCATGCAACAATCCTAATATAATCTCCTCTAAGCCCAACTAAACACAAGCTAGTCATGTCATCCCTATACCTGAAATGTCTCGGACTGACCCGAGTATTATAAAATAACACACAGGTCAGACTATGTCTAATCAAATATCATAAATAAGGGTAATAACATGTCCATGAAATAACGATATGATATCACAATCAAAGATACCTAAATCATCAACTAGAATGTTAAGTTAGATAAATAAGTAGAGAAATGTATGTTTGAAATGTCTTTATATAATATATAATAGATATAGATATTTATCAAGTCATCACGCCTTACAAATAGCACGATTTCATATAGAGCAATCAACACTAATGTCAAAAGATGTCATCACCCATATAGAAATACATTGAATAGGAAAATCACAGAATCAACAAATGGGTGAATCTTACATATTCAGAAATCGACATCGAATCCAAAATAATCAGTAATGAGACATCCTCAAGTGAAGTCGGGCAGAAATGAAGCAATGTCCACTATCTCTCTCAATCTCATATTATAAAATACCAATATTAAATCAATAAAATCAATATAAAAGATTTGATCTAACTCAAAACAATACCGCAATGTGCCAAATCATATATCTCGACCCACGGCCCTCGGAGAGGCGAAAATCTCGACTGAAAGTTCCTAAGAGATAGAAACAACAAATCAATAATAAATGGGTCGTCTGCCTGAGAAGGATACGGGGTTGATCATATTCTGGACACGGTCTCGGGTATAATCGCATTCATACATAATATATGTCTATCTACAACCCACATACATGCACATACATCCACATATTCCGGAACCAGACTGGAGACTGGCAGCACGTCTACTTGCTCCATGAGCCACACGTGGTCTATATGAAACGACTCCTACAGTCATAGGTTACCATTACCTCTCCCGTCTTAGTATCATGACAATGATCCACCATAGGCCCGACAACGCGTAGCCTCTTCGGTCACGACTACCGACATGTGCCCATATGTTAACTAACTAGCAATCTCGCGATGCACATCGAATATCATAAACAACACGGTGTCGCGGATCTATGGCGCAACCCCATGATTAGGCCGCCAAGGTAAATACTGGCTAATCTGGTTCACTCCCGAAACATAATGGGAGTTGGACAAAGGTGGATACACACATAGTGTTCATAGACTATGTGGCTAACTAGTAGCCTCCATATGTGCTCACCGCAGCGGTCATCCACACACCAAATAGCCCCGTATGAGTGTCATCCACGAGTAATGAATAACTGAATAAATAACACAACGGCTTCCCATACCTTCACGTGTTACTAGTCCATTTATTCAGTGCTCATAGATCACACTCGCCCTTCTTTATTCTATATAACGTGTCCAAAGAATAACCGGAAAAGTGCTACCGAAAGTCCCATACTAAACGGTATCACGGATTCGTTTATTCCAATTTCTGGTCATACAGAACAAATATCAGTAAAATCATAGCAAGGATGTCATCACCGTATCATATTAAATCAACAACCAAATAAATATCTACGGTGAATCATTCATATAATTCAATTTAATAAATAAAAGAAGTAAAATTAGAAAATTAATTCTTAGAATTAGATTATATATATATATATATATATATATATATATACACATATTCTAGAATTAGTTAGATAATTAACTAAATACCAATATAAGTTATTCTGTACAATCAATTAACACATTTCTCAATCCTTTATAATTAAATAATAGTAATTACAGAACATCAAATCTATTCATTATATTCAAACCAAATTTACATATTTTCGAATTTGAATTCTATATTAAGGCATCAAACTCTTAATATAACAATTAGGAACTATTTAAATAAAACAATTAAAGTATCTTTATTAATTTATAAAACTTTTATTCACACACACAAACACAAATATATATATATATATATATATATATATATATATATATATTAATAAAGAATTTCTTAAACTTGAACGTATAAATATAAACACACTAAAATTCTAGTATACTTAATAATTATACAACACACACATTTAACTACACACGCATGCACTCATTTCATCACACACACACGCATCTGGATGTCAACACGCACACAAATGAAAGTACAATTTGTATAACCAGAATTGCCAAGAAAATAAGGTTAAAACGTGTTCAATTTGGGAAGCATTAAACAATGCAAGGCCAGGTTTGTAAATTTAATTAGCTTGCAACATAAAGTAACTCATATTCATGTGCGTATACTCTCAACTGCGAGGAGGTAAAGTATTATCATTGATTTAACAAAGTCTGAACAAAATTTAATATAGCAGCATCTTTATATAACATGATGAATAAACAATTAGATTGATATATAGGAACACTCTCTTACAATGCAAAGTTAAGCATTTAAAGCCTGGAAATCAACAGAGCAAGTTATATGGGTATGCAACCTATCTACAAATGAATACTTATATATATACAATGCACACATATATTTTAGCTTTGATATGCACACATAAAAACATAATAATGCACGCACTACTTCATTGTAGAATATCACTCACCCATGCGCATCCTGGTGCAGGCGCACAGATCATCAGACTGGTCCATCGCTCAACCGGTCACTACTTACTTGGAGCTTACTGCTCTAGGCCGTGCCCTCATATTTTTTTTTTTTAATTGATTATGAGGCAAAGCAATCTTAGGCAACAAATTCAAGAATAGGAGAGTAGATTTGAAGATTAATAGGTTAATATTAGTTGTGAATGTTTTACTCACCAGTAAATCACGAAAGCTTCTCCTTCTCTCTCGCTGCAACAAATGCATGCACTCCACTCCTCAGCTACACAGCAACCCTGACTTAAACCAGAGATGCCAAAAGGAGGTTAGAACTTCATTCTTAATTTCATAATTTATTTTTATTTATATGATTTATAATTGATTTTAGAAGTGAAGATAGTTGATTATTGATGGGTTTCGGAAGAAGAAGATCATAATGGAGTGAAGGGGTACCAAATATAAAATTGAACGAAGGAAGAAAATCAAGAGAGAGAGAGAATTCTTGAAAATTAACTTAAGAGTTTGGATTATTTGGGCTTGGATGCTATAGTTTGGGCCATACAATTGAAGGCATATACATATGTTTGTATTTTCTTTTACTATTAAAATTAAATTCCCTTCTATTTAAACAATTATAGGTTTCCATTTCGAAATAACTACTTATATAAATTAATGTTACATCCCAATTACATTACTATTATAAAACAATCTATTTATTTATACTTTTAACACATCCGAATTTAAATATTACATTTTGACAATTTAATTCCTTTTATTAAATAAATTTCAAAACCATTTTATTAAATAAATCATCAAATTCTAATTTAGTATTTAAATTATTATTATTAACATTAATTAATTACCTCTTAAAATCCAGGTTGTTATAGACTCTCTTTCTTAACAAAATCGCGTCCTCGCGATTTCTGTAAGGAGAGATCTATAATAGTTTAATTACACTAAACTCACTCATATTATTTCTAATTTTTAAAATTTTAAATACCAAAACATTCTATTTAAGGGAAAATAGCATTAAAATCTTATAAATAAATTCCCACTAGAACCAAATTTTCCTATATAATAAATCATTTTCTAATATATTTCATAATTCCAAAACATTTCATATCCAAAAATAAATTTCAACTTCTATTTTTCAAACTCTTTTTACAAATTGAACAAATATTTAACTCTTCTAAATCAAATCTAGAAGAAAAATTATAAACTTATTTCTAGCACTTCAAAAATAATTCTACATTACTTATAAAAATAATTCTCCGCTAGACAGATTCGTTAATAAAAGTAAAATATCAAAACCCATAGTCTTCTAAATTTCAAAACCAAACACTACTTTTCCTTCACTAATAGTAAACTCTTCAAATAGTGTGTATACACACACATACACATACTTATATATATATAAGAACATTTCTTAATACTATTTTACGAATGTTGCTTTCCAAATCGTTTAAATTTTTTATGAATTTATTCAAATATTCAAACGTTTATTCTTTTACAAAATTTTCATGTTATAACTAGATCACCTATTGTATTATATTAATATTTACAAACTTATTTGAACCACAATCAATCACTTAGAATTATTTTCCAAAATTCCATACACTCCAAGTAAATACAAGTTTTCAAATTATACTCATCTTTACATCTCAAGAATCCAAAACATAATAATACTTACACATTTTAAATTATAACAAACATTCATCAAATTTACACATTTATTAATAAATTATCAAATACTGTAAAATTATAGTGATGCTGCCTCTCCATTTAATATAGTGATTACTAATATTAATTAGCTGCAATAGTGACCACATAATCAATACTGCCTCGCCAGTGACCACAACTGTGCACTAATATCCAATGGCTGCAACTATCACCAAAAATACATACTATCATATAAAATATATCCTTTTCAAATCATTTATCATAAATAAATAATAGATGTAAACACTTGTTCTACATCCTTTACAAATCTAAATCTCTAATATCTCTTTATTCTAAAATAATTTACTTGCTTAATATTCCATTTAAAACATTTAACTCTACTCCAAAATATTTTAATTTTTCCACAAAATCAATTATAACTTTCTAAATCATCATGTCCAAATGTCTTGTTCAAGCGTTTAAGAATTTCTATCGAATATGCGTGCACCCACATCGAGGAAAATTCTTAACACACTCAACGTACAAGTTGACACAATTTTACTTCCAAAATACTACAAGTACCGGTTTCACAAATTTATTTAATATACTAGTTTCAAAATAACAATTTTCCAAATCCTTATTTTTATACTTTACTTACAATATATACATACACTGTCCAAATAGTTTCTAACTAAAACATTCACTTCACTTTTAAAATCATTTGATAATAATAATAACAACCAATATTTACATACGATAAACCTTTACTTTTACCAAATACTTATTAATCTTCAAAACATTTTCGAACAGTCTTTAAAACTCATGTATCTATATGTATATTACTTAACAAACCATTTCAAAAAGCAAGTCAAAATAATAAACAAACATTACATATATTTATTTACAATAAAAATTGCACCAAATAATTCAAGTCATTTCATAGCTTTTGATAATTATACACAAATCCCAAAATCAAATTCAATTCCACAATTTCAAATTATCAAATAAACACAAGAGACTAAATAAGGTACTCAATGGAAAATATAAATCTTGCTGCGCACTCTGATAAGACAAATCAAAACTCGAATACGCAAAACAAAACAAATACCACAATACAATATCAAACCATCCAAAATTATAAATACAGATGCTACTGGTTGGACTAACTCCTTTCGTCCTTGCTACTCCAACCATTTTATAACTCATACTCTAAATAAAAATTAATATTACAATTTAACATATATATTTGGAAAATTACATAAACGTCCCCTGATGATTACCCCAGTAATCATCCTATATGTATATAATAAAATATACAATCTCATGTTATAGAAAATTACCCAACTCACCCAAAGGTCGGGACTCCTAAGTCTCATCTAAGGTCTTGACTCCTGTCTCTTATATATATGATATATTGTTCTGAACCTGCTCTGATACCATTTTGTAACACCCCACCTTTACACTCATACTATCCAAGAGTATTACAAAGTAATACTATCAGATAATACAGGGAATGAGGCTATATAGGGTACACACGTTAATATTGCCTTAGACTAACACTGGTACATATTAAAAAATCTAATAAGTAACTAACCCATAGGTACACAGTATTGATATAAAGCAATAGACACATGTGCCTTCAAGACAAAACAATATATAATATACAGTAAATCACAGAGTACACAGAGTCAAACTCAACGAAAACATATAATATATATAAATACAATGATATTATAAGAATACAATACAACTCAATGTCAGATATACTTATACATGAATCAATGTCTTACAAGTATCATGCAACAATCCTAATATAATCTCCATTAAGCCCAAATAAATACAAGCTGGTCATGTCGTCCATGTACCTTAAATTTCTCGGACTGACCCGAGTATTATAAAATAACACACGGGTCAGACTATGTCTAATCAAGGATCATAAATAAGGGTAATAGTGTGTTCACGAAATAACGATATGATATCACAATTAAAGATACTCAAATCATCAACTAGAATGTGAAGTTAGATAAATAAGTAGAGAAATGTATGTGTGAAATATCTTTATATAATATATAATAGATATTTAACAAATCATCACGCCTTACAAATAACATGATTTCATATAGAGCAATCAACACTAATGTTCAAAAGATGTCATCACCCATATAGAAATACATTGAATCGAAAAATCACAGAATCGACAAATGGGTGAATCTTACATATTCAGAAATCGACATCAAATCCAAAATAATCTGTAATGAGACATCATCAATTGAAGTCAGACAGTAATGAAGTAATGCCCACTATCTCTCTCAATCTCATATTATAAAATACTAATATTAAATCAATAATTTAAATATAAAAGATTTGATCCAGCTCAAAACAATTATGTATTATGCCAAATCATAAATCTTGACCGACAGCCCTCGGAGAGGCAAAACCCTTAACTGAATGGTCCTAAGAGATAGAAACAACAAATCAATAATAAATAGGTCGTCTGCCTGAGAATGATACGAGGCTGATCGTACTCTGGACACATTCTCAGATATAATCTCATCCATACATAATATATGTCTATCTACTACCCACATACATACACATACATCCACATATTTCGAAACCATACGGGAGACTAACAGCACGTCTGCTTGCTCCAGGAGCCACACGTGGTCCATATGACATAACTCCTGCAGTCATTAGTTACCATTACTTCTCCCCTCTCAGTATCATGACAATGATCCACCATAGGCTCGACAACGCATAGCCTCTTCGATCACGACTACCGACATGTGCCCCTATGGTAACTGACTGCTTGCTTATGCGATACAAGGGGAAACTAACTGCCAATCTCATGATGTACATCGGATATCATAAACAACAATGGTGTCATGGATCTGGGGCACGACCCCATGATCAGGCCGCCAGGGTGGATGCTGGCCAATCTGGTTCACTCCCGAAACATAAAGGAATTTGGACAAAGGTGGACAGACACACAGTGTACATAGACTATGTGGCTAACTAGTAGCCTCCATACATGCTCATTGCAGCGAATCACCCACACACCAAATACCCTCGTATGAGTGTCATCCACGAGCAATGAATAACTCAATAAATAACACAATGAAGTCTCATACCA